>OY751334.1:17303498-18601355 GCA_963564715.1 Catocala sponsa | reverse complement strand
TAGAAAGTAATCAAGGGGTGTCAGATCGGGTGAACGCGCAGGCCACCCGAAGTACTGATTACAAATTCATTCTCACACATATTACATTTAAATTTATATTTAGAGATCAAACCATTTCTGGTTTCTCTTATCAAAGACATGTCTTTAAAATTACAGCTAAATAAAGAACTATGCCTAGATATATTTTTAAGCTGCTAGATAAAGTATGCCACGTTTACGCCTCTTCGGCCTTGTATTGGTTCATGTGGTATATCTTCTTGGGTTTCGATATGGTACGGCTCGCTTACGATATTTTGTCTGAAAAAAAATTACGAGTTAGTGTACCTATATAAATATTGATGCGTAATATAATCACTATATTTATATTACGCATCAATATTTTTCAAAGACACTAGAATAACGTAAACAAGTTGAATTAAATTTTAAATGACGGACCTTCGCCACGGTCTACAATAAATGAACATAGGCACAGTCTACGCTAAATGAACTCGCCACATTCTACAAATGGACGATTTGATCTGCAATTATACTTCAACGGTTTTCTTTCGAAATTCCTTTAGTTAACATATAACTATAGTTTTCACAAGGGACCCAATTTAAAGCATTCAGCACAATTGCAGAAGGTACCAAATGCCGTATTCTCGCTGTATTGTTTATGTATACTCTAAGGTCACTACGCGTAAACAGTGGTAGAAATATTACATTATATTATTAGTGAATTTAACAATAGGCGTGTTTCCTAAGTCAATAATATAATAAGTAGTATAGTATATTATATAATTATACTTACTCATAATCTGGTTCTTGGTTAGTTCTTGAATAAATCTTGTTAGGATTTATTGCAATCAAATGTGTGTAAGAGGTTGCAGAATTGGCTTCGCTGTAATAAAAATAATTACTTTATTGAAATGCATACCAAAATTACTTTTGTGACAACAAAATGCGTGAAGTACCTATGAATTATTAATTTTAGAAATAAAGATATTAGGTATACTGAGACATAATAGTTTATAAATTAATCAAAGTTTTATCCGATGTACTATGACTGTATATTATATGTTTTACAAATCAATAACACAACATTCGTTATCGCTGGTGTGCGCCATATTAGCGCTTTTTGTTGTTCGCCGTTTCGGAATCTTAGCGCTCCAGCCGCTCTGGCCGTAGCCGCTAAGAGCAAATGAATTTTACGATGATAATGGTTCGAGTTCATGCAAATACCTACTATTTCAAATATTGAAAACTGTGATAGCATGTATATTGTGATGATAATTGATACATATGCATGATCGATAGGTACTATTTCGTGTATCTACACTCGCGTGCAAGTAAATCGACTCAAGCCTCAAGTGCGCATAAAAAGTGATATAACTTAAAAATGCCTTATTTTATCTCTATATAATGTTTTACATAATTAAAGCCTAGTAATTGAGCTTTAAAATTATGTAAGTTGCATGAAAATCGATTCAGTAGGTTAGTAAAAAAGGTGAATGTCAAAGATATTGTAAAAAATTTTGAAAATTCATACAATTTCACAGTATGGGGGTTATTGGGTATAAATGAAACAAAATGTGCATAAGATAAAAAATTTATTCGTGTCAATATTTGGTGTTCCCTCCTCTAGCCCTGATCACTGCTCTCAAGCGATTCTTCATCGACCTTATCAACTTTTTAATTGATGATTGTGGTATTCGGCCCCACTCTTCTACCAACGCAGTCTTGAGCTCATTGATGTTTGTCGGAGCTGGATTCCTCGCCCTAACTTTACTTTTGAGCTCGTCCCATATGTGCTCAATGGGATTTAAATCGGGGCTGAGCGCTGGCCAATCCATAGTGTGAATTCCAACTTCACTCAGGAACTCACGTGTGGCCCGAGCAGTGTGACATCGGGCATTGTCATGCATCAAGATGAAATTATCCCCAATAAAGCCTTGATAAGGGACAACTTGATCCAGTAGAACATTTTCAATGTAACGATCACTGGTCAGACCTCCTCTCCGGCCTCCCCCAGGAACGAAAACAAGGTCCGTTTTTGCTTCTAAGGAAATTCCAGCCCACATCATGCAAGAACCGCCACCATATGAAACGGTTTCAACAAAGCAGCACTGTGAAAACCGTTCACCAGGACGCCGGTACACCCGACCTCTCCTGTCGCTGCCATGGAGACACATCCTCGTCTCATCTGTGAACAGGACCGACTGCCATTGCTCTAAGCTCCAATCCAAGTGCTCTCGAGCAAAGTGAAGGCGTGCTTGACGGTGGGCTGTGGTCAACTTCGGGCCTGTAGCGGGTCTTTTCGGAGTAAGGTTAGCTTCCTTCAACCTTCTTCTAACTGTCCACTGACTGACAGTTACTCCGCGAACTTGACGTAGCTCCTGCTGCACATCCACGCCGGTAAGGTGTCGATTTCGGAGAGAGGTCGAGACCAAAAACCGGTCGTCACGCTCCGAGGTGCACCGGCGTCGGCTGGTATTAGGCCGCCGAGTGAAGGCACCACTCTCTTGAAACCTCCTGTACACTCTCGAGACAGCAGACTGACTCATATTCAACCGACGAGCGACTTCTCGCTGGTTCAACCCTTCTTGCAACAGGGCAACGACTTGAGCGGCTTCTTCAGGTGTTGTATCCATAATTTTCTTCAAATGACGGCTTCAATTTGCAGAGATGTGTTCAGGTCAACGTCTAGTGAGCGACTGATAAGAAAAAACGATTACAGGGGGTTTTTATAGCGGGTTGTGTCGCGCAAGTTGTGTATAGAGCGCAGAGCAGTTTATGGGAGGTTGCGTTCAGTTGCATTCTAAGGACATGTGTTTATTTAAATTACTGAAATTATGCTACCATTTTAAAGCCTAATTACTAGGCTATAATTATGTAAAACATTGTATAGAGGTAAAATAAGGCATTTTTAAGTTATATCACTTTTTATGCGCACTTGAGCCTTGAGTCGATTTACTTGCACGCGAGTGTATAATACAATCATTCATAAGAAAGTGTGTACCTACAAAAATGTAACAATTTTCATACTCACTTGACCACAGATGAATTTCTGTTTTTATTGCGTCGTTTTCTTGTACAAATTCTTCGTAGTACTTTGTTTCTCTTATTGCCCATTTTTGTATCCTTCTAATTACCTAGGTATATATTACAAGCACAGAAACACGTACCTATCACAAAAAAATAAACACAACAAAAATATCTAATAAGTCCTAATAATATGCATCCATAGTCACACAAAAATTCTATTTGATTGAAATATAAAACTAATGAGAAGTTTATATGAAATCTGAAAGTACGAACTCAATTTATACAAAATGGCGTATTACAATAATGAACAAGTTTACGTAAAATGCGTGTAGCGAATGCGTAATTAGAGCAGCATGACCTATCTTTCTCAGGGCTGATCGCCGACTGAGCGGGGTGCAAACTAACAACCGACACTCAGTGCACCGTGTAAACCAATAAGGTTCAAATTGCCGATGCGTTTGATTTTAATGTGATCTACCGAGCGTCAAATTCAGAGACGTTTGGCAGATTTTATTTAATTTAAGAAAATATACATGTTTTAATAGGAACATAAATAGGTAATTCTTTAGTTCATTAGGTTTCCTTTATTATCAATAAATAAAATATGATAGTTTACGATCAAAATATTGCAAACAGTGAGACGAAAAATTATTTTCTGGCTCTTTTTCGTGATTTTTTTACTGTGATTCTATTTTACATACATACAATATTTTTTTAAAAGTCTTTTTTTTAAACCCTTGACTTTAAGCTCAACTTTTATCTAGTTTGTGACATGTACCAATATGGCTAGTTGCGCGACGAAAAATTGTGCGTTTCATGGTATCTACGTTAGAACAGCGCCTTAATGAGTTCATCGCTTTGTTCCGAACCCAGTTGGTATATACAACGCGTACTTAGAAAACTCGCACTCGCCGTGCTGTAGGTGAGTGTATTTAATCTAATCGTCTTTATGGGCTGCGAGGCGTTCTCCCTCCATAAGATTCGTTGTAGATCACGATCTCTTTCGTTGACTAAAATTTGACGGTACATTTTTTCTATATCACCCGTAAGTAAGTATTTATATACATAGCAAACAAAGAATCTTGTAGGTTTGGACCCACCATTAATATATCATTCAAAGCATAACCGGATGAGGATCGAGCAGAACCATCGAACACAACTCGTAACTTTGTCGATTCGCTATCTTGTTTTAATACGGGGTGATGACACAAATAATAACTTGTATTTATTTCTTTAGTAGCCAAAGAAAGATGTCCTAATATGGCATATTCATTTATAAAGTTTGAATATTCATATTTTAATTGTGAATTATTTTTAAATCGCTTTTCTAAATAATGAAAACGCTTTGTGGCTAATTTAAAAGTATCGCCAAGACAATCGGACGAAATCTTTAAGGGTAACCTCACACAAAACCTGCCTGAATTATCCCTACGAGTGTTAGCGATAAAATGCCTTTCACAAGCTTTGTCCCTGTCACTCATAATATTTTTCTTGGGAAGTTCCTCTAATTTCCAAAACTTTGGTAATGCATCTTGAATAATATCACTTCCTTTAGAAGAAGTTTGAGCACTAGTTATAGCTGCTACTTGATTGGACGTAATGCCTTTACTAATAATTGTTGAATGTATTGGACCAGATATTAACCAGCCTAACTGAGAATGCCTTAGCTGTGGTTTACTGCGACCAAGGCAGAGCTGCTCATTGCCTAACATTTCCCAAAATAAATCAGCACCTATTAGCACATCTATAGGCGCTGGCTTGTGAAAAGTAGGATCAGCTAATAATATATCTTTAGGTATATTTAATTCTAATTGATTGACTGCGTATTTTGGTATATAGCCGGTCAAATCATTTAGAACAAGACATGAAACAGCTGCACTATAATTGCTATTTAGAGATTTAATTTGAATATTACAACTTTCCTTTACATAATTAGTAACATTGTTACCTATTCCTATGATCTTTAGTGAATCAATGGGAATTGATTTTAATGAAATTTTATCTTTGAGCGATTTAGTTATAAAGCTTGATTGACTGCCACAGTCTAAAAGAGCACGAACCTTTGCCTTTTGTCTGGTCAACGGATTCGAAACTTCAATTATGGCTGTTGATAATAATATTTGTATAGATATTATGATTACCAAAGTTAGCAATTGATTCGTTTTGAGCGTCAAAGCTAACATGGTGATTATTACTACGTATAGTCGGGCGATGAAGCAGACTGTTGTGCGCTTCATTACATTCACGACAGCGCCCCATGCGACATTCGCTAACGAGGTGACCTTGCCTAAGGCAGTTTCCACACAATTTATATTTATGCACGTCATCGAAACGTTCATCTATGCCTTTAGCTTGAAAGACAGGACAGTTATAAATTCTGTGATTGTCATTGCAAATGATACATAAACTATTATAACTGCTTTTAAATGGTTTCTTACCCTTATATTTAAAACTTGCAAATGATTTTGAATCATTTTGACCTGATCTGGAGTTATTGTAATGTAAGCTATTATTACGAGTCTTTGGCATTTGCGAAGTTGAAACATTTTCTACCTTATTATTACGAATCAAGGACTCTAATACATCCGCACGGTCCGTTAGAAACTTAAAAAATACGTCTAAGGTAGGAGTATCACTATTTAAATTATTGCGGTATTCCTCCCATTTAATTAATGTGTTGTTATCTAATTTTGACGATAACATGAATATGATTAGTGCATCCCAACTATCAGTTGGCTGTCCTAGACTAGCTAGGGCACGCAAGTTCTTTGTAATATGATCTACTAAAAATCTAAGCGACCTTTCCGACTCATGTGAAAGCGGCCTAATGCTAAACAAAGACTTTAAGTGGTGATTAATTAGAGTTATTTTATTATTATATCTATTACATAGCAAATTCCAGGCTTCAGAATAATTCGCGTTTGAAACTTCTAGATTTGTCAAAATTCTGGAAGCATCACCTTCTAAATAAGAAATTAAATAATGGAATTTATTTATTGGTGAAATTCGGGTATTATTATGTATAAGACTTTCGAACGTATCACGAAATTCTAGCCACCTGAAAAGCTCACCATTAAATTTAGCTATTTCTATCCTAGGAAGTTTTAATCCTACCGCCTCTTGCGAATCGTGACAACAAGAATGTTCTAGCACCGAATCACGTCTAGGCTCACTAAACCTTTGTATTAACGTTTTAGCCGTAGCAATATTTGCAATAATTTCTTGCTCCATGCTATCACGTTCATCTATTTCTTCCGTTATGCGATCAGCATTAAGAACCTCTATATCAGTTTGCAAACTGTCTATCCTAACTGACAATGCCTCAAACCTTGCCAATCTAAGATTTAACTCAGTAATTTGGATATTAGTTAAATCCGATTGGCTTGCCATACTAGACAAATAATTTTTAAATTTAGTTATTTGACCTTTAGCGGATGACTTTTTGACCATCAACTCCTTTAAACTAACCTTCTGTGAATCGTTCGGCATTGTGACACAACCCAGCAGGTATCAACAATAAATAGTAAAATATAAACCACTAAGTTATTAGATGAATAATCTCACGCTCCTCGTTCGGACGACACACGCCGCCGACGCGCGACGCCGGCCGCAGAGAACCAGTTGGCTCGCCTTTGATAACAAGCCTTCACGCCAGTGCGCTGCGCGAGCCGGCCAGAGCGCGCGAAAAATGACGAAGATAACTATAAAATATAGGCGAAGTATTAGAATGTGTTTAGTGATTTTTTTGGAACTTTGAAAATAAATGTATGTAGGTACGAGCAGTAATCAATTCTTTAACTTGAAAATATCTTAATAAGGATGCAAATTAACCAAAGAGAATAATATATATTCTATCTATAATAGAAATAAAAACTATTACGTGAATAATGTTTGATCATTTATAAATGGTAGATGTGGGTAGGTAGTGCAGCGAAAACTATCGTTAAAATTCCCTTATTATTACAGAAAATCTCCGTACACTTTAGTATGCACTTGCAGAGACTATCATCCCGCTTATTCCCTGTATTTGGTGAATCGGGACTCTGGAATTTTATACACTTATCTGTAGCAGAAGTCCTGACGCGATGTGGCACTTTAGCTGTGTCACTGTTCGCTGGCTCGCCCTCTCATTGAATGCTCTGGATATGGCTGCATCCTAGTCTTGAGCGCCTGTCTTCAACGCCTATCTCGAACGCCCGGTTCGAACGATGTCGCTGCGCCGGCGCCGCTCCGTTGACCGCGTGACGCGAATTTCTTTTGGCTTTACGGGTTTTAGATTCCCCTCATGGGCCACCATTAAGTATATTTGGGTATACATATAGGGTGATTAAATAAAATATCTAGTAGATAATTTTTACAAATATAATAAAAAGAGCAACGGTCGGGTACAGAGTGATTGTGACGTAGTGGCAGAACAAAATGGCGTCACGCGCTTTTATACAATGCACACGCCTAATACAAAAAAATAGCAAATAAGATTACAACATATTAATAATTATTTAGTGAGGCTTTAGGAGCCGTAACACTTACCTATTATAAACACGGTTGTATGAGTAAGTGCCGTAAGTGGATAGCGGGTATTTTGTTAGATATTTGTTCTATTACTCCGAAGTTTTCGTTATGTAATAAGTATTACCACAAGCTCCAATACCGCAACGGAATGTTGTTATTGACCTTCTTTTCCTCACTATTATACTTCTACCGTGATCTAGCATAATTATGCTTGCGTGTCGAGGAAAAATACAAAAGGATAAAATTCAATAGCAATGCGTGTTCTTTTAAAATGATTGGTTGTAATAGTGTAAATTAAATAGTGTAAATAAGTAAATTTAATTTGTATTCGGTAATTAATAATAGTTTGTAAATAAATATTTAGCAGTATTACGCTCACGGTTACAATAGTTATATACTTAGTGTTGCATCTATGGTTACAAAGTCACAAAATATTTAATTTATTAAGACTAAGATTATATGTTACTTCGACTTTTCCAAACGAGTTTAGGCTCTTTCATATAAAAGGGCTCGAGCTTATATTTAAGAGATGATTAATTAAACAACAATTACAACTAAAAACATTTTATTTATAGTTTATTTTATTTTACAACCCAACAAGTTTCTCTGATACATCCCACAACTTCCGAGCTACAACTTTATCGCGAGCAGTTTCCTTTACCTTTACTTCACGACAATCAGCGTAATATTTGCCAGTCACACCATCCACTTCAGGGGATACCGCCAAAAAGATCGTAGTCTGCGCTCCTTCCCACGGTGATTTGAAAAAGTGCTTCAATAGTGGCATCAAATGTCTAATCCACATTTTCTTGAAAGTCAGTAGTATATCCGTTGCCACAATGCCAGGATGTAAACAATTCGAAGTGACTCCTGTTCCATCCAATCTCCTTGCTAGTTCCACTGTGATCAGCACGTTACACAACTTCGTATTCCCGTATGCTTGAGTTTTACTATAGCTTTCCTCAGTTTCCTTCTCATTATTTAGGTTATCAAAGTCAATCTTACCGGACACGTGCGCTATCGATGACACGTTGACTATTCTACTAGGAGCCGATGTCTTCAGCACAGGTAACAGGAGAGATGTCAAAAGAAAAGGCCCGAAGTGGTTCGACTGCATGATGAGTGATAATCCATCTTCTGTTTTAACATTATCAACTTCGTATATGCCAGCGTTGTTAATGAGTATGTCGAGACGCTTCTCAGATTTGATGAAATCCTCTGCGAATGCCCTTACTGAGGCCAAAGAGGCGAGGTCCAGATGTTTATAATGAACATCGCTATTACCACTCGATGTGATGATTGCGTCTCGCGCTGCGGTTCCTTTTTCCTGGTTTCTGCATCCTAATATCACTCGCGCACCTCTCTCAGCCAAATCCTTCGCGGTCACAAAACCAATTCCTGTGTTCGCCCCGGTCACTATCACCACTTTCCCCACTAAATGTTTACTGGACCTACATATTCCAGTTGTTAGCTTACAATACACTTTAATAACAATTGCTATTATAACGTTCAGTACGAACAATGATATGAAAAACATGTTGTATTGGTAACAATAAGTGGTACACTGAACGGGTACGATCATTTTATCACATAGATAACGCGGGCACAGCTAGTCTATATCTATATCTATACTAATATTATATAGCTGAAGAGTTTGTTTGTTTGTTTGTTTACTTGAACGCGCTAATCTCAGGAACTACTAGCCCGATTTGAAAAATTCTTTCAGTGTTAGATAGCCCATTTATCGAGGAAGGCTATAGGCTATATATCATCACGCTAATATCAATAGGGGCGGAGCACCAATGAAGAATGTTTCAAAATCGGAGTGTATTTTTTCCTTTTGAGAGCTTCCGCTGCGTGCGCTGCGTAAACAGTTAAAGTTTCGCAAAAATCATGTATGACAGAATTGTTTCCCTTTAAAAGTTCTAAAAAAAAGTCCGCTACAGCATATGTCTATCTTTTAGGGTTGGCTCACTATAACCATTTTTATGCTAACGAAATTTGTTCTAATATAATGCATTATTTGCGAAGGTATTTTTATAAACATTATATTAATCCTTATCCAAATAAATACGTTATTCATCACAAGTATTTAATTTAAAACAAAATTGACCTTTACATCATTCGATTTCAATGAATATCTTAGGAGATATAGCAGTTTTAAAATAACATCGCAGCAAAATAATTACCCATTACAGACATAGTACAAACGATGTTTCTCCTGGTTTATTCTGCGTGATTACTACTGGTTCGATTTCAAAATTTCTTTTAGTGTTGGATAGCCTATTTATCGAGGAAGGCTATAGGGTATATAACATCACGCTACAACCCACGGGGGCGACGCAGTAACGATAAACGCGAGTGAAACCGCGGGAACATCTAGTTAAGTATAAGGACAAGCGTATCGCGGAATGGCGTGCGTGTACTAAGGACAAAGATGTAACACAACTAGTGTCAAACGTGCGCGTTCTAAAATATAATGTTGATGTTGTCCTTTTCATTTAATTATGTGACGTTGCCATATAACATCGTTGGTTTCTATGCATAGGAGAGGTCGCTTGCCTTGGGTAAATTGTGGCGGCAATTGGTGAAGCTTGTTGTGTTAATATGAGGAAATTCAACACAGCTATAGGCACGTAATCCGTCAGGAGAAAACATATTATACATCGTGCCTCAAGATACGACGATCATAAAGACATATGATAGTTAGTATAGCTATTTCATAACCACCTCGAATCTTGCTAACCGATACCTTAAAATAACATTTTAGATTGGCTAGACCGGATTATAAGCTTTACGTTTAGAAATAAGACCTTACTCTTTACGACCGTAAGGCATTGTAAGTGCTTCCAATATAATTTAATATAATATATCATGTAGGTTATAACTTTATAAGATAAGTATTATCAAGCACATAGTCGTATGTATAATTTACATTATAAAAACTCCTGACTGACTAAACGACAATCGTGGGTTGAATAACAACGGACTCTATATAGGCAATGTTTTTTATATTATCAAGATAGCTAATAAGATAAGGCTCACCGTGTGATACGTCCTCAAAAAACAGCAAGAGAGGCCTTCGCGTTGCCAACCCTTTTGAAAAGCAGTCGGTGGGTGGCACTATAAGGGACAAATATTATTAGTTCTTCCGTGACTGTTTATCCTATTGAGTCGCAGCGACACATCGCCACACACAATAGATTAATTTTTTGATGTAATTCCTCTCTCGTCCCAGATTATGTTTCTTTTTGTCTCTGTTTTTTTGTATGGAATTTCTGTTGTACCGTTAGCCGAAAAATATTTTAAAACACCTCGTTGATCTATTAGGTTTTTTTTATTTTTGTATATTGACACGGCAAACTGCAAAGTGATTGTAATGAACCTGATGGAAAGCCCAATTACAGTCCAGAGACAGTGACGACGAGGAGAAGATAGATGTCTTCTAGCCGTCGTCAGTGTCAAGGCGGTTTGACCAGATGCTTCTTCACACTACGTTTGAAGGACCCAATTTCGTATAAGGGAGGGAACACATATGCCGGAAGACCATTCCAAAATTGTATGGTACGGCACAAGAAGGAATTGCTGAACCTTTTGGTGCGAGACTGGATTCTGCTAACCGTCTATCCGTGGTTACGAAGAGCGGCACGTGTGGTTCTCAAAAGAAAGGGGGAAGGTGGGATGAGGTCAAATAACTCGTTGATCTCTTAGTAAAACTTTAGGCTTATGTTTGCATGACATCACGAGCCTGACAACGAAAGATTTAAAATAATTTTAAACCATGTTTTGTTTGGTTAACCATATAAACAAAAATATAGGGCGAAAAAGGAATAATTTAAAAAGAGGGCGAATGAGGAACATTTTGGAATGTGGGACGTAATGTAGGGGCGAAATGCAGAACAAACTAGATTTTTAATTATGTCTGGAATTAGGCTATCTGGTTGTAATTTTTTGTTGATATGACAATTTACATAATTGGGCATTGCTCGTTAATAGCCTATCAGCGCACTGTGGAATATTATCTTGTTAGTTACATATTTATACAACATAGCCCAAATATATTGATTATTATATTACATTACTATACTAATAATTTTTATCGAAGTTATACAATTGTAAGCACATATTAGATTATTTCGGTCCGATGCTCGTGGTATTCCAAAATATCTAACCAATGCAAGTTATAAATTAGTATTCGTATAAATATATACCTAATACAGGAATATTCGTAATGCTATGCTATGCCTATGTTAAGCTATCGCAAATGCCACGGTTCCAGACACCATACTTCTACTAAGAATTTCTTGACAAAATATACTTAATAACACTTTGGCCAAACTGGGAATCAAACCTGTACACAGCAATCTACAATCGCATTCACTGTCACTGTGTCACCTGGGTAGATAAGAGTTATATAATAAGCATTGTGGTTTCAGTTGTTATTTCATAAATAATTTGCATGAATAAAAGCCATCTGGCTATTCCCTTTTTGTCTTTATCCCCTTTTTACGAAAATTGCGCGGACGAAGGCACAGTTAAAGTTTATATGGAGAAGGAGTAGCGAATCCTAATATTTTTATAAAATATTCATTAGAAATACCTTAAATTAATGGAAAAACACTACACGCACACAACTATGCATTTGACAGAAGCAGTCACATCGCGTTGGTAGTATTTCGGTATTGTTCGGCTGGTGTCGTAGAATTCTTCGTAACTATGGATACATACTATGTACATAATATGTGGAGTAGGTGACTAAATGAAATGTGATTTTAAGGGTATAGTTATAGAGAATAAAACTGTAATAATGATCAAACTTAAATTATGTGATACCTTTTCGACATATGTGTGTAATTCCTATGAAATACATATAATAGGTACATACTTATACTTACTTATATTATATTGAACAAATATCTACCACGTACTTCACATATTACAATAAAAAACGGACTAAAAAGTTACAACGTTATGTTTCTGAGAAATGTCTGTAAGTAATAAATACTGTACGCGACGTTCAGTGTAATGCTATTATGATTTTGGCAGGCGTTTGCATTTAAGTAAAATGTTGCAAAAATTCGAGATGAATTAGATCATTGTGTTCATGAATAGCTACTATTTTGTGTCACTGTTATAAGTAGTTTTATGAAAATATTGATAATAATAATTAAAAAGAAATTCACTCAAGTTTAATCATGTCAGTATGCGCTAAAACATATACAATCTTTACTGATGGATTCAGCTTTGTATTAAACCTCTTACAAAACAGAAGCTATGCCATATGTTATCATTTATAAGCGGTTCCAATGAAAGATTATAGTATGATGAGCAGGGCAACCGGTTAGTAGTACTCAAGGTTTAATAAAATCTGTAGTTTTGTTGCAGTAGATGTTCAGACAAATAGAAACGAATAGACAAATATTTCAAAATTTGCTGATTTGTACCTATATAAATACTTACCTTCGTTTTTATTAATTTAGTCGATACTTATGTCGACGAAGGTTAAGGTAAGTATTTAAAAAATATTATACCTTTATTATAAATAAATATTTTAATCTACTTATAAAAAGTAGGTACCTAAGCAGATGTACATTATTACCATCGAGGTATAGTTCTAAATGGCTGCACTACTCAGACCTATTTATTAGTTATCCAACAAACCATCACGCTGTTCGCCTAAACCTTTAGTTAGAGTAACTTGATTTCACAGAATGGCGACTAAAGTTACTAGGTCGTATTAAAGAGGTACAGCGTCAGCATGATTTGTGTATCTTGCTGGCGCACTTGCACTAAAGCGACAGCGCAGTAATTCTTCTTTTACAGATTAGTGAATATGCAATTAATACACGTATAGTATTTCCATCCGTGGTGGCAGCCAGGAGACTGACCTTTTCTTTATAGGTATCACTAGAGGTGTAAAGGAAATAAGCGATTCTTTTTTTACACCTCTAGTGCTAGGAAAATTCTATTTGTGAAAATCACGAATCATTTCGTTTTTCTATTTATAGAAAAGCACAACGCTCGCACTATTAATAATTCCGGTGTCACAGGGTACTTTACAAATTATAAATACGGATGCAAACCCAAATCCGGAAGAACTTTCCGTAGATGCAAAAAAAATGTTGTCCTACATCTATTGAACCCACAACACCCGGCGCAGCGGCAGTGGCGAGGCCCACTTAAACCACTACATCATATCCGTGCAGTCAATATACTAATTTGTATGATGTCGGAAAAGCTAACAGAGTGCATTGTAAAATGGCGTTGATACAGATTCGACAGTAATTGCCGACAGTGAGTTACGAGCTCCAAAGTTCAACAATAAGACTTTAACAGGCCCGTAAAACGAGGGCCTCTCGTTCCGAGTACACCGGTCGCTCGTCACGATTTTATTTTGATGGCTAATTAGGTAAGTAGATCTTAATTAATTTATTACAAGATTTTACACTTCAGCAAGCGATTCATCAGTGTTCGGAAAAGTTTTTATTATGTTATTAACGAATGATCTTAATGAAGTAAAGTTAGCGCGTTGATTTGCTTTACATTTTGTAATTGGTAGATATTTATATAATGTTAATTTATATTAATACTAGCTTTTGCGCGCGGCTCCGCCCGCGTGGTACCTACATCAATAAAAAGTAGCATAATTGTCCTTCGCCAGGTTTTAAACTATCTCTGTACCAAATTTCATCTAAATTGGTTGAGTGGTTTAGCCGTGAAAAGGTAACAGACAGACACAGATAGACAGACAGAGTTACTTTCGAATTTATAATATTAGTAAGGATGATAAAGAGAGGGAGTGCGACTATTGTGAGTTTGTGTGTATGTGTATAACCTCCAGTACTAAATCACCTATTCGAAAAATACTTTCATTATTTGAAAGATACCTACATTATTTCAGATGGACAATTATCCAGGCACCTATTTTATAATTTAGTGAAAGTAACGATCTACGCAATTGCATTCGATTTTTACTCGGATGTATTGACAACACTTTACCTACATAAGGACGTGTGTTGAGTCTGACCATAGTAGGTATTGCATTGTGAATTCGAATTAACTGAGTTAATTCGCCTAGGATAATATTTTTACCTTACAGACAACCAGTTACAAATCATTATGCCTATTTCTAAGCGATTTGGTGAAAAATAAAAAGGTGCATTAGTTATTAGCTTGTTTTTCGTCTTGTTTTTTTTGGTACTTTTACGCACCGCGTATGTCAGTTAGTTGTTAGCTTAATGAAGGATAAATATTGGTCTAAGCTAATTTTAATTTTATCTTCATCGTAAAGGTTTCACTGCCAGGTTTTGCTCTATAATTTTCATAGCGATCGACATTGTTCCAATTGCTTCCTAAGACTTCTAATTCGATTGATCTTGAAGGAACCTGATTATTAAAGATATGCAATTTTTGTTATTCATATTCAAAAATACAAGAAAAATAAAAAATATTAATATTAAATACTTGGAAATATGTATGCGTGCTTAGTACTCACAATGCGTACGGTTATTTTGATTTAGTTGTATTTTAACAAAACTAATTTGGCATGATTTGTAATTTTTAAATATCGTATTACTAGAACGCATCATATATTAGGTGTCAATCTACGGTGTCGATTGACTGCAAACTAAGTTGCAAAGTCATCTGTGACATACATTGCTTGAATAGAAACTGCATAGACACTTTTGAACAGAAATCTAGCGTAAATTACCGAACTAACAAAACTAGGCATCCGAATGTAAGGTGTCTCGATTCGTCGGCAGTTTGGTACTTGCACATAGACGGGCTACCCTCGGAGTAATGAGCTCGTTTGATGTCATCTGACGCGATAAATTGCTCAGCAATTGCAGGTGAAACATCTTTGTCGGTTTGGTTAAGCGACAAATGTGTTATTTCACATAACTGCTGTTTCGTTTGCCCCTCGGCGTGAAAACAAATGTTTGCTTTTGACTTCCGTAGTCCTAAATGGGACAACGTATTTCGGTAGGTTTATTTAATGATGCTATACAAAAAATATGGTCTCGTTTGATATTGTATACTTAATATATATCCTAGACAACTTTATATACTACTGAACATGTCTTAACAGATAAAGTCATTATTACCTTACCTGAATCTACCGAAAATAGGACTTGACGATCGCCTTCGGCGGACAGAGCCTGCGGTTACAGCACTATAGCTGCTCATTCTGTAAACTATCCCTTATTACACGACTTACACGGGCGTCTTATTAGTACGAGAAAGATTAAGTCATACCCCAGAAAAGTCTATTACGCTGTTTTAGTGCTAGTTACACACTATAATACTACAATATTTATAAGTAAACAATTACAGGAATTGCTTCGTAAAATATTAATTTATGTGATGGCTGACAATTTGACATATTCCAGAACGTATTTGCGTAAACACATCTAATGTCGAATTAGCTGCAGACTGGCATTTTGTCTAATGGAATGGATACTATTATGTTTAGTGATCCAAGTTGTTATGACGTAACGTAATGGCGACAACAAAACTGAATGTGGTCGCACAGAAGAGCCTCTTACGCTAACTTTATGGGACATTTCTCTGTTTGGTTGTTTGTTTATAGTTATAGGACTGTTGGATGCAATTTAGAAGGATTATCCCATCTATTAATATCTTACCACGATTTATACGAATAACATATTATGCGGTAATAACAGCGATAGCCCAAGTTAATGTTTATTTAGACGATATCTTTGGCTGGTTTATGCAGTTCGAAAGTAAATAACAATTATGTGTGAAAATCATTGGTAGATGTAAAAATATTAAAGATCTGATACGTCTATATGAGAGGTTGGCGTTCTTATACATTTGGAGAAGCCCGAGGATTAGCACCGCAATCCTACATAAGCCAAATTAAATTTACAGTAGCATAGTACCATTAGTAATTACTGCAACTTTAAAGCTTGTATGTATTACCGTTTTTAAAACACAACAGAGATAATATGATTAATTTTAATTACAAAGATTCTAAGAGCTGAAATAATTATAAAGATTTCAACATGTTTTTAATTTTACCTTATTATTTTAATTATTTCTTAGTATAATTGCAGTAATTACATTTATTCTGTGAAAATTACAACCAGCTGCTTATCACGGTTCAAAAGATACACGGTCTTTATCGCTGGAACGGATAGATAGCAAAGGCTTAGTGATCGTGTCCTATTGGCACACTATGGATACGAAACCCAAAACCCTAGATTTGATTCATGTCATTAACTTTACAATCGGCAAACATATAAATAGCATTTATATTTAAATGACGTAAATGCCATGAATAAATACGAATCGTGTGCTCGTAAACATTTTTCTTTGTACGATCATGTGATCTTATAATACGAGTTTCTAACTTAAGGCAAGGCTTGATTGCAATAAAACAATCAACCGAGTTTTGCTATTACATTTGCATGGTTGTTAGTATATCTGTGATTATTTATTTTATGAAATGTTTAGTTCAACAGTAACGAAAGACTACTGGGAAGACCATTGGATCCATAGCATTAACATAAAATACACACAAGAATTTGTTCCTTTTTGAGCATTTTATAGATGAGGCTAGGAACGGAGATAATGAATGACGGAAAACAATGAATTGAAGCAAACATAGAAATCTTTGTAATCTCCTCGTAATTTGCTCGAAGATGATAATTAAGTGAATATTGGTAATATTAATTATCACGGAGGCGAAGCGAAAATATTCAGATCCTGAGAGTAGACTTCTTCATCAAACATATACTATTAGCACTATTAGCAAAAGATAACTAGTTTATAAAAATACAAGCGACTATATACCTATGCTGTCCCAGAAAAACACGTGTTTTTAAACATTAGTGTGACTTAGCGCTGTTTTTTACGCTGATTTTATTTTTTTGTATTTTATACAAGTATTTATTTTGGAATTAAACTACTATATACGGATTTTATCGCGTTGTTTATTTGACACTATTACAAAATTTTTTGAAAAACTGTTACACTACTATAATCACTATTAAACTTTACAAATTTTTAAGCTAATAAAATTATTGAAACTATTAAAACTATTTATATGTACTATTACTATACTATTATACTGTTTATATTTATGTTTACACTTTCCCCGACGTTTCGGTTGCTTTTCAGCAGCCATGGTCACGGGGAGACAGACGGAGAAACAGTATAATAGTATAGTAATAGTATAAATAGTTTTAATAGTTTCAATAATTTAATTAGCTTAAAAATTTGTAAAGTTTAATAGTGATTATAGTAGTGTAACAGTTTTTCAAAAAATTTTGTAATAGTGTCAAATAAACAACGCGATAAAATCCGTATATAGTAGTTTAATTTCAACGAATAACATTCGCGTAAACAGAAGACAATATTATATATATTTTGGGTGAAGACCCGAGCGCAAGCGTTTTGACGTGACGTGACGACCAAATATACGTTCACATTTTATTAGCCTATACGAATCTAATATAGTCGAGCCCGTAAACAATTACATTTATTAGAAGAATAACGCTGATGTTTTTATTAACTCAAGTCTCAAGGTGATATCGGTTTAGAACGAGCGGCACTAAACTCAATGACAGGGTTATGTAACGTAGTCGCACGCCGCGACGCAGCCGCGCGTACGCACGTTTGGCAACTAGTGTAGTTAGTAATACGGCCATGAGTGGAGTGTAAACTAGTCAACACGGCTAAAATGTAGACACAACACGACTATTCTTTATCGTAGATAAACCAATTGATACGCCGCGCGTCTTATCGGTGAGGTTACACTACATGACCCCCTTAGCCGACTCTTTGTCGTATTGAGTTCTGCGTGTGATCGAGGTCGGAACTCTTATACTGCTTCAACCAAAAGATGGTTCTTTGGACGATATTAGGCGTTGTTGTTGCCATAGTGCTAGTAGTGACAGTGTTCCAAAAATTGACGGTCGGAATATGCAAGACCAGTGTTCATTTGGTAGGTAAAGTAGTGATAGTGACCGGAGGAAACAGTGGTATCGGTTTTGAAACAGCCAAAGATTTAGCAAGTCGAGGCGCGAAAGTCATACTCGCTTGCAGAAGTGTTCGCCGTGGAACTGAGGCTAAGGAAGAAATTATAAAAACAAGTGGCAACAGTGACGTCCACTTTCGCCAATTAGATTTGGCTTCGCTCCGCTCTGTGAGAGAGTTCTGCGATCATATATACAAAACGGAGAAGCGTGTCGATGTGCTCATTAACAATGCAGGCAGCGGCGGGCTCGGTAACAAGAAAACAGCTGACGGACTGCACGTTGGAATGCAAGTTAACTACTTCGGGCCGTTTCTGCTCACTGTCCTATTAATTCCTATATTAAAGTCTTCAGCGCCGAGTCGCATCATAAATGTATCGTCTATGATACACAAGTACGGAGAGATGGATTTTGATAATTTGAATATGGAGAAATATTGGAGTGATTATTTAGTATACGCCAACAGTAAGCTGTTTCTAAATATGATCACGTTAGAACTAAGTACAAGACTGAAGGATACGGGTGTAACGGTGAATGCTCTCCATCCAGGAGTGGCTGCAACTAATATATTTAGAAACATTCCTAGTAATATACTTAAAAAGATAATTGGGGTATGTATAGGGTTTATGTTCCAAAGTCCATGGGAAGCGGCACAGACCTCGATATACTTGGCTGTGGCGCCTGAAGTGGAAAAAGTTAGTGGTAAATATTTTAGTGACTGTCGTCAGAAGTTGCCGTCAAAGTTGTCACAAGATCCGGAACTAGCTAGAAAGTTGTTTATAGAATCAGAGAAATTAGTTAAATATACATTAAATGACGACTAGTACTTAACAAACTAAATATTATTTAGACAATTGGAAGTTGTGTATGTTTTAATAAATGTTATTTTTATATAACCTTGTGTAGTTTTTGTGATATTTTATACCTCTTTTGTACATTTTTTGGTAATCTTAATCACGTGAATGATAACCGAGACTAAATTAATGTTAATCATTTTATGATAGTATTTTTAAATTACGTTTAAGATTAAATTATATTGTAAAGATAACAAATTAGCTCCAAAGTAACTATTATTTTTTATGTGTTATGGTATAATTAGGTGGTTGGTTAATGAGTATTTATTACGTATTATTTACTTACAACTTGATGTATTATTCATACACTTACGTAATTGCATCCGTGTCGATATTTACATAAAGGGCGTTTTTTTAAAACTTTGCTTTAGAGTATATAGAAGACTGCAATCGCATTTTTTTAAGTATCATATTCCGTTACCTAAGTTTTAAACTATTGTAGTACCTACCTATTTTTTTTAATATTCGTCGACAGATTTAGTCATACAGACGCGATTGTATACTTATTCTCACATTATAATGTTTAATATCAGCCCTGAATAAAAACTATTCCACTGTGTGCCACGGGCATCTTCTCAGTGTGAGAAAGGTTAAGCTATGGTCCACCATGCTAGCATGCTGCCTGCCCAGTGCGGGTTTGGTTTAAAGAACTTATTTCTTATTTAGATAATATATATCACTTACATGAGAACAACAATTTATAAACAATCATTAATAACATTAACCCGGTGCGGGTAGCTGACTTGACTGAGGGTTGGCAGACTTCACATAATATCTATGAGATCATTATAGAGAATTTTCTGACTTGCAGGTTTCCTTAAAATGCTTTCCTTAACCATTAAAGTAACCGATAATTAATTAAACAAATAATACGCACATAACTTTGAAAAGTCAGAAGTACATGTCTTGGGATCGAACTCGAGATCTCTGCGTGGCAGTCCAACGGTTTCCCACTAGGCTATTGTTGCTATATTATATATCATTATATGATGCGGTTAATACTTAAATAGGTCATGTTATATCGGACGTGGTAGTGTACGTTCTACGTGCAGCCATTACGTAGAAACATAAATATTGTTAAACTGAATACTAATGCAAAGTATTTACAAGTAGCTATTATTGTTTGCTTTTGTAAGGTACGTGCGAAACATGGAAATGGTGTAATAGTTGGTCTTATTATTACGTGGTATAATATTATAGTAATGAACTGATATTATAAATGCGAATGTGTGTTTGCTTGTTTGTTATGCTTTCAGGCTTCAACTACACGACCGATCCTCATTAATTTTTTTATACACTATTTTTTTGTACAGCAAAGGATATAGGGTATCTTTTATCCAGAAAAAGTAATGATCCCGAGCGAAGCCGCGGGCAAATGCTAGTGTTATTAAATAATTCTGCCTAGGGGGCACAATGGTAGTAAATGCGACTACTGTATCTCGGGTTACAAAGTCTTATAAATGGATAATAACAGCGCCTAGTCTAATGTGACCTAAAACAGTAGCTAGCTAGCAAAATATAGTTTTAATTACACTTCTGTGTTCTCCTTTGGGGACATAGTCGTGAGAGTATGCTATGCATGCTAACTGATATTATAAAAAAGGAAAGTGTTTGTTAGTTTGTCCTTCTTTCAAGCAGCACAATGTATGCCTAAGCATGATTTTTTGTAGAGACAGCTAATGAGCCGGAGAGTGACATAATAAGTTACATTTATACGTTACTTTTATGAAGGAAAATCGAAGTGAAACTGCGTATAAGCTAACAGATAAATACATATCTACTTGGATTTATCGAAGTCTACTACGATGTACTTGGTAATTAAATGTTCCATCAGATTTGATTTCCGGGTTGCGGAAAATATTAATCGTAAGTTCTTAATAGAAATATTAAATATCGGACTAAATAACACTTTCCGGGAATTGCACAAGGGAAACGGAAACACAAATTTCGCACAAAAACAGCATGCTAGTTCATCGATCACACGAATGATAATCCGATGGGAGGGCAATCCGACACTACCAGACAGCGATCAAGCGCAGGATCAAAGGTGTTACATGCTTACAGGAGTGTTGAATTGAATGGCGATTTAAAAGTGGCCGGATTGCCGGTGGTGTTTATTGCAGGTATCTTGTTATAGGCTCAACCTTTTGCCTAAACCTAGCATCTGGCCTAAACGTAAATTCAGTAAACTCACTAACTCATAAATTTTAATGTTCAAGAATGTAACTTTGAAACCTAATTGAATAAATGTTTTTTGACTTTGTCTTCAACACCACCAGGTTCCTGACTTCGGGCTGCTATTGAGAATTTCTTAACAGGAAAATCCAATAATTTTTGCAAACACTGAGTCATTGGACTTAAAAACACAGCTGATAAAATGTGTGAGCATATCGACATCACTGCGTACCCGAAATACAACCGTGACTGTAGTTTTCTTTTCCATTAGCTATTTTTATTTCCACTACTGAGCAAAGGCCTCTTCCTTGGAGTTCTATATCACTCTGTTGTTAGATATCCCCTGCCAGTTCCTTTTAATGGCATCTAGGTCGTCTTGCTGTCTTTGTTTAGGTCTCCTCCATTGCCGTCGATTGTCTTGTGGAACCCAATTAGTGACACCACCTATCTGGGAGTATGCGGCAGATGTGTCCGGCCCAGACTGACTTAAGCTTGGCGGATAAAAACATCAGCTCTACGTGTCTTTGAGCGTAGAGTATTGTTTCTATGCTTATGTCATACCCAAATATACTGATTATAATATAATATCTTCTATTGTACTTTTATCTTGTCACATAATATGTAATCAATATCCTTGAATGTTCATACTAATGATATATTTGTTCATGTACCGAAATTACACTTGTTTCTATGTGATGAATATACTCTTTACTTTGAGATAACTGTGTAAACTATTGCCGTAAAATTATAATAATTATATAATAAATTTAAAGATCCTGTTTAGGAACTAACCCACTGCTTGGCACAGGCCTCTTCTCAGTGTGAGAAGGGTTAGGTCATAGTCTACCATGCCGGCCCAGTGCGGATTGGTCGACTTTACATATTTTCGAGAACATCATGTAGAATTATCAGACATGCAGGTTGTTAAGCTGGTTTGGGCATGTAGAAAGAATGGACGAGAAAAGACTGATTAAGAAAGTTTATAAGCCTAGTGCGAATAGAACTGTCGCAAGGGAAAGACCTAGTCGAACGTTTCTCGATCAGATCGGATATGTTCTGGATAAAGGCCAGGTTAAGAGCACCTTAAACCGGCGAGCGTGTATGAGGAATGTGATGAAAGTGAATGAAGCCAGAGAAGTGAATCAGGATCATAGCAAATGGAAATGCGTAGTCTCTGCCTATTCTTTTGGTAAACAGGCGCGAATTTTAGTATTTATGTATATATGTATATAATACGCTCATATTAATAACATCGAAGAGCCAGAGCTGCGCGCTGTGAGATCGAACTCGAGACCAATGCGTGACAGTCCACCAGTCTCCCACTTGGCTATCGCTACGTAGATTACTTAATGGTAATCATAATTAGTAACTATTAGGATTCATTACAACAGTTATGAGGCTTTTGTAGTCCGGCAGTGAGACCATGCATGGGACATTACACACTGATAAAAGATTTTCCTGCTATATTGGTCTACTAGATGCGCTCGCGCTTTCACCCGCGTTTACAGTTACTGCGTCGTTCCCGTAGGTGGTAGCGTGATGTTATATAGCCTATAACCTTCCTCGATAAATAGGCTATCCAACACTAAAATACTTGTTCAATTCAAACCAGTGGTTCCTGAGATTAGCGCGTTCAACCAAACAAACAAACTCTTCAGCTTTATAATATTAGTATAGATTGTGGTTAAAAGTTTACGGTCAGATTGTCACGCCCACGTTTGGTTTCTGAGTCGGAGGAAGTGATTTTGGGTTTTCTGTAGGAATGGAAATGAGTATAAAAATGTGTCCGGTATCTTGCAATATCCTGTTATGTGGGATCTATGACATAGTTGGAAAAATAAAGATAAAACACCCTTGCTTATACTCTCGGGGATATACAGGTTTGAGTTTATGTAATACTAGCTTTTGCACGCGGCTTCGCTTGCGTAAAAGTAGGTTAGGTTATGTTAGTAACAGTACTTTTTTTTTTCAATTAAAAAGCCTATGTACGCGGTGATAATATAGCTTACTACTGGTGAATAAATTTTTAATATCGGTTGAGTCGTTTTTGAGTTAAATCGTTACAAACCAACAAACAAATAAATCAAATCTTTCCTCTTTATTATAATATTAGTATAGATAGTAGGTACTTATAGATATCATTACTAAAATTAACTAAGCGGTACCGCAATGCATATAAAGGCATCCTTAGAAAAGGTATTTAAGTGTTACAGTCATTATTGGTGTTTATGCAGTAAGTGCATAGTTTCAACTAGGTGAGTTAGCATGCACTTAATCGCGTGTTACAAGCAATCTATGTAGTTGATAGAAGAAGATATCTCTAGTGCGTTATACATTGTATACAGTACTAGTTTCTGCCCGCTTCGCTCATTCGGGATCAATAATATTTGTACTAAGTGAAATGTACCCTATGTCCTTTTCTATACCCCTGACTATGCGAAATTTCGTGATGACCGGTCGAGTAGTCAAGGCGTGAAAGCATAACAAACAATAAACTTACATTCGCATTATAATACTTATTAGTAAGGATTATTTGCAAATTATTAGCACTTAATCTTCTACCGAATACTATTGCGCTTAGATATATTAAATTCTGTTAGCGTAGTAAAGTATATAAATAAATAAATAGGTATAAATAATTGGGTCAGCTGGTAAGAACTGAGTTTTATTATAAACCTCTATATATTTTAATATTGCAGTTTTACTTAAATTGCAAATGACGGTACCTACTGTATTTTGTATTAAGAATTTTGATCATGTTATTTTGCATATCGTGTCGAAGTCAGATAGTTTAAATTTAGAACATGCAAAACAGATGAATATAAATCAAAATACACATTAGGAAATGCAAAAGTCATTATTTTAATCTAAATTGTTCAGCAAAGGCATAGTCATGTTCTTTGAATTCTTTTTAGGAAATAATTCCATTAGTAATAATTCCCGTATCGCGGAGGAATATATAAATATTTAACAAAGGAAACAAAGAACGCTTAGACAACCATTTGTGGTACACACAAATTTTTGTACTCTCTAGGATTGAAAACCACAAAACTCGGTATAGTGGCAAGACGAAAGCTTAAACCACTACGGCACCCGTGCATATACAGTTTTTATACAAAACAATCTGACACGGCTTGCTTCATGGTTAGTATAGACAAGGATTGCTTCCACTCGCGCGTTACAAACCTCAAAGAACTTAACACGTTCCCTGTCCGATGAACCACATATGGTACATAACAATTGATTTTGTATTGTGTCTATCACGGGACTGTGAATGGGTTAAGATGGGATGGAAGGAAACGAATTTGAGAGATAGTTATATGGGCATCGTCTCCTTATCTCCTTATCTCCACAACCTTTACTTATCGGCTAAAACATAGTAACAGTATCACTACTAGTAGTACTATTAGTCGGGTGGTACTCGCACAGGCCATCCGGCGCAATTGTGACGTCACCAAACAATTGCCAACGTTGGCGTTGCCAATAATTTGTTTACCTAGATGATTTTACTTGGTGACTCTTGCACTTACGAAATGTTTTTATAAATAGGGCTATGTTAGCATCTCTTGGTCAACGCTATTTTCATTGTGTCTGGTTGCTGGCTAATTTATGAGATAAATATTTCATACGTTTCTGAAGTACGTATTCAACTCATCAATTAGTACAATAAGTTAAGTCAAAACAATTATCTTTTTAATTTCCTTATACAAATAAATTGTAATGGTAACTATTATGTCTTTAATTATGAAATTGACGTTTATATACTACATCTAATATAAACTATAAATAAATTTCTGTACAAGCATTTTGTACAGAAATTTTAATCTGTTATTTAAAAATTCATTTACATTAAAAATATACTGTATATTAATAATAATATGTATTATTAATAATAAATATCAACCTTAGCTTTTACCTTACCTTTTATATATTTATATTTTATATTATATTACCTTATCTTTTATACAATTTGTATTTAAAGTTATATCACTTAATATATTTGTTGCTTCAATTCGCCATAATTACATGATGGTTGATGTTTTTGTTAATTTATGACAAATCATAATGACCTAAATACCTATAAGCAACAATACATAAAAAATACATGAAAAACACAAAGTTACCGATCTTTTTCATACAAAGTGGCAACTTCATATTAGGTAAAACCCCTATATAGCGTTACTGGTTCAGCGCAACGCAATTATTGCCAGTTGTATCTTACTTCTCTGTTTATAATGATTGGTAGGTAACAAGACTAGACGTCATCTAAGCATTCGTTTAACATCATGATGACCGTAATGTTCATTCCAATGTTCTATTTATATACATGTAAGTGGCTTTTGCCCGTGTTGAATGTCCCGTGTTAGTGGGCACTTAGCTTGTACACGGCCTGCATACTGATTGTGGGAATGCGTTGCTGTAATATACGAGATATTACGGTTACTTAATAATTGGCAGCAATAATTAATGCAACTGTTGTGCATGAGGTCTCGGGTTCGAATCTCGCGTTGAGTCTACAAAAACTTATTGGGTTTTTCTGCCAGGTAAGTAATAGAAGTCCGTAGTCAGGAAATTGATGGTGTTGCACACCCACGTCCCTCGGACAGCACGTAAAGCCGTTGGTCTCGCCGCGCGATCACGCCTCGGACGTAAAATTGCTGTCCCGCACTTGTGTTTGCGCACACACTAGTGCACTATAGTATCTTTTGCGCGGATGGCTAGCCTTTAGACCGAAATTCGATATGTAGGACATTACATATTATATATCCTCGAAAAGGTCAGCAGAGGTATATCATACCCACATTTCGCTTATGGTTTTAGGGCTAACGTTGTAGTAGAAGACGAGTCTTTGGTCGTCTACCGGGCATATATAATTTCAAACTTCATGCTTCTACTATAATTTCTTCAGGAAAATTTTATAACACTTAGGGCAATCCGGGATGTATGATGATCAGAGATCGGAATAGGTAGAGCTGTTTTATGTACTTGCCATAGGTTAGAATAATATGGATATTCCCCGAGTCCCGGGATTTGGTTTTTATGTAGTAAAATTATAAAAAAACTATTCTTGCCTTCGGGACTAATGAAAGATTACACTTCCTTTCTGACGGGTAAATATAAGAAGGACGGGATTAAGGATAGTATAATAAATAGATAAACTTGATTCACTAAACCACATATATCTTTTTACGTAACAATTTCTTATTCAAGAATCAACAATCATTTAAACATTTTTATTCTGAAGTTGTACAAAAACATATTACCATACAAATTATTTGTTCCTCAGAAAATCAAAACATTATCAATTAGAAAAATATGTATTTACAATAAAATCTTAATTAAAATAATCAATACACTTCAACAATAATTCAAGGCTAAAAGTTATTTGTATTAGACTTTTTTAACGGGAAAATACAACCCGTCTCGGATACTATAGCTTGCACCTTACAAGCAGTAAGAATAATCAGTAGACCACATGCCAGTAGATTAACGTGACAGTATACCTTATTAGGGCCTCAATTGAGATGCTCAATGCTCAAACGATTACTGCTCTTGTCGCAATTTTTCTACTTAGCTCTACTATCAACAACTTTTTCCAGTAGATGAGTCTAGGGTTATTGTATAACATATCTCAGGCTAAATTGATACGCTAGTCTCAAGTTACATAGCCTTTAGCAAACTGACAGCAAATAAATTATTGGTAACAACGGGCAGTCCTTACCCAAAATTGATTAGTTCTAGAAAGCAACATGTTCTAGAAAGTAATATTCTGTTTCCATGCATTTAACTTCTATTAGTTAGTTGAAGATAATCTTCATAATGGGTCCATTCCGTTACTAGGAATATCCTCTACTAACTATACACAATTGTATCTTATTATACCTTAGCTATTCCAAACAAACCTGAATGTACTATTAACTTCCCCAGGGTTTATTACTTAGCGCAGTTAGAGCTAATAAATGTCAGCTATTCATTCTGAAGAAATATTCTAGTAACACAAGACTAAAATTAAGTATTTTACCTATTAAATTATACCTTTATCACACCAATTTATGTATAATAATATAGTTATTAATACGTCAAATGAAAAAAACTAACACTTTAAGCGTATTGACCGGTCTGTGTGGAAAACTTTGGGGGAGGCCTATGTCCAACAGTGGACGTCTCTTGGCTGACATGATGATGATGATGATGAAGCGTATTGCGCGCACGGCGGAGTGTAAGATTTGGTATAGGTCTTTATGGAGAAGTAGTGCAGGAAGCAAACATTTTAATATTTGAATTATATGAACCAGTGGGCGACCAATAGTTTATATAATTCGACATCTTCTGTAATTGTTTTACTTCGGGCAAATTAATTTTCCTGGATGAAAGGTACCCACTGACAATGTATATGCGATATTTCATTGATGATCAGCGCATATGCACATTTATAATATTGGTTAGGATATAGGTATGTTCGTCGGTTCAGCGGTATAAAATGCGCTGATTTTGCGTGCGATCCTGCGTTCGATACCCGGAATGGGGTTGCTCAATACAATGTAATTGACTTTTCTGTAAGAAAATTATTATCAGAAGAAGTAGCGAGTCCGGTAATGTGTCCAACCCATAGAATTTATCGCACTGGTGGTGAGGTGACCAAAAAAACAAAGTAGTTTAACTAGATAAACAGAGATGTGAGTGCCAAGTTTTATCTTTATAGGTCAGATCAACTCATCGGTATTAATGGTTATTGAATAACAAAGATCCAACCATCATAATAAAAGATCCAATTTTAATTAGTATAGATCAATTTCTTGTTTTGCAATGATTTAAACAATTTAAATAATTATCGACAACATATTCATTACGCATTGAGGCAAAAAAATCGAAAAGCTTTGATCGTAAGATCAAATGTTTTTCGGATGAGAATGTTATTATAGCTGTGATTATTTACAGAGTACAATTTTTATTTCCTTTTATAAAAATCAACTGCCGCACTCGAAATCCTTCCTTGTCACGCACGGGGGACTTCACACACATTCAAACTACGGACACAAAGAACACCCAGACTCGGAACGACTATTTAGGATGAGAGTGTGGGTGTTTGTTTCTCACGCCTACATTTCTCATTGAGTGAGAAGATACTACTCTATCCTACACAAGATGACCGTGCAATAAACTTGTATCTTTTAGCGGTAAATAGGATTTAATTTACTATACGAAAAGGTACTTTTCCTTCACCGGCAACAGATATTGTTCTATGCCATTAGCGCTGGCTTTTGTGGCACGTGCAAGCTATGCAGCGTCATTGAGTAATGATAACCCCTTACCATGTGGCCACTTGCTTGTCAATGACCTTAAGCTCGGTAGTGCAGTGAGTCTGCTGGGCGTGAAAGCTCAAGATCCGGCAGAGTGTTATAGAGTTCTACTGCCTAGACATTCTCAATAACAGCACCGTGTCTGGAACTGTGCTCGGTAAACGGCATACGGCCCGGTATCCATCAAAGCGGAGAGGACACGAGAGGAGATGTGTTCCACATGTACTCTCCGCTTCGCTTTAGTGGAAATGGATCAAGCGGAGAGGAGAGGAGTTAAAGCATATTCGCGATGACTGTGACATTTTTATATGGTTTCTTATCTAGAATCTATGTTTCCGTCGATAATTTAGGTTGATGTCAGGAAATTTTGTTTTTAACTAACTGTGTCAAACTTATGTCAATAAAGATTATTATTATTATTATTTAATTTAAATACTAACGAATTCATTTAATTCCTCTTCCTTAAGTAAATTAAGATATAACTTTTGTAACGACATGACGTCTTTCTTTCGTAGACAGCACTTGACTGGTTTCGATCTCTCACAGCTCATATCTCTGCTACACACATATAGGTAGGAAGCTATGTATGTATATGATTGATTCTTAAGCCATACTGTAATTAATGTTGATAGGGATTGTGTACTTATAGTGCCAGTCAGTACTGCATATTTAATACTTACCTATAAATATATAATAGATCACTTAGACTTTAAAACGTGCGGTGCAAAGTTTGCAAATGACAGGGCGACTACGCAAATCTGTGTAATTTGATCGCGACGCTGAATGGTCTATTAACGTGTTATGTAATTATCGATTATTACGAGTTAATTAGTGAACACTAACGAGGGTACCAATAGTTTGTACTGTGTACACTTTACATTAATTTATCGCATACGTAGTTGGCGTTAAATTGAAATAATTTCGCGCGATGGCCGGCATCGCTGCGGTCGTTTTATTTGCTCATAAATCTCCCGCGCGGTACATCTGATTTACAGTACTGCTCTTTGTGCTTGCTCACCTCAGTGTTTGCGGGGCTTTGCGGCGATATACTCACACAGTTTCGGTTTATACAACTTTAATTTATTAGTCTATATCCGATTAAAAATATAGCCCCGAATTTCCCTGCTATTTTACAGATTAGGATAGTTTTCACACGAGTCGGGCGCACTTTAAACGTTATGTGCTACAGTTTGAAATTAGTTTAAAATTGTTTCGAAAGCTTTGTTTAAATTAGTACGTATGTTTAGTTTTGTATTTATTTTTACATCGACGATGACACAGTTATGACAAAGCTTAAATAAATGCCACAAGCATTACTCCCTGACTTCGACTAACGATGCACGTATTTCAATATCAGTGTTACCATTTCATAATAACGTATAACATTCGCTTTAATAAAGGTAATATTTCGCGCTTGGGTACACGACCCGTCGTGATTTGGTATGGGCAGATTTAGAGGCTGGAAAATAGGCGGTTTGCCGGCGGAAGTGCGCACAATATTAATGTGTTCCATAAGTCAGGACCAGTCCGGGTATTTTTCTCTCGCAGTCGACGGAAAGACAGCCGAAACTAATTAACAATATTAGCATATTCCCTTGAAAGTGACTTTTCGGTGCGTACCTAGATATACATCATCGTATGGCGACGTCGAGAATTTTGCCTAATTCCTGTGTTGGACAGGGTTGCAAACGATCTTATTTGCATGAGACTTATGTATATACCCACTGCTTGCTCTGTGTTCATTATTTTAATTCGTGAAACAAGAATTTTATTTTATTTTAATGAGGAAAACGTATATAAAAACTAGAAATCGTCCACTGGTCGAAATTAGACCTTAATACATTATTTAAAAAGGCATTTTTATACATTTTACCTTCTGTACTCCTTGTCCACATAAATGTTAACTATGACAAATACTACATTACCACGTGCGTGCAATAGACATGCTTGCATGCACTTTACGTACCTATTAATAATATAATATAACAATATTTTATTTAGTTTCACCTGTCCCGTTGATTGTCATGAAATCTTGCAAATTAAATTTGATCCACTTCGCGGTTACCGATTGAGCTGAAATTTTGTATACATGTGTAAATCGCGTGACAATGTAATATTATGATGACATGGTGCTGATCTGATGATGGAGCTGGAAGGTGGCCATAGGAACTTCGCAATGAAACGACCAACCTCATCGAGTTTGGGCTCGTTTGAATCGTCTTGACGAGTAGTTTGTCTTTCAATGGTAACCAGGGTCTGATGATGGAGCTGAAAGGTGGTCATAGGAACTCTGTAATGAAACGACGCAACCCTATCGAGTTTCGGCTCGTTTCATAAGTCTTGACGAGCACTTTGTTTTTAGATGGTTACCAGGTTATGATCTGATGATGGAGCTGGAAGGTGGTCATAGGAAATCAGTAAAGAAACGACGCAACCCCATCGAGTCTCGGCTCGTTTGATACGTCTTGATGCTAGATGATAACCAGGGTCTGATGATGGAGCTGGAAGATGGCTATAGGAACTCAGTAATTAAACGACATAACCCTATCGAGTATGGACTCGTTTGATTCGTCTTGACGAGTACTTTGGTGCTAGATGATAACCAGGGTCTGATAATGGAGCTGGAAGGTGGCCATAGAAATTCAGTAATTAAGCGACACAACCGCGTGGAATATGGGCTCGTTTGATTCATCTTGAAGAGTACTTTGGTGCTAGATGGTAACTAGGGTCTGATGATAAAATTCAAATAATATGGTAAAATTCAGATATAATTCAAATGAAATGATAAATACATGTTTTTAAAAATGCGAAGTACGTATATAGCAAGTACTAATATTATAAATGCGAATGTGAGTCTGTTTGTTACGCTTTTACGCCTTAACTACTCGATCGATCATCATGAAATTCGCATACACGTTGTCAGGCGTACAGAAAAGGATAAAGGGTAACTTTCATCTAGAAAAAGAGGACTATAACTGAGGCATGGAAATTAACTGACAAAATCCAGATTAACGCGACCAAAGCTGTAGATAAATTCTAGTTTATAATATTACTTAGGATTTGGTGGTCATCGTTAAAAATAAAATTCGTTAGGGTGGCTTGTTAGTGTTTCTCGGTAAATTTTTTATACTCTTTGCTACTACCAAGAACTGACCTGACAGAAACTAAAATTATTCCAACTCGAGATGCGAAACTGGACTTTCAGGATCGGCTGTAAACGTAACCAAAAGCTTATGATTTTGGACTGATATATAAGAGCAATGTACTAAATTTATATAGTTTAGAGATATTAATAATAAAATAATTAACTAGAAAGAAAACCGACTTCAACTAGACAACAACTTATTTGTAACTTTTTTTATAAGACAATTCCACGCACTCACATCACGCACAAATCCTATGTTGCGAGAGACTTTTACAAACATTCAAAAGTCTTAAAACAACTATTTGTGGAACACACAATTTTTGTTCCGTGTGGGGATCGACACAACTCTCGGCGCATTGGCCATGGCCTGGCGGGCGATCGCTCATACCACTACGCCATCGTACTGTGAAGAAATACTTTACCACTGGATAATATGGCAGTAAATCTGCTATGAACTACTGACCACAAACAATTTTCTTTGATATACAAATTAGCATACAGAGTAACTGATTATTTATTCAACAAATTTGACCTCTGCACATTTTATGTCCGGCCTTGTGAATAATCTCCCTTGGCGAGATGAATTTTAATCAGATGCGCATATTTTGTAGGTTAAATGACTTTGTATCTGTGTGTAACCTTTATAATGAACTTGAAGATTACGCTGACCGTCGGCGCCGGGTGAAATCCTCGTGATATATGTATGTACTTTGATCACACCCCTGCTATAACAGTTGTTTATTACGATATGGTGAGTATGTGTACCTACATGATGAGTATGTATCTGTTTATTTCGACAAAACAGCTGTGCTTCTAATAAATAATGCGACATATGTGGCATTGTAAAATATGTTTTATGTAAAATACTCATAGGTCTAACACAGCTAACTTACTTATTTGGAACATTCTGAGCACACATATTGGAGCTCCAATCTGACTTTATACTGTATAATCTATTTATCTATGATTGTAGCTTGAATTGTGAGTCAAATAAATAAATACAAACAACGATAGCTTGTAATATCAGAGGTATCACGTAGACGTTTTTGATCATAGGAAAAGGAATATAAAATGTGATTAAAAGAAAGGCATAAAGAAGTATGTGTGTTAGTGGCTGCAACTGATACTTGATAATAAGCAGTAAGTTTTTTAGGCATACAAGCTAACGGTCCGCTTGATGGTACGCAGTAATCGTAGCCTACGATCACTTGTAATAACAAGCGATACCAGTCCGGCATCGTCGACAAAAATAAATTAAAAGTGTGATTAAAGGAAACGAACGAAATAGGTTGGTGGTTTGCAACTGCATCGCAGTTATAGTGATTTTACTATAAACCGGTTTCCATGTGATATTGTTTTTTCCGGACGACCCGACTTTCTCGTACAGTCATCAAATAATTGGCAACGACATGCTCTTCCATACTCGTGGTACACACATAAATGTGTACTTGCTTCGTACGAGGCGTTTTTATAAATTCACATTGGTCACTGCTAAGCTGATCATATCACTACATATTATAAAACAAAGTCCCCCGCCTCGTCAGTCTATCTGTTCGCGATAAACTCAAAAACTATTGAACGGATTTTCATGCGGTTTTCACCAATAGACAGAGTGTTTTATAAGAAAGGTTAAGGTGTATAATTTGTTAAGGTTTTGTACTACCCGTGCGGAGCTGGGGCGGGTCGCTAGTTCTAAATAAACTTGAACATAATGTCAATAGTTCCAAAACGTTTAAAATATAGGGATGAGTTATTATATTTATAAAATTGTTTAAGGGCCTACGTGATTAGTGTCACGTGGGGACAGCGCGACCGCGCGCTTACCGGAAACAAAGAAACTTAAATTGTGTCTTCGTTTATTAAAGTTCATATTTACACTTTAAACAGGCATAATCCGTGTGCAGCCTGCGACATAAGCCAGGTTTTATGAACATCGACGCACGCCTATAGATATATAACCGAAGGGGTAGACACAGGGGTATATACTCACATAACTTTGTTTCCACATAATATGTCATGAACTTATTGCTAATTTCCGGACACATTGCCAGTATCCGTGCTTCTTTCCAGAATTTGTTACCAGAAAATCTGATATCACTTCTTTCAGGGATCAAATCTAGGAACTGTTAACTAGACACAAACATAACAATGAGGTAGTCATCACAGCAGAGAGTTCAATGAACTGCCATGAAAAGTCTCGAGTTCAATGTCATAGCACGAATTTTTTTAATTTTCGGTTTATATGCGAATTAAACAGTTAATTATCGAGAGCTATTACGGTGAAGGAAGACATCATGATAAAACCTGCATGTCGAAGAATTCTCCATAGTGTTCTCGAAGATTTGTAAAACCTGCCAACCCGCACTGTACCAGTGTGCTGGACTATGGCCTAACCCATCTCACAGTGAGAAGAGGCCCACGCCCAGCAGTGGGACAGTTTATAAACAGTACTAATATTATTCTATTATATATTTTTAGTTTCTTTGTGTTCGCATAATACGTGGGTCACTCAACCTCCCGCATAAGGCCGGGACTCCACCAAAGCAGAGATATGTGCGGTGTGCTGTGTGCTGTGCGAGGAGAGATGTTTTTCAGCTCGCGGGACTCCACCAAAGCGGAGATGTGTGCGGTGTGCTGTGTGCTGTGCAAGAAGAGATGTTTTTCAGCAAGCAAGATGGCCGGCTGGCGCGCGCGCGGGGCTCTGCGGGTTGCTGGCGGGCGAGACGGGGGAGGGTGACTTCGCTCACTGCACGCCGCTGACATCTCAAGTCTCCACTGCGCGTCGTCCGCGCACAGCTCACATCTCCGCTTCCATCGCGCCATACAAATATTACACATCTCCGCACAGCGATCTCCAGTGAAGCTGAGCGGAGAGGAGATGTGTCAATAACACAATTCTATTGGTTGTTTAAAAAACATCTCCTCTCCGCTCGTCTCGTCTCTGCTTTGGTGGAGTCCCGGCCTTATGGCGGCTAGCGAGATACCATGCTTCTCTTATTTGTATACAATATCACGTGTCATATTATAACGTATAAGTATTACTATGTATACAGTTAATTGCTTTCGCTATGCTAATTAGACTAGAGGTAAGGTTTCGCCGTCATGAAATAGTTTTAACCGATTGCAATTGGTAAGATTGATTTCGTTTTAAATGGCTAATATTTGATATTGTGTTTTCTTTAATATAGACAGCTAGGAAAAATCCTGTATCTCATAGGACTTAATAAAGAAGGAACAACGGGCACAAAGAACAGCCAGACTCAGAACAACTAAATATTTGTGAATCACACAAAATTTGTTTTGTGTGGGATTCGAACCCACAACACTTTGTTTGGCAATAGCGAGGCGACCACTTCAACCACTACATCATGCATGCAGTCTAATAGCATAAAGATTTTCATCATAAGACCTTTATATTTTCCTCACAAGGTGCAGATTCAAACTTGCAATACCAGCGATATGTCACACGCAACGCCGACTACAAGGGATAAAAATAAAGTTGGGATTAAGAGAAAGGGATTAGAGAGACTTAATTTTCTAAAAATATTTAATTCCAAATTTATCAATCTTGAATATCTCTAAGATAAGGTTGGTATACATAAGAACCTAATGACCTGAGAAAATCCGAATTGTTAGCTAATGACTTAAGATCCAGACTGAACAATATGGAAATTAAGGATATTCCTCTTAAAAAGGATAAAAATCTCTTACTGTTTTAGAAAAGTTCTGACTGAAGATTAATGATACCTTTCTAAAATCCACATTAATTGTAAGTATATCAAGCATACCGTTATAGGTTAAAAAATCCTAAGCAATATTCTATAATAGTCAGTTTCTAAACTGATACATAAAGGAAGACTCCGTTGCAGCTGTTCGCTCGTTCAAGAGTATATCTACCTACATATGATTATGGCTTTGATGGTAAATCTAATCAAGACTTTGAATGATCACCTTAAAATCTTGACTCTAAAAAAATGTTAAATGAAACCTGAGGTCTGGCAAAGGTAAGAGAATTTAAATATGTTTGCTTAAAACACGGCAAGATACGAGTACATGTCCACAAGCAAGATGGATTCCCAGTTTCTATCATTCTGAAAAATAATGATTTAAACGAGCTAAAGTAACCTACTGCTTTAAACAAATGTTATTACTACACGTTGATGTTTTATATTTATTATCTGTTTGCAAATTAAATGAGCATTACTGTGAATCACCTGTGTTTTTTGTTTGCATAACAAAATATATCTATCTGTTTTATTTTGATACATTTTCAAAGGTGCATTGCTACCTTAGTCGAAGAAATTAGACTTTTTTCTTAATTTATTTATTTTAGGTCGCTTTTAAACATGAATGGTCATTAGCGACCACAGCTAACAATATAACTAATGTAACTCTCATTATTATATATTGAGCATTCTACTAAAAAATTTAGGTAATACGGGCAAATCAAGTCTACAACTTTGGTGATTAAATGAATATGTGTCATATTTTTGTGATCAATACCCAATCAGGTAATAACTACTTGATCCTTTCTACAGGTAAATGGAATTGAGGGCTTTTCAAAATAGAATTCCTGATTCAAACGACACTTTTCTATGTTAATTATGTAACCATAAATGACTTTTTTATTATACACTAAAACATGCCAATTTATATTTATCTTGCTCGCACTCATTACCACTCGGTTTTCTCACAAAATTGTCTGAATGTTGGTAGTGAACTACCCTTTACTTAGATTATCTTTACGAAGGAATTTTTAAAATTATTTTTACGATACTCTACATCTTATTATTTTATCTCAGAGCTTTTACTAGTAATATTGCAATTATAACGTGTGATAGAATCTATGGCTGACAGTGTGACTAATAAATTAAGCATTTACTATCTAAATATTCACGATCTTCTTACTAATAGTGAAACATTTAAACATCCGCTTTGCCATAGTTTGTAAGATGTTATTACGTGGGTCACACTAAAAACTTTTAGAATAGGCCAGTAAGAAAAGCAGGCGACGAAAAATTTAGTTAAATTTTGAATTAGGAACTGTTTGGGAATCTGTAGATGTGTAATTAATTCATATGTCATTTGTTTTTACAAATTGGCGGCAAAGTAAAAGTTTTATCATACGCCCAAATGGATTTTCTAAAAAAATTCAGTGCGGTTATTAACAGAGACAGGGTTGGTCGATAGTATATCGGATTATGACTTTTGTGTTTTGTGATGAATAAATTGTGTGATGGTCTACCGTGATTATCGGCGGTGGATAAATAATGATTGCTGTTCGTAAACAGGTAAGTCATATTGTTCAACTCTGCTTTCATTCCTCAGTTGAAGATCTACGAGTAACGTTACCCTGCCGCACCAGCCAGGCACTAGGATTAAGATATAACTAAATATTTGTGTTATTTACCTGTGGAATTAAAAACGCGGTAACTCTTTTGGCATACCTACATGAATACGCTAATGAATCCAAAAACTATCTAGTTATTGGAGATTAACATGAATGGAATGACACGGCACTTAGCTAATGATTTATTATCTCTGACTAACATACCCAGTTCGCAATTCATCAGTGAATAAGTATATTCACTGATGAATAGCGTATCTTGTACTTCAAACAATATATTAGAATGTTGAATAAACGTTGAATAAAAGTTGACGTTGTTGGATTAAGTTATAAGGCCGTATCAGCTCACGAATGTGCCCTTTGGCACCAGTTGTTAATTTTTATTCGATCTTTTGCATTTTATAACTCAGAGCTTAGGTTATGTTGATGTTGTTTACACCGACTTTAGGAAAACTTTCGACAAACACTACCAAAAAAAAGGTGCATTTGATGAAATTTTTAGCTGAAACGCATTGTAACTATGTTAATATTTATTGATTGCTGTCTGTTATTTATTGAAGTCAGCGTAATAATTTCCACTGCTATTCATGAAAACCTCATAAAATCTGATGTCTACTGCATCTAACTATTCTATATTATAGCTGTTGATTTTTCTTAGTATATTAAGGAATAAATAACGATGTTGCTCCAGTGTCTTAGTTGCCGCTTATCATACTTTACTGCCGGCCATGAGTCCCGAGTTCAATTACCTAGTCAAGTAGTGTTAGAGTTTTTTTTTGGCTATTTTCAACAACAACACGCAGCCTGGAACTGTGCTTGGATGGTAACTGCTTGGCGTGTTGCTTAAGATTTACGCAACTAGTAAAATATGGGTGTAATACAATTCTACTCACGGATAGGGATAAAGTATCGCTTGTGTATCTCCAAAATATTAATAATATATATTATCTTGTTAACAATGTATTGCTTTTATATGATACTTTTAGTTAGGTTTCAAATACATACTATAATTATAAAGATTTGATTTTTTGTTTGTTAGTAAGGATTTAACTACTCAACCGATTTTGAAAAATCTTTCAACATTAGTAAGCTATATTATCACCGAGTATAATAGGCTATATTTATTTAAAACAATAGTAGGTACTGTTACTAACATAACCTAACCTTTTTTTTTTTTTTTTTTTTTTTTGGTACCCAGGAAAAATGCTTCATGCACTACCCGCCGGCTAGGGGACGGCACCGGCGGGGCGTGTGGGACTCCCCAGCAAGAAACGCGCTGGGATACCCACTAAAAAACCTGGGGTGTTCCCTCTCTCATCCAATGGGGGGGCCTGTTGGGAGCTCTTAAAAGAATTGACTCATCCATAGCAGGCCCCCAACATAACCTAACCTAACCTAACCTACTTTTAGGCGTGCGAAGCCGCGGGTAAAAGCTAGTGATATATATTTTACCAAAATACACCTTAGACTTTTTTGTACTCTCTTGGTTCTAAAGGTGCCTTTTGTCGCCATTAAAAAAACGATGTCACTCTCTCGTCTATTTCAAATCTGCGTGTGAAAAACATATCGATCCATTGGTCTATTGCTGCTTAAAATAAATATTCAACAAAAACACTTTCGCATTATTATATGTACATATATTCATATTCGACTATGCTCGCGGCTTCGCTTGCGTAAATGTTTTGTTGGTGTTAGGTTATGTAAATTTTCTCAGTACTTTTTTCTGGACGAAAGGTAGGTGTGTCCTTTGCTGTACCTCTGACAACGTGTATGCGAAATTTCATGATGGTTGGTCGAATAGTTAAGCCGTGAAAGCGTAACAAACTCATATTCTCATTTACAATATTAGTTAAGATTCATTGTGAATATTGCTTGTTAAAAAACTTGCTTTGCGACATTATCGGCGAAATTGAAACTACTTGAAAATGTATTTCCCGCATGCGCCTATTGCTACTGATAAGAAATGGATTGGTCGTGAAAAAGGTTGTTTATACTTTATTTATTGAACCGACAGATGCCCTCGCATTAATGTGATATCTATTGTATTGTTATCTTGCATTACATCAAATATCATCTTTCCTGAATAGTTAAAATGGCAAATGCTAAAAAGGGTAATTATACGATTTGAACACACGGCATTTTTTATTATTCAGTTATCTGTGTTATAAATAAACAGGTATTGTTTGCAATACTTTCTTATATTTAGTGAGTTATACGTTTTAGGAAAATAGCTTAACTAGATTGTTTGTAACATGCGTTAGAGTGCATGCTCACTAACTATAATTAGTACTATAGTAGTCTGAGCCATGCGCTTACTGCTACAACATGTTTGAGCGCAAAATTCTGCAGCATATCTATGTGTATTATTTCAACAATACTTAGGTACGGTTTAAGTCCACCTATAAATATAGGTGGAATTAAATAATAATATAAATGTATTTCATATTCATATAATAATAATAATAATAATAATATTCTACCACATACACACAACACCATCTAGCCCAAACTAAGCAGAGCTTGTACTATGGGTACTAGACAATGGATAAACATACATATATACTTATACTATACTATATGTATGTATTTTTTTATTTTTTTTTTATTTTGCTCGTCAAAATGACCACACTCCACCTGATGGTAAGCAGTCGTGTGGTCTAAGAGCAGTGGCCTCCACATCGCCCCCACAGTAGCCGAGGCGATGTTGAGGTCTCTACTTTGACGGCCTGAGAAGATGCTTTTTCACGCCCCGCTTAAAGAACCCAGGATTGAAGGAAGAAGGAAACACGTGCCTTGGCAGAGAATTCCATGCCTTGGTCGTTCGGCAGAGATATGAGGACCCAAACTTTTTGGTACGCGCTCTAATCGACTCTACCGTGTAAGGATGGCATCTGAGCCCATCACGCGTTGTTCTGGATAGGAAAGGGGAGGGCGGGATAAGGTGGAATAACTCTTCAGAGCACTCTCCGTGGTATATTCTGTAGAAACATGCCAATGAGGCAATGTCTCTACGGAGTTGCAGAGGTTCCAGTGAACTCGTGACCTCTGGATCTCCGATGATACGGACAGCCCGCCGCTGTAACCGGTCGAGAGCGTCCAGCAAGTACTGCGCGGAGCCATCCCAGAGATGAGAACAGTACTCCACGCAAGGGCGCACTTGTGCCTTATGCAATAGGCACAGTTGCCCAGGCGTGAAGAACCGCCTCACCCTGTTCAGAACTCCGAGTTTTCGCGAAGCTTGCTTAATGACGCTCTCGATATAGGTTTTCTGATTAAGGGAGCGGCAAAGATCCATACCTAAGATGGAGAGACTGTCACGTATCACCAGTGGAGTGTTCTTCAGAGAAGGGAGGGGAAGGAACGGAGACTTTTTTGTTGAGAACGCGCATGCCTGGGTCTTCTTGGCGTTGAACTCGACCAAGTTCTTGGCACCCCATTCATAGATGCGGTCCAAGGTCCGGTCAAGTTCAACGACAAGATTCTGCCTTTTCCCCTCAACCTCAGCCTGTTTGGCCCCAGGATGTCCGAGATATCGCCCATGCACGGTACTGTCGTCCGCATAACAATGTATGTTGCCGAGATTCAACATATCATTGATATGCAGAAGAAAGAGCGTAGGGGATAAGACAGAACCCTGAGGCACTCCTGCATTGATCTGCATAAATTTGGAAGCGCGACCGTCGCAAAGGACCCGAATACGACGCTTCTGCAGGAAACTTGCAATCCAGGTGCACAGTTGAGGGGCAAGCCATAGGCCGGAAGCTTGGAAAGAACAGACCGGTGCCAGACTCTGTCGAAAGCTTTGGCTATGTCAAGGCTGATAGCCAAAGACTCGCCGTGCTTGTCCATAGCCTCACCCCAGAGGTGCGTGACGAACGCTAGAAGATCACCCGTTGATCGTTTAGACCGAAAGCCGTATTGGCGATCATTGATCAACGATTGATCCTCCAGGTAGCGGACAATTTGGGTGTTTATAATCCGCTCGAACATCTTGGAAAGCACCGAGGTGATAGCTATGGGTCGATAGTTGCTTGGCTCGGAACGGTGCCCCTTTTTGGGAATCGGTTGAACGTTCGCTTCCTTCCAAGCCTCAGGCACAATGCCTGCGACGTAAGACGTCTGGTATAGGCGCGTAAGGGTGGGAGACAACTCCGCTGCACATTTTTTAAGAACCACAGCTGGGATGCCGTCAGGTCCACTGGCTTTCCGAACATCGAGAGACTGCAGTATCGCACGAACGGTTCGTTGCCTGATACATATATCAGGCATGGTGTAGCCGCAGTTGGCAATGTTAGGCGGCTGCGAACCGCAGTCATCGATTCGGGAGTTGGCCGCAAAGAGATTTGCAAGCAGATCTGCTTTCTCCTGCGGCCGATGAGCCAGTGATCCATTCGGATACCTCAGAGGGGGCAGCATGGTCTGGCAGAAGTTGGACTGCACGGCTTTGGCCAGGCGCCAATAGCTACGACTGCCCGTAGGATGCGCCATTAGCTCCTGGCCGAACCGTGCGACGCGCTGGGCATCCGCTCTTAAGTATGCCCTCTTGCAGACCTTTGTGGCTTGGTTGAACGCTGCCTTCAGGTGATCCACGTTAGGGTCGTGGAGAGTGCGAGCCCTGGACCAAGCGCGATACGCTGTCTGTTTGCGTTCAACCCCATCGGCGCATTCACGCCCGAACCAGGGTCTTTTCCTGCCGCCGCTCGTGACATCATGTATTATTTAAAATGAAAACAGCTTTCCCATTAGAGATAATCGACGTGTCACGCGATAAATATTGAAACAATTGCAACAAAGAAGTCTCAATCTACTATTTGTGGGTTACACGTTTTGTATATCTTGTGGGTTTCGAACCCATCCAACCTCGAGCGGCAGCTGTGACCACTTAAATTACTTGCTTTTCTATTGATAGAACTTCATATAAACATAAGTTATATGAAATTTTAATGAATAAACAAGCCGTATTACAAGGTTTTATTTTGCTATTAACATATTTTAATTATACTTATTCCGACGTAGAGATTTCTCGGGATCGTGGCTACTGTATATCCCAGCAACGGGATATAATCAAAGCAGTACGAACAACATCGCGATAGAATCATAAAAAGTAGTTTAATTTCAAAGCTAATTACTGTAACACAAGTAGAAACGCAAGCAAATATCAGAACTCACATGTATGTTAAAGGCTGTTACAAAATGAGGTGGCATCCAATTAAGTACAGTTGGCACAAACAATTGAGTTCGTTGCAAAAGGAGGAGAGTGCACAGAATTTGTGTTTTTGTTCATAGTACCTACTAGTACATAGAGTACCCCAGTAACAATTGCAGTGGTAAGCCACTCAATTGCTAGTTTCATAGTGAGCGTGGTCAGTGGCAATGTGAAGCCGATCCTGGCTATTGGCAATGCTCCGGGCTGCTACATAGAATACTTATATGAAATGTTTGTGGACGATTCTTTTACAAGAGGGAATTTATTAGTGGTCATTATTTTACTTTTCGAATGTTCGTCGGTTTATTGTAGTGGTTGCTTTGTTTTGGAGTGAATTGTAGATAAACAATACGATGCGTTTCGGATTTAATAATTTATTATAGAGTTACGTTTATCCGTGTATTTGCTGTTACACGTGACTGCCTCCACATAGCAAGTTGTAGTTGTTAAGAGTTTTTTGTGCTTGTTATCCTATCCCGAGGGATTATCCAAATATCCTGAATGTAGTTATTTGTGACCATAATTACACATTACTACAAATACATTTTGGAATATCTAATAAAAATATGTGTAATATAGAGAACAAGGAAACTTTAAAATTAACATCCTTTTTATCTCTCATTCGTTGGAAATTCTTCAAATCCGGACAATGATGTATAATTTTGGCTTTCTATGTCTACCGGCCGAAGACTTGAAATAATGAGGAACTTTTTAAAAAGACAACTCCCTCATTTGGCGTCGTTCTTGTATCGCGGGGTGTTTACAGACATTGACAACGAATACAAAAAACCAAGACTCGACTCATGTGCGATTCGAACCCATTACAATAGCCGCAGTTTTCTATTTGTTTATTGAACTACCTTTACAGATTTTATCGTGTTTTATTGCAAATGTTTATACTGTATTCATTTTTATGATATTTTTTTAAGATCTGATATATGGGTTTCAAATTACTATTATTTTTGTTAACCGCTCCATTTAAGCTAGAACGCTTGTATTAGGAGTGGGTTCACGTCAGTAGTGCAATGGGTGGGATTTAAACTCGCAACCTCTCGATCGCAAGTCCAATGTCTTATCCATTGGGCTACCGCCGCTTCATATAAGTATAACTGTATGATGACAAGACCCGAAGTGTCAACATAATAAATGGCTATGCAATCAGCAAAAAGTAATCTAAACGAAATGGTTATAATAATTGATCCAAGTACTTGGTTTGGGTTTATAACTGAGCACGAAACCTATTTCACCCCCAATATCTTTTTGTAAGATTATTAGATTACACTGGTTGTGGCAAAAAAATAATTATATAAATATATTCAAGCCCGTATAACGCCGAAGACTGCAGAGATGTATTACACCCAGATTCACTGTGTCCAATGAAAAAGTTGGTAAGGCTATTGTCGTTTATCAGAAACATTGAGAAAATACATGGAGGAGTACCAAAACATGTTACCGGGACTCACGATCGTACATAAAAATAAACGGATACTTATATTACAGGCGTAAGAAGGCAATTAAGATTTTTACAATTAAACTAAGAATTTTTGTGTCTGTTCTACTATTTGTAAAATCTGCCAATCATAACATAAGGATTTAAGTACAATCCTCGTTGGCTATAAAAAAGAAACCTTTCGCCTAGTCCGTGCATCACGTGCCCCGAGGTTCTATCTCTGAATATGTATGAATACTACATTAATAACGCTAAGAACAAAGTACATACTTAGCTTTATTAATGTGGCATTCCTACATATCCAGAGAAGCTCATTCGGATTACGACTTAGTACCACTTAACCGATGGCATTATTACAATACGAAGGATTCATATTTACTACTAGCTTTTGCCCGCGGCTTCGCTCGCGTTAATTTAGAATTTGACAATCAATTCGGGTTGTACTCAGCTTGTAATAATATAATTCAATCATGATTCAAAAGACACGTGGCGCCATCTATTATCATACGAACGTTATTATTGTTTTCCTCGGGAACAGTAACTTTTTTCGGTATGAAAGGTAGCCTATATCCGTTTCTGTACACCTTTCAAGGTATATTCAAAATTTCAGGATGATCGGTTCAGTGGTTTAGGCGTGAAAAGGTAACAAACAAACAAACGCATTTTCGTTTTTATAATATTAGTTAGGATAATCTCATTGGTCGCCACTTATATTCATTACGTCATTACTTACTTGACTTCCTAACAGTACGCACTCTGTGCCCAATCTTTCTTTGTCTTATATTTTATTTAAGCTTAAATAAAATAAGTAAGCGTCCTCGTCGTCTAAATTAAAAATATTTTTTGTCTAATAGAATGTGACGGAGCAATAACCTTGTGAAACAAGGTTTTACGATGCTAAAATATTCCATGTTTTCCCTTGATGAAAAATATTTTAATATTTTTCGTGAAATTTGGGAAGCAATCAAAAGCAATATGTACAACAGACTCTGGTATTGACACACGTTGAGAAGCTGTTAGCATACGTATGTGCGTAGTGTGAATGTGATGGCGGAAAATTACTTACGTACGTTTTTTGATGTACCGTGAAATATACCGGCCTAATCTTGTACGTATGACGAATTTTATAGAGCCTTCGTTATGTGAAGCCTGCCATGTGTTAGAAATAAATTATGTAGATATACATACATGTATATGTAGAATGTTTTATTGTAAGTTGACATTTTCAGTTCCTTATTTTACTATTCTATAACTTCAAATGAACTTACAATAAGTATAAGACGTCCGTTTGCAATATTTGTTGTATAATCCTAACTATCCTAACTAACATTATAAATGCGAATGTGACTTTGGTTTTTACGCATTTCACACCTGAACTATTCGACCGATCATCATGAAATTTAGCATACACGTTGTCATGGGTACAGAAAAGGACATAGGACCTTGTATCCAGAAAACAGTACTGTTCCCTAGAGAGCGAAAGTTAGTAGAAATGTGTAGATAAAATTATTTTAATAGTAGATAGTTTCAAATGTTCATACATTAATAAAATACTTTTTGATGTAGATTTAGCAGCATAGGCAAATGTAACCAAATGTATAATTTATTTTTGCATTTACTTATGATATTTAGTTATGGTATGCTAATGATGCTATAGGTTAAAGTTACTATTTGCAGATAGAAAAGCAATGCTATTGCATTGCTTTTCTATCTGCAAATAGTAACTTTCTATAACATATATTTTTTAATGGATAACATCATGTTTCTACAATTTACTTCTCGTTCTGAGGCTTTTACCATTTAGGTATATATCCCTTAGTATCCGACTTCGAACTAAAACAATAATTTTCTAAAAGTAAATCTTTACATCACTTACCAGAATCGAAATCCTAAAGCGTTTTTAAGCACTCGTGTTTTATGAGCCATTCGAAAATTTTTGTCTAAGAATTGTATAAGAGGAAAATGCCTTGGCAAAGTCATATTTGATGTAAAAATACTGTACTTATCGTGCCTTTGTCCTTTGTTAATTTGGGCGACGTTTTTGTTACGTCGTAAAACTCTATAAAAATTACTACTATCGTATTTGTGACGCTAAAAACGTACTGATACGAGTGAATATTTTGTCGTATATATTTATACATATAACGCGAGCTTGTATTTTCTGCGTTGTTGGTTTTTATTACTACAGACGTACGCCGTTCCTTAACAAAATTAGACCTATTATGTAACGAAGCAAATTTTAAAGATAATAAAGGAGGGTCCACCTCAAGCCCAAACATTTTCCTTCCTTCTTGTACCTTTCTTAATTATTACAGGCGCTGCAGCTTTATCACGATGCTATATCAACGTGTTTGAACTTATACATTACGTAGAATAACATCAAAACATGTTGTTATGCAAAATGTGATACTGTTGAGAAATTGATATCATAGCGATATTGTGACAACCGTTAGTTTATAATAAAACTAGTCAGATTGTTAATTGACAAAATTGTAAATGGACCTTATAATTTATAATATTATTTTCGTCATATTTTTATTTAAGTCTTTCGATTATAAACTAACTAGATTTTGCCCGGGACTTCGGTCGCGTAAATGTATGTTATGTCAATTGCCTCTCCCTCCGGAACAATACATTTTCTGCATGAAAGCTATAAAGTATGTTGGGGGCAAATGGTGCCGAGACCCTATTCCGTACCCCTGACAACGTGTACCTATGCTAAATTACGTAATAATCGGTCGAGTAGTTAAGGTGTGAAAGCCTAACAAACAAAGAAACATAAAAACCCACATTCGCATTTATAATATTAGTCAGGATATTCAATATAGTTCAATCAGTGCACAGTTTTACAATGCTACGATTTTCTGAGGTACTGTATCGCCCGTTAAATAATTGTAAGCATTCTCCTAATGAAAAAGTGTTTCCGATGAAACAAAGAAATCTAAACTTATATTTCTACTTTTTATAACAAAGTATTGGGTTATCATTTTACAAATTGTACAAAACGGGTGTCATCGTCGCTGTTTATGACATATAGAACAATAACAGCTTAACGTGGCAGATTCTATTTCACTTCAGAAATAATTTAATAAGAGCGCGTGCAATGTTTAGTAATGGTTTGAATGTTTGTAAAATTCTCATGTATTTCTTGATATGAGATTATCATAATTAATAATTCTACTACTTATACTAATACTTATTGTTTTTTCTTTTTTAACTTAGGGCAATGCATTGACGCATACCCCTCCGCGGGGGCGGGCGGAGGGGTTATGTCGGACTCGCCGGGGTAAAAGAAAGATGAAATGAGAATAAAGTACCTCCCGGAATACCGACTAAACCTACCACGGTGTTCCTCGACAAACCACTATCAGCGGGGCCGCGCGAATCACTTTCACATGCGGTCGAGATCCCGCCGAGGCTACGGCCGGCCGTATGAAACGGCAGGCCACTACTCGAAAAGACCTACCCACTGGTCACCTCTAAATATTCCCTACTGTCCCCCCTAGAGGGGAGACGGACACGACACAGGCGCGCGTGGGAACACGCACGCCGCCTCTCGGATCTGGTGCTGAACGGATGGCGGGCAGGCCCACAAAGCCCGCCACCCCAAGATCAAACCTCAGGGTGGCTGGAGGTCGTCTCGCGCCCTCTGGCGCCCGGCTCTGCGGTTGGGGAGAGGGTTTAAACGCTCTCTCTCCCGCTCCGCCGCCTCCTTGATGGAAATCACTTCCTCACAGAAGGAGGCGACGGCGTTCCACGACCTCTCACTCCGGACCATAGACTGAACTGGCCGGGAGCGAGAGGGCAACCGATCCGACTGCCGCGATCAACTCACGGCGCTGCGATGCCCAGGCGGGGCAAACCGCCAAAGTGTGCAGCGCCGTGTCCTCAACAACGTCGCGGCAGTCTCCGCAGTGGTGACAACCGGGCGTCTCTTGCCGGCCTATACGACACAGGAACCTGCCAAAACAACCATGGCCGGTCATTACCTGTGTCTGCCGGAAGGTGAGGGCGCCATGCCGCCTCTCTAGCCACTCCTCAAACACGGGACTTACCGCTACGATCGTGGCGTGCCCGAATACTTGTTGACTGGCTTAACTGCACAAACTCACAAATAATTATCACATTATAAAGCTAACTAATATTATAAATGCGAATGTGACTGCTTATTACGCTTTCACGCTTTAATTACTTAACTGACCATCATGAAATTTTGCATACACGTCAGGGGAACAAAAAAGACAAAGCGGACCTTTCATCTAAGAAAAAAGTACGGTTCCCGAGCAGTCGCGCGCAAAAGCTAGTCGCTAATAGTCGCGCTCCGGCATTACAAATATTAATAAGACATTAAAAGGTATAACACTTTAATGCGACGTATACACTGTAATATTTGTAATATAAAAGTATAATTAAATTGTAATTTTAATCTTCATATAATATAAACGTTAAAGTCCATGTTTCTCAAAATACAACGCAACAATTCTTTGACATTAATATAAATTTAACTTTAATTGTACGAACAGACTATGCAGACAATAGCTATTTTGAGTGTTTGGGGCAATTGTTTGTACAAGACAATTGTTAGTAGGCGAGACGTGCAAACAGTTTCAAAGGAACTCAAGACTGGTACTTGGAGGCCTTTATAATAGCCGATATCGAGTCCGACTAGCTTACGACTCTAATATTAAGCTTTGAACCGGTGATTATGAGAGCGGTGTTCATAATGTTGTTGTTAGTGCTAGTAATGGCATCGTTTTCGCCGACGGTCATATCGCTGTTGCTGACGATAACTTTGTTGCATTACATGCATTATCTCTCATTTATGCATAGCGTTCAAATTGCGATGTTGAATCCTTATATTCTTATTTGTTACACAATCTGGTCAAGGTTTGTCATTCCTAATAAAGATCATTATAAGCAGTAACAGCCAAATGGATTCTTAGTTTATTTATGAAATCGGGTTTCTTCCTTCATACATATAAGCATAAGCTTATATGCTAATACTCTAAATGTGCATATCTAGAGCATTAACAAAATAAGTGCTATAGTATATTAATATATGAATGCGAATATGACTTTGATTGCTTGTTACGCTTTCACGCCTTAACTACTAGAATGATCGTGAAATGTCGCATACATGTTGTCCCCCAGACAACATAGGAGGATAACAGAAGAAGATATAGGGTACTATTATACCCCCTGATAACAAAAGAGGACATATGGTACTATTCATCTGGGAAACTTGCCCCGAGGTATAGGATAGCAATTAAATAAAGTCTTTGTGTCGAAGATAATTTTATTGATAGCAGTGATAAACTATGAAAGATTTTCGTAGTAAATTTTGATTAGCCATATGAGTTCTTTGTATAGGTAATCTCAATTAATGAATACATTCTAACTGGCGCAGTGTAAAATATACGAATTAGAAAGCACTGTCTCTTACGTTGAAAAATCCGTAGCAATTACTGCGACCATGTATCTAGAATATTGATTACGTGCGGCCACCTTAATTCGAGGCAATTATCGTCTAGGCGCTCGAGTAAGCTTACATACGATAGCATAATGACTCAGCACATGTGTTTCTAACACCAGTCGCTACTGACCCTTGCACGGTCTGTGATACTCATATAAGATTTTTATTCTACACACATATTTATGTATGTAAACGTGTAAATAGGCATCAATCGATATATGAATCTGCTTTCTCGCTAATTTTGGGGAAATATATGTAATAACAGGCAAATCATTCAAAATTAATTTTTCTGATGTACATGTATTCTATACCTACTTATATTTTAGAGGGTAAATAAGAATAGTGCATACGCCGTGCATTCTTTGTGTAAAAAGTATGAGCTATACTTTTTACATTGAATTATATTTTTTTATTTAAGTAGTATACTCACCACTGTAAATATGACAAAAACGCAGAACAACATCTTGTAGATAAACGCCTGTGCATGTTTTAATTAGGTTAGATTCTGGCATATATTTCTGTTTCATTTCCTTTATTACATTCCTCATAATGCTTTCCTAGTATTATTAATCTGGTGTTTCACCATGCATCAGAATATCTCTTATCTACATCTACATTTTACTCCGTAGTAATAATAACTACGCAATTTTGTTTATTCGTCAAGAAAAAACGGCGATGCTATTTGTAAAGTGTCACTTGAATATACATATTGTAATTACGAACATTTACTGTAATCCTGCTGAGGTAATGTAATCTAGACACGCGGCAACGTGTCAAGCCAAGTTCAAGCAGAGGAACTGGCTAGCCAGCGCCGAGTTTAATATTACACGAACCACTTGGTGCCACTTTTGACCCTTCTATAACTCAAAAGCTCTTTAACGTAAATACATAAAACTACGTGTGTTTAATTATATCCATAAGGACATCTTGAAGCCCAAATTTCATGAAGCTAGCTCAAACGGTTATAAAGATATGAAGGTCAAAAAGTCGTAAATTTTAGCACTGACTGACTGACTGACATATAGTACCTAAACCAAGGTCATCTGGAAGTAAGATGACCTAGAAGGATGAAATTTGGAATCCAGCTCGGTAATTGTGTGTAAGCGTAGGAAAAAATCTAAAAATAAAAAAGTTAAAAAATAGGGAGGGTCCACCATACAAAAAAAATATTTAATTGTCGCGTTGGAACCGTTACAATCAGATATTTGAAACTATCCCAATATATGTATTATTATATTTGCTATATAACAGAAATATAAAAATAAAGTTAAGTCAAAAAATAAGTGGTGTCCCCATACAAAAAACTTGTAATACGCGCTAAACAACCGGCCAACGGTGTGTCGTCGGCGGCGCGCGGCACCACATAATTATACACAGAACAGAAGTAAATCTACATAAAAGCGCTCCCGAGCAACACATAAACATAGGCACCGCTTACGAATACCGATTTAGTTATTTATTGTTTTATTACATTTATGTTCATCCTGCTTCTTTCACAACGCTGAATTAAATGATTGTCATATTATAACCACAAACGTTCTTCGTGCCTAAACCAGTAAAGTAAGTAAGTCAAATCATAACCTACTTTAAGATCTCACATTTTTAGATAACAGCAATTGTTATAGGTATCCAATAAAGCAAAGAATAGAGTTTAATACTTGTTCATAATGTTATTTTGTTCCTATAAATACATATTTGGATTTTGCATAGAACTTGGCACTCATTTAGATCTCCATTCTTTTTGCAGCGCAGCCCACAGCCAAGCATAATTTTTGTATTGAACTTGGCTCTCCTTTTTTACATTTATGTTTTTGGTGGGATAATATTCACAATGTAGTCCGTGTTAAATTAGTATAAACCTTAACAGTAGTTTAATAGGTAAGGTTTTGCAAGAAGGCAAATTCCTTACAAAATAACCATTTATGAAATACTCTACTTTGTTTCTCGAATGGTATGCAAAACCGTCGGCTTTCCTATCATAACAATCTATGACGTCGATATGGGAAGCTGGTACATATTCTAACAATCGATATAATCTTAGAATATCGTTTTCCTCAACTTTTGTAGGTAAGGTGGTATTCCATGGAAAACTGGAGTCGTATCTGATTGGGTTAGAAGCTGCCTTCAATACACTTGAGGATAATAAGACTTGGCAGTTTTGAAATACCTTCAGTGACAAAATTGTGTTATTTTATTTGACACTTATTTTATTTAGAATGTTATGTAATATATGTAACAGTAAACATGCTGTATTACACGTTCCCAAACTGCGAAGAAAGAGACATTACGAGTTGAAAATAAAAGGCGGTATGTAATGGTTTTTTCGGTACAATGTAAAATCCAGCGAGATATTTTTAAGTAAAAAAATTACAAGTGTATGTATTAGTGGCCATCTCTTTTTGGTATCGTACTGTACTAAAATATATATAATATACTATCTTACACCTACGAGTAGGTGTAAGGTAGTATAATATTATATTTTTTATATTACAACGATTATACCATAGCTAGCTACTCGCTCGCGGTTTTGCCGCCGTAGTCATTTATATGGCAAAATGACTAACCTCACTTTTCCATAAAGACGATAGCCTATAATATTCTGCAAACTAGAAATTATCTCTATGTAAAAATTTATTCAATCCGTTGCTGTGTTAAAGAACAAATTAGTAAAGACATTTTCACACTTATCCTACTATTCATTAATAATACACTTAAAAAGAAAATTGGAAAATCCTTTAGTCATTGTCACGCGATACAATGTTTGGTACACAATCACAAATAAGCGGTTGAACAGATGGGTGGATGCAACTTGGCACATAGGTGGGCCATGACCTGGGTTAACACATAGAATACTACTGTTCCGATACGCGTTGCCGTTTGATTTTCGCTGGTCTATCTGCGGCCAGAAATTAGATATACGAGGCTTTCATAAAAATATCATTAAAGCCATTAAATTAAGATTCTAATAAAGAGCATCTAAACGCACATACATATAACTGCCGAAAGCAGCGATAAGAGGTGCATAACAAGAACCACAAATCTAGTCCGGGATTACGTTCCTCTGGTACTCTTGGTATCATACCGATGTGCCTTGTTTACGAAAGTTATCCGTATACCGGCCGGTCTTGTTTTCTTAGTGATGTAGGATACGAGCTCCGTGTGTGTTCTGGAGATTTAAGGGATACTGATACATGGCACTATTTTATGTGACACTACAATATTTTATATAACATTCCATTTTCTTATATGTCAGCATCGTTACTAGAACTGTATTGATCGTAATCTGTCACAAATAAATCGTTTTTGTATAAGACCTCTGTATTATAACAGACCAAAAGCAGTTGAACACACAGTACCCACTGAGAGCATTTTTAAGATATAACGTTATAATGTAGAGTTAATGAAAAGAGATATTCTTAATTGGGTATAAATAAATCGATGGCCATTAATTATGAATCTTTTATTTTACTAAGTCACTTTAATCTACTCGTATTTGGTTCATCATCATATGGTTCATCATCCATATGGTATTAATTTCATACGTTATAGCTTATGCCCTAGCTCTAGTCTGTCGTTATAATGCTCTATCAAATAAACTTATCTAATGTGAACTATTAGTACGTACAAAACATTTTCAGTAACTCCTAAATACGATTTCATATACTAGTCATGGAACACGGCTTTATAATTTATTCCCACTAATTTATTGTCTAAAACATTTGCGAAACATAAGTGGGTTTACCAAAACGTAACTTCTAGAATAGTTTGTTGGATAGTTTGTTTTTCGTCTAAATTTATCATTTGAATTAGGTATTTTATCTACTTTTGTTAAGTATTGTATTGATATTGTATGTGTATGGAACTGTAAGATATTATATACGTACAAATCGATAGCTTATACTATAAAACAACGTGATGATAACATGGTAATAATTATTATATATTATTGTAATTTTTTATATAATTTCATATATCACCGTAACCATTCTGTGACACTGCCAAATGAAGCCATTTGCCGAAATACTCTACAGAGCCTGATTTTCGGCAACAACATGAAATAAAATCATGCTAACTAATATTAGTTAGGATGATAAATGTGCATGTGAGTATAACAAACAAATTGTTTATTCGTTTGTTACACTTTCGCGCTTTAACTACAAGCCTGATCATCATGAAATTTCGCATACACGTTATCAGGGGAGCAGAAAAGGACATAGGGTACCTCTCATTCAGGAAAAAGTTTTTATCGTCCCTTCAAATAGACTACGGTAACTGCTTGCATACTGTGTGACTGTTGATTAGGTTAGGTTAGTAGTAGTACTTTTTTCTGGATGAAAGGTACCCTTTGCCCTTTTCTGTTCCCCTGACAAAGTGTATGCGAAATTTCATAATAATCGGTTGAGTAGCTGATCCGTGAAAGCGTAACAAATAAACATACTCACATTCGCATTAATAAAAGTAGTTAGGATCACTAGATTTTGTTTCACTTGCGTTAATGTAGATTTTGTCAAAACATTTCTATCCCTCGGGAACAGTACTTTTTTGCTGGATGTAAGGTACCCCATATCCTTTTTTGTAGCCCTGATAGCGTAGATGTGAAATTTTATCATGTTCCGTCAAGTAGCTAAAGCGTGAAAGTATAACAAACAAACTCATATTCGCATTTAGATTATTATTAAGGATTTCCAGAGGCATATTGCCAGATTTCATGCTTTCTAACTATATTACCAGTAGAAGCATTTACTAAACTTTCTGATTATTGTTTCAATATTATTTATCGTTAGCTAAGAGCTAACGATAAATAATATTGAACTTAATATTTGTTTTGTTAAAGTTTCGATACTAGCGTTATAAATAATACAAATCTGCTTTCAATAATAAAATTAGGATTAGGTTCGAAGCTTAAAATGTAAAAATGTTTATCGCCTTTGAATATTATAAGTTAACACTCAGAAAGTTAAGTAATCAGCAATGAGTTATATTGTAGTGATAGCGCGCAAATTTGTCTGTGAGGTTGAGCGACGTAACAATAGTGTACATTTTGGATGTTTGATCATTTGCAGGAATGGACATCTGATTCCGCTTGTCATGAATATTTATGACAGCTGATTTGGGTCGTTGAAAGTGTTCTGGGTTAGGGTTAGATTAAGATAAACTAGTATAAAATATACTACCTATTACAGTACTTAAAAAGGTTACTTAAGATAAATTAAATAAGATGGGATAAGTATAATTCGCAACCGGTATGATGTCTGGTTGTGGTCTTTTGTATCATTGTGATTTTTTGTATCATTACGTGTATATGACATTGAACTCCTCCTAAACGGCTTGACCGATTTTGATAAAATATTGAGTATGGATTTTAGAGGCTCCCTGGGTGGTTAAGACTTACATTTGGATCTGGTAGGTGGCGCTAGCAAGTCAAAGTTCAGGCAGGACGACGTCGGATGGGTCCGCTAGTTTTCGATAATAATTGAACGCCTATGGCACAGGTTTATATTAGTAAAGGCATAATATATTCTACCTATAGTACTTAATCTAAGGACTGCATTAATTTGTTTAAATCGTCATTAATGAATGATTATTGTAATTGTTACTTGTATTATACTGCGTGTAAGGGACGGCGTACCGAAAACTTTAGCAAGACGTCTTTCTATAAATAAGTACTTATCACGACGCAAACTTCTATTAATAAAAAAACGCAAGATTAAAATGTTATGTAGATTAACATTATTACGTGGTACGCAATGGATTGCTACCAATACATCGCACTCGACGAATGAACTCTGCGTTCCGCGCGCATAAAAACAGCTGAGCTATTTAAATCACGACCATTTAATTACATTGCTGTATTGTAGAAAAATGTGGTATTTTATTATGTTATGATTCACAGTCAAAAAAATGAAAAATTGCAGAAAAGCGATTGTGATAGTTGAAAAAAATCCAACGATTTTTAACTCAGAATAATGGTCTGAATCTACTATTTTAGTTTTCGGTACACCGTCCCTTACACCCAGTATAAAAGGATTAAGCGGTTTAATGCGATGTCGCAACAGTGCTGACTCGCCTGCATATTTATTGTACTTTAAACTTGGACGGTGCTTGACCAGTAGTCAGTAATCTCACGTTATATTTTTATTTGGACTTTGTTATCCTTAATAGCTCACGATTACAATGACCTGCGGTTTTCCCCACGTTTATGGTTACTGCTTCGCGCCCGTGGTTCGTAGCGTGATGTTATAACCTATGTTGCTTCTAGATAAAATAGCTTTGTAATGGTGATTGTTCAAATTTGTTTAGTAGTTTCAGAGTTTATCAATTGCAAACAATTCTTTCCTTTTTATAATATTAGTATAGATGTGTTTCGCTGATCGTTAGCCATTACGAATATTAAAATTACATTACCTGAATTGTCATAAAATTTAAATTTTCTCGTCGGACATGATTGTACTTAAAAATTATAATGAATAGATATCTTTACAAAAACGTTTTAGTCGTTTTTTAGATACGAATGCATTTGAGTAAATCTTTATTTTTTGCAGTGGATGTTTAAGCCATCTAATTACTGAAACAAGTAAAAATCATAGCATAAGCAAATTACTTTAATTAGTACATACATTGTCTCACTCCTATATCCCCAAAGGCATAGGCAGATATATATTACACCCACATTTCGCCGCACGATTTATGTAGACCGTAATAGTAGGCAAGCCTATTGCTATTTACCGGGCACAGTTCCAGACTCCGTGGAGCTATTCAGAATTCCTTGACAGAAAATCCCAAAAACACTGATCAAATCCGAGACACAGTAGTTGAAACCAATAATGATGAGCTATTAGTTGCACATCAGTATTGCAATTGCATTAAACAAAGACGTTAGGGTCTTTGTTTAATTTGTAATATAAAATACCGAGGGATGATTATGGATTAACATTCAATTATGTTTGAGTGTTCCTCTTCTGAAGCTTTACCGTATACTAAGTACCACCCCGAGACCCTCAAGGAAAATGTAGCTTATTTCCCCCACTTACAAAAACTGTATCTCCTAATACTGTACTGATTATTGTTACTACGTGTATTAAAATTATGTTAGTGTTTCTAGTTAAACCTAATTTGTTACACAACCTCTCTAAAATTTTTGCTATTAATCCGGTGGCTCTTTCTATTACGGGTATTATTTTGTTAGGTTATGGGTATTGTTTGCCATAACGTTATTTCTTTTGTCATGTAGGTGGTAATTCCAAGTTTTCCATCTATTTTGCTTCTATATGGTAATCGGCTGGTACTGTCTATTAAGCTGCCAGTTTAACTATTTTGGGTTATAACGATAAAGTCATTAAATCTGAACGCCAGTGTTCTTACGTCGATTGAAAAATTGAATGTTTTTTGTATTACAATTTAATTTAAATACACAAGTAATCACCCAGTAGTCGTACTTCGACGACAATTCAAAAAATAGTAATTTAATATTTTTACACTTCTTCTCCATATAAACATTAACTAATGTCAAATTTTGCAAAATGCAAAATTCTTAAAAAGAGGCACACAGTTTCCTCTTTATATATTAATAAATAATACATTATGCTTAGTCTATTATATGCTATAGTAACGCCAGTTTGCATCTGTATCTTCCACATTATTATCACAATCAACTTCTCCTTGACCTACGGTTGCGTCAGGTGTTCTAACCACCACAAGTCCGGCACTTGTACTTTAAAATTAAGGCACAGAAGTTATTGAATTATAACTTTATTTTAATTTTATTTTAAATACCGGATCTTCTCTAAACTGTGAAATTGTTATAACTAAGTAAATCGTTAAAATTGCAACCAATTTCCAACTATACTCAGTCGGTCTTGTAGTATAAGTTTTGTTTACGTAAAAAGGTAAAGTACCCGTTTCGATTCTCGGTAACACAGGCGGTTAACGTATCAGCACGAAGTTTTAAAATGTGTCCAGTAGACGAGAGTAGGCTCACCCTCTATTACATGGGCCTTAAACATACCTGTGTAGTGATCAAAAAACATCCACCCCATCTACTCGCCACGGGCCAAAGGATATTTATATTAAACATACATACATATCTTCACGCCTCTGTTTGTTTATAATAAACAAGCTATTTTTAAGTATTACTCTCGATAATACCACAAGTTAATGATTTAAAACCAAGCATAATAATTAAGTTATTGAATTTAACGTTGCTTGTAAAAGAGTTCATTATGTTTATCGATATGGAAACTTGATTAATTGAAACGGAATATTTGATCTCTTATTACAAATTACACAACCACCATACAGGTGAAGTGGTGGTAAATTCTGTGTGCGATGAACTATTCGACAATTAGTATACAACGTGTAACTGAAAAGCGCGGTCATATGAAAGAGTGTAATATTGTTGTATATTATACATAGTTTCACGCCTATATTTCAAAAAGGGTAGACAGTGGTGTTACACCCATATTTCGCCAGCTTATGTTTTAGGTCTCATATTTTAAGGAGCGAGCCTATTGTAGATCACCGGGTACAGTTATAGCCTCCGTGCTGCTGAGAATATCTTGACAGAAAAACCCAATAATACTTTTAAAGATCCGAAGAGACCGCAGCGCCACCTATGAAATGTACTTATTAGAATTCAGGATAGGTTTTGTGTTTGTCAAAAAACGAACGGTGGCACAGCGCTAATGCTAAACTAATGCTGCATAGACGGCTCAAAGTGTAAAGTTTAACATCATAATATGTTTTAGATGCCCGTGCTAATCAATAAACGAATTGCACAGTAACGTATACTAACTAAAATAACTAACTAATTTTAAAAGAGATTATCTGCCTAAAGTTAAATAAACTTTGACTTTGAACTAATTTGAATTAAGAGTTTGAAGTCAAACACATCTAACTTAAAAACAAATATGTAATAAGTAAATATCCTAACTTATTATAAATGCGAATAAACCTATTATAAATGCGAATGTGTGTTTGTTTGTTTGTTACGCTCTTGCGCCTTAACTACTCAACCGATCATCATTAAATTTCGCATACACCTAGTCAGGTGAACAGAAAGGACATAGGGACCATTAATTTAGAAAAAAATACTATTACTAACATAACCTTACCTATCCTACATTTACGCGAGCAAAGTCGTGGGCGAAAATATAGTCCGATATAAATTACGATTTCATTCCTTTGCCCTACAGTGAAAAATCTAGGTTCGCATTTCATCTGCAATATCTATGTCAAAGTAAATATATTATATACACCCCATAAACTGTTTCATATCAACGTTATTACTGTCAAAAGCTACAGAAAATAGCCATCGAAACTTATGTCATTGGAAAATAGGATTGGAACTATAAAGAAAGTTATTTTTAATCTCGGAGAGTCATAGTCGTCCTACCACGGAGTCGTACTGTTAGAGAAATTAAATTTTCCTCACGATTCCTTTTAATGCGTCCTCTTTAGATATCAGTGTAAGTACTTACTATTTCACTTTTAGATTGGATATTACGAAGTTATCCTCTAATACAGTGTGCAGTTATATAAATATGATTCATTTGATGCTGGCAATAACTATGTTCTTTGTACCCGCTGTATATTTCCTCGTTTACTGTTCATTTATTGCGTGATGGTATTAAAAACATTATCTATATCACGCAGTTTTGTTTGTAGCTGGTTATCAACGGTGTATCTAAACTATAGTAGCAAACTAGTATCTTGTTTATTCTCTGGAGATGGTGCAGGTATATGTGCCGTAGGTGCCCTGTCAAAGACATTGCTCAAGCATTTCAGGGCATAAGTGTAGTGCTATGATCTTTTACGACTTTATTATGAGGAACATAATCTAAAGTGGTTATACAAAACCGTGGTTAAACAAAATTAGGATCCTACAATTTGTTTTGCAAAAATTGCAGCGGTTAGGTAGGTAATTATCCGTCAAGAGTCCAGGTTTCTTGGTGACATTATTTGCTCTAGAAGTGAGCTGCTACAGCAAATATTGTTAAGGAACGGATACGGATTTTACGGATAGCAGGCGTAACACGATAATTGCAATATTTTCCGGCTTATAATCCATCGGAGACAGTGGTAAACGCGACGCATTTTCTAAAACGGGCAATTTTAATCGCCATGGAGTCGTAAAATGCTTTTAGCATATATGACCTCGTAAACATCACTATTGCTGATGCCAAAGTTTTTACTTTAAGAGTTGTCCATGAGTAAAGATATAATTATCTAGTACTAATTACGTTGAGATACCGTTAAATAGTAAATAGTCAGCAATGAGACTGAAGAAAATAAAATAAATGTCACATCCTTAATCTTCCAGTAGGATAAACAATGAAGTATTTTCGCCAATAATTATATCAGATTCCAATCTGATCTCCGGCGACCGTATTGTCATGTATTTGGCTAACTTCCAAGTCTCGGGTTATAACTGAGAATTTTCGTAACCGGGAAATCGAGAATCTTGGAGAAATTGTCTATCAAAGCAGTTCTACTTAAAAGATTATTCTGACAACAATATTTTTACGTCGCAGGTTACGTATGAAAACCAAAATGACACGTAATGAATTAGCGCTTTTGCAGACTAAATAGTTGTTTGAATTAAAACCTAAAAATGGTCAAGTACCACGATATAAAATAACAGTATTGAGCAATATAGGAGTCAGCTTTCTTAAGGAATTACCATTTCCATATAGGCAACCAGTGTAAGAGTAGACACGCAATTACAGAGTTCCGTTACTTTTAATTACCGGGATTAGTAAAAGTTCAGCAGTACACGTACCTACTTGTTCCATCTCTTTCCCTTATCTATTAGTACTTTTTCCCTAGCGGCGGCAACTCTCGTATTGCGTGTGATCAAAGCTGCAGCATCCGCTTACATTCAGGTATATCAATACCGCATGCGTATTTGTTACCATTGTCATACTGATACAACTGACACAAAGAACATCCAGACTTAGAAACACTACTACAGGTCACACAATTATGTCTTCCATGTAGAAATCAAATTCTGCATCTAGGTTCATTAATAGACACCACGTGATACCCATACGTGTGTTGTCACAAACGAATGTTTTCAAGATAATCAAAGAATTTACATAAGTTATTATGATATCTAATTAAAAAAATTGAAAAAATGAGAATAATTGGCACATCAATAAATGGCAAGGCACAATGACATGTTGTCAATAGTACTTACATGTACTTAATCCTTTAGTAAGTAGAAGAATAAAGGCGATATTTCAAACAAACTGGCAGCACAAACTAGCATTGAATATTACGTAACCGTCTATACAAAGATAAAATGTGGTGCATCGGGTGCACTGTAAACAGTGCAGAGGACCACTGTCGCCGGCGACAAAACGAATTTCTCGCCACTCGCGTTCGTTTCGGCTACCATTTACATTTGAAGCACTTTATTTGCAAATGTGGACCAGAGCTATATTAAATTAATTTATTTCTACGTGTTTCAGTATTTACTCTATTAGTTTAATGGAATAAGTAAAGTAATTAAACTATGCGTAGCTAGGAGTAGTAGTTTCGCAAGTATGTCAATTTCATTATTTAAGTCCTGTTTTATCTAAGCTGACATGAGTGGAATGAGTGGTTAGATTTTTTATCCATGTCATTTATTTTTCTTACAGCCAAGGTGGCAACACAGCTAGCCTACGGGCACACACAAGGCACCACCAGGGATATAAGACGACTTTCATTTTAGGTTCTTGCGTTACTCAATCTTTTCAAAAAGAGTTGCAGTGTTGCTAGTGTTAAGAGTTAACATTACTGCCAGCACAGTGCTCCTTAAAAACCTGGAAACCCTATCGCTTAGATACATAACACAGCGTTGTTTGACTGCGATCTACCGTAAACTGCAGATACGGGATGAATTATTAGTTGGGCCGCTTCAGTTCCAGATAAATGCCATGTTTAAGTAAGGATGTCGTGTCTACACTTCTTTGATAACCTTTAGTAATTACGGTCGAATCAAAGTAAGAGTCTACGTAGTGCCAGATAGAGTACGTGATTTAAGCCCGTGTTCTTAAATACTTTGCTAGGCCGTCATGATTGATCTTTACTTTATTTAGCCGTCTTCACTACCACTATTGTATGCATTTTGACGGTAGTTTGTAGTACTATTCACAAGCCTCTTTGCAACAGCCACCGTAGTAGACTTCGGAATAACTTTTAGAGCAAATTCCGTAGCGTTTTTCGCAAATACATTTGTTAGAACGATGTTTGCTTTTTTCCAGTGTTGAACTATTTCTGGTTTGTATTTCTGGTCAAAAATTGAGTTTTCTTTATAAATAGCAAATAAAGCTGGGCTATGGACTTACTTTAGTTTGAGCTATACATAACACGTTTGAAACAATATTCTATGCCAAGTTACACTATTACTATCGTAGGAGTTGTATGTATGATCAATGTATGTCATAAGCGGCACCGTCAAGTTCCTATTCGTCTGAAGGTGTCTAAGATTAAGAGCGTAACATTGTAGAACACAGAACTGGTAACTTTGTAAGATATTTATGGCTCGTTCCAGAAAGCAAACATGAACGTTATTTGATTACTAATATCGACTAGCAATTTTGATTGGAAGTTGGGTTCGGAAGTAAATCGTTTAAAATGTAGCTCGTACCTATCATCTACATTGTGATGAAGTAGTCACTTACTAGGGTAAATAGCATCATGCTTTGAAACTTGTATGTATCGCATCCATATCCTAATCCTAACTAATATTGAAAATGTATAATACATCTTAATTACTAGACCGATCATCATGAAATTTTGTATACACGTTATCAAGAGGACAGTTTTTGTTAAAAGGACATAGGGTACCTTATTTTCAGAAAAGGAACTGTTACTAACCTAACCTAATCTACATTTACGCGAGCGGAGCCGTGGGAAAAATCTAGTTAAGTAATAAAAAACACATCAGTACCATCACCGCAAAGTTTTAAACGCTCTTTCCAGATAGATAAATTAACAACTGCATGGATGGCGTAGAGGTTTAAGTGGTCGCCTCGCCACTTGCTTCGCTCTTAGCATTTTGAGATCCTCAAAAAGTTGTTCCGAGTCTGGGTGTTTGTGACACCACAAACGTTGTTCGAATGTTTGTAAAGTCCCCCGATTGCTGAGTGCTGAGGAAATTGCCTTTGAAAAGAAAGGTCTATAGTTGTAGGGTTAGAATTAGCGCCTTTACCTTTATGTTACAAGTATCATAATAATGTTAAAATGTAAACATACGTTCATAGAAGAATAATCATTTAAAATAAGACTGTTCCATAAAATAAAATAGGTAACTTACTCCAGTTTTATGCTTACTTATTTGAACTAAAGTTTTTACTTAAATACAGCTTTTGTAGCTTTCCGTATATTGCTTGAATAATTCTAATAATTCTAAAATATCTCGCAGCAGAGATCTCTTTCTTTGTGGTTTGGCAACGTTAAGACATTATGCAATTAGAAGTTCGTACGCGCTAGCTACCGCCCCCTGACTATACTCGCCTAGTATGTCATTAAAGCAAAGCTTATGTTACTCAGGGATACCTACTGCTTTTTGATACTTCTTTCTATTAGTGAGAGAATTGGATAAGAATCGCTAATGCGGATGGTACGGGTTTAAATCGCATACAACATTCAAACAAACGCATAACATATCTTTATCATACATAAGGGTACAAATAACACCTTTTATATACAATTCTTTTATGCGCTATTAGAATGAGGTTCCTGCTATCCATTCATTAACTAACCGAAAATAAATTATCTAAGTTGAATGCTTACCGACACCAGATTTAGTGTCAGTGTAGTAAAAAACATTTACATGCAAAGATAAAATTTGGCATATGATGTTAAGAAAGAACATATTTTCCGTATAGTTTGATAATAAAATCCGTGCTACCCAAAGGAAACTCCAACAAAGTTTGCGAGGAAGTAAAAAACGTTAGAAACCGCGCCAGTATGCACTGCCATGTTGAATTTTACGAGTTTAGGAAGAAACTAGCTTTTGCTGCGACACTACTTGGCTAGATTAAGTGACCGCAGTGTACTTTTTGGTTTTCATTCTGTTTTAAAGATGAACCGACATGCGAAAATGGCTTTTCTTACATTTGTGTGGATTTTTAAACAGCTATTGATATTCTTTTTAGATAAAATATGTATTTGTTACATTATAATATTATATAACCCTGTTTATAAAGTGTCTCACTGCTGGCAACGGGCTTTTTCTTAGTGTGAAAAGGATTAGGCCATAGTCCACCACGCTGGCCCAGTAAACTTACTTGGTAAACTTCACCTACCTTCGAGAACAATATGGAGTACTCTCAGACATACAGGCTTCTTTACGATGTTTTCCTTTATCCTTAATGGTAGTAATAATTAACTTTTTAATATATTCATAACTTCGACAAGTCAGAGAGCGAGTCTTGGGATCGATTCCGAGATCTCGGCGTGGCAGTCCAACTAGCAGCTATTAATTATTGATACAATTGTATAATAATTAATAATACATACTTTTTTTAGACAGGTAGGATCTCCGTTTCATGTATTACTAGTTTCTGTCAACGACTTCACGTGCGTTAATTTCACGGGAATGCAAGGATAAAAATGTGTTAATCCAGAAAGTGGCCTATTTGTGTTCCAAGTTTGGTTAACGAAAATCCAAGAGTCACATCTTTATATATATAGACCTTCTGTGCGTGTGTTTGTAATTAAACTCCTCCTAAACGGCTGGACCGACTTTGATGAAATTTTTTGTGTGTGTTCAAGTGGATTCGAGAATGGTTTAGATTTGTTTTTTTTCGTGTGTACAGGACAACGTCTGTCGGGACAGCTAGTTTATAATATTAGTAGGAAAGACGACAGACAATCTGCTTTATTTGTTAAATCCATATCGATAAACGTAAATAACATTATATTTTATATTTTAAAGGAGAGCCAATAAGTATCAATACTCAGATGCTTTGAGAACGGCTTTCATGGTTCTGTGTAAAAAGATTAATTTATTAATAAAGCTGCTCATACAAACAAAAAGAAAGAAACGACAATTTTTATCAAAGCTCGGGGCACACCGATTGACGCATTTGATTTTGTAATATAATGTATAACTTACTTTACTACTTAAATAATTAGCGAATACGTGACACTATATAATGTACTAGATTTTGCTCGCGGCTTCGCTCGCGTAAATATAAGTTAAGGACGGTTATGTATGTATCAGTTTTTTTTCTGGAGGAATGGTATCCTATGTCTTTTGCTGTTCCCCTGACAACGTATATGCGAAATTTCATCATGATCGATCGAGTGGTAAAGGCGTGAAAACGTAACAAACAAGCAATCAAACACACATTCGTATTTATAATTAAGTTTGCCTCCGTGGCGCAGCGGTAGTGAATGAGACTGCTGTGCATGAAGTCTCGGGTTTGAATCCCGCGTTAGGCAACAAAAAGGTATTGGATTTTCTGTTAAGAAATCTCAATACGAGCCCGGAGTTAGTGCCTCGAAAAGCACGTAAAGCCGTTGGTCCTGTGCCTGATCTCTCTCCAGTCATGTGGGATTACCGTCCCATCGGATCATGAGAGTTAGGGAACAGAGAGAGTACTTGTGTTTGCGCACACACTTGTGCAATATAATATCTCCTGCGTAGATGGCTAGTCTCCGTTAAGATTGGCCGCCGTGACCAAAATTGCGTCTGGAGGGCATTTTATTATAATATTCATTAGGATAACAAATTGATTCTTTGATAGCATTTGCATTTTTAATATATATTCTCAAGCGGAAGGTTTTCTCCAAATAATAACGAATATATCGAGAAAATACGACTTAAATAAAAGAAAATAAACACAACATGCATAAAAATAAACAATAGTATAACACTTCTGTAGCCTTGAAAGGTTAGACAGATGTATATCATATGTACATTTTAATAGCTATGCTTAGTTCCTATGTTATAACGTACACTATCAGACTCCGTGAGGCTATTGAAAATTTCGTGATAAAATTGTTCAATAAACCTGCCTGAACTGCAACTTAAAGCCGCTCAATTATGTACTATTATGTAACTTTATGTGCGCGTGCGTGTGTGTGTCTGTATGTGTATGTGTGAGCAGTAGAGGCCATGACTTCGTCCGTGTGCACAGGATGGTATTGTTAAGTACTTATTTGCACTTAAGTACTTATTAATTAGACGGTGGATATAATTACCACTCAATGTCATTTACTTAGATCATAGTATATCTTTGATATAAAACATAGCTCAGGTTTTAAGTTAACTACCAAGTTATCAATCTGTAAAACCTATATCAAAATGCATTCAGTGGTTAATTCGTGATGCTGGGACATCAGATAGATAATAATTTTAAAGTTATTTTCTTGGGTTCAGTAACCTCTAAATAGTAAACCCGTTTAGTTTTTTAAGTATATTTAATATACAGGCACAGCCTTGACGCATATACAGGCACATGATGAATATACAGGCACAGCCTTGACGCAGTATTATAATGTATAGAAGAGGTTTTCGAATAATAATAATGAACATTATTGTCTTCAAGATTATTCCCGCGGTTTCGCTAGCGTTAATGTAGATTTTTCATTAAATTTCTATCTCACTGGAACGCGGTACCCTATGTCCTTATCTGTATCCCTGGCAAGGTGTATGCGAAATTTCATGATGATCGGTAAATACTTGATATTTAAGGGGTGAAAGCGTAACTAACAAACAAACAAACTCACATTAGCATTTATAATATTAGTTGGGATTAGAATGTCCAAGTTCTATGGTTCATAAGCAACAATACAGAAGTTTGGTCTTCCTAACCTTTTACTCTGTACTTGTTTGAGTTGAAAAAGGCAGTGTGTTCCTCTTTGTAATAATTATTTTACTATATTTTTGTACAGTAGAATAAACTTTAATAACTGAATATTTTTGTTTGCTGAATAAAAATTGCCCGGGGCGCATGGACGGCGTTTCCTGCCATCAATGTGTGTGTCCGACGGTTACTAACTTTGGAATCGAAAAATTTAAGAAAAAAATTGTGTCGTTCTAAGTTACTTTTGTGATAAATTGAACAGAATGTTACTCAGCAATGCTATTGTTAAAAGATTTTTACCCACAGTTCGACAAATTTATGTAATATATATATATATATATATATATATATATATATATATATAATATATGGTAATATTAGAAATAACTTGATTACATTGTTAGTGAATGTGACTGCTTTGCATGAGGGTGTGAGTTTGATCCCCAAGTTGGGCAAAGAGTTATTGGATGTATAGTATCAGTCCTGTATACAAATTGTACTACGTTGGGCACGGACCTTTTCTTAATGTGAGAACTGAGAAGGGACTTGGGTCTTTTCTCTGTGTTTAAACAGGAATACCGTACGTAAGTACAAACTTATTACGAAAAACCATAGCTAGTGAAATAAAATACCTCTGCCTATCTCTTTTCGGTTTTCGACGTCAACCTAATTTATGTATGTAATATTAGAATGGAATTTTCTAAGATAAGCCTTTTTATACGATTGTTGGTTATTATTGCCTTCAATTGTAAAAGGGACATTCTTCTTGCAGTAAAGTGGTAACGCGTCAATAAAGCGATAGGATTTAAACTATGCCTCAACATCTTCTGTCGCCACTCAAACTAGAGTATAAATATCTTCCTTGTGCCCTTGTCCAAGAATCTGACGTGTATCGATATTTTTATACAAAGAACGTGCGTTTTAAGTATAGACATTTATCTTTGTGTGTGTTTGCTTACACTGTTTATACTGCTATCTTTTATATATAGTTACAATATGACATTGACACTAGTATACAGATCTAATGTCTTTGCTATTATGTATAAAAATCACCTTTTTAAAATATTACTATTATTTATAAAACATTCAGTTTGAAAAATAATTTGCTTTTTACTAATAAGATTAAAAATAGTTATACCTCTCACAACCTCTCCTATTGTACATGCAAAGAACAATATAACCGGTTATTTTTTACAAATGAATACTAGATGATGATCTTGCCTTTCTCTGTCTGTCAATTTTGCATAGTCCTAGCTGTTATCATTTCTTTCATACATTAATATTTCGTTTTATACCTACTGTCTTTAACAGATTACATTCCCGCATTTCCTCTTATGGAGAAATACCGCTTAAACTAGAAATACGATGTAATAATATGTTATTTAAACCAACCTATGATATGCGGGATAACTGTAACAGTATACCTCAATCATCAAACTTTTATCTGCACATACACTTCCATAGCACGTCAATTTAAGGCAGAAATTTTAATATGACACTGCGACCGCGTATACCTATTGTTATTAACATATTATTATATTGGGAAACTCAATTACACGGACGGCACATCGTGTATTACCACGTTACCATCGAGATGTTGTTTACTGTTACCGTATTTCGTGTGGAACTAGTAGTCGCGAACATGTTTGCTAACAAACAACAGAGTAATTATTTCAAAATTTCGCTAACAAACTTCGACTTGGTACAAAGTTGATACCGAATACAATGGCTGGTTCCATAGATTTAGTTTTGCACGTGAAGCTCAAAGGTAAATTGGATAGCGACCACAACGGTTTGAGCGCACCACGCTCATTGACTTTGGGTATACAAAACCGATTTGTACACAGCTTTTCTACTTACCAATTTAGACCTCTAAAGTTTTCTAGAAGGCTCAATTGAATCTTCTTTGTTCTTTCAAAATAAATTCCACAAACAATGAAAAAGATGACAAAAATGTAATATTAAACTGTACCGAGCCATTCTAATGAAGTTTATCCTATTACTTAATAATTAATTTGTTTCTTCTTGTTTAATGAATTACTTCATATTCTTGACGGGCTCTCTTATACCGAAATAAGCCCTAAGGGAATATCGTTTCATTTGCAAGCTTCATTTTTAAAATTGTAAGTGATCTTGAATAAAATATAATGCTCGTTAATTTTAATAAGGTTACTCGAGAGCTCGCTGCTTATCTTGCTACAAATAATTATGTATCGTTTGTAAACAAATATTCACTCAACCATAGAGGTGTTGTTACTACGTAAGTTAGTTGTGCCAAGCCTCGGGAACTATACTAACTACATACATCGTTTAATTATCATATCTCTATATTGAGATTAAACTACTATATACGGATTTTATGGCGTTGTTTATTTGACACTTTATTACAAAATTTTGAAAAACTGTTACACTACTTTAATACTATTAAACTTTACTAATTTTTAAGCTAATTAAATTATTGAAACTATTAAAACTATTAAATATAAATAAACAACGCGATAAAATCCGTATATAGTAGTTTAATTTCAACGAATAACATTCGCGTAAACAGAAGACAATCTCTCTATATATCATAATTTTTAACCTTTTTGTAACGGTCGAATAAAATCAATATATTTTTAGTCTGAATAAAGTTACATACATTGTTTCACGCCTTTATACCTGAAGGGGCAGGCATAGGTATACGACATTTCGCCAGACATATTTTAGGTGCCACGTAATAGAGGAGGAGCCTATTGCTGTCTTACGGGCACAGTTCAGACACCGTGCTAATATTGGGTATTTCTAATATAACCTGAGATGTCATGCACAATAATCGTATTTGATACCGCTGCACCACCGAGGAGCAAGTTACTTATTATGCATCTACGTACAATAAGTAACTGTAGTTTCCTTTATATGGGTTTACAGTAGAGTATACAGCGGTGGAAAAAGCATTGACACTAACACGTTGATACAATACACAAAAAAGTTGTTTCTGACAGACTTCATAGTTTTCTCGATTATGTGTGAAGCCTGCTAAACCGCATTTAGTCGGTCACCGGTCTCAAAATAAAATCTCAAAATGGAAAGTCAATTCCATCGCCTATGACCTTTCATTTTGGGAAAACGCCCGTGCCTGTTCGTATTCGTTCACTATTCACTATTATTTCTAGTTTAGAAATAGTTTTTACCTAAATAAAGAATTGTCTAAACAAACTGCTTACCAATTTTTTGCAACACGACCAGCGTTGCAAAAAGTCTGTGCTTACGTTTGTGGTCGATCGTGAGCTGCTGAGTTTGATTCCCGACTCGGACAAAATTGGTTTATCAGTAAGTTAACTACCAGTACCAGCACGGAGTCTAGCAGTCTTCTAGTCTGGCTCGTAGGCAATCGGCTTGTTATTATAAAGTAAGGACTTAAAACGCAGCCTTTTTTTATATAGACACATAGTTTTAATCTATATATAAAACCAAATACTTATTTGAGAAAGTCTTATTCTCTTATCTACATATTAATACGCAAAGTGAAAACTGAATTCCCCTTCTTAAGTATATTGCGCGCACAGGCTAGTGTGAGATTTGGCATTGTTTAAGTTTAAATAGAGAGCAAAGGTAGTAAGCAATTTCGTTATTTTTTATGATATAGTACGAAACTTTCATTAAACGGTATAATTCTCGGGCAAAAAATAACCGCTTTAAACATGTCTATCCTAGGCAGCATATTAACGTTTTGTAAATCTGCTGAATAAAAGGCTTTATCTGATGATTTCGTAGACAGCTTCAACATCTTCTTGATAAAATTTTCTGGCCATTTCGTATCTTTCTTTATGCAGTTTATAGGAATTACAGATATCTCATGATGCGCATTTCTGGCACGTAGGCTGGTGTATGTTAAAACCTTCACATTCTTCATATTCTTCAATACCTAAAAGGGCAAACGAAATGTTCATATCTCTTTTTAGATACTGTCGATACAATTCATATAAATTTTTAATATTCGGATATTTTTCTATGAAATCTTTATACATTAGACTCGCGTTTAGGTACTTGGTAGGTATCTTCGGTTAGATACGTGTTTTCTTCGGTAATATGTAATTGCAGGTCTATTCAATGTGGTTTTTTAATGTATTTCTATCTATCTTCTCGTTGTGTCCCCGATTTTCTCGTCTGTCAGCTTGAGCGTGTATTGGATTTTTTAAAGCATCCAATATTCAACGATAATTTTTTTTAAGATATCCTAATGTGGGAAAAAACGTTTTACAAGGTTCTATCTTAGTGTTTTCTTTTTCAAAAAATTATTTATATGTATTGTTATGAGTTAAGGTACTTAATTTTATGCGCCTATTTACTTCTTTTTTAGATACGAAGGATTGAAGATAGCATCCCTGTTTCATTATTATATTTTATTGTATGAAAAATATGAAAGTAATGCGACCAAATGAGCAGAGCGAGACGAACAGAATCAACAGCCGCGTCTCATTAGATTTGATAAGTAGGTTAGACGTCCGAGCTGAGCGCCGGTGATTGAAGATAGAATGAATATTTGATTCAAACCTACTTTCTCTGCTAGTTTTTCGTGTGACCCGAAAACGTGTGGCACGCAACGGCGGCGCGACTAACACGGTATTGGAATTTTTGTCGCTTTTCGTCCAATGTGTACGAGTCTTTCACGAGATAGGGTTGCGCCGGACAAATAATTGTAGACCTCTTTTATGGCGGTGTGGGCGACACCTATCCGTTTTTATTAACGTTGCCGTATACCGTTAAATCGGCACAAAGGATTTTGAGATGGTTCGCCGTGTACATAAAATTATATAGGTTTTTGTATGTAACGAATGATAAGGAAACATTTCTTGGGTAAATTTTATGCGTTTTATATTTGTAGCTAGCAGTTTTTTTATGTTTGAGGTCAGTAAGTAACATTTAGCTTTTTAAGACCGCTCCCAAATCTAAATTCAAATTCTGTGAGGCAGAGGAGTTTACAAACATACATCAAATTCCACAAAGCACACCCAGATTCCTTTAAGGATTGCACAAACTGTCCCGAGTGGGATTCGAACCCACAACTCTCAATGAGGCGGCAGAGGCACAGCCGCTTGCTCACTGCGCCATACATGCAGTCAGTGTTATAATATAATGTTATATTGCGTGACAACGAATCATTTAAGTGTTATTAGTAGCGCATTATGTTTAGGCAGTCGTGATATAATGTAAAAACATGCTTGCAGTATTTGATAAAATGTTTTTGGTAGTTATGTAACCTATACGAGTATAATACGTAAAGAATATAAAATAGAAAAAAATGTTTTAGTTTTTATTATTGTTATTACAAAGATAATTAAGAAAGTATGTTAACATAACATACTTATTTATAGTTTTATTGTCAGTGAACAAAACAACAAACCAATATCCAAAAGAATATCATAGCGCCGGAATTGTTCAAACAATATGAAAGTACTCTACCTAATGTTTTTAAACTTCTAACCAAATTACCTGTTCCATTTATAAGTTTAATTTTAAAACCTAATGAAAAAACAGGTACACAAAACCACAGCGTATCTGTCTAACTCGTTAAAAACTAGTGACCCCTTCGGGAGAGCATAGAAAATTCAATTTACATATTACAAGAGTCGGCTGACTGGACACCTCATTATCCCATATAATGGTCGTCGCTGGGTTGCACTCCCACAAGACTTAATTACCCCTAATCTGGCATTCCGTGAATCTAACAGAAACCTCGCCTGCGTAATTACGGTCCACTGTTCTAAAGCTAATGGACTCGTTTATTTATCTGCTAATTGCACATAATCCGTGAATCAAGATCTATATCTCGCTTTGTGCGTCTTCTCGGCATGACGTCCTTAGGATTACATTGACCTACTATCTGTATGTGCTTACCCCAATACAACGCCCACAACGCTTTGACACCAAAATGTGAATTTATTACAGGTTTTACGACCCTTTTAAAGTGGACATTGTGGTGAATGTAAAAGTTTGGAACAACCTCAAAAATACCTTTTTCTACCCATTAAGAAATGAGAAAATGAGTATCGTCGCCGACAAAGTATTAAGCAACTCATTTTTTCAAAAGTTTTTCACGATGCTACGCCGCGAAAGTATACTAAAGTGCCTAAATATGCACAAAGACAAAATGATGCAGAATTTATAACTGTTTATGGGTATGGCGGAATATTTAGGGCGCGCAGTGGGTGCATCGATGCAGTATATCGCGTGCGGTCTGAAACGCAAAGCTTCATATACCCGAGGCAGTCTCGTTTAAAAGTCGTGTGTAAACGTTATGATATCGCCCCGACCTGCTTTACGTACACTCGTCGCACTTTCCTGCCCCTTAATTGGAGGGGTTGGCATATTTCAACACGCGACTATGTACACACGCAAACAAAAATAGACCCTCCTGCCGTACACCACAGACTAATATCCGAGAGTTCTGTAAACACCGTCGAATGTACGAGCTTAGCGATTTTACACTGAAATAGTTCATAAAAAAGTACTTTGCGTACATTAATGTATAATAATCTTATAACGACCAACGTTAAATCACTTACTCGTAGGCCGAATTAACTAAACGAACAACAGAATTACTTGCTTCTTATGCTATGATAAGCTTATGCTGCTTTATTTAGAAATGAAATTGAGTGGGTGCGAGACGAGGCACGGACTTACAGATGAATCAATTGAAATGAATGCACTTTGATCAAAGACGGTATGATTTTCACTTTTTCCTTATTGTAACAATTGAATAGATTGACTTTAATATTCTCTAATTCTAATATAATCCACCTAGTGAGACGTCATTGCGGATTCTGAATACTCGACTTTAATAAATGTACTCGTATTTGTACAATTTCATTCGTATTGTTCCTGTGTTCGTTTAAACATCGTTATGTTTAAAAGAAGTTCGTCGGAATATAAAAGGGACACAGAGTATATCTTTTAAATATTTTAGAAGACGTTTAATCTAAAAGTAGAGTAGGTGCTTCCTTGTGCGGGACAAAGGGTAAAGGTACTAGAAGGGCTTTAGTCCGTACGATGCACTTTGAAAATTTAATGTAAATTTTGCATAGTAAACGCTTCTTTGCGGAGACGGTTTTGTTAAAGACAATAATAATAACGATTTTCTGTGCGGAAGTGAAGAGCAAATTCTACAAAGGGATTCGCTTTGTTTGTTTTTTCTTAGTACGAGTGGATTCCTCTGGAGCTTCAGGGAAATTGCCAATGAGGTTAAAGTTTACCGCGTTTTGTACTGTTCATTCTGTTTCGATACATAACATTATCTCTCACGCTCATTCTAGCACTTTATACTTGGATTATCCCTGAGCAGTCTAGCATTCCGACTAACAAAATTGAAGGCTTGACTCAAATGCGCAATTACGCGGCAAGATCACAGCGGATAGGTAATCTGGAATTGTTTTAGTATTCCTATTCTCGAGTAAAGGTTTAAGATCACAGAAATTATTATCGACAGCGAGCTTTTAATATTAGAAATGAAACTGTTCTGTAAAATTATATCGCAATTCAAAACTTGATTGAGTTGAATAGGCTGTTCGTTAAATTTACTTCAGTTTAGGGACACAATGAGTTAAAATTTTCCATTTTAAGGCTATATTTATTAAGGTGAAGACAGAACCGCAACTGTGAAATTGTCATTATCTCTCATCTCTTTCATTAAAACGTCGATAACGAAGTGAGCGTCAAGCTCTTGGCGAATATTCTTTTTTCTTGTATTGTCGCCTAATCGCCACTTTGTTATTCAATTTGGGATGTTGCCAACGAACCGTCTATTAAATAATACAGCGCTGAATTGGAAGATTTGCCTCGGTGCCGCTACACGATAATAGTTCCTTATAAAATTTTCAGAGTGTAATATTTTTTGATTTGCTTAATAAATGTGGGCATTATAAAATTATTTTAAATTTGTTTGTAAATAATTTATTATGGTTGGTTATATATTCTATTCTTTTATTTTCTTTCTTTGCAAGCATTGGTTCAGGGGTTAAGACGGTATAAAATATATACATAGGTTTTACTTTATAAATTAAAATAACTTAATCCAGCGAGATTGGTCAAGCATTATTTAATATATTTGTATATGTCCCTTTCATACAAACAGTTAGTTTTTACCAAGCTTGTCTAATCATTTGGTAAGCATGTTCTATTAGAATGAGGGTTAGCGCCCAAGGGCCACCCCCGCGTCACCCTAACCTATTGTTACACTATGGTAGCCAAGTTATATACGCCTTATAACTTTATGCCAATCAAAATTAGGGCAAAAAGCATTAGCCTAAATGATATTTATGCCTACTGAAATAGTATGCCAAAAAACAATTATGTCAAAGTATTATTATGACAAAAAAAATTATGCCTAACTCTTTATGCCAAATAAAATTAGGACAAAAAGAATCAGGCGAAACAAAGGGATCCCTATCGACTGGCGCATGTTTCCGCGTCGTATACTAGAGCCATAACTCTAGTTAGAAGCCTAACAATATAAGTTCTGTGTTAAGATATCATTTTTGAAGTCTTTAAACTAATTCTCTATAGCTTTGGCTTAGTAGATGCTACCAGCATAATAATATCAACCTCTGTATTATAGTGTCCCACTGCTAGGCACGGGCCGATCCTTAGTATAAGAAGAGTTAGGCTATAGTTCACCACGCTGGCCCAGTACGGGTTGACAGACTTATCTTCGAGAACATTATGGAGAACTCTCAGACATGCAGATTTTCTAACAATGTTTTACTTCAACGTTAAAGCGAGAGATAATTAACTATTTAATACGTAAATAACTTCGAGAAGTCAGAGATGCGCGCCTTGCGATCGAACTCAAGGCCTCTGTTTGGCAGTCCAACGCTCTCCCACTAGGCTATCGCTGCTATAATGATTCTACCAGTGTATAGCGGCAACTCTCTCGTTATACATCGATAATGATATTCGACGACCGTCCAGCGTAGCATAAGCATTACATTTCTCGAAATAATAAGTAGTCTATGTTATTCTTTGTCTTATTACCTATGCCTTTTTAAATATTCCTCTCTTTCCATGTGCAATGCCATGCTGGTGGCTTCGAATTAATAATATTTAGTGCTAGCATTTACATACAGCTTCGCTCACCCGGGAACAGTAAAGTTTTTTTTGGATGAAAGGTACCCTACGTCCTTTTCTGTATCCCTGACAACGTGTATACAAAATTTTATGATAATCGGTCGAGTAGTTAAGGCGTGAAAACGTACCAAACAAACAAACTCACTTTCGCGTTTATAATATTAGTTTAGATTAGATGCCATCATATCTAGCATTATTAAACTGTTTAGACAAAGATACTTTTTGATATTCAATAATATTTTGAAAAAGTAAACGTAGAGTATTGAAGTAGGTTTGTATCGTAGATTTATAAGTTTACCTGGAATTGCATTGTTGCGAAACATGAAGGAGCAACGAAAGAGATAAAACTTAGGGAAGAAAAGTTTCTTAAGCAGATTGAAGTTATGTTTTACTTTATTGTGTGCTCGCGATTTTATATGCGAACTAGCTTTTGCTCGCGGCTTCGTTCGCGTAAAAGTAGGTTAGGTTAGGTCAGTAACAGTACTTTAAAAAAATAAAAAATAGCCTATGTTACTCAGTGATATATAAAATCGGTTGAGTAGTTTTTGAGTTAAATCCTTACAAACAAACAAACAAAAATCAAATCTTTCCTATTTATAATATTAGTATAGATATGTCTCAGTATATGTACGTAAACATAATTTACGTATACTAATACGTATTAATAATAATTTAAGTTTTATAATTGTCAATCCATTTAAATAAAACAATAAAGAATGTAGACCAAATCTTTTAATGTTTCTGAAAGTCACATCTAAATTAAGAATTATAGCATATTTTATTATAATTACGGCATTGAGCTGATTTATGAACAAACTAGCTTTTGCCTGCCGCTTCGCTCGAAAAGAGTACCTTTTGTGGATGAAAGACACCTTTTTTGTAATTCTGACAACGAGCACGCGAAATTTTATGATGATCGGTTGAGTAGTTAAGACGTGAAAACGAAACAAACAAATGAGGATTGGGAAGTGAAGGTTTCATCCTTGTAGATTCTTAACATCTTTATTATTTTAAAAAGCTCCATATTTTATTCAAAACATCTCCACAGGGTAACTCCATAGGTACTAACTAGTTGTTTTAATAATACATCTGTATAACTTGTGAGTACGATATTTGGTAAAAGCTCGCATGCCCGATATTGCGTGAGCGTGGTGTAGGCCTCCGCACGGCATGTTGTTTTGGCTACGTGATTGTAATGTCGTAAAAATATACAACTTAATTATTGGAACACGGATAGATTATCAGTATGACATAGAACATGGCAATGCACTTATGATTGAATCGTATTACATCGTCCGTGAAGCGATAGAAATGTTGAGGTACGTTAATCTGATCCGTGAAATTCTATCTGTATAGTTCGGAGTACGGTACTATTATACACCAGTGACTAGGTCTCCAATACCATGTGTTTGAGTAATATGATTATCCTAGAAAATTTATTTTTATATTAAACAAGACAACTCCCTTATTATTTCTGTGTCGCGGAGATTTTACAAGTACATATTTAAACAACGGGAACAAAGAATACTTTGACTCGGAACAATTATTATTATTTGTGGATCTCACACTATTTAGTACCGCGTGGTGATTGGACCTACAATACTTAGCGTAGCGGCAATAGCGAGGTGACCACGTAAACTACTACGCCATTAGTGCAGTATAGTATGTATTTTTCAGCAGAATTTACTGAAAAGTACAAAGACAAAGACATTTAATGTATTTGTCTTTGTAAGCTAATGTTGTCCTATTATTGTGTGAATACAGGCAACCTTTCATTCAATATAAATCACAATTTATTTGGGAACTTATTTATTGTGTTATAAGCTGTTCGTTTTGTGTGGTTTACTCGAGACGTTTAGGCTTGGGCTTGGCGTAATAGCTCAAGGCTACGGCTGTACGGGATATTTAGAAGGAACTGATTTTTTATTTGGATTCTTACGTGTTTGATAACTGACAAGGCTGAGACAAAAAAGATATGGATTATTTCTTTGAGTCACCCTACTAGCACGGACGATGATACATTGTTGCAGAATTCGACGCCGGGACCTTACGATCGAAAGTCACGTTTATATTAACGCTTAAATTATACCATTAAGAAATAGAAAGACCATTGAACTAATGATCTAGCCATCAAAATGCACGTTTTGATCAGGTAAGTATGTGTATGTGTTTAATGTTCTAGTTCAAAACGTATTTCATTGCTGAAAATAGCCTAAGGTAACATGTAGCAGCAATTTTAGTGGAGACACTATAATTTAAAACTTTTAAAGTACTTAATTATATGCAAACTCTCTCAAAGTCTTATCTTATTAGGTTAATTTTGGTAAATAAGCAATTTGAGTTGGAATATGAATGGATTTCACATAATCTGATGTATGTATGTGAAACTATTTTTCGGTTTTCTGTTTTTTTCCAAAACTCATTTTCATCTATACTAATATTATAAAGCTGAAGAGTTTGCTTGTTTGTTTGAACGCGCTAATCTTAGGAACTACTGGTTCGAATTGAAAAAATATTTTAGTGTTGGATAGCCTATTTATATAGAATAGGCTATAGGCTATATAACATCACGCTACGACCCACGGGAGCGGCGTAGTAACTATAAACGCGGGTGAAACCGCGGGCACATCTAGTTGATGACACTGTGCCATTACTATACGTATACGTATACACACTACAATTCTGTTTAACCCTTCATGGGTCAGAAGTGTGACGTTTTGTACTGAACAATGTGTAACCCCGTTTCGAAATACATTTTCGATAGGATTGCAAACATCACGCATAACCATGAATAGGATTTCATGAAGATCGCATCTCGAAAGATCGGCAACGCGCAGAGCCAATATACTTCAAGCATATCAGGAAGTTCTGCCATCTCTTGTAGCCAACGAACTTAATCGAAAGAAAATAAACCGGATAAGAACGAATACGGTTCATCCAATCAGGGTTCCGTCGTAACGCTTTACAGAGCGCTCGGTTCTTTTATGCGTCATATGAGGCGCTGAACTCATTGCGATTGCCGTGTACTATTATTACATACTAGATTTTTATCACGGCTTCGTTCACGTAAATGTAGGTTATGCCAGTTTTCTACCCCCTAGGAACAGTACTTTTGCCTGCATGAACGGTACCCTACCTTTTCTGTTTGGCCTGACAAGGTGTATGCGAAATTTCATGATGATCGGTCAAGTAGTAAAGGCGTGAAAACGTAACAAACAAATTCACATTCGCATTTATATTATTCGTTAGGATAAAGCAATTGCTAAGTTTTCGTTTTTGCGTTGAACACAGCGCCAATTACAAAGTGAGATGCGTGTCATTTAGAGCGATGCAAAATCGGCGAACGGAATGCAGTTGTTGCATGAGTCTTACGCAACGCATTGTGACTAGTAAAACACCGGCAATTTATTTCAGAGCCAGTTAGTAATGCATTGATTAATGTCTTGAATCTTCATCTTTAGGAACGTATATGATATAACGACGGTAACTATAATACTTTTGGCGAATTTTTTACAGAACTTACTCATACGCGCTAGCACGTACAGTCTAAAGCTGTTTTATCAAAAACTGGGCATGGTTGGGGAGAAACACTAACAATATAATTAAGTATATAAAATCGCAAAGATAGTTTTTCTAACTGCTAAAGAAGAAACCTATGTCACGATAGCGTTGAAAAAAATGTTAAAACAGGAATAACGTTTATTCCTGTTTTAATATTTTTCATATTTATTTATTACATGAATAGAATAGAATAGAATAGAATAGATCTTTATTTGCTGAGAATGTAGGTACATAAATAGGTTAGTAAATGATATAACAGATCTATGTACATTCTGCCTTATTAGCATGCAAATATAATACAAAATTAGTAGATGAAGATGACAAATGGGTTATAAAAATGTATCATCTAGGAAATCCTGCACAGAGTAGTAACATTTATCTACAAGTAATTCTGTAAAACATTTTTTAAATTTTAACAATGGTAAATTTTTAATTTGTTTTGGAATTTTATTAAAGATAACAGGAGCCATACAGATCACACTTCTTCTTAGTAAGCTAGTTTTAAACACGCCCGTGCATAGTACGTTCTGATATTGTGATCTTAAAGCTGTACTTCGTTTTCTGGTTTCTGATATTGTTGCAAATAGACTTCTGTTTGTTATTACAAATATTGCCAATTCAAAAATATAGAGGCAAGGGAAAGTTAATAGTTTTTGGGACTTAAATATAGGTACGCAACTGTCAGTTATTTTGAGGCCAAATATAGCTCTCAAACAACGCTTCTGAGCCTTAAAAATGCTTTCACGTTCGCTACAATAACCCCAAAATATTACACCAAATCTCAAGATAGACATTACAAGACCATGATAGGCCACTTATTCTGTTGCCAAATTTACTTTTTTGGATAAATTATGTAACATAAACGTGGCTGTACTTAAACGTTTACATATATCTTCTGCTTGCGGCTTCCAAGTTAATTTGCTATCAATTAAAATTCCTAGAAACTTTGTACTGTTCACTTTTTCTATAATTTGACCATTGTAGTTAATATCTCCTATAGATATTCGTTGATGAAAGTGCATTGTTTTTGTTTTTTGTATATTGATAACTAGGTTATTATTGTCAAGCCACTTTATTAAACTACTGATTGAATTGTTTATGTCATCTACATATGAGTCTTTATTGATACATGGAACAATTGAAGTGCTATCGTCTGCAAATAAAACCATAGGATTAGATATATAACGTGGCAGGTCATTAATATATAACAAAAATAGTAAAGGTCCGAGGACACTACCCTGTGGGACACCATATTTTATTTCTTTAAAAGACGATAAAGAATTCAGTTCCTTTCTAGATTTTAAACATAGGCTTGATATCTCCGTACATTGTCTACGGCCTTTAAGATACGTTTCCACTAGATTAAGAACATTGCCACGAATACCATATGCGTCAAGTTTGGCTAGAAGGGTATTGTGGTTCACACAGTCGAAAGCTTTCGACATATCGGCATAAATTGCACATACTGGAATTCTAGAGTCTACTTTAGGCATTATTTCATTGAGAAAATCAAATATGGCCATGTTTATATTTTTATTTTTTCTAAAACCCTTTTGTTCGTCACAAAGTACGTGGTATTTTGTTAGGAAGTTGTAGAGAGATTCATAAATTTTTTTTTTCTATTATCTTTGAAAATATGGAAATTCGTGCAATTGGCCTATAATTTACCATTTCATCTTTATCATTTTTTTTTTATAAACTGGTGTAACTATTACGGTTTTAAGACTTTCTGGGAATACTCTAGAATGTATGCTTACGTTAATAATATGAGCAAGGAGTGCAGCTATACAATCAGAAACAAATTTTATAACTGTGGTTGAAATGCCATCAAAGCCAAAGCTCTTTTTATTTTTTAAGTTTTTTATAATGCGCATGACATCTTGGGGGATAATTGGGGACATAAATATTGAATGTGGGTTGATTTTTATGTTAATTATGTCACGTAACGTATGTTTAGGTATACCCGAAGTCTGGTCAATGAAAAAGTTATTAAAGGATTCGGCTATTGAATTAGGGTTTGATATTATTTCATCTCCTTTCCTTATTTGAGAAATGGGTTCCCTTACAATCTTGTTATTGTTAATAATTTGCCAGGCGGTTTTGGATTTGTTTTTTGAGTTATTTATTAAGTGGTTATTCTGAGCTTTTTGAGTGAGTTGGTACATGGTCAGGTTTTTTATTTTTGAGCCATGCTGATGAATAGACAATTGAGCATGTACCCTTTCTTAGGCGTTTAGTAAGCCCGTATGCCTTATATTAAGCCCTAGGACATTGTATTGTATTGCATTACACTAGGAATGTGTCAATTTGAAATGTTAACAATATTAAAATGGCTCTTGTACACAATACGAAGTGAATGAAGCCAGAGAAGTGTGTCAGGATCGTAGCAAATGGAAATCGGTAGTCTCTGCCTACCCCTCTGAGAAACAGGCGTGAATCTATGTATGTATGTATGTACACAATACGACAAACACAAGTTGAGGTGCAGGTTGTATGCACCATGTAAAAGGTCATTGCGATCAATTCGCGTATGTAGCTTATAATAAACTTGTGGCATGTAGCCCGCGCGAGTAGCTTAAGTAGCATGAAGTTAGCGCCAACTTCTTGCGTCGTGTTATCGAATTGAATAACGATTTCAGCCTTTTACCTCCAAGACCGTTGTTGAGTAACGCCGTTTTTCTTATAGAAGTACGGGTCTCTAAAAGAATAAGGAGGAGAAACTGTTTGGCATTGAAATGTATATTGGATAGAATGTTGTTTGAGTCTTGGTATTCAGTTGTTTTATTTGCAACTGTTGCTCTTTAGAAACATTAAGGAGATTTCCTATACAACATAAATGACTACAGAAATGACGTTTTGTTTAATTTGAATTATCTTGATACAATGTTACAAGATAACACACACGTGAAAGAGGGATAGAGAGTTAATTCCACGTCCATCCAAAATTTAAGTGCTATGCACTTATTAGTGTAGCAATTTCCATCTCTCGATCCGATGCCAAATTCTTTAATTATCTATATGTCTCTTCATTTGCTTTTTCTTTCAGTTGATCTGTATACTTCCTTCTTAGTCTTCCTCTTTTTCTCTTTGCCTCTATTATTCCTTCCATAATATTGGTAATAAATTTGTCATGTCTAAGTAAGTGACCAATCATGTTTACTTTTCTATTCTCTACAACTATTCTACATATTCTTACTCAAGGTCAGCCACTCCACCATTAAGCAACATTTCCAACCAATTATAAAAGTCACAGGCGTTTCGAAGTTATCGTAAATTATATAGTTTCATAGACACCCGTTGAAAAACTGCATTAGCGTGAAACTACGGCCAATTGAAAACGTGTTTGTGACGTGTTGCCTATTATTATCACTGCAACGGTTCGTGCTTAACATGACAGGTGTTGCTGGCTGCCGCATTTCTCAGCCATTATCCGATCATAATCTATAATTAAACAAGCATACCCAGCGTTGTATGTTTCAAATTATTATATACTAAAATTATACATTAAAGTACTAGTTAAATGTTTAATTATTCTAATAAAATTATATAAAAAATGTCTTTCATAATAAATGTTGACTACGGCTGCCAATATTAAAGGAGCTATGGTTAGCTCCTTTAATATTGGCAGCCGTAGTCAACATTTATTATGAAAGACATTTTTTATATAATTTTATTAGAATAATTAAACATTTAACTAGTACTTTAATGTATAATTTTAGTAAGATATCGGCGTAAGATTTTAAAGTGCACAGGTGGGTGCGTATAGACAAGTAAAGCCTATATTCTTTCACTCTAATAGTCCATTTGGACAGTAATCTAGGACGACTATTTTGACCTGCTTGTAACAATAAAAAACTTAGATGTTTGGCTTTTTATGAAACTTGGCACGCGGTTTGTCTTCAATTATCATTTATGATACTTTTCATTTCGGCAATATATTTAACTTTTATAAAATACATTTTATACTATTATAAAATGTATCTATTCTCTTCATCAATAGTCAGTTTGAATAGTAATCCGACATGACTAGGGAGAGTTCAAGCACAGGACCAATTATTTTGACATAAAATGATTAAATGTTTGGATTTTTATGAAACTTGGCACGCGATTGGACTTGAATTATCACATACGATACTTTTCATTCTGGCAAATTCTCTAATTTTCTTGAAATAAATATTACAATAGATACTTTGTTTCGCGAAAGGAAACTTTATAATTATAGACCATTAAATGGTTTTAAATTTTTTTACTAATAAACCACTGCGAAATCCAGGCTGCAAGTTAGTAGGTACGATCAGGTGCAACGTACATAGGCACGTAAATATTATAAAATGCACCAGCAAGCTGGTTTACTTCACGATTCGAGTTTGATTTTGTTTTTGATTCAAATTCACTTGTATTCGGTACTTAATTTAAATTATTACGAAACAAATTGAAAGCCAAGATCGGCTTACGAGTTATCAGATTTCATTACATAACTCAACATAAAGTTATGGATCGAAATGTTTCTATGCCCATTGAGGTAACAATCTTTTCTAAAAAGGAGGTTTATATCAGAGAGACACAAAGAAAAGGTGTGGAAAGATTCAAAGGTTTTCCTATAGTTGTGCGAAAGCCCATACATTTTCTTATTTTCCGCCTTATTACTGTTACTTTCTTAATTAAGTTTGTTGTGAGTTCCAATAGAATCGACTTTCTCAGGGTCGAGAGGTCGTTGCTCGGTGTTATTATCACAGAATATCTGGCAAGTTCTGATTCAACATATTATAAGTGGGACGTTACTACCTACCTAATAAAACTATAGGGTTGTGTGTAATTTCATACAAAAAATATTATTATAAGAAACATATAAATATAAACATTTAGTTTATTATTGGATTTCTAATTTTATCAGTTAGTCAAACTGTCTGCGCAAATATTTAAAAATGTTTCGTTCCTAGAAATAGATTTGGGTAATAAGTCTTAAAATTGTTTGTTAAATCGCTAATGTACTTATTATATCTCTATGTCTATCAAGCCTACAAACTCGATAGTCTCTAAAGACTATTAGATCTAAATCTAGTAAGAAGTTAAGACTGTGGTTAAGTTTAAAAAGGGACCCCAACAAGAAAAATCGATGAAAAGTTGGCTTTGGATTTCAAACGAATCGGGAGTGACGTTTAACCGTACAATTAGTTATTATAATCGCAAATATGTGTCTCATTTGTAAAAGAAGGACATTCATTTAATACAGATAATTAAAATTAACGGAAATTAGTTATCTGCGGTTTCTGCCGCGCTTATTAAAAAGTACCACAAGTCCTATTTATTGAAAATTGCTCGTTACTAAAGGTATTGTTATTTTCATGCGATAGTTCTAGTATGTAAGTGAAGTAACATAGATTTTTACTAAAACAGCGTAATATTTGATTGTGTTTCATAGAGGCAAATAAGCATAAAGGCCTGCCTGGTTATAAGCGTATACCGTCGCCTATGCTCGCTCGCCATACCAGGGGTATATCCGTGAGATGCCAATCTTACGAATTAAAATTAGGATGAAAGGAATGTGATGGCAAAAGTAGGTATGTTACTCGCCGAAACGTTTAGTAATCTGGCGAAACACATTGTCTGTTATTATTCTTACGCCAGTTCCTTACAAGAGAATGGTACTGCCAAATAATGAATAACAGCGGACACTTATACAAATTTTAATAAATAACATTAGCAAAATATACTCTTTTCCCCTACTGCATCAAAATACGTTCTTTGGTTATAAATTGAAGACGGAACAAACGGACAGATAAATGAAAATTGGCAAACCACTGCTTTGGGTTGGATACGTTCGAAATAGGTGATTTCAAATAGTTTATAAAAATCTCACCAATGTAAAGATTCAAACCCGTTATAGTTCAAATAGATGTATTAAAGAATAGACTTAGCTTGAGAACATTAACGGATTTATTCCTGAGTTGCACTCTAAGATTCTTAAATAATGGCTTTACTTTAATGTATACATACATATAATATATAAGCAAGAGTAAACCACCTCTAAACTTCGTGTAAACCTATTAAATCTCTCAAAATGCTTTAAAACACCTTTTCTGATTCCAAATCGGAGCTGAGAAAACCTCAATGTCAGGCGTCGAGTATTCAATTAAAGATAAACCAACGTAATTTGAGTTAAGAACCGAACCAATATGACTGATTTGTTTGATGTAGCGTCAAAATATTCACTTAAATAGAATTTGTTTTGTGTTATAACGCTTAAATTCCCAAGGAGTTTAGGCAGAGTCGTATCATTCATAGACTGCCTCATTTGCGGCCGATTGTAAAGTCTCGGATTCGACCAGGGACGTGCAAAGTGTGAATTATCAGGTCAGAGTTTGGAAATTACATAAAGGAAATCAAAAATATAATTATTTTGTAAAACATGCGTATGAAAACTATTCAGTTAGATAAACCAGTTTTATATGTTTAGCCATGTACAGCGAACAAAATTAATATATTGGCGTTAAAACACCAGCGTTGAAATAAATATATAATAAATAAAATTTAATCGAAGTTAATAGAAATTATTACACATTTCAAAATTTATATTTTAGAGTCATATCAAATAATATTCTATTATAATAGTCATTTACAACCGTTCAACAATTCACATAAGCTGTAACAACATTTGGACATAATATATTTGGTGTAGTAAGGTTAACACAATGTACTTACTTAACTTGCTTAGAAATAAGTAAATAAATGCATTTTCTTAGATAATAAGTATTTTTTTATTACACTGATGAGCAATCAATATTCCAGCACAACAAGTATCCATGAAATAGATTACGTTTGAATAAAGACTTCAATAATCGTTCAAGCTGAAAAAGTAAATAAAATACGAAAGACCGGTACGACGCGGCATCTCAATATTTAGGATGTAATTAATAGTCGCGACGACCGAGATCGAATGTTTATTTTTGATTAAAAAGCGAATCTTGATTCGTTTAAAGTTAGATCAAAATAATTGGAATTGCGCGTCAGTCAATAAAAACTTGGAGGCAGCCGCTCGGAGCCAATTAAATAAAACAAGTTTACGAAATCAATTAGTTGCAATGTTGGCTTTACATAAGTTGTTATTGAGTTTCGCAACTCGTAATATGTCCCATGTTAGCTTTTTTCACTGGTAGGCTTCTAAATTGAATTTACTTACGTTCGCCTAGTTTATCTCGATTGCTCATTCTGCCTTTTGTTTTGTAATTAACTCGTGAATGTAATTATAAACTGCGCTCAAAAATTTAAAGCTTGCATTATTTACAGAGGTCATTCACGGTCATTCTATTAATTTAGACTATTCAATATCTAAGTTTCATAATATTATTTTTTGTATAAATAACAATTCGTAACTTTGTTAAAAAGCTTGAATTTGTTAAAAGATTTGAGTTATTTGGGACGGTTTCGTAAGAATTCATCATATCTTATTAAGATATTACAACTGCCGCAAAGAAAGTATCCCGTAACATAATTAATTTGATCGATGGAATGTTTTCTCCATTGCTAATGTTTAGAAAAGATTTTTCTTAATCTCAATGCGGTTAATTTGCGTAAATAGAAGGAAAATTTCCACCGTTAAATATGTACAGATTATATTACATCGTGGAAATCTGCCTGCGCTATTGTTTATTAAGAGCGGCTTGTGAATTTTGTCTTTTTACTGAAGGAGAGCTTGACCACTATTTAGGATTCACTTGCGTCCTTCTTTGTACAATAATTGCTCTTGCTTGTTACAATAGAGCAAACATTGGTGATCATTAGCTGTGTTTAGGTAAAAGAAACATATATTGATAACATTTTCAGATAAATTGATTTTATAAAAAAAGCTTACAGATAAAGTTTTTTCTAATAGGTATTTATTTTTATGATTTTTTGTTATCAGCATGTGTATTAAGTTTTCTTGTCGTTATTATATAGCCGCTTCTAAAATATATATTTAATATGTAATTGTAAATATATAATAATAGCAAATGGAAATCCGTAGTCTCTGCCTACTCCTCTGGGAAACAGGCGTGAATCTATGTATGTATGTATGTATATATGTATGTATGTAATTGTATTTTTATTTCGACCTTCTTTCAGTCATATAGTTATAAAGTCGTATCTCATAAACTAGAGTCAATTTAACAAATCTGATATTTTTCTCGTATTAGGCATACAGAACTTACACAAAATTGACTTCAACTTACCATGCCGCAAAATGACTTAATACCAGTGTAATAAACGGGTTATTTCTAAATGTTGTTGAACATTGGCACAAATGTAAGTTAGTACATAAAATTTTTACCGGTGAAGCTGATCATAATCTCCTCGTATACCAAATTTTATCAAATTCTCTTCAGCGGGTTTAGCATGATTATGAAACCAACATCCAAATACCCAAACGTTTACATTTATAATATTGGTACGACTGACGATTATTTAATAAAGCAGTTTCAAAACGCAAAATTGAATGAATCTAATAGACGTCGTTCAGAATTCATCAGCCATTGTTGATTCGTTTGAAAGATTTAATAGAATCAAATCGTATGCTATATGTGAAACGTGTTCCATGTCGCCCATTCGGGGTGTGAGCATCCCCCTAGTCATAGAGACCCGCGGTTGTATGCTTATTTGCATGTGAAAGAGCGTCAAATGTACCTACTATTGTATGAAGGCGGATGAGTAGACAGGCCACGGTAATAAATCGTACACATTCATAGCGCCTTCATTGAGCACGGAACAATGCAATATACAAATGTTAACCAATAATACTGAAGATGTTTTCGAAGGTAATGAAAATGACCAAAGCGATACAAAAAGCGTCAGGTAGATTTTATTAGTTGTAAATAATTAGGAAGTTTATTGTACTTACACGACCTCGCATAGTCTCACGTCTGTATATTCTTAAATGGGTAAACAAAGGAGAATAAACAGAATCAAATCAGACGTGCTGACAAAGTGTATACGAAATTTTATGACGATCGGTCGAGTATTTTAGGCGTGAAAGCATAGTACACAAACACATACGCATTAATAATATCAGTTTATATGAGGCAAAGTTTTAATATAGTGCATTATTCATAGAAAGACGATATACTGACGAGAATAATTGTGAAAGCTGCATTGTAAGATTGTTTGACCATTTAGAAAAATGAAACAAGTTTAATCAAAATATGTAGAATGACGATGTGGGCAGGCAAATACCAAGTCGTGCGTTCTCTGATCAGATCAGAGACGTTCTTAAAAACACCAAATCGTATTTAAGGCCTACTAGCGTTTAGTCGAAGTAAGGCATGAGTTAATGAAGCTAGAGAGATATGCAAGGATTGTAGCTAATGGAAATACGGGCTCTCTGCCTAATCCTCCGGCAAACAGACGTGAATCTATATATGTACACGCTTGTAATAACATTGAAATAGAAGTGGATGACATTAATCAATAAAGTTCTCTGTCGATTAGTTGAATCGTATATAATACATCGTATATAAATTATAAGGTGGATTATCTAAAGGTCTTGCAGTTGATTAATTTTGTTTTCTCAGTGTTCTTTAGTTTTATAAGATGCAACGCCTGATCTAGAGACAATTTGAAGTCACAAATAACACAAGGAGCCATTTTTTGCATTGACAATAAAATTTGAGTACATTTTACTAGTTATTTAAAACGTAATGCTTTTTTTGTTATTCAGACAAAATACATAGACAATTGTTTAAAAATCCTACCAAACAGTAAAGCTTGCCTCGTACACAATTTACCTTCCCAACGGCGCATTCTCGGGCTGGGCAAACTGTTATCTGGTATATCTTTTAGGAAATAGTCAATAGCGACACGAAGTACAGCGAAGTACCCAGTAGTTAGCAACATGCCCTTATTAAGTTAGATGTAAGTATATTTTGATCCCTGCTACCGACTATGAGGTCAGTTGTTGCTACGCGCTACGCAAGCCTACGCGTAGGTGTATTCGTAGACGGATGACAGCTGCTTCCGTAGGCACTCGCTACGAAAAATATGACGAGGGTGTAGCTCCCATGTAAATGAATCGCAAACGACATCACGTATGCGCCTTACTAATTAACGTCAGCTTTTAGCATTTACGAGGAAAACGTTTGAAAATTGAAATTAAAATGTAACAATCTATTTAAAGCAAAAGGCTAAGCGAAGAAATATTCATTGTAGCCTTATTAGCCACGTAGCAGCAAACGTTGCTTCCGACCTGTTGTGCCTGTGACTTCCGGGAATCGATCCCAGTTGTAATTTCCGGATGAGCTAAACGTGATTTTATTCTTCTGTTAATTTTTTTCTGTTTTGGCCTCTTATTGGGATTATATTGTAAAAATAGTGATGGATTTTAAAAACTTCGTTCCTCTGGGATTATAACCGTAAATATTATTAATTTTATTAATGATCTCCCAAATTATCCACCAAAATAATTAAGCAAAAAGTAAAATAAAGAGAACCCGTCTTAATAAATGTAAAATGATCTTATCAGACATCATTAGGGAATTTATTTTGTTTTCAGACTTTTTAAGCCTTATTAAAATGAAAAGAAGGGACGGTTTTAAAAATTTAGATTACAGTAGGCTTACAAAATAATAACGAAATATTACCGCTCTACTAAATTGAAATTTTAATTTTGTCATAGTCACTCTGTTGTGTAAGGGTGACAAGGACATTTATAAATGTGCCAAAAATACTCGGCTCGATGCCGCCCGCCGTGAACCAATTGCACAGAGGGATTGTGATTTAAACATTTTGTGTGCGTTTAAAATAAAGAAAAAGTAAAATTACATTATCTTTTGAAAAATAGATGGTAGGCATACGGTGATCAAACGTTCAGTCTTACAGTAATTAATATTACGACCATTAAGTAAGACTGACCGAAAAACTAAGAATTAAGTTATAAAAAGGTAATCCTTTTACAATTTAATTATTTGTTTTGTTTAAGCTGAATGTAATAAAGAAAACAATTAAATAAATATAAAATGTATTAAATTAATAAAATAATAAATCGGATTGTAGACTTACTCAATAAGGACCCATTACCTCGTTATAACTGAGCTTAATTATGGATTTAAAGTGCAGACAAAATATGCATTCAGACATTAAACATAATAATATGAATTACTTTCAGTCAGCAATTGAATTTCTTTTTCCATACAATTTTTCGATATAATCATTAAACAATTACAGCTGTAAAAATTACATTCCTATATTCGTACAAATATAAATCATTTATAAAAAATGAATAAAAAGATCCATATTTATTTTACAATTTATTAATTAATGGATGAAGTTTAAAAACAGTATATTAATTATAAAACATTATAAGCAGGCAGGTTGCTTATTTTTCCATTTAGCGGACACAAATCCACTAGCAAGCCAAGTTATTTGAAATTGAAATTCAATAACACTTTGTCGTCTTACATTGAAACTAGGATTTTAGAACTGGCTTTAGAGAACAAGCCATTTACATAATCGAACTAGTACATTAGCAATAGAAAACAATAACAACGCGATACAAGGTATGTATAACATGTTTCGGACCGTAAAAGTCCCTACTCACGTCTTGCTGTTCGCCGTAGTGTTATGAGCAATCAACCAACTGGGTGGATTGTATTACCTATTTATGTTATTTATATACAATATTTGAGTAAAGAAAGGAGGAAATATATTTCTTTCATCGCCACATAAAATATTGACAACAGCCTGCGTTAGTTTGTTTACAGTGTATTGATCAGAAGACCAATTCTGTAATAAAATATGTTCATAATACAGTTCTGTTGCAGTCAATGAAAGTCACATTTGAACTGAAATGTAATTTACATTTGATGTTAAATTTAGGAGAATATAATTTTTTATACATAGTTTGGTATAGACATTTAGAAACAATGACATCACTAGACAAACAGCTACGGTTTAATGGCAAGTATATTTAGATATATTACTATATGTACTGCTATATTTATATTAAAGCAATTAGTTGTATACTAAATGCACAGATAAGTACCTAACTATGCGTATACGCGTTCACGGTGCAAATAGAATTATGGTGAATTAAACATCGGACTGTGACATCATCTTCTGACAGTACAAGAAAAATCATCAATATTCTTGCTACAATTACACGTCACACGATATATGTATATATGTCATAGCAATATATTTATCTTTTAACAGAATATAATGCAAGTGAATGAAGCACGCCTTAATTGTAGCATGTAGAAGTACTCGACCAACCCCTTCGGGAGACAGACGTAAGTCTATATATGTAGGATTCAAGAGAATTCTGAATAGATTCCCTTGAATATGCGTATTTGTCATGAGTGTTTGACACAGTCCAATGTCACGATCCGTTGAATATAGACACATCTAAGTTCTGGTTATCCTAATTGGGAGCTGTCCGATTGCAATTTAGTCTTGGGTAAGCGATCTGAGCTTTTCGAGCCATCAATCAAATATACATTAATTATTAAACATTAATTTAGTAGCATCATTGTATTGAGATCACCAAGTAAATTTGCGTTTAGATTTAAAGGCAAAATAGAATTTTGTATCCTTTATGCTAGGCATCGGTTTGGTTATGACTGCTTGGCAATGCTTTTGTAGTGCCGGTACATAGCCACATAATTAAACGGCGCGGCGTGGCGGTTACACTTGCCACCAGGCGATGACAGACATTTGGCTCGTTTGCCACCAAAGACAATAAAAATGTCAATACATGTCTTATCATTTCTTATTCAGTATAAACAGTATACATCTAAATATTGTCAGTCGGCATCCATAGAAAAATAAATAGGATTGAATAATATTTGGACTTAGATTTCGAGGCCGCTCAAAGCAGCGAAACAAGAGCAGATTAGATGTCATGAGTGATAGATAGATAGATAACACCGGATGACAAAAAAAAATTGGAGCTGTTTTTTGGGGACTGCCGATAGAAGTAAAAACTTTAATCCTTGATCATAAACACTTCTTTAACAAAAAAAAGGAGCGGGTCGGATTCCTGATACTCTCTTAGGTGTTATTAAGGGGGTCAAAATTTCGTTATTTTTCCCGTAGGACGCGGACGCACCATTTCTGAGATATTGTTAATATTCTAAAATAATTAAAATATTGAAAGCGTGGAAGCGTGACGATGACGAAACATGATGATGACGCGAGTTCTATGATTTTTGTTCACCCAAGAAGTGCTCAACGCGCCTAAAGAAGTTTTCACTTCAAAATATATATTTCCTGCGGAATTAATTTTGTTACTGGTTTTAATAAACACTTTCATCAGTCATACCCAAAATGTATTTACTTTGTATGGATTGACTTTGATTCTTGGGATATTACAATGGAACATAAAGAACGGTTCCATCAGGACACTAGGACAATGAAAGAAAGATACTAAGATTGATGGGACAGCCATATTATAATGGCAGACTATTTGTTTCTTGAGTTTAATAAGGGATTGTCCTGAACATAAACACAATAGAAAAGCTTACAAATAAAGATTTTCTAATATGTTTTTTTATGATTTTTGTTAATAGCATATGTATTACGTTTTCTTGTCATTATTATATAGCCGCTTCTAAAATATATATTTAATACATATTATGTACCTAATTGTATTTTTATTTCGACCTTCTTTCTGTCATATAGTTATAAAGTCTTATCTCATAAACTAGAGTCAATTTAACAAATTTTATATTTTTCTCGTATTCAGCATACTGAACTTACACAAAATTGACTTCAACTTACCATGACGCAAAATGACTGTTCCCCAGTGTAATACATATGATATCCGATTCGTTGACATCTTAGAACGCAGAATTTGAGCTAATTAGAGAACCTGGAAGCCGAATGTATCATGGGTCAAGTGTATTGAATAGTTGTTTGTCAGGTGTAGCAGTTGTATGCACCTTTGGTATTCTAAAGTATAAGCGAAAATAAAGATTACGAGGCAGTCTCCGTGATTCTTAGTAATACCTAATACCTAAGCGGCAACGTCTATCATGATTCATGAGTGACACATTGTTATAGTATTGTTAAAACTACAAGCTTAATATAATTTGCGAATAACGTAAGCAAATTTTATCTTATGTAAGTTCTTCTTCTTCTTTTCGTGTGGTTAGTGGCCAACCTGTTGTCAAGAGTTGTTCAAGCCGCCCGTAGGCCTCTGACATGGCTTAATGCTGATTGCTGTCAATTTGGCAACAACTGGGACCAAATTTTTACGTGCCCTCTGAAGCACGTAATTCTGTAAGTTGTAAACACGAAATTTGATGAGTAGAATTTTATATAACTGAAAACGCTGTCTCGGGTAATAACACAATCTGCTTATGACCACGGCAAGGGAAAACTAGCTGAATTGTCAAACCTTCAAAGGAAGTTTGTCAATTATTGAGCATTATAGCATAAATACCTGTTTCCAGTTAAATATATAATTCAACGCAAAAGTATAAAAGAGATATGAGTAGAACTTTAAAACACAGGATTTTGGGAGAATGCTAAGTTGAGTTGAGTTTGTCTTTGTACATATCTATTTTATTGACTGCACGGATGGCGTAGTCGTTCAAGTGGTCACTTTACCACTGCCAGTGCACGCCACGAGTGTTGTGGTTGCGATCCCCGTATGAGATAAAAAGTTGTGTGACCCACAAATAGTTGTTCCGAGTTTGGGTGATCTTTGTGATCTTTGTTAAAATTTTTGTAAATTTTCTGCGATATAGGAATTATTTCTAGTGCGGTTGTTATCCTTTTTAAGAAATAAAAAAAAGATTTATCAGAATGTTATTTGTTTTATACATATTCTGTATAAAATAGAGAATTAAAGTGCATAATACTTCTAATTAGATATTATAAAGCGGTATTCTATTGGCTCTTTGCGATCGTTCCTATTTATCGGGACGGAAACATGAGTAGGGGCTCTTAGAGCGAGCATGTACAATATCAGTGGACTCGAAACAGTGGGTGTGACCCAATTTCAAGTATTTGTATGTCATTCGGAATATTGGCAATGTGTTTCGGCCAGTCGCAGTTGCTAAGAAGTACTAGGGCTATGAAATTGTTTCATTGCTTTGATGTCGATAAATTCAGCGTTTGATTGCTAGAGCCAATAATTGCATTGCCGCCGTGCTACTGGCTTCACATAATATTTGATATTTTGCTTTGAGAATATTTTACATGTCATATATTATATGGATTTTAGGATAATATAAGTTGATTGTCTTATTGGTTCTGTAGAATTTACGCTTGCGGCTGAACATGAGATGTTGGTTTCGATTGCCGCTTAGGGAAGCAAGTTATAGGATCGGGTAAGGCAATTAAGTAATTCTGAGAAACAACAAGAAGTCTCGCAATATGCGTAGTAGACGATAATCGACTCGCCCTTTATTACGTGTGACTTAAAAACATATAACATGGGCGAAATGTGGGTGCGTTATGTATATGCTTACCACTTCAGACATGAACAGGCACAAGTTTATGTATATTATAAACAAACTGAATTAAGGATGAAATAAACAATTCAATATCAAACATGGCTTATTGAGTCGCAGCGGCACACCGGCGGTCAAACACATTAGGTTTTAAATCATGCCTGGCATTCCAATTATCTAAACTCTTTGTAGTTTATAAGTGACCTACTTTGTGACCTAAATGAATAAATGATTTTTGACATTGACTTTGACAACAATTGACAGGTTAATGGCATTTGTCATTACAAAAAATATGACGTTCATCTGTTCAACATTTTCAACTTCTGTTATCAATGACGTGTTATAATTCGTCACCCTTTCGTCACCGCTGGCGTTCCATCTGTATTAAAACCTAATGGATTGGCACGTGACGATGGGACGGTATGTTATTATTGCCGTGAAAAATGAGAAGGCTTTCAGTGAGGCGAAACGTGTAATGTTTCTGTATTATATCTTTAATATGCCGCTCTCTGTATTGGCACTCATGAATATAATGTAATATTACGACGGCGTATTCTTGATGGGTTAGGCAGAGTTGTGTGATTCAGGAATGACAAGTCTATTGATGATTAAGTTACACTATTCAGAATTGCGTACAAAATTCTAAAGATTTTTAAATCTAAATATTTAAAAGTGTTGCCCGATTATGGCTTTGTTATGAACTTTATTCGTTATCGAATTATAAACATGTTTATGAAAACTCTATGCAATATTGCATATCCACTTCAGGTATAATAAAACTGCGTCAGGGTATACCTGCTTTTGACAATATCTTTATTACACTTTCAATTGTAAAAAATTATAACTTGGGTAATCTACCTTAATTACAGTTATTAACACTTTCGCACTTAATAAGTATACTATTCTCGAGGTTGTTATCGACCAAAGCTCAAAATCAGAATGAACCAAAATGCCGAGGTCCCTTATTTATAATTTATTGATAGTGTTGCCAGTGCTAAAATGAAAACTAAACCAATGCGTGAAAATATTAAAAATAATTGTTAAAATAATTTTGAACCTTATAATATATAATATAGATATTATGTTGTCTTCTGTTTACGCGAATGTTATTCATTGAATAACATTCGCGCCGCTGTCACAGATGCCGAGAAAAGCCAGCCACAGTCGAGCGCCAGCCTGCTATACTGCCTTATGTAAAGGGTGTCACTGACAAGATTGGCTACATCTTGAAGCGAGCTTCAATCAACACATACTTCAAGCCGCCAACGAAGATAAGTCAATTTTTACCATCCGTCAAGTGCCAACTACCCTTACAAGATGCAGGGGTCTATAAAATAGATTGTGACTGCGGACTCTCATACATTGGTCAAACCAAGAGAAGCATAGGCACCCGCTTAAAAGAACACATAGCTGATGTAAAACACCAACGCTCGTTGAAGTCTGCTGTGTGTGAACATGTGCAACAGGGGACCAACCACTACCTGAGATTTGACAAACCACAGATACTCGCTAAAGAACACCGATTCCTACCAAGGATGCTTCGCGAGGCTATTGAAATCAAGAAACATCCTAATTTCAATAGAGAAGATGGTTGGAATGTACCACCAGCTTGGGATCCAGTAATTCAAATAGTCAAACCCAAGAAGAACCAAACCACATCTAGACTTCATGATACTTTGAGCTCATTCTGCGTAAATAGAAACACCCATGGTTAAATTATGTTCGGGTACTTTGAAATAACTACACTGGAACATTGAGACAACTACCATCTTAGTCTCCCCGTGACCATGGCTGCTGAAAAGCAACCGAAACGTCGGGGAAAGTGTAAACACAAATATAAATAGTATAATAGTATAGTAATAGTTTTAATAGTTTCAATAATTTAATTAGCTTAAAAATTAGTAAAGTTAAGTAGTAATAGTAGTGTAACAGTTTTTAAAAATTTTTGTAATAAAGTGTCAAATAAACAACGCGATAAAATCCGTATATAGTAGTTTAATTTCAGTCTATATTATGCTTTTTATTCGATACGTCTTACAATTCTAATCTTCTCTTCTTACATTCATATTTTCACGCCAATATGGATGTTGTCGAAAAGATGTTTTGAGGTGTGATAGAGGGCGCGTTTATTGCTGTCCGGGCATAGTTCTAGTTTCCCTACTGTTACTGAGAATTTCTTTATAGAAAACTCAATTACACTTCACCAGACCCGGAAATTTGAACCTAGACCTCATGCCACAGCAGTGGCATTAACGTTTGAATTAAAATATCAACGTTTTAATATTATTAGGAATATTAAAATTGCTTTGAACAATATTATTTCGATGATATCATAGTTAAAGTTATTTATATAAATATTTTTAATAATATATCAGCAATTTTGAACAGTAGATATTGCTTTCTTATATTATTTTCAATTATTCCATAGATATTAATCTACAAAATATGTCTGACAGTGTAAAACCTAAGTTTGTTTTCAGGATCGGGCAAAATCATTGATACGTTTATGTCATTGCGTTACATATATGTATAAATGATTTTGCCCGATCCTGTTATTGAACACAATGTAAAACAAACCACTAGGCCAATAAAGAAGTCCAAATAAACATTGAATATGAAATTAATCTTCATAGAGACTGATAATACTGGCAGCTTTATTTAATATCGATATAAAACTAGGTTATCGTTGAAACCTTATGCAACGCCTTTATTACGACCCTAGCATATAATTTCTATATCGATATTTGAAATTCAAATCACGTTGTATAATTATTAACCTTATACTCTATATATGTAGTTTTTTGGTTATGTTGGTAACTTATCGCCGCGATAACCTGGAGAGCAGCTATAAAAGTATGCAAAATCTTTGGAATAATTATGCAAATGGAACATTTCCACGACCGCAATTCACATTCAAGCAGGTACTTAGGTGCCTAGCGTATTGCAAAGATTAAAAGTATGTAGGCACATCAACTGGAAATTAGAAACTGTGGTTGATGTATATTTTCTACATGCTATTATTTAGTTACTCTAATTTCTAAAATTGTGGGCTTAATACGCGATTTATGTTTAGATAGGTTCTATAGATGATGCCTTACTTTTTTGTCAGCTGAATATGGTTCCTAGCTTTCATCCTATTACAATTTGTTTCTGAGAGGATAATTCGATAATAGTTAGTTTCATTAATTGGCAGTCGAACCCGAGGTATCGCTATCGGTACTTGTCGTATATGAGCTATAAAAATATTATACGTCTTGATTTGTTTAATAAATGTTCGGAATTTAAACTTTAGCTATAACGAGAAAACAACTTATAAAAACTAGATTTTGTGTATTGTGTACTCATAAAACGGCTGTTAGCTCTCGTGAGTGTCCAATCAAATCGTTCAGTTCCATTCATCTTGAATTCTGACGTCACCTGTTTTGAAATATCTACTAACTCAAATACTGAATGTAAATTATATTGAATAAAATATAACAGCTTTATTTTGTTAATCTGATACGGCTGATTGTGAGTGTTCAAGGAAACCAGGATTAAAAATAGAAATGCAAACTTTTTCATTTTATTTATGTTAACTTGATACGCATACATTTTATTTGAGCCCACTAATAAATATTTATAAATTGAGTTTCGTTACTCTCTTATATATTATACATTGATATATAACATCATGTATGTAAGTATTTTATAATGGATTAAACAGAGGTGTATAACACCCAAATTTTTATACGTTGCAAACAAGCATTCAGCTCGTCTGACGGTAAGTGGTTACTGAAAAACACTCCTCAATTTGTTTATGTAATATTGTTTAAAATCAGCAATTTGCCCAAACCGACACTCAATAAATTTTCAAGCCAAAAGCGCTTTTAAATTACTGCCATTGTATTAAAAATGCATCTACATGGAATATATGTATTTACATAATATATCTATCTATCTTAATATAGTAATGATATGGTTCACGCTCTTTTGATGTCTAATGTTTATTTTCATTATTATCTCTAAATATACAAGTTATGATTGCAAGGTGCAATTTATATTATAGTAACTACATTAGTATTTATGCGTGTGAAAGAAACCTTCTATAATCGAATGAATAGCAGGTTATTAGAAGCGCTCAATGAAAATAATTGCTAATAACAGCATAATAAATGTTTCACCTGTTCGGTTTCACATATTGAAAACTCAACATATTGTTTATAGGCACATGTTTACGAGTTAAAAAGTACACGTCCCACGTTTCAATTTCCTCGAATCAGTGTACGATTTTCGATAAAGCCGTCGCTTTAGTATTTAACCGAAAGTCTGCGTGAAAATATTTCTTGAGAATCAGCTCATTTATGAGAATGGCGATATTGATTTTTCAATTGAATAAGCGGCTCGTTGGCTCTGTAAAAATTCGACTTTTAATTCTCTATTGTCGGTCGAGCGGGGGTCTATAATGGAATCAAGCGGTCGGGTCACGTCTTAGACCCTCAAACGGCTGACGGTGGAAGATAAACTTTACCTTCATTGTCAATTTCCTTGAGTCTTGAGGGCACGCCCGGAAACAATGAAAGAAAAGTACTTTGAACGAGTTTCTGTTGACTTTTTAAATGGTGCGTTAGCCTAACGTTGCCTATTAAGTCGTTTCAATCGCGGTAACGGCCTACCGATTTGTTCTATAGCCAAATAGACGGTAGGCACTTACGATGTATACTGGCTGCGGAGTGTCGTGTCGATAGAACACACCTACTTAAACCGACCTACGTACAATACAATATTAATAGAACATTTCATACACCGTTGACACACCACTAACTTGTTTGAACACGGAAACCGGCATTAAATCTAATGATATAGTCAAACTATTCAACTGTCGATTATATGTATAGACTTAATTATGTACCATGTTAATTTTCAAATGTTTGTACGCAGTACTCGTAAAATTGGTATTATTTCATACGACTAATAACTTAATTAATATACGAGGGATTTAGATTTAAATAGAGTTTAAAAGTTGGTATGCATATCCAAAACATGCTCCATTTGAATTTTATTTGTGCATTTTCTATTCAGGTAGGGCGTTGAAATATTGAAACATTAATTTATTGGGCTGTCGAATGTAAATAGGTATATGTTGGTAAGGATTGTAATCCGAGATAGGAGGGAAAGGTACAAAATACGATAGATAACTTCTTTAGATAGGTTTTTTGCGACTTCTTTACGATAAGGGAAAGTAGTAGGCATAAAGCTGATGGCCGGATGGCGAGATGTGAGGAGAGAATGGATCTTTTGTGTTAGACGAAATTTGAATTTGAATACCAACTCGAACGCTCCGATTTTATTGAGAAAATGAAAGTTGCTTGAGACAATATTATTTCGTTTGTCATCAGTCATCACTCATCACAGTTGAAGCAATTTAAATAAATTAATGCTTTTCGATATTTGTCGCAGTAAAGGAGTTTAGGAGTTACGTATTTATGTAGAATTAACATTTGAAAAATAAATGTTCATTTCGTAGCTGGACAAATACTCGTACTAGTATTATAGGTGAAAGTTTGGATTCTAGTTTTTAAAAGATTACTTTTGGGTTATATAATTATTAAACATATCTAATATTCCTATTAACCAAAACAACTAACCTAAATGCTTGTATTAGGAAACGTTAGTAGTACAATGTATGTATGTAAAATCAAACTTACTACTTTCGAGACGAAGTCTAATGTCTTAACATTTAGGCTACTGCAGTTTCGATATTGGTCTTTTTACAAGAGCAAGACTCTTCTAGTACAATTTATATTGCACTATAAGGCAGTTTGTTTTTGTTGAGATTTAGTGACTTAGTAGTTCAACGTTTCTCGAAGTTAATCTACGTTGCTGCGGTTAACGTCTAAATGGATGTTCACCCATTTGCGAATTCAATACTTCTCTGTGTATGAGATGTGATTTCCTTTATTTAGTCATGAATACCTATTCAGTCGAGTGGAAACGTACTAATATTTTGAACTCTAAGATTTCTCTGTTATGTTTCGTTCGGTGACTGTGAGTGCCGGAGGCCCAATCACCCCTTTCCCCTTTCCTCCTTCTCACTTCCTTTCCTAAAGGATCAGCAACGCGCAAGTGATGCCTCTGGTGTTGCAGACGTCTATAGGCTACGATGACCACTTACTAGGCCGTATGCTTGTTTGCCACTCTAGTTGTATTAAAAAAAAAGATAATATTTGATGTGGTTAACCGATGTCATCGTAGCTATTGAAAGAAAACAATAATATTATATACATATATGTGTTGAGGCTTTAAGGGCTCCATTATTTAATGGAATAAGACTAAGAAGTTTGTGATTAAGATTATGTAAAACTTTTATTCTTTTTCCCTTTTAATAATAGAAGTATGAGGTAAGGCGCTCCTCTAACATCTAGAGCCGATCATCAATCCAGGGTTAGCAATCGTGTCTGGCGAGTTATGGTCCAATGATTGAAGTTTAGAACTTCTATAAATGCCAACTCGTCCCGCCAACTTCATTAGCACGATGTAGGCTTAGCACAATGTGTGTATAGTAGTGCAGATTTAAGTACAGTACCATCTCTTGCCTGTAGCGATAACTTCCTTGGAACACAAAGGCGGGATACACCACACTTTTTTTTGCTTGAATATTATTGACAACAAGAACTTAGCCATTCTCTTTGGATAAGTTTTAGCAAAAGTTAATAAAAATCTGCACCCTAAACATATTACAAGCACTATAAATATTTGATGTGATCCTAAATGCTACGAGTACTTCTCATTGTTGAAGTGAAAGCTTCTTTAGCGGCGTTGTGCACTTTTTTTGTGATGGGTAAAAAATGTTAAACTCGCGTCAGGATATGTGACCTGATCGAAAATTCGTAAGACGGAGTGAGAATTGTCATGTTTGTGTACGATAGCGCAATAAATGAATATTTTATTTTACCACATAAATGATAGTACTTTTATATTGATAATTAAAGCAATTCGTGCAAAATTATTCCCTAACCATTCCAAAATATCAAAAATGCACAACGTTAATATTCAAGTTTTCACTTCTGCCGGCACTCCCGGAGTGCAACCCGTTGTTTTTTTATCTTTAGTAGTCCCGTACGAGTATCTGATCAAGAATGTCTACCGCTGCCTTTTCCTTCCAACGATCCCGTTAACACTTTGTCCTATTTACTTGTTACCCGTGATGTTTTGCGTGATGGTGTTCAAACAGACAGACAGACAAAAATTCGAAAGACAATTGTTTTGTCTATAGCTATTATAAAGTATAATTATTTTTCTTAAAGATCTGCTTTGTGTCGACCAGTTATTACGTTATTATAATTGCTAGCTGTTTCTCGCGACTTAGTATGAGTGGAATTAAAAAAGAAATATCTTAAATGAAAATAGCCTAAGTTACTCCTTATAACGGAACTTTCACTGGCAGATAGCTAATTATCTGCTAGTAAAAGTTCCATCAAATCGGTCCAGCCGTTTTAGAGATAAGCAAGGACAAACAGACAGACAAACTTTTAATTTTTTTTATATAAATGCCGTACATATTGCTATATGCATTTAGAAAAAAGCTGTTATTTTGACAATACAAAGAGACACTTCAATTTTATTTATTTGTATAGTAACGATTGTGTTTCCCTAGAATTTACGCCGTTGCGGGCAGAAACTATCTTATGTTAAATTATTAGGATTACATACATAATAAAGATTGCACCATCCATGCAATATACGCACAACTTTCTGTTCCACGACATACAAATAAATAAACTAGCTCTGCAATCCGGTTTACTCCTGTACTTTATGAGCAGCATAACACATCATGCTCAGATAATCTCTGTAAATGATTAATATAACTGGCTGGCGAATGCATTGTTTATTGTACGATATTGGGCCAGCGTTAATTGATATGTATATGTGTTTGTGTGTGTGTGGTGAGGATTATGTATGTTAATTTGGTTGTCAATTGAAAATATAGAGTGGCGGATTACCATACTTATTATAAGTAAACCGTTCAAAACTTTGTTTACTGGTTTTTGATGATGAAACTTTTTCTTTCTGCCGTATGGTCAGTAGCTATCTTGACTCAGAATAATAATATAATCATTTATTGCAAATATAGGTGGGATAAAGAGGTGTTACAGAGATTGTATAGTGCTTCTATATTCAGCCATACAGCATGCGACATCTTTTATTTCGCGTGTCATCAATTTATTAATAATAAGTTTGATCATTTGAAAATAATAGTTTTATCCTAATGTCAAAATAAATACTACAGAAATGCTCAGTATTTGTAATGTTATTAGAAAATGTCAAAAATGTCAAAGAAAATATATTATTACTTATTATTAATGAGAGCATGTTAAAATATATAATATTAATTTGTAATGTCTGAGGCTTAAATTTTTTCATTAAGATATTCAGTTACATTATAATTTGCCTTTTTAATAAGAAATTGTTTTAGTAAAAATTCAAGTTTATCTACATTACTACAGTTTATTATTTCTTTGGGGAGATGATTATAAATGCGAGGACCCATACAAAAAACACTTTTACTAAACTGAGCAGTTTTGTTTGAAGGAAAACACACCTTATTCTTATAGCGCTCACTCACAGGTGATTTAAACAAAGACTTATTTAAGGCAACAAATGCACAGATTTCATTTATATAATTACATGGCAGGGTTAAGAGTTTCAGATGAATAAACATTGGTTTACAGCTATAAGTACAATTAAGTTTGCAAATTGCTCTGATGCATTTCTTCTGTGCCTTAATGTTCCAGAAAGAGTTTTGCTTTTTTATATTGCATAAATAGACATTACTTTTTCCTTTATTTGTAACCGCTTACTATTAGGTACTGCTTCATAGTAAAATATTATCGTAGAGTTACAGACGATTTACTTCCTAGTTTACTTTTTTTAGGATTAAAGTGGTAAGTAAACATACGAACTGCTTGATGGTAATGGTTTACCATTGTCTGCCCTAGGGTAATGGGTCGCGTGATACTGACCCTGTAAAGAGTCGATATACTTACAGGGTCAGTGTTGGTAACCTCTTACTAGCGCAAGCCCTCTTACCGTCCCTGCTGGATGGTACAACACCATAAAAATTGCTAGAAGTTTAAGCTTTACCACAGTCTGCAGCACCCGATGTAGTAGTATTTGTCTGTTTATTTACGTTTAGTAAGGGTTACCGTCGTTAATACAGCACCAAGGTTATCTATCACATGATGCTGACGCTGTAAAAAGTCGATGTACTGACTGGGTTAAAGACCAATAGTCTGTCAGCGACAATACAGCGTGCATTGAGGATTGCTGACAATTGCAAACACTGCAAAAATACAATTTTCATTTGCGACAAGCTTCTGCAGCGTGAAGCTAATTCTCCAGATAGTTTGTTCCGGCTTAGATTGAGAAGTTCACTGTGCCTTTCCCTTCTCTCATCTTTTCTATTTATGTTAGGACTTGCCAATACCTGATTTATTATCAAAATATTTTGAGACTTCGACATAGAGTGGTTATATATCAAAATACACTGATTATGTATTTATCTTAATCTTATAATACTTTACTGTAATGTAAAGTATTACTGGATTTTGCGACTAGGCATTAGGCAAACCTTAATAGCATTGCAGAAATGTGCCGCGTAACTAACTGACCTACTATTAAGTGAGTCTTTAAGAAATTACAGCCGAAATGAAAATGTACATAATATTATTATGTATGTGTAGTAAAACATATCTACTCACCCCTTGGGGGAAATACATTAGAAAGGCATAATTATATGTATAGAATTCAGTTAAATGCAATAGTGTGGTACTCGTTTCGTAGAATAGCAAGCTCTTTTCTCGGGCAAAAACTATCCTTGTAGTAAAGTGGTTTTAGTTTACGTTAATCTTATTCTCTCGAGGAACAAGTTAAGGCGATCCCCGGTCATGGAAAAAGGATAATTGAGTTTTATGTTAGATAAAAATCTCGTTCACAACTGGAAGTGAGCCCTGTTAATGGAGATCCGATCTATTGTATATTAGAGATACGATATATGGAGATACGAGCTTCAATCTATTGTAATATATTACTATTATTATTATCCTAACTAATATTTGTATGCGAATGTGTGTTTGTTTGTAAGGCTTTCATGTCTTAACTACTCGACAGATCATCATGAAATATCGCATACATATTATCATATATTAGAGGTACAAAAAAGCACACATGGTAGCTTTTATCCAAAAAGAAAGTACTGTGCCTAAGCAAGCGAAGTCGAAGGCAAAAGTAATAGTATAGTAGTATTATAAATGCGAAGGTAAGGTTGTTTTTTACGCTTTCACGCCTTAACCACGATCACGATCAAATTAAGCATATACCTTGTCAGGAGTACAAAATAGGAAATGGAGTACATTTCATTCAGAAAAAAGTACTGTTCCAGAGTGAGCGCAGTCACGGGTAACTAGTTTTTATATAAATATATACGGGATATCAATATTGGTTATTTGGATAACAAAGAGTACTTTTTGCAGAAATCGGCAGTACATCGTGGTGTGATTCAATCACATTCAATATTGCAGACGATTAAAACGACACCCTTTATAAAGCATCAATAATTTACTATACGTCGCTCATATGTTTTTTTTATAAAAAACTAAGCATTGTTTATAGTCGTCACATCATTCATATAAAGTTCACTTTCAATAGCCTCTCTCAAAAAATCCAAAGGATTGATGATGTGCCGTTTCCATCTGGCATACTAATTATCTAGTTGAACAAGTTTCACTGCTCTCATCCCGTCTGTAGTAGAAACCAACACTAAATACTTCAAACAGTCAGCTCAATCAGATATCTCAAAAAGATCCGTTCCTCTCATTTCCTCTTCGCTTCGGCTTCAATCAGCCTTTAGAAGTGACGCGTTACTCCACACGTTGCTGGAACTAGCCTCAAACTCTATCAAGCGTGGATACGTAACTTAGTACATATTTGCTAATGCCTAAGCAGAACTCCTTAGATGGATTACAGGCTTTGAACCTAAGCTTGGATCGTTAACGCTTTGATACCCTTGAAATGTTGGTTTAAGGCTTACCAACTTAATTCGGCGTGTGTTCTCGTTTGTTACGAAGAGAACTGATTCAGAAAGTTTATTTTAAAGTTTTGTGCTTTGTTTATAGACATATGCACATGAGTTATTTTTGACCCAGTTTTCGACTAATTTGAATGTGTTGGTCTCATGGTAAGTAGCAATTATGTTGCGTTGTGATTGCGGCTGATTTTTAGAAGAACAATGTACTCATATTTGGTTTTTTGGTTATTAAATTCTTAGTAAAGCAATTTTGGTACCATTAAGCTTACCCATAGTTACCTAGGACTTATAAAGTAGCTGACGAAAATTTATGTGATGTCTGCTTGGGATTTTTACCGGCTGGCTCGACCAGGGAAGGACTACCCTCTCACAGAATATCGACATGAAATAGCAGTATTCCTACTGTTGTTTCGTTCGGTGAGAGTATCGGAGGCCCAATCACCTCCTTACCCCCTTCCCGCTCCTTCTCCTTCCCACTTCCTTTCCTAAAGGGTCGGCAACGCGCTAGTGATGCCTCTGATGTTGTAGGCGTCCATAGGCTACGGTGACCACTTACCATCAGGTGGACCGTATGCATGTTTGCCACTTTAGTTAAATAAAAAAAATTTTTGGTAATGAATTCTCAGTAGAAGCATGGAGACATTGACAGCCAATAATTTTACCCACTGTTACGTAGCACTTCTGAGACCTACTCTGCTTTGGAGATTGCGTCATCGATAAATACTAACATACCAATAAAATTTATTAATGTATGTAATAAATAAGCGAATAAGCTTATAATGCTTGGTTACATTGACACTTGTTTCAGAAAAGTTTTGAAATATGTAACTAAACCAAATATTCCGTTTGATTGAAGCCTAATGAAGTATAGCTTTTATATTTTTCACTCGCAAGCGCAGGCTCCGTTTGACGTTCACACCCCTTTCAATAGTGTTATTTGGTTAGATACGCAAAAAATATTTTCAATTGCTCGTATCTATCGACTTTTTCTTTTACACTTATTGCCTTTGATTGTATAAAAGCCACGTCAACTGAAATTCTGTCAAGTGTGAACACCCACTTGCCCATCACACACTGCATATTTAATATTTGGAAGCTTATTTTCTATACTTATAATAAAACTGTAGAGAGGTCAATTCTGTACATTGATGGTGTCTGTCTGTCTGTCTGTATATGCACGCATGGGTCAAAAACTACTGAAGGGATTTTAACCAAACTTAGTACGATTGTAGTCCATACTCCTGGGCAGGTTATAGGCTATATAACATAACGCTAAGACACATAGGAGCTGAGCAGTGACGATAAATTTGAAGCAAGTCGGACGAAAATGCGCTTTCGAGCTCTTATCCTCGCATACGTTGATCATACACCAAAAGTATGTATTACAAAGATGATGGTCTTCAAAAGATCTACAAAAAAGTTCTGAATAGTATATATCTATCTTTTATAAATTAGCCACAATAACGTGTTTAATCGTTAGGCATTTCTTCAAAGTGTATTAAATACATAAATATATTGTATTTCACATAGATATATCTTTATCAAACTCCCATATTCAAAAAGTACACTTTAATATTTATATTATAAAATAAAAAATTATAGGAATCGGTTTATAAACACACAAGATATACATGAAATAAAACTTCCAAATCTCGCCGCGCCAGTATGCGTACGGCTATACGGTTGATTTTTGTTTAACGCGCGAAACGGCCATCCGCTGCATTTATAAAAAGACGGGGGCGCTCACGCGCTTCACTCACATTTTGTTTGTTTGGTTGAACGCGCTAATCTAAGGAACTACGGGTAAAAATCAGAAAAATATTTCAGTGTTGGATAGCCCATTTATAGAGGAAGGGTATAGGCTATATAACATCACGCTACGACCAATAGGAGCGGAACATAAATGAAAAATATTGCAAAAACTAGGAAAATTCTCTTATGTGAAGCAGACGAAGTTGCGCGGGTCATCTAGTATATAATAAGTGTTTGTATTTATTCAGTCTCCGGCGACTTACTTTTAGACTCTGATAGTGCACTATAGCCTCTGTCATTCTTATATTTTACTCATGTCGAAAATAGAAATTATATACCTAAAAATAGTCAGCAGTTAACGCTTACATTTAGTCTATACAATAAATTTCTTCTATACGATATACTCTTAACTGTAAAAACATATTCCACACGTAACTAAAATGTGAACTGTAGACGGCGAAATTCTTAGTTTCGCATTCTATCTAATTTCCTTATTTTCTTGTAAATAATATGGCATATCACATAGATCTTAAAAGCACGTGCGATGCAACACAAGTGCGGCATATCAAATACACGGCATATCAAGTGCACGTTAACCTTAACTCGGCAGTACCCAATATAAAGAAATTAACTTCATATCTTAAATAGGTAAGAAAGTTTGCCGGATTATTGCGTGAGCCAAGCGAAAAAATCTCTTATCACTACGTTACAGAAGGAAACTTTTGTTGTTTCTTTGTTGTAAATTGCCATTGAAATTGCTTGTCTGATAGATTTGGGACTTCACTATGGAGTAGCTAATGCCATTAACGAATCTAACATAACAATTTGTTTAATTGTTCTTAAAGTTAGTATACCTTATAATAATAATATTGGTCTGGTTTATGTATAAGCGTATTTCTTTGAGGTCTTCTAATGAGAAATAATAGTGTTATAACGCCATTCTGCTAGTGATCTCGGAGTATGGAGTAGGCAAAATTTGCCTACTCCCTACTCCCTAAATACGTATGACATTTAATGTCATACGTATTTGTCACGTTTACAATTATATTAATAAATAAGGACGGTGGCAAAACGTGGCAAAGACCAAACAATCCACATCTTACTTTATAATCTGTAAACGTAGAAAATATGGAATAATATGCAGTAACACATATGACAGTTTTAGCTACAGTTCTAGATTACACAAAAAGTTTACCATCTGCACCAGGGTTACGTAAATGTTTATACAAAGTGTATATAAGTTACGCTGTACTTTGTACAATAATATACTAATTTAATGTATACATCACATAATTTTACGCTATATTTGGTACAATAATATTGTTGAAACCATAACATTAATTTTCATATACTAGCAATGTTTTGCCACGTCCAAGTTACATTTAAAAATATGTTGTACACATAAAATACACAAAATGTCTGCTTCCTCCGGACGCTGTAAAAGCGGCTCGGACATAAAAATATCGGTTTGGTTGTTCGACTGGTCGGGACTGAATCGTAAACAGGCTAAGTGTCAGCACGATAGATCACCCAGGCGCAATCGCGCAACGTACATATTAGGGCCATATGTTAGCACGCCGCAGACAAAAACCAGCCGCACGTACCGTTATGTTAAACTACGAATTGATTTCCTCAACGAGTTTCTTTGAGATGGCTCTGTTTTTAACGCCAGTTTCGCAAACATGTGCGTCCTGCGACATATTGCTTTTTTCATTCGTTTTCTATATCCCTATGTCGTGTTTTCGCTTTGGTAGACGTCGATATTGGGCTTTTTTCGTGTTGTATGACGAATGCCACACGTTTTTGTAAATGTAATAAGAGATAAAAATGTTTCGGTTAACTGGTTGTGAATGGGTTTGTTAATAACTATTGATTTATGTTTTAGTTAGTTTCGACTGCACAGATGTTATTGCATTGCGTGTGCAGTTTTAGCGAACACCTCGCTATACAGCAATGTTACCGATTTCATCTACGTATGAGAGAAAAATCGTTCAAAAACGTTTAAATTATCGATGTCTTCTTCAATTCTGTATTTTATGATTGCTGTCTTAGAAATTGGCTATAGCCTTTCGACACAGATCCTAGTACTAGCTAGTAATAAAAAGAAAAACCGATTATATACGTCAATGACCAATGGCGTAAAGGTATAAGTGGTAGTTTCGCCACCGCCAGTTCGAAGAGCATTGTGAGTTCGAACCCCACATGGGACAAAAATTGTGTACATCTTTAGTGTAATTGGTCATAATCTAAAATAATAAATATTGGGCATCTTACAAGTGTTATTCAAATGTTAATGTATAACAGTACATACATAGTCTCACGCCTATATTCCAAAGTAGTAGACAGAGGTGTATTATGCCCATATTTCACTAATAGTTATGTTTTTGGGGGCCAATTTTTCTTACGAAATAACCTAGTCTACCGGCCGCGATTCCCGCGTCTTCCGCCCAATCTAAGAATCGAACTGAAGACTTCATGCATAGCAGTCGCATTCAATACTGCTGCGTCGCCAAAACAGTCAAGGTGTAGACCTTGAATGTCTTGGCGACGCACCACTTTGGTATCTAAGTATAAGCCAAATTAATTCTATTCTATCGGTAGGATACACGTTTATAAAGTAAGTAGTTCATTATACCAACGCTTATTTAGAGCAATATTTATGTTAAATACTCTCTCCCTACAGAAAGCAAAAATATCAAAAAATAATTATGTTTGCCAATTAAAACTGTAACTACAACGTTATCATTAATATCGATTCGAATCAAATGAAAATTGAAACATGAAACTCATAATCTCAATGTGAAGTTGGAAGCGGTCACAGAGAGAGCGATAAATCTTTAAATGCAAACTTTATTGACAGCCGCCGTAACATTTTGGAGAACTCTTGAAATCAATTTCCTTGCTGAGTTAAAGGAAAATCGGATATGGCGCCAGTGGGCGCTACTCTCGGCTCTCGGCGAAATCGGTTCTCTCAGCCTCGGCGCTCGGCCGCGCAGGAATCATTGCACCCTCCAGCTACTCCGGCTCTCGGACAACCTGAAAATTAGATTTTAGCTGCAGGTGACACATGCCCCGCTCAATACAATCTCCTACGCTTCGAATAACTATTTTCGTATGCTATGAGCACACTACATTATGTTGTCTCAGAATTGATTGAACTTTAAATTTACATGGATTCGTATCCATGTAATCTAACCTACCTAATATAATACAATTTTATTATATAAGAATTGAACTATATTTCTCACCGCGTCAGCCCAATAGTAATAGCAATAGATTTGCGATCTAGAAGTTGGTTATTAGTTCGATTGCCATTCGTTATACTAACGATATCTAACGATATTTTAAAGGATTTTATTACTTTATCAAGATCAGACAAGATACGAACAGTGAAAGTATGTGATAACTTGACATTTATTAGGAAGATATGGCACCTTAGTCATCAATGAGTATGAGTGCTGAACATAAATAAAATAAAACAAAAAATGAGAATTAAGGAAGGGGAGGTAGATGGACGATTTACCGTCCACCAAATTTAATACCAATGCTACTGAATGATTAACATTTTTTTAATCAGAAAATTAATTATGCCCGAAACGAGAACAGAACCAAATAATATCGGTCGACATTTGCGTCACGGGAATGCGGGGTTCACAGAAAGAGGAATCATGTTCACAGGCCCTATGTATATTTTCATCATCATGCTTAGCTTGGAAAATGATTTATTTGCATATTTAATTAAAACATTTGTTATCTTATTAGAATCCTGGCTTCCCCCATTTTACAATTCTAATAACAGACATACTAAAATAAAAGTATCCCATCTGCTAAACCATGACATAATCGACGTGGGTGCTAAATTATAACCAAATCCATTCAACCGTTTGCGATTCATTAAATAGTGAACATTAACACAATCTTTTACATTAATAATATTAGTAAAATTAATAATTAAATCGTTATCTAATTACTTGATTATAATAAATGTAAACGATGTTTACATTTCACATTAAGTGAATCTGATAAGTGGGAATGTAATAATTTTGCAAAGGAATTTCCTTATGGAAAATGAACATTTTATGAAAGATATTGTCGCCATGACGCAGCAATAATAGCTTCGCGCCTATCTTAAGAGATATAACGCGGCATTTATTACATGTACTTGTGAGAGTATAATATAATCAGATAGCAAATTCGCATGGGTGGCGTAAAAATGACCTGACCTTTAGCTGTAGGGAGATCGTCTTTGTTTGCCGTTGTTTCTCTTTCTAATTCTGAAATTTCTTTCGAAACTCTTATTTACTCTTATCTTTTTTGAGTACGGGTCATGGTAGTGAATATCTCTTTCAGGTTCGAATGCCGAAAAAGGGCTAACAAAAAGTTTTGTATTATTATCTTTTTGACTACCTTGACTCGTAGATTATAAGCATTGAACCAACAGTCACTATATATCCACACCCAAAACAATTTCCTTTTTAAAGCAAAAACAATTTGTATTACAAGTTACTAGTATTTTTTGACCCCTTTTAGTTAGCCTAGAATTTTGGAGGGGGTTTAGGTAGGTAGTACATTAAATGGGATTGGAACTCACAACCTCTCGATCCAATATCTAATACTTAATTCATCTTTTCACCTACTGCTGCTTCAATACCTACCCATTGCCTGTGGATTACACAATTTTTTTCTTATACGTGATCAAACCGGCTTCGATTGGCGCTTTGGTAAACCGTAACTGAATTTAGGTTTAAATATCTTTATTATTACTAAGACAATTAGTCACGTATATGATAACATATGTATGTATATTATTATAACGTATTTAATCACTGTACCAGTCGTAATGCCTTAAATCTCTATATTCTGTCCTCTTTTATACTTCGATTTCCTTTCAAACGTCTTGCTCCAGTAAATTAATAGGTAAAGTACTCAGCGTTCTTCCCATATTAAATTTGTAGTTCAGGAATGTCAGATCGAGCGGCAGGCGGCTTAGCGCCGTGTTAAGTGCTGCCCATAAACAAGAGACCCTCAACACGTCACTTTCTATGGATGGAATATGTCCACGTCAAATATATTATGTATATTTTTTATTATTTATATTTTTGGGGATGATAAACTTTCACATGATGAACTTTTTGTATTAATATTCCACTTTTTCTGTAGAGAATTATATAACAGTATTTTGGTCCGAAATAAAGGTGTTACCTGGAAAGTCTTCCGAGAGTTTAGAAAATTGGTAGTTTTATAGATTTCAGTGTGCTCTTTCCGAATTTCAACATTGCCACCTCGTACCCTTGCCGCTAGCGTCGTCATATTGAAAAAATGGCGCCTGATAGCAGTTTTTTGACAATATCTCCTTTCCAACTCATTTTACGATAACATCATTTTATACAAAATTAAACTAGAGAAAATTTCCTACATTTTATGTAACAACAATATTTTATAAAATCTATAGTTTTGGCGTACGAGAGTACGTCTATTCATCTAACTTATCTCCAAATCAAACCAACATCAAAAAAGATTTCGATGTTGGTTTGATTCGGAGATAAGTTGAAAAATGTGTACGACAATGGAAAACAGCGCAATAAGGAATTGCGAAGGCAGTCGGGATAAATATGTTTATTATTATCTAGTATGCGGATGCGCAAATATAAATGATCAAGGGATCAAACAAATAATGGAAAGTGTATGCTTTCGTACATTATACATACATATCCTTACTTTTGTATATGCGAGGAAGAAGGCAGAGGTGTATTCATATTCTATCTGTGTGCCAAGTGTGTTCTAATTCCGTTTACAGTTTACTCGTGTTTAAGTAATAAACATACAAACAACTTTGCAAACACTAACAGTTTTATTTTTGTTAAATATGCAATAGGGACCCAAGAATACATCCTGTTTTTCGGAGGTTTTTACAAATATTCAATCACTGGTCACAAAAACATCCAGACTTGGTACAACTTTTTCTGGCTCGTACAAGTGTTTGTTCCGTGTGGGGATTGATCCCACATCGGCGTAGTGGTAATGGTGAGGCGACCACTTAAGCCACTACGCCATCTGTGTAGTCAATCCGTGCAGTTTATAACATTAGTAGGACTTAAAATACATTTTTAAAATGTTTTTCTATTTATAATATTTATCCCGGAGTTTCTTGCGGGTTTCTTCTCATAGGCTCAACCCTTTGCCTCAACCTAGCAACTAACCTAAATGTAGCTTCAGTAACTTAGTAAACTCACTAATCTATATACTTTGACGGTTATGAATGTTACTTTGTGACCTAAATGAATAAATGATTTTTGACTTTGACTATCAACATCACATCCAGACATCCCATTTTCCATTACACCGCATGAAAATTGAAACAATGTTAGTACAATGAAAAGATTTTTTCAAAGTTCACTGCACCGAACGAATCCAACAGCATCGTTTGTTTTTGTCGGGCACGATAGTTTTTGATATATGGACTGGATAAAAAATGCATAATAGACAAATGTTTGTACATTCTCGGTAGAGTGGAGGCGAGTGCATGATAAAATCCGCGGCAGTTTGTTAGGAGTTGTGGCGCATGGGCGGCGTGTCAAGAAGTGCTGACAGCGCGCCAAGCTCTCATGCTGCGATGTTTCTGTGCTACGCTCGCCGCACATTTTTTCTTCTCTCAGTACACAGCGGTTTGCAATTCAACGCTCGTTTTTCGTTTACTTCAACGTTCGCATTGTTTGCAAACGGACAGACTGCTGCTTTGTAACGAATGTGTTCCGTGAGCGGTATTTTTTCGATTTGCTTAATGCTTTGTTGGTCGCGATTTCATCCACTAACACCACTCGACAGAGTTGAAGTTAAAGGCCCAGAATTGGGGCAATTCATAAAGAAAATTAACGTATAAGTGGTTAAGCTCAGCTATCATTCAAAATAAGTGAGCTCCATAAAACTCGTTTCATACTTTATTTCAGCTTAAACTTCCGTACCGTTTAAATTATTTGTCCGTAGAGGCTGGAGCCATTCCAAATTAAATTATACGCAGAAAATTTTCGGTCACATTGCAAAATTCATTATGATTCCTCTTCTGAGCGATACGTTTAGCGGAGTCGTTTTTACTTAATTCCTTGGCAAGTTGTCCGCTGTAGAGCAAGTGAAGCATTTAAATTGAATTCCGGTTGACAACTTGCATTCCTGTAATAACAGTTTGGTTGTTTGGAACAATTGTACTAATCCGACAATAATTTGCGACACCAAAATTTCGTTTCCTCCTTTGTTAACTGAACATAAATGTGTCAATACTACTAAGCTTTACAAAGGACGATGTTTTAAATACCAGTTTAGAGTTTCATGTTTAAGTTCTACTTTGGGAGTAAACATTTAACATCTTTCAGTAAGTAATTAACTAAGCAGCGATGATTTATTAATTAAGTCTTTTTAGGTTTAAAGTTTCTAGATAAAGCGACAATCAAGTGTAACTTTATTAAACTGTATAATAATAACATTGGGGTGGATGTTGAAATGGCGCCAACTAGCCTAGTTGGCGCCATTTCAACATCCACCCCAAAAAAAGGAGAAGAAAATTTATTATTATGATTTTTAAAGAGAAAAGAATTTCTTAACTAATTATTTAAGCAATCAAAAAATGAAAAAAAAAACGATCATAAACAATAAAAAAATTATTGAATAAATATATTTTTTAGTACGTCATTTATTGCCAGAACAAAAGTGATAAAAAAAAATCTTAAAATATTAATTTAATTTTATATTTATTGATCTTGTCCACTTTTTATAAAAAATTGTTCAATTTTTTTATTTTGATTGAGTCATGGTCACGGGGCGACTAAGATGGTAGTTGTCTCAATGTTCCAGTGTATTTATTTCAAAGTTCCCGAACATAATTGCCTGCTGAAAAGCAACCGAAACGTCGGAGAAAGTATAAAAATTTAATGTTGTGTTGTGTACGATAAGGTACGATGGGGTTGGCGTATCCTTGTGGATAAAAACCCCTTATATAAAATAAAGATAAAAAAAAATATATATATATGTCGGAGAAGTATTGTTCTCTATGGCAACGTCAGTAGTGGTTGCGAGTTTAGTAGGCGTCATCTGGATAATATGCGAGCACAAAACACAACGACGCCGGTTTTACACAATTTTTATTTAGAATAAACAATATTTTTACTTCACAATAATGTCGAATGAAAAATAACAGTTAAGACCGAGCAGTGGGTTCAGGGCACTGATCTTACTTCTTTTTACACAACTCACAACTCAATGTTCCGACTCGATTAGTCGCTATCGCTTGAATGTGTCTCAATAACTGTCGGTCTTCCTAAAGTAAAGATGGCGCCTCGACCCCACTCAAGCACGCGCTCTGCTCCGAAAAAAGTATTAGATTAATAATGTTTTTGAGCTATAGAATAATTTAACAAATCAAATTAAATTAAATTAAGAATTTTAAAAGTAATTAAAACGTAGACAATTTATATTGTGAATTATACGTGTAAATAACAATCAACCCGATTCATCATCATCCTCCGATACGGCCGTCCTGACATATCACACGCCCTCGTGTGTTGTTGAAGACCGCACATCATCGTTATCTGCAGAAAAGAAAGATACTGGTGTATAGTTCGGCCACTCCTGACCTACTGAAGGAGATCGTGTACATCTTATCTTCTGCGCAACAACTACATTTTAGATATTTTCATTAAATAGGTGCCCTATAATGATAAGCCTTTCGTTATCGAATCTGATTCTTAATAGACTCCATACCACATACCACATCAAGTCAGTAGTATCGAAACAGCCACCTCGCCGTTTATTACGTTACACATTTTGAATTATTAACAATACCCATAGTACAAGCTCTGCTTAGTTTGGACTAGATGGTGTTTTGTGTGTATGTGGTAAAATATTATTATTAACATCTAAATGGCCACCTTGCCTCTTATTCTACTCCTCGCCTTCAGTGGCCTCCTCGCCTACTGAATTCACCTTTTTTTTATGGCCTCCTCGCCATCAGTGGCCTCCGCGCCTACTGATTTCACTTTTTTTAATGGCCTCCTCGCCATCAGTGGCCTCCTCGCCTACTGATTTCACTTTTTTTTTTAATGGTCACCTCGCGTTTAGTGGCCACCCCGCCTTTCGTAAAGCTTAACTAAACCTTAACAACCACCATGTTGCTAGGATATCTTATAAAGAGACTATTTGCCACACACGCACACACACACACACACACACACACTCCAATATTTAATCATTTTAAACAAAGACATCTATAGCTATCAAAGTAAATCTAGTTTCTTGTCCTTTGCTAACGAATCAATGAGCTACACTTTGCCTAGGCTGCGCCTGCATCGAAACAAAATGAAAATTTCTCACCAGGCTTTATAAAACGTGATCCCTAACTGGCTGCATTGTACAAACATCTACTCGCCGGTCTACATGCTCCAAACTTGCATAGACTTCCTTTTTCGGGCAGTGCGTCGCGATGTGGCATTTTTCGTTGCAGTATTAGTTATTCAGTAGTGGCTTCTTCTGGACCCCAACATCCCTAGGGTGTTGCGGCGCATTGTTCACACAATTGTAGCACTGTCTCGCTTAGCCAATTCGCGGCTTCCTTGCATTGTTAGAAAGCTTAACTAATTGAGCCTTGATGACATCAAATCGCACATCGATCTGCAACGTCCCATTGTGTATCTGTGAACAAGAAATAATCTTGGAGTAAACTGTTAACCTCGGCCTACCTGATCAAATTGTGTTAAGGAAACTTCTTTATTTATTTGCCACAGTTAAATGTCTTATCCTCTCAGTGAAGATCATTCGCAAAATCAAATGAACCAACGATCAAAAGTTAACCTATCTCGATCACATACAATGACATGACATGGACTTTTCAACAGCTAGTGACCGCAGTCACCCATACCGCTATCGCCTCCCGCGATACGACCACCAACAAAAGTCTCCTCCGAAACCCACGTCATCGCTGCACCACCAGCTGCACATCGCCCCCTGAACAACTCACATTTGAGTTGCAGTTACGACTACAGACAAGTGCGTACAGTGCCACCAAGTAGCCATGGTATGTGTCTACGTACTCCCAATGGTACCTTCGCCAATGCCCTCAACATCGGATTCCCAATCACAGCAGTTTAATTCGGAAGGAACTTCACTTCAAGGCATATTTCTTATACGAACGCGAGCGTACTTGTAAGTTCTGTTGCTAGTAAGGGACTTTTTCATAATGTTAAGCGGGATACTCATGATTCAACCGAGTTTGACTTGGTTTTTTTTTAATTTTGAGTCAGAACTAGATCACCATTCGGGAATTTTATTAGTCTAGCTATATTACAGTCAAACCAAGTTCCTTGCCGGTTGTTTTCTCGTATTCTAAATAGCTACTGCTACTTTAATATTGTTAATTACTGAAAGGTCCAGAGGTCACGCTACATGTCTTATTAAAAGTTCAAGATGACTATCACTTGTCTCGCGCTACACGTCCAGCTTATGCTAGCTCTAAACTTCGCCTGCTGTAGCTCTAAACGCATCCTGCTACTATTTATCACGCCCTTTCTACATAAGATAGTATTACTTCTTAAGTAACCTGCGCGTTACCATTTTAACCAGTAGCATTCAAATGAAAGTTAATAGAGTTGGGCCCACGAAATTCTTAAATGTTTGCTGGCAGAACATAGACCCTAGTCAGCGACTATACGCAAATGAGTACCAAAAAGAAACGTTCGCCTTAAGGGCCTTACTAGTCCTGTACGCCTATAGGCCTTAATAGCCCATAGAAAGGCAAACAAAAATATAATAATAATATCAGCCATGCTCCAAACCGTCCCACCGCCGGGCACGGAAACCCCCCCCCACTGTGAGAAGGGTTAGGCCACAGTCCACCACGCTGGCCTAGTGCGGTTTGGCAGACTTCACATATTTTCGAGAACATTATGGAGAACTCTCAGACATGCAGGTTCCTCTTACGATGTTTTCCTTCACCGTTAAAGCAAGCGATAATTAACTATTTAATACGCATATAACTTCGAAAAGTCAGCGATGCGCGCCTTGGGCTCGAACCCGAGACCTCTGCGTGGCGGTCCAACGGTTTCCCACTAGGCTATCGCTGCAAAAAAAGGAAATAATTTATTATGTGACTAAACCAATAGTAGTCACAGAATTTTGGGCATCTTTTCCTACCCAAGATGCTTTCATCATCATCATCATGTCAGCCAAAAGACGTCCACTGCTGGACATAGGCCTCCCCCAAGGTTTTCCACACAGACCGGTCTTGGGCCACCCGCATCCAACCGCTTCCCGCGACCTTTACCAGGTCGTCGGTCCACCTTGTGGGAGGCCTACCCCTGCTGCGTGTTCCGGTGCGTGGCCGCCACTCTAGAACCTTTTTGCCCCAACGGCCATCGGTTCTGCGTGCTATGTGCCCTGCCCACTGCCACTTCATCTTGGCTATCCGGAGAGCTATGTCGGCAATTTTAGTTTTCCTGCGGATCTCTTCATTTCTGATTCGATCCCGCAGGGAAACCCCGAGCATAGCTCTCTCCATCGCCCTTTGCGTGACCTTGAGCCTTCTGATAAGGCCCATAGTGAGCGACCACGTCTCTGAGCCGTAAGTCATCACTGGCAACACACACTGGTCAAAGACTTTCGTCTTGAGACACTGCGGTATATTGGACGAGAAGATATGTCGTAGCTTCCCGAACGCTGCCCAGCCGAGTTGGATTCGACGATTGACCTCCTTCTCAAAGTTGGACCTACCTAACTGGATCGTTTGTCCCAGGTATACATACTTGTCGACAACTTCGAGAGTAGAGTTCCCAACCTTAATAGGAGCAGGTGTAACATGGACGTTGGACATGATTTTCGTCTTGTCCATGTTCATTTTAAGACCTACTTGTCGGGAAACTCTACAGAGGCCATCGAGCATTATGCCGAGGTCTTCCATGGTCTCAGCCATGACCACGATATCGTCGGCAAATCGAAGGTGAGTGATGTACTCGCCGTTGATGTTGATGCCGAGTCCTTTCCAATCCAAAAGCTTGAAAACATCTTCCAACGCGGTGGTGAACAGTTTCGGAGATATAACATCCCCCTGTCTCACCCCTCGCTGTAGTTTTATTGGTTTCGAGCTCTGGTCTTGGAGCTTTACTAGCTTATAAACATAGTTAATGACAGACCACCGAAAGGCTTGTGGTACTATAGGTACATAACTGAAATCAGGTTTGTGTATAACCAAGGACTAAAATTCTGCATCCCTTAGTTGCCACTAACTGCCTTTCGGGCTTAATAAAGCCTTGAGTTTGATACAATTGGGTTCTAAAATAGGAATTTAATTATAGCTACTAGCATATAGACAAATGCAAAAATCTGCCTTTGATTGTTGTGATATCTGATCAGCTAAGAGTGGAAGAAAACATATCGGGGTTAGTATTCAAGTCGGTTCGCGATAATATATCACCATGACATCCGTACCATCTCGCTTCTTTTTTTTTACCAGTATTGACTGGAACTGTTAATATCTGAATCTAGAAATTCCTTTAGTATACTTTGTACGATTTGCCTTAAGGCTGAGCCTATTAGATGGACGGTAGACAGTACGGTTCGGGTCTTATAGCATAATTTTTAAATCATCCACGGTTACCCGAATGCGGCGTAAGGCCTTGATATAATAATTCGAGAATTACTCAGTACCGCAACTAAAAACTATCAATATTAGAATTGCAATACTGTTAAGATTTACGATGCAAATACATTACACGTATCAACGTTCATAGGTTTTGAAAAAAAAGCAATATGCTATTTATCGAATGGATAGTATAAACTGAAAGCCCACTACAAATTTTATATTTTAAAATATTTTAGACAATCGTCCGGTAAAGTTTGAAACAATATAGGAATGCTATAATCCGTAAATCACATAAATATTTTGCTGTACAATTTAGTACCTCCGTTAAAAAAAAACAATTACTCCATAAGGAACACTGAAAAAACATGATAGACTTAAGTGCATTAATTACGCTAGGTATGCCGATACGCAACGTATTACAAACGCGAATGTGAGTTTGCCTGTTACACTCTCACTCCCCAACAACCCAACCGATCATCACTAAACATACACGATGTCACGGGAACAGAAAAGGACAAAGGGTGCCTTTTATCCAGGTCTGCAACTAATTAACCTGACTCAACATAACCAACATTTATGCGAGCGAAGACGCGGGCAAAATCTAGTGATACAATAAAACAACTTATTAAAAGCGTCAATAATAACGATCAGCTAAAGAAACCAAGCACCAAACAGACTCGCAATCAAATTCGATATTAAAGGCTAAGGAAAACCATTTGGCACAGTATTTCTATTAAGTACGCGATAGTCCACGCTTATACCATCACTACCGTTGCGCTTTTTGACGAATAGAACGGGACTCGCGAAAGTCTAACAACTAGGACTTCTAGTTTGTAATAATTATTATTCGTTAATTTTAGTACGTACAACCTGTCTGTTATCTAAACTTAATCGGCATGGACGATGTTGAACGATAAGATCTGGATTGATTAGCCGAATAATCACACGCACCATTTACAATGAAATTTAAGCAAAAACAACATTAACATTCGCATGTTGTCCGAGTAGACCTCGAAATCAACATTATGAAAAATAATTACCTACTGAAGGTACTTCACAAATAGTAACTAAGTTATTGTAATTGTAAATCCTTATTTTAAAATATCACGACCTATTATAACCTCATGTTTTATAACATAGTCAGGTAGAATATGGAACAAAATTGCAAGATTATTCTCATTAAAAATAACCTCAATCAGAGTTCGCCGGTACAACAAATAGCGGAATTATCACTACCAGTTATTTGAACAGAATTATTATAACGAGTGCTTTTAAATATGTCAGCTACAATTAATTAATAAGTCGATTAGAGCGCGTACCAAAAAGTTTGGGTCCTCATATCTCTGCCGAACGACCAAGGCATGGAATTCTCTGCCAAGGCACGTGTTTCCTTCTTCCTTCAATCCTGGGTTCTTTAAGCGGGGCGTGAAAAAGCATCTTCTCAGGCCGTCAAAGTAGAGACCTCAACATCGCCTCGGCTACTGTGGGGGCGATGTGGAGGCCACTGCTCTTAGACCACACGACTGCTTACCATCAGGTGGAGTGTGGTCATTTTGACGAGCAAAATAAAATTAAAAAAAAAAAAAAAAAAATTAGTAATTACACAAGAGAACATTCGGCCCCGGAATCGAAATAAAATGAAAACGACTCACCGGATTGTTGTAATTATAAGCACAGCACCCATCTCGCAGCTGTCCACGCGGCGCTCGCTTGTTGAGCTATCGCCAAAACCAGTGAGAATAGAGTTCAGGTCCCACTTCTGATGTCGGAGAAGTATTGTTCTCTTTGGCAACGTCAGTAGTGGTTGCGAGTTTAGTAGGCGTCATCTGGGTAATATGCGAGCACAAAACACAACGACGCTGGTTTTACATTATTTTTATTTAGAATAAACAATATTTTCACTTCACAATAATGTCGAATGAAAAATAACAGTTAAGACCGAGCAGTGGGTTCAGGGCACTGATCTTACTTCTTTTTACACAACTCACAACTCAATGTTCCGACTCGATTAGTCGCTATAGCTCGAATGTGTCTCAATAACTGTCGGTCTTCCTAAAGTAAAGATGGCGCCTCGACCCCACTCAAGCACGCGCTCTGCTCTGATTGGTCGTTACGTGAATTACAATATTCATAACTTTTATTAGATTAATAATGTTTTTGAGCTATAGAATAATTTAACAAATCAAATTAAATTAAATTAAGAATTTTAAAAGTAATTAAAACGTAGACAATTTATATTGTGAATTATACGTGTAAATAACAATCAACCCGACTCATCATCATCCTCCGACATATATATAAATAAATATAAATAATATAATAGTATAGTAATAGTATAAATAGTTTTAATAGATTCAATAATTTAATTAGCTTAAAAATTAGTAAAGTTTAATAGTAATTGTAGTGTAACAGTTTTCAAAATTTTGTTATAAAGTGTCAAATAAACAACGCGATAAAATCTGTATATAGTAGTTTAATTTCAATGAATAAAATTCGCGTAAACAGAAGACAATCTATTTTCTATCTGAACAAACTAATAATGTTTTCATTTGGCGTTTGCTGCTTTGATGATTTGAGTGGATTATAAGAACAGCGTTTTCATTGTTACAGTCACACCATAAAGTGTGTCATCACATTCAATATCATTATCAAATTGCTCTAACTAGCAATTTGATAATGATATTTAATACCTACGTACGTGTATATTGTGTGCACACACAATGTTGCAATTGTAAGGTTGGCACCCGTTTTCCGAAAGGCGCAGATAGTTTAAATAAACACAAAATATTGTCAACAGACGACCAAACGTATGTCAAGTTGTCTGAATCCGATCGGATTCAGCCGATGACAGCATTATCACAAATTCATGTCAAGTGATTATTTGACATGAGTTTGATTTTGACATGTCGTTGAGAAGCTTTTAAATGCGACAAGCTCATGTCCAACTAGCTTAAAATGAAAATAATCTCTGCTTACTTCTTCGGGAAACATGTAGTGCCTTTGTATTAAAAAGTATTCTAAATAACTTAATGTAATCATTATAACTTGAACTTAAAATCAGACCTTAACTCACATACTTAACTACTGATAGAGGTCCTAAATTGATGAAATAAATAATAAATTACAAAAAACGCTACTACTCTCCCAGCTTATATTAATTTATTCACAACACGCGTTGGAATTATTTAATAGGTATATATCGATATTTGCAATCATATTCTATTGTTTTGCATCCACGATTAATGCAAAGGATCTATTTGCATTTGCGCTAGCCGTGATGGTGAATTAAATGCCTCTATAATCATGTTTTGTCAATACTGTACGCTGCCGCATTGACGCAATACTTGTCTTCGTTTGTGGTTTTACTCGTAAGATGTTTGGTTTGTCATTAGAGCCGCTTTGACAGGAGCTACAAACCAAATTTGAGGTTGAAAATTATATTGGAAGTTTATGTTCTTTTATATAATCACAAATAAATAAAAAATGTTCCGATTTTTCGACGACGGGACAACAAATTTTGCTGTCCAGAACCGAGCCTATATATTCTTTGTGGGCTTGTGACATAGGGATTATATCTAGCGGTACGAATCTATACTAACATCATAATGATAAAAGATTTGTATTTTTGTATGTAATAAATAAATTCAAAAACAACTATTCCGATTTTAAAAATATTTTACCATTAGAAAACTAATTTATCCAGAAGTAATATAGGCTATATAACGTCAGGAAGTTAGCCACAGGATCGTAACAGTAATATCAAAAATATGAGTAAAACCGCGCGGGACAGCTAGCCTCATATAATTTCAAGCTTCAATAAAAGCGAATTCGATCCCTATTAGCTATATGCCTATTAACTTGTGTATTAGTTTAGTAAATGTGCATATATTGTCTACGACTTATTATTAATAGCTAGCGATGCATAAATTAGATGAAGGTTAGGTGAAATTAAACGGTAAATTATCAACAGCTGGCACGCTATCTAGATCGGTATCGATATATAGGGAGCGTGTGAATCTGGTATATGAATATTATATGTACGCATAAACGTAAGTTATTATTTAATGCTTTGGATAAGATTAATTTTCAGCGTAAAGTAATCTAAACTGATATTAAGATATAATACTGATATTATAATTATGTTAGCCAAAAGCAAAACTGACATACCTATGGGCCTCTTCTTAGTTGGATCTTCAAGGGCATCACTGCCAATATTTGATATATTTTTGAGAATTTGAGGATAACTCGCAGGTTTCTTCGCCGTTGAAGCGAGTAATATAGTTATTACTCGCTCGTTATTTTATATTCAGTACTATCAAATATGGAAATAAGTATGTCAAACTATTGAACGGCAGTGCAACGGCCAACCGTTCTAAACTATCGCAGCGGTGTACCTTATTAATGTATAATTTTACTCTAATTCAAAGTAACATAGTGTCATGCCTTCATGTTCGAAGCGATAGACAGAAGTGTATTACAACCACATTTTGCCAACTATGTTTTGACCCACGTCATAAGGAGCGAGCCGTTGTATTGCCGTCTACGGAGTATAGTTCTCGAAGACTTCATTGTTTTATATTAAATCCTAGTCTCTCAAATCATATTCAAGCAATATGTAATATAAAGTTTAAAAACTAAGGGCAGATTTTCAATTTAAGGCCTGAAAGTATTGAAATAATATCACCTGTCCTTACCCCAGCGGCTACAGTTTTACCAATGCCATTCAAACGGACCGCGTCAAACATAACAGCAAATATGTCGCAACAAAATAAACATTGAAATTTGATTTATAATATCGCTGATGAAAATGATTTACATTTTTGAGCCGGATAGATTGGCGTGTTCGCGAAATGAGATAGTCGATATACCGCAAACAAGCGACCGCAAGCGCTCGCGAACCGGTCGCAGCTGCGGTTACAGATTGTTTTGCAACAGATAAATTTCATCATACCAAACAATAATAATCAACTGCAATATTAATGAATTGTTGCTGTCATCAGATATGTCACGTGTGCCATATTGGACGATTTGATGTTTATAATGTATGTGAGGAATTGAAGGAATGGTCAGACAATATACGAGTACGTAGCGGGGTTAGTGCACTATGAAATCCTCACGGCAAAAAAAATATTTTAATGAAGGGTGAAGTTTAGAAGTGTACCTAAAACGGACGAAAATACGTCAAAGTAATACATGAACAGCAAATTTGTTTTTACATTTATGCACATTTTGGGCAGTATCATATATAGGCTTTCAGAAAGAGGCAAGCCGAATATATGATCAACGATAATCGATAACTTTCTTCATTCTTTTAAAAAATGTATGTATATCCATCGTTTTTCATCTTTCTTGGATATCATGGATGATTACCAAAGAACGGCATACTAGTGTTATATCTATACTAATATTATAAAGAGAAAAGATTTGTATTTTTGTTTGTTTGTAAGTATTTAACTCAAAAACTACCCAACCGATTTAGAAAATTCTTCACCATTAGAAAGCTATATTACCACCGAGTAACATAGAGTATATTTTATTTAAAAAAAGTAATGTTACTAACATAACCCAACCTACTTTTACGCGAGCGAAGCCGCAGGCAATAGCTATTTGAATATAATATAACTTTCTAGATGGAGCATTTTAGTAAGGTACGCCAGGATTCTGAGCTTATTTGAAGGTTTAGCCACTGCTTTGAATAAACTGCTTCTTCAAATTAGATAAACCTATTTGTCTAGCTATTAGTAAATCCATAAATACTGTCTGCTTACCCATCCAAGATGTAGGCGTGAGTAAAAACATATTATATCGTTAGCTTTAACTACCGCTATCATGTTAGTCCAGTAGCATTTATAAACATCTAATATATAAATTATAATATAATAATACATAATATAAATTTTCAGATAATGTAACGTGTTATTGAGATTTTCAGTAAAAGGATTTTCACTTTCTCTTAAATATATTAGTTGGTAAAGTAACAACACGATGTGCCACGATTGTAAGTTTAAGTATTATATAGAATACCTTTCACCTTGTCTATAAATTACTAGCTTTTTCCCAGGTAAATGTAGGGTAGATTAGTTTAATAACAGTATCGGGGTAGGCTTAGTCGATATTACCGGGATGTCGCTATTGTTTGACCATCTTTCTTTGCGCCGGTGAGTCCGACATAATCCCTCCGCCGGCCCTCGCGAAGGGGTACGCGTCCAGGCATTCATCCAAGTAAAAAAAAGTTTAGTATCAGTACGTTTTCCTGGATGAATATGGTGATGGTACCCTATGGCCATTTGTCCTGACAACGTGTATGCGAAATTTCATGATGACTAGTTGAGCAGTTTAGGCGTGAAAGCGTTACAAACAAACTCACATTCGTATTATAATATTAGTTAGGATATTTAAGCATATGAGATGCTTTAAAATAATAATTCTCGATGTTTAAAAAAGAAAATGAAATACAAAACGAGTTCCAACAGCATTATAGGCAACTAATGAAGCTTATATAGCTTTATAGTGGTAACAGAGAAGCTGAAAGGAAAATTAAGGAATATTAATAAAGTAATCAGACTAATTAACTTAGTACGCAATAGGGTTAGTTGCTACTCCAATCATACCTGGAGCTATAATGCATTATGCTTTAGTCTTACTGTGGTGTTGTGGATAGATACGAGCCCATAGGAATATATCCGATAGAGCCTTTGCATTACATTTCCGTGCAATAATTATGTGAAATTATATGTATAAAAAGCGCTGAATAAATTTCGATAAAACATATATGGGACCACCTCTGAAGTATGACCTACCAAACAAAAAATAATCATCAAAATCAATTTGTAATTAACGGAACGATCGCGTTACAAACATCCAAAAAAAAAACTTACAGTCGTATTGAGAACCTCCTCCTTTTTTGAAGTCGGTTAAAAAGAAACACTGCTTTGCTATTTACGGCGAAATGAGCAGATATGCATGGATATAATACTTATAAAAAGGTAAGTGCTAGTTATACCTACTAGATAATATATGTAGGTACCTACCCATTATCTAACAATTAATTGTCCTTAGAACTGCCTATTATTAAGGGCAAAGAAAAGATCCCACAATGATAGATCGTTACCTCCAAAATAATTATTTTTTTCGATAATATATTACCCATGTATATATATCTACACTTTACTATTAAGTACATGCTGTTTACATTTGTTTAAATTACTTACTTCTATGAAGATTGATTTTGTATTCTGTTTGTGTTTCATGTATTTATATTATAAATGATATTATTTATTTCTGATTTCTCTTCTAATAAATTGTACAACGGATGCAACAATCGTACTTTAATCGCATTGTTGTGTTTTGCAGATAACGAGGAAAACACGGGTAAGTGGCATGCAGTAAAAGAGTTCTTTAATCTAACTCTATTTATGTAGGCAGGATTAAGTAAACATGCAAAGTTAATTAGCTCAAACATTTATAGAACGCAATGTTTACACAAACGTCGTCGTCGTGTGGAAATAAGCTCTCCTTTCTCCGGTTTTTCTGCAAAACAGCGGAAATAACATTAAAGTTAACAAGTAACAGTATTAATCACGTGAAAGGGAAGATATCGGAAACAAAAGTGAGTGCTTTTCCAAAGAAATCACGTAGCGCTTACATAAAAAGTGGTCTCAAACAGAAACGTAACCGCTTAACTTTTAAACCCTATACGTGATTCAATTTAGCTGTTGTATTTCTCGACGCGACGAGCCCGAAAACTGTCGCTTGAAATTCATTCAACTTTCTTTCATATTTTAAAGAGAACGTTTCTATAATTGCTTAAGATTGGAATTTGTCTAGATTTTTATTCTGGACAATACCATCAGGCTCATTATTTTAATAAAGGCATAGACGAGTAAATACAATAGTCAATTATGCATTATTTAAATACATATAAATGAGCAAGCATTTATAGTTATATTTATTTAAATAATAATTTCATTTACTACGCTTATGTTTCTTAATTAAGTAGCTGTACAGTCTTTCTCAACTTTATACTTATATCAATATCTACCAAAGATCTACTAAATCGGTGACACATTTCATTTGCATACATATATATTTTCAGTTCATTTTTGTAAGTATTTTATTACTATTTAGCCGCATATTATAGGTTCTTTTACTATTCAAAGGACTGATTAATTTACGATATAGCAAAGTGTATAAAAACGAAGGAATTAGTTAATCGATTTCTTGATTAGTCGGCCGATATAATTTTATAAAACTGGATGTTTATTTAATGTTTCTTTATGTTGTACTAACTCATAGAGAGTTACTTCGTTATAAGTATTATGTCATAGCAACAACGAAATAAATCCTCAATAAAACACAGTGCATGCACTAAGAGTGATTCACATAAAAACAAAAAAAGAGCTCAGCTTTACTTTTTTATACATGACATGTTTAGATTTAACATCTTTGTTAATAATAGTAATAACAGCCCTATTTTATACCGTCCCACTGCTGGTTACGGGCCTCTTCTCACTGTATGAAGGGTTAGGCCTTAGACCACCACGCTGGCCCAGTGCGGGTTGGCAGATTTCACATATCTTCGAAAACATTATGGAGAACTTTCAGACATGCAAGTTTTGTCACGATGTTTTTTTTCACCGTTAAAGCGAACAATTACTAACTATATGTATACTACGCACATAATTTCGAAAATTCAAAGTTCAGAGAATCTTTGTTATCTAAACTATATTTAAATAATTACTAAAAGGAAGATATTGCCTACACTTGCTTGCCGTACGTTGCAGAATGCTTTATATTGAAACAACGAACACAAAGAACATGCAGAGTCGCGATTATATGACTCCGGTTTTCTTTGTATTGTAAATAATAGCGAAAGCATGGAATTCAGCTGTGCATACAATTAAATTGGTGATTCAAAAATCACTTATGTGATTTTCAATAGGTAGCAATAACAGTGGAAAGGTTTTGTTAATTATTTCTAGATTCTCCCTTTATATGTATGTAATATTTCTCTTGACATAAATATTGGATCAAGAAGTATAAAGAATATTCATATTCTTTATGCTTCTTGATCCAATGTGTGTGATGTTAATAGTTATTCTAACTAATATTATAAATGCGAATGTGAGTTTGTTTGTTACGTTTTCACGCCCTAACTACTCGACCGATCGTCATAAAATTTCGCATACACGTTGTCAGGGTACAGAATAGGACATAGGGTACCTTTCATCTATAAAAATACTGTTACTAACCTAATCTACACTTACGCGAGCGAAGCCGCGTGCAAAATCTAGTCAGTATATAAACTAAAAAACGTTACCATCACGCCTATTGTTATAACAGGTATTTCCTGCCACATCCCTGTATTTCCCTGAAAGGTTTGGCAGAGGTGTAGAGGAAGAGGTTTTAGATTCAGATCTGAGTTGTTACTGAAAATGTCTTGACTAAAGATCCTAATAACACTGCCCAACCCGAGAATCAAACTCGAGACCTCATGCGGTCAAAAGTCATATACACTAATGCTGCAAAATTCATTCCAATAATTAAAATTTTAAATACAAAATCATAATTTAATAGTTGACAAATATAAGTTCAATAAATTAATAGCATTGTTTTTAAAAAATATCTATCGTATCTATGAAGTTAAGTTTCACTGGCTAGAAGAGATATGCCATTATATTCAATGGGACTTCTGATATAAAGCCCGCCGCATAATAAAGCTTCCGTAGCCGTTACGTCGTACATGAGTAGATTCATAAACTAATTTAATAAGCCATTAAAGCTATCTGGACCAGGAGTAGCCATGGTGATTTATAGGAATAGGAGAACATTAAAAACGCATTACGAAAACATGACTTTAGGCGGAAAATTTAACAACGCCATATATAACTCGGAGCGGATGTTGTGTATTTGGCGGATATTTAAAAAATATAATTAACAGCAACCAGATTGCTTTTTTACTTTATAGGCTAAAATCAGTTAAGTAAAGCCGGTGCACGTTCTTATTTAATTTTCGGTTTATTTTCGCGCAGTTGTTGTACTTAGTTAAGTTGTAAATACATAGCAATAGGAAACTTGAAGTTTTAGAAGGTGACTTGTGGTCCTCATGGTGGTGAAGCCTGCCTACCTGCCTAATTTTTTGCTGTTTGTTTGTGTGTCAAGAGTGTGATTGGGTATTCGTAGACGTTTATAGCGACTTGCCAAGCCGAGGTCTAGAAGTCAATCCCAAGGCGTACACCTCTGTCTTTTTGTAGTTATGTGCGTAATAGATATACCTAGCTAATTATCGGTTGCTTCAACATTAAAGGAAAACATTGTGAGAAAACTTGTATTGGGTTTTCCATAAGACTTGTGTAAGGGTTTTTTGTAAAGTTATCGTAGATATGTGAAGTCTGGCAACTCCCACTGCTAGCGTGGTAGACTATTGCCTAATCCTTCTTATACTGAGTCAAGACCCGTGCCAGTGCCCGTGCCGTGGGGCAGTTTATATAGCAATGGCTAGCTTCATTTTAGAAGGTGATACTTTTATAATTATTATGACGCTTCTGTATACGTATTTATCTCATATAATTGTGATATCTGCCTAGCTGACTCGTTGGTATCGGCTATGTTGAGAGATCCCGGGTTAGGTTCTCGGGTCAAGCAAAGTGTCATTAGATTTTCGGTAAGCAAATTTTCAGTAGCAGCACGGATACTGTCAATTTCACCAGAAGACGACGACAGGATCTATTGTTTATCTTAAGTTCTACGTGGTAACATGGGACTTACAACCGTAGCTGTCCAAATATGAGTATATTTCACTTGCCTTCAGTAATGTGTGGGACGTAGCTTACTATCTGTTTAGAACATTCCAAAAAATATAATATACCTGCGTTAGTGAAAAAGCTAAATCAATGTTAAATCTATATACCGTTAGTAGCGGTGCTGGGTATTGAATACGACAATAACGTATTGTTTTTAAAATTGCTACGGGGCGCAAGCTACTGACAAGCTGCAAACATATCGGTACAATTACTACTACCATATGTTTGTTGTTTTCAATCGCCGCTGCTGTTTCTGCACGATGAAGTACAGCGCTGTGAACAATTTGATTCACTTGGTATTGAAAACATGATATAAGAAACATTCATTTCAATAAGATCTGCCTTTGCTTACTTAGGTTTTCTTTTTATTACAGCCGCAGTATTTTAAATTTATTAGGGTCGGGTTTCTATTCTAAGAAGATACGGCTGATTATGTTTTTTAAATGATTATAATTAGGTCCGTGGCCAAGGTAAAAAAGGAATAAGAAAATACATTTATATTCAATATATATTTTGCCCGCGTTAATGTAGATTTTGTCAATAAACTATGCCTCGGCAACAGTACGTTTTGACTAGATAAAACCTATCCTATGTCCTTTTCTGTATCCCTGAGAACGTGTATGCATAATTATTTTATGATGATCGGTCTAGTATTTAAAGCATGAAAGCGTCGTAAACAAATAAATTAACTCTCATTCGCATTCATAATATTGATTAGGATAGAAGAACAAGTAGGTTGCGTCACAGCAAATACACGGAGAAAAAACTATGTATCCATTCTGAAGCATATTGCGCGTACGGAGGAGTGTTGTATTTCGTATAGGTTTATATGAAGGAGTGCACAAAGCTAAAAAAATTATAACTAAAATGCAAGATACATATATAATTTTAAATTTTAATGTTTTACTTTAGAATTTCTGTCCACTTATAGATGGCTTAAAATACAAAAACATTGCAAACAGCTAATAATAATAAAACAAGACTTAAAAATATACATACAAACTAAGACACATTTTTTACGAGTCCTTACCGAAAAGGTTACCATGTCAGTTTTAGTTTGACATTACAAAGGGATAATGGTATTCCAAATTTGACAGGTGTCAGAATATTTAGGGTTTGCCTCATATCGACTCTAATATCGGTGACAACCGGGGCCAAAGACTATATATAAGTACAAACGTCTACCGGTTATCCAAAGCAAGACGGAGTTTTTTTATAAAATAATCATTTAAGAGAAGCCATATTAGTATATGTACTATGAGTAAAGCCTTCGCTTATTACATCACTACTTGTAATTATAAATTAAATGTAGCCTAAGTCTGTCCCTATCTTTTTACAACTATTTATAAGCCTTTATAAGTGCTTAGTCTTGAGAAAGCATAATTATGTGAGAATAGAATGGTCTTTTTATTACCCTTTTAGCAGACGAGCTAGTGGCCAACCGGAAGGTAAGTAGTAGCTTTGCTTTAAAACTAAATGACTGTACGGAAAGCATTGCACTTATGCTTTAGTAATAGTAGCGGTCAGGTAAGCAATCTTGTCTTTACTATTGCGTCAAGTGTTCATGATTAATACCTATAGGAATGAATCATGAACACTACACAGAGATGTTATTTTATTTCCTTTTTTTCTTTTGAGAAGACATCTTCCATAGAGTAATTCCTGTATCGCGAGGGGCTTCTACAAATATTCCAACGACGGACATAAAGAACACCCAAACTCAGAGCATCATTTATGGATCACATAAACTTTTTGTGTGGGATGTGAATCCATAATACTTGGTGTGGCAGTGCTTAGGTGTACACGTAAACCACTACCTTCTGTTCGTAGTTTCAATACCTATAAAGACCTCCGGAACAGAATGCTTATTATGATACTTCTATTTCGGGAGATTTATTAAATAATATTATACAATATCTGAAGAACAAAATAAATCAGTAAGATGAATTTTGCTTACGATAGTCATGTCTTTACAATGTAAACTGTATATTCAATAAATGAAATGAAACGCAAATCGTGCAGCAAGCTATTTTACTGTGGTGTATAATATTTGATGGATCTTCAACCATTGGGCTATTACAGTTTAGTAAACATTTTTATTGGTGGCAACGACCCTATTGTCTGTTGAAAGCTAAGTAAATCTTATACTATTAGGTATATAAGATTTATATACTGGGGTCCAGTTGAAAACCAGGGCCAGCCGTAGCGGTCTGGCAAATGCTGAACTGGACACCTTATGTAACGACTGTAGGACACATAAATGTCCTTATTTTAATTTAATTGCTTTTAATTTTATTGCTTTTATTTTAAATAATTTGATTTAGCTTTGGTTGGTTCGTAAGTCTGTGTTGTATACCAAAGTATACAACACAGACTACTAAAAATCACAAACATAACAAATTATGTTTGTGATTTTTTACTATTGTCTCACTGTTTGGTGCAATAAATGTTTTCTTCTTTCCTTTTCCTTCTTTCTTTATACCAAAATTAAATTATTTAATTGACTTCGTACGTAGTCCGGCAGGTGCATACATAATTCCAAAGCAGTTTTCCTTCTCGTAATAATGACTATGTCAACTTTGTAAGAGCATCTCCCTTCTGAATCATTAACATTGCTATCTACGACATGTTTTCTTTTTCGCACCCGAATTCTACAGCCCAAAGCAGAAGTATTTCTGTTTGCTGATTGCTGACTTTAGTAACAATACAAAATCTAATTTTGTGTTGTTACTAATATTTTAAAGTTATATCCAGTCAAATCCGGTTAGACTAGAAAGCCGACCCCAAGTGACTTGGGAATAATAAAGGCTAAGGAGAAGACTAATATTTTAAAGCTGCGATAGACTAGTTAGCAGACCTTTGCAACAATCTCAAGTTCGATACAAAAGCAGACCTCTGAGTTTTCGGAGATATGTGTGCATTAAATAATTAGTTGTCGCTCGCTTTACAATGAAGGCAAACATCGTGAGAAAAGATGTTCTCGAAAACGTGTGAAGTCCGCCCACCCGCACTACGCTAGTGTGGTGGATTATGGCTTAGCCCTGTTCGTACTTAGAAAATGCTCGTGCCTAGCAATGGGGCAGTATATAAACTGGGCTGATATTAATAATATCTATTATACTAATGTTTTCCATAAGAAAATCGAGATATTATCTACAAAAGCTACAAAAGACGTCTATACCGGTCTATATCGGTTACCTATTTTATTACGATACCCATCGTAATAAAATAGGTAACCGATCTCTCTAACAAGTTTAATTAATAATGTTCCCAACTAAACCAAAGACACAACTTGTTAAAATATTACGTGAGTTAATTCGCAAGTTTGTCAAGGCTTTATAGTGTATTTAACTGATGTTCATATAACGTGTTACGCAAGCGCTGGTCTAATGGACCTGTTTCGAACTTTATGTCCTCATGTCATTAAATCATTATGCACCGAATAACAATCTGGTGTTCTATTATCGATTAACAGCATTAATTATTAATACAATTTCAAGGGCATACAGTTTATATATTGCATAATACTTTAAATTTTGAACCGGTAATTTTTATAAATGCTTTATGTTGCTTTGAAAAAATGTTATTAGTTGAATTTCTAAACAAATAGTTTAGAAATAGAATAGATTTGAGTCAACAGTAGTGAACCTTTAAAGTGCTGTAACTTATATGTATAACATTGGAATCAAGTGAAGTGCGATACAGTGCAAGTTCATTCGAATTAGGAATGTTGATTTATTTAATACTAGCTTTTGCCCGCGGCTTCGCTCACGTTAATTTAGAAATTGAAAATCTCTAATTTAATTTTAATTTCTCTAATTTGATTCCAAAGACACGTGGCGCCATCTATTATCATTAGAACGTTATTATTGTTTTCCTCGGGAACACCTGACAACGTATATGCAAAATTTCAGGATGATCGGTTCAGTGGTTTAGGCGTGAAAAGGTAATAAACAAACAAACTCATTTTCGCTTTTATAATATTAAGTTAGGATAGACTAACAAGGAAATAAAATGCTAGTATTCTCACCACAAAAAAATTACACCCCAGAATTAACACAAAGTGGGCGGGGCTTAACAAAACTAAGCAGTTTGACTTCTTGACATTGACAGCAAGCATTTATTGTAAAACAGAACAGCTAATAGGTCTGTACCTTCAATGAAAAGTGATACATCTTGACTTATATCAGTTTTAATATTTTTACACTATGTTAAACAGTAAAAAAATTGCTATTGTTTAGTCTAATTGACGTCCCTCTAAGGATGAAAATGAGCAAGACAATTTTGGTTTGTGTTTCATTAACAGTAACTAGTCTAGTCAACAACTGCTTTTTTAGTCAACTTTTTTCAGCAGTCTCGGCAAAATATGAATGAGGTGTCATTCGATTCGGAATGGCATGTAGAAGATTTTTGACAAAAATCAAGTTCCGCTTGCAAAAATTGCAAAAGTTATAATCAATTAACTAAAAAAAAACAAGGGTTAATTTAAGTTGCCCTGGAGTTGTATTAGAGAGGCATTCATTTTCCATGGAATGCCGACCTACCTCCACCGCATTATCGGGGCATATTTGTCTGAGAGAGTAGTAGTCTACCCGGGACACGACGGCTGGAGTCGGCGAGAGATGTCGTGCGGTGTTCCACATGGATCGGTTCTGGGTCCGCTCCTTTGGAACATCGGTTACGACTGGGTGCTGCGAGGTGTGCTCCTCCGTGGCGTCGGCGTAAAAAGTGACGCCGACGACACGCTTGTCACGGCGAGGGGTAAGTTGCACCAGGCGGTGGTCATACTGGCGACCGCTGGGATCGCACAAGTCGTTAATCGTATCCGGCGGTTGGGCCTCGAGGTGGCCCTGTCTAAGTCCGAGGCCGTTTGTTTTCATAGCCCTCGGAAACGGCCCCCCCAGGGGCTCATATCATGGTAGGAGGGGTCCGCAACGGCATCGAGTCAACCCTAAGGTATCTAGGTCTCTTGCTCGACAGCCGGTGGGACTTTAGAGCTCATTTAATCGTTTGGCCCCCATTCTTCGGGGCGCTGCAGGTGCGCTTGCGCGCCTGCTGCCCAACCTTGGGGGGCAAAACACTTCCTGCCGGAGGCTCTACGAGGGAGTCGTGCTGTCCATGGTTTAACGGTAACGGTCTACGGGGGCCCCAGTTTGGGCGGACAACCTGACGGCCCGTATCATTCCGGCGCTTCGTGCGCCACAGCGCGCCTTGGTCGTCAGGTTGATAAGAGGATACCGCACGTTCTCGTTCGAGGCAGCGAGCCTCCTCGCCGGATCGATGCCCTGGGACCTGGAAGCGGCGCTTCTGGCGTCACTCTTCCACTGGCGCCGGGAGGCACTGGCGCCGGGAGGCACTGGCTCAGGGCGAAGGACCTGCTCTTCCCTCTCTCGAGGCAGCAATGACCGAGATCCGCCAGGTTCTAGTGGAGAAACGGAAGGAACGACTTGTGCACCCTAGTTCTGGGCACGCCACGATCGTGGCGGTAAGTCCCATCTTTGAGGAGTGGCTGGAGAAGCGGCATGGCGCCCTTACCTTTCGGCTGACACAGGTAATGAGTGGCCATGGTTGCTTTGGCCAGTTCCTGTGTCGCATAGGCCGGCAAGAGACGTCCGGTTGTCACCACTGTGGCGACTGCCGCGACGTTGTTGAGGGGATGGCGCTGCACACTTTGGCGGATTGCTCCGCATGGGCATCGCAGCGCCGTGAGTTGATCACGGCAGTCGATATGGCTGCCCTCTCGCTCCCGGCCGTGGTTCAATCTATGGTCCGGAGCGAGAGGTCTTGAAAGAAAGAAAGAAAGAAAGAAAACATACTTTATTTCTAAAAACACGATAGCATTCACAATATTATGTAAATATGAATTTTTTTTTAAGAGAATACGTTATAGATAAGTACATTTTTAGTAAACATTAATTAAACGCCGTTGCCTCCTTCTGTTAGGAAGTCATGTCCATCAAGGAGGCGGCGGAGCGGGATAGAGAGCGCTTAAACCCTCTCCCCAACCGCAGAACCGGGTGCCGGAGGGCGCGAGATGACCTCCAGCCACCCTGAGGTTTGACCTGAGGGTGGTGGGCTTCGTGGGCCTGCCGATCAGCACCGGGCCCGAGAGGCGGCGTGCGTGTTCCCACGTGTGCCTCTGTGTCGTGTGTCCGTCCCCCCTACACGGGGGGCTTAAATCTGGTGGTGACTAAAGCCTAGTCTTGTCATGTAGTGGCCTGCCGTTTCCTACGGCGCGCGGCGGGCCGAAACCTCGGCGGGGTCGCGACCGCATGTGAAAGTGATTCGCGCGGCCCCGCCGATTGCGGTTTTGTCGAGGAACACCGTGGTAGGTTTAGTCGGTATTCCGGGAGATCAATTATTATCATCATTACCATCTCTCTCTTTTACCCCAGTGAGTCCGACATAATCCCTCCGCCCGCCCCCGCGGAGAGGTATGCGTCAATGCATTCCCCTATGTAAAAAAAATAAATTATTTTTTCTAACGAGGATCTATTCTGACGCCTGTCAAGAATATCTCCAAGAAAAAAATCTCAAATTTATAGTTTAATAATTATCACACTTGCAAAGTTCATGTTCAAGCAGCAAAAAATTATTGATTTTAACTAACTATTGCATAATTAAATGAAAATAGTGATAGTTCCGGTGGATTATTGTTCATTTATCTATCCAAAAGGTCCCTGAATTTTTCATTTCTTAAATTTCATATTTAATACGTTTAGATAATTTTTATTCATAAAGTGTCCGAAGTAGGCGTGGCTTGCGCAAGGCAGAGTACCGGTTTTCGGCCGTATTTTCATCCCTCTGGGAAAATTATAAATATTGGTCCTACAGTTCCGGGAGTCGAGATTTTTTTTTAAATTTTCCCTCTCCTTTTGAAGCTTTTTTTTAGATTTGAAAAATCACAATTAGTTTTTCAGATATGTGCAAAAAACTAAACCTCTTGTTTTTTTTTAGTTAATTGTTTATAACTTTTGAAATATAAGCAAGCGAAACATGATTTTTTTCAAAAATCTTCTTCATGCCATTCCGAATCGAATGCCACCTCATTCATATTTTTCCGAGACAGTTGAAAAAGTTAACCAAAAAAGCACTTATTGACTAGACTAAACATCCATTTTTGAGAGTAGAGTTGAGTAAGTAGCTACGGTGTCAATAATAAACTGTTGTTTGTATGAAAGTAGTTGTTTCATTCACGTCCACTGGATATAGACGACCCAAAACTAGAAATGCCAGCCGTAGGAAATATGTCGCACATATTTTTTGGTTGTTACAATTTACACTCCACAGTAATCAATAAATAGTAACATTGAATGTTACTCGAATATCTTAAAACAAAAGGAACGCTTAGAATGTTTAATGTTTTCTATGTTATTGCGCACAACGTCATTTTTAACTGATGTTTGATTACTTTTCTTTGACTTTTGGTATATGGTTTTTGTCTTCTTGCTTGCCGGCTGTTTAAAAGGAGTAACTGATCATTTGCCTGTGTCTTAAAGCGTTGCTGATGAGCAAGTGGTTTCTTAGGTTGAACATACTTATGTATTGTTAATCGTCTTGGCTCTGGTCGGCTTGTGATCGATTGTAAACATCAGTGCAAATTTATGCCATAAGCTCAACGAAGCAGCCCGGTCGTTCAGGTTTAAATAACAATTTCTTAACGCCCCCGTATCTAACGAAATGAAATAAAGCCACACGATAAGAAAATTTGTTATTTTCAAGCTAAGCTTTATTACCTTATTTCGACGAGAGTTTATAATATTCAATACGAATAATTCAACTACTGCGTGAACCGGATAATCAATAGACAGTGATGTTTTTGTTTGATTTTGCACTGAAATTGATTCAATAGTACTTCTTCTCGCTTCTTTAGAAAACTGGATATCATTTCCGTTTCGTGGAGGATTCTACAAATATCCAAGCAACGGCCACAAAGAGCACTCAGACTCTGAACAAGTACTTGTGGTAGACACAATTTTATTCCGTGTGAGAATGTAACAATAAACAAATTCAAATCATAACCACTTCTACATCAAATATCGGCATAAAACGTATCTTGTGGTTTCCCCAAACAAATAAAAAAATGACAACAAAGGGAAAGTAACTTAAAATCTTATGGAAAACAAAACAATTGAACAAACTCGTCATTATTTTTATCCATAAATTATAAACATTGTGACAAGCGTCTATCCCTTGTTCGCCACTTAAGGATTTATTGCACTTAGTGCAACAACTTTCTGACATCGCATCGTTCGGGGTACAATAGGCACATAATAATATATCTCTCGTTTGAAGTGCACGCCACAATATAGTAGTTCCTATGGTAATATCATAAACCAATGTCACTACAACATGTTACAGAATGTAAAGTCTTCTGTTTACGGCTTTTGACTACACACATTACACAATGGTTCATAAACCACCCAGGTAACTTCAACTACTTTAACCATTGTGTCATTTGTGTGGCTGTGGGTTCGATACATATTCAGGGTGAAATATTAGTGGACTGCGTGCTTTTGCCAAGCTAAGCCAAGGTAATCGTTATGTCCCTTTGTTTCAATCTTTGTAAAGTAATTTGCGATGCAGGCATCATACTTAATGATTAGTATTCTCAAAAAAGTGTAATGTAAGTAAGACTTCTTGTTTTGGGACACAAAAAAGTTACACTAAGACATTCACTGATGGTCAAGTGATTACAGATCATGCACACGTTTCTTAAGTATTTTTTTAGCTGCTTTCTCGGTTCGATACAGATTCGTTATCGGGGACTAATGTATGATGAAACCACTTTAAAAGACTGATTGTTATTAAAACTAATGTTGAAGCAACCAAACCGAAATGGCTGTGCTACTAAATAAATCTAAAATAGCTCAGTGTAATAATGGCCTATTTTTAACATTTGCCGTAAACATACATCAAAAGCTTTTTAGTTGAAATTATGATTTCCTATGGACACATTCATATTTATGTACGTACACAAAAATAGGAATACATATACATAAGTGCTTATTGTGAGGCGTAAATAAAAGCTTATATAATATAAAGGGAATGTTACGAGATATCTACTGTGATCGTGGCTGTTGAACATCTAACCTCCTTTGATATCTAAAACGGGTCTAAATTGACAGGCTTTCATCTAGCCAAGGATATCGTAGGCGTGGCTGTATTATTAGAAATGCTACAAATCGGATAGTCTCGATGTTTTGCCGTTGCAAGGGGTGGTTAAGTAGAATGACAAATACGTAAATAATATTTGTTTAAAAGTTTGTTATCAACTTACTTCATGTGTATGAACAATGACGCGCAGGAGCTGCATTATTTTATTTACATGGCTAAAGAGACGTAATTTTTGTTGTTTGTAGATGCTTGCAAAACCAAGGTTATCATTCACGATCCGAAAAATGAACGCCACGCCATGTATAAAGAAGTCAATATAGGAAAATCACACGGTTATTTAGCCGCTATCTTTTATTATCTTTAAAGTGTAGTGGTAAATATTTCGACTACATTAATCAAGTAAAATAGAAAAGTACACTCAAGCTTGTAATAATGGTCTGTGGATTTGGATCATGAATATATCTTTTGTTTGTTGCGACAATAGAACCTGCATCATGTCATCATGTGCAATATAGTACTACTATAATGCACTTTAAAATGAATACGAAATTGCAAATTCCTTCAAGGATTTTCTCCTGATTTCTTTTTGATAAAAACCACAGCCTACGTACTATCTGTAAAGCAAACAAGTAAACAAAGTTGAAATGCTCGATAATTAAAACGAGGGTATTTAAAGAATTTTCTGTTACCAACTAGGTTAAATATAAATCTGTGCTCACTTTATAGGTTTTAGTACTAAACTATCTAATCTAGTTCCTAGCAAACGAACAAATTGTTTAATCAACTACGTATGGACACAAAACCACTGTAAAAGGCACAAAAGCAATTGGCTACGATAGGTACAGAGATCCGTTGATGTCTTTACCTGTTTAGTCGACATTTGAATCGGTTGAAACCCACTATTTCGATGGCAAAGCACAGCTCGGCTCGCCAAGCATTCAACAATTTTGGGGCTTTATCACTGTGTTGATAAACAATCTGTCGGTAGTCGATTCTTCGACTACCGACAGATTGTTCTTATATTCTACTAATATTATAAATGTGAAAGTTTGTGAATATTATGTTTAAATGTTTGTCACTGAATTATGCGTAAAACGTCGAAAAGCTTGACACAAAAATACCTATAACCTATACCTGGATTAACATAATAACATATTTTACCCGATATGCATTTCAGTGGAGTACACACGGTTGTATACTAGTACTATCATAATTAATGTCTTATTCATCTCGTGACACAACGTTGCGAATCGATTTTCTTAAAGAGAGACAACGTAACTATGTAAACATACCTAGTCTCAGTATATCCGCGACAGGGTAGGCAAACGGGCTTTAAACCCACATTGCATAATTTTTTTTAAGTCCTTATTTAGCGGCGAGTCTATTACCGTCTATCGAATATCATTAAGTCAAAGTCAAAGTCAAAAATCATTTATTCATTTAGGTCACAAAGTAACACTTATGAACGTCAAAGTATATAGGTTAGTGAGTTTACTAAGTTACTGAAGCTACATTTAGGTTAGTTGCTAGGTTCAGGCAAAGGGTAGAGCCTATGAGAAGAAACCTGCAAGAAACTCACGGCCACTCTTTTAAATCGTCAGTTAAATATAATTTCAGTATTTTACAACTCAGATTAACACGCTGTTACAGCCATTATGCCATATACTACTGACTATAAAAGCTAAAGATAATAACAATAATAATTTAATAATATTATAGGGAGGAAATAATTTGAGCTAAGATATATTATTTAATATAAATCTAAAATAGACAGTAGGATGGCATGATGGCGCATACACTTACACTTTGTGACTATGCAAAGGCTTAAATTGACTTATAAGTAATACAGATCTTTGAATCCTGTATGCAACAAGCAACTAGCTCCATGAGTTTTTGTCATTTAAGTAGTCGTTGACTGAATAATAACCCTTCCGAATAAGTTGTTTTTTAACAGCGTTTTTAAATTGAAACAATGGTAAATTAATTATGTTAATAGGTAATTTATTAAAAAAACGTATACCGAGTCCCGCAAATGTATTGTGAACTTTATGTAAACGATGATATGGGCCTACTAACTTATGCTTATTTCTAGTGTTTACGTTATGAATATCACTATTCTTATTATATAAGTAAATGTTATGTTTAATAAACATAATGTTAGCAAATATATATTGCGACGCAACAGTAAGTATGCCTATTTCTTTAAATCGATCATTATTTCTATAAAACTCAATAACATTTTGCTCGATCTGAAATTGTATTCAGTCACGAATACAATGCCCGAGTCCGTGTGAGAAAGTGACTCAGTACAACCCGTAAACATAAACGGATACTTATGCCACGGCCTAATGAGGTAGTCATTTATAAGCAGTAGTAGGTGCTTTCGTAATGAAGTGTTGGGGTGTGCCATTAGGAGGGCGTGTGTTGCAATGCCTATATAAATCTGCCAGTTTATTTTTCAAATAGGCTTCGTGGTCGCGTGCGCTACACCTTACCACAGCATAAAACTCATTTGCGATCGACTGAATGGTGTAGGATCGCCAACTTAATAAACAGACTTTATAACATAGATACTAATTCTATAAATATTGAAATAAAATTTAAATACACACAGTCTCACGCCTATATTCCGAAAGGGGAAGGCAGAGGTGTATTAGTTTGAACTATACAATCATAATATTGGCTTATGTTTACGCGAACGTTAAATTGAAATTAAACACTTTATACGGATTTTGTTGCGTTGTTTATTTTACTTTAAAGCACTTTTATTACATAATTTTGAAAACTCTAACACTACTATTATTAAACTTTACTACAATTTAAGCTATTTAAATTAATTAAAAATATTTATTTTTAAGTTTACACTTTGCCCCAACGTTTCGTTTGCTTTAAAGCAGCCATGTTCACAGGGAGACTAAGATGGTAGTTATCTCAATGTTTTGAAGTATACCTAGTTATTTCAAAGTACCCGAACATAATTTATTTTAATCTTTGGTGTTTCTATTTACGCATAATGAGCTCAAAGTATCATGAAATCTAGCTGTGTTTTGCTTCTTCTTGGGTTTGACTATTTGAATTACTGGATCCCAAGCTGGTGGTACATTCCAACCATCTTCTCTAAATAAATAATAATAGTGTTAGAGTTTTCAAAATTATTTAATAAAAGTGTTTTAAAGTAAAATAAACAACGCGACAAAATCCGTATAAAGCATTAAAGTGTTTAATTTTAATGTATACAATCATAAATTACCTATTTTAGAATCCTTGTATTTGTGGGCGAGCCTGTTGCCATTTTATCGGTTGTGGGCTTCGTGCTGCTGTTAAGTATTTTTGGCAAAAAACCCAAGAACACTTTGCCCAACCCGGGATTTAAAGACGAGACTTCATGCACAGTAGTCGCATACACGTCATCGTTGCGGCACCAATGCAGTCTTAAATTGAAATAAGTAATTAAAAAATATTATAAGGACTATAATTAGCATCTTGTCTCAAACACTATTCCATAATCTTAGAACACTTACTATATTTTTTTTTGAATATGTTTGTTTTGTATTAATTATAATGAACACTTAATTATAATGTTATCCTATAATTATCTGTGTACAGTTGGCGGTTGACAAGTTCATTACATGAACGTTTCAGTAACTACGAGGATTTGTTGTTGCCTGTTCGTCTGATACTCTTGAGACATTTATTAGGTAAAACCACAATCGATCAAAGTCTTTCTGCTTCATTAATCTTGCTCATCAACCAACACCACTGTATATTTCGTTGAAGATATTCACATTTTCCCTATTTTCTTAATGTAATGTTTCGTTTAAATCAATACTGTGTACGGTATATGACGCGGATTATCTAAACTATCGCTACTATAAAAATATAAGTATGACTGGGGAAAATTGCAGTGGGTTAAGTAGCTACCTCACTTTTAGTCATGTATCGAGTATTCTGGTCTCGATTTTCCTACTGTAGCTTCATTATGTAATTAGAAAAACATAGCTGGAGTTTATGATATGATGATGATGAGTTCATGATGAGTCTCCCCGTGACCATGGCTGCTGAAAAGCAACCGAAACGTTGGGGAAAGTGTAAAATTAAATCTAAATAGTTCTATAATTTAAATAGCTTAAATTGAAGTAAACAGTAACTAGCAAAAGTGTTTAATTGTTAAACACTTTTACTAGTTACTGTTTAGCTTAAAGTTTTAAAATTATGTAACAATAGTGTTTTATAAAAAATAAACAACGCGATAAAATCCGTATATAGTTTGCTTAATTTCAATTCATGATACTTTTAAACAATTGAGTAACAGCAAACTATTTCTAAAAAATGCTTGTGTTGGGGCCAATTGCTGTCATTTTATTTAAAATTGTAGCAACATAGTGATAATTGTCCAAATTATGTGCAACATGTTGGCTTCACGTCGTAACTAATAAAGTTCTATACTTACATTAATGTAACTAATTATTGGGCGGTTTGCATTTAATTTGACCAAATTATTATTTGCAATATTGTGTGCTATAAATTGGCTGATTGTCTGATTATACTGTAGATAAAATTAAATACCTACAAAATAGTAGATGCACCAACAGCCCCGTAATCCTGCTTTCAGTATAATTATCAGCAGATCAACGGTAACAAAATGTACGCAGAAATGTATAGAGTTTTAAAATGTATAACGCTGGGTACGTATTACAATACCGAAATTTCATTATAACTATGACTGAAATACCGACGTCTAAAACAACGAAATTCAAAATACCGAGAGTTTTAAATGCCGATAGCCGTTATATCGAAACATAAAATACCGATGTCCAAATGCCCGAAAGGATGAAACCCTGAAAGCCTGAAAGCTTCAGGGTTTGGATATGCCAATCCCATCAGACCCATCCTCAGTCCAGCCAAATGCGTCGCATTCACACAGTATGTGCGATATGGACTCGTCCTGTTCACCACAGGCTCTGCAGATCGAATTGTATGCCAATCTCAATCTGCACAGGAAGTCGTTGGTGCCAAAATGGCCAGTGAACGCTCCTGTGAGCAGGTGCCTTTGGCTCTTGCTATACCCGCAGAATGTCCGGGTGAAGCCTGTGGCTCCGTTTGCAATGAATTTCTTGGAGTGTTCCAGACTCCTAAAGGCCATCCACTCTAGCTTATGTTTATCATTGCCATGTGCATTCAGAGCTGCCTTGACGGTGCTCTCAGAGAGTCCCACGAATGGCTCGGGGCCCACAGACAGTTGCTCCGAGCCCTTTCTGACTAATTCATCAGCCTCCTCTATATATTATTGCTTAGTTAAATGATAACTTGTAAAAAACTTTTAGGTTATTTTTTTATATGTGAAAGTCAGGCATGGCAAAAGTTAATACATATATGGCGAAAGCCATAGTATATCATAGTATAGTATAGTACATGCAAACGTGATATATATAACTTGTTATTAGCAAAGCAAAATACTACGTGCCGTAATACATAATAGTTAATATTGTTAATTATGCAAATAAAGTAAACATCATAATTTCCCTTTCCTATATAGGTCCGTACTACGTATGTATAATAACTTAGTATATAAGCCTTAATTAAGTAACAATAAACCAGTCAATATTCAATCACCACATCGTCGTTTTAATTGGTTCATAAAGCAACACGCAATAATTGGTGACCCGACGTGATCTATTGGTCTCTAGTGCTGATATAATACCGGGACGACCGGAACCCAATTTGGTTTTCAGCGGTGAATCTAGAGAACAATAGTATTACGATATTATCACATCCTCATAACGTCAGAAGAAAAATGGCTCCACCAATAACTCCTTCAAAAGGCGACTCAGGCTGCGAAACTGTTGCTGCAATCACGGTCACGGAAAAACTACCGCAATTTTGGACAGACTCACCACGATTATGGTTCGCTCAGTTTGAAGCCATCTTGGCACCACAAAAACAGGGCGAAGACTACAAATACAATATGGTAATATCTAAATTACCAAAAGAGGTAGTCCATCAGGTTAGTGACATTTTGACTAATCCTCCCAGCGATAATAAGTACTCCACCATCAAGGAACGTCTAATAAACTGCTACGAAGAGAGCGAACACCGACGTTTTCACAGACTACTATCAGAAATGGACCTCGAAGACCAAAAGCCTTCCCAGCTCTTGAGAAAAATGAAGGAAGCGGGATGTGGAAATATAAACGACGACACTATTCGTCTTCTGTGGCTAAGACAACTTCCCGCTTCGCTAACAGCGATTATATCGGTTACAAACAATTTATCATTAGACAACTTGAGCGAGTTAGCCGATAAAATATATGAAAACTTGACCTACAACAAGAATACCACTCAAGAGACATCGGTTGACATTAATTTAATAACAAACATATCGTCACAACTTGCAGCTATGCGAATAGAAATAAATGCATTACGTAGCGCACGCGAGCATCAACCTATGCAACGCAGCAAATTCCATTCACGCCATACGTCACACTCACGGTCAAGGTCGCGCCACAGAAGCTCGCATAATGGAATTTGTTATTATCATAATCGTTTCAAGCAAGATTCGTATAAATGCAAGAAGCCATGTTCGTGGAATATGAACAAAAATATCAGGCCGTCGGAAAACTAGAAGTAGCACAGAAAACGACGGGTCTCTGTGCTATTTACCCAGCAAACCGTCTAACTATAACTGACTCAAACAGTGGTTATAGATTTTTAGTCGACACGGGTGCTAACATTTCGGTTATCAATCGCACAAATAACGAGAGCAAAGCATGCGAATACAAATTATTCGCCGCCAACGGCAGCCCTATAAATACATACGGGGAACGCACTTTAATGCTTAACCTAGGACTTCGCCGAAGCTTTAAATGGACATTTACCATTGCCGACGTCAAGATGCCAATTCTGGGAGCTGATTTTCTGGATCATTATCAATTATTAGTAGATATACACGGAAAAAAACTGATCGATAAAAAGACAGGTTTGAAAACGCCTGCCAAAAAAGTGAGAGCAAACATTGCATCAGTCCTATCGTTAAACGCTTCTCTACAGGAACCAATAAAGCGATTGTTAGAGAAATATGAAGACATTACAAAGCCTAGATCGATGAACCTACCTACCAAGCACCAAGTACAGCATCAAATAATAACAAAAGGTTTCCCAGTATTTACTCGAGCGCGTCCATTACCTCCTGATAAATACAGAATTGCAAAACAGGAATTCCAAGACATGATGGATATGGGAATTTGCCGACCGTCAAGCAGTCAATGGGCATCGCCACTTCATTTAGTCAAGAAGAAGAATGGCGAATGGAGAGCATGTGGAGATTACCGCGCACTAAATAAAATAACAGTACCAGACAGGTACCCACTTCCAAGGCTACTTGATTTTACGTACGTGGCAAGCGGAAAAGGAATTTTCAGCAAAATAGACATAAAGAAAGCTTTTCACGTTCTGCCCGTAGCTGAACCAGAGAAAACAGCGATTATAACCCCTTTTGGACTTTTTGAATTCATCAGAATGCCATTCGGGTTACGAAACGCAGCACAGTCCTTCCAAAAATTTATGGACTCCATATTCAGAGACTTGGACTACGTATTCGTGTATGTAGACGACATATTTATCGCTGATAAGAAAAATAATATTAAGGAACATTATGAACACTTAGAAGAGGTGTTTAAGCGCTTGCATGATCACGGCATAACAATAAATACAAACAAATGCGAATTTGCCAAGTCGGAAATTGATTTCCTCGGTTATCATATAACGAGCCAAGGGTTGACTCCTACTATGGAAAAAATTCAAGCCATAAACAATTACCCTAAACCACAAACGATAAATGAATTACGACGTTTTTTGGGTATGATTAACTTCTACCGAAGCAGTATTCCACATGCAGCAAAACATCAAGCACCATTAAATAAATATTTAATTAATTGTAAGAAAAATGATAAGACAGTTATACAGTGGAATACCGAAGCAAACCACGCGTTTGAATGTTGCAAGCAGGACATTCGACAATTAACTACATTAGCATGTCCGGACAGCAACGCGCAAATAGCTTTAATGACGGATGCTAGTCTCAAATGCGTAGGCGCTGTACTACAGCAGCGAAGAAACAAAAAATGGGAGCCGATAGCTTTTTTCTCCAAATCACTAAGTGAAGCCCAAACAAAATACTCTACTTACGATAGAGAGCTACTAGGAATTTATATGGCTATAAAACATTTCAGAAGACTCATCGAAGGACGAGAATTTACGGTCTACACGGATCACAAACCACTAATGCATGCTTTCGATAAGAAGCCGTCATTGGATGATACCCCTAGACGAATCAGATATCTGGATTATATATCACAATTCAGTACGGATATCCAGCACATCAGCGGCCACAAGAATTTGGTAGCCGATGCTTTATCTCGAGTTATCGAAACGATATCCTTACCCTCTGCAATCGATTGGTACGAGGTAGAAAAATATCAAAAGAATGACAGCGAGTTAAAACGATTAAAAGCCAATAAATCGTTAAAAATAGAATTAATACATTTTCCAGATAAAAATATTAAGATTTATTGTGATATATCAACAGGAAAACAACGCCCTTTTATGCCCCTCAAATTCAGGAAAACTATCTTCGAAAGTTTTCATAACATTAGCCATCCTGGTAAGAATACTACGAGAAAACTGATTTCAACTAACTATATATGGGAAAATATGAATAAAGACGTAAATAAGATGACTGAGACATGTTTACAATGTCAACGAGCAAAAATACATCGTCATACAAAATCACAATTCGGAAAATTCATGCCAACAGGAAGATTTTCCCATCTTCATATTGATTTAGTTGGGCCTCTACCCACTTCTAAAAACAAACGATACATAATTACAATGATAGATCGTTGTACTTCATGGCCAGAGGCATTTCCCATAGCTGATATAACTGCAGAAACCGTAGCCAGAACGGTATATGAAGGCTGGATAGCCCGATTCGGATGCCCTGAATACATTACCACAGACCAGGGACGCCAATTTGAATCTGAAATATTCAAAAATTTAGCAAACTTAATGGGAATTCATAAAATTCGAACCTCCCCATATCATCCACAGTCAAACTCTAAAGTAGAACGACTGCACAGAACATTGAAAACGGCATTGATAGCAAGAGGTAACACAATCAATTGGACAAAAGAGTTAGCTACCGTTTTACTTGGCATACGTACGAGTTTACGGCAAGACATAGGATACTCGGCAGCTGAATTAGTATACGGTTCAACAATTAGATTGCCTGGAGCATTTTTCGAGACACATAATAACTCAACATACGCAGATTTTATCACAGAAATTAAGGACAACTTAGAACACATGATTTCTGTTCCACAAAGACAAAGTAAGAACGACAAGATATTCGTGCACCCACAGTTATCGGAATGTAAGCACGTTTTCTTACGTTGTGACCGATTACGGCCAAGTCTTACACCGCCGTACGATGGTCCTTATCTTGTCATCAGTCGAAATGATAAGATCTTCACGATCTTGATAAACGGACGACAAAAAAGTGTAGCTATCGATAGAGTTAAACCTGCATTCATGTTAAACGATAGCAAGATAAGCAAACGGACAATAGACGACCAGATAACGAAAACTTCACAAGCAGATAAGAAAACAGAAACAAGAACACGTTCTGGTAGAATCTCCCGCCCGACGGTTAGATTCCAATTATAATATATAAGCTAGAATAACACTACTTTATGCATTCACTTAGCACAGCGTCGAAACAACACATAGCATGGGATCAAACTCGAGCCACGAGAAGGAACAAATCAACATGGTGCAGAACAATGCAGTAAAACCAGAAGATTTATTAAACCTGCACTCCCAAGTGGTCGAGGAAGTACAAGGGATCCGGAGCTGGATAATATTCATGACGATAGCAGGGGTTGTCATATGTACAATCGCAACCATAGTCATAGTGTTCAAATTCGTAAGCAATAAGATCGAGAAGAGGCTGACGAAAATAATTAGAGACGGAAACGTTGTTTAGAAACGTAGGCATAAAATTATACTGTATTATTATTTTTTTCTAATCTAATTATTACTATGTGTAATTTAGTTTTTTTTCTTCAAGGGGGGAATATCTATGGCGAAAGCCATAGTATATCATAGTATAGTATAGTACATGCAAACGTGATATATATAACTTGTTATTAGCAAAGCAAAATACTACGTGCCGTAATACATAATAGTTAATATTGTTAATTATGCAAATAAAGTAAACATCATAATTTCCCTTTCCTATATAGGTCCGTACTACGTATGTATAATAACTTAGTATATAAGCCTTAATTAAGTAACAATAAACCAGTCAATATTCAATCACCACATCGTCGTTTTAATTGGTTCATAAAGCAACACGCAATAACATACATGGCGTCTTCCTTTATTTCATTTTTTTGACTATATCTTTGAAAATATTATTTAGTTACATATCCACATATTTGAAAACCTTTAAAATATATATTTTTTTAATTTAGGCCATTCTTCCAAACGGTAAGGCTAGCCTAAATTAAATAGAACTGAATTACTTAAATTCTTTCTTATCTCTAGCTAAGGCAGGAGTAAATAATATATGTATATAGGAATACGTATAAGTATTGAGCACGTGCCATAAACACACAGTTAAACGTACGATGCCTTACTCTTGGCGTAATGACCGACACGTTGATTAATGACAACTTTTTAATGCTACTTTAGGAAAGTAAACTGTTACCTAACAAACTTATTATAGACGATGGTACGTAAAAATATTTTCTAACAAATTAATCAAATATTTGAGAAAGTAGTAATTATACTCTGTGAGCATAACGCAGCAGTAATCAAAGGAAGCAGGAAAGTTTCGGCTCAAGAGCGTGTTTAAGTTAACTAATGCGTGCCTGGTGCGGAAAACTTGATTAAAAAACGTCCTTCGAGTTATGAGGCTTGTCTCCATTAGCCTCCTAGCGGCCCAAAGGGATTTTTCTTTTTAGGTAACCTGAAATCCAATTACAAAAAAACAGATGGGGCGTTCAAGCCGGCTCCTTTTAGCGTCCGCTTCAAGGCTTTAACGTGACGACTAAAACTAAGTACTATATCCCAAATATTAATTATGCGAGTTCAGCTAGAACAATAAAGCCAGGAATTTAATTTAATATTTTATTCGAGCAATTTAATTGATTACCGTGGTTTCCCCGTAGACGTTCGACAAGGAACGCGGTCGCCCGGAGATATTTGAAATACGCCGCATATTGAAATCCTCGAGCCATCATATCGGACTAAAATGACCCGTGACGATCCCCGCTCTCTTATTACGTGAGGATATTTAAAAAAAATGTCCAGTCTCCGTGGGTATTATTATTTCCCTTATTAAAAATAACCGAGATTGCGTGGAGTAAATTGTACAGGCATTGTCCTTTAATTTGGCACAGTGAAGATTTTATGAAAATATTTGGCGCGTCATATTGCACTGGTACACTCCAGCGGATAGAGACTGGTGTGACGGTACTATTGCTGTATCTAAATGGAAAACAGAATATTATTGTATTGATATAAACTATAACAAGTAAACACCATTAAAGAGTAAACAGTAAACCCCGGAATTCAAAAGCAAAGATGAATAGAACCTGTAAGAGTGGTAAATTAGAGACGACTAATTTCTCCATGGAGTCGAGTAAATACATAAAATCAAGTAATGCGCCAAGTTGAGAAAGTACGGCCAGTGCGCTGTACGGAATGCTTCGAAGTGGCTTCGTGTGGGTCTAGTTAGTTCCAGTAAACAAACACACAAGTCGCTGCAATCGTGACGTGACCATCGCCCAGATGCTGTGCTCTGAGCCACTGTTATAGTACGTTCACTAGAAATGTTTTGTAGGGATAAGTACTTACTTTTCTTTGTTGCATTCTGTCAGTGAAATAGATTTGTCTACAGATAGTGCGTTTACTTGTACCATTATCAAGCACGGATCCTCTCTTAGATTGAGGGTGTTATTTAAGAACCTGATTGCACAAATGTTGGTTGGATGCATGAGTAATCAAGGACATGTAAATTTACTCCCGTTTTTATTGTCATCCTTAAAAAGAATTTTAAATGATGATATGGTTTAAATATTTTACCTACTAATTTATTTGACTTCGTTTTGCATTTTCAGTAAAATGGATATTGTTTTACCGATAGTGCACAATAATAATAATGAAAACATAATATTATTTTATTTTGAAATGTGTCCGTTCTTCATGTGAAAGTTATCGCTTTTTTATATGTGGAAATTTAAGTGAACAAACTATTAAGATACTTTTGGACGTATGTATGTATGTAGCAAAAAGAATACGATATTATATTTTTGTTATGTATGAAAGTATAATCACGATCTCGATCTCATCTTTGGCTTTGGCGTTCGTCACTTGAAAAGTAAGGTACAGGAGTATCGCCTAAGGTAGTGCAGATATGTACTTCGCTAACAGAATAATTTCCCTGGTTGGAAGTGCTGGAACTGTATAGTTTCTGGGTCGGAATACACGAAGCAAGGCAATGATTTCATCTCTAAGAACTCAAAATATCGTGCTAATTAGAAGAGATTTATGTAGAAAACTTTGCATAGACCGAATTAAAATACAATAGTGACTAGCAGCGATAGCCTAGTTGGTGATCGTTGGACTACTGCACAGAGGTCTCGAGAATCCCAAGACACGCATCTCTAACTTTTCGGAGTTATATGTGTATAAAATCGTTAATTATTATCGCTCGCTCTCATGGTGAATGAAAACGTCGCGAGGAAACCTTATTTGAGAGTGCTTCATAATGTTCTCAAAAATAATTATGTGAAGTCTGCCAATCCGTAATGGGCCAGCGTGGTAGACTTGGGCTAACCCACACTGAGAGCAGGCCCGTGCTGAGTATCCCCCTCTTCTCTACGACTAGTTCAGTTTATGATATAGCGTTCCCCTACACCAAACTTAAAGGTTATATTAGGTGGAACCGCTGTACCTTCCAGTGCCCGAGAGCACCTTCCGGGACCAGTTATAGACAGGTCTTGTCCCCAAATCTCGACTCTCCATCTTACCTCAGAGATCCGGTTCTCGTAAGCGAGCTAACTCGTGCCCAAGTGACACTACCTATTCTCCAGATAGGTACCGGAGCAATAAAGCCGCTCACCACCCGCAACTCTAGGAGTTGCTAATGAAAACTTCACTGAAGCCGACGGAGAAGCCGCCTCCCATATCTCGAGTAGGGTACCGGAGCTGTATAAGGCACGCTCACTTCCCGACGTACATCCATACGCCTACCCAAATAGGCCTACAAGCAGGGTGTGGCCCGAGTCACTCTAGGTATGACTCTTGCTAAGCAGGCAAGCACCCGAGATGCGTTGTGGCCCCGTGCCTCGCGCGACTGACTGGTTTGCACTAGTAGCACCTAAGTCCGACGCTTGTACGCCACGTGCTTGCCGAGCAACGAACATGTCTTCCTCAGCGGCTAACCACATACCCCTGCGAGTCCAACACCAATGTCAGGCACCGCGCACTCTAATCAACGGTCGATAGAACACATCTTTCGAGGCGATTTTATTATGATAGTGACAGTGCGATGGCTAGCTGTAACTATAATTTAAATCTCATTTGCTCTGCGATGCAAACGAAACAGTGAGTGGCGATTAGTCTATAAATAATAACCAGCCAAAATAGCGACCTTATTGCCTTCGGCGATTAATTAATGATGCACTTTTTTATTTACATTGCCCAATTTAAAAGGCAAAATTAAACATTTTAAAACTTTAAATGGACATAATATATGTAATTATATTGATAGTGTATTTAGCTTATAATACAAAGTCGATTTTAATGCCTTTTGGATCGTAAGCGTGACTTCTGGTCATAAAGTAACAAGATTGGTTTCGTGATCCAACAATTGATGTAACCGTTTTTTACTGGTAGGAAATTCAAATCAAAGCTATGCATAATAAATTAGTAAATGCAATAAGATTATCATTAATTTCACTAAAGTGCAACATATCTCTCAAAGTCTGTGTATGTATAAACTGCGTAATCTAGATGGTAGTATAGGGGTAAAAATATGATTTCATTAAATATTTCTAATGTGATCATAATTACGCAACTCTTCCTAAATTTGTGCCTCTATGTCTTTTTAGATATCAAGCACTTTAGCATAATATTGTTGGCTTTCGTTTCAGCACAATACCATTTACCCCGATATCTGTTCATAGTACGAACACTGCTATTTTTGTTACAAAACAGCCAAATGACATCGGGTCGATCCTTGCTTCTGTGTATGTATGATGTTATGTTTATGTTCAATACTTATTGCCTGCCGCGCTAGAAAAAGTTGTGCATAAATTTTTCATTTAAAACTCAAATCAAACCAGATATTTTTCCATTTCTATATCAGAATACTTTTCCTTTGAGGACGTCTTCATAAATACGCCTTGTCCCTTTAATTGGCTCAACATCTGTGTATAGATGCCAACTGTATCTTGCACAATAAAATACCGTTTACATTTCTGCTCCGCTGTTCACTTGTTTGCAGGCACCGGACCAACTCACGAGGGGTACCCCTTATTTATTCAAGAAATTTGATATTTGCATACTTATTTAGATATGTTGCATAATTTAATGTAATATGAATAATAAAATGTTGTGGTTATCATCCGTCTCGAAAATATGTATATTTATATGGCAATAATATTCCAACGAGCGGTAATCTGTTCAAAGTAATTTATCGTGGAAGAAATTTACCACAATGAGAGAGCTGACATGACAACGTATTTGGTACTCCCTATATCGATATATATATACGGCACGTGTTAAATTAATCACTTACGAGATTAATAAGTATTAATTACATTAAACATGATAGAATAAATCGTTTGCCCGTCGACGCATTTGTCACAATAACACTGAAACGTTAAAATACACGAACATTTACAAATTAATTACACTGAATAGAGCTTATTACACGAAGCGCTTAGCAAAGTAAAGTTGGTTTAAACTATTTCATTCAACGTATAATGTTAGTTGCAAACTTCCGACGGAAATTCTTGGGTACGCCGACGGTTTAAATTGTACCATTCGATATATTGTAAACAGCATGTAATGAGTTTTTGAGTCCTGTCTTATCAACTATTCTGTCCAAAATGTTTTCGGTATTTCTTAACGGTGTGTACACTGCCGGATGGCAATAGCGCGTAATAATGAGTTTGCTGACGACCAGTGTTTGCGAAAATGACAGGAATTTGACGCAATTTGAATCGCAGACTGGCAACTATTTTAATATACGCTATCATAACGGTTGAAAAAAGGGCTGAAACGTGCCCGTACTGATAATGTGATCTCGAAATTCTTCTATAAATATTAATATTATAAAAACGCCGTGTTCTATGAACTAAGTTACCAGGGAACGGGAATCGTGTCTAATTTAGTGGCCGCAATTATAACTCTCTAGCCGGTCGTCTAGTTGCACTGAGACAGCATTTTTATCTAAATAGAGCACAGTGATCAGAGGCTCGCTCTGTAAATTTATTCGTGGAGCAATAACAACCGCTTGCAGTTCACTACGAATAGATACCAGTTATATCTCGTGCAAATAAAAACCATTTTGATGCACTGTTTGAAATAAAATTCTGTGTCGGTGACGTCCGCAATCAACACGAACACGTCTAAAAATGTCCGCGAACGGGAAGGTCTGTTTAGTCAACAATTTGAGGTCGGATCGGCACATCAAAGCGTTTTTGAATTTCAAAGTCGGTTTCACGCTTCGGCTTTAGGTTGTCCCGTTTGACACATTATTTTTACTTTTTAGGTGTTCAGTAAAGATTTGCGATGTTGGTTTTCAGTGTCGAGACTGAAAGCATTCGTGTGCATATTGATGTACTTGTATGTATATTCAGCGCGGCAGATGTGAGCATGTAAGCTTTACATGGATGTGTATTAACGAATCTTTGTTTTGTTAAATTAATATCAATGCTACGGATGTATCATTGATATTAATATCCATATATGTATAATAACAAAGTGCATATTGGCGAAATAAATCTTTTAAAATAGAGTGCCGATCTATCTTCTATCTTTATGTTTTTACATTTTATGATTATCTTAATTTAGGTGAATAACTTTTATGATATTTATGAAATTCAGACCATATCGAAGCTCAATTAGGTATTTTTTTTAATACTAAATAGAATTGGCACTCAGAGCTAATTGCCTTTGTAAATATTTCCTACTATTTATATAATCGAGGATTTTCATCACTAGATTATTGCTATGGATTTTGTATTTAAGTACAGTCACGCTCGATCAAAATGTGTTTAGCGAAATTTCTCGTGAACACAAACAGGACGTTTTGGCGAGTCTACTTTCAAATAGCAGTGCAAGCAGATTTAACGTGTTCCGGGAAACAAAGCGAACACAGCCACGGTCCACGAACATTAAGTGTTTTTGGCACCGTGTGCTCACGTGGACGGCATTTCATTTATATTTTACACGCATTATATTCATACGATTCAGCACGAATTGCGCGAATTGCAACACAATGTTTTAGGGATTTACTACTATTAGGTTTTACGTTCACTGATACTAATATTAGGTATCAGTGACCGTAAATGAAACATGGAAGCTGTACTTTTATACTTAACACTTTATTACTGATACCGTAGCTACTTACTCAACTTACTCTACAACGTAGAAATGGATGTAACTGTTAAAGTAGCGAGATAGGTATTCTGTTTTATAGTTTATTTAGTTACTGTCAATGTCAAGAACTCAACCCGTTTATATAATTATACGTTATCATAGCGTCATGGATTTGTTTTATAAAGCCTCGCCCACTTTATGTAGATTCCGTTGTGCCATATTTTAGCGATATTAATATTTCCATGTTTTATATCCGTTCACTAATTAGTATTACAAGAACTTTAACTTACTTTCAATGTTTTAGTAAATGGTAATGTCAGGAATCAAAAGTGAAACAGCTTAAAAAACATATAAAAGATGCACTTTCACCTAAATAATCATTAAATTATTCAAGAAATGTCAATACAAATAAAGTAAGAGATTTTTATTTTATTTATTAGGGCCAAAAAACAATTACATGTTAAAGTATTACAATATAGTGTTTTACATTCAATTATCAAACATATAATCAACACCATTGTCCACGGATTAACAATGGAAAATGAAAGTGATGGTGAATACAATTGAATGGCTTTGACAATTTTTACTAAACAAAATCTAAAATGAAACGTTGTACTTAACCTAAAGTGATTTAAATAATTCAATAATTTTACGTTTAAATTATTGATGAGTGAGAGAAAATATGTCCAGCTGAATAAGATACGTATTGTATGCTTCAACAAGTCTACGAAGAGGCGCACGCACTCCGGCGTTTGATCTGCATGTGTCTGTACAGAACAGACGAGGCACACGAACTCGTCGTCGAATGACAGTTCTAGGAACTATATAACATATTATATTTGTTAACTCAATGCAGTCAAATCTGTTGTTGCATAAACCGTGCAGCATCATGGCTCCCAAAAGTAAGCGCCTGGACTCCAATCTTAGAATCCCATACCGATTAAGTAAATCTTTGTAAGGTATGCTTGAGCGATGAAATTTGTAGTTCATAGAACGCAAAAACTTTTTTTGTACCATTTCTAGTCTAAACTTGTATGTTTCATAGTAGGGATGCCAAATAGGAACTGCGTATTCTAACTGAGACCGTATCAAAGTTTTGTATAGAAGCAAGAACGTAGAGGTCCGTACAAAGTCACGGGAGGATGTCATAACAAAACCAAACATTTGAAAGGCCTTATTAATAACATTATCAATATGTATATCTAAGTGTAAACAAGAGTCCAACGTAACGCCAAGATCACGGACTAAATCAGTCTTATTCAAACACACACCATTAATGGAATAATCAAAGTTGATCCTATTTTTGTTTTCGGTAAATGTGATTGATTTAGGTAAACTGAGAAAGAGTTGGCATTTAGGTAAACAGAGAAAGAGTTTATTTTGAATACAATACGAGTGAAGTCTATTAAGATCGTCTTGGAGTAGTAAACGGTCATGAGTATTTTTGCAGGGTCTGTAAATTTTGATGTCATCGGCATATAATAAAAAGTGTGAATTCATAAAGCAATTTTTAATATCATTGATAAATAAAACAAATAAAAGCGGTCCTAATATGGATCCCTGCGGAACTCCAGATGTTGCCAATATAGAGTCGGATTCATAACCTTTAACGACAACTATCTGAGACCTATTAGAAATATATGAAGCAAACCATCTAAGCAGATTACCGAGTATACCATTAAAGGCAATTTTCTCCATAAGCAGCGCGTGATCAACCTTGTCAAAAGCTTTTTGAAAGTCTGTATACACAGTATCTACCTGAATTCGTCGATCCATATTCTCAAACAAGTAATTAGTAAATATCATAAGATTAGTCGTAGTTGATCGGCGTTTGACAAAGCCATGTTGTTCGGGCATGATAATTTGGTGGATCTGAGGATATATAGTACCGTGTACAAGACTCTCAAAGACCTTGGACAGTGTGGATAAGATGGAGATGGGGCGATAATTCTCAACATTTGCCTTATCGCCTTTTTTGTATACAAGAATAATGAATACATGCTTCCAGATTGTCGGAAAGTTGCCTTCACATAGACACTTGTTTAATATTATATGTAAGGCAGTGCACAAGTGTTTTGAAGTATTTATAAAAAAGCTGGGTGGTAAGCCATCAGGCCCAGCACTCTTAGACGAATCTAATGATTTTAATTGTGAGCAAATGAGTTCTTCAGGCAGGTAAATATCAGATAAGCAGCATGCCTCATCCGCATAAACATTATTGGGTAACCATTTGGTAGGATCGAAAGTTGTAGGTCCATACACGGAACTAAAATGAGAGGAAAATAAATTGCATATATCTGCAGCATCACCGGATGATGCTTCCCGAAGGTACATACTAGCCGCCATGCTTGCGTTACTCTTTCTGTTTGTTATGAAGGTCCAGAAATGCTTTATGTTTTTAGGAATGCTATCTTCAACTGAATTCATATAGTTACGGTAACATTTACTACACTCTTTGTGAAATAGAGTACGATAAGTAGAGAATTGTAAGTAGTCAGATTGATTGCGGTACTTCTTCCACATGATCCACGCCTGTTCTTTAGATTTAAAAATACGGATGAGAGAAGGAGGAAACCGTACAGGGAAATTAGATCGCCTAACCCGAGTTAGCGGTACGTATGATCTGATAATGCCATACAAAATCTCATAGAAGACGCTAACAGCTTGTTCAGACGATAGATGATGAAGTAACGCATTCCAATTGATATCTGCTAGATTGTTGTTTATGCCTTTATAATCAGCTTTATTAAAGTTATACCTCTTACTTAAACGGCACTTCATAGAATTGAAATTCATACCAAGACTAGTTAACGTCGAAAAAGGAGGATGGTGGCTATCGGGTTCTAACAGAAGTTCTATTACAGGACACTTTAAGACAGTCTACGTTTGAAATGAATATATCTAATATTCGGCCTAATTTATTTCTTGTGGTATTGTACTGTAAACCATTAACTAAGCTCATGAAATTAAACAACGTGCGCCCTATTGAATTAGATGCCCGTGCAATCGCATGATTCCCTAGGATCAACCAGTCGATATCAGGTATGTTAAAATCACCGACAATAAAATATGCATCCATAGAGGTGTCATTGGCTAAGCCCTGCAACTTATCAAAATACTCCACATAGGCTTCCTCACATGTACGAGGCGGTACATAGGCAGCGCTGATGACATGATGTCTGTTACGCTGAGAAGCTGGCAACCGCACAATCACTTGTTCAACCTCTGTATGTATGAGTTGTGTTTTTATTAGACTAGGTCGTAGCTCACGAAGCACTGCCACTAATACACCTCCGCCCTCCCGTTTATTCGTTGCAATCCGATTGCGGTCATATCGAAATACTAAGTATCGATCATCAATAAACTCATTGTCACGAATGCTAGGAACGAGCCAGGTTTCAGTCAGTATAATAACGTCATATGAGTGCGACAATATATTCATGTAAAGTGTTTGTAACTTTGTACGGATATCTCTACAGTTCTGGTAATATATTAAAATATTATTTGTAGCCATTGATGCTTTGCGGTACAATTAAAAACCTTATTAAAAGTGCTGAAACATACAACTTGTTATACATATGAATAATAATAACTTGCAACTTACATGATAGCATAAAACTATAATAACAAATGGCCATATTATTACTATTGAGGTACAGATTATTCCTGGAATGCATACAGATAGTTAGTTTCGATATTATAATATAAAATCGCAATATCGGTACTGAAATGTTATAAAATATTATTATGAAAATATTATATAAGATAAGTGAATCATATGGACAACAGTAGATATGCACATTAAATATTGTGAGAAACAATTGTAAACAGCACGGTTCAAAACAAGCCTGAGTACTATTACCACTCATCAAGGAATATATTATGCTAAGACTAATAGAAATTCTAAGAACTTAAAATATAAAAGTTTATCAAGGGGCACTTTCCATCGAGGTCTTCTCACCAATGACAATTTTATTAATATCAGCCTCAGACCGTTCTGCAAATGCTGAGATGCCGTCGCTCCGGCGAACAAGTATTGTGGCATTTCGGACCCGAACATATTTAAAACCATGTTTGCTGGCGACTTTTTTGGTTTCACGAAATAAGCCTTCTTTAAAGTCAGGTGTTCTTTTAAATATATCGATACTGTATTGCCTAAGATTCCTATTTGATCTGACTTCAAACCTTGAGCAGCGATAGCTCAGTGGAGAGACCAACAGACTGCAATGCAGAGGGTCTCGAGTTCGAACCCACGTCGCGCACCTCTGACTTTCGGAAGTTATATCATCATCATTTCAGCCTATTGCAGTCCACTGCTGGACATAAGCCTCCCCCAGGGTGCGCCACAAGGCCCGATCTCCCGTTTTCGCCATCCAGTCACCTCTAGCCACCTTTTTCAGGTCATCGGTCCATCTGGCCGGAGGGCGTCCTACACTACGCTTGCCAAGTCGTGGTCTCCACTCAAGAACCCGTCTGCTCCAACGATCATCGGTTCTGCGACAGATGTGACCAGCCCACTGCCACTTCAGCCTGCTTCACTTCTGAACTACGTCAGTGGCTTTGGTTCTTTGTCGGATAGTCTCGTTCCGGACTTTGCCCCTTAACGAGATTCCGAGCATACACCTTTTCATAGCTCGTTGAGTGACATGCAATCGGTGGGCTAGTTTCACTGTCAGGTTCCAGGAAGTTATATGACTTTTCGAAATTATGTGCGTATTGATTGACAATTATCGCCTGCTCCGTGCCTCGGAAAGCACGTTAAGCCGTTGGTCCCGGCTGCCATGAACATCTATGGCAGTCGTTATTGGGAGAGTGTCGACACAAAAGATCCCACTAGATCGAAGTGTCGCCGGTCTGCACTGACTGGCCCCCACATAAGATAAGACTTCAAACCTTTGGCTTTCCGATACGCGCTCAGTAAATTATCACGAATTATTCGCGATTTAAATTTAACAATTATATTTTTCGGCTTATTGTCATTATGTTGTGCATAAGGAACTCTGTGTATGGATATAATATCATTTAGAGATATAGGTGAATTAATAGCGTTTCTATTGCCTCCATGATGCATATTAGATTTTCACTGCGCTTTTCAGGCAAGTTACAGATTTTGATATTGGCTTGACGTGCCTGCTGTTCAAGTGAATCGATTTTCGCTTCAAGTTTGGCCACTTTCTGATCACCACTATGGTTGTCTATGTCTTGTAAGCGTTTGACATGTTCTTTGTGTTCGCTTTCCAATGTCTCAAGACGAGTTTTTATTTCTTCATAACTAGTATTAAAGAATTGCATAGATTTTTCTATCTCTAAGTTAGTATTTTGGATTTCAGGTTCTGCTTTTTAAGTATTGCCACCTCTTCAATTAATCTATTAAGAATAACCTCCTGATCAGCCTTCCAAGATATAAACATATTCTTTAGATCATCCAATTTGTCTGATTCCGTGCAGCGTCGTCACCTCGGAAGCGCTTATTGCACTGTCTCATTGTTATATTGGCAGTCTCATAAATATTTCTTTCGGAAACCGAGGCTGTTGGAGAGAGATCAGGTTCCGAACACGTTTCCAATAACGTACGAGTAGATGGTGAACTCTTCGGCGGGGAGCGCATCATGCGGGGCATTGTTAGTGAAAAAAATCGATAATAGGACAGCAAATATGCAAAATAGTACTAAGTGCTGAACGTCACTTGCGCTTTAAGTCAAAGTTCACAAAAAAAAAAAAAAAAACTTAATCCTTTTTCAAAATATTTCAGAAAAAAGAAACACAAAAATGTCCAAAATGGCCAAAAAAAGATCAAAAAGTAAGTAAAAGTCCAAAAGAGTAATAAAAAGAGAAAATAAAGAGTCCAAAAACAAAAAAAAATCGGCAGAAAGAACTCAATTCCCTGGGACTTGAACTCGTGGCGACAGCCACACGAAGCGTACAGGTGTCGCAAGGCCGTGACCACTGTAAGGATATTCTCGAAAATTGCTAATGTATGGTAATGCAACTTGATTTTAGAAAGTTTAGGTACATGTGCTCGGCAGTCGATAATGAGGTCAAAGTCCAAGTCTATTGTTTACTGCGCTCGATGTTTATGAGGATTTAAATTGTAACAGTTTTGCACGGCATTTTATAATGTTATAACACTTGATTGCACAAAAAGTTTCCGAAATACACTCGGCGTCAAAAAAATCGCACCTTTGCAAAAATTTAATTCAATTCGGTTTATGTCGCGTTTAATCCTTTGTGTGGTTGTTTTATGCTATTTATTTGAAAGGTTGGTAGGTATAGTAACAGTAAAATACAGAAATATGCATTCAATTACAATCGTTTAAAAAAAAACAAGGTGCATGTGTCAAGTGAAAAAATTATCTTTATTAGGAAAAAATATTCAAACAAAAACAGGCATTAAAATTACAAAACAACAAAAGAAATTAATAAAAAATGCTATTTAAAACCTAGTGCAACCCCCTCTTGCTCTAATAACAGCTTCCATTCGTTCTTGCATGGACCCAATCAGCCGTACCACACTATCTTGAGGAATCCTATTCCATTCTTCAATTACAGCATCATGGAGGTCTTGTAGAGTTGCTGGGGCAGGATCACGTAACCGTACTCGTCGTTTTAGTTCATCCCAGAGATGCTCTATTGGATTCAGGTCTGGGCTTCTCGCTGGCCACTGCAAAACTGGAATCCCAACCTCGTGTAGATAATCCTGCACGATTACTGCGGTATGGGAACGAGCATTGTCGTGCATTAAAGTGAACCCATCCCCAACATATCCTGCATATGCATATTTTTAAGCCGGAGACATTTGCAAATAGATATGAACAATGTTACATTGTGTAGATCAACTAATAAAGGCCTTGCACAAGGTGATCCACTGTCTCCCTTACTATTTAATCTAGTTACTCATAAAATATGTCATAATTTGCAAAATGTATTAGCATCACAATATGCAGATGATTTTGTTATATATGTTAGTCAGGCAAATATAAAAAAATGTGAAAAATATGTTCAAGACGCTTTGGACGCCGTGGTGATATTATTGGATGAACTTGGATTAGGGATATCTACTAGCAAAACAAAATACTGTGTTTTTAGTAGAGGTCGTAGAAGAAATTTACCATGTCTTAAAATTAAAGATCAGCCACTAATATATGTCGACTGTATAAAATATTTGGGGGTCTGGTTAGATAAAAGCCTAATCTGGGGTAAACATATTAACGAAATGACAGCTAAATGCTCCAAATATTTAAATATATTAAAATTGTTAGCAGGGAGTAGCTGGGGTGTGCACGTGACACATTTGCGTCGTCTATATGTGTCTTTAATTAGAAGCCGTATGGATTATGGATGTTTTCTTTATGATTGCAGTGCTAAAAGTCACATTATGAAATTGGATAAGATACAAAACCAGGCTTTGAGAGTTATCGGTGGATTTATTAAAAGCTCACCAATACATGTCATGGAGAGCGAATTGAATATCGCACCACTATTTGTTAGGAGGCAATACCTGGCATACAAATATATTTTGAAAATTCTTTCTTGGTCTAATAATATTTCAGTTGGTCTAATACAAGAATTGAATTTTTTATGTAGTATAAGATATTGGCAAAATAAAAAGAAGCCATTACTTGCCCAAACATTCGAGGACGTTAAAGATATAAATATTACTTCATTTAACATATTACAAATGTTTAGCTTCGATAGATGGATTTCAGCTATTGACTTCAATGATATTATTAAGGCTGACCTAGAATGTGTAAAATTAGTTAAAACTTATTACGAACCCTGTGTCTTACTTAATAATGTCTTAGGGGAACTGAATACAAATTATAATAGTTGGCACTGCATTTATTCTGATGGGTCAAAGAGTACTCAGGGATTGGGAGTCGGGTTTTTTGACCAAACTCGTGCATATAAAGTTGGTTTTAAAGTTAGTGCAAAAGTATCGATTGTGAGACTGGAACTTGTGGCAATATTTCAAGCCTTATCCTACGTTAGCTCAGAAAATCTGAGTAGGATTGTTATTTTTTCAGACAGCAAAAGTGCTTTGCAACTCTTGGCTCGATGCGCCTCTGGTTTCAGAGGTGCATCGATAGCCTATGATATTTTAAAAATAATTACGCACTTAAAACAACGTGGGACAGAATTGACCTTGCAGTGGGTTCCAGCGCATATTGGATTACATGGCAATGAGGAAGCAGACCGTATTTCAAAACTAGCTGCAGTTACAGGGAATGAATTAGCTATTAAACTGGATTTCTGGGAATTCATGCCGAAATTTAAATTAAAATGCTTTAAAAATTGGGAAAATTATTTTAATGATTTGTCAAAAACGAAAGGAATATGGTACAAAGCAATCCAGAGTGAGCTTCCTCGTTCGCCATGGTTCGATGTACGAGGATTAAGTAGGAGGTATATTAAGTTAGCTTTAAGGTTACGTTCGGGACACTATCCATCAGCAAAGTTTGCATTCTTGATGAAAAAAATCAATTCACCTAATTGTACGACTTGCAATAGAGTTGAGGATGTGCAACATTTGCTGATGGATTGTGTCAAGAACAAGCGAGAGAGAGAGTCATTCATCAATGAATGTAATCTAAATGTGGTTGACGTTGGACTTATCCACACAATCTTAGCTAATCCTAAGTCTGATATAGCAAAGAAATTGTGCAATTTAATTACATTCATTGATTAGAAAATAAGTCTAAGTGTTATTTGGTTTTTTATTTTTACTTTGTAATATTTTTATAGCAAGAGTGCTTAATGTTTATATTTAAGGATAAGGCACGATGGAGTCTACGTATTCTTTAGAATAAAAACTCCAAAATAAATAAAGATTAAAAAAAAAAAAATATCCTGCATATGGGACTACATGCATGTCCAGCACCGCGGTTATGTACCGATGAGCGGTTAGTGATCCCTGACCACGAGCACCTCCAGTCCGGGATACGCAAACGAGTTCCGTCTTGCCGTCGACTGAAATTCCGCCCCAGAACATGCAAGATCCCCCTCCATATTCCACTGTCTCCTCCAAGCAAGCTTCAGAAAACCGTTCGTTTCGCCTTCTGTACACTCTCCTTCGCCTATCGTTAACGAAGAGACATACTCTCGTCTCATCTGAGAAGAGTACGGTCCTCCATTGTTCAAGATCCCAGTTGAGATGTTCTCGAGCGAACTGTAATCGCTCTCTACGATGCTGTGGCGTTAATTTCGGGCCCTTGGCTGGTCTTCTGGCCGCAATACTCCTTTCTCGCAGCCTTCTTCTAATCGTAGATGTGCTTACTGCGGTTCTACGAGCCCCACGGAGCTGCTGTTGCAGCTCAACAGCATTGGAGAAACGGTTCCGCAATGACGTCGTCACAATGAAACGGTCATCTCTGTCAGATGTACAGCGCCGTCTTCCTGACCCTTGTCTCCGGGTGTAGCCCCCAGTCTCTTGAAACCGTTGGAGCACTCGACGAATGGCAAAACGGCTCAAGTTCAGTTGTCGAGCAACATCACACTGTCGCATCCCTGTTTGCAGTAGTGCTATCACTTGAGCGGCTTGATCTGCAGTGGTATCCAATTTGTAGGGCTGTTTTCTTGTGTTCTCTATTTTCATGTGTTCTCTACAACGTCTGGATGTCGAATGACCTAATTTTGATGCTTACTGCCCTTTTTATAGTCCATGAAAGTGCGGCAAGTTGTGGTCTATGTAACGAGTATTTGGATATCATTTTCTTCAACATGCAGTACATGCGGTTGTTTAAGGAATTTATTCATTAGGTTGTTGTTTAATAAAAGCTAATTAAATGTACTTTCAATTAATATTAACATTGTTTGGGGTAAACGTACTGGTTTGCAAATTATTAGGCTTTATAACTTATTTTCAGAGAAGTGCGATTTTTTTGACGCCGAGTGTAGTTTGCACTGATCTGTAGAACGTCTCTTCCCGAATCTTTAGGTATAAATTTTGTACTAGAAAAATCACTTTTTGACTACTTTTTCGATTTTATGTAACACGCATCACTTGTATACACTCAAAAGGAGACTCAATATAATTGATATCACCCAACAGCGATCACACAGCACATCCGTTCTGTTCGCCGCTCGATGTCAAAGTGAGTCATTGCGCACCGAGCACGCTTTTATAACCCGCTCGATCGGATGATTCGTGACGTTACTTGTTTACGTCGCATTCCGCAACCAACAGTAATATTACGCTCAGTTGTATCTGCGTCGTATCCAAATGTATTGTATAGACGTATAAGTGTAGGTTATTCGTGAAAGCTCCCAGGTGCTGAACAAGACGATCTTTCAATTATTCAAGTGCAACTCGACCCCGCCCTGACGTTGCGAACACAAAACGGAGGTACGGATTTATTCTCCAAATTGCTGGAGCTCCTATACTGTAGCGTGATTTACGTTCTAAGATTTAGCACTTCCACTTGTATCGAAATGTTAAAACATTTGTTACTAACTCGAAATCTACAACTGTACTGTTTGAGAAAACGTCCGTTTTGGCGAGATTTCTCGCCCTCACGTCTCCAGTGAAAATATGTCGGGAAGTGGGAAATGAGAATGTTTTCCACTTTTAATTAAGTCTTATTTTTGTTGTGTCTTGCTCTCTTAATCTTGTGATTCGTGACCGAAACACTAAGCAGCTGTTTGAACGCTGTTTTTTATAATTGAGTACTTCTATGTTGTATGAGCACCTGCTCGGCAATTTAGTAAGTATATTTTCGGTATTTAAAATTTTCGTCATTTTGTAATTTTATTTTACTTGGCGTAGCTAAAAAGCTTTACGTGCACATTTAACACTGGCACAGAGTGCAATTAAATACCACAAACCATTGGCAAACATACTAGTGTACAACAATTTTTTTATCGTAACTTTGAACAAGCTAAGCTCCTCTATAAAAACTACGAACCGTTGTAGTCTGCACAAAGCCACGGCACGGACTGTTGAGGGGAATGGCAGATATTATAACGAAGTGTTATAGCCGGCTTTACTTTATAACATGACAAAATAAAACAGATAATAACTGAAGCTCACCACTTCACACATAATACGTGTAAGTACCCTATTTATTTTATTTCAAAGTACCATTACATTGTCTCTGTGTAGCAACTAATTATCTTGTCGAGTACCAAGTGTAATTTAATTAAATCATGTGGTTTTATTTGATTCGCAAAAGTATTTAATTAAGTGTTTGCGTATAATACAAACGATGATACTCCAAGCCTATCGTAACGTACTGTAACGGAAATCCTTTATGTGGTTGAGGCTTTTATGGTAGTAAAATGTTAAGGAGACCTTTACTTTTATGCGAGTTGGCTATTCTATTATTTAAGGACACGCTGGCAGCATATTCGAAATCTGGCGAGATTCCAAATTGAATTAAACGTGGGCGCGTGGCCGGCCTACGGGCGAACTTTGATCGCACGGCAATGTGTCGCCTCAACCGATTCTACTTCTTACCGCTTTAACGACTCCAACCAAGGAAACTTATGCAGCCATTGCCGGTCATTCGGCTTCTTATAGTTACGTGCTAACATGTAAACGTTATCACCGTATTGTGTGCTCAAACGCCATTAGCAGGGTGCCATCTTAGTTTGTATAAGTTATGTTGTAACTTACGATAGCGTGCGTATTTGTCTGCAGGGCTACGTATAGAGTTGTATGGTAGTGTTGTATGAAACTGACTATAGATTTCTTTGTAGAAAATCCAATGTATCATACTACGCTGCTTTGGATGCGCTCTTAACAGCGTTATATTTTACTACCTACCCTTTTGAAACATCTGTATTTCTTAATATTTTAGGCTTTCTGCAGAGTTCTTCAACGCTATGTTTGCTAGGTACCGAACTTTTAATACAGTATACACGATGGAGACTCTATTTTGTAATGGAATTAAGAATAATGCTGCGTTAAACTGAGTAGATTTAGATATAAATTACGCATAGTAGCGAAAGTTTAAGAATTGCCATTAAAACAAAATTGATGTCTGCCACAAACGTACTACCCACCTATTGCTGTTATTAAATTGGGATACATAATCATATACGAGTGGGTTCACATTAATACTGAAACAATTGGGATCCAAACTCGACACCTTTCAATCGTGGTAAGTTATTGTGCTAACACACAAGCTGTCTAACTATAAAAAAATTAACCCTGCATTCACTTTTACTCTACCATTTCGCCAGCTTTAGCTCCGTATTACTGACTACAACCCAAAAGACTTATACCTCTTTTTAAACGATACTTTGCCTTAACTTGTATTACGCCCCGTCCCCGCGGGTAATGTCGAAACCTATGAAGTTGTTCCCAGCTGGTTACAAAAGAACTCGGCTAGTTAAACACCAGGAAAATATAAAGACTTTGTTTTACACAAAAGGAATAAAATTCCCTAATTTCTTTTAGCTATAATTAGAAAACTCGTGTTTCATTACCGCGACTGATTTAATTAGCGACGTAAAATGCTTCCAAACAAGATCAAAAAGCAGTGAATGATAATAACTAATAAATTAAAGGCAATCGCTAACTTTTCTTATTCAGTTTGATCAATATAACAAATACCTTTGTAGGACGCAAATGGATGTTAATTTAATAAATAGTCCTTCCGGAAAAATAAATTGGCGTAATTGTGAAAGGCGGAGTACCGAGTGGTAGACGAGTCGGCGCGCGGCTCGTTAGCAAAAATTATAGATAAATTTTGTAATAAAATAGCCATAGCACCCCACAAAACACGAAGTAATACTTCTGTTTTTAAAAGTTCGATATCGCATTTCTTTTTCTTAGAAATCCTTCTCTGTCTGAGCATCGTTGTATTGTTTTTAAAATGATTATTACACGGTAGATTAGACTCTACTCGTAAATATTCTAGCTTTATCAGTTATAAGTCTTTGGTTAAAATTCGATACCTTACTAAAATTCCACGGTAGTTAAAATGGACTACCATATGAGGAAAGATTATCGGCTCTGAAACTCACGCCTTAAAGGAACGCAGAGACCGTGGAGTTCTAATTGAAACTTATAAGATCTTAAATGGACACTACGATAATTGAACTTCACGAAATTAAAAACATTTTTACACATAATACTAATGTCCATCTTTGAGGTTACCACCTTAAATTATGCACCTGCTACTCAAATAATAATCTCCACAAATACTATCTAAGTAAACGGGTTGTAAGAGCGTGGAACAAACTGCTAGCAGATAATAATATAGTCTCAGCTCAAAATACAATCATATTTAAAAATAAACTTGACAAATACCTTCAACGACAAAAGACTATATAATGGGAATTCAGCAGGATACAGGCACATATCAGTTGCTTCAACTGCCTGCCTGTTTATTATTAATAATAATAATAATAAAAAAGGAAAAGAGCTGCATGGACGCTTTTCCCGGGCCCTGAATGGGCCCTACATAGGTTTTCAGTCATCGGTGTCCTGGCTACGATTCGGCGACCTCTTCGCTGAGACCGAAGATTTTGTCTGTGCAATTATAGACGAAGTTATCATAACGAACAACTACCGGAGATATATCCTGAAGGATGGGACGGTTGACATATGTCGGACATGTCACCAGCCCGGAGAATCTCTCAGACATATTATTATTATTTTCGGTTGTTCTCGTCTTGCCAATGGAGAGTATTTGCATAGACACAAGCAAGTAGCCAGGTTTGTCCATCAGCAACTTGCCTTGAAGTATGACATTGTGGAATCTGAAGTGCCGTACACACCTGAAGGTGGTACATACCTGTAGGTATGTGCTCGATCCAGTTCTCGAAAATCGTCGTACTACTTTCTACTGGGATCGGTCCATCATCACTGATAGGACAATTGTAGCGAACAAGCCAGATATTGTGCTGATGGACCGATTGGAGCGCCGAGCAATGATCATCGATGTCACCATTCCGCATGACGAGAATCTTGTGAAAGCTGAAAAAGAAAAAGAGTTGAAATACTTGGACCTAGAGATTGTTGACATCTGGCGTGTGGACTCGGCGATCATTGTGCCGATAGTCATTAGAGTCAATGGTTTAATACCTAAGACCCTCAACCACCACCTGCAGAGGCTTACGTTAGATGACTGGATCAAGTCTTTGATCCAAAAGGCAATACTACTCGACACGGCGCTTGGACCCTGTTCCCGATGTCGGTGGGTCATTTCAGTTTTTATATTTTTAAATATGTATAGTTTTTATATTTATATTTAAAAATGTAATCATTAGATAATAATAATTTTTTTGACGATCGCTGTATTATAGGTACATAGTCAGTGCGGCCAGATCATGGTTAAAAATTGCCTCTTCCAAAGGCGAAATAGCACGATGCGTAATGCTGGAGGAGGAAAATTTATACTAACAATCTGGCGGTACTGGGCATAGTATAGTTATTTTACGAATCATACGAAAAACATCTATTGTAGTAGATTAATAAAAATTTTGAGGAGTGGCTGGAGAGACGGCATGGCGCCCTCACCTTCCGGTTGACACAAATTGGCTGGCACTGGCCACGGTTGCTTTGGCAAGTTCCTATGTCGCTTAGGCCGGCAAGAGACGCCCGGTTGTCACCACTGTGGCGACTGCCGCGATGTTGTTGAGGACACGGCGCTGCACACTTTGGCGGATTGCCTCTCGCTCCCGGCCGTGGTTCCGGAGTATGGTACCGGAGCTGTATAAGGCACGCTCACTTCCCGACGCACATCCATACGCCTACCCAAATAGGCTTACAAGCCGGGTGAGGCCCGAGTCACTCCAGCTATCTCTCTTACTTGCTAAGCAGGCAAGCGCCCGAGATGCGTTGTGGCAGTAAAACCACTGCCACTTCGCTAAAAAGGTGGCAATGTTGGAATTCGGAAGGAGCACAACGAAATCTATAAAACTACCAAATTTCAAAACTCGCGGAAAAGTTTCCAGGTAAATCTACCAAATTACTGCACTATTCGTGAAATTATAAGTTCGATGTTAATAAAGTCGTTATGGCATAGCGACTCCCAATGCCTAACTTCTCTTAACAAATAAAAATAAGTTCGCTTCCTTGAAGTTTTTGGTATTGCCGTTTTAATGATTTTTGATCAGTATTTTTTTATTTTACTACATTCGTTTATCATCAATATACATTTGATTTTACTACTGTAATAAGTGTGAACTAATTTATTCAATCGAAAATATTACCGCAAATGACCATTTGTGTTTATGTGAAATTATTCGTACCATTTCCTCCTTAATATTATTTATCTTTAGGATAACTGCCGCGGGTTCTGTTTTAATGCAGTTTGTGAGGTTTGGAAACGTTACTCTCTATAAGACAACAAACACTTTAACATCTTCTATTTACCTATAATTTCATGATAGTAGTAAGTGTTTATGAATCTAAATGTTCATTGTTGTTATAATGCTTCTAAAGTTGCCTGTAATATAAGGATTACCGATACCTAGATGGTAGTATTACTCCTTAAAATATAGAAGGCAATTCATTTAAATTTTTTCATTTTAGTACAAAGTGTTTTAAACACTTCGATTCTTTTCTTTATTATATTTAATGCATAGTCAAGACGTTGCATTGGGTCAAGACTCATTACCAGGTATGAGTGCCCCAATTCCGTAGTCATCAGTACAGAAGTAGATACTTAAGCACTCAATTCAACTGGCATAAACTCAGAAGCTGTTAAAAAACCGACCATTTTTAACTAATTGCTACTTTCTTAGAACAATCTTTTAATAAAATTTCTTATAAAAGAAATGTTGCAGATTGTTTACGGCATTCTTGATGTATTCATCAACACAACTCGATATATATATATATATATATATACATTAATTGCAACGGTTCGCACTCAACATTTTGATAAAGATGAAAAATTATTTTCTCCGGCTTACAGAGCTTCTTTCGACGATTAATCTTTCCGCAAAACCATTGTTGAACTCGGCGGGAGGTACTTTTGTGTCCGAACTCCAACTGAGATCAAAAGGTTGCGGTGGTACAAACCGCTATGATTTTTAGAAACCGTTTCCACTTAAATACAACTAAGGCAAGGGATAGCAAACCCGTTCTGTTTGGAAGGCCGACAGAAATATAAATTGCTTTTAGTGAACAATTGAAAACAAGATGCATTCTAGTGGTATTTTTTTCAGATACGTGTGTACCATCCGCTTTGAAAGTCGTTTATATAGAAAAAGCATTTGTTAGAGGCGAGTCAGTCTAGGTGAATACCGCTCTTATACGAGTAAACCTGAGTTTGTCCAAGGATGAGTCGTCAAAATACAAAACAACGTTCTTTGGAGGTACAAAGGATCGTACAGAACGAATACACGGACTGAAAATTAAGAGCGTTAAATAAATTAATAAAATACGTGATTACATTTTAAATGAAATTCGATTTAAATAAAACGTGATACACGAACCCAGAAATCTTTTAAACAAAGCGTTGTCTTCCGAATTCTTATGCATTGCAATTACAGCTTTTTTATGAAGCATTTAAAATAAACAAATAGTGCATAAAATAAAAATTGCACTCCGGGAGTGCCGGCAGAAGTGAAAACTGGAATATTAACGTTGTGCATTTTTGATATTTTGGAATGGTTAAGGAATAATTTTGCACGAATTGCTTTATTTATCAATAAAAAAGTACTATCATTTATGTGGTAAAATACAATACCTATTCATTTATTGCGCGATCGTACACAAACATGACAATTCTCCCTCCGTCTTACGAATTTTCGATCAGGTCACGTGTCCTGACGCGAGTTTAACATTTTTTACCCATTACAAAAAAGTGCACAACGCCGCTAAAGAAGTTTTCACTTCAAAAACTGGAACATTAAACAAAAGGCTCTCACACGTAACTTCCCGCGTAAGTTACCAATATAATTAGTTTGCACATGTTGTACGCGCGAGCAGCAGCTTGTTCATAATAGCTCGCACCAGCTAGCTAAAAGTATCATAAGATACTCGCTGTTATATTGTAGTAATGATGATTCTTCAATACGACTTTAGAATTTTTTAGAATTTGAATAAGAATACTTCGGCGACCGTAATCTGACCGCATCAGATACTTTCTAATGGAATACGAAGTTAATAAGTGTTGAGCGTGCGTGAAGAATATAATAAAGTGAATGAAGCAAAATGGATAGAGCCATGATTTAGCAAGACGTAATGTGCAGTATCTATCTATCTCACCAGAAAAAAGGCGCAAATATGTATGTATCTATGATTTTCGTAGACATCGTCATTTAATTGTGCAAAGGCGAATATTTTGTTGCATACAAGGTTGCAGTTTTAGAATTGTATCATATTACTTATAGACGTAGACATCCACATACGCCACTTCTCAAACTAGAAATTATCTCCACATAGTTTGGCTGGACCGCTCGTACATACGCTTGTACTACTCACACTATTGCAATCGACCGAAAAGTCAACATTACGAGATACGATGGAGGCAGATTAAAATAATTATGTTACGTAGAAAAATAAAATATGAGGTATTCCTACGCGGTAAAATCAGTAATTTATTATTATTTGTCACAAAAATATGTAATGTATAATTACTAAAACATTTATTCACTATACATACTTACGCTCTCGCCATAATTGTATGTAAAAACTTTGCTAACGAGATGGTGTCCATAAATTTCTAAGTCTAATGATATTACCATAGAGACTATAGAGATCTAGTACTCATGAGCCATATAACAAATGGCTTAGTTTGGGTAGAACACATTCATATTGTCGAACGTTTGGTCACGTTCATTTCAACCGCATATGATTAACGCTCACATTAACATTACCGCTAATGACTGAGCTAATACTTTGTTATATGGTTTACTTTTCACGTGAAATGTATGTGGAACTGACAGATTAACCATATGTAGATATAATGATACAAGCATTAGGTTTGGAAGCCGGCGTGTGTACAACGATGGACGAATTAAAGTGGTGAAACTCATTGGTTTAGCCATTTGTGTAGAGTTTAGGAATTGATACTGGATAAGGGTTCGATCTGAATAGGCAACAGAAATGCACAGTGAAACAAGAGTATAGCTAAACTCTTGCAAATTGCTGAAGAAATTACTAGTTATTTAAGGAATACTTAATTCTGGTCTAACATACGTAGGTTAGTTTATGTCAATGTTCCCGAAGATATGTTTGTTTGCATCTACGGTTCGCCAGCTTTCGATTTAGGTCTCACGAAAAGGAAGTAGTCTATTGCTTTCTATCGAACAGAGTAGCAGACTCTGTGCTGCCACTACGATTTTTTTGATAGTTAAGAGCCATTTCACAAAATTACGCAAATGAAGTCTAGGTAAATTCCGACTCGCCGAGCGATCGAGACAGTACGATGCGTCTAGGAGCGTCGTGGTATAGTGCGACCGTGTCTACACTTACGTTTTGATACTTTTCTTGGTACCTATTGCTTGAATTGTATTAAACATACTTTTGCATTATGTAAGTTTTCAAAACAATGCATGCTATATTATTCATATTAATAATCAATTCTAAAAAATGGTCAATTAAATATTTTAATTTTTATTTAACTTGATAATAATTTCTTTTAATCAATATTTTTTTCAAAAATAATAGTAATTTCATGAATTAAAATATTTAAACTAAAATATAAATATTGTAGTACCTATTATATTTAGGTATCTTTTTATTGAGTTCATAATTTTTTAATACAGACTTAATCATTTTGTTTATCGAATATAGTAATTCTATCCATATTTTTTAAAATTTATATTATAGACCATTTTAATAATTTTCCGGAATTTTGTTGGAAACAAAATCTAGTTTCGTACTACAATATTTGTCTTTTAATTCATGTATACATTATTTTTGAATAAATATTAATTAAAAAAATATTATCACTAGGTTAAATAATAAATAATGAACTATTTTATAAGAAACATAATATATTTTAAATAAATAATTAATGATACTAAAGTTAGCCGACGTTTTTAATTTTTTGATGTTATCTTTAATAATTAAATTAGAACAAAAACATATTTTTTTAAAATTGCACTTACAGCTTTTGAAGTTTTTTACAAGTGATTTTTTTTTTTTTTTTATAATTATTTTTTTCTTATCAGTCACCATGCTCAAAAAGTGTAACTTGAATTAATATCAAAGACAAAAAAACAAAGGAAAAAAATACTGCATAAATAAAATAAATAAATAATTATAATTGCATAAGTTGATAAAAAATGCTATGCAATAGCTTTACCGCGGCAGTCTCCGAGTGCCACACGTCTTTTTGTTATTATAACAATAATTACAATTCGTCATAGAACATACGTTTATAATGTTCTAGGGAAGTCAACATCTGACCATGTCAAAATCTAAAATAAAGCATAGTATAATAATATAATGCTCGGTAGGAGCAAGTGGAACGACACGAGTAAGAAACAAATCTGTTTTATTTTACAGCTCCAGCCAACAGATTTTATTTATCGACCTTGTTGGCAAAGGGCAGAAAGAACATACTATAGAAATATACGGAAAACACGCCAAGAAGATGATGATGCTGATGTTCCTCAGATGGAACCGGTAGCAGGTGAAGAACCAGCTCAGATTAATTTGCCTGGTTATGTGCGAACACCGGACACTAGGCGCAGTTGTGTTTTCCAACATTGCGATAACGATATAAGATATTGTATCCCAGATGACATTGTTTTGCGGATGTTGTGTCGATATAATTTACTTATAATATATGTGAAAACAGTCGTGTCTGTAATGAACATTTACAGCAAGACTTATGGCACACATTGGCCGTACAGCAAAACAGTATTACCGTATTTAAAGATGATCAGATTGTAAGAGCTTTGTCTCTATTACAAGCGCATGTCACTACAGATGTTTTAAACTTTGAACAATACCAATTGATAAGTCCGAACGAGTTTCGTACCTGAGTTGGCCTTACACATGACCAGTTTACTGATTTACAAACTAATCTTCCAATCCTTAATAATTATAGAAGTAACAAAAATGTAATATTGGCAGCTGTACTGGTAAAATTACGGACAGGAGATTCTAACGATAGGTTGGCATCAATATTTAAAATAAGCTAGTCTTCTTTCACCCGCTTACTCAACACTGGTCGGACTGCACTAATGCAAGATTTTGTCCCGAGGCACTTGGGCTTTGACCATCTAAGCAGAGAAGACGTAGCTCGAAGAAATCTAACTGTGCCAGAACATCTCTTCGGTGATCCAAACAGCGCCGTTGAAGAAAGGAAAGCAATAACAATTTGTGACGGCACATACATTTATATTCAAAAGAGTTCTAATTACTTTTGCCAAAGAATATCTTACAGTAATCATAAGTATAGAAATCTTATAAAGCCATTCCTATTGGTATGCTGTGATGGATATATAATTGAAGTGTCAGGTCCTCATGATGCTTCTACATCTGACGCTCAAATAATGAACAATATAATAGATAGTGAAGCAAACAACGGTGACGGCGTTTTTCATTGGTTTTACAGAAGTGGTAATGTTTTTATTTTAGACCGTGGTTTTAGAGACGCGGTTGTACCAATGCAACAGCATGGTTACTCAGTACACATGCCAGAATGAAAACATCCAAATGAAGCACAATTGACGACATACCAGGCTAATAAATCTCGTCTAGTAACTATTTGCCGATGGGTCGTCGTTGTAAACGGCCGTTTTAAAAGGGATTTTCGGCTTCTGCGGAATATCATTATAAATCGTTCTTTGTAAATGTTGTTTTTAAATGTTCGATTATTTTAAAATAGCGCCTGCCCTATTAAATGCTTATCACGTGGTAATAGGAGACAACATTCACGCACAAACCTTTTTATCTATCATTAATGAAAGATTGTCGCTGCCAAACTCACTTGCGGATATAGTCATAAGACATAATTATAATAGAAGGCGAGTACAATTTCGTCTATTGCCGGCTGATGTACCTGAGCTCCAAGATTTCCCAAGGCTCACTGAAGAAGACTTAATATTATTTAGCTTAGGTGTATACCAGTTAAAACAAGCAAAAAGCTACTATGGCGAGCATTTAAACCCAAATGGAGCATTTATTATAGAAATAAGCGAACTAACTGAACATATTAGAGAACTAGGTGAAAATATTTTATTGATAAGGGGGCTAATCCAGTCTCGACATGTAAGGGCTAGGGTATATTATGTGTATATTGGTTGGCATAGAGGTTCAAATGGTAGGGCAGCCATAGCGCATTATTATTGCACTTGCAATATAGGAAAACGAACCGTTGGTTGTTGTTCTCATACAATGTGTTTGGTTTGGTACTTGAGTTTTGCTAGACACGAAGCTCGTATAAGACCACCTGCAGCTGGCTTAGAAAGCATTATAATAAGGTCTATTGAAATGTAAAGCAACCTATCTAATAATAAAGCCATTTTATGTTTATTTTTGTTTTATTTGTCACCTTATTATATCTATATCTACTTAAACGATGAATAACTAAACTTAAACTTAAAATAGAAAACTTACAAAGCTTTCTTTTTGCATGCATGCTTTTATGTTTTTGTAATTCCAACTCATATTGATTTTTGCATTTTTCTACCCAGGTAGCAGTCGGAGGGTTAAACATTAAGCTTTCCTGTAATACTTAAACATGTTTAGGACGTTATTTCGTATAAAAATACAATATACTTTTTGTTTACAGAATTTTAATTTCGTATAAAACAATAATGATTTTGGTATCTTCAAACTAATGTAGTAATCGGAGGGTTAAACATACAGCTTTGCTGTAGTATAAAAAATGTTAAGAATGCTATTTTCTATAAATATCTAAATTTTTTTTTTCTGGCCGGCACTTTTGTTTTTGGGTACAAAATGAATGATGTCCTTTCTTAACGGGTGATTGTACTCATTTTTATAAACAACTAGACGTGGCCCGCGGCTCCACTCGCGTTAAATTACACATCTAATCCTTACTCAGAAATCATACTATCTATTGGTGAAAACCGTACAAAGATCCGTTCGGTAGTTTTTAGACCTTGCGGAAAACGCGCAAAAAAGTCATATGTGCCATATAAAATTGAACTTTGACTTCGAAAAAATGTAAGAAACGGCTGATATTTCTGCGCGATTTCGGCAATGCCTAAGAAAAGAATAAATCTAAAACGAGTACCATGACACTCTAAAAAGTTTGCACTAAAGAAAAAATTGCTTTGTATAATACTCTTTTGTTTTTCAATTTCAGTAGCTAAAGTAACGGGTTCTATCTCTGATTCACCCATTTCAGTGTCTACAACATATCCCGTCTCCTACAAAATTAAAAATTATTGAAATCAAAGGAATCCTAATTTCAAAAAAGAAGAAAGTATCATGAAGTCTAGCTGTGGTTTGCTTCTTCTTGGGTTTGACTATTTGAATTACTGGATCCCAAGCTGGTGGTACATTCCATCCTTGGTAGGAATCGGTAGTAGGATGCTTCGCGAAGCTATTGAATTCAAAAAATCCTAATTTCAATAAAGAAGATCGTAATAAACCACAAGGAACACTTATAGTTTCGCCATGTCCTTCCGTCCGTCTGTCCGTCCGCGGCTTAACGCAAAAACTATAAGCACTAGAGAGCTGAAACATTGTTATACATTGTAACCACGCGGACAAAACTGGACAATAAAATTTGGAAAAAGTGATATAAACTGCTAGCTCCCATACATCTAAATGGGAAAGTGGCTTTTTTAATTTTTCTACAACATTGTATGGGTTATCGTTAGACAGGTATTTTAAATACCCGTTTGCGAAATATCTGTGTATATACAATTCTTGCGTTACTGACTGACTGACAGACGACGCACAGCCAAAACTATTGGGCGCAAGAAGCTAAAATTTGACATGTATGTTCCTCGGGTACTGTAGGGGTGCACTAAGAAGGGATTTCCTGAAGTTCCCACGGGATTGGATAAATAACAAAACATGTGCGGGCGTAGCTGCGGGCATCCTCTAGTTCAATATAAAGAAGGAAAAACCATCATACGCAAAGTGTCCCTCCCCCACTCTATCTTCTAAACTGCAGTATTTAGGTATGTATAAACTATGCTAAATAGTGACATATATACCTAATGAATTTTTAATGGAAATTATAACGGCTCATTAGACTTTACTAATTAACGAGTAATAGACAACTAACTTAAACTTCTACTTGCAAACGATAAAATGCATATTGTGCTCGAGTCCTACTATCCGTAGGTCACTGGGTAAGGAGTACTACGGAACCCTAAATTGTGCGTTCGCGACATGCATTTGACCGGTTTTTTATTATTTATGAGTTTATTTGTGTAATTTTATTTTTAATTTTATTTAATCATAGAGCCAGGGACTGACGTTAGCCGAAATGCGTCCGATGACCATTAATATGTTCTGTATAATTAAAATTAATAAACCCAAAATGCGCTTTTAATGCTTTCTTTATATTTTCAAAATTACGTTTATTTTTTTTAACATATTGGTAACCAGAAGTTTTACGCCCCATTACTACAACTTAATTATTATTATTAATTAACATAACAATTAATTACAATAAAAATCAATAAACCACACTGCACGTTATAGTAAAACTACTAGTTATAATGATTTTACACCGAAAAATTACGGTTGCTTATTTCAATATATTAGATCGATCAAGTCGTTGCAGTCGTAGTATAATATTGCGTTGGCGGCTCGAAAGCACGTAAATCGGGATGCGCAAAAAAGTGACGCAGGTCCTACTTCGATGGGCGCTCGCGCCGTACTGAGGAATACTCTCGCGCGCATAGTAATTTATCCTAATTTAGAGGGTTGGTAAATATTTTACTGTGACTATTATTAAACGTACGGATTGTCAATACAACTATTGAACTAAATTCATGGATAAATAGAACTTCTTTTGGTATATATAATATTACATTATTTATAATTTATTAAAACCAAAACGACGTGGTAAAACTGGGACAAAGCGTTAAAATTGCTCCAAGATTATCTTTTTTTTAGAATTAACTTACTAGTGAAATGGCTTTTCTACTTAATGCAGTTACAAGAAGGGTATAAGCCCTGACATTAAATATTATTTTTGTAGTAAATATATAAAAGTTAGTGATAGATTTCAGGCTTCAAAGTTAGCTCTGCGCGATTTTTCGTAAAAACTAGTAGCGGGAAATCGGTAAATACTAAACATACAAGTTAGTATTTGTAAATATTAACTATCAATACACTAGATCAAGAGTTGATCTATTATTTACATGTGTTCACTGCCATCAATATATTATCTAAGGTTGTCAATTTAACGACTGAAATATTAGATTCTTGCCCAAAAATGTCAAATTGCTCTTAAGCCCAATATCACTGTGCCAGACTCGGGACATGAACCCGATACCTCATTCATAGTAGACGCATTTACACAGTTTTACCACCGAGGCAATGTTAGTTTAATCTTATAAAATATATATTTCAATTTTATAAGCACCCAAAATCTTCAATACTTATGATATATTTCAATTAATACATAATATATTTATACATGTGTTTGCAATGTTCAAACTGAATAGTTCATCTATGGATAGTGCTATTTGACAAGAGTGATTCGGAATAAACATTCACAGAGCACGCGGTGTAGTAACATACAAACGCACGTCAATTTACAAATTAACCCGGATCTGTATAAAGCGAATATTTCAATGTGCTGGACATGATGCGCAATATTAGTAAAATGAAGCGAGTTCATTAGCCGCTGCAGCTGCCCACGATATTTCACTCCTCTGCAATTTCCGCCCTGACATTTTTGCTGCATATGAAATATATAAAAATCCTCTACATTTATATTAAATTTCCGAACTGTAAATGTATTACAAATTAAGCCCATTCTACGAATTGAAATGGCATTTTAGATTATTTTAAACTATACCTGCTCTTCTCAAACAGCAAGCAGATTTAAAAGCCGACAGGCAATTTTCAAAGATTTAGTTACAAAGAAAATCTAAACAAATGACATCAATTTCAGTTATATGTATGCTCTGAAGCCGTTTACGACTTTATTATAGCAAACAATAAGGTTCTAAAATAGAATTTTTAAATATTTGCGGTACAAAGCCCAATTGTACAAATGAAGGGAAGATTAATGCCCTGCGACCCCTATATATTTGTGTAGGGACGTTTTAGCGAGATCCGCACATTGAAATTTATTTATAGGTTCATATAAATGACACACGTTTACGTGTTTCATTGGATACAAAATTTATGTTCGTTGAAAATGACATATTGCAGTGAAAAATTTTTAATACGCACTCACGTTGACACGATAGATTACGCCTTGTTTGGAAACCCTGTCATTCTGTGGGCACTCATTCACTGGAAGTAATGTCCTCAACAAAATATTATTTTTTATTGAAGGTTGGTAACAATCGGGTGCCTGCAATAAACGATTAAATCCTTTTCTGGTGTTCAAAATAATATTAATATTTCATATATTCTCGTGTGTCCCAATTAAAATAAAACAACGCATAAAACACGAGTATAATGAATAGTGCTTTACGTGGGCACTTAATACAATATTATGAGCTTGCATTCAGCATTTTCAGATACCGACTTTCAAGCAGAAATTTATTTAATGTTTTATTGTTTATTATTGTAACTTACTGTAATATAGATATTCAGTCAAGTCCGGTTAGAGTAGAAAGCCGACCCCAAGTGACTTGGGAATAATAAAGGCTAGGGAGAAGACTGTGATATAGATATTGAAATTTAGTTTGAAATACCAGTAATTGTAGATGAATTCAGCCCGCAAAGAAATTCAGAATAAAGAAAATGTATTATGATTTTCCTCCTTCTGTTTGTTTGGATTCTAACTTAAACAAAACTAAGCCGCAACCGTTTGGCAACTTGCATTGAACATGCTCGCGCGTGTATATCGCTGAGCTGAAGTAGCCAACTGGTTGTAATTTAGTTTCCATACAGCAAAAATCCCTAGAACATAAATGCCTTTATCACGTTATTACCGTTAGCGTTAAGAGGAAACACTAAGGGCGAAAGAATTGAAAAATAGGTATTTGTAAAATCTATTGCTGTCACGCAGTGCCATCGTACAGTATCATGAGCGCGATAGAGACAACTGTAGCTTGGACCGAAAATACCTATTAAAAGTACACAAAATCAACGTTTCGTAGTCCCCTGATTCCTTCTCCAAAATTTGATCGATTTAACTACTTTTTCCATTAAAAATTAAAGAAAGACTTTGGCCGTGTTCTTATGTTTTCCTTTTTTTGTATAATCTAGTCAAATTTGTTTAAACACATCGGAAAATATGGCCAATTTTTGCGGATTTTAAAGGCTCATGTCTCTTTTAATAATTAATTTATGAAAAAAAGGAAAAAATAGGGACATGCCAATAGAGGCCAATCAGTTTTTGGAATAAAATTATTGCCCTACTGGTATTATCCAGGGAGGAAACGGGGGACTACGGTTGTATGGAAAGACGGCCCTTGTGTTTCCTCTTAAATATAGAAAGCATGCAGTGACGTAATAAATCTGCGCAGTTTTCGTTACCCGAGACTTTCCTTTGTGTTCGATTATTAATTATTATTCCCAAGTGGCCTTTGTTCCAACCGGCTCTTTTATTCAGTCCTTGACTGAGTTCCTAAGTAGTTACCACTTTCTGAATTAAAGTTACCGCTAGCGTATCGAGAGCGACATTTTATATCGAAAACCCTACACTAGTCGGGACGGTATAAATGGTGTTATAAATCATTATTATATTTATAGGAGGGCATAAAATCGCGGAGCGCCCTTATCGTTTAAGTTGAAAAATTTCATGGCGCAGAAAGGAAAATCAGCTGAAGGAGGCCATCTATCATAGCGCTGGGCTATCCACGCCACGGAACTTATACGTCCGAGATACAAAATAATACCGCCATCATCTTAAGTAAAATATTGGATTTGGTAATAGCGATATAATATTTATGATGATAACTTGGCAAAAACCATTTTCCCTTATTTTTTCGTTCGATAAATTGTGCCTACCTAAATGTATAGGAACCAGTACAGCAATATTAGATGATACATAGATTAATCTTGCAAAAATTAATTAACAGACGGCCAGCGCCGAGTGACGCGTGAGAGAACAATGGGTTGTCGTTAATATCATTCATTATAAAATATTCATACACAGCCACTTTTATTAATAATACGAAAGCTACCCCTTCAGTGAAAGTCTTTGACGCGGTAGAGACGCGACGGAGCAACGAAGAATCGGATCTTTATTTAGTTCCTTTTAGTGCCTCCCTGGGGCTTCCGTTAGCGAAGATTTCTTGTATGTAAAGAAATGTTGGTTTAAGGTTTCATCTTCATAGTTTAATCGAATAAAAACAACAAACAAGCTTTTAATAAACACATTTAGTATCTTCTTTTTGTAGTTCAAGCTTTAGAGAAAGCAAAATGTTTATATATTTTTATTATTCACGAATCTTTGTGGGCTTGTGCAGAGGTCTGTGGCTGGTAATGTGACACTTTAAGCTGACAGTAACCGCAATGTTGTACAGTTTGCATGTGTGCGTGCACAGAGATTACAGCGAGGTAATCTCTGCAAGGCTCTTGGAATGTCGGAAAATGTACTTACACAAACATGGTTGGCGCTCTACACTATTTAATTTTGATTTTTACTGTGTCCAAACCAAATTTATAAGAAGTTTTCTTTTGATAAAGGAACGCTATCTGCTTTTCAATAAAATATTTTCAATTAAGAATTTGTTATATCACGGTAAGAAATTCTTCTTGTGAATATTACTACTTACGTTTTGCTACATAGTAAAATCTCAAGTTTTCGGCTTACAGAAATAAATCAGTCAGGCCGGCGTGAATATTTTGATATGTCCAAAATAGCGATTTTACAGGGCAGTAATTTGAAAGTTTGACATATTATGACAAATCGAGGTAAGTGTTATACTTGTATGTCTGAATTGATTTAAGGATAAATTTGTGTGATCTTTCGAATAATAATAAGAAATACGCTTAAATAATAACAGTTTTTTTATTATCAGACTTATCAATTTGTGCACCACCTAGTTATCAATATTGTGGCGGCGATTAAAATCATTAACAACTTTACGTGTAGTCGAGTAAACGTTACTAAAACTTTATGTGTAGTCGAGTAAAAGTACAACTACGAAGATACCCGAGCGTACTTCGTGCACGTTCGGTTTTTACCGCCAGTCAAGAACTGTATTTGACACCGACAGGTTGCGCGCGCGATCTAGCTAACCGTTAATTCAAATACGCTCGATATATTATTAGTTTATAAGTCTCTGTATAATTTCGCTCTGTTCTATTTCTAATGCTTTACTGCTAAGACTGTGCTTGTCCTTATGTACTTTCTCCTAATGTGCTTGTGAACAATATACCCGTGACTTTCAAGTGCTAAAATCTCTTTTCTTTATCTCTGCATAACTTGCCATTCGATTATAGTGTATTGTGTAGCACGAACACTATAATATTAAAACTAAATACATTTTATTTACAATGCGGAACATAAACATGCCAACCACTAATCCAAACATATACGCACATAACTGTACAATAAACGCCGACATTGCATGCTCTTGTCTCACATTAGCGAAAGCAAATGATATCAAATATCTAGGTATCACTATTGTCACAAATCTGAATTTCCGTAAACACATCGATTTATTATGTACAAGAGTACGTAAATTAATATATATATTTAAGAATCTCCGTAATATAGCCGACTACACATTAATAAAACAGGTATATTTAGCTTTGTGTTAATCCATACTAACATATTGCATTACTTCCTGGGGTGGGGCTGCAAAGTCAATTTTACTCCCTTTAGAACGTGCTCAAAGAGCAATTTTAAAGGCAGCCACCTTTCGCCCGATTTTATTTCCAACACATCAGCTTTATACGACATGTGAGGTACTAACTGTCCGACAATTATTTATTCTACACACGATACTGAAACAGCACACTGAACTCTCTTTTATCCCTACACCTTCAGATAAGAGAAAGAAATACCTGGTTTGTAACAAATCTCAAACTAGGCATGCATTTGTGAACAGATTTTATAATATTCTTGGGTCCATTTATGTATAATAATTTTAACAAGTTGCTAAGTATATACAGCGTCAGTAATAAAAATTGTAATGTTATGATAACGGAATATTTAGGTAAACTCAATTATGCAGACACAGAGAACTTGTTACAAATATTAAAATGATGTAATTATACTTTTGGTACCTAAGCATTTTATTGTATGACACAGTTGCTTGTACGTGTAAAGGCAGTTTTAGCTTAAGTTTATATTTAGTTATAATATTGTTCAAATAGATATTTAAATAAATGTCCACTTTAAAATAGATAGACAAGTGATCGCCTGAAACACAGGTCTAACCTAGTTCAGGCAAGTAGCTTATAATAATTTAAAGATGTTTAATTATCCTTTCTTGACATAATAGATTACTATAACTATTATATTGGTTATAAACTAGTTTATTAAGGCATTGAATTATTGTTAGATATTAAGATTTAATTTGAAGTTGATTTAAGTCCACTATTGTACTCTTTTTTAGCCGAATAAATTTTTTATTTATTATTTATTATTATTATATGCACCAACTTTGTAAGAAAAACATAACAAATAAAGGGTAATTGATTAATGATGTAAGGATTATTTTGATCATTTTTGATCTCACCTACACCCGTGTTGGGGTCTTACATGGGGTTAGAGGAGCTAGGTACATACATCGGGCACGCCACAATCGTCGGTCGGCTACAAAAGTCGGATCGGTTGCTCTCTCGCTCCCGGCCGTAGTACAGTTTATGGTCCGGAGTGAGCGGTCGTGGAACGCCGTCGCCTCCTTCTGTAAGGAAGTGATTTCCATCAAGGAGGCGGCGGAGCGGGAGAGGGAGCGCTTAAACCCTCTCCCCAATCGCAGAACCAGGCGCCGGAGGGCGCGAGATGACCTCCAGCCACCCTGAGGTTTGACCTGGGGGTGGCGGGCTTTATGGGCCTGCCCGCCATCCGTTCAGCACCAGGTCCGAGAGGCGCCGTGCGTGTTCCCACGCGCGCCTCTGTGTCGTGTCCGTCTCCCCACTAGGGGGGACAGTAGGGATTATTTAGAGGTGACCAGTGGGTAGGTCTTTTCGAGTAGTGGCCTGCCGTTTCATACGGTGGGCCGTAACCTCGTCGGGGTCGCGACTGCATGTGAAAATGATTCGCGTGGTCCCGCCGATAGTGGTTTGTTTGGTAGGTTTAGTCGGTACATTATTCCCATTCCATCTTTATTTTACCCCGGCGAGTCCGACATAGCCCCTCCGCCCGCCGCCGCGGAGGGGTAGGCGTCAATGCATTCCCCAAGATAAAAAAAAGAAAAAAATCGTAGCGGTGAGTCCCGTTTTTGAGGAGTAGTTGGAGAGGTGGCATGGCGCCCTCACCTTCCGGCTGACACAGGCAATGACTGGCCACGGTTCCTTTGGCCAGTTCCTGCGTCGCATAGGTAGACACGGCGCTGCACACGTTGGCAGATTGCCCCGCCTGAGCTTCGCAGCGCCGTGAAGTAGTCACGGTAGTTGGAATGGTTGCCCTCTCGCCCCCGGCTGTCCGCCCCCGTGTATGCTAGAACGCCGCCCGTCACCTCCTTCTATGAAGGAGGCGGCGGAGCGGGAGAGATAGCGGTAAAACTCTCTCCCAACTTCAGAACCGGAAGTCGGATGGCGCGGGACGACCTTCAGCCACTATGAGGTTTTACTTGGGGGTCGTGAGCTTCATGGGCCTGCCCGCCAGCCGATCAGCTCCAAAAGGCGGCATGCGTATTCCTACGTGCGTCTCTCAGTTGTGTGTTCTTTGTCTACAGTAATGTAGACAAGTAGGGATAAAATATCACTCTAAATAGGGTAGGTAGATAAAGGCGCGGCCACGCCGCACTATGGGAAAGCTCCATACACCGCTGTCTCAAAACTGTTTTTCACAAAAGTCGATGTTATGGGATAATAATCATAAATACATGTAGTATTATAAATTAAGTTTTTGTAGATATTTTTTAACTAGATTTATTTCTTTAACATAATGTATAAATATACGTAACTCATGTTTGATAGCATGATTTTGACGCGGTACGTTATTATAATTCAATGCCTTGTTACTCCTAAGTTTTTTAATAGATATAAGTATTATACATTTTTAAAAAGCTTATGATCTTGTTATATTATTTCACAAATAATATTTTGTATATTGGTATAAAAAATTAAATAAATTGATATAGTTTAAGGTGGTATAATTTTAGTCGTACTTGTAATTTCAATGAGAGATATACCTGTTGCCGATGCTTGCCGATGTCGAGAAATTTTTAACATTAAAATCTATATACATTGCTTAATCAGAGGATAAAATGAGTTTACCTATCGGGCAGTTGTCCGAAGACGCACAAGAAGCCCGAAGCTCGCAATAAAGAATATAAAAAATTTAGATTACATCATTTCAGAAAATGTTCAAGGTCGGTAAGCAATGAAGATGTTTTCTATACCTTGTTATATACATCTGATCCCTATATATCAAGTTTGAGAAATACATCGATCAAATATACCATAGATGCACGATCGTCGCTCGAAAAACGGCCCCAACAAAACTGTGTATAAATCAGTCGTATGCGCTATATTATGCACCTGTCCCACTCACTCTTGCGTGCGCTGCCCGTAAGCGAGAGCGAATCGACACCACTACTACGATGGAGACCGTACCATATACTTAGTACGCTTGCGTATCGCGAGTAACACACTTAGGACGCTTTACATTGACGCGTTTTGACTAAACTATTACAAAATATTTCTCAATAGGCGTTCAATGGTTATTCTGGTTTATTTCCTGGATTGCATAATAAATGCAGACACTTATAAGTAAGTAGTACTGGTCAGTGCCACATATTGACGCGGTTTTTGTATGAGAATGTGCATCTATGGTATATTTGATCGAAGGAGAAATACGTTAGAAACAATATCAAAGGAACTGTTTGATGAAGTCAAGGCTCTCCTTACTATTAACGAAAATGTCTAAAATTACTATTTCGAAAATTAGGAATTTATTTTTTAATTATTAATTCAGATTTATTATGACTTTTTTTTTACTTTACTTTCGTCAAATGGAAAAATAATCAATTTTATTTGTATGTCCTTTTTATTTAATTTTTTATTAAATATTATAATATGAAATTCAATATACGTGTTTTTTTATAAAACCTTATACATCGAAATATGCGTGCAAAATTTCAGCTCATTATCTTTTTAAACAACTGAGATATGAAGTTTTGAGACGAAACATACCCGAGTTTCCCACTGTGCGCCGATTGAGGTTATGTTGAGGAACACCGTGGAGTTGTAATAAACTTTTAGATTGAAGGAAATTTTCAAGGAGCCGAAAGAAAAATGATTTAATGGATCTTCTGGAGTTCATTAGTTGCCAGAGAAATCTTTAATCGGATGCATCATTCTTCTTTACAGAAAATGGTCCTTCCTTGGATTTTATTTCTGAAAATTGGCAAAATCTTTCAGTCATTACGACAACATTAAAGTGATTTTTTATTTTGCATATCCTCACTAACTGCAACCTATCATTCAACTGATTAAACTTCATTTGCGTTCCTTTTTCCACTTTTTCTGTAATTGCGTGGTCTGAGTCGCACTCCATGTGATCATGTCCGCTAATGAGAAATGTGTAATTATTGCAAAGTAGGGTGGTTATTAAGTGAAAACATAAACATCATGGCCACGATGCTATTTTTATTATGTCCTCCGCATGTTTTGGAGTAGAAAATGATCTCCTTCACATCGGGTGGTAATCTTATAAATAAACATTATGCAATTTGAATCGCTGTTTGATCTCCTATGATCTCATCCCACATATAACATGTTGTTAAGTTGTTTCCTAGGTCATGAATGGTTAAGTTAAATGACCAAAGCTGTCGTTTGTAAGAGAAGACCGAAGTTTTTAAATAAGGCGTTGGCAGGAATTGTTTGAGTCAAATGCAATGCTCTACTTAAAGAATCTTTTTTATAATGACTTTATCAAAACGTTTTTCATTATAGGCTTTTTCTCAGCTTGACTTTGATGGTCAGCTAATTCCGCTTTTAAGATAATTTTGTAATCTCCATCTGCTACTTTAATTTTAGCATGGTAAACGTCGCATGTATCGCACGTATCTTTCAAGGGTTGCTTAAAAGAGAGGTTTAGGTCATGTAATTATTTGGCATATTATTTCAGAGAAACAGGATTCGACGTAGATTTTTCGGTTTCAGTTTTGAGGATGAAATGACATTATATCTGTCATTTTTCGCGCTATTTTTATTTTAGCAGATATACACCGCGCATTGTTCCATAAACCATTGAGTATGAAACTCCTTACATAAATAATACTAATATAGATCTTACAACTCACGATGGCGAGCGGGCTATGTATGTCTGTGTGTAAGTGTCGCTCGCAACTGACCGTTCTGTCAAACACGCATACTACTGCACTGTGCATGTCCACGTAAAGCCCGTCCGCCTTCGTGAGTTGCAAGAACTATATCATAAAATTAGGTGCGAGCAACAACAACTAGACATCTTTGAATTTGTTTACGAAGGTTTGGTAACAGCTTTGTTTATACTAGATTTTTATGGATTTAATTTAATAACTAAAGATATTCCATTTTGAACGCAATACTTACATAATTATATCATAGTTAATATAATCGATACTAGGTGACCATAAATTGATAAAACAACATATCAATATAATGGCACCAGTATCTTTTATTTTTATGAGCGAACATAAATTGATATGTCAGAATATATTGTGGTGCGTTAATTTAAAATGTCTTTATGTTAAATAATGTACCTTCAATAACAAGATATCCAGGTATTACCGAATGTAATAACTCAAAAAGTCATGAATAAATTAAATTGTATTTTTTCCGCTGAAAGAACACGGGCTAAAGAAGCGCTTAAACGAATAAAAAAAACATGTATGTCGAGATATCAACGTACTCACGCCAGGCACGGAAATAATATTTATGATACTACGACTGGCGGCATTGCGTATCTTTTCAACTTTGATATAATAACTGTCAGATCAGTATCAGTACTATAACCTACATTATTTTTAATATTTTTTAATAAATACTTGTACGATATGAAATAAAATTTAATGCCTTTTTTCTGTTTGTAAAACTCTTCGCGATAAAGAGCCTTTGCCGATATAAAGCCTATTCAGAGTTCCAGTAGTGAAGTAAGTGCCTTATTTAAAACAAGATTGGGGCAGTCTTTGGAGACTGCCGATAGAAGTGAAAACTTTAATCCTTGATCATAAACACTTCTTTATAAACAAAACAAAAAAAAAGGGGGCGGTTCGGTTTCCTGATATTCTCTTAGGAGTTATTAAGGGGGTCAAAATTTCGTTATTTTTTTCACCATTTCTAAGATATTGTTAATATTCTAAAATAATTCAAAAATGGAAAGCCTGGTAGCGTGACGATGACGCGAGTTCTATGATTTTTGTTCACCCAAGAAGTGCTCAACAAGTGTTCAAGGAGCGCCTAAAGAAGTTTTCACTTAAAAAATAAAAACATATTGCGTAACGGTATTTTTGCCAGCGAAGTGTGTCAGCTTCATAGTAACTTTTCCGTTTAGTTGGGCAGCTCAATAAACGTCTTATATATACCTACTTAATAATATCTTATGGTCTCACTCAACGGCCTAGAAACGTAGAAATAAGCTTTATAAAAGCCAATAAATTATAATAATCAAAGCTTAATCTGTATCGTGTCGTTATTTAAATTGAAACTTTTACGTTCGAACTTCTCATTTCAGGAGTCATTACTCAAACGTGTAGGTACACTCACAAATGAGATTTCATAATTAACGTAAGCCAGGTCGGGCCGTCAAGTGCATGTGAAAATTTAACGAGAGGAGCCGGGGCCGGTACTTCAGACCTATCTCAACCGTCACGCCTGCACTCCGTGGTTTTGACGTGGAAAACACTTGTAAAAATAAGCGATATGAGTGTTTTTACATTAATTACTGCGATTAAATTAATGTCCCCGATGCGATCTTTATGCTTATTGACGGAGGTTGATTCAATTAAAAATATAATCCTACAATATATTTTATCGATAAATATATTTTTGTAGTACTATCAATCATCAGAATGTATGCTTATATTCAACTGTAAAGTAGTATATAATTATTACGTACTTTATACTTTAACTTTTAGTATTTTCTCTCTTCATTAAAATCAAATATTCGAAATTTAAATGATCTCTCCATATTTTCATGATTTCGTTTATAGTCACTAATTACTATATGAATCGTAATACTTAATGGAATATTCGGCACATTTTAGTCGATTCGACTGAGTACATTCGTATTTGCATATTGCTAATATATAATCAATCAACATTAACGATTAATTCATTCGAATAATTATCAATGGTTCGTTCGAATCATTTCTATCCTTTACACATTTGAATGTTATTTACGATTCAACTTTTAATTTATAGGCAAGGCAAGCTTATGAAAAGATACTAACAATAACTTCACGGCTACTCTTATTAAATCGTTAAATACATTATAATTCTAGTAATTAATAACTTATTTCTGCTACGTATAGATATACCACTATATATACCTAAAGATAAAAATATGTTTATTTGTCAATACATGAGTGTGCAATACAAATTTGTATTTGCGATGTAAAATGTTAATTATAATGTTGACGTTCATTTCCGGTAGTAGAGCCAAGCTGGTTACAGCAAGAATGGGCCGGCTCGACGGAGGAAGTACTATCCTCTCACAGAAAATCGACGTGAAACAGCAGTGTTTCACTGCTGTGTTTCGTTCGGTGAATGAGAGCGCCGGAGGCCTAAGCATGAGGTGACGATTCTCACAGCTTATGAGGGACCTGCAGAGTATCCGTAGAGTCATTGTGTGGGTGGCGCAAGTCAACGGCGGCCAGGGAGAGCCGTAGAAACGGTGCTCTGCTGGCCGCCCGCGGTATAGTCCAGAGGCACAACCGAGTCTAACCAACTAGGCTAGCTGCCTCATCATGCCGCGGATAATCTCGAGTTGGCTCGTCGTGCCGGATGGTGACCGGAGGGTGGGTCCCGGCGAACCTTTCGGGAGGGTACGGGGTTCCTTCCGTCCGTCGGATCGGCTATCGCCATACCATACAGTAATATGACGAAACTTGCTCTGCGCTTTGCCCCACTTTGCTGCGGGAATAGCCGCTTCTTTTTTTTTTCACGTTTCCCCTTCCTTTCACTCTATGGCAGTACGAACAAAGCATTGCCATTCAACAGCAGCCAATCGCCGTAACCCCACCGCTGCTTCCTCTTCCTGTGTCGTGGAGTTTATTAATATCAGAGGACTCCACGCTAACCTTAATGCCGTCCATCACCACCTGGAGACGGCTCGGCCGGCAATGCTTTTTCTAACGGAGACACAAATACGCCATCCTGCAGACACGAACTATCTGCAATATCCCGGCTCCGTGCTAGAGGAGTATTTCCTCGCGAAAGCCGGGTATGCTTGTTTGTTAGGGCGGATATTTGCGGTCGCAGTCTACAATGCCTAGAGGACCCTTCCTTCTCTGTCCTTTGGGTATATGTAGATCATGGCTCTTTCAGCCAAATCTATATGTGCTCTACCGATCCCATTCAGGAGACGCTGAGACAACTCGACTCTTCGATTACCTGAGTCAGGCGGCAGACGACGCGCAGGAGCGGTTTCCGAACGCTGAGTTGGTGTTCTTGGGAGATTTCAATGCCCACCATGAGACCTGGTTGGGCTCTCCCAAAACAGACCACGCGGGACGAACTGCCCATGCATTCGCTCTCACGCATGACCTGTCTCAACTGGTACTCCAGCCCACCCGGATACCAGACATTGCAGGTCAGGCGCCCTCTCTGCTCGATTTCCTGCTGACGAGTAACCCGAACCAGTACAGTGTGTCGATTCGTGCTCCTCTGGGCACCTCAGACCACTGTCTGGTTTGTGCCACAGCTGTAGTTGTTACGCCCCCACGACCCGAGGAGGCAAAAAGACGACTCTGGCACTACTCGTCAGCAGACTGGGATGGAATGCGGGAGTACTTCGCATCCATTCCTTGGGCTCAACGCTGCTTTGACAACAGGGATCTATCAGAGAGCACTACTGCTGTCGCTGGTGAAATCATCCTGGGTATGGAATATTATATTCCATACAGTGATGTCACGAGCGGCGGCAGGAAAAGACCCTGGTTCGGTCGTGAATGCGCTGATGCTGTTGAACGCAAACAGACAGCGTACCGCGCTTGGACCAGGGCTCGCGCTCTCCATGACCCTAATGTGGATCACCTGAAGGCAGCGTTCACCAAGCCACAAAGGTCTGCAAGAGGGCATACTTAAGAGCCCAGCGCGTCGCACGGTTCGGCCAGGAACTCATGGCGCATCCTACGGGCAGTCGTAGCTATTGGCGCCTGGCCAAAGCCGTGCAGTCCAACTTCTGCCAGACCTTGCTGCCCCCTCTGAGATATCCGAATAGATCACTGGCTCATCGGCCTCAGGAGAAAGCAGATCAGCTTGTAAATCTCTTTGCGGCCAATTCCCGAATCGATGACTGCGGTTCGCAGCCGCCAAACATTGCCAACTGCGACTACACCATGCCTGATATATGTATCAGGCAACGAACCGTTCGTGCAATACTGCAGTCTCTCGATATTCGGAAAGCGAGTGGACCTGACGGCATCCCAGCTGTGGTCCTCAAAAAATGTGCAGCGGAGTTGTCTCCCACACTTACGCGCCTATATGTGACGTCTTACGCGGCAGGCATTGTGCCTGAGGCTTGGAAGGAGGCGAAGGTTCAACCGATTCCCAAAAAGGGGGATCGTTCCGAGCCAAGCAACTATCGACCCATAGCTATCACCTCGGTGATTTTCAAGGTGCTCGAGCGGATTATAAACACCCAAATTGTCCGCTATCTGGAGGATCAATCGTTAATCAATGATCGCCAATACGGCTTTCGGGCTAAACGATCAACGGGTGATCTTCTAGCGTTCGTCACGCACCTCTGGGGTGAGGGTATGGACAAGCACGGCGAGTCTTTGGCTATCAGCCTTGACATAGCCAAAGCTTTCGATAGAGTCTGGCACCGGTCTCTTCTTTCCAAGCTTCCGGCCTATGGCTTGCCCCCTCAACTGTGCACCTGGATTGCAAGTTTCCTGCAGAAGCGTCGTATTCGGATCCTTTGCGACAGTCGCGCTTCCAAATTTATGCGGGTCAATGCAGGAGTGCCTTAGGGGTTTGTCTTATCCCCTACGCTCTTTCTTCTGCCTATCAATGATATGTTGAATCTCAGCAACATACATTGTTATGCGGACGACAGTACCGTGCATGGGCGATATCTCGGACATCCTGAGGCCAAACAGGCTGAGGTTGAGGGGAAAAGGCAGAATCTTGTCGTTGAACTTAACCAGAACTTGGACCGCATCTATGAATGGGGTGCCAAGAACTTAAACGCCAAGAAGACCCAGGCATGCGCGTTCTCAACAAAAAGTCTCCGTTCCTTCCCCTCCCTTCTCTGAAGAACACTTCACTGGTGATACGTGACAGCCTCTCCATCTTAGGTATGGATCTTTGCCGCTCCCTTAATCCCAAAACCTCCATCGAGAGCGTCATTAAGCAAGCTTCGCGAAAACTCGGAGTTCTAAACAGGGTGAGGCGGTTCTTCGAGCCTGGGCAGCTGTGCCTATTGTACAAGTGCGCCCTTGCGTGGAGTACTGTTCTCATCTTTGGGATGGCTCCGCGCAGTACTTGCTGGACGCTCTCGACCGGTTACAGCGGCGGGCTGTCCGTATCATCGGAGATCCAGAGGTCACGAGTTCACTGGAACCTCTGCAACTGCGGAGGGACATTGCCTCATTGGCATGTTTCTACAGAATATACCACGGGGAGTGCTCTGAAGAGTTATACCACCTTATCCCGCCCTTCCCTTTCTTATCTAGAACAACGCGTGCTGGGCTCAGATGCCATCCTTATACAGTAGAGTCGACTAGAGCGCGTACCAACAAGTTTGCGTCCTTATACCTCTGCCGAACGACCAAGGCATGGAATTCTCTGCCAAGGCACGTGTTTCCTTCTTCCTTCAATCCTGGGTCCTTTAAGCGGGGCGTGAAGAAGCACCTTCTCAGGCCGTCAAAGTAGAGACCTCAACATCGACTCGGCTGCTATGAGGGCGGTGTGGAGGCCACTGCTCTTAGACCACACGACTGCTTACCATCAGGTGGAATGTGGTCATTTTGACGAGCAAAATAAAAAATAAAAAATGTTTCACCCCGTATTATGGCGTACAAACGTAGAACGGGTGAGCAGCTAATTTCGTTATATAATTGAATATATAACTAAATTAGCTCTAGCAAAATAACAATGCGTTACATAATACATAATTAAACACAAAATAAAATTAAGATAGACACAAAAGAAAATGTCTAATTATGGCGAAAGCCATAGTATATCATAGTATAGTATAGTACATGCAAACGTGATATATATAACTTGTTATTAGCAAAGCAAAATACTACGTGCCGTAATACATAATAGTTAATATTGTTAATTATGCAAATAAAGTAAACATCATAATTTCCCTTTCCTATATAGGTCCGTACTACGTATGTATAATAACTTAGTATATAAGCCTTAATTAAGTAACAATAAACCAGTCAATATTCAATCACCACATCGTCGTTTTAATTGGTTCATAAAGCAACACGCAATAATTGGTGACCCCGACGTGATCTATTGGTCTCTAGTGCTGATATAATACCGGGACGACCGGAACCCAATTTGGTTTTCAGCGGTGAATCTAGAGAACAATAGTATTACGATGTTATCACATCCTCATAACGTCAGAAGAAAAATGGCTCCACCAATAACTCCTTCAAAAGGCGACTCAGGCTGCGAAACTGTTGCTGCAATCACGGTCACGGAAAAACTACCGCAATTTTGGACAGACTCACCACGATTATGGTTCGCTCAGTTTGAAGCCATCTTGGCACCACAAAAACAGGGCGAAGACTACAAATACAATATGGTAATATCTAAATTACCAAAAGAGGTAGTCCATCAGGTTAGTGACATTTGGACTAATCCTCCCAGCGATAATAAGTACTCCACCATCAAGGAACGTCTAATAAACTGCTACGAAGAGAGCGAACACCGACGTTTTCACAGACTACTATCAGAAATGGACCTCGGAGACCAAAAGCCTTCCCAGCTCTTGAGAAAAATGAAGGAAGCGGGATGTGGAAATATAAACGACGACACTATTCGTCTTCTGTGGCTAAGACAACTTCCCGCTTCGCTAACAGCGATTATATCGGTTACAAACAATTTATCATTAGACAACTTGAGCGAGTTAGCCGATAAAATATATGAAAATTTGACCTACAACAAGAATACCACTCAAGAGACATCGGTTGACATTAAATTAATAACAAACATATCGTCACAACTTGCAGCTATGCGAATAGAAATAAATGCATTACGTAGCGCACGCGAGCATCAACCTATGCAACGCAGCAAATTCCATTCACGCCATACGTCACACTCACGGTCAAGGTCGCGCCACAGAAGCTCGCATAATGGAATTTGTTATTATCATAATCGTTTCAAGCAAGATTCGTATAAATGCAAGAAGCCATGTTCGTGGAATATGAACAAAAATATCAGGCCGTCGGAAAACTAGAAGTAGCACAGAAAACGACGGGTCTCTGTGCTATTCACCCAGCAAACCGTCTAACTATAACTGACTCAAACAGTGGTTATAGATTTTTAGTCGACACGGGTGCTAACATTTCGATTATCAATCGCACAAATAACGAGAGCAAAGCATGCGAATACAAATTATTCGCCGCCAACGGCAGCCCTATAAATACATACGGGGAACGCACTTTAATGCTTAACCTAGGACTTCGCCGAAGCTTTAAATGGACATTTACTATTGCCGACGTCAAGATGCCAATTCTGGGAGCTGATTTTCTGGATCATTATCAATTATTAGTAGATATACACGGAAAAAAACTGATCGATAAAAAGACAGGTTTGAAAACGCCTGCCAAGATAGTGAGAGCAAACATTGCATCAGTCCGATCTTTAAACGCTTCTCTACAGGAATCAATAAAGCGATTGTTAGAGAAATATGAAGACATTACAAAGCCTAGATCGATGAACCTACCTACCGAGCACCAAGTACAGCATCAAATAATAACAAAAGGTTTCCCAGTATTTACTCGAGCGCGTCCATTACCTCCTCATAAATACAGAATTGCAAAACAGGAATTCCAAGACATGATGGATATGGAAATTTGCCGACCGTCAAGCAGTCAATGGGCATCGCCACTTCATTTAGTCAAGAAGAAGAATGGCGAATGGAGAGCATGTGGAGATTACCGCGCACTAAATAAAATAACAGTACCAGACAGGTACCCACTTCCAAGGCTACTTGATTTTACGTACGTGGCAAGCGGAAAAGGAATTTTCAGCAAAATAGACATAAAGAAAGCTTTTCACGTTCTGCCCGTAGCTGAACCAGAGAAAACAGCGATTATAACCCCTTTTGGACTTTTTGAACTCATCAGAATGCCATTCGGGTTACGAAACGCAGCACAGTCCTTCCAAAAATTTATGGACTCCATATTCAGAGACTTGGACTACGTATTTGTGTATGTAGACGACATATTTATCGCTGATAAGAAAAATAATATTAAGGAACATTATGAACACTTAGAAGAGGTGTTTAAGCGCTTGCATGATCACGGCATAACAATAAATACAAACAAATGCGAATTTGCCAAGTCGGAAATTGATTTCCTCGGTTATCATATAACGAGCCAAGGGTTGACTCCTACTATGAAAAAAATTCAAGCCATAAACAATTACCCTAAACCACAAACGATAAATGAATTACGACGTTTTTTGGGTATGATTAACTTTTACCGAAGTAGTATTCCACATGCAGCAAAACATCAAGCACCATTAAATAAATATTTAATTAATTGTAAGAAAAATGATAAGACAGTTATACAGTGGAATACCGAAGCAAACCACGCGTTTGAATGTTGCAAGCAGGACATTCGACAATTAACTACATTAGCATGTCCGGACAGCAACGCGCAAATAGCTTTAATGACGGATGCTAGTCTCAAATGTGTAGGCGCTGTACTACAGCAGCGAAGAAACAAAAAATGGGAGCCGATAGCTTTTTTCTCCAAATCACTAAGTGAAGCCCAAACAAAATACTCTACTTACGATAGAGAGCTACTAGGAATTTATATGGCTATAAAACATTTCAGAAGACTCATCGAAGGACGAGAATTTACGGTCTACACGGATCACAAACCACTAATGCATGCTTTCGATAAGAAGCCGTCATTGGATGATACCCCTAGACGAATCAGATATCTGGATTATATATCACAATTCAGTACGGATATCCAGCACATCAGCGGCCACAAGAATTTGGTAGCCGATGCTTTATCTCGAGTTATCGAAACGATATCCTTACCCTCTGCAATCGATTGGTACGAGGTAGAAAAATATCAAAAGAATGACAGCGAGTTAAAACGATTAAAAGCCAATAAATCGTTAAAAATAGAATTAATACATTTTCCAGATAAAAATATTAAGATTTATTGTGATATATCAACAGGAAAACAACGCCCTTTTATGCCCCTCAAATTCAGGAAAACTATCTTCGAAAGTTTTCATAACATTAGCCATCCTGGTAAGAATACTACGAGAAAACTGATTTCAACTAACTATATATGGGAAAATATGAATAAAGACGTAAATAAGATGACTGAGACATGTTTACAATGTCAACGAGCAAAAATACATCGTCATACAAAATCACAATTCGGAAAATTCATGCCAACAGGAAGATTTTCCCATCTTCATATTGATTTAGTTGGGCCTCTACCCACTTCTAAAAACAAACGATTCATAATTACAATGCTAGATCGTTGTACTTCATGGCCAGAGGCATTTCCCATAGCTGATATAACTGCAGAAACCGTAGCCAGAACGGTATATGAAGGCTGGATAGCCCGATTCGGATGCCCTGAATACATTACCACAGACCAGGGACGCCAATTTGAATCTGAAATATTCAAAAACTTAGCAAACTTAATGGGAATTCATAAAATTCGAACCTCCCCATATCATCCACAGTCAAACTCTAAAGTAGAACGACTGCACAGAACATTGAAAACGGCATTGATAGCAAGAGGTAACACAATCAATTGGACAAAAGAGTTAGTTACCGTTTTACTTGGCATACGTACGAGTTTACGGCAAGACACAGGATACTCGGCAGCTGAATTAGTATACGGTTCAACAATTAGATTGCCTGGAGCATTTTTCGAGACACATAATAACTCAACATACGCAGATTTTATCAGAGAAATTAAGGACAACTTAGAACACATGATTTCTGTTTCACAAAGACAAAGTAAGAACGACAAGATATTCGTGCACCCACAGTTATCGGAATGTAAGCACGTTTTCTTACGTTGTGACCGATTACGGCCAAGTCTTACACCGCCGTACGATGGTCCTTATCTTGTCATCAGTCGAAATGATAAGATCTTCACGATCTTGATAAACGGACGACAAAAAGTGTAGCTATCGATAGAGTTAAACCTGCATTCATGTTAAACGATAGCAAGATAAGCAAACGGACAATAGACGACCAGATAACGAAAACTTCACAAGCAGATAAGAAAACAGAAACAAGAACACGTTCTGGTAGAATCTCCCGCCCGACGGTTAGATTCCAATTATAATATATAAGCTAGAATAACACTACTTTATGCATTCACTTAGCACAGCGTCGAAACAACACATAGCATGGGATCAAACTCGAGCCACGAGAAGGAACAAATCAACATGGTGCAGAACAATGCAGTAAAACCAGAAGATTTATTAAACCTGCACTCCCAAGTGGTCGAGGAAGTACAAGGGATCCGGAGCTGGATAATATTCATGACGATAGCAGGGGTTGTCATATGTACAATCGCAACCATAGTCATAGTATTCAAATTCGTAAGCAATAAGATCGAGAAGAGGCTTACGAAAATAATTAGAGACGCAAACGTTGTTTAGAAACGTAGGCATAAAATTAATCTGTATTATTATTTTTTTCTAATCTAATTATTACTATGTGTAATTTAGTTTTTTTTCTTCAAGGGGGGAATATCTATGGCGAAAGCCATAGTATATCATAGTATAGTATAGTACATGCAAACGTGATATATATAACTTGTTATTAGCAAAGCAAAATACTACGTGCCGTAATACATAATAGTTAATATTGTTAATTATGCAAATAAAGTAAACATCATAATTTCCCTTTCCTATATAGGTCCGTACTACGTATGTATAATAACTTAGTATATAAGCCTTAATTAAGTAACAATAAACCAGTCAATATTCAATCACCACATCGTCGTTTTAATTGGTTCATAAAGCAACACGCAATATACTATCACAGTAAAGAGGAAATATTTATTTGTAAGGGTTTAACTCAAAAACTACTTCACCGATTTTAAAAATTATTTCACCATTAGAAAGCTATATTATCACCAAGTAACGTAGGATATATTTTATTTTAAATAATAAAATAGTGTTATTAACACAACCTAACCTACCTTTACGCAAGCAAAGCCGCGAGCAATAGCTAGTATTATATATAGGAATTATGTAAAAATAACTTAAATTATAATAACATTTGTTAGTTAGAAGATTATTTAAGATTATGTTTATAATATTTTGCACTCAATACTTTACTACTGAATACGCAACATTAAAATAATAAAGACTCCACAAGAAAAGAGTAGTAATAATTTAGGTGGGAGTATAAGTTAAGACAAGTTATCATTAGCATTCAAATAAATATTAATATTTTACTTTTAGAAACTAGACGTGAAGGTGAAGTAGTCTATTCGCTTTTAGTTTCATTCATATAGAAACGTAACTAACCAAACTTTACTCTTTAAAACATTAGTTATGTGTTGTAAGTTCAAAGAAGTACTTGTTACTGCAATGCTTTGAGATAATATAAAAGTTGTATACTTACTTATAATTATATAATTTGATTTTGTCATTGACTAGCGATTGATTGCGATCTATTAATTAATTAATTATATGTCACAGCAAATTATACCGGGATAAACTTTTCTATGTGTTACACACGGTCTATCTGTGTGCAAAATTGTATCCATATCCATTCTGCAGTTTAGGAGTGATTGAGTATCATACAACCATACATTTTCACATATATTTACACTTATAATAAATACTATAGGCAACAGGCAGTAGGTTATTTCGTTATAATAGGATCTTCTTCTTTTCGTGTGGTTAGAGTGGTCAACCTGTTATCAAGAGCTGTTCAAGGCGCCCGTAGGCCTCTGACATGGCTTAACGACTGCTATCAATTTGAAAACAACCGGGACTCGGGACCGACTTTTTACGTGCCCTCCGAAGCACGGAGACGCTCAGATGAAATACCACTAAGCGGTCGCTTAACCTAGCTAATCGTTTACCGATCAGTGAGTGCAACTGGCTATGAGCGCCTCATTATAATAGGATAAACTAACGCATCTTTAGTGCGTAAACTATATTTGCACACTATACAGGCGTTAGTTTATATTATCGAAAATCCAAGTAAGTCTTAAGCGGCGATGTCTCTATTTGACTCCAAGATTTTCAAAAATGTTATCTTACTGACAAAAGCGTTTTATTTGCGCTGCATAATCATTTGTAAGTTGCAGTAGTTACAACATAATCGGTCGAGGCGACGCAATATCGAGAAACTCGAAATATGTTACGCTTGAAACCCTTTCCAAAACTCTACCGTCCCCTACTTCCATAGATGGCTGTAATGGTTTTGTAACTATAATGTTTGCAAAAACGATAAGGCAAATGTTGGCACTTAAGTTTGCAATTCGTTGCGGGGTGCAAATTCTGACTTCGAGGTTATGGTGAGTATTATAGTATGGGAGATGGTATGTTTGTATATAAATAATTACTGGCGTGAAGAGAGAATAAAAAGTTTTGTAATAAGAAAAATATGGAAAGTGGAATAGGAATAGCTCTGCTTTGCCCTGCAGTGGAATGAAACGGGCTTACAATAATAGATACACCTATATTAAATCGTAAAATTTATTGAATCGTATAAAGGAAATAATAAAATATAATGGAACAGATTTATTTATTTGCAACTGTCTTAGATATTCCGCTATTTGCTCGTGTGTGGTCATGTGTTGAGTTTTGCGGAATCGATCCCTATATGCAGAATTACTTTTGTCAAACTGACGGTCAGTTCTGTTATTTGTTCCGATACTGGATGAATATTCAGTCTCGGAACGGAAAACTGCACAAGGAATCTTATGCTATTTCGATGGGCCTATAATTAGGGTTCTTTTTAATGCAAGATAGATAATTTTAATAAGCGTACCATGAATAGGTATATACCTATAGTGCATCATCTATGTGACCATAGTAGATATTACATTAAACTTTAGATTATAACTTGCGAGGGGTCGCTGCGTGTCGGATCAATTTGCATAAAATCTGCCAAAGTTGTGGTAAATTTCAAGCAGAAAGCTTTTTCGTAAAATAGGCAAACTTATTATAGGTACATAATTGTGTACGCTATATTTTTATGAATTTGAACCTTGAGCTGTGTTTAATTTATTTGACCAAAATGACAAACACACTCATCTTCGTTAAGATCTTTTAAAATGTATTTCCATACAAAACTTCAACAATATTTGAGTTTGAATTTTTCAAATTCGAATAAATTGTACTTTCATACGAAGCATTGTGTTCTAGGGATTTGTTAATTGAGCTTTAACCATGTTTTTGGGTGCTGCCTATATTTATTTGTTGAAAACATTGCACAGCCTTTAAGCACACAGTAAAAATTATAAAATAAGATACATATTTAAGTGAATTTAATTGTTACGAAACCCTGGCACAATGCCACTGTTTATAAAGAGAAGTTGTTGATACAATAGGTAATTGAAATATAAAATATCCACGAGCCAAAATTAGGACTTTACAACCCAGCGACAATTTAAGGCCTTTCAGATATTCTACGTAAAATTCGAACGTGTTAGATTTAAAAAACTCCAACACTGATTGTGTTGAAACTTTTTAGTACTTCTCAGGCAGCCTCGACTGAAAGCTAGTTTCAAATGAACGTAAAGAAATGAAGCCAGGCTTTTTTGGGTAAAAATAAACGAGTCTCATAACTCGGCCGCAATTACTAATGTTCTTCAGCAGATGCGACGTTGCCGCTAATTAACCGGCTTCACGTAAATTTTGGTTAAAATATATTTTAAATTAAAGCTTTCGAGGAAGACGTGTTTCGTTCTATTCCAGTCTTGCTATAGTACTTGGATTAACGTAATTCGTGTATGATCTATATAGCACAATACCCCGAATTCGTCAAATTTACGTCACTTTAGCAAGGGTAAGATGTATACATTTTTGTAATGTGTAGGTAAACAACGCATACTCGCTAGTTTTGAAGCGGAGCCGCTTTTATTATTTGTTTTGTTTTTGCGTGTTAAAATGTGAAAATAAAATATTTAAATTATTAGTTGATTAGAAAAGGCAGATAAACACTCCTGCAGACGATAATAGGCTCACTTCCTATTACGTGGGAACTAAAATCATGGACGATGAAATTGGAAAACGTTATGTGATTAGAAAGGTACACATATACTCACAAAAATGAAGTGAATATACACTCAATGATACAATTGTCCATTCAAAACAGTACCAATCAATTAAAAGAATTTAGATCATGTTCATAATTGATTGAGCCAAGTTTCCTATGCTGTCTCTGCAAGAGAAAATATGTATAACGAAGAAAAGTTTTGTATACATACGTTGTTTCCTTTTATTCAAACTCCATTAACACTTATTCGGTTTACAAACAAAATTGGTACAATTTCAGTCACAGGCTATACTAGTATACATAAATACAAAATGGGAATTAACGCGAATATAATCTAGTTTTCCTTTTAACAGCTTTGTTTTTAATTTAAGGTTTATGTTTGTTTACATCTTAGTTTTTTATCTTTTACATCATCATCTTAAAACTAAGAGACCACGCCTGCGTAAATTCCATCGTGACATAATTTACGAAGGTGTATTATGCCTTATATACTCTGACTCGACTGAACGCACATAGTTACCAGATAGCTTAGTTTTTAAATTAAATCTAAATCTACCTCATCTAAAATTGTTCAGTGTCTTTTGTTTGATACAGGATTAAATCGACAAACATCTCATTTAGATTCAGATCAACTCTAAATAGTCGAGCCAACTAGTTTTCACAAAAACCTCCAATGTACAAACAGAGCCTCGTTACAGGTTTATTCAGTTGTTTTATTTATTATGATTCATCAATAATGAGAAACGTTTGAAGTTTTAACCAATTATATAACTAATTGTAGATGAATTTAGTTATGTAATAGCTACAATGTAATGCATGCTAAATTTATTGTTCGTGATAATAATCACAAAAGTAAAAACAAAAGAAATAAAAATAAAAACATATCAATATAAAAGTTAATATTATGTCATTATTAAATAAAATAAATTGAAAATTAAAGCCAAGTACAATAGAGTCAAATTACAGTCACATAATAGGTATATAATTTTTATGAAAGTATTTATCCAAACATTACTTTATGTAACAAAAAACATATTGCTGTATGCTGTACATTATAATGTACATAAATCAGTACGAAATAATTACATTAATGCCAGCACATTTAAAAGTAAGTGATTTTCATTAGAAATATGTCTGGTTCGTTCATACAGCGCTAGCAGCAATATTACAAGGAAACATTTTTGTGACAAATTGGGGGATCCTTACAATTAGTGCCATCTTCGCGTCTTTCAAAGAAGTGTCGTATTCAACTAGACTAATGAATGTCATAAATTTAGAGAAAAAGCTCCTCAAACAATTTGGAAGACTTATCACGATGGGTCCATGCAGCGTACAATGTATAAATGAAATATAGTATAATATATAAACGTTATAAAATTGCAAAAAAGCTTTAAAGTCTTTAAAATACAAGCTTACATCATTAACTGCATGGATGGCGTAGTGTTTGGTACATTGCGCACAGAAATTAATTTTGTGGGTTCGATTACCATACGGGACAAACATTGTGCAGTCCACAAATAGTTGTTATCTGGGTGTTCTTTGTGACAAAGGAATTACATGTAGAGCGGATATTATATTAAGAAAAAGGAAATAAAAACTTAACTAAATAAGTCAGTTTGTGTTTGAGTAATGTGCTACAATTAGTACAGCCTCACTGATTTCAGCGTGAATTGGCCGGCTCGACCGGGGAAGGACTACCCTCTCACAGAATATCGTCGTGAAAATAGCAGTATCCCTACTCTTGTGTTTCGTTCGGTGAGTGAGAGTGCCGGAGGCCCAATCACCCCCTTTCCCCCATCCCGCTCCTTCTCCTTCCCATTTTCTAACCTAAAGCGTCGGCAACGCGCAAGTGATGCCTCTGGTGTCGCAGGCGTCCATAGGCTACGGTGACCACTTACCATCAGGTGGGCCGTAAGCTTGTTTGCCACCTTAGTTGTATAAAAAAAAGAAAAACTAATATCGTGATATGCATAAAGCCACACACCTATTTTGCTTTAGACGAAAGCAGAGGGGTATTACACCCACATCTCGGCCTTTATGTTTTAGGTCCCACGTTGTAAGGACCGTGCTTAATGCTGTCTTCTAGGCACATTTCCAGAATCCTTACCACAACTGACAGTCGTCTAACAAAACCCCAAGATCATTTGCTCAAACCAGGATTTGATTCCGGTACCTCAATGTCGGCTATAGTCATAAAAACAATTTTGGAGTAACAGGATGATTATGTTTGGTTGGTTGGAACAGGCTGGTTGATTGTGCCTGACGGGCTGCGGGCCGTCGGTTGATGTCGGGATCTTGTATATATACTTAGTCGCTTTGTAAATGTTACTTGTGCGATTCATTAATTTCATTGTATGAAGTCATTTTAAGCGCTTATTGTTAATAGCGCCATCTGTTAGATATAGCTGGAACTTCTTCATATGTGCGGAATCGCCACACAATGTTATGACACGGGACTAAAGATTGTCTGTCACGCATGCTGTCCCTAATAATCGATTAATGCATTAACAGTCTAGTGTTGCTACTAATGGTTTCTACATATATGTTTGGTATTAAATACGTGATAAAACTGTGACTATAATCTATTAATACGTGAAGAAAAACGTTGAAACCTTTTTAAGCGTAATGCGCGCACGTATATGTGTGTGAGATTCGATATCGTTAAAGTTAATATAGAGGAGTGCAGAACTCTAAAATTTATAAATATAAATATTTTAATTCGTCGAATTTCGACCACTGGGAGACCACGAGTATTAAATTAATATGCGAAGAAAGACGAAGGTGAAAACGAACTACCTAGATCTTTGTTAGTTTTTTCTTAACTTTCAGGTTATTTACATGCTTATATTATTAGAATTAGTTCTGTTTTATTCTTTTGCACTTTATAATATTAAGTATAAATGTTTCTATGTCACCGAAATCTTGAAAATAAGCAAGATTGTGAATAAGCTCAAAGTGAACAGATTTTTTGTTAAAAAGTCCTCTTGCATTCGAGATAATCCCCGTGTTGCGGGGAACTCTACAAACAGTGGAACTACAGACACAGAGAACATTAAGTATGGCAAAAACTGTTTGTAGATTACAAATTAATTTTTTAAATTACTAGTAGATTGAGTTACACACTAGTAATATTCTTATCAACCCGTCCAGTTAACTAATATTTTGTAACGGCGCGGCGCGATCATGCGTAATGTTTAACTTTTTAATGCAATCAACATTATGCAAGATCGCGTTAATCACTACATATTATAAAACAAAGTCTCCCGCCGCGTCTATCTGACTTCGCGAAAGAATTAAAAACTACTAAATGAATTTGCATGCGGTTTTCATCAATAGACAAAGTGATTCATAAGGAAGGTTTAGATGTATTATTTGTTAAGGCTTAGTACTACCCGTGCTAAGCCGGGGCGCGCCGTATGGGTACTAACCCGTTATAAATCCTAACTTTAATATTATAAATGCAAAAGTGAGTTTGTTTATTTGTTACGCTTTCAGACCTTAACTACTCGATCGATCATCATGAAATTTAACATATACATTATGTACGTTGTCAGAGGTACAGAAAAGGACATAGGGGATACCCTAAAGGTTAGCTTAGGTTAGATTAGTAACAGATTTTTTTCCTGGATGCAAGATATTGCATTCAGGAAAAAAATCTGTTACTAATCTAACCTAAGCTAACCTACATTTTCACGAGCGAAGCCGCGGGCAAACTCTCGTTTTATGTAGGTATATGATGCAACGCGAAAGTTTAAAATTATTTAAGAATGCTAGTGGTAGGCGTGGGTACATGTTGGTAGTGCAATGGGTTGAATTTAATCCCATAGTCTCTTCATCTTGCAGATAGATGCTGGATTAGATAGAACTACACTCGGCGCCAATGCAGTAGCGACCACGCATCCTTTTATGAAAGTTGATTTAAAGAGCTATCATTGTATTTGAAAATGCAGCTTCGGTCTGTTTGCAAAACTCGAAAATTTGTTAACTTCAACTTTTTACGGAACATTGCAGTGTATAAGCAAAAATATACTGTTTATCCTGAAGTACCCACTGGCACTGGCATTTAAAGAATCGGTCTGAGCTATAGTGAATTGTGGCCATGTTTAACTAGTTTTATTTACAAGTACGGTGGTAAATAAGCATATTATGGTGCGACTGTTGGTTAAGCGTAGCTTACAGGCGCCTGCTACGACACAATCAGAGGTATGACTTGCAGCTTGCTGACTCTGCAAAAACTTGCTATGGGTCTACGAGTTTCTAAACAACGCCATCCCCATAAAGCCTGTATTCTTGCTTTAGATATACATATTAATGTTAAGTATATTATTTATTTATTTTTAATAACTCACATAAATACAATAAACACAAACATATGAAAATAACAAGATTTCTAAAATTAATTTAAGCAGCCACAGTATTTTAAAAAGATTTGATACTATAAAAATACATATTTTCTTCTCATTTTTCTTTGTTGTACGCTCTAGAAATAATTTCTATATCGCGAGGGACTTTACTAACATTTAAAGAACGGATTCATAGAACACCCAGATTAGGAACAACCATTTGTGTATTACACAAATGGTTGTCATCATAGGTATCGAACCCACAACACAGTAGTGGCGAGACGATCGCTTAAACCACTACGCCGTCCGTGTAATCTATCTAAAGCAAAAAAGACAACGACTTTTTCTCTTCTTCCTTTTTGACATATCTATTTATTATAGAAGGAATCTATATATTAATACGTGAAGCGAAAACTTTGGATCCCTTTTTACGAAAATTGGGCGGACGGAGGAGTATGAAATTTCGCACACTTATAGTTTATACAGAGAAGAAGTGACGAATCCTAATATTTATATAAAATATGCATTAGAAATACATTAAATTAATGAAAAAACACTACACGCACACAACCATGCATTTGACACACGCAGTCAATGCGCGTAAATATGGTTACAATATCAATATATAATGACATAATATATCAGCAATATCTTAAAGGCAAACTTTGGTCGAATTTCGAGCACTAGGCGACCGCTAGTATAGTCTAAATGTATAAATAACTTCAATGAAATTAATAACAAGTTTGTTGTTTACCGAATTAGTAAGAAAAATGGACTAAACATGCCTTTACGCTGAATAAGTGTTTGATATAGAATTACGTATTGTATGTCATAAAGCTATAATCTTCGGCTCGTGGTCGAGCACACAAAGTACGGGTATTTAGCTAGCTAATGCACTAATGCATTGCTGTAGGACATCATCGTACGTTAGTAGATAATGTGGACTGAATCAACACACCAGGTGTGTGAACGTGATATACAGGCTGAATATTAATTTGTGTACCTTGGCAACGCCATGTCGTATATATTAGACAGATTGGAGCTCCGATAGTTGGTGAGCAATACCAAGAGTTAGGTCACGTCTATACGTATTTTATTGGCGGGCGATAGGCAGTCACGCAATTTACGTACAGAGGGGGTGAATTGTTTGAAACCTGAGTGTGTAGTGAGTTGTTTGTGGCTCGAGGTGTTTGAACCGTTGAATAGTTTGTAATTGACAGCATAGAACAGTTAGCTCGCTCAATATAACGTGGCTTCTAAAACATATCTGGCGTAATACTCGTATAATATATAAGAATGCATTGGTAGGGCAGCGTTAATCAATGCGACTGCTGTGCATCAGGTCTTGTATTTGATGTCCGGGTCAGATAAAGTGTTTTATTTCTATCAAGAAATTCTTAGTAACAGTACGGAGCTTGACAATACGTCTGGTAGATGGCAATAGGCTCTCCCTGTTATGTGCGACCTGCAACATAGCTACCAAAATGTGGGTATTATACGCCTCTAATAACTTTGTCAGGATATACCAGTGCTATATAATTTAATGTAAATAAGCTAAACTGGTTCTAGCGTACTAATTCTAATATAGTAAAAGTGAACTTGTATGTAGACATTTGGATATGTTATTAATGCACATAGATAGATCATGTCCAGCATTAACACATAGGATACTTTTAATGCTAGCTAACTTGATAGGTTCACTAAGGCAAAACTGCAAACAGAAGCTATATAACAACAAAAGGAACTGCATAAAAATTTTACAAAAAGTGCTCTGAAGTCGAATACAAGTAGTCGGCAATCACAATAAAAAATGCCTATATTTAATTAACTTTAAATGCGACAAAAAGGAGCTATTAACGTTTTTACCTGAACAGTTTTCTGCCACGAAACTTGAACACTGAACAGTCTGTAAATTATACCTAGATTGTAGAAATCATAACAAAAATTGAAGCTAGCAGCGCGCCGTGTAATTTGATTTAAAGGCACGACTGTGCCTCATGACTTTGCTGTTTTGTACACCGGTATGATTTGATGGCGTTTGATTGGAATACTTATAGAATAATACGTACTTATGTAAATACATATTAATTGCATGGTGATCCTTACAAATATTATAAATGAGAATGTGAGTTTGTTTGTTTATTTTTTTGTTACGCTTTTATACCTTAACTGTTCAGATTATTTAGACCGATCATCATCAATTTTTTCATTTACTTTGTTAGGGTTATAGAAAGGGACATAGGATACCTTTCATCCAGAAAAAAGTACTGTTAATGAGGATAGAAATTTAATGATAAAATCTAAAGTCGCAAGCGAAGCTGCGAGCAATATGTAGTACTACTCAAAACTACCATGTTAAGTAGCTTTTAAATGTAGTTAATATTGAGTCCGATGGAAGGACAGCTTAAAAATTTTAAAAGGCATCGAAAGTACATAAAATTCGATATACAATTCAACCACTTATATAATTGATAATACCACTTGTATTATCGCGATCATGCTCGGTATTTACATACCTTTTTTAAGGGTATTTACATACCTTTTTGAAGGCTTGACGTTTCGGCCACCTTGCACTAGCATTTATGACAAGCAGACTGACCTGAATGTCACGTTAATTCTCGATTTCGATGCAACGCCAAATTATAAATTTCAAACGTGTTATTTGTTTTTTGGCAAACATCGTTTTTATATGTGAAAGCAACAGTATAGGGTTCACAGATCAAGGCAACTGTTATTGAGTTTCTCTGTAATGAAAATATCAGCAAAAGGCTCACTCCTCTATTACGTAGGACCTAAAAAGCCGTACTTTGCGAAATTGGTGTTAATACATCCCTGCCTACCGTTTCAGATATAGGCGTGAAACTATGTAAATTTGTAGCATCAACATTATTTTATAAGACAATTATTTAAGTATACAATTTTGAGTAGAGGACCCCGCCTTTGCTTATTATTATTTGGTGAACTCTGAAGTTACGAATGACTAGCTCATCCTTGGCCGTAACTCCTTCTTAGTAGAAACCCATACAACAGCAATAATAATAATAAATCTTTATTTCGGAATCTTTACACTCCAAATTTTACACAGAAAAGGAACAAAAAAAAAACATATCCGTATTAAAAAGAAAATAAATGAAGTTACATAACAAACAAAATGAATATATATAACCTCTTTACGCTATTACAAAAATAGGGCTATTAGATACAATTATTACGCTGCAATCTGTAACCATTTATTGTACATTGTGGTAGTATACAGTCTTTCAGAAAACTCTTTGATAATACTGTTCGTACACGAACCAACCCTCGACATGAATCCAGCGATTCGTTTTCTCTGGATGGCATTAAACGTATCCAGCCCAGCTTCTGCGAACATACCCGACGCACTACAATGCGGCGCAAGACCCATTAGCTGTCTAAAGATGTTATTGTACTGGACACGAATACCACCCAGAGACCTCTTCGTGTAACGCGTCCAGAGTTGGCAAGTGTAGAAACACTGACAATATGTCCTAAAAAGATGTACCTTCGTCTGAGTGTTGGCCTTAAAAAATCTCCTGGCTATCATATTGCCCACTACTGACAGCGCTCTGCGTTGCCTGTCTATATCGGCATCGTCTTTGAAGTCTGACGTCAGTATATGACCAAGGTACTTAAACCTCTCTACTACTTTGACTCGCTGACCTCCTATCCAAACTGGTGGGACGTTTTGTGGACCTCTTCCTGACCTAAATATTAACAATTCTGTCTTCTTTGCATTATACACCATGTTATGTTCTCTAGCGTATCTCTCACAAATTGCCATCAGTTTCCTTAAACCCTTAATTGAGGGGCTGAGTAGGACCATATCATCAGCGTAGCTCAGGTTGTTGACATACCTGTCTCCAAGCCTAAGCCCCACCGCAGTCCCACTCAGCTCCTCAATCAAGTCATTCATATAGATATTAAATAGGTCAGGAGAGGTTAACCCCCCCTGCCTAACGCCACAGGATAGTTTATAGCTATCCGACCTAGCTGATTCCCACCTGACATTGTTCGCCTGATTAGAATACCAATATCTAATCAGTCCAATGTCTAACAACTCCAGGCGCGATATAAGTTTTACCTAGTTTCACCCATAGCAAGTCATGATTGATTGTGTCAAAAGCACAGCTTAGATCAAGGAAACAAGCGTAAACACTTGTCTCCTGTTCCACATATTGCAATACAACTTGTTTTAGGGAGAAGATAGCCATGTCTGTTGAAACTTCATGACGAAAACCGAACTGCCCGTCATTTAGGCTAAGTGCGGGACTTAACTTTTTATGTAGCAGGCGCTCAAGCACCTTGGCCACAACCGTTGCCAGCGAAATGGGTCTATAATTCGACATGCTAGTAGCATCCCCAGTTTTATTCTTAACTATAGGTACAACCAATGTACGTATAAGTTCCTCAGGCAAGTATTGGTGCCGTGAACAAAGATTGAACAGTAAAGTTAAGGTATCAGCAATATACTTTCCTGCGTATAGCAGATGCTCAATACTCAAGTCATCGTGCCCTGGGGATTTCCCTCGCTTCATTGTCCTGAGAACCTCAACAACATCATCAGTCGACACCTGGAAAGCCCCCTCCTCAACACTTTTACAACAACTTGACGAAGGCACAGGTACTGCTGGATTAATTAAAGTCTGTTTTACATTAAAATGCATACTAAAGTTATTTGCAATAGCTCTCTTGTCAGATTCACCCTCTACACTGACTGGTGTGCTGGTTTTTGGGTTGAGCTTTTTAACTTCCGTCCAAAAACCCGCGAAATTTTTAGACGAAGCATGATGCGCTAACATATTCATTTTAATCTTCTCCTGGTTATTTTGAACATATTTCAAGGCAGCTTTAAAGTCTTTACGCGCTGTACGCATTAGATCGTAATAATACTACCATATGTATTCCACTGTAAAAATGTTTGCCTAGCCTGGACGCGGTACTGTCTAACATATTAATTCCAACCGGTTATATAACGTTTTCTATTATTATTACATGTATATGTGCGTTCAGCGGCAGTTTGTAAAACTTTAATTATATTACAGTAAAGACTGTCGATTATACTTATATGTTCTACATCATTACATAACATATTGCTCTTACATGACAAGTTATACTCCTCTGATTGATATAGTAAACCTAGATTTTCAGTACATAGTTCACAGTATTTATCACATTGTTCATTACTCCTACAGCCCCACCTATATTTTAAATTGCAATCAGTCCCACTATCTACTATCAGTCTTTTACAAATAATACTATTAATTCTTACCTCTATTACTAATGGTAGGTGATCCGACAGATAGGCATCATATAATACGTATACGTCACTTACCGATGACTCGGCCGCCGCTGAGACAAGGCAGTGATCGAGCCATCGCTGCGAACCGGTTCCATCACTTACATATGTATACGTGCTTATATCTAATCGCTTAGAGTCTATACAAGATAACAACTCTTCAAAACAATAGTCCATTAGTTCCTTGTTGAAACGCGTGCCGGGGTGCGCATTAAAGTCCCCTAATACGAACACACTTTCAACATCCGCACTATCAATTATCGCACTTATATTAGCCAGACACTGTCCTGTGACTGAGTTTCACCCGCTAAGCAAGTGTTCTGAAAGTTATAAAATTTATTTTTTGCCTAGAATTGGCGACGCACTAGTGATATTGCAAGCAATCTTAGTTTACATAACATCAAGCACTTTATTAACCAACTTTGTAGTATGATAGTCAACTATCTTTAGTATCTGAGAAAAAAGTGCTTTTACTTTGAGAACTTAGCACTTTTTCTTTAGCACCGGATGGAATTTCCTACACTGGTCTACTACATCACGCAATATCACCCCTTTGTACAAAGAGTAGAAGGCGAATAAATAAGTACAAATGTATAACTATTCGTAGTTATATATTTGTACTTATTTATTCGCTTATTTAGTCGTTCTTTTGACAAAATTATGATTAGGTATATAACACTTCGGTATTATAATTATAATGTTGTTTTTACTAATGTGAAAGGGATGTTATGCAATCGTAACAGCTATTTATTTTATGTTGCTATGCTTATTTTGGATCGCGCAGTAAAAAGTTATTTACATCTTACGAGTATGTTTCTAAAAAGAAAAAAAAACTTTTATTTGCCACAGATGTTCGGACCTTTGATATTGCACGGACGTAATGCGACATCACAAAAAAAAAAACAAATTTAAACATCACAATATGCACGCGAACAGCATAAGATTCTTATGATATATATACATAATTATGTACGCGCTATGTATGTACGCAACTTTATCTATAATGATTTGTACGGTGACCCAACACAGTGTTCCCCACTATTCGCCAACCACTAACCAGTGGGTTATTCATGTTAAGGCGCTGAATATTGCATAACTTTTTTATGCGCTTATAAGATTTAACTACATTTGCACATACAAAATCTGATTTCGTATATTATGATAACGTTTACCGTCATCCAATGCCACTACAAATTCCAAACACATGTTTTTATTGAAGTAACAGTTTAATAGAATTAACGTCCTCCAGGACGTTAATACTATTAAACTTTTACTGTAATACTATTAAACTTTTATGAAACTTAATAGGTCAAACTGTTTAGAAAATATTCAAATAAATTTTACAAAACATAATATTAAATAATTTACCAAATTATATCTGATATTATTTAAAAAAAAGTTGTTGCAAGTAGTTGTTTAAACGCGAGTGAACAATAAATTCTACACCCAATGTCGAGCGCATTAGAGTCATCATTTTCTTATAATTTTGTTTGATAGTAAAGTCAATAGCATAAATAACCGTTACCATTATTTAAATGGCATACATACTAGATAAAGTGTTACTTAGTTTGTTTATAATAATATTCTACCACATACACACAACACCATCTAGCCCAAACTAAGCAGAGCTTGTAATATGGGTACTAGACTATGGATAAACATACATTATATACCTTTTTTTTTGTAAATACATACATAAAAACACCCAGACCAAGACAAACATCCATGTTCATGCACACAAATGTTTGACTTGTGCGGGAATCGAACCCGCGACCTCAGGCGTTGCAGTCGGTTACACTAACCACTACGCCATCGAGGCCATCAAAAGCTATAAGGTTATAAGGTTTAAAACCGTCGATGCTGTGTATTATGATCGCTTTGACAATAATTGATATGGAGAATTAGTAAGCCAGCTGGAAATGGAATCAGTAGCCTCGGTCAAGTCCAAAGGAGCTTTTTACTTGCTAAATTCAGACGAGCCGTTACTGCTCTTGTTTAATATCTCTAAAATAAGGCTGCAAAGGAAGAGAATTATGATAATTTTCTTTAAGTGCTCTTGTCGATGTATCCATTTCCAGTTTCCATTCACAGAGCCTTAGTTCTCATGACTCTATATTTTCCAAAATTAATATGTACTTGTATTTGAAGCGACACTCATAAAATATTGTCTTTGTACGTTTTGTTTTGTTCTAATTTGCGGCAAGAGGGTGGTTGCTTTAATTTGTCTCTTGAGATAAGGAATTCAACAATACAAGGTGTTTACTTCACGCACTTTCCTCCAAGAATGTTTTGTGAGATGTTTTATGAGATGCCATTAAAGAGAATTATTGCTATTGTTCAAAATAAATATAGCGGTTCAACTTCATTTTAAACGAGCCCACAAGCCGACAACAGGGCTCGTGGTTTATTTTACTATCTGGGTCTGATTAGTTAGCGGGTTTGTTAAGGCACCGTTTCTACAATATTATACAACAAAGTGGTTTTGCACGCTATATTATTAACTGGGTTAATTTATTTGTAATCTATTGCCGGAGTATTGGCTTGGAGAATAAATATTGTATTTGGATGGCAATTTGTTCCAAATACTGAATGTTGCAGCGGGTTCTTAGTAGTGAATTTATTAGTAAAATGAATCATGTTTGTATGCATGTTTTGGTATTTATTAGGTTATCAGTATTTTAAATGATTTAGATATCTGCGACATTTTAATTAAGATTTTCTGTGATATGCGGGTTAAATTGTAAAGTGGAGATAGGTAGGTAGGTGTATGAATATCTATATATATAAAGGAAGATGTCCTGACTGACTGACTTAGAGACAACGCACAGCCTAAACCGCTGGTCGTAGGCACTTGAAATTTGGAGAGCATATTGTGTGTTTTAATTTGTAGGGGTGTACTAAGAAAGGATTTTTTGAAATCCCACCTCTAAGGGGGTGAAATAGGGGGGTGAAGTTTATGTAGAATTTGCTCATTTCTGGACTTATAAGTATAAAAATAGGTATACGAGTTATTGATTATAATTGAAAATGACCTGTGTAGGTAAAATGGACAAAACTCCCCTTAAAAAGGTAAAATAGGGGGGTAAAGTTTGTATGGAAATTTTCTCATTTCTGGATTTAGAAGTATGAAAATTGGTATATTGGGTCCTGATTACAAACAAAAATGATCTATGTAAGTGGAATGGACAAAACTCCCCCCTAGAGGGGTAAAATGGGGGGTAAAGTTTGTAACGAAATTTTCTCATTTCTGGACTTAGCAGTATGAAAATTGGTACATACGTTTTTGATTACAATTGAAAAATATCTGTGTAGGTGAAATGGATAAAACTCTCCCCTAAAGGGGCGTCAGGGGGGATAAAGTTTGTATGAAAATTTTCTCACTTCTGGACTTAGAAGTATGGAAATAGGTTTATAAGTTCTAAATTACAATTAATAATAAAATATATGATTAGGTATAAAAACACTATAAAATTACTATAAAAAACCTAATAGGTACTTATTATTAAATACGAATTTTCGATTAGGTCACGTGTCCTGACGCGAGTTTAAAATTTTTTACCCATTACAAAAAGTTTTCACTTCAAAAATATAATATTTATGTATAACTTTATAGATGAAAGTAACAAGTATCTGTGGATTCGTTTTACTTAAAAATAAGGTTGTTATGATTTTATTATTATCTATAACAATATTTATTTTAAATTGTATAATAAAATCGATTATATCAAAGATTTAATAATCCTAATCCTAACTAATATTATAAATGCGAAAATGAGTTTGTTTGTTTGTTACCTTTTCACGCCTTAACCACTGAACTGATCATTCTGAAATTTTGCGTATACGTTGTCAGGTGTACAGAAACGGACATAGGCTACTTTTCATCCCGAAAAAAATACTGTTCCCGAGTAAAACAACAATAACGTTCTTATGAGAATAGATGGCGCCACGTGTCTTTGGAATCATGTTTGAATTATATTATTATAAGCAGAGTACAACCCGAATTGATTGTCAAATTCTAAATTAACGCGAGCGAAGCCGCGGGCAAAAGCTAATCTGAAATATGATGTATATTGACCTAAGACTATAATAATATGTATATGTGATGATAGACCCATTGGATCGGTGGTAAGAGAGGGAACCTCTGGACTTAATATTGCAGATGAGACAGGGCATTAACCTTTTTACCGCTTGTGTCGTATTTATGCGACACATATGTCCGTGCCTCTACCGCCCGTGTCGTATTTCTGCGACAGAGAACATGCACGATACTTTTGTTTTATTTTCGTTCTATTAACTGCGTGGTACAACTAAAACCATTATTGAATAATGGCTTGAATTTGAGATATGATTTTCAACATTTACTTAAAATTCTGTATTTCTGCACCTCCCTAATTATTGTAGGTATTATTTTATCGATTTGTAGCCGGGCGCTAGGGGCACGGCAATCGATATTTAGCTAAGCGCTTAAAATGTTAAAAACTAAGAGCGCATGTCTACGTCACGTGTATTACAACCGGACAACAAAATTTAAGACTTACATTGATGTGCTGACTAGGACTTAACTTTCACCATTCTTGTGCCTACACTGTTAAAAAACCTGAACTTTAAGAATCACACAATTTTAAGCAAGTTTGACGATTGGTAGTTCAAAAGGGTAGCAAGAGATGAGCTAGATACTACAAGATACCCTGCTGTCATATTCAACATAATCCAGGGGATCAGTGACAACTACACTGGCGATACAAATACAATACATATATGTCTGTATCTACTGGGCTGTCTGCACTTGTCTACGTCACTCGGAACGAATATTATGATTACTTTACTCCAGTAGAAGTGCGCCGTGCTCTGTGACACTTCATGACAATGCTAATCCTAAACACAAAGAAAATGTAAGAACATTGTAAGGATATTCCTTTCAAAGAGAAATCGTACATCTTTCACTTCCTATACAATAGTTAGTTCAACAGTATTCTACGGTAGCACAGTTATTCTCCAACAGTCTTAGCATCAATATTTTTGTTTATCTTGTGGCATTCTCATACTTTACCATAATCTGTTTGCACGCAAAACTGTACAGTGCTTCGAAGCCGATCATGGCATTTGAAAATAACATACTGAATCAGATTCTTTAGTGTTACTACAAACCGCTATGGTGAGTATAAAGTACGACGAGTAGACGCCATCCCGATATGATATAACTATAATTATATATGATGATATACCATATCTTTCCATACATTTTCTAAAGCCAACACTAGCGAATAGCGTATCAGGCAAGCGGTTGAATCACACATAAAAACAATTGTCTCAATAATTTCTTTGATTTATAAAATATTGTTTTAAGTTCTTATACTTTATGTCCGATAATTGTATCTGTGTAAAATAAACACACAATTGCACACAGAGATTAATTACAAGTGCATTTTAGTAAAGAATTTCGTACAAAAGTTGATAAACAACAATACCCAATTGTACTTGTGTAGAGACATGGTAACGATCAAATGTGTCGAGATGCATCAAGAACTGTGATAACTCACGGTATGCCCTCAGAGCCCTGCCACCAGTGAAAAGAAGATCAAACTAATACGTCAAAATATTCCCAAATCGTATACCTTGACTGAGAGTCGGACGGAAATACTAACCAGACAAGAATAACAGCCTCCATAATGAAATATTTCGACTCCTAAATTATCCCCAATTGTTGTTATTGTTTACATTCATGTCTGACTATTAAATGTTGCTTTGCTCTTATATTCTGATGTTTCTCGCTCGAGGCACTGTACTGAACCTGCTCTGAACCAAAGCGTTACAATGACTGCTCAGCTTCCTCTTACGTTATTCTAAGATAATTAAGATGTTAACTTAAAGTGGTTCCCGGAATAAAGGTACGGTTATATAAAAAGATTTATTAGAATTGAGGTGACGGTATTTATTGATTCAGACGAAATAATCAAATGGATTCTAATTTAAAAGCTTTTTGTAGCCCGGAATAATGAATGAAAGATTTCATATTAGCTATGTGATGTGGACTACCTTCTTGGGGAAGCGGTGTAACAGCGATGGTGGTCGATTTCCATCAGGCAAACTGTTATTAGTTTTTCTGGCAGGAATTGATGACTAGTAAGCGACTACTGTGGCTTATTATTATCGCTTACAACTCGTGCGTTACTGATTCTAGAAACGGGAAGTATTAACTTATCTTAATATTCATAATTTACCTATTCCTATCCTTTCAATCTTAATACCTAGGAGTCGCGAATTCTGCCACATCTTACGAAATGTAGTGCCAGTGGTACTTTTAGGTACGTTTTTTGCGAGAAAGTAGTACTTTTTTAATAAAGCCAGCTTATTTGTAACGCCGACAATTCCTTCCACTAAAATGTGAATTATGTTGTATGAAAATCTGATGCAAACTGAAGAACTACAGCTTTGAGTACTTTCATTTAAAGGAAGAAATAATATGTCATTAGACGCTAAAGTTCATCATAATATCGCACGAGTAATATCGTGCGATATTTTGTTGAACTTTAGCGTCAAAGTTCAGACTTATAAAGTAACATATTTTTATTGCGCCCATTTAGAAGTTGTAATCCATAAAATGAAACCTACATATTTGCTTAATTTCTTAATCACGACGCTAAACCAAAACAGCTACCGCAAATAAAATACATTGTTAGTTTCAAAGTAAAATTAAGGCGTACGTGAAGCTCATGTTCAATAATGCAAGACAACGGACGGATTACGCAGCGACTATGGGAAGAGCACTGAAACCAGCTCCTGCGCTTTGCCTTCCAACCCTGGATGAGCGAGAAATCCGAGAGAACCTTAGAGGTCAGAATGAGAGAGATATACGAGAGGCGCGGGGCTGGGTCGCATTTTGTGTAAGTGCAGCGTAGTAGTTTAATTACGGAACGTTTGGTGGAGCGACTTAATTTTGCAGCGTAATAGTTGGCCAGCCAACGCATGCCTGCAATCATAAAACAATACCTATTATTGAAGCCATGATATTTTCCGTCAGTCGCCTCCGGCCTTTAACGGTCGGGTTTGGCTCCATTCCAGCGTTTTTTGTTACCCTTGTCTTTTGCAAAATGTTACTCGTTTTGTTGTCATACACTAGTAGAATTAATCAGTTTAATGCGCATTACAATTGCAAAGTTTATGTTTGCTCACTTTGTATGCAAGTCGTGAATCTTCATTTATTTTCAGTTTACCGTTTTCGTTTTCATTTCGAATTATTATTCGTAGTTGTTCGTTGCATTATTTAGTATTGTTTTTTGATTAATTTTCTGTGGAAACAGAATATTTGAATATATATACAATAGTAGGTATGTGCTTAATAGTATAACGCGATTTCATTTTGGGAACAATTTTCACTTGGCGAGTGTATTTCATTATGGAAATATACGCAAAAAGTTGCCTGACTGTGTTGATGAATGCGCGAATGGGTAAACAAAATATCCTTACACTGCAGAATATATTTTCATTAGTAGTGTGTTGACAATTTTACATTGGTTTGCCATAATAATCGTTTGTGATGTGGTACGGTAAAACGAATTGTATTTTATCAATCGCTTAGAGTTGCTATTTATTCCGTGCTTTGGTGGTAGTGGTTCGAATCCCGAGTAGGACTCAATTTCATTGGATATTTTAAACTGCAGTAGCAGCATGGTGTGTTGGATTGTGGCCGGTATTCGACGATAGAATCCGTACCGGCCTGGTACGACGTAGCCCTAAAACCATAGATAGCTAAATCAGAATTAAATACACCATTGCCCACCTTTTTGGATATATCAACGTAAGACTATGTATCTTGTATTACTAAAATCCAAAGCAAACATATTTCTTACCCAACCATAATTCTTTAATTTTTTTTTGTTAAGATATACTCTTTTGATACACATATACTGTGCAGTGGTAATAGATGGTTATCTATTCAGTTCAAACGACATAAACACAGACAAACGGGGCAGTCTAGTAATATAGGGACCACTTGGCACCCTGTGGGCACGGAACCTTAAAAAGGAAAGGTATATACACAGTAAGCTACATTGTATAATATAACGCCAATGTAGCCACAGGCGTCTGCTCAGATTCTGTATGTATAATATTATTTTACATACTAAAAGCAAAGGGATTTCATGCAAATTAGCAGTAAGACCATTATATAAAATGTTAGCAAAGAACATTGAATATTCTTTATACTACTAATATTATAAATGTAGAAATTTGTAAATATGTTGAGATATTAGCTTATCGCTCAATTACCCGGTGACCGTAAAACGGAGTTATATGATACTTGATATTGAGATAGACCATGGCCTGGAATTACATATAGGATACTTTTACGGTTTAACTTACCGTAAGGTTTTCAGGCAAAGCTGCAGACAAAAACTAGTCCATGTTATATAGTTTTATCGCTAGTTTTATGTTCTAAAATCATATATCAGTACCTAGGCCATTTTCTAGTGCTAAATGCACTAGAACAGTAAGTAACTGAAATTGCTTTGCCAAGTCTTTAAATAGAGGTCTCTCTGCTGCCAGAACAAGAGACCGTTCTCACCATAAAATCACAACATAAAGTTTTCTTTGGTTACGGGTCTTGTCTTATAAGACTGAGGTACTTTTCCAACCTTTTGGTTCAGTTTGTGTTAGAACTCAGGTGTAATTAACTATCATACGGTGGAGGTAGTGAAGGTACGGCGGTGTATTTGTTTGTCTGTCTATCTATATGCTTTTACGCGTATCACGCCAAAACTAGGTACTGCACGAAATTGAATGCGGTTTCACGGTTGTACTACTAAAAGTCTAACTTAAAATCTGGTGCTTGATTCACCTTGACATATTATTGATTAGCTTCTTCTTACATGCAAACCTTTTGAGGTACCTTAGTCCACATTCGACATATATAAATTAGCAAACAAAAGCGAGTATAATATACATAGTCTGGTCATAAGTTCTGTCACACAATAAAAACTTTAGAATTTAAAATGCTGGCCACAAAAAAGTTTATTGAATTAGAATTTCGAATTTTTCATGAATATGAAAATGTATACTTTTTAGAATTTCACTCTTTTTTAAATATGGAGTGGACACTTAAAGAAGACCGTGTTGTGGTTATTGCGTTGCATCGTTGCGGTTACGCACCAATTCAGATTTCTGACATATTGAAAAATTTTAATATCATCATAAGATTCGTTTATCGTACTATCAAACGATATAATGAAGACTCTAGTTTAGATGACAGGTCAAGACGTGGTCGCCCTCACTCTGTTAGGAATCCAGCAGTGATAAAAGCTGTGAAGGCGCGAATTCAAAGAAATCCCATATGTAAGCAAAAACTTTTGGCCCTTCAGATGGGTTTAAGCAGAACCACGGTGAAAAGGGTGTTAAATGAAGACTTAGGGCTTCGGGCATATCGAAGAAAAACAGAACATCGTTTGGACGCTCGTTTAATGGACCTGAGGTTGAAAAGATGTCGTGCTCTGTTGAAGCGGTACGCGGGAAACAAGCATCGGGAAATTCTTTTGCCGGATGAAAAAATTTTTAATGTGGAAGAGAGCTACAACAAATAAAATGATAAGGTGTACGCACACAGCAGTGAAGAAGCGAGCAACCGTGTTCCGTGTGTCCAACGAGGCCATTTTCCATCCTCACTCATGGTTTGGTTGGGAGTCTCTTATTGGGGCTTAACTGAGGTACATTTTTGTGAGAAAGGCGTAAAAACGAATGCAGTTTTGTATCAAAATACAGTCCTCACGAACCTTGTGGAACCTGTTTCTCATACCATGTTCAATAACAGGCGCTGGGTATTCCAACAAGATTCTGTGCCAGTTCATAGAGCGAAAAGCACTCAAGACTGGCTGGCGGCGCGTGAAATTGACTTCATCCGGCCCGAAGACTAGCCCTCCTCCAGTCCAGAATTGAGTCCGTTAGATTACAAGATATGGCACCACTTGGAGGAAAAGGCCTGTTAAACGCGTAATCCTGATTTGGAGGCACTCAAGGCATCCTTGTTTAAGGCAGCCGCCGAAATTGACATGGACCTCGTTCGTGCTGTGATAGACGACTGGCCGCGCAGGTTGAAGGCCTGTATTCAATATCGCGGGGGTCATTTTGAATAAACTTTATTAGCATAAGAATCTGTGTTTTATTAAGTTCATTTTGGTATATAAATGTTTACATCAGTAATAAACATGTCTCAATTATTTCATATTAAACATGTGACAGAACTTATGACCTGACTATGTATTATATTTGGATTACATGTTTCAGCCAAAACTTTATATTTAAACAATATTTACCCATATTATTATTGAATGTTAAGTCAGGATTTATGATATTGTTTATACCTATAATATTTTACTACAGTTAAGAGTTTTCAAAATTAAAGTTAGATAAATTGCTGCGCGTTTATTAAGTACGAGGGCAATACATGGCAAGTTGGTTAGATATTTCACTTATGTACTAATCGATACACAAACTTTTCTTACCGAACCATGCTTTTATTTCCTTTTCCATATAGCAGCGATAGTCTAGTATGAGACCGTTGGACTGCTATGCAGAGGTCTCGAGTTCGATCCCAACTCGCGCATCTCTAACTTTTCGATGTTATATGCGTAATTTAAAGCGAGCGATAATTAACTATTTAATACTATTAAATAGTTAATTATCGCTTTAACGCTGAATGAAAAACATCGTGAGGAAACCTGCATGTCTAAGAGTTCTCCATAATGTTCTCGAAGGTATGTGAATTCTACCAACCCGCACTGGGCCAGCGTGGTGGACTATGACTTAACCCTTCTCACACTGAAAAGAGGCCTGTGCCCAGCAGTAGGACGGTTTAATACAGAGTTGATACTATTATTCATATATTATCATCTTTAATGTGTTTTCTTTCATATGAAAGAAAACACATTAAAGATGATTTGATTGATAACTAAGTTCCTCAAAAAGTGACAAGAAGTAGGAAAACTAAAAATAGTTTTAATTTATTCGCATCAGCTTTACATTAAACTTGTAGTCGTAAAAGGGTAGATAAATTACCTTGTTGTTAAATTTTTTATAATACACCTCTTTACCTTTACTAAAATGTAACGTGTAAATCGAGGTGAATTATATTCACATTTCGCCAGCTATTCGTTTTTTTAAGTACCACGTTATAAGAGGCGAGCTTTTTGTGTCTATCGGGCACGGTTTCAGATGTCATGCTATTATTGAAAATGACCTAACAAATAACCTAATAACACTTTACCTGACTAGAAGATCAAAAACGTGGCGTCACGATTGGTAGTAAATTTGAAATTTATGCTATCAAACTACATATATTCTTAACGTGTCTAATACGTATAATTATTTCTGGGTAATAAAATATTTGAGTTTGAAATTTGAATTTCTGCCGGTGTACCAACGAGGCAATCTAAGTTAAAATTCAAAAAATGCTTTTGCTAAGACATCTTAACAGGTTCCCTGTCCGATAAATCACATATGATACTCAATCTATTGTTATCAATAGATTTTCTATTGTGTCTATCACGGGACAGCGAATGGGTTACAGCTATATAGATAGAGTTAAAAAAAGTTGAAAAGTTGTTTGAATATACTTTACTATTACAACTCAGGCACGAAAATGGAAGAGACTGTAGGACCAAAATATCTGTATTTTTACCCAAGATGACAGTAATAATAATATTCTTGCCAAGTGACGGACGGCGCCTAGTGCAAGTAGGAACCGTTAGGTAGTGTCATAGTTGTATCGCCTATGTAGCTGTCACTGAATCACCGTTACAATATGACAAGCGCGGTATTTACAGTAGGAAGCTAGCGTATCCCGTGGTCTGTGGTATTTCGCATAAATTGCATATATATATATATATATATATATATATATATATATATATGGTTATCTGTCTGTAGGTAGCTCATATTAAATTACTAACAGAATGATTATAAAATTATAACTCCAAACTTTTATTATTTAAACTATTTATATTTACACATTTACACTTTCGAGGCTATCGTCACGGAGATACTGATGAAATCCGAATAAAGTAGGTTATAAAATAGTTTTCTATATGTAATATGATGATGACTTCTATTACGCATATCTAATATCCATGAAGGTTATAACAAAATCATAAGAATTTGGCTGACCTAATCAGAAAGTTATCAAATACACATTGGGCCAGTTTTATTTAGATAATTTGACTGTTTTTTTTTAAATTCTGTAAGATTAACCCCTTAAGTATTACAGCATCATAATTGCCTGATCGATTTTAATTTGCAATGCTCCACGCAACAACACTATTGTTCCAAACATTTTAATTCTACCCTCAAACAATTACAAATAAACAATGACAGACTTACATTTGCTCATTACCTACCTGAATTTATCTACGTCTCCTCGGTAATACATTCAACAAGTCCTATTAGTGTTTCGAATTAGTTTAATTTCCCTGCACTTTCGTCAAGACGTGTGACGTACTCGCACCATGCAAAGGCGTACACGCTTACGGTACGCAGGTCGCAGAGCTGAGTCGCTGCAATTAGTCGTTGGCGTCAGTTGGTAAATATTAACACTGGTAATTGTACGGTGAACGGGAGCTCCCTCGATGTTCGTTACAGTGCCCACTTGCTACCGGAATACAAATGAATCCATTATACGAAAGTGCGGTGATAGCACATCGACACTGATATCACGTAACCTCTGCATGCTGAAATACTAATGTGTTTTTGTGGTTGGCTCACGGATTTGTTAATAAAAATATTATATACTGCGTATATCAGAACGCGAGCGGTAGCTTCATATCGTGACGTGACGTGTACACGATAAATTATTGTGTAGCCAAACTAAAACAAATAGGAACTTTCTTTCAAATTATTTTGTTGGGTCTTTTATAGCTACATATACTAGATTTTGCCCGCGGCTTTGTGTGCGTAAATGTAGGTTAGGTTAGTTACAGTATTTATTTTCGGGATGAATGGTACCCAATGTCCTTTTTGTTCCCCTGACAACGTGTATTCGAAATTCGGTTGAGATCGATTATCATGAAATTTCGAATACTACATGTATTCGAAATTAAGTGTAACAAACAAACAAACGAACTCTTATTCGCATTTATAATATTACTTGTGTATTGTACCTACATTTCGTCAGCAACCGGTTAAGTCAAGTCTCTTATTTCGTGCGACCTAATCCGTAGCTATCTATATATTATATTCTATTGCGGTCTACTGCGTACAATTCTAGACTGCGTGCGGCTATTAAAAAGTTCTTGTCACTAAAACCCAATGTATCTTTGCCCAGCGCGGGCATTAACGAGTCCTCATGAATAGCAATCCCTGCAACACCAAGAAGTCTTTTTACAGAAATATAAACAAAACAAGTTTCAGGTATCAATTTCAGTTATATTATTTTACTTGGACGTTTCCTAACAAATCTGGACCATAAATGTCAATCAACTTCAACCTGGTACCATTAACTTCCACGGGATTTCTTACTTGCGGTTACTTCTTGTCAACTGTATTTTGCCAAAGAGATTTGAATTAAAGTATTAGTAAAATTACATGGAATTGTTTTTCGTTGTGATATAGGGCTTACGTGGGGTTTACTTTTTTTTAAGTGTGTATGTATTATACAATACTGTTTAGTTTGTATTCAAAACGGTTTCAAAAGGGTATTTTTATATATTTCAAAATATGTATAGTTTTACATTTATCAATGGAAAAATTTAAATTGTTTGTTTACTAAATGTTACAATATCTCTACATCTAGATAGATATAAGAAAACTGTAAACATTAATGCAATTCGGAACCCAAACCCTTGTACATCTGTACCAAGCTGACCACGTCATAGTTAACAACTACATACATATGCACAGCCTCACGCCTATATACCCAAAAGTGTAGGCAGAGGTTATATTAAACCTAAATTTCGTCAGCTATAGCCTAGTGTTGTCTATCGAACACACCTTCAGACTCCGCGCACTGAGAATTTCGTGACAGGGAAACCCAATCATATTTAGCCCCGGGAATCGATCTAAGACCTCAGATCCAAGACGACTGAGGCAGTCGAAGCAGTGCGCAACGACTAGTATATTAATAGCCCATTGCAAGTACGGGTATATGGTACTTAAATATAATACCGAGACGTAAGCCGCATTAGAGCATTGCTGTCCAGATTAAATATAACGCAGTGACTACGTTTCAATTTAATTTTATTCTAGTTGAAAGAGTAAGAATATATTTTATAAGGATTAGTAGCTTTGAGACTTGTAACCAAGATTAAGCATTCTATTTATTCTAGTTAAATGCTTGTACTAGGTATATATTGTTACTAGATAGGCGGTAACTGAGAAATATATTAGTCATTTTCAATGTGTGTTCAAAAAAAAATGTATTTCGTATAATAAATTTTGTTTTGCTTATGTTGGTTATTTCTCAGTAGAAATATTGGTTTTTAGTCTCGTTTTATCAATTGACTAAGAGTCTATGTCAATAATATTGTAAACGAAATTATTGTCAACTTCTCAAACATGACATGATTATGTTCCCATCAATGGTAATAATATTCGTGGGCTTCATTTGCACACATTATTTTTATTTAAATTGATGGTTCATTGATCGATAAGGATAAGATCGACTAATTAGAAGGGCTTAAACTCAAAACATTGTATTTTAGAATGTTTGTTTGACTGTCAGTTTGTTTCGGCATCACACGAAAACCATTGAATGGATTTTAGTCCGTCTTCTCAGTTTGGTGTTTAGTTTTCATCCACGATTCATCTAGCTAAGTCCAGTAACACCGAAGGTATAGTCAATATTTTGATGAATTTGTCCACGTGGAAAAAGTTACCGACTAGTGTTTAATATAATATGTATGTAGACGTCAAATAGACGAAAATTTATTTAGTGTTTTAGAGTTATAGAGCCTCGCTGATTTCAGCATGAATGGGCCGACCGATGGCTCGACCGGGGAAGGACTACCCTCTCACAGAATATCGACGTGATATAGCAGTATTCCTACTGTTGTGTTTTAGTCGGTGAGTGAGAGTGCCGGAGGCCGAATCACCCTCTTTCCCTCTTCCCGTTCCTTCTCCTTCCCACTTCCTTTTATTCCTGAAGGGTCGGCAACGCGCAAGTGGCACCGATTGTATTGCAGGCGTCCATAGGCTATGGTCACCACTTACCATGAGGTGGGCCGTAGTATGAAAAAAATAATACTTACGTAGCCACAAAAGTACGTCTAAAACAAAATCGGTGAACCACAATCCGGATGAGGCCGGCATGCCACAAATTTGTTACCTATATCGAAATTATGGTAAAACTTTGTTTTGTTGTTGACAAGTTGCTACTTATCGCCTCTTTTGAGTGAATTGTTTACCAACAGCAAACAAGAACGGTAAACAAGCATGTTTTGTGAGTAAAAAGAGAATCTGTGTTGCGTAACGAGTTATTGACAAATTTGCTTTCAATTTTCTACTCCTCACTGTTATGTTCTGTCATCGCTTACGAAAGCAACGACGGGACATAAGCTGTGACGTCTTTTTATGTCTTTTAATATAATATATAGATAGATATCCGCCTTTTATTGAAACATTTAAATGGTTCGAAGTTTAATAGATATAATATTATATATTTTACTAAAACAAGATATACCTTACAAATTGCCGTAATCAAAACACATTTATTTGACCGCATAATACTACAATACGAAACCGGAATGAATCCAATTATTATTAGTCCATAATAGGTTGACAACAAATTACAACATTATAATACATTACATATTCGATAACAAAGATCCGTCCCTCGGCTGAGAGTAGTTATTTACTTTGAGAGCTGGATTTATTTGCGGAAATGGGTCTGACCCACATTACTCAAGGGAGATTTTGCTGAATAGGATTGTAAAGTATGCTGTTCGAATTTCAGATAATTTATTGTATTTTGAACAGCTTTCCTGGTTTCTGGTGTATTTACGTTTCTTCTGTGATATTCGATTGATCCGATTATATTGAATAGGCAGCGATGAGACTGCCTTTTGTCCTCACGTTTTATTGTTCTGTAGTAAAAATGACGTAGGTAATTCAAATGAAAATATTAAACAAGAATAACATCCAGATATCGTCATACTCTGTGTATATTTTAAAAATAAAATAATCTAAAAAACATTCATTTCAAACAGAGGGCTAATTCTCGCAATAAAAACAGTTCCAAATAAAGTGCCGATTTGGTCTCAGTGTTATAAATTTCAAAAATAGTATTTTTCTGAATTGAAATAAATATCAAATGTGAACTTAAATTACATTGCAGTTCACATTTGACGTTTATTAGACTAGATTTGAACTTTATTTTAAACAGTTGTTTTACCAGAATTGCCCTCTGAACGCCAGATATTTCAATTGAATAAATCATGACTATTATGAATTATTGTAATTACACCCGTGACTCCTTTACAATACAGTTCCGAAGAATATTTAAGTCTTTACCTTGTTTATGTGGACCACCATATTCAAAAGAAATTAGATGCATCAAGTGTTAGATTTTAAATCGAATCTTAAGCTACCGAAATGTTGAATCCGCATCAATAACTAATCAGGGGCTTTTTGTGAAGCTCAAACAAACGGACATGAAGAAATTTCTGATTCATAAAACCATCAGCTGCCTTGGGTATTTCTTTTAGTTATATTTGATACATAGGTACAGTCATATAAAGATTAGAGTCGATAGCTTAATCTTTTGAGATGCGATATGTCGTTTTACATTTCATAAGCAACGACTGCAGAAGGGTTTTATTGGAATTTCATGTGACGTCTTACTAAATACAATAAATGCCATAAGACACTTATATTAATTATGATACTGCTGAAGTGTATTTCTAGTTGCATCACCATTTACTATAGTCAAACTAACTTTGTTGCTACCTACATTTAATAAATAGAATACGACAACTAATCAAATAGCAATGCTGTTAAATTAGCAAAACCTTTGCTTTAGATTATGCTAGCTGTCCGCCGCTTTCACTCACGTTCATAATCATTGCCCTGCTACTGTGGCTCGTAGCGAGTTGCTATGTAGCTTATAACCTTAAGAATTGGGCATTCAAATGTGAAAAGAAGAAAGTTTAAATAAAACAAATTCTTTAATTTTATTATCATAATATATTCTTACATCATACAGTATCGGTTTACAAATCTAAATATTATTTTTTGTATGAAAGAGCTTACCGTTGCCGATTATTTAATGGCGGTACGAATAAGCAAGCCTGTCTGTAGAAGTGCTTTAAAACCAACCAGCATAACACTGTTTATTGCGTTTCAGCCGCTAAGTAAGAGTTAAGGAGACACACATACCTACTTCTTCTGTTCCTATTATCATAACTTACCGTCAATAGACTAACTTGTTAGCGTACTTAACACCTTAGTCATATACAAAACATATTTTAAATGTATGTAGTAATTATTTAACCAATGATATTATATTTTGATGGTATTACGTAAATATTATATTCGCATGCGTGTTACGACATGAAATAATTGCGTATTTTTAGTTGAAGTCGGGCAACTTTATGTATTCACATAACATGGAATTGCGTAACGTCGGTGTCGGTTAGCTACAATTTCATATTTTTATTTTCCAGTGTAAAATTTTTTTCTGGCTTCTCTATTATTCGCTTCATTTTCAGCCGAGGTCGGTGGCTCTGGTCATAATATAATAAAATTTGTATCTTATTACGCATGTTAACATTGCAGCGAACAAACAGCTTTCTGTGTGTATGGTACAGGAACCAAACCAAGGTTTAAATAAACATGAAAGTTTACCTCGAATTATAATTAGACATCAAACCAGCCCTTTAACTAGAGCTCGCCTCGGGAGGTTAGTAAAACAGGTCAAGTATAGTTTTCATAACGCACTGGTAACACGCGACGATTGTGGTACTTATTTTTAAGTTTACGGAATAAAACAGAATATTTTATTTCGAACGTTTACTTACTGGGAAATACTTTGTCGCAATTCAAGCGGAGCTTCTTATGTAACACGATTGGAGGTGCCAGAAATAGTAAAGTCAATAAAATATTTAGATATCGCTACGTGTCAGGATGGGGGTTCGATTTAAATGCCAGTTGCATAGCAGCAATTTTTTTTTGGCTTTCGTTCACTGTTTGCTTTAACACTTTTCTCGGTAGTCTTCCTCTTCAGTCTTGATTTTGCCTTAAAATCCGTATTGAGAGAATTGAATGCTTCACGAACGCGAGCGCCCACGTGGCATGAAATCTTTGGAACTTCGATTAGAATATAACATAGTGCATGATAATCTTAATTTAAAAGAAAACGGTTTGAATCTCAGGCGAATCTCGATTTAATAGTGCTGGGGTAAGGTTCATTTTAGATTGACTGAGGCTTACTTACTTGAAGTGGTTACATATAAGAAGTTACATATCATAAAAATTTAAGAGATTTTTTACTTTTTGAGTGTCTCTTAAATATTACATAAAAGTATGCGAATCAATATAATAAAAATTTAAAGTATTTTTTATAAACGAGAAATTATTCGACAGCTACTTTACGCACGATAATGTGTCTCCCACATCTAAGTTAAGGTTTCAAGGTCTCTGAGACCTTTGCTCAAAGAACAATAATGGTTGGAACATCGATCAATGGTCGATATCTTTTGTCTCGTGAAGAATCAATCCTGCAATAATCACGGTATTTGTAGTAGATACCTTTAGATGATAAATATGAACGTTAATAAAATCAATAAAAGTGATGTTTATTCAATCAGAAATATCACTCAACACTGTCTATGTTAAGTGTTTTGCGACAATAATGAGTCAAATACATCTTGACATGCGACATGTTTATAAAAATGTTCTAGAAAAGATTTTGAAGTTCTTTGACATAACCTTCGTTCATCATTCTGAATATTTTTAGTCTAGTGAGCATTTAAATAAAGTCGTATGTAACGAAGACAAAATTTTTGTGTGTATTATTTATATAGAGTTGTACTATTTGTACATCATACAAATTTCGTCTCACGTGGAAATCGCATTTGGCATTTGGCGGGTGGTCAGGTTACCATTTAAATCACTGCACTATCGCTGAAGTCAGATTGTGCACACTAGCTATCTGTGACTTTGTATTTATTTAAGTAACAACTTTTTGTTTAAGTAACACCGACCCTGGGGCTTAATCGCGAATTTCCATAACAAAACTTATCAAAATCGGTAAAGCGGTTTAGCTAGGGAATGAACAAACAGGGTCTCACTCTGTATAAGTATAGGTATATTATAAATCAGTTAACCCTTCTGTTGACCTGTGATAGACACAATAGAAAATCTATTGTTATGTATCATATATGATTCATCGGACAGGGAACCTGGATGATCATTCGCTGAAGAAAAATTGCAAACCTTTTGCTGTCCCGTGATAGACACAATAGAAAATGTATGCCGCTTCCACCGTCTACGATATTCCGTGGTTTCACCAGTCTCACTTGAAACATGTTTTGTACACTTACTAAAAGTAAGCCAAGCTTTGCTGCCTCAGGGCTCTGCAGGTAGACTCTTCACACCTGTTAATAATATTACTAGCGTGTAAATGCTTCCACAACGCTCATCCATTGTCTTGTAGGTATTAAAAATATCAGTTATTTGCATCGTTAATATTTAATACGTTCTAGAGAAGACGGCTCTTAGATTAAGCGATGCGCTTATTGCAACAATATATTTAAGAGTGATATTTGAATATCAAAAATATGCCTTCATATGTATTGTATTATTTTTGAATACAAACGTGTCGTTTAAGCTTTATGATTATGTTTAAAGCACGCGTACACATCTTAATTTTCATATTTAATTAATTGTGCTTGTAAAGCGGACCTTAAATCTGCCTACTCTTCGATTGACGGATCAAAAAGTCTGCTGTCCTTTTTCTACGTTGTTTACCCAAAAAGGACGTACTAACTAAACGTCATTAGTTATCACATCACTTGTTTAACTTGATAATACAATAATACCTACGTGATGTAGACATCTGTCAAGTAATCTCGGTGGATTTCATTTTAGTGAGCGAATTAAACCCCTATGAATATTTCATTCAGGATTTTGTGTTTTCACGGCGTGAATAAATAAACTCCTATTTTCTGTTGCACACGTCTTCTTTATTGTGTTAAAAATATTATTGTTCGAATGTAACTTAATACAAGGCGTAAATATAATAGCAACCGAACATATTTTCTTTCATTCCTGGGCTCTTTATATGAGACGTGATAAAAGTGTTGCAATGTAAAGACTACGCTGCCACTTTCGCAAGTCCGTGATAGGACTAGTGGACCTTTTTATTGGATTAAGTGCTACCCATCAGGTTGAGTAAAATCATTATAACAGGTAAGTATATAAACAACAGTATTTGTCCTGTACTGTGCGTCAAAGGACACAGTGGCTACTGCGCAGATCGATCGATCTGTGAGGCGTATAGCAATGATTGTGGTAACTCCAGTCATTGCTATACGCGACCATATACAAAAAGTTTGCAGAGTAACGTGGTGTGATGTCGCTCCAAGACAAAGAAACTCTTTTCCAACCAGGCTGGATGATCATGTCGGTGGATACTCTCTTTGTCTGAACTTTACGATTTTTCTCCAGAAGCTTAACATATCTCAAAGAGCACGAAAAGCTGTCATCAGTATGCATGACAGTCTAGAAAAATATTGCATTATTTTTCTATACTATCATGTTGTTGACCTGCCATAAGCTGAGCTTGATGGTAACTGCGTTTACAAATGTATTTAACATAATAACTTCTATCACCTAGAAATATTGTCGTATACCGTCGTAAACGTAAATAAAGTGTATCGCAATTTATACAAACGACTAAGATAAGAATATATACTCTATAACGTATCGTGGCTGTACCAGGCAAAATACCACAACTAAAAGGGAGGAATACAATAACACAATATTATATACGAGCTTACAGCTCAAATGTCTAAGAACAGATAACTCAATAATGCGTCGCGATAATATCACTCGATATATTTCGCTTGGTGTGGCTTTTTACTTTAGAAATATCGTATTACATGAGTGCCACGTCTGGATCTTGCTTCTTAGCCGAAGTAATTTTGAGTTCTTCTTATTAGTAGTTTGTAGCCTAAACTTGTGTCCGGTAGACTGCTCAGCAATGTTTTAGGCCTACGTAATAAGACGTGGTTTTATTAAACGAAGTCTAAAACACACCTAGCGAAATGTATGTGTTTCTACACTAACATTTCGCTAGGTGTGTTTTAGACTATTCTTACCTTTATGTCTTTAGGAGCATTAACATTATTTAGGTATACATTCTGTAACATAGCACCATTGCAACGTTACAATGTATAAAATATACTGCTAAGCTTTTTCGTTTTTTAATATACTTTCATAGTAAGTTATATGTGTTTACACTCTGAATTTATTTCGCCCATTAAACAGCGTTACCATTTTATCAAGATTACCGTCGCAGCACGCAAATCCTATTTCATTTACTTTTTCTCCTAATTTTTCGTGCCATATTCATAATTTGGTCCGTCGCATAAAGAGGTTTCAGAAAAAATACGGGATTAATCTATTTTCTTTCTCATTCCAGTTTCCAGAAGATGGAACAAGAATGGGCACAGTTTGCCAATATCCCCTGATTCGAATCTAATTACCGCCGGAGTGAAATCCCAGTGTTTTGTAAGGCCAACGATGGATTGAGTTATCTAATCAAGTAACAAATTTACAGACGCAAGTTTGGTTGATTGTTGGTTGATTAGTTTGCGCCCGTTAGAATTTGTCAAACTACCGTCAAGTCAATTTGTGCTCCGACCAATAAACAGCATGAGCACATAATTTGATTAGAGGAGTCACGGTTAGAAGTATGTTATAATATTGTATGTTGTATGAGAGAGGAGTCGTTACATCTTATATTGTTGTATTGACTTTAGAAATCAACGCATGCTCGCCGAGTTACTCATAAGGTCAAGATCGGGTGATTTGTAGGAAAGATTTTCTTTGAGACAACCCACAGTAACACAAAGTCAAAGAAATCCCCATTCAAGCCAATAAAAGTTTTTGGATTTTTCTGTCAACAAATTCTTAGTAGCAGCCTGGAGTTCCAAATTTTGCTGTGTTTCACCCACTTGCCTCAGAAAGAAAGTCCTGCGCGTGATCGTTCGCCGGTCGTATTGGATGGCCTGGCAATCTGACTATGGTTGTGAGGGAAAAGAAAGTACACTAGTTTGCGCACATCCTTGTTCGCAAAAGTATCCTCTACGCCATTGATAAACGAGTGACCGATAGATACTGGATATAGATAAACCATTGCAATGCTGACGTGAACCCTCTCTAAGCACAAGTATTTGATTCAACCGGAAGTGTTAATCTGTAGGTAATTTGCAAACCAGAAACTATTTTTAAAAAAGGAAATATTATTACGTCTTATAAAAGGTTCTAAAAACTCTAAAATCATGTCTTGTTGTTTTCTAAGTAAAAGACTTACCAGTGGTATTATAACTTTAATACAAGGCTATTTAATAACCACACAATAGGACTATTTAAAAGTCAAACTCCTCATGGCCTTGGATATTGTAGGTTTTCGTATCGTTTAGAGAATTACGTAATTACTGTATTAGCTTTAGTGATGTTGGCAAGAAAACCTACATTACTAGTTAATTAGTTGTATTTCTGTTTGATTTTACCTTTGATGTTAGTATTGATAGTAAAATATTAATTAACTTTGCTTAGATTTAAGGACGAGAACGAGAGAAAACTATACAATCTGTAGTGTGCTATCTCATTTTCACGCATGTTATAACTTTGTTTTATATAATTTTAGTAAAGGCCCAGATTATTGTTTCTATTTTTGAACTTATTTATTAACCTACTCTCTCGTTGGCTGACTCTGTATGATTGGTTTGCAATCAATCGTCAAGTCCTGGATTTCTTTTTGAGTCAGCTAAGTGTTATAGGATTTTTCAAGTAGAAAATTTCAGCAATTTTATGGTACACGGTAGCAGACTCACCATATAATACGTAGTTTTTAAACGTAGCTTAAAAATATGGATTTGCCATACACCTTTCCTTCCTTTTCGAGGATGCGTGATGTGTATGTACATTTGTGTAATGTCACAAATATATACATAACACATATGTTGGTAAACGTCTGTTATAGTCTTTGGACGCTTGCAATATCAGGAATTTTTATATAGACGTAGTATCTATAGAAAATGAAAAAAGTACCTACCAGTAGGCCCCTCGCTGACAGCATAGTGGGTATATAACGTAGTTTGAAAACCATTTTCATCATAGGAATACAATACGCAGTTAGTTAGTTGTGATCTTTGTTGGGTAGACGTATATAATCAGCCAGGTCCAGGCTTAAGCGAGGAGTGGGCTCGGACCTACCTCTCAAAAAATTCTGAACATTCTTTTCCGTACTCATTTTGTTAAAATTTGGTTACCTTAACATATCAAACATATCATCACTAGTATGGTAGATGGTTTTTAAATTAAAGGAAAGCAAAATATGTGTATTTAACATTCCTGAGGCCTCCACAAGATTCTTTTTCTATAAACGATAACGTCAGGAGAAACATTTTGCTATACGGCTTAAGTAAAGTATCAATGATATTATTATATACCTTTATATAGCCAATGAGCGCACACATCTAATTGTAGTAAAATGGCATTTATTTTAATACACCTCTCGCATTAGAGTTCTCTCTTGCAGGGGACTTTACAAACATATAATTAACGGACACAAATACACCTTGACTCAGAAATACCATTTGTGGAACACTGAAATAATAGTACCGTGTGGTTTACAAACCCACAACACTCAGCGCGATGAGGCATCTGCTTCTTCACAACGCCATCTGTGCAGTTTTGCATTTTTATACATACAAATCTTTCCTTTGGCGATTACAGAGAATGAATATTGTATAGGTCCCCCAGTCTGGCCCTGGACTGTTTAGTGTAATGTAATTAGAGTACATATCAAATAATCCCTTGACGCGTTGGGGACGACACGGCCGTCAATATTGTAGCGTGCATTAGCTCATTTCTCCCGGGCACTTAGGCGACAATTAGTATAATAATCTGCCTAAGTGACATGTGTACAATTCACTATTGTAATAACGCGTTGTTCGGTACTCTGATTACAGTGTATCAAAAGGTCGATAGCAATTTTGTTCTTTCACTGCTATTATTTTGTCCGCCTGTTCTGTTTTTCTGGCTTACCGCTAAAATGATTTCAATTACATTTTAAATCAAATTAATGTCACTTGACTCATTTAGGTCACAAAATCGACTACACTTACGAACGTCAAAGTTGCACGACTAACTATACTATGAATTTACATTTACAAAATTATAAGCAAGGACGTAGAACTAATTAGAACAACGGGTAATAAATATATATAATTATAGCTACTCTTCTAAATTGCCAATATTTCAAGACAGCTAATATTTTTTTGATGTTTTATTACAAATTATATTTGTAAATAGCTTTTATATTTGAAATTCCAAAATATTAAATTGCCTGAGGTGGTAAAAGAACAAAAGCTTAAATGTGTTTTTAAACATATTCTGATCCTTCATTAAACCAAATCTTATCCTTTTTTATATTATACCTGCGGAAGTGTGTTTGCTCTGCTTTCGCATAACATTCGTTGTTACAACGAATCCACAAAGCTTATGAATCAAACAGTTACATAGGTGACTTTTTATCCCAGCAAAATGCATTCTCTTGTAGGATAGTATTATTCCTCCAACCCACGGGAGCTCAGCCACGAGTAAAAGTGCGCTTGTGTGTTTGATTAATCCCACTTGAAATGAGCTTACCCATTTGGAAAGCAAACGGGTCACAATAATTCGCGCCCTGGGGAGTAAAAACGATGAGTTGCATCTGATTGTTATCTGTGCATTGTTACAACAGACCTACATAGACTAAGTTAATAGAAAGAAAGAGCTTACCATTAACTAGGCCATCAAGAAACCCATGGGACCGTATTGGAGTCCATGCCACTAGCCTTTGACGATTCGGTTACTCGTTACGACAGGCGGATAAGCTGTTTTGTGATCCGGAACAAACAAACGGAAAATAAATGTTTTTGGTTCGTAAGTTTCTAGTGCGAATTAGCTGATGGTTATAGCTTGATGTAATATTGTTAGGGTGTGGCCACACTGAACTCATATTATGTTTGCAGAGCAATTTTTCATACATCATGTCAAGGTACGTCATGCTCGCTGTAATGCTTATTCTTGAGATTGCATGATTGATAGTTGGTGGTTGACGGTGTAAACAATGAGATATTTCTGCGTAGATAATTAGATAAAAATGCTGGACCATAGTATCGAGGCATTTTATATCTTCTAAGACAATAAGCCATATCATATTGATGTATTATTTTAGTTGTTGACTGTACTCAGCAATATTTGGCAGAAAATTTTGTTTTTTAAAAGATTAGGTAATATTAATTTCGGTTACAAGTTACTATTACTCTTACTGACTCGTCTAGCTAAGCTAGAACGCTTGTGTTAGGAGTGGGTTCACGTTGGTAGTGCAATGGATGGGATTCGAGCTCACCGCCTCTCGATAGCAAGTCCAATGCCTTATCCATTAGGCTATACATATTTAAGCATTTCGTCTCTTTCTTTCAAACTGGCAAGAAGTCTAATATATGCAATAAAAAAGATGAAAGTAATTACTTCGTGGCGTGAATTAATGAGTAAGTACTAAGTATTATAAATCTCTTACCATATAAAAAGAAAATCAATAGTATTACATAACAGTAAAATAATTAAATACGTTGATTATTTATGTATACTAAACAAAATCAATAATAAATTACTAAATAAATGTAACAGAAAAAGATCTAAATAAAAATTAAATACATATATGTATAATTAAAAATTTTTGTCTAATAAATAATTTATAAGATCAAATTTTCTTTTGTCACTGATATTTCGGTTGATAGGCACTCGACTTGGCTTTTTTACTGGAAGTCGTCTAAAAATGCAAGAACTTCTCCAGAAAATTATGCCAGAATTAAATATGTCCTTGAATAGCAACGATTCTATCAAGAGTGCAACAGGCCAATTTCCCGTAATAAAAACTGTTTAAAATGTTGTTATGATCTTGACTCGGTATCATAAATATCACAAATGGTATCAAATATGGACATACATAGATTCCATTTCACCTCGGGCTTCTGAAGAAACAGTATATACATATAGTACGTATATTATATATATATATATGTCGGAGATGTATTGTTCTCTATGGCAACGTCAGTAGTGGTTGCGGGTTTAGTGGGCGTTATCTGGGTAATATGCGAGCACGAAACACAACGATGCCGGTTTTACACTATTTGTATTTAGAATAAACAGTATTTTCACTTCACAATAATGTCGAATGAAAAATAACAGTTAAGACCGAGCAGTGGGTTCAGGGCACTGATCTTACTTCTTTTTACACAACTCACAACTCAACGTTCCGACTCGATCAGTCGCTATCGCTCAAATGTGTCTCAATAACTGTCGGCCTTCCTAAAGTAAAGATGGCGCCTCGACCCCACTCAAGCACGCGCTCTGCTCTGATTGGTCGTTACGTGAATTACAATATTCATAACTTTTATTGGATTAATAATGTTTTTGAGCTAAAGAATAATTTAACAAATCAAATTAAATTAAGATTTTTAAATGTAATTAAAACGTAGACAATTTATATTGTGAATTATACGTGCAAATAACAATCAACCCGACTCAAGAGCTTCCTCCAATATATATATATATATATATATATATTGTTAGTTGCGGAATGCGACGTAAACAAGTAACGTCAAGAATCATCCGATCGAGCGTCCTATAAAAGCGCGCTCGGCGCGTGACTCACTTTGACATCGAGCGGCGGACGGAACGGACGTGCTGTGTGATCGCTGTTGGGTGATATCAATTATTTCTTACTTTATTTGTTAATGCATTTCCTGAATCAGTCAATGATTATTTAAAGGTTAAAGTGCGTCTGTTATTTTTTAAGCTGTTTCACATCTAATTCCTAACAATATATAAATATATATATATATATATATATATATATATATATATATACACATATATATAGTACGCTTATTCCAGTATAGGTTTTTAAAATAATGTTCATAATGGAGTACCTGTACGACTACTAATGTCTACTTATTAATTAAGCAGGGGTGATTTAGCCGATTGACTACAATTAAGTGCAGTGTGACTAGGTCACTATGTGTAACTAATGAGCCTCCAACCTACATAAATTGACCGGCCCAATTATAACAGACAGCTCTAATTTTGTGCGGCATATTTTCTGCCTTAGTGCAAAAGTAATATATTAACACAAAATTGTACTTGAGGTATTTTACCAAAGTGTAATTGAGTTTTTTATATCAAGAATTTCTCAGTGACAATAGAGATTCTGGAATTGTACCCAGTTGACGGCAATAGGCCCGGTTCTTTTACATAACATCTAAAGCGTCATCTAGCGAATTGTAGGTATAATACACCTCTGTTTTCTCTTTTGTGTATATCATGAATCACTATACATAGGGACTACAGGGAATTGTGAGAATGACAGCAATATTGTGATTAATAATTTTGAAACAATTTTATAATTTACAAAATCTATGGACTCCGCACACAATGCTCAGGCCATATTATGTACAAAATCTTTTGAGCTGCCTCAAGAATTATATAAAGATAACTATATCTTGAAGAGGTTAAGAATACTAACTCTCGAATCCAATATTAAATACATTATATAATTATGTAATGTTTACAATTCAATAGTTGTTAATATACCTCTATAACAATGTCGGCGCACAAATCAAAATTGTGACAATCCAAAATAATAATTATTATAATCTCTTAAAACAGAAACCGTTAGCATACAATCACATGAGTTGCGGTCACCGCTGGATAAAGGATAACCCATTATCACGACCTATGTCAAAAGTGTGGCAAACGAATCTTCATTATAGAAACGTTGACTTTTTGTGGGCTATAACCGTTCTAAGTGATAAAATATCTATAATCTCTTCTCGTTGTCGTAGTCATCGAATGTAATGAACTAATTTGCGTGTATAAAATTGTTTACTCACATATAAACTCTACACTCTAACTTCATTATTTAATTAATATAAAACGCGCAATCCTTTGCCCAGATTATTTTTCTATTCAAGTTTATAAGAATAATAACTCTGTCTACTATAGACATATCTAGCAGTAGTCTTAGTAAATTTAAAGGCAAAAGTAGAGGCATTCTATGCTTTAATAGTTCTAGCTCTGGTAAGAAAAGCATTCATAGTACATGTATCATTCATACTTGTTTTGTGAGCGAAATAGATAAATTGATATAATGTAATTATAAACATTTTCCTTTCACTTAGCCCAAACTGATATAATATTTTTATATTGCCAAAATAATTGTCCTAATACGATGTTCTCTAGATATTTTTGTGAAGTCAGCCAGCCCCAATACACAATTATAATTATTTCTCTTCAGTGCCATTTTTATGAATTCCACACAAGAATGCTATTAGCTAGCTAAGTGAAATCTCCAAAAAAGGTTAGGTAGAAAGAAAACATCTAACCGAAATTTCGAGTGAAGGTTTTTATGTAGTGACGAATATTCTAAATTGAGACATACTCTAAAAAGATGGAGTTTAAAAAATGTTGCTTCGACTTTGGTTTGATGTGCTTGTCTGCGCCAAGGATAGCTCCCACTCTAGCAATACCTTATGTATAGCGATACTTAATTTACTATTAGACTACTAGAGAAGGAGCTGGACTTGACAAACATTCAAACGGGTTAAACAGATAACACCCATATTCAGAACAAATATTTGAAGATTACACTTTTTTTGTCATAGTAATTGAATTTACTCGGCATCCGTGCTGTAATTTTATTGTTTTAACTCTTTTTTCCTTTTAGAATTTCTTATAATAATATTACGCTGAAATTTCCTGCAAATTATATTTCAGATGGCTTTTAAAATATTTCGACTATTAAACGGGTCATGGAATTTAAGTGGTTTCCCGTAAACAATTTTTGCTTAATAAAATATTCTTGTATTTTAACAAAAGTTACTTAGTAAATTAATTTGATCTTTTAAGTGCGTACTCAAATGTACTTCAAAGGTGGACTTTGTTTCCCTCAATGGCTTTTGATAATCGAGATACTGTTCATGAGAGAAAGAAAGTTCTTTAAATACACAAAAAATGCTTTTCGAGAACTTTTATTAACTCATTTTCCACTTCGTAACGAGAGATCTCGAGCCTGGGAAACGGCTAAATTTCTTTTATTATCTTGGCGAAGCGTTTATTAATTTACTCATGCCTATAGTATTGGTACTTTTATGCATTCATAAATATCTAAATAATCTTTAATCTAATTTGAGAATCCATGATAAAAATAGATGATAAATAAAACCCACCAGATAACTGATAACCATGCCAACAGTTTTATTTCATAATTTAGATTGTTCTATAACTAGTCTACCTAACTAATAAAATGTTAAAGTTACAATTGTCCTACTATGTAGGCACTACGTTCTACTTCTAAGTATTTAGCTATCATAAGCGAACAGTCGTAAATTTAAGCATCTATTAACATTATAAATATTTAACTAATTAATCCAAATTTAGAATTTATTGTTCACTTCAATGGTATACTCTACCTACCTAAATCTATGAATAATCTAAAATTACTTCAAATGATCTAATGAAAGTTTACGATTCTTTGCCATACCTAACAGAATGTTGTCTGTAGAAGCCGTTGTAGAATTTTGCAAAATATCGTCTTTACTCGCCATTGAGTGGTAATCGTTCATTTCCGACCACGCTGGGTCCGACTTAGCTATTCGCTTTCTTTCTTTAATTTTTGTATACAATAGAACAGAAACCATTATAAAAAATACAACAAACCCTAACGAGCACCCGACTATTAAGCCCATTCGTCGGTTTAAAAGTGATGAGATCGCAAACTTTTTATTTGCCCTAGTTTTAATTGTCGAAGGCTTTCTAAACGTGTTGAATGAAATGCATTCACTAGAAGGAGATCGCATAAGTATAGCCGCTGCAACATCTTGCGTTATTCTTGCAGTGGAATTTGAACTGTCATCGATAGTTTTGTTGACTTCGGCCACAATCTCGTCATCGTAGTCTACTGGATCCTCAGAAAGTGTAAGGACGCATACCACGTAATTAACATTTGGTTCTAAGTCACGGATATGAACAGAGACGTCGCTTTTTTCCAAATATTTTGATTTCACCTGAAATTAATATATTTCTAAAAATGTTGTTTACAGTTCAGCTTAAAAAAGTACATTCAATATAATTATGTATAATACTTACATCAGTATTGCCATCTTCACCGTAGTATAAAATCTGTAGCGCTTTTATAGCTGTACGGTTTCTTATAAACCACGACACAGACACAGAGTTATCCTTGTGTTTGTCAACGGATAACTGGGATATCACAGGGACGTCGCATTTTTCTCTCGGATATTCATCGTTGAAACATGTGACAGCACTTGACTTTATTATTTTAGGATGATCTTGAATCCAAACCCACGCGTTATCTTTTTGGCAACTGCATAATATCACGTTATCTGTAAAAATATATCCAAATAAGCTTACTAGGACTAAGATAAAAGAAATCTCATTGTAAATGATATGCAAAACCAAACCTTTTACTGATATTTCCTGAATGTGATTTTCCACTGAAGTTAACAGCTCAATGGGAATGGTCTGAAGTTTATTGTGTTCCAAATCGATCTGTATTATTTTATTTAAATTTCTGAATGCGGTTACTGATATATATTTAATGTTGTTGTGACCCAAGTATAACACCGTTAACTCTTTTAAGTTTATAAGATCCTCATTGAGAATATTTTGCAACTTATTGTAAGAAAGATCCAAGAGTTTCAAATTACTCAACTCTTCGGCGAAGGACTCCATTGATTCGATGTTATTATTTGATAAACATAATGTCCTCAACTTAGTTAGGCCACGGAAATTGCTCGTTTTGAGTTGAGAGATCCTATTATGACTGAGATCTAAATTCTCTAAAAAAGATAACTTTGAAAATGGGCTCACTGATAGGCGTCGTATTTTATTGAATTTTAAGTAAAGGTGTTGTAAACTCGTAAATAGTTCAAATGTTATATCATCGATATTCGTCATGTTGGTGGCACATATATGCAATTCGTATAAGTTCGCTATTAATGTGTTATTATCTAGTCTAGTAGACGAAGACCAAGATACTAAGGGATTTTTACTGAGATCAATATTAATTAGGGAAATACCAAACTTTTTGTAAGTCATTAAAAAGTCAAAACGTACTATGTCATTGTACGATATATTTATGTTCTGTATATTTGGAAATATATCAAATACAAAAAGTGGAAGAGTTTCTAATTTATTGTAGCTAATATCAAATAGTATTAAATCCTGAAAATCTACTTTCTTACTAGCAGTTAAAGATTTAATTTCATTTTTCCTTAAAAACAAATACTTTAACTTGGTTAATTTTTCAAAACCGCTAAGCTCTATTCTTGGTATTAAATTATCTGCAAGATCTAAACTCTCAATGTGTGTTAAATTTTGAAATATATTGTATGGCACGTAATCTAGAAAGTTATTGCTAATGTTAAACTCCAATACTGAATTATGCACGTCAAACAATGCAGAGGGAATAGTACTGATTATATTCTGTGCCAAATTCAGTCTCAATAAATTCTTGTTATGTCTGAACGTTCCTTGGAAAATGTGTTCAATATTGCAATGTTCCATGTAAAGTACCTCTAAAAGTGGAAGTTGAGTAAACGTTTCCAAAGGTAGATAGTCAAGAACATTGAACGATAGTGTTAAATATTTCAATCCGGGAACATTAATAGATAATAAGTCTATAGCCTTTAACGAATTATTTTTGAGTGAAAGTGTTTTCAAGTTATTCAACCCCAAAAATGTACCATTATCAATATGTTGCACTTCGCAATTGTCTAAATATAGTGAACTTAATGGCAATCCCTGCTGGAATATATTTTTCTGCAGTATTTTTAGAGGATTGAATGACAGATTCAAACTTCGTAGCTTTTTCAATGTATCAAACGCCATATCGAATATAAACATAATAGTATTATGTGAAATATCTAAATCTTCTATTTCGCTTAAACCAAAAAATGTGTAATTAGTTATATTGTTCAGTAAATTGTGATGTAAATCTATATAACGTGCTGAATTTAAGTGCTGTAATGAAAAATCTTCTATAACTGAGATATCATTGTTATTTAATTCTAGCCTCGTAACAAGGCTTAAATTGCGAAAAGTGTTCTTTGTTAAAAATTTCAAGCGATTATTTTTTAAACTTAAGTAATTTAATTTTTCTTGAGACTGGAACATAAAATTGCCTATTAAAGATAATGAGTTTGATTCTAAGTGAAGTGTAACTAGTTTCGAACTTATTTTTGGTAAAACGTCATTTAAAACTATGAGGTAATTATAATGTAAACTGAGATACTTTAAATCGGTCATGTCTAGAAACGTGCCAGGCTCTATGAAAGTAATCTCGTTGTGGTCCAAGTATACTTCTTCTAATTTAATAGAATTTATAAAATAATGTTTTGTTATCACTTTAAGTTTGTTGTTATTTAATCTAATTTCATTTACATTTACTAGGGTTCCTAATGTGTCATTATTAAATTCAGAAAATTTGTTATTGTCTAATCTTATTTTTAATATATTCTTATTACTTATAAAAATATTATGTGGCACTTGATTCAAATAATTAAATTCTAAACTAAGCTTACTAAGGTTCTCTAAATTACTAAAGCTCTCACTATGAATGTTGCTTATACAGTTCTTATCTAAATGTATTGCATAAATTTTCTTTGAGTTAAGAAACGAGTCTATTGGCACATCCAAAATATTATTATGACTTAAAATTACATCTGTGAGGGATGGTAAATTACAAAATAAACCGTGTATATGGTGCAAATGATTGTGACTTAGATCTATATATTCTACGTATTGATTGTTCTGAAAAATATTGGGGTTTAATATTTTGATTCTATTATGACTTAAATCAAGAGACTTTAAATTAACTAAGGAATAGAAAGCCCTATAATGTATATTATTTATGAAGTTAAAATGAAACGATAATGTAGTAAGGGACGGACAAAATTTAAGGCAGTCTTCTGAAATAAATTCAAAATTATTCGAACTTAAGTCTAGGTACTCTAAAGATATTAAATCAGAATTGTCGACTACAGGGAAAGAAGACATTTCATTCCAGGCTAGTCGTAGAGAACGAAGGTGCCTTAATTTTGCGAAAGCCTCAATAGGGAATATTGTTAGATTATTTTCGCTCAAATCAATTTCCGAAAGAGTTAATTCTAGGCTAGAAAAAGCAGATTCCGATATGTCGCGTATGACATTGCCGCGTATGTTTAGTTTCATAAGCGGCAGACCATAAAAGCTGTAGCTTGGTACGTCCTCGATATAATTAGATGTGAAGTCGATCGATATCAGTTTGAGCAGGCCAGATAACGCTTTCTGGGGAATAATTTTGATTTTGCTCGATACGATGCTTAACGTTTCAAGGCACTTTCTCAGAGGCATAAACGTATCATCGCCAATGTCTTTTATACTTGTTCTTGACATATGAATATGCTTTATGCAAACGCCTTGAGGTATAAAATGGGGTCCCAGAGCTTCTTCGTTGTCGTCGAGATCGTAAACAGAAAGCGAATGTATGTCAGACACACTCTTAAGCGCATTTTTTACGTCTTTGGAGGCAGTATCTTGACAATCAAGAAACAAGCCTGAAAATAAATCCCTGATTAATATAAAGTTTTTACTAAAACGAGTTATAAACAAGGAAGCTGTCTTACCGTCTTCAAATGTATAACACGAGCATTTGTTAGTTTTTATTAAGTCGGGGCACCCCAAGGTATTCTGAGCTCGCAAAATGGAGGGTAGAACCAGTAGAAGCGAAACAATTTGCAAAACGTCATGCTCATTTTTCCTTGTCTTGAAGAATAAAACTTTTTTCATAGTTACATTATAATGATTTTTTACATTCTATCGTTCCTTGTTATTCTACCTGAAACAAATGAAGGATACTGTGACGTCCTGTATTGAAGGGAAAAGCACACATAAATAAAATACACCCGCCTATAATAAGGATGCTCACATATATTATATACGTATAAATGTATATATTGTATTGTTTGTTCATGTAATTCATTGATGAACGGCCCAGGAAGACAAGACTACTGTGATGTACGTGATTAAGCTACACAAACACTTAGCTATATGTTATTAGAAATTACTTATCGGGAACAATAGTCACTGTAGAGGAACTCCTTATACCTTAACAATACACATGCAGTACTTAAGCGGAACATAGAGATGAAATTACGTAGGATTACAGTTTCGTATTCAATAGATATTAGTCTATTCAGTAAATGGAAATATTTAATACATCGCTTAATACTAGTTGTACCACTGCACTGTCTACATAAATTATACTACTAACAACAGACACTTCTATTTATAAAAATATCTAGTACTAATGCATAAAAGAAAAGCCTAATGAAATAAGAAATAGAAAATAATTGCTGCGAAAATGTTTCAAGCTTTCTTTGTTAAAACGAAAAACAATAAAACATAATAAAGTACAGCATAGCTTAAAATATGCAACTATTATCTACTCTAGTATTCATATAAACAATCAAAATATATTGAATAAAAATAAACACTGAAATAACACGAAAATCTTACAACATTTACTCGAAAAGAATACACTGGACTAGAAGCAATATAATATAATATAAGCTTTACGCAATAATATATATTGTACAAACAGCTAACTAAATATTTTCGATAAAAGTTGTGATGAAATATTTATACACTCACCCAGTAAGCTTTTCCTTTGCGCTGACACACAACTGGCGGCTAATTACAAAACGGTGTTATCCTGGAGGACATAGAGTCCATTTTCGCGTCGTGGCCCTCCGGCGAGGGGCGAGGGCCGAAGTGCGCCTGTCTCCGACGTACAAACGTTCACCACGCGTCAAACAAGCTGAATTTCAATCACGTTTAAGTTTTTATCGGTTCAAATGGCTTTAAATGTGCCTTAACGCGCAACACAGAACGCCTGGGGTCATTAGAAAGCTCGACAGAAGACTGCCGCGGCGGCGCGCGCTGGGTAGGTCACCGCCGTTGTTGCGGCACCCCCGACCCACTATTATTATACTTTTATGACGAATCGGATTTTGCTACCGAATAACCGGCTTTTTGTAGTGACGTGATCGTCTAAGTGTTTATCGTGAACGTCGTGACGTGTTCACTAGGTAGAGCAACGTCACGTTTGCACATAAAACAAAAGTTTATAAATAATGCTCTGCAAATACTGGCCGCCACCGTGTTTCCTTTGTTACATATCATTTCAAATACACGTGCTATAAATAAGTTATTCATTAATAATTTTGTGAGTGGCTGGAAAGGTTGAAGCAATTTTTCCGTGGCCGGTTTTTACTTACCTTTTTGGTTCGTAAGCTAACAAAACAAAATGAAATGTCACAGAGAACAAGAATTTGTAACTTGGGGGCAATAAAATGTCGGAGTTTCGAACCCAACCTTGAGGTTTGACGCTGCACTGTCGAATAGTTGGCAGTAAATTCACCGCCGTACACTGCCAGAACTTTTGTACAAATCTAGGTCACGAAGCAACTTATGAATGTTCGAAGAACACGAAAAGTGTATTAGAGCCTAACCCTATATGACGAAGGAGAGAGGGCATGTTCGAATATGAAATACAATCTTCCTGAATTATTTTGCTTTTGTACGATTTAGGCAATATTTCTATTGCACAAAATTTATTCTTATAGCAACGAGCTAAAGTCTAATTTCGAATGATATTTATTGGAGGTACTGCTTCCAGGTCGGCTTTTGGTCATGTATGAGTGCTCCACGAAACCAATGGTCATTTTCATATTCAATTTTTTATTTAGTTATCTTTATTTTGATACGTTGCTCTCTATTCTATTTATTTTTTATACAATTGTTACTTGTATATAAAAAACAATTATCCTTTTACGGAACACTCGTGATTTAAGTAACGAGAGGTGTAGCTCTACTAATACACATATATGTGTATGTATATGTTTTTGTTTTGCAACTACTTCTAAACTTATCCGCATACCAAGAACTTAATGTTTGCGGTACCTATCTACGTTTAATTATGAACTAATTTAAGAAGTAACATATGATACAGAACAAAATGTGAGAATAAAAATATATGAGCGCTTCGCCTTTTTTGCATTTTTGTGCTTGCTAATTATCTAACACTGAAGGCAATCTCGCAGTCCGCCAACGAAATAGTTTTGTTTAGGATATCCTAGCGTTAATGCCAAAATATACAATATAACATTACCCCACTTTTCTAGTGCCAGCAAAATAGGGCGTGACATATAAAAATCATATTCACTGATGCTTACACTTAAGTACGAAAATAATATTCCTAAGCAAATATCACGCACACCAATTTGTTTAGGTATGAAAACGGCCGGCGAGTATGGAAAGGACCTTACAAACAAATTACCCCTTTATTTGCTTACGTTGAGACTTACATACGTAAAGTATAAAAAGCTTGTGCGTTCACACGATATCCGAAGTCACGTCACCCATCTGCCTTGAATATGATTTTCCTCGTTTTACGAACTAAGTGGTTTATACACTGGGGGCAGCAATTAAAGCACCACTAGTTAGTTACACCACTTTGTGCTAGAAAAGTTGTAAACTTACGAACTGCAGTAACTCGGCTCTATTGGTTTTTGTTAAAATAGGCAGGAAGTGGCGATCAATATCGCACAGCTTAGATATGCTATTTAGGGGCGGGTGTCAATAAATAATGCCGTGGGCTTTGTTCACTAATCATAGCGCCCTGGTACCGTTAACGAAGACTGAGTACGTTAGTTGCGCTCCTTGCGCTGACATTGTTTTTATTATATTATATTTTGTGAACATTATTTATGTAAGCAATTATTTTAAAGAATGTCTCAATCTTAGGTACCATGCTTTATTGTTGTTAAGATCATTTAAGATATTTAAATGTTCCGGTGCTCAACAGCATCTGAAAAAGGAATAGAATACAGGTAAATCGCGCGTTGTGCTGTAGCCACAAAATTAATTTCAACTTTTAATTCGAATTTCAATTGCCCTTGCAATGAAATATTTGAACGTTATGCGGTGACTGCAAATAAATTCATAAATTTATTTGATTCTTTAATAACAAACGTGCAACGCTCTGTCGACTAGAGTTTAGTATTTTACCATTGTATGTAAAAAACAACGGGTTGCACTCCGGGAGTGCCGGCAGAAGTGAATACTTGAATATTAACGTTGTGCATTTTTGATATTTTGGAATGGTTAGGGAATAATTTTGCACGAATTGCTTTAATTATCAGTATAAAAGTACTATCATTTATGTGGTAAAATACAATATTCATTTATTGCGCTATCGTACACAAACATGACAATTCTCCCTCCGTCTTACGAATTTTCGATCAGGTCACGTGTTCTGACGCGAATTTGACAATTCTCCCTCCGTCTTACGAATTTTCGATCAGGTCACGTGTCCTGACGCGAGTTTAAAATTTTTTACCCATCACAAAAAAGTGCACAACGCCGCTAAAGAAGTTTTTACTTCAATAAACGGCATGTACGCTCAGATATTTTCACCGCTCGTTATACGATAGAACATAGCTGTTTCACAAATGCAGTGGATACGTGGCTTAAGTCATACATGTACGATGAATTGCTTACACTCTACCTGCACCTTATACGTCAATGGATGACATACATACGTAACTTAGCCTCTACGACGTGGTTACGCGCCGCAAACTCACTGTGATCATAAACGCTTACGATCTGCGCAAAGACCCTTGACATCGCAAATGCTATGAACACTGTTATAATATGTTTTGTGCACGAAGATATGTAAAAATAAATCGCCACAATGTTTCGTACGTTGCATATATAATAAACGGCGCATATAATAATGTAGTAGAAGCGCATATAACAAATAATTGATTGACGTTAAAAAATCTAACAAAATAATTATTATGCTTTTATAAAATCACGTCGTCATAATGTAATAATTCAACTTCTAAGTTATTCAAAAAGTCCAAAATATGGTATTGTTTGTGGGTTATAATATAATAGTCATATTATTTGAGTTTACTATTGTAGGCTCTCTGACTTAGTTTTACCATATTTATGTGATATCCATATATATACTTTCTCTTTACACTTCTTTACTATTTTACACTTTACTATTTACATATTTTACATTTTTATATTTATATATTTACATATTATATTAATAATAAAACATAACATACATCCTGCGAAATCGGTTTGTCGATGCACCAATATCGATAATCAATTATCGACTAGGCCTAGACCCTATTACCACTCCTAAGCACATAGCGGTTATATATATATTTTTTTAAATTTATTATTTTGCTCGTCAAAATGACCATACTCCACCTGATGGTAAGCAGTCGTGTGGTCTAAGAGCAGTGGCCTCCACACCGCCCCTACAGTAGCCGAGGCGATGTTGAGGTCTCTACTTTGACGGCCTGAGAATATGCTTTTTCACGCCCCGCTTAAAGGACCCAGGATTGAAGGAAGAAGGAAACACGTGCCTTGGCAGAGAATTCCATGCCTTGGTCGTTCGGCAGAGGTATGAGGACCCAAACTTTTTGGTACGCGCTCTAATCGACTCTACCGTGTAAGGATGGCATCTGAGCCCAGCACGCGTTGTTCTGGATAGGAAAGGGGAAGGCGGGATAAGGTGGAATAACTCTTCAGAGCACTCCCCGTGGTATATTCTGTAGAAACATGCCAATGAGGCAATGTCCCTACGGAGTTGCAGAGGTTCCAGTGAACTCGTGACCTCTGGATCTCCGATGATACGGACAGCCCGCCGCTGTAACCGGTCGAGAGCGTCCAGCAAGTACTGCGCGGAGCCATCCCAAAGATGAGAACAGTACTCCACGCAAGGGCGCACTTGTGCCTTATACAATAGGCACAGTTGTCCAGGCGTGAAGAACCGCCTCACCTTGTTCAGAACTCCGAGTTTTCGCGAAGCTTGCTTAATGACGCTCTCGATATAGGTTTTCAGATTAAGGGAGCGGCAAAGATCCATACTTAAGATGGAGAGGCTGTCACGTATCACCAGTGGAGTGTTCTTCAGAGAAGGGAGGGGAAGGAACGGAGACTTTTTTGTTGAGAACGCGCATGCCTAGGTCTTCTTGGCGTTGAACGCGACCAAGTTCTTGGCACCCCATTCATAGATGCGGTCCAAGGTCTGGTCAAGTTCAACGACAAGATTCTGCCTTTTCCCCTCAACCTCAGCCTGTTTGGCCCTAGAATGTCCGAGATATCGCGCATGCACGGTACTGTCGTCCGCATAACAATGTATGTTGCCGAGATTCAACATATCATTGATATGCAGAAGAAAGAGCGTAGGGGATAAGACAGAACCCTGAGGCACTCCTGCATTGACCTGCATAAATTTGGAAGCGCGACCGTCGCAAAGGACCCGAATACGACGCTTCTGCAGGAAACTTGCAATCCAGGTGCACAGTTGAGGGGGCAAGCCATAGGCCGCAAGCTTGGAAAGAAGAGACCGGTGCCAGACTATGTCGAAAGCTTTGGCTATGTCAAGGCTGATAGCCAAAGACTCGCCGTGCTTGTCCATAGCCTCACCCCAGAGGTGCGTGACGAACGCTAGAAGATCACCCGTTGATCGTTTAGACCGAAAGCCGTATTGGCGATCATTGATTAACGATTGATCCTCCAGGTAGCGGACAATTTGGGTGTTTATAATCCGCTCGAACACCTTGGAGAGCACTGAGGTGATGCTACGGGTCGATAGTTGCTTGGCTCGGAACGGTCCCCCTTTTTGGGAATCGGTTGAACGTTCGCCTCCTTCCAAGCCTCAGGCACAATGCCTGAGGCGTAAGACGTCCGGTATAGGCGCGTAAGCGTGGGAGACAACTCCGCTGCACATTTTTTAAGGACCACAGCTGGGATGCCGTCAGGTCCACTGGCTTTCCGAACATCGAGAGACTGCAGTATCGCACGAACGGTTCGTTGCCTGATACATATATCAGGCATGGTGTAGCCGCAGTTGGCAATGTTAGGCGGCTGCGAACCGCAGTCATCGATTCGGGAGTTGGCCGCAAAGAGATTTGCAAGCAGATCTGCTTTCTCCTGCGGCCGATGAGCCAGTGATACATTCGGATACCTCAGAGGGGGCAGCAAGGTCTGGCAGAAGTTGGACTGCACGGCTTTGGCCAGGAGCCAATAGCTACGACTGCCCGTAGGATGCGCCATGAGTTCCTGGCCAAACCGTGCGACGCGCTGGGCATCCGCTCTTAAGTATGCCCTATTGCAGACCTTTGTGGCTTGGTTGAACGCTGCCTTCAGGTGATCCACGTTAGGGTCGTGGAGAGTGCGAGCCCTGGTCCAAGCGCGGTACGCTGTCTGTTTGCGTTCAACAGCATCAGCGCATTCACGACCGAACCAGGGCCTTTTCCTGCCGCCGCTCGTGACATCACTGTATGGAATATAATATTCCATACCCAGGATGATTTCACCAGCGACAGCAGTAGCGCTCTCTGATGGATCCCTATTCTCAAAGCAGCGTTGAGCCCAAGGGATGGATGAGAAGTACTCCCGCATTCCATCCCAGTCTGCCGATGAGTAGTGCCACAGTCGTCGTCGTCGTATATATAGCCACATTACCTACACTATGAAACGTTTAATGTTATAAGTCAAATCAATTTGATACTAACCTTAAATATAATGATAACTGAACCGAATGCAGAATTTATCAATAAAAGTATTCATTTTGTGCACTGTCATTAGTTACATTTCGATTATTTGTATAATGAATTATTATTAGGTTAGATCGACGGAAATGTTTACAACATTAGAACATTCTTAGAATCATCCCGAAACTTCTCAAACTATAGTACTGACAATTGATATGATTAACTATAGAACATTTCTAAAATGTACCCACGCCAAAATAGTATCTCTATTTCTCAAATATCTCGGTTTATATAACGGGACAACAGCGGCGCGAAATTTTCACTGTAGGGTATCTGAGTGGCCCGAAGTTGCAAACTAGGCGATAGTCTGACACTTCGACGAAGCTTCTTGTAAATTTAGCTCGTTGCCCCAACCCCAGACAGCATTTAGGTCAACATACTATGTTTAGGGCCGCCAACCGTTCCAAATGTGCTGAGACATACGGTTTCTTTACAGCGTATGAGGTACGGGACTTTGTTCCAACAAAACATTTTTGCATCGTAAGGAATACTTATTTACCTATTAGCATTTTTCTTTTCTTAGAAGTTTTGGGATTGAAAAAATGTGTTAATATTGACTGTAATCTGGGGACAAGCAGATAGGGACGGTTTTTGCCCACAAGAGGGACATTATTACGGTTTCGCATCAGATTAGATTAGATGTTAACTGCTCATAATTCGGAGCAACGGTAAGAGGGGTTGGTTTATTTATTATGATTGCGGTTTTGTACTCATACATATTTAGCTTTATTGTGGCTTTCAAACAATAAGGTTTACTATCCTTAAATATCATTACTTGATCTGGAACCGTGGCACAGGCTTCCGTGTTTGCATAGAGTGATGGAGAGAACAGCCTCGATACAAAATACGGGGAAAGTGACAATATGTTTGGAGTACTTTGTACTATGCCACTACACAGTATGTTACACGTCAATTCCCGGCGAGAAACAAACTTGCCTATACCAGTATATTCTACATACTTTTTTACTAACTATCCAAGCATGATGATTGTTTCATACCTTGCGTTACATAATATATTGCTGTTTATTGGGTTAGTTGGTCGCTTTAGCAGGTCGTATATTCGTTCCCGCTTGCAAATCTGTTATCCTCGATGAAATAAAGAGTGAGTGCATCACAAGTATACAATCATATTATATCATTGTGTAACGCCTGCAGTATGACCTTCACCTAATTTCTATTATGGAAGTAGAAATATGCTATTAAAAGCCTGACACTATACCATAAATAATTCCAAATAAACATTATGGTATATAATATTTACGAAGACACTCACAGAATACTAAAAACAAGGTCGTACAAAAACTTGTTTGAAATAATAGTTTTCTACTCCTCGGTGACGGTCATGAATGTTCGCATACAACACTGCGGAGGTTGTCTATCCACCATGTAGTCACTATCAGCTTATGAAAAACTAGGCTAAATACCATTGCATATTTAGAATTGCTAATTGTACTGCAACTTTTCCACTTTCTCTGACACGCGATTGAAATATTACTTCCTACATGTAGAAACAATTTTAAAACGTTCCGTTTTTAAAACGTTAATGCTGTGTGAAAGTTGCGACCGGGTTGTGAGTTGCGTATTTTTTTGTGAGAGTTTTTATTAAAGAGAGCTTTTACTCCAGCGATTTTTCCGTTTCTGCGTTAAAAGTAGTGTATTCGAAACGCTATCCCTGAAAATGGGATTAAGTAATACTGCGATATAAATATTAAAAATTCGCATACTAACTACTTGAAGAAACTATCTCCGTCCGTTTTCAGCTTCAGTCGAATAGCGTTCCTGGTTTGTTACGTCATATGCCTGTAGTGCCGTGTTTGTTTCATATACAATATTTAATCGTAACATAGAGGTTCTACCCGCTTTTTACTTTTTAATAAACTTTTAGCTTATGTTATAAATATTAAAATTGATGTAGGTACATAATATTTGTAAATATAATCAAATACTCTTTTGAATGTAGTATTCGTCTTCTATTTTTGTTTTATTAACGAAAGATTATAACTATTATTAAATCGAAATACTATGTTTTTTTACATGAATATATTATTATGTCTTATTTTAACAATAATAATTAAACGTATAGAAAATATTATTAGTTTGTTTATATGCGTATCTGTAATTCGATAGATATCGGTACTACTACTGTACAAAGTTTAATCACTATCGATCTTAACTAGGTACAGCGACAGACTTGCTCGCTATATCAAAGTTCTACAGGCTTTAATTTATCTAAATGTATTAGAAAACCGGAATAATATTGTCTTAGGGTAATCATTATAATACTTATCTAGAGACCAATACTTCAAACAAATTTTAGCTGTATTTAATAGTAATAGTGGAAAAGCACCTTCTCAGGCCGTCAAAGTAGAGACCTCAACATCGCCTCCGCTGCTATGAGGGCAATGTGGAATCTACTGCTCTAAGACCGCATGACTGTTTACCATCAGGCGGAGTGTGGTAATTATGAAGAGAAACATAAAAACAAATAAAACAAAAGTGCAAACACAATCATGTTTCAATCACATATACACAAATATTCTTATCCTTAATATAGTCTTACCCAATCATATACACTCAAAAAATTTAAACATTGTCTAAATACTGATGGTGAGATGCGTGTTGAGAAATTCAGCTTTAACTTTACTTATTTTGTTTATGAACGAAAGTAAAAATAACAAATAAGAAGATCCAATACTCTCTCTGGGTCTGTTTTGTATCATAGTTTTTATTTTCTTTCCGGAACATTTCTGTAGGGGTCAGATTTTTATATTTTTCTTTGTTTTCCTCCTTCCTTGGTAAGGTCGCGGAGACCATTCTTATGAGGCGTCGACATTGCTGATATGCCACCGTTTGTTCTTATTTACTGTTTCAGATTGTGTGTTTCCCTACCTACCGTATTGAACGTAGGGCATTTTATAAAAAGCGCACAAGTGACTTACCGATGTTGTTGTGTTGAACACTGAGATTCATATCTTTTGCGTGTAAAAAATAAAGGTTTAAAATTTTGTACTCTGCAGCTGACTAACAAACATTTATTACAATTTCATACATACGTATTTAATATATATGTAATGTTTTACACATACCATTGCGACTGCTGTGCCTAACGCATATGATGTCGGATATGGCTGCTTTCGCGCGTACCTTTACAAATTTAAACATGAGGGTTACCCAGATTGCCCAACATGAAACACATGGGAAGATGCGGAGCACATATTTTTTACCTGCCCGCGATACAGTGCAAAACGTCATGCATGGGAAAGTGCTGTCGGAGACAGAGTCCGCCCAGAGAGTGTAGTGAGACTCATGCTGTCGTCAAAGATGGCCTGGGACGCTACGAGCTCATATACTACCGAAGTATTAAAAAAGCTACGTCTTGAGGAGCGACAAAGAAAGAAAGCACTACAAAATAGAGACACAGCTTAGGTCAATTCCTTCCCTTAACGATGTAATGTCTATCGGTAATACCGCGGTGATTATTATACATAAGTGTATTTTTTCCAACTCTATAAAAACACACACACACATACATACACACACACTCCTAGACGCACGCACACAAACTAACGTACACACACACTTACACATTAAATCAAGTTACTAATCTGAATTATTATTATTCTGTAATTTAATATGTTTACACAATTTAAAAATTAAGTTCACGTTATGTGTACAAATTACTATTATAATGTTTTACATTTTATTAGCTATGGAAGAGCGTAGTCACAGGCATTACTTGCTTACTACTTGACTTCGATCACTACACAAATAATGTAAATCTAATTAATGAAAATAAATAAATAATTATTATTATATGTTCGGATTAAATTATAATTATGCTTTATTTTATTTTCGATGGGACTCGCTTGTTTAAATTGAAATAAAATTAGACGGGAATTTTTGGAGAATTATTAACCTGAATTGTTAACCTGTGCCTTATATTTTTGAATGTTTCAATAATATATTTTATAAACTATAATAGTACTAGTAAATAACTTGCTCCACAAGTAATTTATAAGATAAATTACTTATATTTTTGTCTGTTTAACATATTCATAGGATTATTTCAATTAGATGCAATTATTTAATTCAATTTCAGACAATCATATTGTCTGTGTTACTGCACATATATACCTTTTTGCAGGAATCTAGTAATAAGTGTATTTAGATAAACCTTTAATAATAAGAATAAAATTGGTAGTAAAAAAAGCATTAAATAATTACAGGTAGTGTAGGCAGCATCATCAAATGTTTTTATGGTTCCATTCAAATGAAAGAAATATAACAAAATACAAATGAAAGAAATATAACAAAATATTGTTATATTTCTTTCATTTGAATGGAACCATAAAAACATTTGATGATGCTGCCTACACTACCTGTAATTATTTAATGCTTTTTTAAGAACATTTAAATATCTACACACAACACCCCACCACAGTACAATTAATTGATCCACAGATCACACAGATTTTTATCCAGTCCGGAGATATTTTCTAAACAAACAGAATTTTTACCAACCCCTGTTTGTAGTGGCTTAAGTGGTAAATTTTGATGTTTGTTGGGGATATAGCGAAAGGTTCTCTTGTACATTCGTTTTTGTTATCAAGTGGGGTATCTTTCGGAGGATCTTATAAGTGTGTAAGTGATGATGTTATTTTCTTACAATTTTCTAATATTCATACAATAAGAATACGAATAACGAGTCGTTACTTTTATTTGATATAATATTTTAAACTGATAATTATGAAGCATATACATATTATTGTCAATAAATGTTTAGTGGACTCGTTATTTGTTACTATTCTCTATGTTAACCATTTTTATTTATCCTCCAAAATATACGCTTAAGCCTTCATTCTAATTCTCGTATACATAAAAGTATTTATTACAGATCAGTTTATTGTTTGTTTTATTATTTATAATATTTTAATAATTATTGCTCTCTTATAAGGAAGTTATAATATAATTTATAACAAGTGAAGTCTCTTTATAATACCTCTCAGATTACTCCCCGCTGGTATATACAGCCGCAAATTATTTATTAGATACTTCTACAAAGTTTATATGTCATATTTAAAAATAGTTAGTATTTATTTAATTTGTAATACCTACTTAAAAGCATAATCTTTTTTATGTTATATATTTTAGAACGTAAAGTTTGTTGACAGGTTTGTATTAAAGTGTATATAATTATTTATATTGGTTTTCAATATACATTATATTAAATATCAATAGCAACTTGTAACATCAAGCTGTCCATGCAATTATTTGACTTTAGTAGGCACCTCAATGTTAATTTAAGGCTGAAAAATAACTGTGCGCCGCTCGCAAAGCCTTTTTAACTATCGTTGAAAGCAGCGATAGCTCAGTGGGGAGACCAATAGACTGCAATGCAGAGGGTCTCGGGTTCAATCCCACGTCACGCACCTCTGACTTTCGAAAGTTATATGACTTTTTGAAATTATGTGCGTATTGATTGACAATAATTATCGCCTGCTCCGTGCCTCGGAAAGCACGTTAAGCCGTTGGTCCCGGCTGCCATGAACATCTATGGCAGTCGTTATTGGGAGTGTCGACACAAAAGATCCCACTGGGTCGAAGTGTCGCCGGTCTGCACTGACTGGCCCCCACATAAGATAAGATAAGATCTTTAATGGCATGGCACAGCGCCGGCATGGCATACCCCACAGGCACAGGTAGTGCCTGTGGGGTATCGTTAAGAAGGCAAAAAATTAGTATTTGAAGTGCCTCTCATTTAGTTTAGAAATTAATTGAAGTCTTTGATAGACAAACAAGAATACCGTAGCAAAACAGTTTATTTTCAACTTTATGAAAAGTGCAACAAATTACCACGGCGAGAAAAATGCAACCAACTTATAATATTTTATGACGTTTTCACTGTACGAAGAGAAATGGATCTGCTTTTTATTATTCAACAACAAGCGAAGAACAACATTTTCAATTCGGTTTTTGATTCTACATATTCATAAGTTCTTTATGCATTTATTGCCGAACAATAACGTAGGATTCATCTGTATGAATCCTACGTTACGTTTGTATGGTTGGTTTATGGTTCCATTCAAATGAAAGAAATATGACCAAATATTTTTACTACCAATTTTATTCTTATTATAAAGGTTTATCTAAATACACAAATTACGATTTCCTCCTTCCATGTCACTGCATGTATAATAAAAATTATACATGTATGGTTGACGTTCAACTATAATTAAAATCAAAAAATCAATCCAAAAGAAATGGTCACATAGAACAGACATGGTAAATTATTTGTGAATCACACAATATTTTCTCGCGTGGAAAACTATAAAACATAACGCACTGACAGAAGCGCAAAGACCACCCGATCATCATAATTACCTTTATAGCAATTTCACCACGCAAAGAACTTGATTTTGTCTCTAAGCCATTTATTCGCCATCCTGTTTATCGAGTGTCACTCCTAGCAGAAACCTTCACTATACACTTCACACGAGTGTAAGGTAAATAATGCAAACTTTGCAAATTTTATTATCATATTATATTAACACAATTCTATTGAAATTTTGCATTCATTGCGCTGTGCTATTAAGTGCCATTACTTACTCATATAACCGAGTGCGCAATGAAAATCCATCAGTAACATTTCCGCAATGTGGACGGATAACTTGGTGAATAGGCTGGGAGTGTGGCTTGTCCGAATGCTGGCACGCATTAATGATACTATAACAATGATTAAAACATTTCTATCACGATTAAATCTGTGCTCGAAGCCGTATTCACGTAATATAACAGCGAGTCCATATTGTGCTCGTGGTTATTTATTTCGCATAGCTGAACCAGGTACTTCACCCCTAAAAATACCTATCATTACCTTTATAATATATATAAAAAAGTTATAATACTTAACTTAATTTTATACAAAATCTACTAACATCATTACATTTTAGAGTTAGAAAAAACTCTTATAACAGCTTTGTCCGTGCGTCCGTCCGTCCGTCTGTCTGTTATATAACTTTCAACTCAAGAACCGTAAGAGCTAGAGACTCGCGATCAACGCCATTCGACTCAGCATAGTCGATATACCCCCGAAATGACTATGACCTTTGACCTATGACCTCAAGGTCACGTGATACTATATTCCAACTCAAGAACCGTAAGAGCTAGAGACTGGCGGTCAACGCCATTCGACTCAGCATAGTCTATATACCCCCGAAATTACTATGAACTTTGACCTCTGACCTCAAGGTCACGTGCTACCATTTTTTCGAATTCTAAGATTTACGGCAATTCATGGCCGTTTCTCACTTGTTGACGTATTGTAAAATAGCTACAAAGTTCCGTTCCATAAGCTTCACAGATAAGGTAAATATTCGATTATTTATTCGATAATAATCGATCACCATTATATTATAATGACTTTCAAATAGGTAATTTATATTACTCAATGTCTACTATTTTATTTTTATGTATAATATTCTTAAAGTATCTTAAGTTTTACTATTGATACGGCTTAATAATTAGTCTCATACTGAACACATTTCTGTGAACGCCTGTAATTTGAGTTTGGCACGAGTCGGTCTCTCCATTGACAAGCTCGCTTTGATCACTTACCTCATTTATTTTACTCTGGACTCCTCTATCGTTTTTGAGTGTATGATACCACAAAATAAACGAAGGATTATGTATAATATAATTTCTATACTCTCGCAGTATTTTTTTAGAGTCATTAACCTACATGTCACTTGATAAAACATATTTTAGGCGTTCAGTGAAAATACTTCAGTACACAGGAACATAATTATGTCCGAGGACTATAAACGTAAATGAAAAATACAAATTAAAAGGTTGTTTAAAAGTTTCGTATAGCCCATATAATACTTTTTTCATTCCGCCGTTCGTGTGTAAAGTCCTTTCTACTTTTTATTTTATTTTGGTTTCTGTTTTGGGACAAATTAACAGAGCGACACAATCCACGTCTGGGCATGAATTCTCCCGAGGGAGAGCATTGCATAAGCAAAATGCTTTGCAGGCGGTAAGGTAATTTACAGGAGAACTATGTTTAGATATGAATGCTAAATTGTCGTGTGTGAAATGGTAGGGGTTTTAAAGTAAAACACTATCACAGATGCGTTACAATTTTTCTTGTCTTCAAATGTTATAAACGAATTATCACAACGATATATTGACTGGCTCCTTAATTATCTATAATGTAATTCGAGTCCGATTACTGGATTTTTCTTTATGTTTCTAACAGAAAACATAATGTACTTTACATAAGGTTTTCTGTCAGAAACATAAAGAATTTTCCTCTTTGAAAATTAGATGTTGTTAATAAGTTAATAACACTAACTTATTAACAACATTATCATAAATACTTATAAAAACCATTATAGACATTTTGTATTTCAAAATTATCTTGATGCCACGTCAGGCTGTTGGTCCCACTATTACTTGTACTAACAAAGCGATAAAGAAAGAATTGCAACACAGAAATGTACACTATTTTACTATCTACTGACCGCTATTCATTCATAAATTTCGAACTTTGAGCATGTCACAGCTGGACAAAGACGGTCTTGTCAACCCGTGGTTGATAACATCGTTAAAATGTTAAATAAAGCTGTTAAACCAGGTAGATGAATGGATAAAAGTTGTAGTAAATTTCAGACTTTGTAGCGTAGGCGTTGGAAATAGTCTGTAATCTTTTGTATATGGTCTTAGTTTTAAAGTTATTTTGGTTGTTTATCTAATATTTGGTCACTAATTAATGTTTGTATGATACTTTATGTAACTTTGTCGAAAGTTTTAGATTGGACAAACATACATAGAGTTACGCCTATATGTGCCCGACGAAATAGGCAGTAATGTATTATACCTACGATGCACGGTCTTTGTTTTAAGGCCTCATGTACTAAGGGGCAATTCCATTGCTAACTATCAGGTATGGTTTTAGATTCTGTAATGCCACATAGAATTTAATAACAGGAATTGAAGCTTTCATGGGGCCAACAAGGCAGCCAAAAAATTGGCGTTCCAACATAGGCATTTAATTTTGTAGCTAACGCTGCGTTCGAAAGCCATCTGTTTATTGGCGCTTTCATAAATTAACTCCTAATATAATAAATATGTATGCGTAGCACTAAGCTACTTTCAATTCAAACAAGGTAGTTACACAGAACAGACATATCACGCAGGGCTCATCGATTGTTGATACAAACGACTTGTCGCGTTCGTTTTGAGTGAAAGGAGGTTGATATGTACGCGTTGTCACGGCTTCGGCATTAAAGAGATACTGCGCGGCATAAATTTACCAGTCGGATCTGTGAATTAAGTGGGGTTTTATTTGTTGCGTCACGTGCCGCGGGAGGCCTTTAGATCCTACGCCTGTTTAGACCGAAATAAACTTTTCAGGTTTCCGTTCCCGTCGAAAGGGGAACTAATAACAGGGAGCGTCCGTCACAAGCGGCGGTATAAGCGCTATAAGCGGACGCTTCTTGTATTATGTGGATAAATAAAACACGTTGCGCGTTATCTGGCACGAGGTTTTTGCAGGCCAGCGGCGCTTTTCATTTCCCAGAAGCCGCAAGGTAAAGGGTTCACACGTTCTCCGTGCCGCGGTTGCAATTTCCTTTTGTGGCGGTCATTCGTTAAATTTTCATCGGTCGGCAGGGTCAAGTGCGCACACACAGTACGCTCGCTTGGGCGCTTTATAATTCAATTCCAGCCGGATATTTCACGCTCATAAATAAAACAAACCAAACTAAATTTGCGTTATATTTATAATTCAGAACACAGACCGAGAACGCGGTTCATAGTTAACAATTGAATACACTGTTTTGGTTTCATTATACTAATATTTACTGTATTCCAACGATTTCAATAAATCATGTTTTCGTGGAAATGATAGACAGGAAATTAACCGAGTTAGAGAAGCTCGCGGCCTATTTTTATGTTGTGTGTGCAAATATTTGAGGGCGTTACCGAGAAGTGGTAGCAATACATAAAGGATAGAATAAAATCTGTTCTGTCAGTTAAACTTCAATTCTAGCAACGTTTAACCGCGTAATTACCTACTATATTGGAAAGCATTCGATATTGGCGGTGAAATATATTTTTTATTCATTCAGCAACAAGCTCACGCAGAGGGACCGAATCAGTCATTCGAGTTCTCTCTCGTTAACAGTTAAATTTGCTTCATAATACTTTATTTATTTTTAGTTACAAACTGAAATGTTTTACAATAAAAGTTAGTGAGATGTGTTTACGTATGAAACTTGTTATGTAGAAGGGTTAATCCGCCGGTGGATTAAAACGAAATTACAGTATTAGAAAGCAGGGCGAGGGGCCGACGTTGATTGCTTCTCACGTTGGTACGCGAGTCACGTTAGAGGTGTAATTTTGCAAAATGGGGTGATTGTAAAATAGTCGAGAATTCGGTCCGTCTGTTGGAGCCGAGATCGCGGCTCGCGGACGCGAAGGAGCTACTAAATGAGTTAACTTTTCCCATTTATACTCACATTATGCCTATTAAGTTCGTCGCCATTCAGAATATGTACCCACTTCTCGAGTGCTGGCGCTAATTACAGGTACTCCAATTAACGAGTTATATCGTTCGCCTGTAATCTCATCACGGAAACTTGTTAAGGCAATCTTTATAATTAGATAGGTATTTTAAGCAGTTTCATCTGAACGTCGTTTGGGCCCAGTTTGTTTAATTATCACTTTGGCTTAGATGTGCTAATTTATACGTCCTACTAGCGGTATATTTTTTATTTTGATATTTAGTTGGTATAATTACTATAGAATAAGTGTTCATTGGGATGTTTCATATTAAAGTGCTGTGTAATTAGGGTTCTGTGTTAGAATTTGTTTGAAATATTATTGTAGTAGCCCGGAGCTTAATTCAGTGGTAGCCCAATTACTCTTGCATGATGCGTATACACAATTTGTAAACTAATACACTAGAGTATATACTCTATTAAATAATAAACGTAATAAAAAATGGTTAGTTCTATTTTTTATGTTATGAAATTAAAAAACTATATCTTGTTTTTCACGCGGTTTTAAACGAATTTCCATCTACGAACGTCAATAAATTATGTAAAACGCTTGCCATCAGGTGAGCTGCAGTTACGCTTGTTTGCCACTATGGTGCTATAAAAAGAAATCTAAGACTATTCTTATGTAACTTTATATTTTTATAAAACACTTACTGTCTCTGATTTCATCCGTGTGGTTGTATGAAGTGTCGCCGGGATAAATCTAATATATCTTTATTCAGATTATGGCCTATCTATATCTTACATAAGTTTTATCCAAATCCGTTAAAATACTTGTTATTGAGAAACAGACATCCAACTTGCCAAACATCTTCATAAATTTTTTGGATTATAATATAGGTATAGTCCCACCAAACCAAATCACAGTCACAGTCACCATCAAATCGTGATGAAAATATTACATAAATATTTTAAAATAACATTTTTACATTGCTGACCCAATAAAAATATTCATCATCTAATTCCGTCAACCGTATTCGCGGCGTTATGACGTAGGCATAAAAGACAGGTGAAAATAACCTATGAATATTAATCATATGAATGAAAAAGGGCAAAAAAGTTATGGCTTTACACTTAATTATCATGTTGCGTGATTCTCGTTATTATATAGTAACCACACCTTAATTTCGTGCTGGAGAAATAGCCTGCTTACGCCACAAGTACGCTTACACAATTACTGAAATAAGTAGGTACTTGACAGTAGCGACGATACCCACTTACTCCTAATTACGCGAAACGTTTTACTGTCTAAAGTGAATTCTAGAACATTTGTGTTCTTCAATTTATTTTTATTAGCTATATGTTTGGCAATTTCTAGAGCTTCGCCGTGACTTTATTTATGTAGCACTTTTATGATTGTTACCGACCAAAATTGGCAAAATGGAATATTTATGAAATGTATTTGATATCTATCTTTCTGTAAATAACTTTTCATTGCTGAATAAAAGTTATTTATGACAAGATAGATACGTAACCATTTCCGACCTCAGGGTCGGGTGTATGTGAATTTTATAAATAACTGGTTGTTATCTCAAACATCGTATTTCTTTATAATAGCTTTGCCATTTTAATGTGTCTAATTTCATCCGAATGGAACTAGACTCAACATCAAGCTTAAGTGAAGACAGGCCATTGGATAAGGTATTGGACTAGGGATCGAGAAGTCGTGGGTTCAAATCAATCGCACCTATTATTCTACCGACGTGGAATCAGTTCTAACGAATAAACTTTACATACATAAAGAGCTTAAAAGAATACTATTAATATGTAACCACAATGGGTTATTTGTTAGATTTAAGGTCTGTACAACGTTTCTTTGTCCATTGAAATTAATCTACTATAGACGGATTTTATCGCGTTGTTTCTTTGTCCATTAATGTCGATCCGGGTGTGAGTGAGAAAATACATAATATTATTAGTACGATATTATCATGATTGCATTGTTAGTTTAAATATTCTCGAAGTATGAGTTATCAGAAATTTGTAAAGAATTTATTGAACTCCATATATTATTGCCAAAAGAAAAATAAATATTTTAAGAGCTTAATTTTAGTATTTATACACATATAGTAATTAAAACTTCATAACGCTTCAAAAAACTTATAAATGTTTATGCACTTAAAGTTTATATTAAATGCATTTTGTATTTTAAATGTGTTTTGAGTCTATAAAATTATTACGATCAATTAGCATTTCACAAATAGACCCTTTTTAACACACATGATAGTATTTCTATTTTCCTAATAAGAAAAGGTTATAAGTTCCTTGCTACATGAAACTAGTGTAAAAGTCTTTTAGTTTTGAAGCTTCATCAGAAATTCTAACTAGAGTCATAAAATGTTTAGTAACCTATTACGTTACCGTTTTATATCTTAAACTAGAATCTGGCATTCAGGATAAACTCGAGGCAGAGCTGTCCATCCGCGGTGTACATTCGCTTTAAATTATTAACCGTGCTCGCTTTCAAACAGCATCTAAGTACATCGCAAAGTGCCTTTCCGGTGAGTTAAATGAAAAATTTAAACAAGTACATACACGAAGGAAACGTATTGCGGCAGTGAGATGTCAGTAATGCCACGTGTCTACCACGACACAGCAGTGTAAAGTTTTACTTTACGAGTCTCCTCCTACTTCACCGAGACGCTAAATAGCCACTGAACTCATAAAATCTTTTAGAACTCGACGGAACTATTTTATTCTTATTGTGTCTTTATCAGTACTGTAATATTTCTCTTTCTTTGCAGCTTATTAAACAGTACGAACAGAATTCTTGAGAACTATTGTATTCTTTTCGCTGTATTACTTTTCTTACTTAGATCATCACTTACGCAGTAATGATTCTGCTTTTACAAAATATTCTACGATAGTTAGAACGTCTTTTTGAATATACATCTTACTCTCTTGTCCGTTGATAAGGACTGACTACACGTGCTTTGTACGTACGAACATTACCTTACACAAAGGCATGAAAATGCTAAAAATCTAATAGGAATTTTGTATATTATCATAGGGTGCACGTATGTTGTAGGCTTCTTACAGATCAATTTATGCACACTCTTGTCATATTAAAGATTCAGATGAAGAACAGCTTGCAGTTGAAAGTTGCCGTAGCTATATTCGGTTGAAAGTACATTTAAGAACTTGTGTAAGCACGTTTCATGAAGTTAGACTTCTTTGGGCGTCAAATGGCACCAGATCGTTTTAAAATCGTTTTGCAGTCTACCGCTACGAGTTTTTAAAGTATACGGTGCACGCAAGTAATTTGAGATTCTACTGCCTTTTACGAATACGTTTTGAATGCTGATAGTATAAAAATAATAATATATGTTTTCAATGCAATATTGTGATGCTTTGATGCATACTATAGAGTACGTTGTCAAACCCATTGACGTAGGAATTGCCTACATTCATTAATATTATAGAAGATAGTAATATTCTTAACATTTTCTGTAAAATATATGCATTTGATCGGGTTGATTCAGAACTATGCATAGTTCTTATATCATGATATCTACTGAAATTCAAGTGCGATGGCCTAAATAGCTATGAAGAAGTCTTTGTTCCAGAGTCGTTAATTAAGATGAAGAGTTCCTAAGGATTACTTTGTTCGCACGAGACCTGAATGGAGTAAATACAGACAGAATTGCTGTGTATTAAGTTAATAGACTAAATGCCCAGAGACGCCAAACCTACGTCACTTAAACAAAGCTAAGATTTACAATGAATGAATTATGTAGGTAAACAATGTAAGCATTATCACTAGTTTAAAAGTGAACGTAGAGTTTTAAATTATGGTTTTCTCTGAAATTTAAAGCTGTCCGATTAGTTTGCAACCTTACATTTAAATAAAAATAACCATATTTACAATTTATATGAAAGAACATACCTATTATTATAGCATAATATTTTGAAGTAGTGATTAGGTTTTGCTCGCGGCTATATCCTCTTGTATTCCATAAGTACGCTTAACGTGTCTTGTATGCTGGTCTATGTCATTGTCTATTTGTGTGTAAAGTATTATACAAATCCGTTGAACAGTTTACGCGTGACTAAGTAATAAATATTAAAACATCTGCATAAACATTCGCATTTACTATGTTAATGGGATTTTCAACTTTATTGTGATATAAATACAGCTATTAATTGTAATATAATATTAATGTGAAGTAATTTAACCCACCTAGGACATTAGTACTTATGTGGTAAAGTATGGACATGCGACCATCCCTCGACATTACCCCATGACAGCTCTTACGGCTCTTTAGGGACGCGCCGGGACAGGCCTGTACGCAAAATAAACGTAATTGGTATCGATTGACTTTGTTTTATTAACCTTTACCTTCATTTATTTGGTTGAAAATTAATTAAAATGTTTTCTGTTTATATTGCCGTTGTGGTGGATTTACCGGTATATATATATATGCTTTGAAAAATGTACGTTTGATGTAATGGTTGCCTAACCATTATAATATGCTATAATTATGCCTATGTTGTATGCAATGTAGGTTCGGTTCCGAAATGGAAAAAGTATGAGTGATATACAATTTTATTAGTGTTTTCAATTCTGGGTGTTCTTTGTGTCTTAGAATCTGCTAGAAATGCTATCGTAGTGTCTACAATATTTTGCTTTAGTTTCTTACCTTTGCATAAAATTACAATTTTATTGCAATGCCAAAAATATTTTAAATTAAAATACTGGTACCTCAGTACCCAAACTAAAGATTGTATATTACACAAGTGAATATTTGAGTCTAAGTAGGTCTTTAGACACAGACAGATAGTATAAGTACCGACGTATCAAAGCCGATATCATAAAAACAGTAACTTGATATTTGAAAATATTGCTTATACATTCTGTATCTCTCTCAGCTCTTTACGAACATTACCTATGAGAAACCTATGGTGTAGAACAAGAAAGCTAAAAGTATTAGAGGTAGAGTTTTATTCTCTATGTAACTATTGCATTTCAGAGCAATAAAACGAATACCAGATATTTTATTACGCGTTGACATACATACGCATATGTATAAGTAAAAAAATATAATTGGCAGCCTTCTTTGTCGGTTAAAAAGAAAACTCAGATGAGTCCGGAATTGAATCTAATAATCTTCAGAGACAAATTGTTATATCTATTACATGTCTTATGTATGTATATACGACTATTGTCTTACTAATAAACAACTTATAAATGTAATTTTTATTCATCTGCAGACCGAATATTCACATTTATGTCAGTTTATTACTAATGTATACCACCTTAACGCCTCTTAAAGTGGCTAAAATATGATGGCATTTATATAAATACCTAATACACTGTTACTCTATGGGTCTAGACACTAGATATTATAATAGTTTTACCCGTGACTTTGTTCGCAATACCATTTAAGTGAGTCGCACTATGCATTATATCGCCAGGTCTTCTAAAAGGGATAAGTTGGAATGTAGCTTAGTTTTCGTAACGGCCAGCCTAGGCGGCGCAGTGGTAGTGGATGGGACCGCTGTGCATGCGGTCGCGGCCATCGATTCCTAGGATCATTCACATCACATCGATTCAGGAAAGGCATTATTGGGTTTTTCCTATCTAGAAATGTTTTCTGTCTAGAACCTGGAACGGTGACCATCACTGACACCAATAGCTCCTATTAGGAGCATAGGATAAAAACAAAAGCTAGTAAAATTTGGTTGTAATATGCCATGTATTTCTTTAAAGATAATATAACTTGTGGAAATCAGTATTATTTGTCGGGAAACAGGAAACAGGAGTAAGTCTATTTAGCTTTGATTTTAAAGCTACCAAACAAATTGTGGCACCCGTATCGAAATCAGTGTTCAGTAAATTTATCTAATGTTGGGACGAACTAAAGGCAGATAGACAGAGAAACATCTTAATATCATTTTTTGGGTTTAGACTTAACTAAATATTCAAATGACGACAGACAGCTTTGCTACTTTTATAATAGTGTAGAAGATAAGAAAATTCCAAGAAGCATTTGATTAAGTTAATAACCTATAAAACAGGAGATAGCAAACCAAATAATATGATCCACATACTTTATGGAATAAAAGGACTATAGAGATGTCGAAAATTGATTGTTCTTATTCGTGAGCAAAGCTTCTTGTGGCTGGAGGCCGGCCAAGCCATAAGTCTAGTCCCAATACCTCGGGAGTTTTAAAATTGAACGTAGGTGCATCCACGTTATATTCAGATACATGTATTATGTATAACTTAGGCACTTTGTGTCGTCGAATTTATTATAGAGACAAATTTTACGATTATAAGTTAAGTAATAGTTTTTACTACTCAATCTAAAGTTATACAAAAGCGGTTCTATGAAGTGACCATAGATTCAGAGAGCGTGAATAGATAGAAAGTATTACACGCTGTGTACTATTGTACATTGTGTGGCAACACCTGTCAATAGACAGGTGTTGCCATTTTTATAATTAGCTTATACCATTTTTAACAGAAAATACTATGTTAGAATCTGTTGCAAGTGTTGTTTTTAGGTAGTATATAATAATATGTATTAACAATAATTGTCTCTTAATTAGTAAAAGTGGTCTGCGACCATTCTAATTAAGATAAAATAAATAAATGATATGTTGTTAAATAAACAATTTACATTATCATTTTAACATCCCGTAATTTATAGACTCAATTTCAATTAGTGACCGTTCTAATTACACTTAAATCTAGACCATTGGTATGCCCGACATTTACCGCATTTACGGGATCCTCTATATTACCATTTAATTTTGATACAAACAGAATTTTACGCACTGTATACTATTTTTAAAACTGCTTATATGTATGTGTATTTATGTATGTATTTAATAATATATATTTTTAGAAAGAAAGATATTTATTCGCCAAGAATATGGTACATTAGATGGTGACATATCCACGTGTAACAGGCATGCGAATATTTGCTTAAGACTAGTACATTACTAAAATGTTTTATAAAGTAATCAAAAATATTGACTTGTATTTAACTGTTGCATGTTGGCATTAATTTAGAATTTGACAATCAATTCGGGTTGTACTCTGTTTGTAATAATATAATTCAATCATGATTCGAAAGACACGTGGCGCCATCTATTATCATAAGAACGTTATTATTGTTTTCCTCGGGAACAGTAATTGTTTTCGGGATGAAAGGTAGCTTATGTCTGTTTCTATACACCTGTCAACGTATATGCAAAATTTCAGGATGATCGGTTTAGTGGTTTAGTCGTGAAAAGGTAACAAACAAACAAACTCATTTTCGCTTTTATAATATTAGTTAGGAAGTTAGGATTAGGATACTGGAAATGAAAATATTTAAGAACAAAAACAAACGCTATAATTTTAATAATAATTCAATTTTAAAAATTCATTCTTAATGTAAAAGCACTATTATTATACTACCCTTGGCAAATATGGATAACGCTGTCTCGTGTAATAGGATGGTTCTTATCGTTTTTTGCTATTTTATTTATTTTTTATTTATTTATTTGTCTGTTTACTACATTACACATTTTTATAATTGGCATCGGCTTCCGCACTAAGCTCGAGGCTTGTATAGCGGTAACCACACGTTATACATTAGTTGCTTAACATCTAGAATATGCAGACATCGGTTTGAAAACAAATAAAATATTTGTGTTTGTTGTTGGTCTTAGATAGCCTTGACAACTTCACGCGTACTATGGGCGAGTGCAGAAGGCTCCTAATGCTGGGGCTACATTAGCGGGCTACGGCGAATATTCGTGTTAACGCGATGAGTTTGGCCGGCTAGATCGTCGCAACGCGCTTATGTAGACAAGAGCATCGCCTATGCCCATACACGATGTTTTTATCGCGCGAACACGACACAAATCTTCGCCCGCTAACATAGCCCCAGCATTACACGTATGGTTCTTACCTAGCCAAACTGGTCTATTTATACGACTTTTATTATTCGTAGATTTATACCCTCTAAATCAAACCAAGAGGCAACTGCGGTATTTTCTAAAAGTAAATTTAAAGTTGTATATCACTTCCTAAACACTTTTAATTGTAGATATCATGTAATTTAGACTAAATACTTGTATTGATAATTCGCTAGTATAATAAAATTTGTCAAATGATGTCTTGAAACACAAGTTTATCCTAGTTTAGGCAGGCTTAAATATAACCTTTTTGAACTAGTTTTATTTTGTATAGATACACTATAAATTAACATAGTTCTTAGAATTAATTTTATTTTTAATCTTAATTTATTTAAGGCAAGAATGCCACCACCATTGATGTATGATGTAGTGTAAGGATGTATATTTTTTTCTGTTAATAAATAAACATTATTATTATATTAATATTTCTACATGTAAAATCTTCATCAATTTATTTTACTCGCAGACTGTAATATTAAGTCTAAGACATTAAGTCTAGCTGTATCTTTAATAGCTACATACAGGTAGGTATATAATAAAAAAGATGAAAGTACATTCGTAAAACTTTATATGCGTTGTATATTTTCAGAAGTTGATAATTGATGTTCTTTCGCGACTGCTGCAAAAGGGCTTGGAGCGAACGGAAATTTAAATTTAAACAATAAACGTGAAACATTTCGTGATGTTTGTTTTATTTCAATAACTGCTTCTGTTTAACATTACGTGCAACAAAAATGGGATTTTTCGTTGTACAAACTTTGTATACTATGTTTTCACATTGTACTTTAATATTATGTAAATAATTTTATAAATATCATTTAATGTGATGCTGTGCAACAATTACCATAATAAAATGTGCTATATGTTCGTACATACCTACATACATAGACTTCCTTACTTACATCCACACAAACGTTTAGACAGAGATGTCACGTAGAGAGCGAGCCTACTGCCATAATCACAATTATCTACCACAAACCTCTAAGCTTCTACTAAGAATTGCCTTACAACCAAATTAATAACATTTCGCCCGACCCAGCATTAAAACCCAGTACCATGTGATTAGTGGCAACATAAACGCAAACTTATACTTCAGTACCAAATAGGTTATTTAACAAGATTCTCAAGCAACTCGGTTCAAAGGAAATCGAAAGCAATACATTTTTGAAATGTCATTACATAATGAAGTAAATCAAATAAAAGCGACTCACTTAAACCGATTCGAATTCTGCACAGGTAATAAATTCCTTAGCAGTGAACGTTATGTTATATTGCTCTTTATAAAACAATTTTCAATTTTAAAGCACCGTATAGATATTTTAAAATACCCGTCTGAAATCCAGTCTGCTTTAGGTCCATATGTCTCATGAATAATTCAGGCTGAGCCACGGCTTCTCCCACCCGGTGACACATATATGTATGTTATAGCTAACTGAACACCTACTATTGTATTTATATGCAGATAAACAAAAATGCAGACTAGCTTTAATTTATACATCTGCTTAAGCCATTCTAATTTAAAAATAAACTAAGTATTAAACGTACGCTTTTGTTTGAGGCCTATTGTTAGGTCTCGGTTTCGATATCCGTATTAAGCTCATTTTATATTGGATTGTTGTCTCCTGAAATTCCTTGTCGTCCCTAACTATTGTAACTAGTTGTCTGGAGTCATACAAATTGCCCGATAGACGCTAATGGTCTTTATGTAAATAAACACAAAAGTAAAGTAAACAGTAAAGATTTTATTTTTACTGACACAAAAAAGAGTACATCTTATTAACAGATTGTGAAGTATTACTACGATTTTATATGTGTGTGTATTGAACTCTGGTACAAAGGGTAAGATCTCACTTGTGTTTTACATATACATATATCATGAGACTTAAAAATAGCTCGCTTGTGTGTATAATGCACCAACGCCTATTCTTCAGGCATATAAAGGCGCGAGTCTATCTTTGTATGATACAGATTAGAAATATTACTATTATTCTAGTGCCAGCCAGTATTTGAATAAATGAAACCCCTAGTGTACATTTCGCACCGGCTATGATGTGTCTGTATCGCTAGAATGATTTTCACAACGCGCTCGTTCAAGACATTAAACTGACGCGTTTATTAGAACTGTGCAATGTAAACAAAGCAAAACAAAAATGCTATATCGTAATACAATGATCATAGTGCATAAAAAGTAACAGCGTGGATAACATACCCAAGTTGAGAAACTTGCACAAATGACTAACGCAAGCACAAGTACCTGTAGAATTAACTTACTCGCGCAAGTAGCTTGCACATATTATAGCCCGCATTAATAACTTGTACGTAACGTGTTCAAGCACTATAAGCGTTCGAATTTCCTTGTAACGCAGTGTAAGCTTCTGACACAACCAATCTGCAAATTTCACAATATCTACAGATTTTACCTGAACTTAATTTATAAGAGAGACCACTAGGGTTGATTTTGAAATAACTTTATTTTAAGCGGCAATGTATGTATTTATATGTATATGTAACTACAATAGATATCTATTTCTTTAACTCAGAATTGATTCGATATACATCTATTTTGTTAATTGCTTATAAATATGATTCAGTTGGTCTTGAACTATACGAGGAATAATATAATATATAGTGTAAAGAAATACATTGTTTTCTATCCTTATAGTGTTTTTAAAGCTGCGTTTTATATAAGAAAAAGTTCCTGCTAAAACAGAAATTCGCACATTTACTTTCTGTATAATTAAGTCACAATTGGTGTAAGGTTATTAAGATTTATAAGAAAATTGCTGGCCAACCTTTTGATATAAGCCTCTCGTCACCTTTTGTTATCGCTCTATGGCATACACAGCTAGTATGGGACGGCTTATTAGTATAAGCGAAAACAGGGGTTACGACATAATTGAAAATTGATGACTTAATTTGGCTTACCAAACTACCCTATTTACTACCTATTTTTAATACAAACCATCAAATTATGATGACTCGTGCTTTCTAGTAACTTAATGGTAGTACACGGTTTTGATAGCTGGGGTGGATTTAACGCAGAAGCTTTTTACGCGAGCTTCATATAGATTTTTTGCGTAGATGGTTTACACTATGCATAGATACAACAATGATTAAAATCAACATTATTTATTTTTCAAATATTTTAAAATATTTGAACGAGCATACTTTTATACTGTGAGTACACAGTATAAAATTAAATAGTAATTCATGCAAATAAGGAAGATAAATACTATGTAATGATTTGTAGGTAGCTAATGTTAGTTTATCAGTTACTAATACATTAATTACATAGTTAGACGTTACATATGTAAAGCGTCAAAGTTATTTATCACATGATTTGCTACTAATAATGAAGATAAACATCATCGTCTCAGCTGTATTAATGTACTTATGTCTACAAAGAAGAGATTACAGGGCAACTAAGCTAGCAGATCAAAAAAATACTATCGCAGATGTATAATGGATATTTAAAATTCATATCATCAATTCAATTGCGCGCTCAAACAAACCATTTGCAGCGATATTTTGGAGTCGTGATGTCAATTTTTGATGAGTCCATAAGAACGAGGCTCCGTGTATTTTGCCATGCATGTAACTTGTAAATTATGTATTATCAGGTCCACAGCGTTGCATAACGCCAGAATTTTACAGCTTTTTTACTATGCTACAGCAGTACTGGGTTATTTTAGGAGAAACGTCCCTTATTAAGAACCAATTTTATAAGTAGTCAATTCCAGACGATGCATAAAACACCAATGTTTGTTATTATAAAAGCGTATATTAATTTTGGGCAGTTTTGTGATAATATATAATGAAAACTTTAACTCATTACATGTCAATGATTATGACATTTTGAGACATCGCATTATAAAAGAGAAAACTTGTCCTACAAACATTACTTATCCGAATGTATGCTAAGTTGCTAAACTAAAACGTATTTTTTTTTTATTATGGCAGTTAATCCATATCTCGACATTAGTCTAGTTGTCTTACAACTGGGAAATAAGCAAGATTCTTGTTTAATGTGGTCAATAATAATCAGTGCTGAGCTACAGCAATATCTAAGTGTATCCGACCAAGATGGGTCTTAATTAAAGCGGGCTTTGACACACATATCTGTTTAGTAGAGGACAATTACGAGATGTTCATTGTATTGAATTTAATCAACGATTTTGTATTAATATAGAATATAGTACTTTCTGAATATGAATATGTCACTCTAGGTGTAATTTATGTTCCCATAATAGTGATTAATTATTTACTCCGGTGAAGGAAAACATCGTGAGGAAACCTGCATGTCTAAGAGTTCGCCATAATGTTCTTCAAGATATGTGAAGTCTCCTAATACTTCACATATCGCACTGAGTCAGCGTGGTTGACTATGGCCTGACTCTTCTCACTCTGGGAAGAGGCCCGTGCCAAGCATGAGACAGTATAATACAGGGCTGATATTATACATTTCCTCGCGACTAATATTTGTTTAATGCATTGTAAGAGCATTACATAAAAATCGAATTAATATCATGTCTTAAAAACCGAAACTATTTCTTGTTTTAATTTAATTCATTACATATAAAACCCAATTCACTGCGTCGTGTTAACCGTTAATTTGTTTTTTGGAAATTTAGTGAAACCAATTTTATACGTATAAAAGATATATTTTTGTTCTGATAGGGTATTCATAATTATGTTACATAATATTATTTCCGTATGAATAACATCGTCCATATCCATGACAGACAATAAGAAAACACGAGATATAATAGCACAATAAACAAGGAAAATAAAGAATTCGTCAAGCGTTATCTTTTCGTATACAAACATAACTTATAGAACTGAAACTTGGTCCAAAATAAGAAAAGTTCATATCATGAACATTGAAAAGACGAGTATAATATAAACTTTCTATAGCAACGTGCATATAAACATATTCTTATTTATTGTTTGTTCTTATTTATTTTTAAAAACACTCGTTCAAATTGCATGTCCTGTGTCAAACAAAGCACAGTCTGAATGTTCTTTGTGTTGACTAGGTACAACCATTCTTTAAAGTATTTGTTTAGTGTGGGAATCGAACAGCAAAACACGGCGTACTGGGTATGACGAGGTATTCAATAAAACTACTCCGCAACCATTGATAGCGCAACCGAACAGTAGATATTAGTAGTTTAATGAAGTTACGGTTTTGATATTAAAAAGCACTGTTACAACTTTAATTTAATGCGTATGAATAGATTTTATTATAAGTTTTGTAAGCAAACATTTTGGTTGATATCTATATTAAAACTTAGGTATAAAATCTTATTTTCGACGTTGAGGCCACCCTTATTCGGTAAAATCTATACAGCATGATCCACCAGTGCCTTTCCTCTTTGTCATTTTGTAAATACCAGGCAATTTTAACCAGCTCACGTGTTGCCAACAATATTGGGTTTTTCAAATGGCTTATGAAAAAGTATCGCTTAAGGCCATTGAGGTAATGATTATTGTGCCTTGCCGCAATATCATCAATTGGGCTCGTAATTCACTAATGGCTTATCATCAGGCAAATAGATAATTCTGACAAAGAAATGCAATTTCAATCAAACAAGTCAAGCGTTTCCTAAATTGTTTAGGTTGATGTCAAATTCATGTTGCCATTTAATGTAATCATGAAATTGATCAGAACTCTGATATTACCATTCTCTGCAATATGTACGTTCAAAAATACACAGAGATACCATAAAATCTGCAACGTTCTGTTTCCTCCGCAAATTGGCTATTTACGGCTTTAATATTCTAAATGTGACAGTGCTCCCGCATGCCAATTCACATAATCAAAGCTTTCACACATTGCGAGTGTTTGAAATGGAAAAAAGCCTATGCAGAATTTTAGTTTAACTATTATTTTAGTTATTTTGCAGATTAATAATTACTTAAAGACAAAAATACAACAACATTCCTTAAGTAAATATTATTTTATAGTCACTAAAGGTATTTATATAAATATATTCTGTAAAATCAGTATAAATAAGTAGAATATCAAGGACTTATAATATCATACATGATATACATGATATTATAAGTGCTTGAAATTATACTATTTTATACGGATTTTATCTAAATTTATTTTTAAAACACAATTTTTACTGTATTATAAATATTAAGTATTAAATTTACAATTTGTTCCACGTTACGGTTGGTTTTCAGCAGATGTTTTTACGAAGAAAGTGTTTTAAAAAATGAATCAATAGGTTGCCACATTAAATAGTTGAATTTTACTGTGTTTGCTTCGCGCAACTATAAGGCAATATTATGTAGTATAATTTTTTTTATGAACTGCCCACCTGCTGCGCGCTGTCCTTCTCTGTATTAAGCAAGATCAGGCCGTATGGTCCACAACACCACACTGGTCTAGTGTAGGGTTTCAGATCTTAAAAATATTTAGAGAAAATCTTAGATATGCAACTTGCCACAAAATTTCTTCCCTCGCCGTTACTACTAATGTTATGTATTCTATGCCATTATAGCGAGAGATAGCATGCAGTTTTTGTATTTCACATTTTAGTTTCCATTTTGAACATTTGCTGCTATGTTAGTTCCGTGGCATAAATTGACGCTTATGTTTGCGGCCGATCGCTAGTTCTCGGTTTAGATTTCCAGTTCACGCAGAGTATAATTGGATTTTTCTTTTAGAAGCTTTAAGTCTGGAAATGTGTCCGTCAGACGACAATAGGCACGACCACTCAATAGAGGTAAACTAAAACATACTTGGTCATATATAGAAATAATAGATTTCTAGCTCTATTCCTTCGGGGATAAACAGGGTTTGTCGGACGTTTTATTTTTGGTACATATGTCCAGTAGTTTCTGTTACGGTTTCTGAGTTCTATAACATTCCAGGTTTATAAGGGCCGTGTGTTCAGAGGATCTCATATAAATTCTATTAACACCGATATAAAACTGGTCACTCACCGAATTGACGTGTGTAAACTACTCCAGTGAGACTGTGATTTCTCTAGAGACCGTGTTACAACGTCAGTCCACTGTTGCCACAACAAACCATTCACCGACTTATAAATAGATCAAGAGAACATACTGAGGGGATTATTGCCTTCTACCTTACATAGATGGAATAGATTATGGCTGCTACATCTCCTGCGTGGACTAGGTACCGTTCACCGTACGTCATTTATAATAAAATGTATCATAATTTAAGTTCTATTAAACGGATTTAGATAGAATCGAATACAAAACAAAATAGTAGACCTATATATATTGCAATGTTGTAAAAAGTATTTGATTTGTAGAGCCCGCCAATTATATGACGTCATAAGAAACCGATGGCAGAGTAGAAACACCGTCACTACCTTTCAACTTTTACGCAAGTAATAATTCTAAAGACTCACATAATAATAATATAATAATAATAATATTCTATCACATACACACAACTGACACAACACCATCTAGCCCAAACTAAGCAGAGCTTGTACTATGGGTACTAGACAATGGATAATTATACATATTATTATATACTTTTTTTTTGTAAATACATACATATTATACATACAAACACCCAGACCAAGACAAACATCCATGTTCATGCACACAAATGTTTGACTTGTGCGGGAATCGAACCCGCGATCTCGGGCGTGGCAGTCGGTTACACTAACCACTACGCCGTCGTACCTACCTACCTTGGTGATTTCTGCTAACTGCACGGATAGCGTAATGGTTTAAGTGATCACCTCGTCGTTGCCGCTGCGCCGAGAGAAGTGCGCTGTGGACAAAAATTTAAATAATAAAAATTTGTAATCCACAAACAGTTGTGCCGAAAACATCCAGCGTTCTTTGTGTCCTTTATTTGAATGTTTGTAAAGTACCCCGTGAAACAGGAATTGTTCCTAGTGAGAGAGTTTTTATGATTACTTATGTTTTCTCTTATAAAATATCTTATCCACTGCTCATTAACTCTACTAATTACAAACTACACGTTATGTACATAAGCATTTTTAATAAAGTCATTATTTTTGTAATTTATTTACCATCCTATTATGTGCGCCATTAAAAATGTACGGCAATGGCCACTTAATATTTAAAATAATCGTTGTACTGGGTACTATAAACAAAGTTATACTGTGTTCAGCGAAAATAATAGATTGGGTAATAAAATTTTAAAATGTCCATATTATTTAAAGAGTTATCATGACAACGGACGATGTAAACAGTGAATTTTATTGTAAGTGTAATTGAAAGTGCTGACGGGAGTGGTTGTTTATTGACGCTGCTCGGAAATCGAATGGTAGTCTACTTGCTTTATTGGATAACGATAAAGTCAAAGTGATCGCTATTTGTAAATCACATAGCTTTTTGACTCGTGTGATGATAGAATTCATAAAACTTCGGGTACTGGCATTAGTGAGGAAACCGTGACTGAACAGTGATTTTTGTATCCCCTGTTTAATTTCTGAATTAGTCAGAGTTATAAGATTTAACATTTTGTTAATTCTTAGAGCAGCACAGAGTTGAAAACATGCATACATACTATCCCTGAAGAGGAATGGGTATATTACGCCCTCATTGCCCTAACTATGCTTTTAGAACCAACGTAATAGAGAAAAGCTTATTACCGTCTAAGCACAGTTACATACCCGTGCTGCTACTGAAAATGTCAATACAGAACAACTCAATAACAGTCTACGGCAATCGATCCTAAGTTGACGCACAGCAGGCGCATACACTACTCAACCGAGGCATAAATATAATTATATGAGGGTAAAATTGCAAGTTACAAACACCTCGATTACATTATTAATGTGAAACGTAACAATACTTTAGGCTCATGTACAAGACGGAAGTTTAGTTGTGCATAAATTAAACACTTGCGCTGCTTTAATGCATTCTCGATTGATGCGAGTAACCCTCATGGTTAACTCGCACATGTAGACCAGGCGAATAGCTTGCGCATGTACCCTATGTCAGTTGCTTGCGCATGTAATACGTGCCAACTACTGCTTACTGCGTCATGTACAAACACTATAAGCTTTAGAGAAGGGCTTATTAATTATATGCACCACGGCAATAATCTTAATAACAATCTTTATACGTCATCGTCATTAAAACATCGTTATAATCAAGCTCTATAAACGTTGTATGTTGTTTGTATGCACACTTTATAATGAAGCTTCATAGCACTCTTATATTATAAAATATATATTTCATAACATGTGGAAAGGGTAGTAGTTTATATAACATATAATTTATGTACGTACCTATTTCTGGACCACGGCGTTAGCGCTTTTTAAACATGACATATCGGCCTTTTTATTTAAAATCGATCCAGCTATGTAGTCGTAAAATCGTAACAGACAGTTAATATTGTCGCATTTTAAATATTAATATAAAAGTGTAGATATAATATAAAAATTGTCGATGTTAAACCTACTTCATATTAAATTAAATTAAGCTTCTATTGCCACACTCATATTGCGATGCGATAAGATGTAAACATAGATAAAAAACTGAGGACTATTTAAAAAACGCGGATTGTGAGTAACTGTTTTAGTTTATTATAAAATGCTTATACAAAAACAAAATAACTTTTTGACGTGATAACGTCTAATAAATCGAAGAACGCCGGCTGCACGCACGAAAAAGGATGACTCATTGTCCCGTTACGCTCATTGTCCCGTTACGCGCATTGTAACGTTACGGGAAATAAATGTTGTTATGACGTTGTCACGTTAAACTATCGTCCGTAAACCGAATTTACAGACAACCAATTTTTATGTCAAGAAAACAATTCTAATTCTGAGGCACAATGCCTGTATCTTGAAATTAAACTACTTTAATTCTTGAAATCAAAATAATTTATTTTCAATGTATAACATTTGCGTAAACGTAAGACAATAATTTAAACTTGTGCAAGTTATTCGCGTTACATAAGATCTAAAACGATACTAAGTGAACACAGCTAATTATATTAAAGTTTACTCATTCAACTAAATGCGCCAGTTACAAACATAATAATTGTCTTTCATACATCACACAGAGCAATTTCAAACTCGAGAACCATCACATGGGGTTGTATGCAGTGAACAAACACTCGCTTGAATGGATACAGTGAAAGCTAGACTTAAAACACACATTCTACGATATCTTTCATGTTTATCAAAGGTTATTGGGAAAATACAAATCATTTTCTGTATCATGAGCTTCACGAACGCAGTCGATAGTACCATGAAAGTAATTAGCGTACAGTTGCAAATAATAAATGTCCAATTACTCCTGCAGGATTTGCAATTTGTTATTTTGTTTCCTTGCGGGTTTTATATGATTGCTGGCCCCGTCTAGTGACTGCGTTCATGCTCATTCAGAGATATATTATAGCGGCGATAGCCTAATGGGAGACTGTTGGACTGCCACGTAGATGTCTCGAGTTCGATTCTAAGGCACGCATCTCTAACTTTTCGAAGTTATATGCGTATTAAATAGTTAATTATCGCTTGCTTTAACGGTGAAGAAAAACATTGTAAGGAAACCTGCAAATCTGAGAGTTCTCCATAATGTTCTCGAAGATTTGTGAAGTCTGCCGACCCGCATTGGGCCAGCGTGGTGGACTATGGCCTAACCCTTCTCACACTCAGAAGAGACTCGTGCCCAGCAGTAGGACAGTTTAATACAGGGCTGATATCTATACAAATAAATAAAATTGAAGTGTCTGTTTGTAATGTCAAAATACCAGCTTTTTATCTAATTCATATGAAAGTATATAAGGTACCTATACGAAAACATATATTATTAAAATTTTTGTCTGTCTGTCTGTCTGTTTGTTCCGGGTAATCTCCGAAACGGCTGAACCGATTTTGAAGGGAATTTCACTGGCAGATAGCTGATGTTATAAGGAGTAACATAGGCTACTTTGATTTAAAAAAAAAATAGGATTCCGCGGAGACAAACACTTTTTAGTTAAAACCTACGCGGACGACACGGTCAGTCGGACGGTCGCAGGTAACAGCTAGTTTATAATAAATAAAATAAAACGTTGCTTCGACTTTACGTAATACTTAAGCTACCAACCAACGTGGAAAAACTATATCAAAAATAATCAAACATTTTAACACTATTAAACTACGATTCGGACTAGCGCACCGCTAATTTCGTACCTAAAATAAACATAGTAATATATTTAGTTTAATTCATGAAATCGTATCGTTTCAATGCCGATTGCATAACTAACCTAGTTTGTATTTGTTATTAGCCGATTCCTTGAAATTGTGATTAATCATAGTTATCGTTGTATTTTCTTTTATTTCACAATTTTCGGCTTTAATACTGTGGAATTGATACAATACTATGAAATTTTTATTTGAAAAATTTCACAGAGTCAGTTGTTTAGAATTGAATAAATTTTATTTTGCAAATGAATCTTACTTTATATTGCTTTTGCTGGCTCGCGTAAAAGTAGGTTAGGTTTTGTTTTTTTCTAAATAAAATATAACCTATGTTACTCGGCGATAATTTAACATTCTAATGATGAAAGAATTTTTAAAATCGGTTGAGCAGTTTTTGCGTTTAACTCTTACAAACAAACAAATAATCAAAATCTTTCCTCTTTATAATATTAGTATCTATGGATATCTCCCCTTTTGCGCTTTTGGATTAAACTGAAAATTATTTCATATTTTTGTATGCAATCAAATTAAAAAAAAAATGAAAATGTCTTTTATTTCTTTTTCTACATTGGTTTAGAATATAGCTTGGGATAGAGGTATCCTTTTAAGTATTTATAAATACCTGTGTTAGGATACCCCCCTCTTCCATAACAAAGGTTTTGTAAATGCACATAGTGTTATAAAATAGACATTTAAGCAATACAAATTAATTAATAATTACAGATACTATACTAAGATGTGCATGTGTGTGTGAATGTGTGTGTGCGCATGCGTGTGTGTGTGTGAGTGTGTGTGCGCATGCGTGTGTGTGTGTGAGTGTGTGAGTGTGTGTGTGTGTGTATGTGAGTGTGTTTGTGTGTGTGTGTGTGTGTGAGTGTGTTTGTGTGTGTGTGTGTGTGTGAATTATGTACGGGTAGAAATAAGAGCCTCAATCTCTTCGTAGTTTTTACTTTTCAGCCAAGTCGTTAGTGCCTTCCTACATTCGTAGTATTTCATATGATATATGTTTAAATGTTTATTAATTAAGTTGTATAATTGAGCTGACTGGCTATCAAACTGTCTTTTGGCAAAACTACTGTTTACTCTAACAATGGGAACTACTGTGTATTTACGCCTGTTATTAAGGAGTTCAGGGTTATAGTGTAGGGATTTGTGTTTCTTCAACATAGTTTGCAGTATGTACAACTTCCTAACTGTGAGAAGGTCACTGAGTGAGTATAGTTCGCTAGTGGGAAATCTGTAGGGTTTGGAGTACATAACCTTGATTAATAATCTTTGTGCCCGTTCCAATTCCAAAGCTTTCATTTTTGTGGCTCCACCCCAAACGGGAATACAATATGTTAGGACAGATTGGCCTAGTGAGATATATATATTGTTTAAGAGATTGTTTGGGGCGACATGTCTCAGTGTTTTAAAAGTCCACACCAGTTTTCTGAGTCTTCCCATCATCATTTCCAAATGATCGTGCCAGGTTAAATGTTGGTCTACAACGATTCCCAAGTATTTAGTTTTCTTTACTTTAGTTATTATTTTGCAAGCACAAATAGGGTCACAATTGTTGTGTGTGTGTATTTTTATTTCAAAATTTCTTGCTGGTTGGGTTGTTACATATTTAGTAAAAGTTATGTAATTTTTTTTTGTGATGTTTAAAGTAAGTAAATTAGTATTTAGCCAACTAGCAATCCTGGAAAGACCCCTTTCAGTTGTAATCTTTACGGCATCCCAAGTGTCATCACAGAAAACTACAGCAGTGTCATCCGCATAGGAAAATAGGTGTCCGTTTAACTCTTTCATGTTACAGAGACTGTTTATATATAGTAAGAACAATGTAGGCCCCAGAACACTGCCTTGTGGCACGCCATAAGTAACGGTCGTCTCATCACTGGTGTAAATTTCGACTTTAGTGCTTTGTTTACGATCACTTAGGTAATCTGTTAGTAAAGCAAGGGAATACCTCTTATTCCAGCATGTTCTAACCTCTTTACAAGAGTTTTAACCGAGACGGTATCGAACGCCTTTTTTATGTCAAGGAACACTGTTATACATTTCTTATTTGAATCAACACTTTTAGTAATAAGGGACGTAAGTGCACTTATAGCATCTTCTGTAGATCTGTTACGTCTAAAACCATATTGTGAATTCGATAGTAAATTATATTTTTCAAAGTATTTTAATAAGCGAATATTAATTAGTTTCTCTAAAACTTTAGATATCGACGGTAAAACAGAAATAGGCCTATAGTTCGAGGGTTCGTCTCGGTTACCACCCTTATATTGGACAAGCTTTTTTTATAACTATACCAAATTTTAAGTTTCTAGTGCTGCTAATTGCTCAGATAAACAGCTGTAACAAACATGCCTACGGACATGCAAAGTCGCACCAAGGACTCCGTTTCTATCATATTTTACAACAGAACCCTAAAAACATTATTTAAGTTTTTAATGTATTATCTTACATAATGTTGTATATACGATTACGCGAATGTGATACATTTAAATATAACCACTGTTTGGAGATAATATAGAGGTTTATTAAAAAATCTTTTTAGTATTCGTAAACAATGGTTCAATTTCAATGTATGCTTACAGTTTTACAATTGTACAAATATGATGATATACCTACATAAAAATACATGCCCTCAGAGTTTGTAATTCTAATTTCTTAATAGTCAATACGAGTCGAAGCTTTTTACGAAATATATATATTTTTACGATCATATTGGCAGAACAAAATATATTTATTGTTATTTTTTCATATAGTTGCCTCGCTTTTAAATAAACGATATTTTTATGTAAATTGAACAACACCCGGTATAGACGTCAGCTGCAGGCATTTAAAATAAAAAAATGCTGATAGTTTAATACTGAACGTATTATAGGAGATATAACATATTTGGCTACATAGTTCACATTGTAAATTATACCAGATAGCGCTTATAGCAAATTTATATCTATTTCTAAAACTTTAATACTCGCCGATGATAAACAATCTGTCATTATGTGAACATTATTATGAAGATTGTATTGCTTAACAGGTTTCGGCAGTTATTGATTAATGGTACATGGGCACGCAACAATTTAGGCAGGTGCTGGGTTGTCGGTAAATTGATAATTTAGTATGGCAGGTTGCCTTGGAGCGTATGAGTCTGAACCGCGGCCAGGCCGGAGATATATGGCGGGATAAACTGTGCTTCCATGTTCGGAGATTACCGGGCGGACATATGGGGACGTTTCAAATGCTCAATATGCTCTACGATTGGATTGGAAATGATGAACTTTAGATCTACTGTATAAAACGACTCGGTCTATTTCGAGTTGATTCGATTATTTAGTAAACAATAGAATATATTTGTAAAGCTAGTTCATGTTGCAGTTCTTTGCAAGTGATACAATTATGCCTATGTAGTAAGTAAAATGTTACAAACATTATAAGTGTTGTAGTATGAGGTATTCACGTGGGATTTGCCAAAACTTATTCTAAAATAGACGTTAACATTAAATATAGTTTATTCATACAAGATAATATTTACAAAACCAAGAATATGGTGAGTGTATTATGAACAATAAAATCACGAATATAATATTTTTCAATAAAATTCGTTTATAAAATAAAAGATACCCAAGCGTTAAATGTGTGGGATAGGACTTTTTTTTCACTGGGTTAATTGGATCAACAGCAACTGTTTCATAGCAAGGTAACCATTCTTCGAAAACTACAACATTCGAAGAATACTGTTGTAGCTTGTCTTGCTGTGAATATAATTAGAAGTTTGGACGTTTACTTCTAGCATTTACTTATAATATCGTTGTTATTATAAACAAAATGTCTGTTCTTATCCACATAAAGTAAAGCATAGTTAAGTATTTATTTGATCGAATTTGATTCATTGTTTTGACAACAGTTACAGCCGGGTTTTGAAATGCTAATGAACAACGTGTCTAAATCAAACTCATGTCAAGTGTTTTGATTGGTTGTTGCTAAATCCAGTAGTTAACATAACTGTGTTTGATTGTCTATCAAGAAATTATGTTCATCTACATTAAACTGGGAGTCTGAGGTTTATTTATAAATTATGCTTATTTGAATCGAATTAGGCTTACTTGGCTCATTTATTGCCGAACTGTTTTGAAGATGCGTCGCGCTGTGGCGAAACACGTCCTGTCAACTCATATTTTGTGTTCGAAGCGAAATTCTGCAAGTTGGAGTACACCCAGATTCCACGCCGTACCTAGCTATCCCTATTCAGAGGAGGTCGGTAATGTCAACCTTTTTCTATTGCAATAGTTGGGGTGGTCAATCCGAGGGTGCGTGGCGGGTTCCTCTGATGCCAATTATTTTATTATGATTATTTCTAATAGCTTATTGCACAAAGCGGGTAGCAAGCGCATATTACCTATGTCTGTCTTAGGCGAGTTGTATGCGTCGAGTAAAAGGCTGTCGCTAGTCACCTGCACAAGTAACACGTGTGATGAACTTGCATGTGCGAGCAGCTTGCGTATAAAGCGCGTGCCAGCCACTTGCGTCGCAATCATCATTACGCATTCAACTACAAATAGTTTCTAATTCTGTCATCAACGAACTTGTACGCTGATTTAAGCAATATGTCACGTAAACGAGTTTTAGGTAATAAATTACAATTTGTCCAGCACGGTGACTAGCTAATAAATTGTGAAGGTACAAAGCCTTATGTGATTTGATCTAATAGGCTGCGGTCCAACAATATTGGTTTAAAATGTTATAAAAAATATAATCATATATAGAACAGTCGATTAATAGAGACCAAATTAGGTACCTGCGTCAGCTATTGTTGCAGTTGAAATTGTAACGCTGGATTATTATATATTTTATATTCTCGCAGGACCTATACAGTATGTAGTACCTATTTGTAGCTGTAGTTATCAGGCTTCAAAGTCTCCTTTTTAATCCGTCACTTATGCTTTATAGGATATATATCTGGATTTCGGACAAACCATGCTAATTTCAACATTTTCTTGATAGCCGAGAAAGAATCTTGGCAAGTGGATGCGAGGCGTTTATTAAAAAATCTTTACCAATAAATAGTGCTAATGACATTATATGTGCTTCTAAAAATTCTGTAGTTTGAGCATTTTCCACGCCATTCTAAGAAACTAAGTTTGTGCTTGCTTTGTAATTTATACCACCCTATGTTATAAGTGCTTACCTTGGTGGGCTACTGTTTCAACTACAGCAAACAGTGCAACCTTCTTGCATCTTTGCATATGTTAGCAACCGTCCGGACTAAGCAAGCATATTCTTGATTATAAACACACGATTTTGGTATTTATTCTTATTGCATTCGATGTGCTGTTGGAAAAAACAAAGATTTCCTCTTCGGTAACTTACTTAGGCACTCATGGGCAAAAAGCTCCAAGGTTCTATTTAACCTTCTTTTTACTGTTCTCTCGCTTACATGGTCTTAACACACCGTAAGCCGTGAAGCCATGGTTAACCGAGTTCTGAAGACATTCCTTACAAAACAACGGTCTTCGCGAGCCGATGTGCATCTTTTTAGACCTTGACTTGGTTTGCGCTCATAAGGCCCAGATACTACCCTCTTGATACCGTTTCACTTCATCTCTCATAGTGACACGAGCCACGAACAAGCCACGTAACGTTACCTAAACCTTTGGTCGATAGAGCCTACCTTCAGCCTTTGCGGTAGTGTTAAATGGCATGTTTATGATATCCGAATATTCGTTTTAATGTACAAAACCAGAAATATACTCAAATTGATTACTGTAAGTGCATACAGCAATCGTCAACAATATAGTACCAATATTGTTGACGGTTGCTGAATATGAAATATTAACAAAGGCATGGTTCTCAAGCTGATTCGTGCATAATTTGTAACTTACATTTGTTTTGTTAATTTTTGTTTTGTTTAGTTTTCCTCATTACCATTTTCTAAAACTATTAGTATTATATAACAAGCTTTTTAGTTGTGTATCTGCGAAAACATGTAAATAGTACATGTTGTATTTTCTCTTATATACACTGTATGTTTTCCCAACAAAATAAAATAAAAAATAAAAATAAAATTCGAAAGTTTATTTAATTATTAAAAAATTATTTAGTTTGTATCTCCTACAAAGAATATTTTTGGATTTATGCTATGATTTCGATATCAACATTAAAATTATTCATTTTAACTTTCAATTATAGGGGAACATTATCATGTCAAAAAGGATAATTATTACAAAATTCAGGTAGTAGAGCCAAGCTGGTTACAGCAGGAATGGGCCGGCTCGACCGGGGAAGTACTACCCTCTCACAGAAAATCGACGTGAAACAACAGTGTTTCACTGCTGTGTTTCGTTCGGTGAATGAGAGCGCCGGAGGCCTAAGCATGAGGTGACGATTCTCGCAGCTTATGAGGGACCTGCAGAGTATCCGTAGAGTCATTGTGTGGGTGGCGCGAGTCGACCCGGCGGCCAGGGAGAGCCGTAGAAACGGTGCTCTGCTGGCCGCCCGCGGTATAGTCCAGAGGCCCAACCGAGTCTAACCAACTAGGTTGGCTGCCTTATCATGCCGCGCATAATCTCGAGGTGGCTCGTCGTGCCGGATGGTGACCGGAGGGTGGGTCCCGGCGACCACTTTCGGGAGGGTACGGGGGTCCTTCCGTCCGTCGGATCGGCTATCGCCATACCATACAGTTATATGACAAAACTTGCTCTGCGCCTTGCCCCACTTTGCTGCGAGAATAGCCGCCTCTTTTTTTTCACGTTTCCCCTTCCTTTCACTCTATGGCAGTACGAACAAAGCATTGTCGTTCAACAGCAGCCAATCGCCGTAACCCCACTGCTGCTTCCTGTGTCGTGGAGTTTATTAACATCAGAGGACTCCACGCTAACCTTAATGCCGTCCATCACCACCTGGAGACGGCTCGGCCGGCAATGCTTTTTCTAACGGAGACACAAATACGCCGTCCTGCAGACACGAACTACCTGCAATATCCCGGCTACGTGCTAGAGGAGTTTTTCCTCGCGAAAGCCGGGGTATGCTTGTTTGTTAGGGCGGATATTTGCTGTCGCCGTCTACAATGCCTAGAGGACCCTTCCTTCTCTGTCCTTTGGGTACACGTAGATCATGGCTCTTTCAGCCAAATCTACATGTGCCTCTACCGATCCCATTCAGGAGACGCTGAGACAACTCGACTCTTCAATTACCTGAGTCAGGCGGCAGACGACGCGCAGGAGCGGTTTCCGAACGCTGAGTTGGTGTTCTTGGGAGATTTCAATGCCCACCATGAGACCTGGTTGGGTTCTCCCAAAACAGACCACGCGGGACGAACTGCCCATGCGTTCGCTCTCACGCATGACCTGTCTCAACTGGTACTCCAGCCCACCCGGATACCAGATATTGCAGGTCAGGCGCCCTCTCTGCTCGATCTGCTGCTGACGAGTAACCCGAACCGGTACAGTGTGTCGATTCGTGCTCCTTTGGGCACCTCAGACCACTGTCTGCTTTGTGCCACAGCTGTTGTTGTTACGCCCCCACGACCCGAGGAGGCAAGACGACGACTGTGGCACTACTCGTCAGCAGACTGGGATGGAATGCGGGAATACTTCGCATCCATCCCTTGGGCTCAACGCTGCTTTGAGAACAGGGATCCATCAGAGAGCGCTACTGCTGTCGCTGGTGAAATCATCCTGGGTATGGAATATTATATTTCATACAGTGATGTCACGAGCGGCGGCAGTAAAAGGCCCTGGTTCGGGCGTGAATGCGCCGATGTTGTTGAACGCAAACAGACAGCGTATCGCGCTTGGACCAGGGCTCGCACTCTCCACGACCCTAACGTGGATCACCTGAAGGCAGCGTTCAACCAAGCCACAAAGGTCTGCAAGAGGGCATACTTAAGAGCGGATGCCCAGCGCGTCGCACAGTTCGGCCAGGAGCTAATGGCGCATCCTACGGGCAGTCGTAGCTATTGGCGCCTGGCCAAAGCCGTGCAGTCCAACTTCTGCCAGACCATGCTGCCCCCTCTGAGGTATCCGAATGGATCACTGGCTCATCGGCCGCAGGAGAAAGCAGATCTGCTTGCAAATCTCTTTGCGGCCAACTCCCGAATCGATGACTGCGGTTCGCAGCCGCCTAACATTGCCAACTGCGGCCACACCATGCCTGATATATGTATCAGGCAACGAACCGTTCGTGCGATACTGCAGTCTCTCGATGTTCGGAAAGCCAGTGGACCTGACGGCATCCCAGCTGTGGTTCTTAAAAAATGTGCAGCGGAGTTGTCTCCCACACTTACGCGCCTATACCGGACGTCTTACGTCGCAGGCATTGTGCCTGAGGCTTGGAAGGAAGCGAACGTTCAACCGATTCCCAAAAAGGGGGACCGTTCCGAGCCAAGCAACTATCGACCCATAGCTATCACCTCGGTGCTTTCCAAGGTGTTCGAGCGGATTATAAACACCCAAATTGTCCGCTACCTGGAGGATCAATCGTTGATCAATGATCGCCAATACGGCTTTCGGTCTAAACGATCAACGGGTGATCTTCTAGCGTTCGTCACGCACCTCTGGGGTGAGGCTATGGACAAGCACGGCGAGTCTTTGGCTATCAGCCTTGACATAGCCAAAGCTTTCGACAGAGTCTGGCACCGGTCTCTTCTTTCCAAGCTTCCGGCCTATGGCTTGCCCCCTCAACTGTGCACCTGGATTGCAAGTTTCCTGCAGAAGCGTCGTATTCGGGTCCTTTGCGACGGTCGCGCTTCCAAATTTATGCAGGTCAATGCAGGAGTGCCTCAGGGTTCTGTCTTATCCCCTACGCTCTTTCTTCTGCATATCAATGATGTGTTGAATCTCGGCAACATACATTGTTATGCGGACGACAGTACCGTGCATGGGCGATATCTCGGACATCCTGGGGCCAAACAGGCTGAGGTTGAGGGGAAAAGGCAGAATCTTGTCGTTGAACTTGACCGGACCTTGGACCGCATCTATGAATGGGGTGCCAAGAACTTGGTCGAGTTCAACGCCAAGAAGACCCAGGCATGCGCGTTCTCAACAAAAAAGTCTCCGTTCCTTCCCCTCCCTTCTCTGAAGAACACTCCACTGGTGATACGTGACAGTCTCTCCATCTTAGGTATGGATCTTTGCCGCTCCCTTAATCAGAAAACCTATATCGAGAGCGTCATTAAGCAAGCTTCGCGAAAACTCGGAGTTCTGAACAGGGTGAGGCGGTTCTTCACGCCTGGGCAACTGTGCCTATTGTATAAGGCACAAGTGCGCCCTTGCGTGGAGTACTGTTCTCATCTCTGGGATGGCTCCGCGCAGTACTTGCTGGACGCTCTCGACCGGTTACAGCGGCGGGCTGTCCGTATCATCGGAGATCCAGAGGTCACGAGTTCACTGGAACCTCTGCAACTCCGTAGAGACATTGCCTCATTGGCATGTTTCTACAGAATATACCACGGGGAGTGCTCTGAAGAGTTATTCCACCTTATCCCGCCCTCCCCTTTCCTATCAAGAACAACGCGTGCTGGGCTCAGATGCCATCCTTACACGGTAGAGTCGATTAGAGCGCGTACCAAAAAGTTTGGGTCCTCATATCTCTGCCGAACGACCAAGGCATGGAATTCTCTGCCAAGGCACGTGTTTCCTTCTTCCTTCAATCCTGGGTTCTTTAAGCGGGGCGTGAAAAAGCATCTTCTCAGGCCGTCAAAGTAGAGACCTCAACATCGCCTCGGCTACTGTGGGGGCGATGTGGAGGCCACTGCTCTTAGACCACACGACTGCTTACCATCAGGTGGAGTGTGGTCATTTTGACGAGCAAAATAAAAAAAAAAAAAAAAATATTTCCAATAAATGATTTGACATCAAGTCATTATATACATTTCATATCATCGATTTCGAATAAGTCAAATATTATTCTTGTACTCTTTAAAAGTTCGATCACTGAAATATTTTCTGAAAATTATAATTTTGAAATAAACTTGCATTTGTGCATGCATTTTATTATGTGTGAATAAAAAAGAATAAAGAGTTTCGGTACTTCTTTAAGTCTATTGAATCTCGCCAGGTGTTTGGTGCAATAAATATTATTTATCTCGTTAGTAATTATGTTTATGGTGCCACTTAATTTTAAATAGTTCAAAAATATTTATACTAGATGTGCTTTATAAACTGTATGGAAAGATACATAACTGTATGGAAAGATACATACAGATCATACATAACCATTCTTATAATAAAACGTGACGAGGTACGTCTAGAATCTCAATTGCTTTAGTTTGCTGCATTCTTTAACATGTAGACCGGGCCTTATTAAAAGGTCCAAATTTTACGTGCAAAAACATTTTGTATCTACACAAACTTTAGAACATCGAACGTTTTCTGCAACAAAGTTCAAGAAATTTTCAAATAAATGAAAAGTAAAATTCATCTTAAAAGTAGACCAGCCCTAGCCCGAGGCAGCGAATCTGGCCCCAAACAGGGTTGTTACTCTTTGCTTCAAAGAGGTCGATACAAAAAGCCTCTCACAGGAATCTCTATTCATTTTGTTCCTCTATTATTAAGTTTGGTAGAATTCAAAAGTAGCATGAAACTTTATAATGGGTTACGATGTTTTGTTTAATAGTGGGTTGTAGATTTGCCTTTGAACATAGTTCGAGGAATATGCAAACTTGAGTTGGTCCGACAAGACTGTGAAATATATTAAGGTAGGCGGTATAAGTTTATATTAATGGCTTAATAAATAAAGATACTGTAACATTTTGGTCATGTTCTGCGTATTCTACAAATATTATGAATGTGAAAGTTAGTGAATATGTTTTGTTTGTTACTCAACCATGTTTCTTTCAGTTTCTTGCAGGTTTCCTCTCATAAGCTCAACCCTTTGCCTGAACCTAGTAACTAACCTAAATGTAGCTTCAGTAACTTAGTAAACTCACTAACCTATATATTTTTACGTTCATAAGTGTTACTTTGTGACCTAAATGAATAAATGATTTTTGACTTTGACTTTGACTATGTGTAAACGGTAGAAAGTATTTGCAAACAGGTAGACCATGTTTTGTTTTAACAACAAAGAACATAAGAGAAACAGACAAAGACGTGGGTAGCTGATAGAGTAATTGTGAGAGAACACTATTTCAATTAATATTAAAAAGAACAATATATTTAACGTATAATTATGGCAATAGGATATTATTGGGTAGGATATTATTTGTGGGGTACAAAGGACTCTTCTATTGGCAACCAAGTATTATCAATCTCTACGATTGAAATAGACCTTTATGTATAGATATAGCACCTTATATTACAAACTGAGAGAATTAATAATTAATTCCGAATAGAAATAATAATACCATAGATACTTACTTACTTACATGAAGCTCTAAGAATAAAGAAACTTCAATATGTAATTTTTCTTAATAGGCAAATTAATAACGCTTAACCATAAAACAAACCAAAAATTAGGAAGGTACAATTAATTGAGCAATAATTCTGCAGAAGAAAGAGGAGGAGAATAGAAAAACGTGCACACAAATGATGACTGATCGTTTGCTCCCAAAAAGGATGCCTCGTATAGAGGCAAAATACGTGTGGATGCATATTGTTTGGGTTCTATGCGAAATACTGTAAGTTGCATAGTTTTTGTCCTGTAACACAACTTTACGGTTATATTTGCGTGCGATTGTGAGGTCTCGGATTCGATTCCTGGCACAGAAAGAGTGTTATCGGATTTTGTTGAAAATCCATAGTGGCAGAACAGAGTCTGACATTGTGTCCAGAAGACAGTAAAAGGCTTGATCTTATTTTGTGGGACCTAAAAACATATTTTCTGGTGAAATGTGGATTTAATACCTCTATCCATCGCTTCAGTGATATACAGTTTGTAGAGGCGCGAGCCTTTGTTATATGTTATATAAAGTGCCAATTTAAGCACCTGCAGTATTAAGAGAGATGAATCAAATCAATATGAACTGAAATATATTAGAAAAGAATTTACCTTAATTATTAGTACATTTTTCTACTTCTTAGTCAATCTCTAATGCATGGGCCATGATCCGCGCTGATCTTGGAGCTCGCGTACAGTCAAAGTACGATGCACCGGATAAGGGTACAATTAGGTGTGCATTTCATCTGTGTCGGTTTGAGATGAAAAACTAATTCTAACTAATATTATAATTGCGAATGTGATTTTTATGTTTGTCAAGATTTCACGCATTAGCTACTCGACTGACCTTAATGAAATTTGAGATACATGCTGTCAAGAGTAAAGAATGGATATAGAATACCTTTAATTTAGAAAAAAGTACTGTTCCCGAGTGAAGCCGCGGGCAAAATCTAGTTATATTATGAAAAGTAAGTTAGTATATTTATTATTAAAACACGAACTAAACCATACTATAGTATTGCAGGTGATTAAATCGGCTCCCCGAATCAAGGTAGATTTAGAAGGAAAATGATATTAGACAATATTATGAGAATGATATTATCAAAATTTATTTTTGTAATTGTCGGAGTGAGCAATCTATGAATACGCGCTAGATGTCTCTCTTCCTAATTATTGTTTCACAATGAATTGCCGCCAAATTACACTTAATTCGATTCGCTACATATCATGTCAATACCTGATAATGGCGATGACTCTGGTGTATCTACATATCACGGGAAAATAATTTGAATTTGTCTTTATGGTTTTCTTTCATCGAACATTTTGTTCAGTGTTTATCCTGGTACCTGATTGGTAACGGAATAATAAACCACCTTCGTTACCTATTTATTTTTACTAGCGGTCGCCTAGTGCTCGAAATTCGACCAAAGTTTTTCTTGTAAGATATTGCTGATATATTGTCATTATATATTGATATATGTAACCATAGTTACGCGCTTCAACTGCGTGTGTCAAATGTATGGTTGTGTGCGTATAGTGCTTTTAATTAATTTAATGTATTTCTAACGCATATTTTATAAAAATATTAGGATTCGTCACTTCTTCTCTGTATAAACTATAAGTGTGCGAAATTTCATTCCCCTCCGTCCGCCCAATTTTCGTAAAAAGGGATCCAAAGTTTTCGCTTCACGTATTAATATATAGATTACAAAACTTACCAAATAATAGGTACACTTCTGCAAGTCAATCGAGGTAAAAGAAATATACTACCACATTAGGCAGGAAACATACTGAAACGTATTATGCACTTGTGCCTCATGTTATTCGAAACGATATCATACTTTTACACTAAATACCTTAGATTATTCCATTCTAGTGTAGTTATGTGAAGAATATTATGATCAACGAGTGTTGAAATTACGGAATTAAATCAAAAATAGAGTCTAAGCTTAGTTTAACTAGTTTAACATAATCAACACCAATATCTATTACATTACACTAATACAATTAGTACCTAATGGTACATTAAGCGCCGAAGTGATATGTATTATGTGAGACATATATACATGCTATCGGCTTATTTATTATTCGTTCTAAGAAAATAATGGTCTATTACTCATGCCTACCCTGTAATTTCAACAAGTACTTCTTATATGAGACCTTTTTCCTTGTGCACAACAAAAACGTAAGTACTTTCTACATTCACAATACACGATTAACCTATCCTTCTTATGTATAATAGTACACTCTCAAACAACTCGACAATACGCTAGAACATTCCTCTTCGTCACATTAAGGGTGCCATGAATGAGACATGGAAACTTCGAGAGTAATTCATGGTCTGCGGTTTCAATGAATAGCTGCATCCATAGAGTGGTTTCCCTGATACGTATATTGTGCTGCGATCTATAGCCTGAGATGTTTCACGATGAAAAATGTGGTGCGAACGTCGTGTTTATTTAACAAGGTTCGGCCTACGCCTGCGTAATTTATTAGCACAGATAAATTTTAGCTCTAAACGGCGGCGAGTGGGCGCAAAACATATAGCCGCTATTGACGATAACGAAGTGAAACCTCTAATGTATTGAAACGCGATTGGATCAAATCTCTGCAGATAACTACTAAATTTTTATTGAATAAGAAAACTAGTGAACCAAAACACTTGTATAGATTCTCGAGGTGCGATCTCTTCGTTTTTGGGTCGCGCAAATATCGTTTTCGCCTGAAACTAATAAAAATATAAAGATTTTATGTAGCAGATTCGGGGCAAATTTAATTAAAAGTCGCCGAGTAGTTTGCCACGCAATTTCTTAATCCAATAGAATATAGAACCAGTAAGCAAGAAAATCAACTCTCAGCAGCGTAATTGAAAGTCTTGGCTTAAGACGTTAAAGTATACAACAAATAAATTGATAAAAATGAAAGTTTCATTGATTTTTACTAGCAACTGCGATTGCTACTTATTTAATCAGATTCTTGATATTGCCTTTAGCTATGCTATCAATCGTACAATAAAAGAGACTGAAATTTCGTTTGATGACATTATGCTTTAACCATAACTAAGCCACGTACAATTCACGCCAGCAGTTCATTAATATTTTAGTTAAAAACAGCAACCGATATTAGTATCGTTTACTGTTTTCAATAGGCACGGTGTAATGGTTTCCAACTGCATAATGTTTCTCGTCCCTCGCTATTTGTTGCATTGTTATATTGGACCACTAGTTACGAAATATGGGTGTTGGCTTTGTTATACAAACAGTGTTCGGTCAACATGTAAAATGATACTGTGTAAAATATACTTCTGTTAGATGTTGTATACGATGCAAGTAACAGATAAATGATCCCATATAATATAGCTCGTATAGTTGACATAAAGAATAATGTAAATCCGGAAATCTTATTTATGAAAACGAATATGATTAGTAAAAAACATTTTATTGATTGGTTTGTTGAACTTAAAATTTTATAAGTATGGTTTCAACAAAAGACTGTGAATTTCCTTTGATATGGTATAGGAATAAGGCTATTGGATCGGATTAATGAAGTTCTAAATAATTCATAAATAATTAAAACAAAAAAAAAACATTTAAACACACAGATTAAATTACAATATAAGATTTTTATTTAACCCATTCAATGCGGCGGACGCCGATCGGCGTCTTATTTTTTCATACTCATATTCGGAGGACGCCGATCGGCGTCATGTATAGTTGTTTTATATTTTACCCAAATTTAAAGATATTATATTAATAAAACAACAAATGTGTTGGAATTTACTAATGAAATGCCTGATATGAGTAGTTTTTAGATATTTTGGTTCAAGAAATTTTGAGTTTTCTTACTCTGGTGCGGAAAACGCCAATCGGCGTATTCCAGGGATTGACAACTATTGATTTATAAAATGTCGTATTAGCATAAGAAGTCTGTGATAAACATTAGTAATGTTTTGTTTATAATTATCAATGTACTGTTATATTCACAATTAATTGCACTTTTCAAACTGTAAAAAGCTTTTCAATTTTACGTTAAATATGAGCCGATTCTGGCTAGTGAAAGCAAAATTTGTTGCCGCATTGAATGGGTTAAAAGAGAAAATACAAGTAAGGCATTTATTTATTTATTTTACTATCAAAATTTGCACTTTATGAATCACAAATAAGAACACAGTTTTTGATACGCTGTTTATTTACAAACTGTCTATGGTATATATCTGATTAATCAAACTTGTTGGTTGTGTAACAATTTGATAAGAGTAATATGTACCATTGTACAACGTCAACTTTCTGTGTAGTAGCGTTCTCAGTGTCGTAGAAGGCTACGAGGCAAATTACTTGAACGCGCCAACATTTTAAGGTATTTTAAAGCTCCCTTGAAACGTGTTATGTAGCTGTTTGGAATGACAGCATTACTTTTACTTTATAATTTTCTCATGTCGTACATATGCGTAGGTGCTTAAGTAATTTCGTACTCCTTTTATTGTAGCTTAACTTTGTGTCGTTTTGTTTATGTTTAAATGTTATTGTTTCGTTTAAGATGTATTCTGACGTATTTCAGACGCTTATTGTGAGATCAAGCAACTTTATTACAGTTGTACAAACATATTTTGTCGATTCTAATCTACGGATGTACGGTGCGACGGAATATAACATACGCCATAATCGATCGATTAACTTAACAATTAACGGTAATTTACACAAATTGGCGTTTAATTGTAATTATTACTCTGGATCGGTTCTGTTGGGAACTAAAACGTGCATGTTGGCAATATCATTGTTCTAGTGGTTCCCCACAGTTTTATTCAAGTGTTATCTACACTGCTCTGTTAAGTCATAACCATTGAGTTTAGATCAGATTCAAGGATATATTATTTACAGATCGAGTCTAAATTCCGCCAAAAATTGCACAGCTCATGCGTCCTGCTCTGAAATTGGGGCCGTATTCTCATGGGATAAGAGGCTTGATTTTCGTATAATGTTATTGGGTTTCGCTGTCATGAAATTCTCAGTAGTCGTTCGGAATTTGAATCTGTGATGCATAGATAAAATAGCTGTAGATGTAGGATTAAATTAGAAGATGCCCATTTTGAGATAGATTTAAAACCAGTCAATGATCAGAAAAGGAATTATTGATGAATGCCGGCAATGATTGCTGATGATAATGATCGTGTCTTAAACTGACCGTATTTTTGAATCTGAATAAAATATACAAAAGGGCTATAATTATACCCTGTCTAATCATTCGGGTAAATACAAATATAATTTTAGATATTAAATAGTAATCTCGCCGATAAAAACATATTTCTATACTTTTGTGTAACATAATTATACTTTTGCTTAAACTATCAACTAATTATTACATTATAATTTGTTCTGTTTTGGCTGTAACAACTCTCAGTAGCAGCAGAGATTCTGAAAATATATATTCGGCTGACGGGAATTCCTTTGAATAGGTGAGACTTTTTTAAAGACATATCAAGCGAAATCATGCTCATAGTATGTTCCAATAGGAATAAAAACATTTACAAACACTGAAACTATGATATAATCTTTACCCACAACAATTGGCGTACTGGTATTCTCCATGCCATTAGACTTAAGCAGACTTAACCGTGGCAGAATTACATGCATATGGGTATTACATGTTTATAGGTGAATGGTGTTCATTGAAAAATAAGCATTCGTTTGTTACTCAGCGAAAATGCGAAGTACACAAAACCAGATCATAATACTTTGAGCTCATTCTGCATAAATAGAAACACTAATGATTAATTTATGTTTAGGCATTTTGAAATAACTACACTCCAGAACATTGAAACAACTACCATCTTAGTCTCCCCGCGAGCAACCAAAACGGCGAGGAAAGTCTAAACTTAAATAGAAATGGTTTTAATAATATAAATAGCTTAAAAAGTAGTAAAGTTAAATAGTAGTAGTGTAACAGTTTCAAAATTATGTAACGCAGTGTTAAAATAAACAACGCGATAAAATCCGTATAAAGTACTTTAATTTCAATGAATAACATTCGCGTAAACGTAAGACAATATTTTAAACCAGTGGCATTAAAGGTGTCCACATAAATCACTGCACCATTCGTAAACCCTCATACAGCAGATTGCTTTTATTCACTGTGTTTCGGGCGTTAAATTGAGCAAAAGCGAGGATATGAAGCTAAATAGAGATTGCAGTAATGCAATTTAGGTTTAGAAGTTAAGACCAGCTATCAGGTTGTTGCGAACAAACTGACGGTGCAACGTGAATACGTCTAGTGCCAGGCACACACCATGATGACTGACGTCTTAATAACCAAAGTGAATGTACCGCGAGTTACACCCGTTATAGTATATCAGAAATATAATATAATATTTATAACCTTCTATGACCTTCGTGGCCGGTAGCGTTCGCTAATTATTGATAAACGATTGTAGGTTAAATAAATTTCCTCCGGGACGGTTTAAGGATGGGGGACCATTGCACTCTTACGCTGGTTTCTTGTTAAAAAGTGGTTCATGTGACATCTTGAGTGAGCTGGCGTTTTGTGCCGTTGTAAGCTTTTCCACTCGAGTGCATACGTATACTTATGTATTTCCTAACTAATATTACAAATGCGAATGTAAATTTGTTTGTTTGTTACGCTTACACGCCCTAACTACTCGACCGATCCTCATGAAATTTCGCATACATGATGTCAGGGGAAAAAAGACACCTTTCATCCAGAAAAAAGTACTGTTGCTAATCTAACCTAACCTACATTTACGCGAGGGAAGCTGTAGGAAAAGCTAGTAAAATATAAATACCAAAATACAATCAAACACCACAGTTCTATGCCTCTCATTAAAAATAACAGCTTTAGTCGACGAATTTTATAACGTTTTTATTCTTTTTTAATATTTTATAGCTTTTCTCTCTCACGAATTATTTCTCATATGCTTGCCAAACCACTATGAAACAGACTGCCAGTAAAAATGAGCGGCGTAATACTTTATCAAAGAGTTGACATTAAATATTTTAATAGAATTGCCTTTATTTTGGAATGTTTGGCCGTCTTAATAGGCGTTATTCGCTCTACTAGCATAGGTATAAATGATTGCACTATTGTGAACGTAGAATATACATAAGTAAACTATGAATCAGCGTATTCAAGTATAAGCCGTGAGCAGATTAACGCAGGTATGAACATTGTCAACATACTAATACACCTAATTATTGCCATGCAGTCTATTTATTTGCCTGTGTGTAAGAGACTAGAGTCCAAACATAATATTATATCCTACTAATATTATAAATGCGAATGTGAGTTTGTTTGTTTGTTACATTTTCACGCCTTATCTACTCAACCGATCATCATGAAATTTTAGCATACATGGTGTCATGGATACAGAATAGGACACCTTTCATATCGATAAAAGTACTGTTCCCGAGGAATAGAAAATTTAATTGAGGGATGAAAATGCATTTACTCGAGTGAAGCCGCTGGTAACCATTAGTGCCTAGTGTATAAACATATTTTTAAAAGATTATAAACAGAATAGTGCGGCGGCGCTCAGTCTGCAAGTGAAGTGCGTACTTTAAAGCTATTACTCTGCCTGAAGGTGTGATTAAAGGTACGTCCAATTGCACATACTGTATCAGTATAAATATATGCGATTAACTCAACATCTGATGCCTCTACCTCACTTTGTCTTAAAAGTGTGGTAAATATACAATATACCAGATGTTTCGTACACAATATTACCTACAAAAATAAATAAAGTTTCTTACATTACGACTGCCTGTAGACGTAGTATACATTTTTACTTATGTTTGTGGTCGACTGTAATATCCTGCATTTGTTGCCCAGGCCATCGTTTTAATAGCATCGTATATGCTGGTAAACTACCTAGTCAATGGCAATAGGCTTATTAACTTAAATCTTTGAATTTTTGCAAAGTGTGAGTGTAATATTCTGCTTATTCCTTCGGAAATATTATTGGTAAACATAAGTTTATATGTACCCTATTGACCATCGTTCGGCTGCCAGCGTCTTAACGCAACGCTTTTATCATTATGTTTCAGCATAGTTAACCAGGCTGGTTATATACCTAATTAAAATTAAGATCTTTTAGTGTCTATTTAATATAAATCCTGTATTCTAACTAATATTATAAATGTAAATGCGAGTTTGTTTGTTACACTTTCATACCGTAACTAATTGATTGATCATCATGATATTTTGCAAAATTTTTGTCAGGGGTACAGAAGAGGACATCCAGAAAAAAGTACTGTTCACGACCGAGCAAACCAGCAGGAAAAAGCTAGTAGAATATAAAACAAATTTACATCACCAACAGATTTAGTAAATTGCTCGCAGTCGGCACCACACCCAAGTTTAACCACACCCAAGAAAAAGATCTGAAATGTATCAACTGTCCTAAATAAACTAACAAACAATTTACCACTTCGCACATTATGTACCTGCAAGCCAACCTGTGCGGGTAAGGTATCCTAAAATACCTACATTCTTCATTAAAATAACTAAGGTATTAAAATTCAGCAAAAATTCGGATGAAAGCTCAGCTATGAATGAAATAGGATGGGCGTCTGTGTACAAAGGGACCCTTTTAAACGAAAGTGAAGCATGCGAGAATGTAATTAAGAACAGTGGGTTAATTCTCTTTTCACGTGCCTATACGAATTAGCGGAGTTACGCGGCAGTATTAGAGGATGCGGACGGTATCCGCACCCAATGGACAATCGCAAACTATATGGTAATACAAACGGAAATAACGTAATTATCGCTTGTATTAAAATTTTATACATAATTTAATTTTGTTGTGCCACGGTCTTTTAGCGGTAATTGGCTGCGGTGCGGATTACTGGGTGGAAGTATTTGGAATTGGAAAATTAAAGTTTGTGAGTTAGTATCATGACGGTTGCTGCCTTAGAATAGTATCACTAAAGAGGGTTTGTCTTAATCGCCTTCTATAATAATCACAGTTTTAGGGTTTCGTAACTAAAAGGCACAAACGGTGTCTTTATAAATTTACTAGACTTTGTAAATGTAGGTTAGGTTATATTAGTAACAGTACTGTTTTCTGGATGAAAGATACCCTATGTCTTTTTCTGTACCCCTGACAACGTATATGTCGAATGTAATATTTTTTTTATTTTTTATTATTTGGCTCATACTGAAAGCACACTTAAAAAAAAATAGCTATAAACCAAAATCATTACATTGTATGCCCTCTAAAATAATGAGCACAGTATTCACATATACTCTGCAGGCTTAAAGAGGTACACATTTTAAAAATAATATACACTTAAATCGCAAAAATAAAAATATACATAGATCAGAAAATGAGAAGCTTTTAAGAAGCTTCATCAAAAATAAAACAATTACAATTTTAAAATTTAAGTAGAATGTCAGTTATTAATCGCTTTATGTATTTCCCTCGTTGCTGAACCTAACGAAATTGTGAGTATATCGAAATTAGCACGAATGTCATTATAGAATTTTCACATTCTATACAGAGAACTGTGACTACCCACATTAGTTCGAGCTCTTGGAAGCGAAATAGTTTGTATATATAATGTATCCATTAATAATTTTATAAAGGAATATAACATCAGATGCATTTCGCTGCGAATACAAAGATGACATTTTGAAATATTCGAGTCTAGATTGATAGGATATTAATATTCTATACGTGTTATTTGTGAACGTAAGATGATACAAAAACTTATTTTGGACTTGTTCGACTCTATTTGCATATACAACATACGCTGGGTTCCAAACAGAGCTCGTATATTCAAGGATGCTTCGCACAATACAATTATATACGGGTATTATAACTTTAGGGTCCTTAAAAGATCTGAGTTGTCTTGATATGAATCCCGTCATTTGGTTGGCTCTCTTAACCACAGAATCTGTTCTCTAAAACTAAGGTGTGCATCCAATGTAACTCCTAGATCACGAATGGTCAATACCTCACTAAGCTTTAAACTATTAACTTTGTAAATTCCAATAAACGGTTTCTTTCTTTTAGAAAATTTTATCACGAAACATTTACTTTGATTTAAGACCATGTGGTTTTTATTACACCAGCTGTTTGGATAGTTAAATTCAGCCTGCAATTTGTGTATATCAGACTTTGTTTTGACAGTTGTATACAATTTTAGGTCATCAGCGTATAGCTGGAACTTACATTTCAATGTCGTTGCTAAATCGTCTATAAATATTAAGAAAAACAGTGGCCCTAGATGCGAGCCTTTGGAACGCCCGATGGAATATCATAGCATAATGACTCGAAACCACTAACAGCAACAAATTCAGACCTATTTCGCAAATATGATTCGCACCAAAAAAGCAACGATCCGTGGATACCCATATGATGAATTTTGTCAAGCAAAATATTGCTGACGGCTGACACCGACTCCAAAAATAACAATAATTTAATTATTCACAAGAATTTGCAATTATTTATTAACTTTTTAGTGTATTTTAAGTTTTAGAATATGCTTTTTTGAAGTCGGTTTTCTTTTTTGTTAAAATTTTGTTTTTCATTTAAAACGATTGTTTGGAGGATAAGCTTTACGAATATTGTACAAATTGTAAAAAATATATCAAAGGTGTAAAACTTAAATTATTTTTAACCAAGAGTAGTTTGATAAATTATTATTACATTTATTATTTATTTAAACATTAGCCGCACATGTTTATCACGACTACAGAACCCTTTATTCTGCAGTGAGGGGAATGGAGCCGTTTCTTTTTTTATTGTTCAGAATTAATCTTTTATTAATCTGCCTCGGTTAGTAGAACTTTTCTTTTAATGGCTCCATCGTTTAACAACCAAATATTTAATAATTAAAAAAAAGTTAAATTGACATATCACATGTATTGTACTGTTCTTTAGGAACGATTATACTTGGAAATTGACGTTATACCTCGAAGACATGATTTTAAATGTTGTTATTTAAATAGTTAAAATCAAAGTCTCCGTCCTGGAAAGGGCAGGCAGATGTATATTAGATCCACATTTCGCCAGCATAGTTTAAAGTCCCACTTAATAGGGGGCAAGTCTATTGGCATTTACCTGGGACAATTCTATACTCGGGGCCACTACTGATATTTTCTTGACTTCATACACAGCAATCATGTCATATACACCACTGCTACGTCACGATATTATATATCACGATAAATAGACTGCACGTTAAAATTATATCTAACGTGGACTTAAAACGGTCGATTGTACATCGAAGTGAGCTAGTCACGTATTTGCCTATCGTCGTAAGCGGTCATCAAAAATGCTACGTCTAAATTAGGCAATCTATACAAATCACATCGTCGCGTAGCAAAGAGTAATTGTAAAAGATGGTGATATTTTTTGTATGGTTTAGGCGTCAACAAACGCCCCACTCTTTACTTTTTAGATTAATGGCATTTTCAAGTGTTTTAAATGTAAGAAAGAAAACCCAAAATATACCAATGTGTGTGGGATAAAGATTTGTCCGTTTTTCTTTTTGCAACTATTAAGTGACAGTAGAAATAAACTCTTTTTTGCAAAAATTCTTCAAATTGTTCTCTTACCGTAAGTAGCGAAATCTAGATTTAATAAACGTTTGAACAGGTAGACTCTTTGGGGGTATTCCTAAAGAGCAATATCAAAAGTCAAATGATGGGTATGCAGTTCACCCAGAATCAAAACAACAATGATTTGCACATGCAGAACCTGCACTGATACATAACGAGACCGATTACTAGAAATAGCACAACTAGTATTACTTAAATGTGCATAACAATATAAATGTGTATAGAACGTTGTGTATCTTAATCACTGATGCATAAACGCACAAAAAGTCTTTGCCTTAAAGCAAGCAACTTTTAATTCGCCCAAAATAAAAATTGCAAAATCTTTATAAACTTTATATTATCGTTTTAAAACAGCCCTTACTTTTTTAATTTACTTTAGAAATTCTTTGTTAAAACGTAGGTAACTACCCTATTATTGTGACAATTGAAAAGTGGTTGTGTTGGTAGTTAAATTTTTTGCTTATAAATGAACAGATTTAATCATTTTCTTTAGGTAATTCTTAGTAGCCGAATGGAGTATAGAATAATAATAATAATATTCTATCACATACACACAACACCATCTAGCCCAAACTAAGCAGAGCTTGTGTTATGGGTACTAGACAATGGATAGACATACATATATACTTTTTTTTGTAAATGCATAGGTACATAATAATATGTATACATAGAAACACCCAGACCAAGACAAACATCCATGTTCATGCACACAAATGTTTGACTTGTGCGGGAATTGAACCCACGACCTCATGCGTGGCAGTCGGTTACACTAACCACTACACCATCGAGGCCGTTTGTGAGGCAATGTTTGCAATGCGTGTACATGACGTCTATTTATGTCCTCGTAAAAATTCCAGATGTGATGCATGTCTATGATTGTTTGTTAATAAATATTGTTAAAACTAACTCACTGGCTAACATATCAACACTTAGTGCAAACCCAGATCAAAACTTAAATTTTGCACACAAGTGGCCTTTGTAACGTGGATAAGGAATAAGACGGAATTTTTAAATTCCTACCGCTTATGGAATAAGAAGGATTTTTGCATTTTTTTTTAGAAAGCTTCTTTGTTATTGTAATACGTTACATATCCTTTGTATATATCAAGGTTGGTAGGAATGTCATAATAAATACTAAAAACTACATACACGATTTTCAAAATTTCTCCTGGATAGGATAAAATTATTTTAAAGTATATGCGATCGAAATCGCAGGTTAAAGCTAGCCTATAATTAATAAAACATCTGTGTGTCATCTACTCGAAAACTACTAGATCGATCGAGCACAAATTGGTGGGCATGTTCTAAATATTACTGGTAATGTTTAGAAAATGGTTTGAGCAATGTACCTTGTGGATTATAGACTGCTTCGTAATGAACAAGTCGAGTCAAGCTTCGTAAATCGTGGGTAATAGCTAGAACATTATATACTAACTAGCTTCTGTCAGCGGTTTTTACTAAAGGCATACATCATTGTTTAACAAAAAATCAAAATTATTTACATACAATTATATAGACTCACGCCTGTCTTCCAGGTAGCCAGAGACGAAGAACTTACAATTGCCACGATTCTATGGCACGCAAAATTCGATAAACTTTTCCCATTAAGAAGACCATATAAATGAAAGTTTTAAATGTATTTTGTATTATTTTTACTTTATTTTTAAATGTAATAACAAAACTTAGATTTTATTTATTTATTTGCATAATGCCCACTTTAGTTCTTTTCTTAAATTTTCGTTTTGGTGTTATTGTACCCTTACAATTACACCTAAACGAGTTAAAATAACATAACTTCTACAAAAAAATGCTGTTGTGTTTGGTTAAATACGTACCTACGATAAGAATAAACAAACACGTTCGAAGAAACAAACACGCTCTCTCTTTGAATATCATGTCACTGCTTAAAACCTTTTAAATATATTATCACAATATATAAGACTATCAAATGACATTATTACTTTCAATACTATATTTAAGTTTGTTTCTTTGATCCAACAATATAAGTACAAATACTGCCGTAATTGCTTAACATCAGGTTACCATTGCAGGGTCAAAAATGTTTCAGCCAGGTTTATATTCGAGGAATATTTAATTGAGCTTGATATACGACAAAAGCCTCATTCTGTAACGTGGAACCTTTTTTATCGGGATGTAATCTTATGGAGATACTCAAAAGTAAATAATAAGTTATATGAGATTTTTATTCACTAAAAACAACATGGTAATCATATAAAATGTGTGGGAATTTACTTCTGTCTCACCTTTCACGGTCATAAGCATGAAGCTTAGTTAGATAATATTTTTTACTCGTATAAAAATGTCATCCATCTCAGTGTTTTTAAAATGCAGACCGTAAGTCTGCATATAGCTAAATGGGAACGTAGAGAGCTTCATAAGTACAGCTACGAGTGAAGTCAGCGCTAGCTAAGGCTGCCTCATTTGCAGCGGAGTCTGACGTATGGAAGGAACGCATACCGCGGTCAAATAGAATGGGACACTCAACTAAAGAATGCAAGAAGCGACATTTTGTAATTATAACTCATTTAGAATGGCATGTTGTGATGTGCTGTGGAATCGTGGTAGAGTTAGGTAACAGTAAGTTAATAAAAACTCGACAGTATTGTTTTTAAATATGTGTTTTGACAATTTATATAGACTTTTCCTCTGCTAAATATCACACCACTTTATACGAGCAATATGCTTAAACGGAGTACAATGTCAGTGTATGATCTATAGACTGGAATACTATGTACGTGATCGATTGTATGGGTTATGTTCGATACGTTACTATTTCGATAAATATATCATTGCGATAAATCTTAACTCAAACTATACATAGTCTTACGCCTACATCTTCTAGAAGCTAGGCAGAGGTGCATTACACCTGCATTTCACCTTTAATGGTTGTTTTACCGCGTAATATGGAACTCGAGCTTGCTACTGAATTTCCTGACATGACTGCCCGAACCGGGAATCGTACCCCTTCCATTTCTTAAGACCGCTTTGGTTGCAGCAGCGGCTGTAAAATCCACCGCATTTACTACTGCTATGCTATCGAGGTGATCTTCTCATAAACTAGTTATTTTATTACATTTTATACTATTTTACACATGACGTAGTTTTCAAAACATAAGTTTATGTTCAGTAGTATCCAATATACTTTTTCATAACATTAATCCGAACTTAAAAAGGGCACTGCATCTAAGTGCATAATTAATTCACAGTGAAGTAGGTTTAGGTCACCGTACACGCCACATAATAGAAAACGTACAAAACTTATTCGTATCAAGTATGAAATGACGTAACGTGTCCTCAAATAAGAGTTTTATAGGCTACGTCTGCTAAACTACGCCAATAACCGATAAGCTTTACAGAAGCATCAGTTAAAACAAAAATGTAAACGACGTTATTAAAAAGAATAACAGTAAAATCTGTTGCTTGGAATTCCCTCCGCACTCCTTTGTAACGGCTTACAATGAAACACTGGTGTTGGTGAGCATTTGGTTTTAATTGTTTCAAGCTAGAAACGACCCACAATCTGTTAGCAGAGGGTGCTCGGAGAACGTCGAGGGCGGCACAAAGTTTCCTTGTCCACGAAATATCGTCTGTTTACTGCTGGCTCCGAGTCTACGTGATCTGATTGAGAATTGCCCAATTAGTGACACGTGACTTCAAATGTTTACGAATATCACCGACTCCACTAACCGGACGGCCTATTTCAATGTCAAAGTCATATTTTGGGAATCGATATTGGATAGGACAACTGGCGAGCGGTGCCTCGAATTATACGAGCTGAGAGATATACGGAACAATGGCAGACATTGGCTATCGAATCCTATCTGAACACAAACAATTACATTTGCCACAAAAAAATAATGTATTTTATTATTTTTTTACTGGCAAAGTGTGTGGCATAGTCTATGTCCATGTTAACCTCTACAAATAATAATTTGATTCTTGACTTGACTTGACTTCGTGCCCGTTGGATTAGGAAGTAGTTAGCTATCTATATTTTTTCTTTGCTTGTATGAAGGAGCTTATATACCTACACAGTACTCGACTTCTAGGCAAGGTATCAAGATAAAACAAAGACCACATTTTGAGTTAGACCTCTAGTAATATAACTAACAAAACTGCATTAAATTTCGTGCAGTAGTTTTTACGTGATGCGTGCACAAACATACGATAAAAAGTCAGACCAAAACTCTAAATTTTTATTTTATTTCAAGCAGTTCTTTCAGCTCGTCAAATAAAAAACATTTAGATTATTTACCATTCAATATTGCGCTACCACAAGTTTGAAATATTACGTGTTCCGTTCTGGCCTGGCCACAATCGTTTTCGCTATCGCAAATGATGTAAAAGTCATGTACTTCAGGTGTACTTAATGTACTTAGAAGAGATTTTTTGTGTACCTCAAAGGATAACTCGTAATATACTTAACAAAGTGGCCGGGCTGCGGCGTACACGTAACAGCCCGGCTACTTTTTATAGACAACGATTTTTATAGATAGGATGGTTAAAATCAAACGTAATATCAATTAAATACTTGTACCTTTATTCTTCTTCAATTTTCTATGTATAAATCTACATTATAACTTCCTTACTTTTTTCACACAACGAAAAAAGTATTACTCATAATTCTGTGCGTAGCGCCTGTACAAAAAAAAAATAGCAGTCTGAACTTGCGATCGAGTGGTCTTAGGTTTGAATCCCACCTATTCTGAACTATTAACACAAACATATTAGATATGCTGAAAGGGTTGACAAGAATACCAGCAATTCATAATCCAAATTACTAGTAATCTTTTAAATAAAAATAAACAAATAAAACTAAAGTACTAACTAACAATCTTGATCATAACTACTACCTAGTCTTCCTATCTAATTTAATATATATCTATACATATGCTACAAAATATAATATAGTTGTAACAATAATAATTTGGCCGAAGAGTATCTGAAAAATGTTTCAATGTTTTAAAACCAAAAGTCAAGGCAAAAACCGCTGAATTTTTATTCCCAAATGCCAAAAAAGACTATATTTACCACTGGCAATAATTGTACGCGAGCCAAGTTGCCATCAAAGCCACTGTCATAATAAAATAAAACCGCAAGGACAATTTTCATCGATTTTACATAAACAAGTTGTCTTTGTCCCCGAATTTATATCTATTCAAAACCAAATTTAGAAGAGAACCTTGTTGATTGCAAAGACAAGGAATTGTTAATAAAAGCTGTCACTTCGATCAAATATACTTAAGAAGTCTTATTTCGGGTACGTGAGTCCGTTCAACAAAATCCGATTCTTTCTATTTCCTTTCTTCTTACAGCAGTACGCCATTCAACAGACTCGGAGAAAATTACGTATTTGATTGGCTACATGTCGAAAACATGTTATTCATCTATAGGTCAAATATCAATTATACTCAATGAATGTGAATTTTCTCGTCTCAGCGATATTACTATTTCTAATAGTAGCGACGACACAAAATGGCATAATCGGATATATTAAACGTTACGTACATTACTTCGAAACGATGGCAGTGATTCGCCGACGGGCGTAGCGTTCGCGATACATATTTCCTTATAAAAATATTCTTAGTAAAAGCGGCAAGTTTTTCTTTATTCACGGTGCGAGCACCTGCCTCCGTCGAGATGCAATGAAAATTTGTCGTCTTCTTGCCAAATTTAAACTTATTCTTTGCAAAAGCAACGATGTTTTAGCTCTTTCGCTCATATTTTGGTGATGAATACTTCAGAAGTGCTATTTCATAAAGTTTCTTATGACCGAAATGAAACTGCACAAGCTACGTTGAATGACAAAGCAGCTTATAAGTATGCACCCTGTCTTGAGTAAATACATCTACATAATCTTAAAATTAAAGTTTGCACAAGTTCTGATGGCATGCATCCAGTTTCGTAGGAAATATTTTTTCCATTTTACTTAAGTGTAGTTCAGCATTTGTAACTGTAATGGTGCTATTTATTTGGTAAATAGATACTAGCTGTAACTGGCTACGTGCTTTATGCTTACATTTTGGTTAACTGCTAAAAAGTATGTACTATTTTAAAAGAATTTTACTATTTTTATTAATGAAGAATTTGTTCTACAATATTACGACTACTTATTGTGCTAAAAGAAACATTAAGATTCTTTAAAGGCTGTCTGTGGATCGTCTACTCAAAGTATACTCAACGTAAAAATTTTACGGAGTTATGCACAAACGTTAACACAGTCCACAAATCAAGAAACGTGTAAAAAATATGCCTTATTTCGATGGGAACATGGCAAAGGCGGCGACGCTCCTGCGTTATTCATGAGCATGGACCCACACCTTGCCTTCTATCCGGAACTAACGCTGGCCATTTCCACAGCAAATTTTTCCAACACTTACAAACTCTTAGGAAACTTTAATAGAATTGCGCTCTCTTTAATGTAACTTTCTTTTTGTTTTAAACATTGCTTACGTTTGAATCTCGAAATTCATATTTGATATGACCATTTCGTAGAGTGGAAATATTTCTTTTATTGGATAAAGAATCCCCATTATGATGAATGCTTCAATTCTATGACAATAAACGAATTCCAATAGATATTTTCATCAAGCAATAGAAGCTCTACATGCTTTAATATATTTGTAACACTTATATGTATTGTAACGTTGTCTGATATAAAATAATATTTGATATAATACATATCATCTGACTTTATTCCTAAGGCCGAGATAATAATCATTTTTAGGGACAATGTTGAAGCAGTATTTGTAATACCTTCGTTATGAGTCTAACAATTATTGAAGTTGAAATAAAATGAAGTAAATCTTGATCACGTAGCTCCGATATCAAAGTCTGAGCCAAGAATCTGGATCTTAATGAGAATCCAGCACTAATTGGAATGCTCGTTTCATCCCGACTTGTGATAGGGGATTAAAACTTTATTATTTACTGAACGATCCTTACGTGACACATATACCGCTTTATTAAAAGCGTCACTTGTTAAGCAAATTCGTAAACCTTGTTTATAATATTGAAATTATGCAAATAAGCATTGCGCTCTAATTACTTTTCTGCGATATTTTTCTATAACAGTATTTCCTTTTGTATCTGTAGCAGTTCGTTAGGGCACAAAACAGAATCCAAAATAAGCTCTTTTAACTGCAAAAGATTTTTAATGCATTTATTTTATGGACTTTGATCTATTTAAACCATTGTTGGCATTACTGAAATGTTAGATACATTACAAGAAGCACATAATGTACACATCTGTATAATATTTCAGCCTCAACACACCCGTGATTAATAGCAGGATATAGCTCTAAGATTTACAGTGCTACTGGTCGCCAACGCATTGCCTTACAGTCACCCTACACCAAATATTAAAGCATCCTTCAGCAACATACGATCTACTAACTTATTCCAGTCTGTGCACGTTTACCAAATTGCATGTTTATCATACATAAATTTAACAATCTAAGTATCTCTAAATCTATCCATTGATAGCCGCTTCCAACTAAATAATACATTGTAACAACTGAAACAGATCTTAATTTAGTCTCTTTAAAAACTCTTTTCATTCTTTGAGTTAGATAGACTCGTGATCTGCCCTTATTTAATGTATTCGTTGTACAAAGAAACTTTAAATTGTATTTTCCTACTGAGAGCATCCGGTACTCTCATTGTGTCGAAAGACCGAGCGTTAAGAAAGACCTCTTTCGTTCTGTGCCACCCGAGTAAAGACAGCCTAATAAATTGTATGCCGGTTTTCTTTAGAATAGAAATATAGCTGAAAATAATTTGGAGACTATTTTACAAAATAAAACGTGGCCGCAAATCTTTAAGCTAATTTATCACGTGGAAAATGATTTAGGTATAATTTACTAGATAATGTAAAAAGGCCTTGCATTAAAATTGTAAATTGCCTTGAGATGACACATAATATCTTAAATGATGGTTGCTAACATGTAGGCATAATAAAAAGTGTGTTACATAAGGGAACCGTGATCACCAGTAAAGCAGAATGTCAACGGCTTCGGCATCAATCACTTGCGATGGCGGGGATTACTCAAACCGGCGCGTCATCCTCTGGCACGGAGGCGACGCAAATTTACATAAATAAGCTCATCTGTATTCAACATGCAAGCCGAGAGGAGCCCATGCAACAACATGTGGCATTCAACTTGCAGACCTCCATTATTAATTGTGGACAACTGACGCGAGGGAGCAGTTCTACCAGTCGTCCGATCCTACCACCGACCTCGTTGTTTCTAGTTTAATGGAAGTCCCGACCGCTTTTAGCTCCACATTGTTTATTGATTCATATTTGCACAGCTTACCTAACCACTCCCTCCTTGTTTATAGCGATTCAAACACAAAGCGATAAACTCAAAAGCTTCCAAATCATTCGCAAACGCCGGAAAAGTTTCCTTGTACTGGCAATTTATAAGTTGAAAACGCGGGAGTGTTATACTGGCGCAAGTAAACGTGTAAGAGCGCTTCATAATAATACAGTTTAACAACAGAATTAACCCCGAAGGTTGCTATTAAACAAGTTGGTCGTAGATTTAAATTTTGAGCTCGTAAATTAACCCTTCATCCTTTTGAAATAGCAAAGGGATTGGGACCTAATGGTCTATTTGTGAAACGTAATGGCCGGCCTGGCCGAGCGTATTAGACAATTTGGACATATTTTGACTTCACTCTATTCACGTAAAGGCTTTATACTTTATAAAAGGTTGCGAGGAGAAAGGATTAAAATAACTATCTAAATAAACTTTCTTTCTCTTTTATTTTATTATTTTGTGTTTAAAGTAGCAACTTGAATGTAAGCACTAAGTGTAAGTTTTAATTTAAATGGTAATTAATTACACTTAGTATTTGAATTTACGTCTCACAGACAGATGTAGAATGTATTTAGTTAGTTAAATAACTTTTATACTAGAAAATATATTTTATTTTAAGTAAAATGCTAACTTTATTAGTTTAAAAGTCATTTTATATTAAGGACTGCCTTGTAAGCCTTCTAATTTACCTACCTTTATATTTGCACGCTATCTTCAGGTCTCTAGTTAGCTTCCTGAATTAGGCTAAGTGTAAAATAATCACACAAATTTTGAACTACAAGGCAAGGTAGCGGTAGTAAAGCGCTGTGTTGTCTCGGGTTCGAATAGCAAAGCAAAAAAAACCAGTAGCGGCACGAAGTCCAAAAATATAACTAGTTAGCGACACTAGGTTTGCCCCCTATTTCGTAGGATCTTAAAACATAGCTAATGGCAAAGGATTTTGCATGCATGATTTGACATCACCATGTCAGAGAGTGGTTAATCTCTAGGATTATTCAGATAGGACACCCCTGTCATATCTGAATAACCTCGAAGATACACTGGCGTGAACCCATATATGTATGGTTATATTAACAACAGCCTGTAATATCCAAAAAAGTGTAGCAGAATCGAAACTCTGCAACTATAATTGTTAACCTTTCAAAGGCTATGATGTCAATTCTAGTCGTCACAGAAAATCTACGACATCTATTCTTAAGGGCTGAAACTTGAATAATGCTGACAACTAGTTTATGTAGGCGTAAAATAAGCGTCTATCGTTCCGTGTAAATGCCGGTAGACAGGCAAGTCGCGTTACGAATACGTTTAGGAAAAGTACTAGAACAACATTTGTAATCTTCGAGCATACTTGGCAGATAATAAGTTTGAGTAAAATGTTTTTTGGTTATATTAATTTATTTTTCTCTCATCTATTCGGGTAATCAATTAACATTAAGCTGTGCTGTATCAAGCTTTAGCTATGTATATGCCGAAGTATGTTTAGATATTTTCTTGTAACAGATTGGAAAAGTGCCTTGCTGTTAATAGAGTTGTTGAGATTAGATTTGGCTGTCACAATTTCAGTGTTTGATAAAACGGTTTTATAGTACAGAGTTCACGTTTGATTTAGTTTTTTCTACTAGAATAGGAACTAAGTATTTATAATATCGCTATGCGTTTTTGTTTGCTCTGTAAAGAAAATAAGCAAACTGAGAGAAGGCTTTAAAAGAGATTTGCTGTTTTTGCAAACAGCAAATTTTTTAATTATATAGATATTTTATTTGCTTTATTATTTGTAGATAGTTTACTATTATTTATTTACTTGCCAAATTATTAATATTTTTTGTCTCTAATAATATGATTTAGCATTATGATAATATTATTTATATTAAATGTCCTGCGTTTGAACTATATTATTTTTAATCTATATTAAAATCATTTTGATAAATCTATTGTCTAATTAATCTTTAATCATCGTCTGTCATTTTATAGACACAATAAAATATCTATTGTTATGTATCTCCTGGAGATTGAGTAACGGTTAAGCTATAATATAATATTTTCCGATTAGGTCGAATGAAGAAGACCTAATATTAAATATAAATGTACAATGTACATTTATTCAGCAAATAAAATAGCTATTCGATGATTTCATGAATGTTGATTATAATTTGGTGGCTGTTTTGTCACACGTGATGTCATTGAGTTTGGCGTAATCTCTCCTTTTCTAACCCTTGTTATGATATGAGACCCTGTTATTCTAAATATACGAAGCGTAAGCATCAGGCTTGGGCTACGTGCATACATTAAGATACTCGCTCGGGCTATACGCACGGGTTTATCATACGCGTTACTTGCACGGGTTGCTCGCGTAGATTATTAACACGATGCAAGTGCACATGGGTGGCATATGCAAGTTGTTACATTACGGATTCAGGTAGATAAAGTTGTACCTTGTTTATATGATTCAAATGAATAAGCGCCCAGCAGAGATATTTTATAAATACTTGATTTTGGTATTATAAGATTTACTGACTTAGTAAACTCAATAACTATATATATTTTGCCGTTCATATGTGGTACTTTGTGACCTAAATCAATAAATGATTTCTGACTTTAACTTGGAAGCATAATAACGTTATGTAAAATATTATCATATTCTGCAATTGAAAAAATCTCTCACATTACGTTTATATCAAATATTTTGCTAATTTATCGGATTTTAATACATTCATTGTGGTTTGCGGATTGGTTTGGACGGTTGTTTGTTAATAAATATTATCATAACGAGCCAACGATTTTACTGTAATAATATATATTGTCATAATTTTAATATCAAAACAAATCACAAGCATAATATTTATAATACACACAATATTTTGTCTTTTCTGGTTTTCGAACCCACAATTCTCGGTGCACAAGCATTGGTGAGGTGATTACTTCAACCATCTGTACAGATAATATACAAAGTAGCGACCCTTTTTACAAAGATGTAGATTGGAAGACGAAATCGCTACTTTGTAGTCCGTTATCCTTATCCTTACTTCCTTCCTTACTAACAATATAAATGTGGTAATGTGTTTGTTGCTTGGTCTTTCTTTCATGCATCTAGTGTTATATATACATACTTATATAGTCACTCGCCTATAGTACCGAACAGGTAGGCAAAGGCGAATTACACCCAAAGTTAGCCAGCTATGTATGGTATTTGGACCCACGTACCAGACTCCATACACAGTACCAGACACTGTACTGCTACAGAAATTTCTTATAAGAAAAACCTAATAACACTAACAGGCATCGTACACGAGACCTTATGTTCAGCTATTGTTGCAGCGGAAAACCGAATTTTTTTGCAGAAAGGATTTTTACGGGCTGGATGCTGACATACAGTCGGTTTCTAAAAGGCAAATAAACACAAACATTTTAAACAGCAGGTCAAACGTATATCGTCCTCGCAAAAACCGGGAGATAAACAATATTTTTCTTAAAAAAACATGTGTGATTTTGCTATATTCTTAAGAACTAGACAGCAAAGCCGCGGATTAAAGGTACTACTGTTATAAATATACCAGATTACACATTATATATGTATTTGTGAACTGTAAACTTTGGATGGCAGACTTAATTACGTTTTGCGTCAGTTCACTTCAAGTATTTTTAATAAACATTTGACGATGCCATGTTTTCTTTATGAAATTAAATTTTATTCAGAATATTAATAGTAGGTAGAAGATTAAAATTTTATAAGCACTTTAATAAAGGCTCTGTTTAAAAGCGTCTTCTAATAAACTTTATTACTGCATTTAATACTAGATGGCTATTGATTCTAATTAGTATTTGCCTTTGATAGCACGTGTGGCATACTCTTCTTGACATTGTTGTGGGTTCGATGTCTACACGAGACTAAAATCTGAGATCCCCAAATAGTTTTTAGGAGTCTGATGTCTTTGTGTCTGTTGTCTGAAAGTTTGTAGAGATAACGGCAACATAAAAAAAGTGGATAAAAATCTACTTTAAATGCCCTAGGCAACAGTGGTAGATATATCTGACGTGGTAACTGACACTTATGGACTCTTGCAGGATCAAGATAAGTACACAACCAAGCTGCTAGTTACTGCGTTTATATTATTGTTTGTTATGTTTTAACGTGAAAATGAGATAACGAAAAAGAAAATTTATAGTTTTTTTTTATTATAGCTATATTAGATAGCAGAAGAAGAATAATATAGGCGTGTTGTGCAAGCCTCGTTTTATCTTAAGCACACTTTTAAAAACATTTATGTATAATGTAACTTTGCCTATGCCTCCGAGGATATATAGTAGCCTGTATATCCTCGGAGATATAGGCAAAATTATACTATACTCACATTTCGCTAGCTATCTTTTACAGCCCACGTCAATTATACTTATAGTCTCCGTTCTGCTGCTATATATTGCCAAACTAAAAATCTCAATAACAGTTCATCACACCTCAGATTCGGACAAGATTATCAAACATATGCCAATGCCAAATTATACACGAGATGAATAAACGACTGCCAAAATTATCTACAGCCAGCAAGTGATTATATCAATAAAAATAATTAAACAGGGAGAATTTATTACGTACGTATATCCACAGTAGTGTATATATCATATTTTATTTTAATAAGATTAATACCAGCTGATTTAAATACTATTTTAATGTAAAATGAAATAATTCGCTTTAAATAAACTAAACTCAAAAACTGTACAATCTAGATGAGGAACGAAATCTGAACAGTCACTTACTACTATAATATCTAGGTATACGGTAAGTTTTAGTCAAGAATCTTTCACAATCCACTTATTCAGGAACTTTACTTTCCTTTGGTAGTCACGTTTAGGTAATAGAGGAAAGTTTTAGACCTATATTAGCGGTAGTCGTATGTCACGTACGTTAAGGGGATGATAGCAGTTTACCGTTTTTTCATATTCACTTGAATAATTTTTGGACAAAATGTTCGCATAATTTTCAAACGAAATTAATAAATTATAAATTTAATCGTATATTATTATTAATGTTATGATATCATAGTGAAAACCTAAGGCTTGTTTGCACAATGTTTTCATGACATTAACTCATAAAGATCACATTTAAACTGTAGATATAGAAGAGACATATTGTCCGAGTTGGACTAATTAGACATTATGATGGAGGTTTACGATAAAGTTCTCATATACAATTTTAAAGGCGTACCTGTATAAGATACCATTTGAGGGATCCTTAATCATATTTGCGTCTGTAGCACAACGGGTATGCGATTGCTGTGCATGACGCCTCGGCTTCGATTACCAGGTCGGGCAACATGTATGTTGGGTTTTCCTGTCCAGAAAATCTCCGTACCAAGTAACTAGGAACTGTGCCTGGTAAACGGTAATAGCCTCGACCCTTATAACGTGGGACACAAAAACTAAGCTGGCTAATTGTGTGCTATCCAATATATATATCTGTGTATAAAAAAGTTAGACTTCTAGTAAACATGCTCATATAAAGCAATTAATTAACTTGAAATAGCAAATAGACTCCAGCCCTGCAAACATATTATATTAACCTATCAGAACTGCGCGCCAGTGAATTTTATGTTCAAAGTCATTGATAAAATTCAGTCCCTTGAAGAAAGCATGGCCGGCTTTTTGTTATAACATACGTATTTCCTTCCTCAATTGATAAACGAGATTTCTCTTTTATTATTAGGTTATAGATTGTACTATCTTCTATATTTTATCAGACTTTATGTCAATATAAAAATGATGCTGGTTTGTTCTGGATATAGGAAAAATCTTTGTGATGTTTTCTAGTTGGCAATACATTAAAGACATTGTGCAGAACCGACGAACAAGGAGGATTAGAGTGAAAGAAAATATATATGTCAGTCTGTACTTATCCATAAGAGAAACAGGATTGAGGTTGCCTTTAATGTTAATGTTAACGAAGACCTCGTGCTAATATGAATCGTAATTCGCCAAGCAATATTTATAATAATTATTATAAACTTCTTTATTACTGAAAAGTTCATTCACACTTTAGGCATAAATATCTGTTATGGATATTGAAATAAAAGTTAAAATATACTTCGGACCGTGTTTTGGTCATGGTGACCAATCGAAACTAAGGCTAGATATACTACTAGACAAGGACTGTAAGGCTAGATATGCTTTGCAGGAGATATGTATAATAGTGTACAAGTGTGGGCGGAAATGTAAATGTAGTTTCTATTCTCTCACTCTTATAGTCCGATGTCATGAAAAAACGAACGAAGTAAACACACAAAAATGGCACGAATGGAATAAGATCAGGCCCAGGACCAAAAGCTTTACCTGCTTTCTAAAGCACGGCAGTGAACAACGCCAACACCCTCCAATAGCTTTTTGTTGGATGGACACGAGAGTCAAGCCAAAGAGCTTTTGCACAGCAATCGCATTCGCTACCACTATGCCACTCAGGCAGTCAAGAGAAAAGAGAAGACAAGTCAAGTTAGGAGGAATTTTAAAATGTTTGTCTTTTATGGGGATCGAACGGCAATACTCACCGACGCCGTAACTTGTCGTCTGCCTATCACGCGGATAATTTATACTCTCACGCTGGTAGCACAGCGACAACTTTTTGCGTAGGTGATTTTGTAGTCTGTAATGTGTCTACGTGCCCACACAGTATATTTATTTATCAGTACAGTGTAGTCTCCAAGATAATTTAATTCGAGAAAATCACTCAAAAGACAAAATAAATGGAAATTTTAAAAAAGTGCATTTATTTTTACTAGAGCTGATACAAAAATGCTTTTTGATATCACCGTATACGATAGACTAAAATGAGTGAGTGCCAGTGTTATGTTGTGACTCAATATTTCCAGTCACTCTGTTTTGTTTTAACTGTTATTATAGCCATGATACACCACCTGCTTCTATGCAATTCTGTAAAATCTCACTATCAAACTCACATTCTATTCAGATGTTATAATTTGCAATAATCTCTATTAGCCATGGTGATGATAGTTAGTTACTTTAGGTATTGATAAGATGACAATCGAGTTCGAGGTGAAATTTTTAACAGAATAGCACAATAGACGTCTTGCGAATGTATGAAAAAGTCAGTTGACACCGTGTTTTTTTACAGCGATGAGAAGGGTTTTCTGAGCTTCTTAAGAAGGCGCTGTGGTTAAGCTGAGGGATCTGTGGCGGGCGAAAGTGTGCGCATCAATTTTTAGGCCCGTCGCCCACACGAGCTGGAGTCGAGGTGGCGTCGAAGCGCGGGCGCACAAGCGGTGTGCCGGTTCTATTTTTCCTTCAGGAATAAATGGCAGTGCGCTCACACACTAGAGTTGCTTCACAGGCGAGGGGAAGTCGAGGCGGAGGCGGGGCGGCGGCGCGGGGGGGTGGTGGTGTGCTTGACCGCGCCGCGACTGCACCGCCATTTTGTCATTTTGTTTCTCTAAAGTTTAAGTAAAATCTTCTCCTATCTCTCTCCGCCCTCGACTCTACATAAACGCCACGCCTCGACCGTGCCGCGACGCTCGCGCCACCGCGACCGTGCCTCGACTTACCAGTGGGCGACGCGCCTAACGTGCAAGCATGAAAACGTAAAATATGACTAACCTCGAGACGTTGATTGACAGTGATTTTAAGAGTGCTTATAATAAATCAATTAAATAAAAAATATATATCAAATTTTAAAAATATTCGGATTTGTTACTCAATCACTCGTCATCCATTGAATGGATTTAAATCAAAATTTACACACCTATTAACAATTTATACCTAGGTATTTTATCCTCTAGAATGCATGCGGGCCGAAGCCAAGCAGATAACAATAACATAAACATATATTAATAAACTATAAGGAGGCCTTGTCTGTACATTGCAGATATTTTGAGAAACTAATTAAAATCGAGTATCCAGAGGATTCTAAACCCAAAACAATTATTTATAGAATTTTTATCCGTTTCTGGTCTGTCTCATTGCTCCAGCATCAAGTACAAGCCATAACAGATAGGTCTTAAAGCGGTCTTAAGAGTGTAGTAGCGTGGGGCGTCACTTGCTATTTAAGTTACTTTTCTCGTAATTCAGTTCACTAGGACCGACTATATTGTATATAGCTGAATGCAAATTGAAAGCAGTTGTGGCTTAAGACTATTTTAAATAAAATCTATGCAGTTTCTTTACGTCTTTCATCATTTACACAGTCTTCGGAGAAATAGAACATTGTTGGTTTCAGCAATGAGTCGGCTCGATCGGAGAAATACTATTCTCTTATAGACTATCGACGTAAAGTAACAGTATAAGTTTCATTTGATGACGGATATTACTGAAAGTCCAGTCACTCCCTTAGTCTCTTCCATTCCTTCCTTTTATAATCACCTTCAACTAGTTGCCTTCATATAACCACTTACCAATAGGCAGACCTTGTGCTTGTTTCCCACCTTTCTAGTTTACGGTAGCCAGCGAATTTCATCTGTGATGTGGCGAATTACAAACATATTCATGAGCGATGGTTACCGCTAACCATCAGCCAAAGAGTAAAGTAAACCATCAGCTGACCCGTTATGTCATGACCAGTAAAAAATAATAACGCAGTACAAAATAAAGATCCATAGATTTTCTGTTTTGTAAATTGTTTGTTCAAAATGAGGTTCGTAATAATACAATTGCTGTTTTTGACAGCTTATAATAAAGGACTGAATTTACTGTTTCAGTTTTCTTATACATTGTAGGTATATAACATAGTAAAATCTATATCTTTAGAATATTATTGGAGCGTATCCGTAGAGCAATGTCTCAGAGGACTAAAGTTCGATTGAAAGAAAATTCTTAATTATAGCATGTTACCGGAATTGTTCCCCTAAGAGCGATACGATTCTCATACTAACGGGTAGATATTAGTAAACGCGTTAGGGTAGAAGCAGTATTACATTTTTTATGATACCGTTGTTAATATTTTTATTATCGACTGCACGGATGTCGTAGTGGTTTAAATAGTCGACTCGTCGCTCGGGTTCGATCCTCACTTTGATCTCCACACAGGATGACATTTGTATGATCTACACAAATATTTGTTTTGAGTTTGGGTGTTCTGTGTCCATTGTTTGAATGTTTTAAAATCCCCCGCAACACACGAATTATTACTAGTGCACGCGTGCTTCAGTTTTAAATAAAAAATATAAGTCTTTAACTCACATGCCATATATGTAGTATAGTGGATGCCTCGATACGAGCAATGCTTGCTGTGTATCAGTTTTGGTCTTAGCAGTCTATGCGCTGAGCAGAAATTAATAGTTGTATCGAATACCGGCGTACCTTACGTCCATATTTGTAACAAGTATCTACCTATTGTAGGAGCGTTCATTAGTTGCTTAATTATGGCTTTATTAACGAGATACGGCTGAATATCGTTCACGTAGAAATTGCTACCTAACCTTTATTGCAGTGGTATATTAAAGTTTTGTTTTAATTTCTTAAAAATGCAAATTGAGTTGTGACTTCTGTTCTATGTTAAGGACCAACAAAAATGTATTCGTAATTAGAAGATCAATGAGTATTGTTTTAGGCGTGCGAATTAAATGTAATACGACCTGTTACAATTTCAGCGCTAAAATGTAAACTGACCGCTGCGCTGGCTCTCCAACCATATCTTTTATAAAACACCCGTCACCGGATTACATAGTTTTTTATAATGGTAGAAAAGCTTTAAAAACATATGTTTGGCAGATTACCGGCCTATTTTTATTGGTGCGGTGTTGTTCCACTGCACAAAAGTTTGTATTTTATTTCAATGCTTTTACAAGAACATTGAAAAAAGGGTTTATTAAACAGGCGGTACTAAAACATACAGCAGAATATACTGTTTGTGGATAAACATGTACGTCCGAATTTAAATGTGTGTACCTTTTATTTTAAAAGGTACACGGATCCGAATAGCCAATGTGTGTTTCATTTAATTTTGTAAAAATAATCTGTTTTGTAAACCAGACGGTGTTCTGTGGCCTCTTCCAAACACGTTTGTAACTTGATCTAAATACGGTAAATTAGGAATGACAAACGCGATTAAATGAACCACCAGGTTCGGTAAGGCTTAATTAAGGATTATGTTACCGAAAAAGGACACACAAGTTATACCTCCGTTATATTTACAAAGGTCAACGGGTTTGTACTTTGTACGCTGCAGGGGTGACTCTGAAAAAGTACGCTTTCATGTGTTACTTTCTGAAAATTTAAATTGAATTTACTATGTTGTTATAAAACATTTTAACTTGCCTAATAAACCGGACCGAGCAACGTCCTTAGACCGAAACGAATATCTATTTAAGATAAGCCGATGTGTTATGCCGATGATCGCGCCTAATGTAATAAAATGGATAAAACACATCTTGTCATCATCGCATAGCACATAACATTAAAAACGGCCTGAATATGTAAAAATTAAGTAGACAAAAAGAATATAAATCAATAATAATTATATATTATTATATATCAATTAATCATATATTACATCAAAAGTCGACAAGTCGACATCTATCCTACATTACCACAACTATAATCACGCCTATGTGAGAAGCTCAATTTACATAGTTTTCGAACCCTTATTATAAATTCCAAAGTAAGTTTTGTTAGTATTAACTCAATCGTTTGCATTTAAATTTCGTCGAAATTGGAATGTAGAGAAAAGGATATAGAACACATTCATCGGAAAATAACTAACAAATTAACCAAAACTCCAACTACAAACTTTTCCTTTTCAAGTAGTTTATAATTAACCTAGTATCATGGTTTTTTTACTCGTATGCTTGGCTTAATTAAGAGCCTGACTAATTATTAGAATATTTTGGGTCTAATATAATTTTACTTTTCATTTAAAGTAGACATGTTGCTCTAGGAATAATGGCTGTGTCACGAGCAATTTTATAATCATTCGAATGACGAACACAAAGAACACCCAGGTAGCTCTTCGAAACAACTATTTGTGGATCATCTAATTTTGACGTGACAACGTCTAATAAATCGATGAACGCCGGCTGCACGCACGAAAAAGGATGACTCATTGTCCCGTTACGCTCATTGTCCCGTTACGTTCATTGTCCCGTTACGCTCATTGTAACGTTACGGGAAAGAAATTTTTATGACGTTGTCACGTTAAACTATCGTCCGTAAACCGACTTTACCGACAACCAATTTTTTTGCCTAGTGTGGAGGCGCAGTAGCAGTATCAAGGCGAACACCACTTTGCTATCCACAGTCAAAATATTTGGTGTTCATGACTCGTTAAATTAACTTGCAAATACCAATACTACTATCTTACTCGGATATATAGTTCTTGAACTGAAGATCTGTTGATAAGCAGACAATATGTTAATAGACGACAAATCGAAACCACCAATTTGATACAAAGCCATACAAATACAGCAGGCGCTATATATCAAAAATAGCAACATGTTCATACAAAATACATCCACGTAGACGCAAACCCATTGAGGCGTACGTTCGCAACATTCGACTCGCTTATGTAAATCTTGTTGGTGCGTGTACATGTATTCACGCCTCCTGATTTTTATCGTCGAGTATTTGATTCACTGAGGTGTGTGATATATTTACATTTTATCTTCTCATATCATATTATTTGAATGAAAAAAACCGGAATAGAGAAACGATTTTCTGTCAAACGCTTCATTGACGCTCTTTGTGATGTTGAAATTTGGGTATTGGAAGTGTCGTACATTATATATGGGTATAGGTATATTAGGTACAAACGATATAGTGAATAAGCTCTTGTAAGGAAACATTTGAGAATGTCAGATTTTGGTTGAATTGTTGATAACTGTGTCTTATTTTTTAAAAGACGACTCACGCTTAATATTAATTTATTTAATGCTGAAGAGTTTGTTTGTTTGTTTGGTTGAACGTGCTAATCTCAGGAACCACTGGTTCGAATTGAAAAATCTTTTAGTGTTGGATAGCCTATTTATCGAGGAAGGTTATAGACATATTATAACATCACGGTACGACCCCACGGGGTCGGCGCAGTAACTATAAACGCGGGTGAAACCGCGGGCGCATCTATTTATTTATAATCTTTCTTTTATAATTATATCGGGGCTTACAAGAAAATTTAACAACTGTGATACAATACTCATGCACAGAACAATTATTTATGGCTCACATATTTTTTGTTACTTGTGGGATTTGAACTAAAACATAGTATAGCATAGTGGTGAGAGGTCAACTTAAACCATCAGGCTTCCATGCGGTCAGCAATCATATATTGCCGTATATTCATAGAATTACAAATTAAAATAAGTAGCTACATAATTACTTTTATATACTCGGTAATGGATTGGTTGATAACGTGTTTAAAGCTCAGAATGTGGTGTAATTTGAGGATGAAACATGTGCGGTGTTTTATACCATCGATACTTAATCCTCAGATTCAATTCAAAAGTAATGAAGCATTTTCTACTTATGGAGGTATTTTTATTTCGTATTCAATTTCGAATTTAAAATCACAGATAATCCTCACTTTCCATATTTGTTTCTATTTTAAGTACAAATCATAATGCAATAAAAATATATGTGTTGGAAGCTTTACCTACATATAAGAGTAATAAATAAGTTATCAATTATGATATATTTATAGAAAATAAACATATTTTGCACGTAATATTATAATATTCTATTAGTATACTGAACGAAGAAAGTTAAAAGAATAAATAAATTATTTATTGAAAAAGTTCCAGTCAAGGTAGAGGATATCTAATTTATTAAATTTTCTTTTCATCCTGTCCCCATAAATTGAATTAGAAATGTCGTTTGTAGTCGCCACAAAAAGGTATAAAAACTCTATTGTTATTTTCCCAACAAACCTTACAATACAAGACCGGATAGTAATAAAAATATAAATGTACCTATACTTCCATAAGAATACAAACGATTTTAATGTATTGTGTTTTTAAGATTATCGACGAATTAATGTTAGTAAAATCACCTATATTTCTGGTTTCTGGCTTAAAAAATTTCTTACTAACAAGAATATACATTCATTTGTTTGAGAAATAAAAGATTCACATAATTAATTAAAAGGTTTATTACAGCTAGACAAGTGCCAAAGTGAGAATATTTGATATACTGTACAGTGGGTATATTGAACAAAGTACAACTTTTTTTTACGTTTAATCTTCCGCAATGCTATGCGAATATGCTTAATTACATCGAAACAATTAACATAACACAGGGAGTGATGGCGATGGTCTTATTACGTTTAGTTTATTCTTATACCTGTATTTAATGTTAAAACGTTCTAAAGAGCCTTCTATCCATTATTATCTCTGGAATGTGTGAATGCAATTACAGCAATATCAGTCATATTATAGAATACATGTCACGATTTTGGTGTGGCAATTTCAAAAAGCTGACCGGGCTATGTGTAATTTTTAACAATGCCGCCACATATTGCCAGTATAAAAAATTCTTGTCTTAAAGAATAGTGAGATAGTTTAACTTTTGGCTGCCATCTAACAGACAGAATAGAAAATTTATTTTCTATTGTGTCTGTTACGTTCTGTTCGCGGTCATTTATGACTGGCATGGCATTCAATGTGTAGTCACATCGTATGACCTTGCACTCGCGAGCCTATTACTGTTTACCGGGCACAGCTCTTAACTCCGTACTGCTACTGAGAATTTCTTGACAGAAAAACCTAATAACTGTTTGCTTGACCACGGTATCGAACCCGAAACTTTATGCACAGTTGCGCCGCAAAAGCATTCTTTGTTTTATATAGCGTTGTAAATCGAAGTCTATAATCTATACTCAATTTTATGTATATTATGAGGGCGACTTAACGATGCCTTTTTAAGTGCTTGCACCTCATGGTTATAATGATCGTCGCCAGGTGATTATAAATGCCTGCGTATTCCATAGTTAAACGCACTTAAGAAATAATGAGTAATTATGTTGAATAATCGAATAATTTTTTGTTTAAAATAAAATAAATTGGATGGATCGTGGTCTATAGTTCTCAACTGCTAACACAGAGCGTAGTGGTTAAATTTTAATTAGTGGATAAATTAATAGATAGTATATATGTATTTTACCTTTCAATTATCAGGTTATCAATAATATGACCAGTCCTAATAAAGCGTTTCTTTTTTAAATTGCTTGTGAATGAATGCATGTAGCCTACAGGTTCGTCCGTAACTTTATTTCTACGAAGCACACTATGTGAAAACTCATCAACATCCTTTAAGTAGCTTTTGCGCTTTTCGAAACAAACAGACACACAGAAAATCAAAACACCCCTGCTTTGAATTTAGACCGCTAAGGTACAGATGCAGCCTCGTTACAGTTTAATTAAAGTTTTAATAGATAATATATTTATTAATTAACTGCCATGCAGAGGACTCGAGCTCGAACCCAAAGCCTAATTCCTCTGACTTTTCTAAGTTAGGTGTGTATTACATAGTTAATTATCGCTTGTTATAACGGTGACGGCAAATATCGTAAGGAAACCTGTATCTCTGAGATTTCTCCATAATATTCTTAAAGATGTGTGACGTTTGGCAATCCGCACTGGGCCAGCGTGGTGGACTGTGATGGATAGCCTAAACCTTCTCATACCGAGAAGAGGCCCGTAGCCGGCAGTGGGATAGTTTATATATATAATAATAATAATAATACAATAATATTTTAATATAATAATATATATTGTGGCTCAAATACATACGTTTATATGCATAAAGGGCTGCTATTATTATTATTAAATTGACTACTAACCCTATTTAAATTTATATAAAGTTAAATTTCAATAGGTTTGGTAGGGACCTAGGCACAAAGAGAAATATATTAGTCTTTATTCAAGCTTGTACCCTAAATGGCTGTGGTTTAGGAATAACTCAGTCAGTTGTTAATTATACTAAGTACTGTAATACCCCCTGATATCGTATTTCCTTTTTAATTAATCTTATATACACATAATATAGTATAACCAGGGATATATGTATTATGTATGTATTAGAGTTATATGAAAAATTCGCCAAAATCCATCGGAATTATCAACCGCAAATCGTTTACTGGGTTACAACAAGCAGATTAATGGATTGATTAATTGGATTTATTTGTTTCTTGATATTTCTATAATTATGTAAGTAATAAACAAGAAAGACTTAAAAGAGTAAACAATCTAGATAAAAAGGAGACAATATCTACCTTTATGAATAGTCTGACAACTCCATCCCCGAAAGGGTGGCAGAGATCTATTACAACCATATTTTGCCAGATGTTATTAGATATAGTTGCCACGTAATAGGGGATGTACGAATTGTCGTCTGCCGAATTCTAGACCCCTTGTTGCTACTAAAAATATCCTGTGTTGCGGTGGAGTTTACAAACATTCTAACATCGGACACAAAAACACCCATACTCACAACCCTCGGCGGGGCGACAGTGGCGACGCGACCATTGAAACCACCAAGCCATCCTAGCACTCAACAATGTTACTACTACTAATACTTTTATGGAAGCCAGCTCATTACTAAATAACTAGCAATGACGAACTCTTGCACCCAAAACACGACTAAGCAAAAGAACTCAAAGCACGTAAAAGTAACTACAAAAGCACTTTATTAAAACACATAAAAAGTATTTTTATTGAATGACTTAATAAAATGATTCGCAAGTGGTAAAATTGTTTCAGAATGAAATTCTTACTCTACAAGGATTAAAGTTACAAGGGTCTTTCATTAACAAACTTGAATTGCGTAGGGAAGAAATATGAGCTAAGTTCGATCATTGAATCGAAGACGCCCGAACGCCTTTAAATAGAATTTATTCAGAAAAAGACGCCAGTACGAGGCGAAAGCACTGTGATTGTTCCGTACCGTAATTATGATTTATACCCTCTTAGTATTGAAATAAATTATGCTTACTTTATGAATGCATCATTCAATCTTGTGTGAGTAAGTTGGCAGGATTAATTTTTCCTTTTTTATTCAAATAAGTGTGTAATACAATGTAAATGTACAATGTGTAATGTAATGTAGATTCCCGCACAAGTCAAACATTTGTGTGCATGAACATGGATGTTTGTCTTGGTCTGGGTGTTTCTATGTACAATATTTCTATGTACAGTATTTATAAAAAATAAGTATATATGATGTTTATCCATTGTCTAGTACCCATAGTACAAGCTCTGCTTAGTTTGGGCTAGATGGTGTTGTGCGCATGTGATAGAATATTATTATTATTATTATTTGTTTCTCTTTCACGGGTATATTCCTAATACGTTAGGAAAATACCCGGCCCTTTGGGAGGCCTATACGGAGACATGGGTCCAACGTGAAGAGGCCCTACGAGAGTTTTAATCAAAGGTGGGATTGAACACCGACAGCGGCACTAGCCGCAGCAGGCGTAGGACTATTGCTACGTATGGATTCTAATATATGGGCTATGGGTATGGGTGTTTGATGGACTGGTATATTGGTAACTATGGATAAACGGCTACTAAACGGCGTCTGCCCTGTATACTCTAATAGCATCAATCGAATGGACAGACGGTGACTCGCCAACTCACTAGATGGGCTCCCTGAATAGCCACGATAGGAATACAAGCCAGCAACAGAGGGCAACACCGGTGCGAGCGGCTAAGGGTGTCGAGGGGTGCGGCGCCGGTTTCACCATCACGGGTCTCGTGAAAAGGGAGACCCGGAGCGGGTGTTCCCGTAATTATGCCCTTGAAAATGACACTTCCACCCCAAGCATGTAGCTCTAGTGGCCCCCCTCTGACCGGCCGATCAAGGCAAGCCAGAGTTGAGAGACCTACGGGCGCTCTTGAAGTTCCACCCCAGCCAACCAGTAACGGCAAGCTGGGGACGAGGCACTCATCGACTCTCTGAGGCATTCAGGACCGCAGTGTCGCCACTCACATTCAGCTCGCCACAAGCTGCCCTGCGGTTTGTGGACTTTTATTTAAGCTGGTGATACATTTTTTGTTTATATCACAAGGCGAAGGTGGTAGTTTAAAAGCTAGTATACTATGCTCTCCGGTATCGCGTTAGTCTCATGAGGAGATATCGACTGTCCCAGAGGGGTTTAATTATTATTATTAATATGGTTTGGGCTATAATAAGTCTAATCTGGGCTATGGCTGATAGACTATTTGGTAAGTATGTAAACAATTATTTGTCGCTATTTAACTTCGTCCACGGATATAAACAGATTGAAATTAAATCTTAATTATGAAGATTAGCATTAGAAATTAAAGTAACATAATTATCCATATCCATTTAACATTGTTTTTAAATTTAAAAGAATATAATTATTTATAGATGAATTTGCATTTAAATAAAAACTAACTGTCTCAAAGTTGTTCTGTTCCCTTGTTCTTTTATAAGACACACCGCGCAAAAAGAAATTGGCTGACAGAGGAGAAAATGGCATTGAACTGTTTCGTCTTTGCCATCTCTAAATAGATTAAACAAAGTGTTTTCTAGGTTCGCGGACACAAACCACGAAGACTAATTCACCTGCTACATCCAAAATCTTAGCAATACAATTATTTCCATAGCGGTAAAATATAGGTAGGTACATAGTTTTTAGTTTATTATTTAGAAAAATGTAAAAAGGCTACATTACGCATATTTGTTACTATCGCACTTATTTAACAATACAACGATGCTATTTATATTAATAATTAAAATACAACGCCATATTTTTAAAAGTAAACTTGTCTTCCTTTTAAATGTATTTATAAGCCATCCTTTTGCCAAATTAAATTCAAATTGGTTCAACAATTTACGTTTAAATACGTCACAAATAGACAAGTACTACTTTCACATCTATACATTCATAATATGAGTGTGTATTAAAAATATTGCTGCAATGTACCTACTCGTAGTACTAGACGCACTTATGTTCTATGGTTTTTCAACCAGACTACTTTAACCATAAGCTTCTCGACGTCTCGTCTAATAAACTTTCGTCTAGAATAAAATACAATTGGCCCAGAGTAAAACACATTTTTTTTATAAATACTTATTTGAAAAATAAATACCTATACGAACCTGCTTGACGACTTTACGATGACTGCACAAACACAAATAATTTTGTTTCCAGAGTACAGTGTCTCTAAACAAGTCACCTCTTTAAGGAGCTCTGTAATTGTATTTGTAATATAATATCACGTCGATAACAATTCATTTTGCTCTATAGATAATTCGAAGAATAAGTAGGTATATCGTTTTCAACTCGCGGCCCAGGACTCCAAAAATAAATGAAATTTGGGAGCCGCGCGATGACTTAGGCACTTTACTGTATTACAATAATAACTTTGTTCGACGGCATTAGTCACACATGATTAATTTCGAATGTGCTTTTATGACTATCTAGTGAGCAGAATGCTATTAAATGTGCTTTAAATTTCAAATGTATTATCTTGGTGCACAATATTATATTCAATGATCAAGTTAATGAAATAGTTCGAAAGATTTGACGTTACGAACGATAGATTAATAAGACGATATCATTTGGATATTGGAATGGGTGTATATATTTTGTATTATCAAGGTGGCAATAAAGTATAGAACTTGCGGTGGTAACCGTAAGTTGTATGCGTATGTATTGTTGGTCTCTGGACGTTAACAAATTACACCTTACAAGAAAGAGTAAGTATATTGTCAAAATGGGCAAAGATTAAACTAGCCTTCTGCTAACAGGACATCGTCTCGTCACAAAGCCTGGAAACGTTACTTACCGCAGAGACACAACGAACAAACTAGGCGTTGCTATCTATACTAATATTATAAAGGTGAAGAGTATGTTTGTTTGTTTGTTTGTTTGGTTGAACGCGCTAATCTCAGGAATTACTGGTAATTGAAAAATTATTTTATTGTTGGATAGCTTATTTATCGAGGAAGGTTATAGGCTATATAACATCACGCTACGACCCACGGGGGCAGTGCAGTAATCATAAATGCAGGTAAAACCGCGGGCACATCTAGTTGTATGATAAACCTGCTTAACCTTACCGGGACGTACAGTTATAATAATAACATGTGTTGTAGTGGTTTGTAAAATCCAGTATTTATAGCATCTCAATCCTAACTAATATTTTAAATGCGAATATGAGTTTGTTTGTTTGTTAAACTTTCAGGATTTTAACTTCTCGACCGATCATCATGAAATATCACATACATCACGTTGTACAAGGGACACAAAACAGACCTAGTTGTGCACAGAAAACGAAGCTGGGTACCTTTCATCTGGAAAAATACTGTTACCGAGGGATATAAATTTATTGCACAAAACATTTGTATATTTAGTAATGCGAGTGAAGCCGCGGGCAAAATATAGTATAAATATCATCAAATCATTATATATCATTATCAAATATTATATAGTTTGTGGGTTCCAAAATGCTGCTGCCAGGACGTTTTACGTCTATAGTTTCAATGTTTCAAAAGTACTCCGTGATATTGGGATTATCCCCACTGCGAAAGCTGCGTTTTTTAAAATTAGGAAAATAAATACACTGCAACATTATTTAAGTAGAAGTCTATTTCTAATATTGCTTTCCATTATTAATATTATTACAATAGTTGGTACTGAAATTACAGCTATGTTTGGAAACACTAAACGTATCTTCCGTAGTTTTATTAAAAGAGGTCACCCGTTATGCAAGTCACTAATGAATAATGGTTACCGTAAATAACGGCACACTTCTGCCTGTTCAAACACATGTAAACGAAGCAAAAAACACTAAATAGAAGCGTGTCTGCTGCTTTACTGCGGCCGTAAACGTCAATAGTTCACGGCACACGCCGTGCGCAGAGTAACCACCGGTGCGTGCCGTTAAAAGTAAATCGTAAACTGTCGTAAAGGTAAACACATGTGTGCAGTTTTGGCACCGGCCGCTGCTGGCGGTAAATCACGTGAACATTGACAAACACGACTGCGCTGCAATCGCGGATGTCCCTGTCTACACTGCCGCGTCGCGATGACTGATATCCCAGTCGGTGCTCAGAACATCTACACTTTGGTACGTTTTATGTTCCTATCGAGGTAACTGCACAAAATTGTTACATATAAAAGTATAAACGCTGGTAGAATTCACCCGTTAAGTGCCGAATGGGGAGTAAAGTTTATTGATCGCTTAACTTCTGGCACAAATTGTGAACGTTAATTGGAGTGCTTGTTTTACGTAGTATTAATGAGTCTCGGTCGATCAATATTTTATGTGTGGTACGGCGACTTTGCGCTAACGGTTGATTAGAATAGGATTCAGCACGGTATTTGTGTGAACCACACGGCCTAATTTTGTTTGTATTTGTATTTGATACACTGAAGCGGTGCGGATCAGTTAGATTGTCCTGCCAATTACACCTTAGTAGCGTTTCGCTGAACCGTGTACCGACTGGAGGGTACCTACTGATAGTTCCAATCTTTTGTATTGGTCCAAAATAAATTAATGAATGTCCATTATTTTTTGGTTGACTTGGTAATGTTGAAACTTATTAAATCCTAAACTTTGTAGGTAATAGTTTAGCATAACGAAAACGTGTAAATGACAAGTATTTAAAAAGAGCGTTTTATTGTATAAAACTTATTTGAGTGAGAAAATTAACAAAGTTACTAACATAGTATTATAAATAAATATTATTTCGACTTGAGCTGAAGTCTATTAAGTAAATATCCGTTTTAGTTATTAGATACCTCGATGTTCAATAAAGAGTAATTGCGTTTCTCTAAAACTCACTAACGCAGAGTCTGAAACTATCTCTAGTAGACCAATGAGCTCGCGCAAACGTAAACGTAAACTGCAAACGTATTTATAACATATTTTGTTATCTATGTTTTTTGGTTCAACGTAATAGGCAGTGAGAATATTTTCGTCACTCAGCTGGATTTTCGGAGTCCGTTTTATTATTAACAAATTCCTAACAACACTTTATCCAACATAGAAATTAAACCCTCATCTTTGAATCGGACCTCATATGCGGCCGTAAACATAGACGTAAACTTACACTCTGGCAAAAAAGCAGTAAAATTGAACTAAAAACAAAAACAAGAACTTTAAATTCTATTCAGCGGTACCCTAATTTTACTTTACTCCCAGAGTTCACAAAGTGGTCGCTTCGTGCAAATACTAGTAATTAGCCACATCACGTTAGACTACAGTCAATGCCAACATATTTAGGACAAGGCCAGCTAATTAATGTTGGGGTTATTCTGGAGCATGTACCTAGATGTAAAGTGCTGGTTCATTCCCTTTTTCAGAATTGAGTTGGGAGCCAAGCATAAAATCAGGTATTGTGCTTTCGGGTTTGGTAGTCTTTACCGCAAGAATAAACAATCCTTTTTTGTGATGAGATAGGCTTAGAAGTGGTTTAGATGCTTTGGTTTATGTATCGTCAACTGTTTTTCAAGCAGGTACTATTTTGTTTATTGGTTCATATGTAGTAACAAATTATTTATAAGAAAATGTAATTGCATTCGTTCTGTTTCAGTAACGAAACAAAATATGCGAATATTATTGAGGGATATTTGAAGCGTTTGGTTAAAATGTTTATCTGTAAAAAAGTTGAATATAGCTAGTATATATTATGACGTATTAGGTAGAACAACAATTACATTATTTTTCAACGTAACACCCGTTAGTATATGAAGTATTCGGTATAAAGAAAACGAGAACATTAATTTTAACGTTTATACACAGAGAACGACTTAGCTCCAAAGAGCTAATCTTTCTTTTTAGATATACAACATATATTATGACAATATATGCAAATATGACATTTATATTGTATAGTCGTTGTCACTACACAAAATTATGATTGCTGTTTTCAATTTTACTAGAAGCACCGTACGCAATATTCCCTGGTATATCAATACTATTAGTAGGTAGTTACTTGATTGTGACTGTAAGGATTGTATAGTGGTTAAAGTGATCGCCTCGTCACTGTTACGACGCCGGGTATTGTGGGTTCAAATTTCACACGGGACAAAAATTTGTGTGATTTGCAAATGTTTACTTAGGTGTACTTTGTATTTTTGTTTTTTAATAAATTTTTTACTGCGACTACTAATTTCTTAATGGAAAATCGGATAACACTTCGCGAGATCGGGACCCGAACTTAAGACCGCATGTATTAAAGCTGTCGCATCTCTGTATCCCGGAGACATCTTTAAAAATACTAACGGCTTTCATGCTACTTGTAGTTATAATCTAGTGTAACCTTTATGGATTAAGGACGGCGACATTGTTTCTTAACGTCGGCCATCCATCAATCTACACGATGGCCACTGCGTCAGGAAAAATGTTACTCTGGAATGTTGTTGAGAATTTCCATACACAAAAATGAATAATATTTTGACCATCTTAGGATTCTAACGTATTATTTAGAGAAAATAAACAAAGAAGAACCAAGATGTAATGTTTAAAAAGTATGTATTAATTTTCAAATTGACGTGACGTACTGACTAAAACTTACCACTTGTCTCATCTAAATTATTATTTGAGACATACATAATATAGTACGTGTAAAATGTTAGCAGAGCCTGAATCACATTCAAATTCCCTAATTACTTTCAAGGCCTGCATTATATACGGCGACCCTATTTATGTCAAGCGGCATAGACCCAAACATTAACAGCAAATGATGTGTTAGAATAAAATAACAATTAATTAAACTAATATACTTAAAAATGGCAACGAAAGCCTAGTGAAAGACTGCTATGTCTCGAGTTCGATGCCAAGGCACGCGTCTCTGACTTTTCGAAGTTATGTGCGTATTACATAGTTAATTATCGCTCGTTTTAACGCTGAAGGCAAATATCGTGAGAAAACATGTCTGATACTTCTCCATGATTTTCTCGAAGATATGTGAAGTCTGCCAACCCACACTGAGCCAGCGTGGTGGACTATGGTCTAATCCTTTTCTCATATTAAGAAGAGACCACACCTTGCCCAGCAGTGGGATAGCTTAATACAGGGCTAACATTATTATAATTGACCTGCAAATAAATAAATAATTATCGTTTAATTTATTTTATTTACAAAGAAGCTATCAATTGCTTATTTGTAAATAATATTATTAAAGTTAAATTCTGTGCCTCCTGTGATGAGTGGTACAAGTCGAGTTGTAATTTTTACATAGAAAAAATTAGAATTTCTTTGATCTAACTCACGTTCTTCTATTTAATATTTCGGAGATAATTTTGTGCAAAGTCATATAACTGGCAGGATTCTTGCAAAAATTAATATCGTGAATGAATATAGATATACATATTTCAAGTTGTATCCTCTATAAGTAATTGCTGCACACACTTATTTTTCGTGTTTCATGGTATAAGTGTGATATATTATATTTATTTGCACATTAAATTTTTCATCTTACACGAAGACAACTTCTAAGTGCAATATAATTTAACTGTAGTTGTATTGTTTATCACGTCGTTAGAGAATGCATTAGAAATAAAAAAGGTACAACTTACAGGTTTTTTAAGAATTACTTTAAATCTTTAATATTGACGACAAAAATGTAAATGAACAAAGAAAGTGAATGTTTTTATCTACAAAAAAAGTACTCAAGTTTAACCTAACTAGATTTTATAAATTCTTGATTTTGTTCTCCTGTTAAGTGTTCATTATTGACTTGTGTCACTTTTCACAGAAGGCACAGTATTATAATACCTTTTTAAGCAATACTAAGAAGAACGGTATATATATATATTGTTAGGAATCGGATGAGAAACAACTTAAAAAAAATAACAGACGCACTTTAAATAATCATTGACTTATTCAAGAAATGCATTAACAAATAAAGTAAGAAATAATTGATATCACCCAACAGCGATCACACAGCACGTCCGTTCCGTCCGCCGCTCGATGTCAAAGTGAGCCATTGCGCGCCGAGCGCGCTTTTATAGCACGCTCGATCGGATGATTCGTGACGTTACTTGTTTACGTCGCATTCCGCAACTAACAATATATATATAATACCTTTTTAAGCAATACTAAGAAGAATAATTGGACGTAAAATATTAGGCACTAATATAGTTTTCCATTACTTACTTCACAAAGTCTCAGAACACTTAATAAAATCTATTAAACCTACAAGTAGGTATTAACTAAACAAACAATTTCGTCCAAAACTGCCAAGAAGTCGAAAACTTGAATAAATTATAAAAGCTAGCTTTTATGTGACGACGTGGTGGGAACACAACTAAAGTTATTTAGTCCTCGGCTATTCTTCTGATTTTTATTTAGCACAAAAGATTTCTATCCCGCCATTTTGGTAGGGTATCCCATTACGCATGCCAGGAAGTATAAGAGTACAAAGGGAATGAAAGAACGGTGTAGGATGGCCCTCCATTTATTTATTCAGAACCTCACGAAGGAGAGTATTCATGCGTGTTTATTAAAAAGCTGAGTGGTTTTATCGACAGAATAAATTAAAACTCAGTTACGTATCATTTGGGATATTAAAGCTTATTCCGTTGTCGGTTACAAAACCACCGGTTTGATGTGCAAATTGCCACGATATCATTGCAATTGAGCGGACGGCGGAACCGGCTACAATAAATGTATTTATCAATTGTCTCTATAATTAAAAATAATATATGTTTAACAAAAATATTAATCGGAATTGTTGTAAAATTTAATTTGTATCAAATAAAAGCATACTGTAATATACATTTTAACAAGTTGTATTCAATTCGGTATAGCAAGTTGTATCGTTATCGACGTACATATTATATATAATGTACATGTCAATACGACAGTAGGTGCTATTATAAATATTGTGCGCTTGTATACAAATAGGTACCGTTTAAGATTGGATATAAGTCGTTGGGAGCAAGGCAGGTCGCTACGATGCATGATAATAATATCAGCCTTGTATTAAACTGTCCCATTGTTGGGCACGGGCCTCTTCTCAGTATGAGACCTTTCTTTAGGGTTAGGCCATAGTCGACCACGCTGACCCAGTGCGGGTTGGCAGAGTTCACATATCTTCGAGAACATTATTGATAACTCTCAGGCAGGTTTCCTCACGATGTTTTCCTTCACCGTTAATGCGAGCGATAATTAACTATTTAATACGCATATAACTTCGAAAAGTCGGAGATGCGCGCCTTGGGATCGAACTCGAAACCTCTGCGTAGCAGTTTAACGGTTTCCGACTAAGCTATCGCTACTACGATACATGTTCATTTTGTTATTATTGTTTATATTCATAGTCTTCTAACTGAAATGTGGGTGTATAATCCACATTTCGCCAGGTTCCACGTAATTGAGGGCTTGCTTGACATTATCTACCGGGTACCGTACCAGACTCCGTAGGTACTGCTACTGAGCATTTCTTGTCAAAAATAACCAATAACACTAATTTACCCGACGATTACAGCTGCGTTCAATTTGAATAAGTATTTGAAAATTTTACTTTTATGTTTGTTTTTTTTACGAATACAAAAAATGCCCAGACTCAAAACCCAGATAGTTCTGGATCACACAAATCTTCAAGCTATGCGAGGAAGAAGTTTGCAGTATCCGCCATATTGGTATTTTATGTATGTGTATAGAACCTTCACAAGGGTTATATATATTTTACCCAAACATCGCACAGGCCCTTCGCATTTGCAGCATCCTTCAAAAGTTTCGTGCGCAGTAATTACTGTCAGTCAGGCAGCATTTTATGACGCGATTAATAATTGAAGAAGGAGATACAAAAATGTGAAGAGCAAAATACAGGCATCATGCTATCATCTTTAAAATATTGCAATGTACCGGTAAAATATCAGGTCTTCTTGTGAAGCCGTATTGTGATTAAAATACGAGAGAGAGATTGAAATACGGACACAAAGTGCACATTGATCCGAATCAACGTTTGGATCACTATCAATTGTTGCTTGCGTATGATTAGTTAGCTATAACGGTGAATTAGTTGTTTTATAAAGTGTAATACATATTTATTTAATAACCATGTTAATTTAAAAAATATAAAGAATGTGGGTTCAATACCGATACCGATAACTATTTGCTGATCACACAATTTTTTTACTGTCCTTTATTTGAATGTTTGTAAAGTCCCTCGTGGCTCAGGAATCATTCCTAGTGCGCCAGTTGTCTTTTAAAATAACAATAAAAAAATTTTTTTGTCACGTAGGTAAATATATCAAAATATCCGTATCTAAAAGTTATAGGATATTAAAGAGGCATTTATAAAATTATTCACTTTGTGTCTGTAGGTTGCCTTAGTGCAGCAAACTGCTTCAGTTGAGTTCGGCAGTGGATCCGATTACTGGGTTTGAAACTTGGATTACTAGGTTTAGAACTGTGTTTGGTTGTCGGTATAGGTTTTGACGCAAAACTTAAATTATTTGTGGAATATATCTAATAGTTGTAGTAATTATGACAGTACAAAGTCAAACAGTTGCTAGGATGTGTATCATCCTAAACAGTGAACGAACTAACAAATATCAAATTTTCGATAAAGATTTAAGATTAATGAGTAATAAAGCAAATAAATAGGATACTTATATTTCCGATACGTGTTTTCTATGGGATTCACGGAAGACGAAGACGAAGAATCTAGTTAATTCTATAACTTGAGCACGTATACTTATGCAACTGGGTCTATGGGACAGCACCAACTTTATACAGGCATAAAGAGCTCTAATATTATAGTGTATTTTAATAGAGCATTATAGAGAAGTAATTTAATTTATTACCTTTTTTATACATCAGCTAAAAATCTGATATGTTGTCCGCGTAGCTGATGTATTATAGGTTTATTTTAATTTTTAAAAGCTGAGCACATGTTGTATAAAGCTTTTGCGCTGCATCGCTGGCGTCCGGTCCGGGCCTTGATTAATATAAGCGAAAATCGCGACATTCGGATAATAGCCCGGATTAATAAAATAATACTGTCAATTGTGATGCTAAAATTATATTTATTATATTCAATTTATTAATTACTAGCTTTTGCCCACGGCTTCGCTCGCGTTAATTTAGAATTTGACAATCAATTCGGGTTGTGCTTCTAATAATAATAATATAATTCAATCATGATTCGAAAGACACGTGGCGCCATCTATTATCATAAGAACGTTATTGTTGTTTTCCTCGGTAACAACAATTTTTTTCGGGATGAAAGGTAGGCTATGTCCGTTTCTGTACACCTGATAACGTATATGCAAAATTTCAGGATGATCGGTTCAGTGGTTTAGGCGTGAAAATGTAACAAACAAATAAACAAACAAACTCATTTTCGCTTTTATAATATTAGTTAGGATGTTATATTCTACTGTGGTATCTTGTTTGTGTTATTTTATCCTATACCAGTTTTGGAACGCGGCTTCGCTCGCGAAAAAGTGGGCTAGGTTATGTTAGTAACTGTCCTTTTTTTTATTCCACTTTAAGAAAAAGGAGGAATACTCAATTCGGTTGTATTTTTTTTATGTGCGTTTATCATAACTTTTCTAGGTGAACTTATTTTGATGACTTTTTTTTATTTGAAAGCTGGTGCTTCCCGCGTGATCCCATTTAAGTTTGATCAAGAGCTAACCATTAGTTTTCGAGTTAGCCTTAATAATGCGTATTTGGTTGACTTCGACTACATTGATGATGTTCTCATTTTATTACTTATCTAGTTGGTGTCTGGTTAAAGTCTGTTTTCTCTTTTGTTAAATTTTTGTTTAAATAATATTTACCTGCCTATATCACTCGGTAATAATATAACTTTTTAATTGTAAAGAGAAGAAGAGGTGAAGAATTATTAAAATCGGTTGGTTCGTTTTTGACTTAAATCGTTACAAACAAACAAAAAATCAAATCTTTCCCCTTTATAATATTAGTATAGATTATATCCACTGTTTCGGTAACGCAGTTGTAGTGAATGTAACTGCTGTAGTACATGCAGTGTCGGGTCAGATGCCCGGGTAGAATCAAAGAGTGCCAGTCTTAAATGGGTTTTCCGTCAGCAAATATTCAGTTGTAATACGGACTCTGGAAATGTGCTCGGTGGACGCTAACAGGCTCACTCCCTATTAAGTAGCCAGTAAAACCATGGCTGGTGCCTACCCGTTCGGTGATGTAGGCGTAACGGTATTTATGTATATCATACCTATATTATCTTATCTTGTGTGTGGGGGCCAGTTAGTACAGACCGGCGACACTTCGACCCAGTGGGATCTTTTGTGTCAGCCCCAAGATTCATCCCTTAGCTATCTCCTTATGAATGTACTGCATTAACCGTAGTGTACAATTCAGAGGGAGAAGCCTGAAATCTTTAGGGTTTGGATATGCCAATCCCATCAGACCCATCCTAAGTCCAGCCAATGCGTCGCATTCAGGTGCGATATGGACTCGTCCTGTTCACCACAGACTCTGCAGATCGAATCGTGTGTCATTTTCAATCTGCACAGGAAGTCGTTGGTGCCGAAATGGCCAGTGAACGCTCCTGTAAACGCAGGCATTTGGCTCTTGCTATACCCGCAGAACTACCGGGTGAAGCCTGTGGCTCCGTTTGCAATGAATTTCTTGGAGTGTTCCATATATCATACCTAACTACTTTATATTATAAGCAAAGAATCTAAAGATACACTGAAGGTTGAAGAGTTCCGATTTTCCAGTATTAAGGTGTCTATATTTATATTTGTTAGACAGCAATAAGATTACCCCCTATTACTAATGAACTATGGGCCTCTAAGATATACTTCTGAAGTTATAAACATGATTCCATATTTATCTTCTAAAGAAAATTATTTTGGAATTCTTTGCGTTTATTACTAAAACGTTCAAAGAAGTATATTCATGACTATGTCCTACCCCATTGCTACTGAAGCTATATATATGTAGGTACATATCCACAGATCCTTTCAAGAATAACAAACTCGGGGTCTTGAAAACGGACCCTATTACGTACGCATATCATTACGATATCGGCCGTCAAGAACACAATAATCGTGCCTATTTCTTGCTTCGCATCTAAAATATACCTATAACTTCTGTTTTTTGAGGACATTGATATATAATAATATCAGCCCTGTATTAAACGGTCCCACTGCTGGACACGGACCTCTTCTCAGTGTGAGAAGAGTTAAACCATAGTCCACCACGCTGGCCCAGTGCGGGTTGGCAGAATTCACATATCTTCTAATACATTATGTAGAACTCTCAGACATGCAGGATTCCTCACGATGTTTTCCTTCGCCGTTAAAGCTTGCGACAATTTACTATTTATTACGCACATAAATTCGAAAAGTCAGAGATGCGTGCTTTGGGATCGAATTCGAGACCTCTGCGTGGCAGTCCAATGGTTTTCCACTAGGCTATCGCTGCTATTACGATACGGAACCCTAAAAAGGATGTACGATACAAACTATGACTTCACCGCTATTTAAACGTAGGTGTCCGTGGCAGATAGCAAATATCAAATATAAAATATTAACTACTTCCTTATTTTGTAACTAATTTAGGTAATGTTTGCACAAAAAGATTTCTTTTGATTGCTTTTTGATTTTGTGTGTAAAAATTGTGCATTATCCAAACATAAGTAACTACCCTATCATAACCGACGTCTAAGCAGAGATTTTACATATGTACTCCAATTTTGAATAATATATAATCATGCTACACATAATGATAAACTCCCTTAGGCTCTAATGGTGTCAATTGGAACCCAGCTTTGTATACACAGCACAAAGTATTGAGCACAGTGCTGCTGCTAGAAACAAGTGTTCAGGATAATGCCCAGCGCAGGCATTAGGCCAGAATTCGACACAATTAATGTCACATTTATATAGAATACTAGATTTTGCCCGGGACTTCGCTCGTAACATAAATGTAGCCTACATTAACCTAATTTAGATTATATTAGTAACAGTACTTTTTCGGATGAAAAATACCCTTTTCTGTTCCCGTGACAACGTGTATGCGAAATTTCATGATGATCGGTCGAGTAGTTAAGGCGTGAAGGCGTAACAAACAAATTAACAATCAAACTCAAATTCACATTCTCATTTATAATATTAGATAGTTAGGAGTTAGGATGACAGACGAGACGTGTGTATGTAGTAGGTTAACTGACAATAATTTGTACAGTCTTAAAGATTTTTTGATTTTAAATTGTAATAGTTGCATAATTATTGCATAATGTTAGCATTTGCATGCTATGTAACCGTGGCAAAACATGTATGTGCTTTATTGAATTGTAAGATCATTGTATACCGTGTTTTTTGGCAAATAAATATATTATTATTATTATAATTAAGTGCTTCAGGTCTTAAATGGACCTGAGAGACGATGAAGCATGGTTGTCAGTTACGCCTGCATTCACTCTTCATGCTGAGGTCATTGGTAATTGTTCTCAGGGTACTGTAAGAAGGTATTACTGTCACTATGTACTAGTGTAGGTGCAATTTACTTTATTGTATTTATTGGCACTGGAGGTCCAACTCACTGTAGTTTATCAGAAAGGGTCTAAACTCTTAAGGATATTGAAATAACTCATATTTTTTATTTTATCACCGTTTATATTAATGTTTAAAATTTTATACTATTTATAAATAATACTACTTAATAAATAGTTAATTTTAAATGTGTAACATTTGCGTAAACGTAAGACAATATTATGTAAATCTTATAGAATATATATTATCACACTACAATTTGATATAAAAATACTAGCTTTTGCCCGCGGCTTCGCTCGCTTGGAAGCAGTATTTTGTTTAGTAAATCTGATCCCTTCCCTTCCCCGATCCCTTCTGTACCTCTGACAATATGTATGCGCAAATTCATGACATCAGATTCACATTTACTCACATTCGCATTTATATATTAGTCAGAATTAATGAGACACAATATCCTTTACCACAAAAGATGAAAGTGACAAAACAGCACAACTGTCTTTTGCCACATAACCAAGCTATCCGGTTACTGGGGCGCTGCTACAAAGCCTATGGTTATCTAAGACAATCTCGTACAACTTTTTGCATTTATAAAATCAAGACGGTTTTAAGTAAAATAATAAGTTAAATTCCCAACGTCCCAATCCTAATTGCCTTGGCACCATTCAAAGCCACTTTTCACTAAGTGCAAAATGTTTTTGTTTTCTTATTGTGCTAAAAGAATATGTGAAAATATTCAATTTAAACTTGTGGTTGTTTCTCTTGTTTAAGCATCTTAAGCGTCGTTTGGATTTTAATAATTGTAGACGTTATTGATTTGAGTATTACAATTCTTCTATATTACATTTCTCTTCCGCTATGTTTGAGACAGCTATTCTCTAGTCTAGTCTAGTATTATTTATAATCTATATACATACACTGACATACAGCGGTCAAGCGGACAAAATTTCTTCATAATTTGTTTTCGTTATGTATTATCATACGAACATAGATAATTATATTTTATTTTCTAAATGCATGTCGTGCCCGCCTATAATTATTAAAGCAGCAATATATTATAAATCTCTATTACTTAATAGTATTTATACAATGTTTTGTTGAATGTCCTTAAATAAATGAAGTAAATAAATAATTTGCTCGTAGATATATAAAATATGTCGTCCATATTGATCCAATTCTTTTTAAACGACTTCAAAAAGGAGGAGGTTCTCAATTCGACTGTAAGTTTTTTTCTTCTGTATGTGTTACCTCATATCTCTTTTCTAGGTGAACCGATTTCGATGATTTTTTTTTATTTGATAGCTTCATTTGGTCCCATTTAATTTTGATCCTGACCATTAGTTTTTGTGTTATCCTTAATAATGCGTATTTGGCTACATTGATGATGTTCTCATTTTTGGCAAGAACAAAATAAACAACTGTGTAGGATGGTTTGGGAGCCCTCCGTAGTGTTTCGAAGTAGCCTATTCTAATTTGGTGATGTTCTGATAAAGATCTTCTGTTTTATACAACGGAATTCTTTGATAAATTACTTGTATTTATTGATTGCTACAATCACATACATAATAATATATGTATATGTATTGTTTACACAATTCCAAATTGGTTATTGATAGCATTTAATAGTATGAAATTACGTGCGACTTTTAAACCCAACACAAACAACCAAGGTATACACAAAAAAGCTGATAACAAAATTATTTCTATAATACAAGTTTTAATATGACGCTGAAGCTATTAGGCACCGTAACCCCAGAATAAAACATATCATCCCAACCATATTTGGAATTATCATGTGATGCACTATGGCCAAAAATGATTTAAACGGTATATCCCAATTTTTTCTGTCCAAAACATTTTTCATGTCAGCCCGCATTTTCGAAAGCTTATTTTTGCGCTCTTCACAAGTCTCTTTTGAAATGGCCCTGGAGGTAGATTTCCTATTTTTAGAGAGACGTTTCTCCCTTTCTTCGTTTGTCTCATTTAAACGGCGCTGTCTCATATTATTATGAGCAGCGCATTTACTAGGTCTACCTACCCATATTCAGACAAATAAAATCAGTTATCGAACTTCAGATTCACTAAAAACCGAGAAATAAACAAAATTTTAACAAAAAAGAAAACCGACTCTAAGGAAGAATATTCTAAATTAATTATTATTATTTTTGGAGTCGGTTTCAGCCGCCTGCGCCGCGTGCTGCGCCTATGTGTCCAATTGTGCATGCCAATGTTATGTTATGATTATAGTAAGACATCTCATGTTTAAGTAGTTACAAACCTACGTTGGCTGACACCGACTCCATTAATAACAATAATTTAATTATTCACAAGAATACGCAATTAATTTTTAACTTTTAGTGCATTTTTTGTTTTAGAATATTCTTTCTTGAAATCGGTTTTCTTTTTGTTTAACTTTTGTTTATTAATACTAAGAAGAGACCCATACGCAACAGTAAGACAGTTTTTAAGGAGGACTGATATTACATTATATATTTTAGTCTCGGATAATTTTCAGATACAGTAAAATATCTTTTTTCTTATGTACAAAGTCGTGCCTTGTGATAACGGTAACTTAAAGGTTTTCTTTTTTTTTATTTGAATCAAAGAAAATGTGCTATATTTATCCTTTTACATAACTTCGCCAAACTTTGTAACAGTTTGTTGGCGAACATTGCACTCACTTAACAAATTAAAATTATGTATACACACTTTTAAGACACATTAGTTTAGTATTAGGTACACTATAGTTATTGTTAATACACTTAAACTTTTTAGTAATTAAGAAGAGATACGTTTAACAAACAAAGGCTGTTTAATCTTCAATTTGATCATTAAATATTTGTAACAATGTTTCTTTTAACTTTCCTTAAATATATTTAAGCTGAAACAATTTTCTGGGATAATTATTTTGTTATGTAGTCGTAGTATTATATACATACGTGTTCGTTCACCGTAGTAATTACATGAAAAAGGCTCTTTGTATTTATTTCTTATAGCTTGTCTAAGCATGCAATGTGGAGCTTTAGGTATTTTAAACTCTTCTTTATTATACTGTTTGACACTTAGCATATATTCAACCTTTTGATGCACATGTAATATATTACATATCTTTAAATTGTGAAGCATATAAAAAAGTGCCGTAACTAACAGTCAATAATTCTACTATCAAATATGAAGTCTAGACATCGCTCAAAAGAAATTTTACTTTCGCTTATAATATATGAGCGACATAAATATAAAAAATGTTTAACAATTTATCTCATTGCACTTTTCGCTTATGTTTGCGGATCTGATCGTGAGGTTGCGGTTTCAAGTCCCAGTTCGTGCAACATGTTATTCGAATTTGCGATAAAAATCAGTGGTAGCCAAGATCTAAAATTGTATGTGATGTGGCCCAACATTTCATAAAATGGTTGTATTTCATGATGATATGGCCAGCTAAAACTGACCATATGGTTTAAATGTGAACTTTTGATGATATGTCAATCCACTTTTTGCCATTTGGTTTTTATGATATCAAAGGTTGAATAAAAAAAATTAATAAGAAAGGCACTTGTATTTCAAATAGTTTTGTGTGGTACCGACATTTTACATCACTTTTATATTTAATGAGCGAGCGCCTTATTATTAGCTTTTTTATCAGAATATTTGTCCGCCGCCATGATGCATTCCAAAAATAAAACGATATCGGCGCCTCTAACGGTAGATAATGTAACTATTTTATGATATGATCACGAATTTTCGACCAAATTCAAATCATAAAGTGGCTGTGCGTTCAGCTGTTTATATCACCAAACGCTGATTATTCAATGTTCTGGCCAGAACATATCATGATGTGGGCAGCGGCTATTTTCCAGTTCATGAAATACAATCATTTTATAAAATGGTCGGCCACATCATGAAGTGACCAATTCTAAGATCAGGCCACGACATATTATGCATTAAGTCTACACTAAATAGAGATATCGATTATTCCTTTACATAGATATTAGATTTTTCCCGCGGCTTCGCTCACGTAAATAAAGGTAAGATTAGGATAGATAAGATTAGTAACAGTATCTTGTTCTGGATGAAAGATACCCTATGTACTTTTCTGATTCCCTGACAATGTGCAAAATTTCATGATGAGCGGTCAGTCGGATCGGTAGTTAAGGCGTGAAAGCGTAACAAACAAACAAACTTACATTCGCATTTATAATATTAGTTAGGATACAATGAATAAATAATATTGTGGAAGCTAAAAACTTTCCAAGTAAAGTGAGGGTATAACACACCACTGCTTACCTCATGAAGGCATAGAGCAAGCCGTCTACGTCCGCAGTACATACACAAAGATATCAACATTGATGTCTATTTGAAAAACGGTTGCATACATTCAAAACGGATAGTCAGTTACACATTCACACTGCCCACACCCACATCGATATTCAGGACGGATATCATAAAAAAGTAGATATATAAGGCTCTCCGATATCACGACATAAGTATCCAACGTCGTTACACGGATATGGACGGCCATTTGTCATGATTTGCCGTAACTCCGATTTGTTGGAAAAATATAATGGCTCCTAATCTACGGGAATAATTGATATGGGTTTGAAGTATGCTTATAATTATAATGTTGGGCCTTCATGAGGCAGATGGTAGATAAATGTTTAGGCGATTAAATAGATGACTGTTGTGTGTAAGACGACAAATGTTTGTTGTGATGTTGTTGATTAAATGGTTCACTAGCGTCCGACCGCGGCTTGGGTCCAATAGTATAACTTTAAAACATGGCGAATTTTCTCAGCGATAGTGTAGCTTTTTATTTGCTAAATATTTATTTAATTAAAATGCACGAATAGTTGAGTGGTTTAAGTGGTCGCCTCGCCACTTGCGCCGAGTGTTGTGGGTGCAAATCCTACACGGGACAAAAATTAGTGTGATCTATAAGTGGTTGTTCTGAGTCTGGATGTCCTTTGTGTCCGTAGTTTGAATGTTTTTAAAGTCCCCTACAATACACGAATTATTCCTAGTCCGTGAGTTGTCTTTTTTAGCACAAAATATTTATTATTGTTGATTGAATAGATTCGCTACTGCCGCCACTCCGGAATGTTGTGGATTCCAATTTCACACGGGACAATTATTATTTTTGCGTGATATACAAATGACTTCAGAATTTGGGTGTACCTTATATTCCTGTATATTTGTATAGTACCCCACAACCCAATTCAATAATAGTGATACCTAAGCTTTTTGAAAAACTAAAATTATGATATTAATAATTCTAGTTAATATCATAATTCTAGTTAATTCCTGTAACGTGTAAATCTGCTTCGGAAAGAGAATGTGCTTCGAAGCGACGAATATACACGAGACAACTTCAGAACAGTAATTGGCAATAAATGAGTGATGAAATAAAAATACAATTTCTTGCTGAACTGTTGCCCGCACAAATGATTAAAATAGAAAAACTGTACAATATCAAACTCCCTTAATAGTAGACAGGGTCCTGAAGGGTTTTATTGCTGCTGGTAGCAGAGGAGCTATCTGCCACCTGATAATAAGCGCTAACCATCGCTTATTGACATGGCTATGTTTTCACATAAGTAATTCCAACAAAACATAACATGGCTGTTAAAAAAACATAAAGTGGCAAATAAGCACAAGATCTGCCTGATAGTAAGCAATTACTTTAGCAACACCTGGACCATTACTTGTTTAATAGGGTGAGAGAGAAGGGTCACGGGGTAATTGGAATACGTTTTAATGTTCCGCAATGGTAAGGCATTACTGCAGTAAGCGGTTACCTTAATAACCGCTGCTTATCAGACAGACTGTATACTAGTTTATTTGATTTTACATTAGTTAAGTATAAAAAAAGAATGGTACAAAAAGTTTGCAAATAAACTGTTCAACTGTCAAAATCCGATACTACAAATAACAAGCAAAAATTAAAATGTTTTCAACAAAGTTGAAAAGGCAAATTATAAGTTAGTCCTAAAAACACTCTCTGCTCTATTTGCTTGTACGGAGAGTCTGAAACCAAATAAAAATTTCTTTACCAATGCAAAGGAATTTTTAATTAGAGAAAGGAAATAAAATTAATTAGTAGGTATTTATCGGTGAGCCTTTGATTAAACTCTTGGGCCGACATCCGCAGAGTTCCTTTAATTAATATTAAAAATGTTTTCCACTAGAGTAATTAATGCTTATAATTTGATTTCGTCGGTAACATTAAACCTTTTCAAAGGGTAAAAAGTATTGCTAAGTTATAGTTAATCGAACATTTTAAAAATAGAAATAGAATTGCTCATTGTAGTAATTGGCCGGGCTCAAAGCTTTAAAAAGAAAAAAGTTGCGGTACTTGACATAATTTGTGCTGTGGAATTTGCGACAGTTATTTATTACAAATCAGGCAATACAAAACCTACTAGAAATTTTACAATCAGAGGTTTGTCATGATTGTAACATGTCCAGTTTTGACCCCGGGTTTATCAAGTTACCGATATATTTATTTTTAATATTGGGAAATGCATTGACGCATCCCTTTTTACGGAAAAAGGGGAACCGGAGAGGGTATGTCGGGCTCACCCGGGGAAAAACCGAAAGTCCCGGGTCCAACCAACAAAACCTACCACGGTGTGCCAACTCGGTACCTTAAATGAAGCTACCGATATCGAGTGCAAAAGCCGCTGGTATGCAGCGGCTTCGTTATCTTGATCATTTGCTTCTGCAATGCTAATAGAATACATCTATGTTCATGAGATTACCATTTACCATACCGCCAGCTCGTCGGACTCTCAGATCGAACTATATGTGGCACATACAAATTTCGTTCCCGCGTCGTAGTTGAAATTGAGTAGCGATGATGACTCTATACAAAATTTTGTAAAAAATTCTGTTTCTGGGTAGGCGCCATAGAGCTTGAGCATGCATTATGTGTAAAATGGGAATAAACGCAACTATGCAAGCTTTACGTTCATTGTTGAAATGCTTGACGTTTTGACGAGGTTGAACTGGCTATGATCACAAGTAGACTGCTTTGGTATGTCTAAGTATTACTTTGTGCTTTAGCACGCGTTAATTCACGTTTTCTATAAGATAAATCATGCAATGCAAAAGTAAAAAAAGGCACATAATGTACGTAGTTATCGCGTAAGTATTTGATGATAATAGATGAGAAGATGTTTTAAAACATGAAAGCACAAGGTGCAAAGGAATTTCTGCATTGAACTAACTTCCCAAGAACGACATTTCGAAGTAATCGCGTGTAATAGTATAACCTATTTTAATCTTTGAATTGGAACAGTCAAGAGACCTAGTTAGGTTGTAATACCTTGCTAAGCGGAATGGTATTGAGCATTTATGAAACGAGGTTTTGTGCCTTGTTCTAATACAAGTATTTCAATTGTGCATAGCGAGAGGGGATTCAATCAGTTACTCAACTCTAAATTTAATTAGAATAATTTTGGCTATGCTTATATCCATAACGTTTTGTACGTTGATAAATCGCACCAGTAAGTAATATAAATGAAAATGTTATGCAACAAAGGTGGTAGGCAAACATATGACCCGATGGTAGGTGATTATCGTAGCACTTGTAAAGTAAGTTGTAAGAGCTCTTCTGTATAAGATGGGTTAGGCCATAGTCCACCTCGCTGGCCTACTGCGGGTTGGCAGTCTTTACACATCTTCGAGAACATTATTACTCTCAGATATGTAACTTTCCGTACTATGTTTTCCTGCACCATTAAAGCGAGCGATAAACTATTTAATACAAAATTAAAATAATTTTTATTTGTTTAAACAAATGAAAGTATAGTACATAACTGTGTCTTGCCAATACAATTTGCGTACAAAAATTAAATTGATAAAAACATGAACACACAAATAAATCAAATAATTCATCAAACAAATCTAAGTCTAAATTACATTTATAGCAACAAAACTAAAGTATAATTTAAAGATTTAACAAAAATAACAAAACGTTCTTTTAGAATATAATTCGCACGTAACATCGAAAAGTCAAAATTGCGTGCCTAGGGATCGAAAATCTGAGTGGCTTCCCACTAGGCTATTGCTGCTGCTTCTCACTTGCATATAGATAAATCTATGATCGATATGATTAAATAAATATGTGCTTAGCCTCGAATAGTATAATATGTGTAAGATACTAAATATGTAATTATATTTTACAAAAGTCACTTAAGAAATTATTCTCCCTCTAAAATGCAATTTTTTTCATATATTATAATAACAACTTATAGCTTTACCAAAAATTGTTCAGATAAACAACTGATATTAATTATCGCCACGTACTTACCCGCAGATCTCGATGGAACGTTCAAACATGTCCATGTGAAATTATAAATAAAGGATCAGATTGACTGGGAATGAGGCATATTTTCAGAAATAATAAATCATCTGAGTTGTGTGATGAGAAAAATATTTACCAGACTTACAACCATTAATTATGACCCCAATTCTTGTTTCTTGTACATATTATACAAGATTTTGCCCACGGCTTCGCTCGCGTAAACGTAAGGTTAGGTTAGTAACAATTTATTTTTTTGGATAAAAGGTACTCTATGTCCTATTCTGTATCCCTAACAACGTGTATGCGAAATTTCATTATGATCGTTCGAGTAGTTAAGGCGTGAAAGCGTAACAAACAAACTCACTTTCGCATTTATAATATTAGTTAGAAAGTTAGAATAGGATGTGCAGCTAACTCGACTCACGCGAAGAAGTTGCAATTAGTGACAAAAGATGGCGTTATATTCAAGTGCACATTACTCCATGACACTTGTATTATTTATAATATATATAACATAGATGCTAGTTCGCGCACGCTTAGTATAGTAATACAAGTTGCTATATATACAAATTCCAGTCATCAATCGTCTTTCCGCCTGCTGGACGCTTTTGTCTAGTCTGGTAGAAGGAAACTACTTTTATGAGAATAGATTAGAATAGAGATGAAGCGTGGCACCTAATTTCTCCACAGTATGTCAAACCAGTACCAATCTTGCAATACTAAAGTATAGTCTGCTATACAAACCAATGGAAGCTACTTACGTCACCGTGTGATGTTAGCGGATGTATTAGGTACCTTTGACTAGGCTATGGTATCACAATTATTTATGGTTGATAACTATTTTTCATCAGTCAGAAATTGAAACGCCTATTTAACCATCTATAAACCTTTATACTCTATACCAGACTACAACTCAATGTCCTAATAGCCTTATTAGAAATAAAAGCGTTTGCGCCTTGAAAGCCTCAACGGTTGTCAATAATTCAATCCCAGCTGTCATCATGAAATAGAAGTAGTTGAATCAAGTTGAAAGCTATCTTTTGGCCCGTAAGAACTCTGATAGTAAGCTTTCTGTTTTATAGTTAATTAGTCAGAAAAATGTATACTGCTTTTAAAACTATCGCTCTTTATTATAAAATATTTAATTCTTATTTATAATAATTTTAAATTATTATAAAGAAATAAACTATAGCGCCATTAGCTAGCATAGAACTAACTATTGTAAAGATTTCCAACATCATTGGCCCCAATATCTGTTGTAGATGTTTGTTGCAGCGCTTGTGGGTTTACGAGCTGCCACATCGCCGTTGATGGTTATGTAGCCCTATTGCAGCACGGCATTTCTTGCCGCAGCGAACACATATAGTAAATCGTGAGTTTGTAGGAGGTGGCAAAGCACAACGAAGTTTTTTCTACTTGAGGTCATCCAGCCAGTCTTCATCATGCTTTGCCCTTTAAACTTTTATATCATGGCGCCATTCAAGTCTAGTCACGGCGCGTTTATTCCAACCATCAGTGCGCATTCCAAAACTGTGCATGTCTCTTTGCGTCCAGTATTTGGCTTAAGATGACTTGGCGTCGTTGACTTTCAGGGGCTATACTATAAACGTGACCCAGCTAGTGTAGTCGTCTTTGCTTTAGCATAGCTGTTATGGTGAAACAGCGTGTTTCTTTGAGGACTAGCTCGTTGCTCATTTTGTCCCTCTATGTGATGCCGAGTATTATATTATAGTCCTCCGACATCTCACGTGGAAAGCATTAAGTTTGCGCTCTTGCTTTGCGTATTTAGTCCATGTTTCCGAAGCATACAACAGTACCTATACTAAGGACGCAGGTCTGGTATAGGAGGACTTTGGTATAAATAGTGAGCATGAGGTTCCTCCAAACACGTGCAATAAGCTTACCGAATGTAGTAAAAGCTTTGCCAATCCGAGCATCTAATTCCTTATCGGAAGTTAGCAGGATGTCATGGTAGAGCCAAGGTAGCAGAAGTGAACTGCGACTTCGAGAACTGACGCATCGAGCATGATTTTAGGTGGCTGGTCCACACCCTGTACCATTATGACAGTATTTTTGGTATTGATGCTCATAGAGAATAGATGACAAGCGTGATTAAATCTCGTCACCAAATCCTGAAGTTCACTTTCTGAGTTCGCAACTAGCGCAGCATCGTCTGCATAAAGAAGTTCTCGGGTAAGTAAGTACTTTTTGATTTTAGGAGGTTAATATTGTATAGTTTGCCATCCTTTCTAGTATGCAGATGTAGTACAACGTCACAGTTTTTAAAAGCAGTCAGTCTCAATGCTGAGAAGAAGAAGATCCCAAAGTGGGTAGATTAAAAAAAAATTATACTTACACTTTCTATATTAAAGTCAATAGAGTCGGATACCATAGTAAAATTTTCGTCTGCACGGATGGCGTAGTGGTTTATATAGTTATTTATATAGTCGCCATTGCCACTGCGCGTTGAATGTTGAGGATCCCCACATGGAATAAAAAATTGTGTGAGTTTTTCCGAGTCTAGATGTTCTTTGTGTCCGTTGTTTGAATGTTTGTTAAGATCCTCGCGACACAGGATTTATTTCTAGTGCGTATTCAATTTTGTACATATACAAGGCCTGTCTTAAATTTACATTTATAAAAATGTATGACTTTGTCGTATAGGTCTCGTATTTTTACCATTATAACTGTTAAATGTAACATAGAAACTTTATAATCACAGACGTTTGCCTTACCTCGTCAATTTGCATTTCTTTATATTTACAAATGCGATTAAAACCCGTTGTCTTACATTGTATTAGAAGAAATTTAAAAATAGCGAAAGCCAAGAAATGATATACAACAACTATGAATAGAAAATATAATTAACTTCTATACATAATATACTATAATTGATTCTCGGACGTTAAAACCTTTTTAAATATGTACTCGTATTATAACATATTTATGAAATAAGCCCTTTTGTTTCTTTGCTATTGTGTGCATTTCCCGATGATAAATTAATTTAAATTGCTATAAAATTTTCGACCAAAATCTCTTCAAATACCCTCTTTGTAAGTCCTGTGTCTTCACGGTGTAATCCTCTTAAAGTCTTTCATAAATCAGTACCCTATGAAAAGGAGATCGTTTGTTGCAATTCACATGGCTTTATAATTTCAGTTTAGATGAATTCCTATTTTAAAAACGAATATTTATAAATCATAAGCGATCTATTATTATATGGCATTGTATAAGACGGTACGCTTTCACCGATCATTTCTCCCACATACGTGCAAGCTCTGGAATGAACTGCCAGCTTCGGTGTTTCCCGAGCGCTATGATATGTCCTTCTTCAAACGAGGTTTAAAGAGAGTTCTTCTTTCACGGTAGGCAGCGGCTTTGCTGTGTCCTGACATTGCTGAAGTCCATGAGCAGTGGTTACCACTTTCCATCAGGTGGGCCACTTGCTCGTCTGCCACCAATGGCAATAAAAAAAATAAAAAAAAATATGGCAATATCTGTCTTTAAGGGTCAAACAGTAACTAAAGTCATGCAACAGCGATTTTAATATAAGCAAACCTATTTGCTAGCTCCTATCATACGCAGAGTGCCGGCCGATATTGGTACCGGCCCACAGTCTATGTACTATGAATGTGTATTGCTTTTTCCCTGAAATATCGAAGCCAGCTTCTGCAAAATGCCCCAGAAACAAACAAAACACAACAAGTGCCTTTTTGGCCTTAAGAGGAAATGCCGGTATCAAAACATTTAAATAAAAGCTTTTTATCCATTGCTTTTGCATTACATTTGTTTACCAAACGTCTGCAATTTGTACATGTATTGAGAGAGTAATCAAAAGATTTTTCAAGAATCAGATGAGTAAGAATATTGTCAGGACCAGAATATTTCAAAAGTTCTCAAGAATTTTTTAAGGATTCTGGTCCTTACTTCGTAATAATGAAATACTAATCTAAACAAATATTATAAATGTGAACGAGAGTTTGTATCTTTGTTACGCTTTCACATCTTAACTACTCAACCAATGTTAATACCATTAAGCATACATGTTTACAATGGCATGGCATAGAAAATAACATACCTTACATACAAAAAAGGTACTGTTCCCGAGAGATATAAATTTATTGACAAAATCTAAATTAACACGAGCGAAGCCGCGGGCAAAATCTGATAAATAAAAACTAAGCATACGAACATGAAAGTGGTAGATAGAAAGTAAATGATAATAGAGATCATTTTGTAAAACTTAAAACGTTGACTTTATTATAAGATACTAACAAAAATGAATTAGTTTTATAGGCATATGAGATCTTATTAGAATATACCAGCGTATATTAGGCGTATATGTATCCACCTGGCAAATTCCGATATTATTGTCGTTTTAGATTACCTTCCTTTCAACCCTCGTCGTGTGAAAGTGACATTTAATTTAAGAATATTCTGTATAAAAACGTTACCGAAAAATTTCAACAAATAAAAATTATTTCATGTCAAAATATAGGTAAATTTTGAAACGTGTATTTCCACGATATAACGAGCAAAATATATCTAAAATAAGGAAACTTACCCGAGGGCCTTATTTAAGAGATATTCAAGTCTAATGTCATATTTTTGCTCATAGCAAAATTTAATGATGATATTGTATATTAGATATAATATAGAACTTTTATATCTCTTATCTTTATAAACTTTTTCTATAGCTGTACTTTTTTTTTAAATGACAAAGTAGATAGATTCTGCAAATTATTTCGGCGTGCAGAATACCTTACGATGTGTTCTTACAGTATTAAATAGCTCAAGCGGTTTCAGGCAGGTCAAAATCTAGATCATATCTTTTGGCGTCTATCTCAGTGTTTAGCAGTAAGTAATCAAAAAGTTCTGGACGTTGTATTCAACACTTTCGACTCGACGTCTTCAAAGCTACAGGCCTGGTCAAGTATTAATTTGACGGCCTCAATGGCGTAGTGGTTAGTGTAACCGACTGCCACGCCTGAGGTCGCGGGGTCGATTCTCGCACAAGTCAAACATTTGTGTGCATAAACATGGATGTTTGTCTTGGTCTGGGTGTTTCTATGTATAATATGTATGTATTTACAAAAAAAGTATATAAGTATGTTTATCCATTGTCTAGTACCCTTAGTACAAGCTCTGCTTAGTTTGGGCTAGATGAAATTGTGTGTATGTGATAGAATATTATTATTAATTATAATTATTAGTTTTAAAGCATTGTAGCTCCACCCTCCTTTTAAAAATTTTGCGCATATACATACATATGTAAGCAGATTAATAGATCTGCTGCTAATGTTTTCGTATGTTGCGTTATGTCCATATACGAAATATTTTTTCATATATAAAGATAAATAAAAACACAGTTTTAATATTATTAAATGAAAGTGTGCGTTATATTATATATAAAGATAATCAATCTATCAATCAAATGGTAGAGGCTTGCATCTAATAATGGACTGGAATAGGTCAATTCCAGTCCATTATATACAAATACACCTTCCGCATTTAGTCTATTTAACTTAGCCACCCTTTTCGGGTCATAAGTCCACCGGGACGAGTGGCGTCATACCTTGCATTCCGAAATTCATCTTTACTGTTCTAAGACTCTTATGCTATAACATTGGTATTTTGTCCCGTTGTCACTTAACTTACTTATTCCGGGAGCTATCTCGTAACTTTAGTTCTTAGAGGTATTCGATAACCATATGTTTGATTCCTTCCTCAGAGAAACTATTTTTGTTGATTTGATTTGATTGATTTTCATATTGGTCCCTTGGCATATTTAAGTGTGTGAGATTTTAGGGTACCAGTTTTGGGTCTTCACCCGACAAGTATTGTTAGGTTTTACTGTTAGGTAATTTGTAGTAGTAGCACGGAACGTCAGATGTTAAATAGGGTCACTATTTCGTGGCATATAAAATGTAACGTACATTTTATTAAAAACAAGGAAGAGAACGGGATGTCAAAGCAGCAGAGGACAAGTGGAGTAACTTTACTATTGCCTGATGATGTGCATCTATTCTACTGAAGATCCTTGCATCTTCATGCAAAGATCTTCAGTAGAATGTTTAATAGAAAGTTGTGTTCTAGTTTCTAAATATGTAGCCCTATGTATTAGGGTTTTCAAGTATCTTAAGAAGGCGATGCACAGTCAGCAGAAAGTCTCTAATCTTTGTCAATTGCGCTGGCTGATTCTAGCGTATCAGATTTTCATCTGGCAGGCCATAACCAATTAATGTAAATGTTGGCGAGCATTCGTGCTCATTTACATAATTTGTATAAAAATATTACCTGTCTCTCATTCGTTCTCTTTCTTTCTCTATCTTTCTCTCTCTTCCTCTTCCTCTAAATATCTGCTAATACTATTAGTGTGTAATCAATTACAAAATACTTAACAATATACATCAGCGAAAAAGCTTCAATATACCGTTTGAATTATTTAGTCCAAAATATCGCCCTACATATCTCATGCTTTCCGATTTCTCTTTGACTCTGCAGACCGAACTGAACGTTACTACAGTCGAAATATTGATTGCAAAGGTCAGAGAGTTCATTTGTTATTCCAGTGGATTCTACTCAAATGTAAACGATCTGCCAAAGGGAAAATCGAATTCCAAGTTTGTTACAAAAATATAAAGTAGTTTTAGAATTGTGCGGAGGCAAATGAGTTGAATAAGAACAAGTCATTGATATTCTTGTGATCTACGGTCGCGAATTGGGTATACTACTGCCTTTAAAAATAAACAGATGTTTATTATATAGGAGATATAACACACACACACACTGCATAGACAATTCCTAAAATTATGTTTGTATGTTACTTTAATAAATACCAATGAGCCAACCGACAATTGAAAGTTTACTAAATAGATTTCTGTGCTTTACAATGTTTGAAGAATTATAACCGAAGTTTAAATCATAATATTATTCATGATAACTATTATGTACCGTAACAAGCGTTTTCTTAGTGATAGTGTAATATATCATTTAGAAAACGCTTATATTACACAAGCTTTGTTTTTATGTACAAAGGAGCAAAGCGTATAATTATATATATTTTATATTTGATTTTAAAATGCATAAATCGAATATAAAAAGAAAGTAAATTTAAATAAACATAGACACATCCTATGCGGGAAGATTTATATGTAATTATAAAAGTCTATCTACAAACATAAATAGATTCACGCCTGTTTCTCAGAGGGGTAAGCAGATACTACGGATTTCCATTAGCTACCATCCTGACACACTTCTCAGGCATTCATTCACTTTCATCACATTCCTCATACACGCTCGGCGGTTTAAGATGCTCTTTTGCGTAGTAGAGCCACGCTGATTTCAGCATGAATGGGCCCGGCTCGACCGGAGAAGGACTACCTTCTCACAGAATATCGACGTGAAATAGCATTATTCCTACTGTTGTGTTTCGTTCGGTGAGTGAGAGTGCCGGATGCCCAATCACCCCCTTACCCCCTTCCCGCTCCTTCTCCTTCCCACTTCCTTTCCTAAAGGGTCGGCAACGCGCTAGTAATGCCTCTGGTGTTGCAGGCATCCATAGGCTACCGTAACCACTTACGATCGGGTGAGCCGTATGCCTGTATGTCACCTTAATTGTATAAAAAAAAAACCTGGCCTTTGTTCAGAACGTTCTGATCTAGAAACGTTCGCCTAGGTCTTTCCTCTTGCGACTGTTCCATTCACACTAGTCTTATAAACTTTCTTAGTCAGTCTTTTCTCGTCCATTCTTACTACATGCCCAGCTTAACATACATTCTCTAATCACACTATTCTTTATTTTATCTTTCAAGTCTATCTATAACATAATTTGATTGCATGTAGAACGTAATCCTAATCCTATCCTAACTTCCTAACTAATATAATAAAAGCCAAAATGAGTTTGTTTGTTTTTTACCTTTTCACGCCTAAACCACTGAACCGATCATCCTGAAATGTTGCATATTATTATACGTTGTCAAGTGTACAGAAACGGACATAGGCTACCGTTCATCCCGAAAAAAATTACTGTTCCCGAGGAAAACAACAATAACGTTCTTATGATAATAGATGGCGCCACGCGTCTTTCGAATCATGATTGAATTATATTATTATTAAAAGCAGAGTACAACCCGAATTGATTGTCAAATTCTAAATTAACGCGAGCGAAGCCGCGGGCAAATGCTAGTCTCTAATAATCCAAAACAAATAACAAAATCTCTATCACTAGAATTTATCTCTATGTCAATACATTGCTACTACTTTTACTGACAAACCACACGAATAAAGCGACGTATAGAAGCCCGTTAAAATATAAATTCATAACAAAACCTTATAAGAACAGCAGTTATTTTATAGCAACATTTAGAAAAGTCTTGAGTATAGTTCTGTATGGTTCCTAAGAATTCCGACTTCTACTGCAAATTCTGCGGCACTAAATAATTACAATTAAGTAGTTATAATTAAGCAATGAGGCTAGGACAACATTTCCCATGAGTGATACAAAAGGCAATTAAAGAATTCCCACACGTGATTGGTGACCACCAATCAACTGTCCTCGGGCTCATATTACATTCATCAGTCTTCCAACCATTGATTGTTCGTTAAACTGTTCTCCAGGGACGGTGGTGGAATAATAAAACTTTACTGGCTGTTGATAGAATGTAGGTATAGTTTTATTTTCCATCGGCATTCGAAAACAATATTTTTTTACTTATTTGCAGCTAGGTTTTAGTAGGCGATATTACATTTTAGATTTACAAAGGATATCTCTTCGTCACTAAACTACTTTACTACGTATAAGTTTACTTTATTTCCGCACCGTACGCGTAGGTATTTACCAGCCTCAATACGGCGTGGCAATAGTACCTAAGAACTATACGTATTACGTTTTGTAAAATTCAGTTTTTCTGAAAGGAAAATCAAGCACTACTGTAAGTTGTATATAGCAATCAATCAATACAAAATTATCTTAAGAAACGGTCAAATGCATGTCACTTGCAATGATTGATTGACTAAATTTGCAACAGCCAATCAAATCACTTCACATGAGTTTGATTTTGACATATCATTGATTAGTCTTTCTGAAACCGGGAGTTAGAGTTTACATTTACGACACGTACATGATTCAAGTTCATGCTATCAAATTGTTGCTCGTAATTTACCATAAGGCATAAAATAAGATCATAAAATAAGATTGCTATTCTATCGGTGTTCTTTGTTCAGGAAGCTAGATCATATTCTTGTTATTTATCCAAATGCTGGTTTTAAGGCTCATGCAGGTATCATCATTGCTATCAATAAAGCCAACGATTATAATAAAATTTACATACTCATTGACTCGTCAATTGTTTAAATGCCAGACAGAATTGAAAACCTATTGTGTCTACTCACCAGTGTGCCATTGGAACTCAATAGGTTAAAACATTTTCAAAGTAAAAACAAAAGGTATTATTACACATAAAGTTTGACTAAGCTCTCGAACAGTCTCTCTAACATTGGAACTCGCTTGGGAAGTAATCAATACTAAAACGTTATTAAAACTAGGTAACTAAGTACATAAACAAACATTTCACTCGGTGGTAAAAAATTGATACAATTTGTGCACCAAAAGTCAATCAGTCAGCAGTCCGTTACAGTCCATTGTTTTAGGCAGTTAATCCCAACGGAGACATACCATGATAACAGCGAATAGGTTAGTAATTGATCCAATTTGATAAAAAATAAATACCAATCAAATCAATTAGACCTACTGTGGGGGATAGTTGTTACTAGGAATCACGCTTGGTTTTTTATAAATTTGATTTATCATTGAATGTGGATCTTTAAATATACACAATTACTTTTTTAATTATGTCTGGCGTTCCACGAAACAGATAAAGCAATATTTAAAACAGCAATGTATTTTAAATGAGCGCAGTCGTTCATATTTGTACAAAAGGGTCAATGAAACACGAAATCAGAAAGTGATTTCGTGGTCCACACTCCACCACAGTATCCAAATACGGGTCGGCTAATTATGTGCTTAAGCACAGCCATTGATTGCTGATTTTCACGGTTTCCTACAAAATTCTACCAAAATACAATAGCGTAATAAATTGACTTAGTTTTACGCGAATGTTATACATTGACATTAAATTACTTTGTACGCGTTTTTATCGCGTTACTTATCAGCAGATTTATAAACGTTACTAGTGAACGTTTGTGTGTGTGCGCATGTATTTACTTCGGGGATGTATACAGAGATAAATGAAAATATAATTTCACTGTTCATTTATTATACTTTACATTAAAACAAGGTTACATAAGATATTACTTAAATGCGCGTGCGGTCTTAGTGCGGCGCTCGGAATAACTGTACTGTAACACTGAGCTTCGGTTCACATAAACGTACAAGCGACAGACTAAACATATGCGTCAGCGTTCCCTACACCTACTATTTAAGCCATTTCAAATTATTTAAACTATTTAGATTTAAATTTACAATTTCCACAATGTTTCGGTTGCTGTTCACCAGCCATGTACACATGCCACCAGTAAAAATATAGGTAGATTTAACTTCATTTTCAACAGCAATGTGACAATGAGTTTCATACGACGATATAATTATATTGCTCCTGTGTGAACTCTACACCTTGCCCACATAACTGTAACCAATTAAGTAGTTCTATTATAACCTGAAAAGCAAGACATTCAACATTTTTGCAACGAAAGCTGCAACTACAGCTCCTTAACAAATGCAATTGCCGTGAACGCACGCTTCAAATTTAATTGCCGCAGGTCGTAGGTAATATAAACAGTTTGACTTCAATAACACGACCTAGATAAAGTCAGCGAAAACCAGTTCACTGTAGCCTGCTAATGGAATCGTGTCGTCGGGCGCAACACCATTCCAGATTAACTTTAATTAAGTGGATGTTATTTGAAACTTCAGCCCTGAGGAAATTTATCCTGTTACATAAAGCTATATATGGGATAGGTACAGCCCCGTTCACATTCTTATTTGCGTATACAATGTTTGTATTTTATATTGCGGATTAGAACAATAATTAAATCTGCCCGCTTTGCAAGAAGTTACTGCTGGGAACGTATCGTTGGATTTAATTTGTTCTCTTTAATGGGTGGTGTTGACGTCTTATATTGAAAGGTTCACCCTACGAGTAGAATATAGCATTTAATAATATATATATATATATATATATATATATATATATATATATATATATATATATATATATATATATATATATATATATATATATATATATATATATATATAATATCAGCGCTGTATATACACCGCCCCACTGTGTGTGTGTGTGTGTGTGTGTGTGTGGGCACAGGCAACTTCTCAATCTGATAAGGGTTAGGCAATAGTCCACCATGGAACCCAGCGCGTGTTAGTAGACTTCACATATCTTTGAAGACATTATGGAGAACTCTTAGACATGCAGGTTTCCTCACAATATTTTTCCCTTATTGTTAAGGCAAACGATAATTAACTAATAAGTAATACGCTCATAACTTTGAAAAGTCAGAAGTGCGTGATTTGGGTTCGAACTCGTAACCTCTGCGTGGCAGTCCAATGGACCCCTACTAAGCTATTGCTGTATTTTTTTACCAATACTTATATTTATACTCTCTATCGAACCTCGATTGAATATTATGTTTTCATTTACGCGGTTATATCAAAACCGAAAATGTATTTATACGCTCCGTAAATTAAATTGTGCACTAGGCTTGCAACACTAAATGAACATTTACAAGTAAATTCGTGCTCCCGTTCAAATTTAGCAATTCCAATAGATACAAGGTAAGTAATTTGAAATGAAAATCAACAGAATGCGGAACTAGATACCCGAACAGTTTGTCGAGTAATTAAAAATGCTTTAGAAACGGTATGAGGTAACTCATTGCTTTATTTGCTAATTGAACTGAATAAGTTGTCTTTGAATGAAGATAAAGAAAGGTAGAATTAATAACCAAATACAAATTTGCTTCTTTACCTAATTTGAAAATAAAATGAATTAATCAAATAGAAAGTCTAGATAAATATTGAATATTATAGCAGGTAAACATTTTCGTAAACATCAGACGCCATTTTTGCTGGTGAAATATTTCATAGATTGTAGATATCTGGCGCAACGACAGAGCCATTAACTTATCTAAAACAATTATCAAAGCTCGATAAGGGATAAAATTAATTGCACAGCCAAAGCGAAATTTTTGGGGAAAGTTGTTACCCCTAAATTACGGTTAGCCACATTAGATGTAAATGACTAACACGTCCGAGTTATCTCAGCCTGCAAATTCACTTTGGCCAGAGTCATAAAAATGATACATTGGTGTACTCTAGTGCGGCGTCTCGAGGCTTAGAGGCTCAGGACATCGTCCTGAGGGAACGCGTGTACCATAAACATAATCGCTCTCATCAGCTGTGCCATATCGATGGGAGATCGCGCCTACATTTTTATGGTGTCCCGTTTACGAGCTGCCAGAGAATTTGTTTTCATATAAACTTTTATGAGCAGTTGATCGCGTTCTGCAATGAAGAATGTGTTCTAACAGAACGTTAGTAGCACTAAAATAAATCGCGTTATTTCGATTTTCCTGATCTATGGTTTAGTTTAGATGGTGACATAATGTTTTATTCGTAGCCGATACATCAAATCATCGTTAAATCTTCATTTTAAGGCTTGCCGTTGCTCGTTGCTGTTACTTTTGTTTTATAAAACATGTATATTTTGTGTAGATTCCTTTAGTGCCTGCTTATACTTTGGTATAGTACGTTAATGCTATGGTAGTGATGTTAATACTTGTAGATATACAAGGTTGGGAACTCTGTACGAAAAACTGCTTATGTAGCCTTTCGGCGACGGCGCGCATAAATTGCACAAACTTTTTTGACGTTCTAACCTTCTTTGCTATCTATTTTTCTTAGACAGAAAAAAATCACAGTAAACTCTCTTGGAAATTGAGCTTCTCGTACCTCCAACATATTATCCCTATAAATTTACCTGACGTCCTCAATATTTTAGACGTTTTCACCGACCTGACCTCTTTTAATAAATCCTTATGTATATATACGTGAATGAATGACTGTAGGCTTTCTCGGTTTGTATTGTATGACAAGATACAATTGATATTGTTATAGATAAGCTCTCTGTATCTTCTCTGGCGTACATTACGAATGCGGTTTTGCTCAAATTCATTTATTTACATATTCAAGTTTGAGGTACGTCGTATTCTCTCTTGCCTTTGTACTCTAAGAAACTATAATATACGGTGTTGAATATACAATAGCTCTGTGGTCCGGCACAGATTCATAAAATATCAATATATTCAAAAGCTAGTGAATATATTATTTGAGAGATGAGGCACAGGAAAATTCTCGCTTAAGCTTAACATTTTACCTTTAAAGAACATTTCTCAGTAACCTTTGTGAGTATATAGTATCATTGAGTCTAGTTTCGACGGCGCTGTTTCCCTTTCTTATAAAGTCACTGAGCTAATAACGCAACATGTAGGTTATATCACTAGTGTAACAATCGTCTACAGCTATGGTTGCTATATTATACCTTGCCTCTCCAATAAGATAAGGAAGCAATCTATTAATTATATATCAAACAAAACACATTGCACATATAGAATGAGTGATATATCTAAATTCAAACAAATCATTCTAATGCTTCTAACTTCTTTCATTTTGTTTATATTTGAGTCGGACAATAAGTGCTATAAGTATCCAAAAGTCATGATGTCTAAATAAATAAATGGTATCAATATTTATTGCGACAAAATCCGTAATAATGCACTTAATTCCAAAAATATTATGGAACCTAATATCAAATAATAAACAGTTTATTTTAAATTTATATAAGACTGGATTTTGCCGGCGGCAAATATATTATTACTAGGAAGTGGGATAGGTTCTGCCCGTCACTTCATCCACGTGAATCCCATGACAACGGCCACCGATATAAGAGTATCCTACGTGTTAATTCAAGAAACGGTCTGTCTGTGTACCAAAACTCATAAACAACATCGTTCTACGCCTGTGTAAGTTATATATTACTTCTATTATTTTCATATTACTTCTTGATTTATGTAATTATTTTATGTCAGCCTCGATGGCGTAGTGGTTAGTGTAACCGACTGCCACGTCTGAGGACGCGGGTTCGATTCCCGCACAAGTCAAACATTTGTGTGCATGAACATGGATGTTTGTCATGGTCTGAGTGTTTCTATGTATAATATGTACGTATTTACAAAAAAAAGTATACATACATAGATTCACGCCTGTTTCCCAGAGGGGTAGGCAGAGACTACGGATTTCCATTTGCTACGATCCTGACACACTTTTCTGGCTTCATTCACTTTCATCACATTCCTCATACACGCCCGTCGGTTCAAGGAGCTCTTAACATAGCCTTTGTCCAAAAAAAAAGTATATAATGTTTATCCATTGTCTAGTATCCATAGTACAAGCTCTGCTTAGTTTGGGCTAGATGGTGTTGTCTATGTTATAGAATATTATTATTATTATGTAAGCATCCAGACATCACAAACTTTCACATTTATAAAAGCAAGTAAAATAGATTCTGCCCACAGCATCAATATCAGATTATGGAGAATATTAACCAACGTACTCGAATAAGTGTATGTATTCCACACTTATTCGAGTATGTTGGTTACATATTTGTGTGCAATTTACAAACCACCTATTGCGAGAGATGGACGTTTCGGGAATTAAATCAGCGTGTTTGCACAGTCAAACTAATGACTTGTAATTATTGAACAGTGGTTAGACATGCACTCGGATAATTACAGCGGTTGGTCACATTTTCATTTAAATCCACTTTTAACCTTTCTCTAATTACATAAATAACACATTTGTTGGTTGTTTTAATATCGATGTTAATTATTTTATAGTTTGTAATGGTATGCGAATAGATTCATACGGTGTGAAAGAATATATAGTTTGTATTTACACGTATTTTATTTTGTTTCGTGTACGTCTATGTGAACATAATGAGGTAAACCAAGATGGTAAGACCATGTAGAAATAATGAATGACAAAAGATTGACCAACTACGGCAAATGATTTAATAGGACTGTCAGAAGGTACAGTCTTAGGAACGAAGAAACATTCTACAGAAAGGCCAGATTAAAAGTTTTATAAACATATACCACCTTAGTTCTACGGCATTTTGCAATTTAAGTTAGTAATTTTGCTTTCTTAGTACGTTTACTACCGCGTGAAAAATGAAATAAGATTAGTATCGTAGCAAATATAAATCTCTAGATTCTGTCTACCCATCCAGGAAACATTAATGTATATTCACTGCACGAATGTCGTAGTGATTTAAACGGTAGTCTTGTAACTGCCACTGCGCCGAGTGTTGTGGGTTCGATTCCCGCACGGGTCAAAAATTCGTGTGATTCACGAATAATTTTACGAGTAACAATGAAACAACGGCCTCATAGACCACCCAGTCATTGAGGCCGTTGTTTTATTGTTTGTAAAGTCCCTTGTGACACAGGAATATTTTTCTCTAGTATGAGAGACGACCATAAAAACAATCATGTATCATCTTTATAATATTAGTCATACTCCAACAAAGATCCTGGAAAAATGGAAGGTATTAATTTTTCGAGGCGTCGTTTTATAGACCATTGTTTTTCAAATGAACCTACGTCATCCTACATTTCATAGGTGATTAGTAACTAATTACAACGTTTACATTATTTTAGTAATCACTAGCTATTACCCGGAGTCTTCGCTACCGTGGTATTTACCAAAAAAAAACAGTTTTCGCGGGACCCTAATTTAAAAAAAATAAACTCAGCTTAAGTTACTCCTTACAAAATCAGCTATTTGTCAGTGAAAGTTCCGTGAAAATCGTTTCAGAGATTAGCCGGAACAAACAGACAGACAGACACAAATTTTAAAATTGTTTTTTGATATACATACATACATAGATTCACGCCTGTTTCCCAGAGGGGTAGGCAGAGACTACGGATTTCCATTTGCTACGATCCTGACACACTTTTTTGATATAAGTATCGTATATAAAATAACAGCTTTTTACCAAATGCTTATGAAAGTTCATATACATTAAGTAAACAGCTGTTATTTTGATATTACAAACATACACTTTAATTTTTATTGATTTGTATATGTAGATTATAATTATGTTGTTTGTAAATTTCCTCGGGGGTACATTTTATTTGTATGACGGTAAATTGGCTTTATAACCAATTTATAGAAAATAAAATAGAATTATCTTGAAAATTGTCTTATTTATAGTAAAACACATCATTACATTTGTATATTGCCTTTATTTAAAAATAAGTGAGGCTGAAATAATCTAACTTTTCAACGTGAATTCTTGAGTACTTATTATTTTAATCATTATAAATTTGTTTAGGGAAGACCTACCGTTTAGTCTGTATATCCCATAGGAATATATGTATACTGGGATATGAAGTACATACATACATAGATTCACGCCTGTTGCCCAGAGGGGTAGGCAGAGACTACGGATTTGAAGTATATCTGTGTAAGTTAATTCAGAACATGTGCCTAGTTTTCTCCAAATATTTTCAATAGTATAGCCGTTACTAAGTTACAAACATTAAGCCATCTTTAATTTTTTTAAAGTTTTAATATAAGTTTCTACCCGCGGGTTTGCCCACGTGAAGCCAACGAGAGTACCAGGTTAAAATCGAATCCAATTTGCTAGTCCTGGACATCCTAACTAATATTATAAATTTTTGTTTGTTACGCTTGCACGCCTTAACTACACGAGCGATCATCAAATTACGCATACAAGTGGTCAGGGGCACAGAAAAGGACATAGACACCTTTCATCCAAAAAAGTATTGTACTCGTGGGATAGAAAATTGACATAACCCACATTTACGTGGGCGAAGCCACGAGTATAAACTTGTAGTTTTATCTGTGCCAGGTCTTAACCAAATCCGTTGAACGACTTAAACGTGATAAAGTAACTAACATCTAAACATTTTGACAAAGTTTAACGTAACAAAGAAACTACTATATCTGGTCTATCACTTGTAACACAATGGACTTATTTTCGAGTCTCTTGTAATGTGAATACTTACGGTTGTTTATTTTTATCAATTAGTTTGAAACTTGGGAGTTCCATAGAGAGTGCAATACTCTACTTAACATTTATGTCTACTGCTCAACACAACCGAAACGCTTGCTTTAATGTATTTGACACTGAACAAAGAAACAAACATGCCGTTATGCTGAATGATATTTCAAATCCTTGTTAACATTATTAACGCGAATGTGAGTTTGTTTGTTACGCCTTACTACTCGACCAATCGTCATGGAATTCGGCATACACGTTGTCAGGGGTACAGGAAAAGACATAGGGTACCTTTTATCCAGAAAAAGAGCTGTTACTAATCTAACCTATCCTGCATTTACGCGAGCAAATCCGCGGGAAAAATCTTGTACAAAATATGTATGTTATATTTACGGTTGTATGGCGAATAATAAAAATACGTCTAAGGGTTTCCTTTGTACAATATAGCTATATTGTATAAAGAAAACCCTTATATAGCTATATATAGGCAACAAAACCATAAAGAAAACTGCTATGTGCGTGTTAGAATCGGCACATTGAAAGGTGTTCCGTAGAACGTTATCTGTTAAAATTTACTTTGTTAACTTACCTGTTTCAATACTTTGATAGATTTAGAGTAGAGTAAAATATTGACAATTACAGAATATCCATTCTATTTGAGGCATAAGTAAGCTAGCTTAAAACAATGTTATTACTGCGATCGCTCAACTGAAAATGACGTGCAAGTGAAATTATACATATCATATCTTATTGTAACGAAGTATTTAAGAAAACACTTATTTTTTTTATTGTTACAGAGTCTACTACCCGCTCCTTGAAACATTAGGGAAAGGGAAAATCATAATATACAGACATTCAGATAAATTAGGAGGAATAGAAGATTTCAGTGGGCTAAGGAACCATAAAAAGGCAAGTAAACATTATATTAAACACAATAGTAGATATCTAAAGAAGCTAACTTAATATTTACTCACACAACAAACGGTAACATTTTATTGCGAAATGTAACCCACAACGATTTTGTTTTTCTTGCTTTACATGTTTTATATATGGTGGTATGTGTATAAAAGTTTTAATGGTTTCCACTTTAATGCTCAACAATATGTGAATGTTCTTTCTTCTTTCTCTTTCAGGTGTTACATTTTTCCGTGACAAAAACGAGCAAATTTCGTGCTACTTGCAAACTTATTAGTTCAGGCATATTAGGGGTTTCACCTCGGAATGAGAGATAGTCAGCTATAAACTTGTATAAACCTTCATTTTGACACCCTAAAACTTGTCTCAAAACCTACTTATCGTAGGGTGTCCGCGACTACCGATATTCCAAGGTCAAAGGTCAAAATATCGATTTTTTACACATTTATTGCAAATATCTCGTTTCCTACGGGTTTTATGTTATTTGTATTCATTATAAATATTGTAGAGGATTAAATTCTCTACAATTTTTGTTTAAACATTTTTTTATATCTTGAACCATTTTCGAGATAGAGGGCAGAGCGCGCGCAGTGTTTAACTATTTAGAGTATAATTCGAGGTCAACCTGTAGTCCCGATTAAAAACACGCCGTATTAAGTTTATAAATTATTGATAAATATATAATTCTAAATAATTTGCATTTTTTATTATATATTACGTTATAATTAATAATTTTTTTCAATCATTCAGTATCTATTCATTTAATAACACTTACCTACTCGTGTAATTATAAAGTTATTAAGGGAAATACCTTAATTATTTTTTAATTCTAATCTTATTTATACTAATTACTTCCTAACTAAATAAAAAGAACAGAATTAATTTTAAATACCATTTCATACATTTATGAACGTTGAAATTTTAAATTGAATAATAATAAGAACTGCAAGTTCTAATTTTAATTTTCTTCTTCTTCTTCATCATCGTCTTCTAGTCGCTGTAAAATTTCAAATACCTCTGTGTTCTCGTCGTCAACGACATTTTTCTTCAGTTCTTCCAGAATTTCGGGGTCAAAAGTACCGTCTTCATTGATATCACACTGATATAATAGTGAAGCATTAAGACAAGCTTGCCCATTACGCTGGCCGCGAGCTAAAGAGCACTGCAACCCTGCTTTCCTGCATCCACATCGCGATCCACAACAGGTCATAACAGGTTCCAGGAATTCATCACGCATTATCCAACCCCAATTCTGGGGTAAAATACTGATACATAAAAATACTTCTTCTCCCTAGCCTTTATTATTCCCAAGTCACTTAGGGTCGCCTTTCTAGTCTAACCGGATTTGACTGCATATCAGTTTTTATACGAAGCGACTGCCAATTGACCTCCGCAATCCGAAGGTTAACGATACCCTAAGGCTAGACCGGATCAGGATATTAGAGGGCACTGACTTCCCAATAACGACTGCCATAGATGTTCATGGCAGCCGGGACCGACGGCTTAACGTGCTCTCCTAGGCATGGAGCAGGCGATAATTGTCAATCAATACGCACATAATTTCGAAAAGTCATATCACTTCCGAAAGTCAGAGGTGCGCCACATGGGTTCGAACCTGAGAACCTCCGCATTGCAGTCTGTTGGTTTCCCCACTGAGCTACTAATGTATTAATACTAAATAATATAATAATAATAATACTATATATAATAATTCAATGATACTCTAAATAGTTAAACACTGCGCGCGCTCTGCCCTCTATCTCAAAAATGGTTCAAGAAATAAAAAAAATGTTTAAACAAAAGTTGTAGAGAATTTAATCTCCTACAATATTTATAATAAATACAAATAGCATAAAACCCATAGGAAACGAGATATTTGCAATAAATGTGTAAAACATCGATTTTTTTACTTTTGACCTTGGAATATCTGAAGTCGCGGACGCCCTACGATAAGTAGATTTTGAGACAAGTTTTACGGTGTCAAAATAAAGGTTTATACAAGTTTATAGCTGACTATCTCTCATTCCGAGATACTTGCCTTAATTTGACTAATATTCTTGGACTTATATACGTATCAACGTATAATCAAGTTATACTTAGTCGTAATCACGAATTTTTGAATAAATTAAAGATAAATTTACAAAAAATGGTCATAATTATGCTGGTAAAGTTTATAATACATTAACAATGGTTAAAAAATTAAAGATGGGATGAAACGAATATAAGGATTGGTAGGTATGTAAGTCTCCGGAAATTCAAAAGGACTCTTATGACAGTTTTTCATTGAGTCATTCGTACTGTCATCAAATAATTGGCAACGACAAGCGCTTCTACTCAAAAGAAAATGATTACTTAAACTTTTGGCGGTATTCAGATACTATATTATACTCGGCCGAGATACAATAGTCGCCTTCGTTCGTGTAATAGCTTCGTGTTCGTTCAATAAAACAATATAACCACCTCGCCACATCACTTTTTTGAAACATTTTAACACAAATAATTTATATTTTTTGTAATTACGGGTGTTAAAGTCACCTTGTATCAAAATCTTAAACATTTCACTTTACAGAGAACAATCAGTAAATTCAGTTTATACAGTTATATTTTACACAAAAACACCAACCTCACCAACTCGACCTCAAAAGATACATTAAATTAAATAAAGGAGTATCGCTGTAAAAATATCTTGTGGTTAAATTATGTAGGTGAAATGATTGTGGAGGCTTATTAGTCTTACTAAGACAATATGCTATCAATAGTGACATTTTGTTGAAAACTGCTATACTCGTATTCATAATGTCACGCTAGTAAAAGCCGAAAAGGCTTACTCGGGGAGTTTTTGTCTAAAGTAGGTTAGGACACTTGCCAAGACCCTAGCCAGGGCAATGTTTGATAGGCATGGTAAAGGCAACTATGGATAAAAACGGAGTCTGCCTGATATACTATCCCAGTATCAATTAGGAATGACAGCCGGTGACTCGCTGATTCACTAGATGATTGTTATTATAAAAGACAACATCCAAACTCTTGCATTTGTTCAAATTTTTGTATCGCGTCAATCTTTGCAAACATTCAAACAAGGTATACAAGTCGAGTCGAGTTGTGGTTTCAATCACCACATAAGACAAATATATTTCAACTACAAATAGTTGTTCTGTGTCTGGATGTTGTTTGTGACTATTGTTTAAATGTTTATAAATACCAACCGCAATATAACAATTATTCCTAGTCCGATCGTTATTATTTTTGTTTTAAAAATCTACTCGAAATAGATACGGCTAAATATCTATCATTACGTCATGACCTCCTGTGACTAATATGCTATTGTACTACAATAATAAATTATGTTATCAACGTTTTAAGTGCTTATAGACGATGTCGTGATAATTCACTCAAAAAAATATAGATCTAACTCAATAAAAGTAAGTATATCATCTTCAATCAATAACTTCGGGAAACAGTTCTGAAAAGTAAATAATAAGTGGCCAATACAAGTCAATTTCAATAGATACACAATAAAAGAAAAGAAATCGTTACTGAAGGGCTCTGCGATCGGTTCTGTGATGGATTGTTTCCCTCGAGGCCGAGTATGTCACTCAGTGTCATCGAACTTTCGCCTCCAATTTATTCCGATTACCTACTAACAACATTATTGACTTACTTCCACTATACAATGAAGGTACAGTAATTCTATTTCTAATTTTTCTGTTACGCAGTCTGCTAAGACAACATTTTAAATTGTAAATTAGCAAAAGGAGGATCTATGATCAGGGCTTGAATCAACGACCTCAACTAAGCTATTAATAGTTATATTTGTTATGAGTTTAAAGTTTATTGTAGAATAAACAATTATTGTTCTGATAAGCACAATTATTATTTTCTTTGATTTTTCGTCTCACGTCTCTTAATTTATATTTTATAAATAATTATCAAAGTATACGTCATATTGAACTTTGAATCTGTAGTCGTGGACACCCTACGATAAGTAGGTTTTGAGACAAGTTTTAGGGTGCTAAAATAAAGGTTTATACAAGTTTATAGCTGACTATCTCTCATTCCGAGGTGAAACCCCTAATATTCCTGGACTATTATCTTTGTCGACAATATTGCTGCGGCGGTGGATGCCAACAAATAAATTGTCGTTGTCTATACTGACTCCAGCAAGGCTTTCGATAAAGTTTCACATGAAGTACTGATTGGAAAGCTCTCTTGTTAGAGGGTCGCGGGTTCTTTTCTTAATTGGCTTAATTCTTACTTGACCAGTCGATCATTTTACGTTGTGGCCATATCCATTGGACTCTGAAACCTATAAAGTAACTTCAGGAGTCCCCCAGGGATCACACCTAGGGCCTATATTGTTTATTATGTTTATTAACGATTTACCAAGCTATCTCACACACACAAGACCATTTATGTTTGCCGACGACCTAAAGATAGCTAAGTAATAGAAACTCATTCAGACTCAAAATTGCTCCAAGATGATATAAACAATATTTTAAAGTGAAAACAAAATGCAACTCAATATTGAAAAATGTTATCAGATTGTGTTAAACCAGGAAATTTAATATTATTGATTCAAAATACAATATGAATGGTACTTGCCTAAACAAATTAGATGTTATTAAAGATCTAGGGGTTCTTTTTGATCCAAAACTTATTTTTATACCACATATGGACGTTACTATAAAAAAGGCATCGAAAGCGCTCGGATTTATTCTCCGCTCTGCAAAACCCTTTCGTAAGCCTAAAACTAAAATATACCTGTCCAACTGTTTCGTTCGTAGTGTACTAGAATATTGTTCTGTTGTTCGGCGTCCCCACTACGCAACACATGCGCTTGGATAAGGACGTATACAAAAGCGGTTTTTAAATAATTTGAGTTATTTGACGGGTGCTTAAAGAACCCGCAATTATATTAAACGTCTGGCAGCTTTTAGTATTAGATCATTGCAATCACGCAGATACATGTCTGATCTATTATTTATGTACAAACTATTAAATATTTTAATCGATTGTCCCCAATTACTTGAACAAATAAAATTTAATGTCCCTTATAAATATCCCCGAAATCCTGTTAAGATACTACATTCATCTCACCGTAAAACAGTTATATGCTTTAATTCTCCAATTCCCTGACTTTGCAGGCTTCATAACCTATTTGCCCACTAGATTCATATTATATTTGGCACTTGTCTTTCTGGATTCAAGCACCAAGTCCATCAAATAACTAATTGAATTTCTATAATTACCATTATATGTAATAATAAAGTCGCTGTTAATGTCAATGGTTTGTATTAATATATATAACTAACTTTTGCCCGCGGCTTCGCTCGCGTTAATTTAGAATTCGACAATCAATTCGGGTTGTACTCTGCTTGTAATAATATAATTCAATCATGATTCGAAAGACACGTGGCGCCATCTATTATCATAAGAATGTTATTGTTGTTTCCTCGGGAACAGTAATTTTTTTCGGGATGAAAGGTAGCCTATGTCCGTTTCTGTACATCTGAGAACGTATATGCAAAATTTCAGGATGATCGGTTCAGTAGTTTAGGCGTGAAAAGGTTACAAACAAAAAAACAAACAAACCCATTTTCGCTTTTATAATATTAGTTAGGATTAGGATAGGATATGCATATGTTGTATGTACTTACTTACAAGACATTGTTTCTTATCTACCCGTTTTTAGTTTGTGAATGTTGTGTTTACCGCTTGATTTTGTACGCTTAGATAGTACATAGCAAAGTTTGAACATAAGTGTAACAAATGTTAGTAAACCAATAAATAAATAAATATGTATATTAATATATGAATTACGTGGGGCGCTATCGGGAAGCAATTAAACTAGTATTTATAGTATTAAAAAGTATATTGAAAATGCAAAAATTTAGATAACATAAAGTTCTGACGAAATGTTCATAAAAATAAATGTCCACGAGACGTTCACTTTATATTCTTAGAAGTTTTAACACAAGAGTGGTCCCGCCGAAGTTAGGCTTAAGACTCCACGAACTTAATACTAATATGACGTAAACGAGTTGTCACGTCTCCTCCAGTCCCGCGGTTCTCGTGGGTACGTTATTTAGCTTACGAGGCTTTCTGCACTCGTAAAATATGTATTTGTGTTTTATTTGTTAAAAAATAAGGGCCATCTATCGCACATCTATAGAGCTATGCAATCAGCAAGGTATATAATTATAATATTTACGGCCACTCCTACCACTAACAAGTAAAAGTTATCCGAAAGATAAATCGCATGTTGTCTCAGTCATGTTAGATTAAAGAAGAGAGGTGGCAAGACTTTTGTCTTATAGATAAATTCTATCTGGAGGTGGTAGTACAAGCCCTTAATCTGTTATTTTCTGGGACTTTAACTGAAATACCCCGTTGTCTGATTGTATTGTCCATAAACGTAAGCGCAAACTTAAGCCACAGGATCAACAATGCACTGAGTCTGCAATATTATTTTAATTTTATTTTTAGTGCATATTCATAAAATCGTATAGAGCAATACACGATTGTATGATGCAGCAAAGGAGCAATTTCACGCCGGACTGCGCGTTGTTCAGTGTACTTTGTCACACATGGTTATAAAATGCCATTCCGCCAGACGTGCCACACTTCAATGATTTCAGTGTATGAACTTCTATAGAAATTCATACACTCATCTATAAATAAGTATCAAAATGGATATGCCATGGTTACTTTTGCTTAATAAAATAGTGAGCTATTTTAATAATCGAAACTTTGTTTCTATAGTTTTAATACAGAAAATGGATTAAATGTAGATTTTGAAATTTTGATCGCGTAAATGTTTAATTAGGTAGATGAGATGTTTGGATTTTGTTTTAGAATGTTGGTGTCATGTCAAAATTTGTCGGCAAAGTTACGAGTCAAAAAAATTAAAAGGATAGTTAGTGATACTGACATGCAAATATAATAAAACGTGTCTAGAATGTGTATCGTGAATTATGTATCGTCAAGACAAAACCAATTTCAGTTTTGGATGACACATCAAAAAACATTTATTTGTCATCAATACTGGACGATCCTAAAATATAATGACACACTATGTTTTATAACAATGAATATTCAAATAATGAAGTAGAAATAAGAAACTGACAATCTTGTTCTAAATTATTCAAACATTTACAAATATATATTATCACAGCTACCCAATCCATGTATTATCTTGCACTCTCCACCCCGATATACCGTTGCCTTGCCTCCCTGTCCCCAAAACCATTGGCTGCCGACGCCTTTGTTATTAACACGAAACATCCGGTTTACAGAAAGGATTGTGCAGTCAATCATTATTATAATGATCTAGTCCGGAACCAAATCAATCACAATGAAGTTATTCAATTATAACCACGGAAGCACCTCATTCATTACTTTGTGATCGAGTTAAGCCTCTGCTACATTTTTGTGCATCGTCATCGTGACGAATTCTAAAAAAATACTCTATTAGTACAGCGTTTTATGAGAATAGCGATAACATAACTATGAAAATACAAGTAAATTGTATACTTTTCTAGTTTGCTCGATTAGAATTCTCGTAAAAAGCCAAAGTAAATTTTTTGGCATTTGACGTAATTTTGGATGTAAATACATGCTAAGATAAGGTACAGCGAAGCGTATTACTCAAGAATAGTCTAGAGAAAATTGCATCCAAATAATATTGTGTTATGTTTCAGTAGTGAGTAGGCTCCTTTATGTACTATTTTGCTATTTATGGTAAGGGTCATTTATCTTTGATCATCCTTGTACTTACAGCGTAACAAATCTTAAACTTATTGTATACTAGGTTTTGCTTGCGGCTTCGCTTGCGTAAAAGTAGGTTAGGTTAGGTGTAACAGTAGGTACTTTTTTAAATTATGTATAGCCTACTAGTTTTCACCCGCGGCTTCGCTCGCGTGAATGTAGGTTAGGTTACATTAGGTTTGCAACAGTTTTTTTTTCTGGATGAAAGATAGGGTATCTTTCTGTGTCCTGTTCTGTCCTATTCTGTCCTATTCTGTACCCCTGACAACGTGTATGCAAAATTTCATGTTGATCGGTTGAGTAGTTAAGGCGTGAAAGCGTAACAAACAAACTCATTTTCGCATTTATAATATTAGTAAGGATGTTACTCGGTTATAATATTGCTTTCTAAAAGCGAAAAATTTTTTCAGTTGAGTAGTTTGTGATTTAAATCATTACAAACAAACAAACAATCAAATCTTTCCTCTCTATAATATTAGTATAGATTATAGACAATTCGGGTAACAAGCGCTTGATCGGACTTGATGCATCATGTAAACGATCTACGCGAGCCACTCGCGCCAGTATCACGTGTGGTTAACTCGCACATGTACCTAGAGCCACGGATTATTATCTCGTGTACATAGCCCGTGCCAGCTTCAAGCATCATTAGCTTATCCCAGTGTGTATATTATATGCGTTTAAAGAGCATAAGACTATAGAATATTCACTACAAGGAAGGCTGTAAAATGTAGTCTCGATTAGTTATAGCCGCGACGCCCCATTTTCGTATTTTCAATGTTTTTTCCGACTTTGTCTATGCAAGGCAACCTGTGCTACGTATATGGATCCATATTTTAGACTTAGACACGACTTCTTGCACTCTCTGCAGGTATGATAATGATAAGAATTCACATAAAAAAAATATATTCAGTACAATTTTGTTTTAAAAGTATCCTATCTGTGTGATATTTGTCTTCGATATTAAAATCTTTCTGATGTCCCCCTAATACCAATATCAATTCCAAGTGCTATCAATAACAAGTCACCAACAACAACAAACAAAGACGCAAAAATAGGTATCTTACTTTTGCAAAACGTAATAGTTTTTAACTACTAACTAAAATGGCCCGCACTACACAAACAATACGTAGGATAAAGCGCGTTTAATATATTATATTTCATCAAATAGTCCCAGATCTAACATTGTAGTAATATGCCTTGAGGAGCATCTAAATTATAACATATCAGTGAAGAACATTATATAGATGAAGTAATTTTTCACGTAAAGTACTATAAGCCGTCTACAAAAGTATCTTACATTATTATGATCTAGATTTAGAACTTACTCTGATTTATAAACCTAAGACTGAGAAAAAATAATCTGTGATATGAAAATTTACCATTCTATCTCGTGAGTCAGCAAATTACTCCCAAGCATATTAATCAAACGTACTAAGCTGAAGATAGGTGACGGTTTTAGTCAGTTATCATTTTGGAGAAAATCAGACCATTAAACATTCAATTTCGTCGCCTAGATTTATTAGCTTACGTATAATTGTTAAAAGTTCTAGACCAGTTAGTACCTGTCTATGACTATACTATTTAAATAATAGCTTATCTATGACTGTATTATGCTAGGCGTTTTGCCAATCCTGCAAAAAAGGAGACACTGCATTGCCATTACTACCTATTTATGACAGATCAGTATCTCCTTTTTAGTCCTTTTCAGTCTATGTACCTATATAGACTGATGGTCTTCGTGCAATACACTGTTAAGGTGCTTACATTGCAGTCATATTGACTGCATGGGCAGGACTCAAGGTGATGTGGTTGTGATCATCTGTAGGATGATCACATATATTAAATCACAAATTATAACATATATTAGTTTTCATAACAGTAATTACAGTTAAAGAATAGTTATAGTTATAATAATTAGGATTTTCATTTTAGGAAATTCATTTACTTTGTTTAATATTCGGCTACATAACATAAGTAGCTGAACATAAATAAATAATAATAATACCAGGCCTTATGAACAGTCCCACCGCTGGGTACGAATCTCTTCTCAGAATGAGTAGTTTAGGTCATAAACCATTATGCTGGCCGTATTGGTAGACTTCACATATCTTTAAGAACATTAAGGAGATTTTTTAGATGTTTACTCATAGATAATTAGTTTTCTCATACACACATAGCCTCTACAAATCAAACATGCGTGCCGTAATACCTATGCGTGTCAGTTTAATTAGCACCCACTAGGACACGCAGTAAAAATAAATTCGCAACTTCATACACAATATGAATATTATAAGGGTGAGTCCAGATCTGGCGAATACGCCGCTCGTGAGCTGCGTACGTGCATTTCAAGTTCGCACGTCGTTCCTGCGCTGGCCGCGCGCCACTCGCGAGCCATCTACGCGCCGTGCGTGATCGGCGCAAGACCTGTGCGCGAGCAAATTTTCTACTGACATATACATACAGTATGGAAGCGAAAGCGCCATTCACGACTGGCGCATTCGTGGCGTATTCGCGGCGTGTTCGCCAAATCTGGACGCAAGGACACAAGGACAGTATTTTTATATTTGACTAGATGTTCCCGCGGTTTCACCCGCGTTTATCGTTACTGCGCCGCCCCCGTGGGTCGTAGTGTGATGTTATATAGCCTTCCTCGATAAATAGGCTATCCAACACTAAAATAATTGTTCAAATCGAACCGGTAGTTCCTGAAATTAGCGCGTTCAAACAAACAAATAAACAAACAAACTCTTCAGCTTTATAATACTAGTATAGATAGCTGACCCGCGCAACTTCGTCTGCGTCACATAAGAGAGAGAGTGGGTCGTAGGCACCTATAATACAATTTTAAAGGAGCTGAAACTTTCTTTGTTAAATCCACGAACCACATAAGAACCATTGAAGAAAATTTTATAAATATACCTACAGTGCAGAATAAACCAGGAGAAACATGGTTTGTATGTCTGTAATGGGTAATTATTTTGCTGCGATGTTATTTTAAAACTGCAATATCTCCTAAGATATTCATTGAAATCGAATGATGTAAAGGGCAATTTTGTTTTAAATTAAATACTTGTGATGAATAACGTATTTATTTGGATAAGGATTAATATCATATATATAAAAATACCTTCGCAAATAATGCATTATTTTAGAACAAATTTGGTTACCATAAAAACGGTTATAGTGAGCCAACCTTAAAAGATAGACATATGCTGTCGCGGACTTTTTTTTAGAACTTTTTAAGGGGAACAATTCTCTCGTACATGATTTTTGCGAAACTTTAACTATTTACGCAGCGCACGCAGCGGAAGCTCTCAAAAGGAAAACAAATCCTCCGATTTTGAAACATTCTTCATTGGTGCTCCGCTCCTATTGATCTTAGCGTGATGATATATAGCCTATAGCCTTCCTCGATAAATAGGCTATCTAACACTGAAAGAATTTTTCAAATCGGACCAGTAGTTCCTGAGATTAGCGCGTTCAAGCAAACAAACAAACAAACTCTTCAGCTTTATAATATTAGTATAGATTGCATGGATGGTGGAGTGCTTTAAGAAGTCGCCTCGCCACTGCCATAACGTTGAGTGTTGTGGGTTCGAATGCCACATGGAACAAAAATTTTGTGAATGTAATACATAGTTGTTCCGTGTCTACGTATTCTTGTGTTTGGCTATTTGTAAAGTTCCCCGCGACACAGGAATTATTACTAGAGCGAGAGTAGACTTTAAAAAACATTGATACCTATGTTTTGCAACTAGAGAGAAAAAAGGCGAAAAATCGCCGAAAATAAAAAGAGTTTCGAATGTTCTCCGATCTAAAACATTGCCCGTGAATCAAACTCGGCATTACATAATAATCATTCGCAAAAATATGAGCAAACTTATGCACGAGCCATCGTGGCAGTCAAGGAAGCAAATAAGTACACAATACATATCCGAACTGATAATATATAGACGGATTTTAGTCTTAAAATAATAAAAGGCCAGTCTATAATTCATAACTGTGCGTATTCTCAATGATTTTTGGTCACTATTTTCCTTAGTAAATACTATGTACTGTATGTTTGGAACGTAAATACGTTCCAAACATACAGTACATATAAAAGCATCTACATAGCACGTAGAGTAATAAAGTTCATAGAGATAGCCTACCAACAAAAACAGAAGTTGTAGGTGCCAAATTACTAGAAACTAACACACGGGGCTACATAGTTACACATAATTTATGTTATCACTTATCTCTACAGTTTTTAGGCTTCCCTTCCCCTTGTTCTGGGTTAAGATATTGCGCTGGAGTTTCTGAATAAACTAATAAAGTAGCGCCGTGTTTGTTTACTGGGTGGCTAAGTATACAACACTTTGAAACTAAGATTGCATTCATGTATGTGTTCGTAAGCGGATGTATTTTAATCTACCTAATAATTATTGTCCTATTGTCTCGCATCCAGATTAGATGTACAGTGATAACAGGACATAATCAAAGTTCTAAAATTAAAACAATATAAGTTTTAATATAGAAAATAATGTGTTATTGACTGTATCAACACTATGTCAATACTAAATGACTTGTTGAATAGAATTGGCACGAGTCAAATGTAAGTAGAATAAATAAAATAAACTTGTCTCTAGTTAAAATTCATCTAAAAACTAAGATATAGCTTTACACATTAAGTAAGTACTCCTAAAATACTCCTAAAATATCTAAATTTGTTTACAAAAACGAAATATTCTACTGTCCCGTTTGCGCGAATATTGAAATAAAACTACTTTATACGGACTTAATTTGTAAAGTGATGTACTGGGAAAATATGAACCTAATTAAATTACATTATTTTTAGCCATGAGTAAATCCACATTATCCCGCCTAACGGATGACAACCTCGAGCTTATCATGATAAAGGGCTAAAGATATCCACCTGTCAAACCTTAACGGGGGTAGCTACTATGGGGGCCCATGCGCGACCTTGATAATTGTTCTATAGCCGGCTTGAGAAAAATATTACACAGCAATTGCTAGATCGACAGCAATCGAAAAAAATCGAATAAACCGCAAATTGCGTAATTCGAATCACATTTCGAATGCGCGATTTTTAAATAGATATTTTAAATAATTTTTTTTGTATTAGAAGTATACTTTACACACTACAAAGTAAAATTATATGCTAAAATGCATGCATACCACATATGCATCGTACGATAATGTAAGTTCACAGATACAGTAGATATGTATATTTTTAGATCTACATGAATATATGTATTCTGTAATTAGTTGGCGCTATATTGCACGGTTGCTGTAGTACAGTTGTTTTTTTTAAAAAGCATAGAAGCGTAGGCACGTTCTAAAAGTTATATAATAATTCGAAAAAACTACAGATATATGCTTAAATTTAGTATATTTCAATAAAACGCCTGAGACTGAACAATTGATTCAACGGAACGTATCGATGCCTACACTTTTTTAACGAGCAAATCAATCACCGTGCCTGAGATCTAATATATCATTCGAACAGGACGGCAGCTAGTCTATTTCCACTGTTTTTCTGTCATTTTCTGATAGGAAAAAAGAATCTGGAGATTATTATAGAATTATGTAACGGTAAAATACTGTTTTTGTGTACTTTTTTGTCATACAGTCTGAATATTCTCGATTTGTAATCAATTCTCTTGTACGTATATCTGCAGTAGTCATACGCCCGATCCAGTGAACAAATGTGTCTTAACATTTGTTCACTGGATCGGTTAGAGAGACAATGAGACTTTTTACCAAAAATTCTTAAGGAGTCTAGAAAGTCTGTCATTTGCCAGCACAACAAGTCTAGCCTACTAGAGCATGTAGTGAGCCAGTAGCTGCTTAGTCTCCAAAGCAATCCGAAAGGAATGCCGCGGCCCACAAACCAAAAGGTAATAGAAAACGGCACAAAAAAGAAGTGTCTTTATTTAATTTTGTTGTTAAATTATAATTGAAACATAAATTATGTTAAATTTAGTTTCTAGATCTAGAACATTCAAGAATATGATTCTAGGAATAAAATCTAGCAACTCACTATCAGATACAAACATATGCATTGTGGCACGGGCTAACGGATCAGTCAGACGAAGCAAATAAGTACATAACACAAACTAAGAAGGTACAGGCGTTTTGGCCCTAAATAATGAAAGGCCAGCCTATAATCGTTAGCGGTGCGTGGTTTTAGAATTTGTACTGATGTAATAACTTTCGTAAAAGAAAGACACGATAAAAAATAACTGCCGGGGTATTTATTTTATATCACTAAAATGGCGAACAAGCAAATGGCCCACCCGACGGTAAGTGGTCACCGTAGCCTATAGACGACTGCAACACCAGAGGCATCACTTGCGAGTTGCCGACCCTATAAAAACTTTTAAACACCGTTTTTGAAGAACTCTATACTGTAGTTTTGTGGGAAAACCTCGGCAGGGAGTTCATTCCACAACATGAGCGTCCGCGGTAGAAAATTCAATTGGAACCGCTTGGTGTGGCACCAATTAGGTTGTAAGATGTGTGAATGAAATCCCTGCCGAAGGCGAGCGGTGCTATGATAAAAAGTAGCTGAGGGCTGATGCCCTCATTGCGTTCTGAGGAACTGTTTGAGATGATTCTCAAACAGTTCCTCAGAACACAATCCATTATACAAGCGCTAGAATACACAAGCGGAGGCAAAGTCTCTTCTGAAACTTAGTGGCTCAATACCACCTGTGAATTATAGTATTTGAATCCATCATCTATAGCGCTTATGTTTTTAATATATGTATATTTGTTACTTATATGTCTCACATCAAGTCATCTATGCATATACTCTTTATCCAATGGAATCATTGACTGTCCAAACCTACTGGGTAATCGCTAAGAAAACGATTTGGTGTTACAAAACGATTCATTAATTTACGTGGCACAAATACTACTCGTAATTACATTGTTTCACTATAGAAGCGCGCGGAGCTTGTAATTAATTAACTATCTGACAAAGTTGATTGAATTTGTTTAAATACCATGCATACACATACGTCATCTAGTAGTATTCTAACACCTATATACCGGTAGAAATAAACATTTCTGTAACTATGATTTAAGGTCCCACGTAATCGGGTGTAGTGTATTTGCCATTTATCGGACACCTTCACAAAGTCCGTTTACTACTGAAGATTAATTAACACAAAAACCTTATACATTCTTGCACGATTTGGGAATCGAACCCGTTGCTTTATGCACAGTTGCAATCAACACCACTGTGCCACCGAGACATTCTATTTCAACCAGTGCCTCAAAATATTGTGACGAAGAAATTATTTTGTTAATTCTAAATTTCATTAATCAATTAAAAGTCTTACTAGAAAGCTCCGTGTGGTGACGGAGTAAGAATACTAAATGTCACCACCCGATTTCATCACGTGGGTGTCGTAAGAGCCGACAAAGGGAGCACATTAATCAGACGACATCTGCAAAGAGAGGGAAAACTCGAAACAAACCCTATACCAACCCGTCTGGCCAGCGTGGTACAGTAGGCTTAAATCCTCTCATGGAAACAAAATGGCCCCCAGTTCCCGGCAGTCCCGCTATTCCTAGCCACGGCAGCGGTCGCCGTAACGGTGAGATAGAGGGTGCGAAGAATTTCCAGGCTACGGAAGGCTGCCAAAAACAAATACATCTGGCGACATATAACGGCAGGTCACTTCGGCTCGACCAACACCTCACCGAACTCGAGGTAGAACTAAGTCGTATTAACTGGCATATATTGGGGTTATCTGAGGTCCGAAGACGGGGGAGGACACGATAACCCTTGAGTCAGGCGACTTGTTTTACTTTCGAGAAGGTGATCGGCTCTCCCAGGGTGGTGTCGGTTTCCTGGTCAATAAGGCCCTCGTAAGCAGTGTTGTGGAAGTCGGTAGTGTGACGATACGGGTAGCGTACCTTGTACTAAAGCTCACCGCTTGGGTATACCCTGAAGGTAATACAGGTATATGCGCCGACTTTGACTCACTCTGACGAGACAGTCGAGGCCATGTACGAAGTTATTGCAAAAGCAATACATGGTACGGCCAAGGCGAAGGTACGTTGTGATGGGGGACTTTAATGCCAAAGTGGGAGTACAAGAACGTGGCAAAACGATACTCCGACTCCACGGCCTGGGGCGTAGGAATCACAGGGGGCAAATGTTAGTCAACTTTCTAGAACCGCAGGGGCACCTCTTAATGAATTCGTTCTTTAAGAAGAAGCCTTAACGAAGGTGGACCTGGCAACGCTCCGATACTACTGTGACAAGGAACGAAATAGATTTCATCATTACGGACCGGCAGCATATATTTAGAGATGTCTCCGTGATCAATAGGTTCAATACCGGCAGCGATCACCGACTTGTCCGAGGCATTCTAAATATAGACTTCAAAGTAGAGAGGGTTCAAATGGTGAAATCTACTCTCCGAACTACACAGCTCCAAATAGCTTTGGTCTCCAAAATGTTTCAATTGGAACTTCAAAGTCGTTTCGATTAGCTGGAAACCACAGGCAATGTTGACAAGAAAACCGAAACATTGGTCAGAACGCTACAAGAGCTGTCTCGGAGGTGGATGCCCGCAAAGTGTAAGAACAGGCAGTTTAAGCTCTCGCTCGAGACTCTCGAACTTATGAGGGAACGACGAGAAATACTGAGTCTGAGAACTGAATCGTCTTCGTCATATAGGAGAGTCTTAAAAGCTGATGCGACGTGACCTTCTAACTCTTGCCTCATCGAGGCAGCGATTGAGCGAAATAGAGAATCAAAGGTTTTCGCTCAGCAGTTAGGGAGACCCCTCATCTGACGAAACTCAAGACTACCGATGGCAGAATCATAATCTCAAAGTTCGAGATACTCGACGAAGTCAAAAGTTTTAACAGACACCTGTATGCATCACGGATGGTGAGCGACATCGATGGGTCGATGCTCGAAGTTATTCAAGAGTATGTCTACCTTGGACAAGTGATTCGACTTGGTAGGAACAACTTCGAGAAAGAAATCGACGGGAGAATCCAGTTGGGGTGGGCAGCGTTTCGTAAGCTTCGTCAGGTTTTCTCATCGCCTTTACCGCAATGCCTAAAGAGTCAGCGCAAAGTCTTTCGCCGCGGCCTCGTTCGCATAAACTATAGTTCGTTCACGTTGTCACTACTATACGTAATCATAGTACGCCTTAGTTTTTAAGCTAAAACTTAAGATACTAAATTGGAAAACTACTTTCTTGCGTGGTATTGGAACTAGCAAATAAAAATTCTAAAACATTTGTTTCGGATTCAGACGCTCTAAATAGATTTTTATGTTGCTTATTTACACATCGCGTCAATACAAATTAAACATATAAAGATAGTTAGCATATCCATCCTTTCAACTGTAATATTCTAATAAAATAAAATAGGTGCCCTTTACACCTACAAACCCATAATAAGACATATGACACTATCTCTTTTCATGATTAGCGCATACAAGTTACAGCCAAGGAATAAAGTTAAATCTAAAAAAATACCTGATGTTAATATTTCCTTACAACAAAATTGAAGGCTCGTAGCAGTAGTTTTTACTATCTACTATTTTTTAATAGATCTGATTAAATTACATATATGATATCACCCTCTTTCAACCATAAAAACACACAATTAACTAACATAAAGTACACACCGGCTTAGAGCAAGTATTGTAGATCATAAAAATGATTGTTTCTTTTTGATTAAAACTTGCAAACTTTGACGCGGCGGCAGCGATAAGACAATATTCGCTCGCTACGGAATCCGTGCAGTACATTAAAAACATTATAGAATCATAATATATGTCTTGGACGTAATACGGGCCACTGAAGTAAAAGGCTCGTAGTATTTTCCAAACCACTTACTCAGTAAGTAGTGGTGGCTTCCTTCTTTATTGACACATTATACGAACATTATAGCTACGCTTCCTACACCCTTAGCAAGGTAAGCTGTGATATTAAACTAAAGGAAGGAACTCGATGCGTTTTCCTTAGGCCAGTATGTCGGCCATGATATGGCAATATTATTTTATATGTACTACTTGAAAGTAGGCTGGTTAACTTAAATAGATAATAATTTAAGAAATCAAGAGTATTTTATCAGATTCGTTTAGCTATCGATGTGTTCGTTAGGTAAAGCACGGATGTCAACTATTTATTTTTTAATTATTTATTTATTCATAAAACATATATCATTATACTATAAGTTTTAATATGTACATATAATGACAATTCTTTAAAAATGACTTATTCCTAAAATATTATAAAACAAAGAAAAAGAAAACTAAAACCCTCTAATAGGCGTCATAAAATTCCTCCGCATCACAGTCGACCGGTAGTGTGCCCAGAAGACTGGCAGCATTGCCACGTTGAATGGCAATGCTTATTCTTTCTGCAAAATAAAGCCCAGCCCTCTGGTCACGGGAAGCGTCGACTAACCTTTTTGCTATGTCTCTATAGAGCGCACGAGCACTGGGACCCCATGACCCTAGCGTTTCGACCCCAAACGGCTCAAAAACATAATCCCCTACCAGGTTTTTGTATTTGCGCCGTTTGAGAGTCTCCGCAGATGCAGCAGCAGCACCAGCACAACCCGCCGTGCTGGGAAGATGTGATGGCGCAAGGGTGTCGACACACGTTGCGTCCCACACCAAGGGCCTACCCATCTTCCAAGGCATCAATGACATACCGTCCGGTCTCTTCCCATCGTCACGTGCCAAGCCATTAGGTTCGAGATGAGCTGGCACGCCGGCGGTGACAAGAGCACGACGGATAATGTCATTAAGATTGGCGTGCCGCGAAAAACGACCGGCACAAACTATTTATTTATATTTACCAATATTTCAAAGATACTGCACCATTTATTGATACCACGAGTCTTAGCACCGATTTTTCAATCGTCAGATAACTTTTATCTAGGGAATATATTTGATTGACATTGTATAGAAAACATATTAAAGCGCCATATTGATTCCTCAAATGAAAATTACCTGGCGATTGACAAATCGGCCTTTATTCGTGTTAGTAAGAATTGAATTTCAGTTATCAATACCTATTACAAATCTCTCTTAATAGACGCAATTGGAACTACATACAGATTAATAATACGACATATACAAACTATACTAACAATTTAACCTTAAAAATCTATATAGGCAATCTACTCGTGCATAAACAAAATGTTTGCCTCGTACGAGGGGTCAAACCCAGTTTTTGTATTTGACACTGAATCAGCCATGTAGCCTAAAAGCCTTTTCCATTATTATTTGGAATACACAAAAACCGAGCAACATATTCTTGCCACGAAAACTTACTTTGTTTTCTTCACATTATTTTCGCTGACCCTAATACAGAGAAAACAGCAAAGAGATTAACTTTTTTTAAACAAATCCTCTATGGACTTAGCTAGAGAACATTTTGAAAGATTTAACGAACAACATGTGGCGATGTTGTAACACAATTCTCTACTCAGAGATAACAAACGTCTGTAAATATTTAAATACTAGCTTTTGCCCGCGGCTTCACTCACGAGGCCTCCGGGATTGGCAAAATGTTTACTGCTTGTTCTGTAATGATATTATATATTCTGTTGGTTACCTGATTCTTTAATTTTGAAGCAGTGGAGGGTATGCGTATAAATAGGTTTGTTACAAATACTTTTATTAAAGTATATATTTTGTTCTATGTTTTTAAGACTGAATTTTATTACTTTATTGTTTAAGAAAAAATGTTCTAGGCTTAGGGTAGCACGGCTCTATATCTTAGGATTATAAAAAAGACCTATCTCTATGTAAATTTTGACAAATTTTAATATAATTTATTAATGATTATTACATTATATTGTTGTAATGTAAAAAAGAGCTGTGGAGTCGAATAATTCGTTATAACAAGGGCTAGGATAAGCCCACAAAAATTAACAAGAAAGTTTAAAACAAAAGGTTTGTAATAATTTTTTACAACAAAGGTGTCACGATTGTCCATGATCGCTTGATGGTAAGTGATTAACTTAGCGTTACCGTCTGTTGGGAATGGGAATTAAATTTGGAATAATGGGAAAGATATGGAGAGACTACTGGGCTGCTGAAAAGTAATGGAAAATTATATAATACGTTTAAAGTAGGTAGTCTAATTTCTCTTAATACTTAGGAAACAGGTAGAGGTAATTTCGGGTTTATAATATCAAGTTTGGACTTTTACATTACAACGATTGACCTTTCATGATTAAAATGAAGGATAGAGGGTGCAGTTTGTTACCACGGCACTGTCATCATCGAGAGTTATAGGTTTAGTTTTTTTCAAACATACAAGCTTTTTCAAGGTTCGTAGTATGTAGTTATCGAGACCTATGATTGTTTTCAATGTAAAAAGTGTATAGCTCGATCGTTGTTGACTCTTAAAAAAGTAATCGCATTAGGTACAAACATTATTTAATTTTCTTCTTTGCTGATAGTGTCTTCTTCACCGTCGAGACTAAATCCAAAGGTTATTTAGCTACTTTCTGTAGGATGCAGGTTCTATTTTTTTGTCTGAATATTTTAAAGTGACATTTCCCGCTCTAGTAATAAATCTTGTATCGCAAGAGACTTTATAAACATTCAAACAAAGAAAATTCACAAAAATTTTTGTTCCGTGTTAGGATCGAACCCACAACACTCAGTGGCAGCGGCGAGTCGATCACCCAAACCACTACGCCATCTGTAGAACCATATAATATAAAATAAAATTCTTAAGATATCAGAATGAGCACAAAATCACAAAGGAACAATGTGAACCACTTTCCGCTCGTATCACACTCGACCAAATCCTCTCAAACTTGCCCCAATGAAATAAATGTTGTTATTACGAGGGTGTTAAATGTCGTCGGACAATAGTTGCAGCGCGAAACAAAGACGAAAGTCTCGAGACTGAAGTAACGTGAGTGTACAGAGGTCAATCCCTGCCTCCCACTGAGTACGAATGATTAATCGTCGTGGGGAGTCCTCTACGAGAAAATAACTATTTCTCATCTTTTCAAAAGGCTGTCCAAGCGAAACTGCCACAGGCAGCCGTGTACTACTAAGTGCTTACACATCGATTTTTGAATGCTGATTTTATTAAGTATATTGCGTTTTGACATGCACCCTCGCACGCTTATATTAAAGTGTATTTTTTACGGTGTATGGAAAATGTTTGACGGAGATTAATTTGATACGGAGGTCTTTATGTTCACGTATTTTGTTTGCTTACTGTTTATATGTATTCTAATATTGAAATGATTTTTTTATAAACACGTGAATATGTGCTTTGATCTTATATCGAAATAATATGTTAATATATATCACGCTTGTATTCTTTGCTTGTATTTATAATAACTTTCACCAATATATTCGAGTGCTACTTAATTGTTGCGGTGTGATTATCACCTTGGGACGCTGTGATTTTACTTCTGTTTACTGTAGGAATGTTTACAGACTTTAATGTAGCCGATAAGAAAATTTATAAGGGGTAAGAGGTAATTCCTTTTTCCGCGTCGGTCACTTACGCACAATGACCCAATAGTGGGGCTGAGTGCGGATAACACACGTCCAACTAACTAACTAAGGGGTTATTCCATTGACATTCTGTCTAATTCAGTAATAGCAGTATTAAATACGTAAAACAAATACATGGGCTCATGCCTGTAAAACCCCGAAATGATAGGTAGCGTAAAAAAATGTATGTAATGTAATGTATGATCATTACTACAGGTACTCCTCGTTGGTACACAAAAATTTTTTAACAGATAAATCTGAGAAAAATCGCTCATGGGGTGAGTCAAGCCCATGACTTTACGCTCGGTCACAAACATAACCGCAAATCATGGAACTAACAAATCACACACTAGTAATAACAGAGCTTACCAAATTAATATTCTAGAAGTGTGCTTATATTTTATGAAAAAAAATGTTGCGAATTCTTTTTTTTATGTCAGATCATCCTTGAATATCAAGAAAAAATGCTGCAAAGGCTATAAAGTTTTATCTCGCAAGACATAAAAAGGGCAAGATTGCAGTAAATTGACGTCGTATAATCGCATTTACCACCGTAAAAAAGCGATCAATCGCTAAAATATGCAGTGAAGATAACAATTTTTTCTCCAGTATTGATGGATTTTTACCTTCTTACTAGATAGTGCTTTTTCATTAAGCACTTCGATGCTTTGATCTTTGTAAATGAATGATCTTCTACAAAGATCGAAGCAATCGTAAAAAGTGATTGTAAATGATTACAGTCACATTTTTGTATAAGACACTCTCGCAATAAGAATGTATCCTATATAATTATGGTGAGGCCTGTATAAACATTGGCGTATACTATGCATTTCAAATAAGAATAGGCGCGTCAATGACCTCGATCTGTCAAATATTACTAGGAAACTACAGATAGCAACAAAAAATAATTTACGAAAATATAGTCATACTTTCGCAAATTATTTTTTGTTGCTATATGCGTTTTTTTAAGGAACGAATTGCGTACTATTATGCGTTTTTTTTAAGGAACAATAAACACCTACATCATTTTTTTGAAAATTTGAGTGCTATCAGAGGTAAAATAACTATGAACAACTGATATTGTCTTTGATTTGTTGTTTAAATAAAGTAACTCTGTGACTCGTATCAAAAATGAATACCGGCAACGAGAGTTTATAGAAGACGATGATAATTTCAGTTTTGTTATAAACACAGGTAACAACATTAATATTTTCTTTTAAATAACAGTCAGTAAAATATTTTTATGACCTAAATATTTTTTTAAAGGGGAAAGCAGCAGTGAGGATGATGATGGCGATGAAGATGATGACTGCTCAAGCAGTGGGATGAGCGGAATCGAAGAACTACGAGATTCAGATTAAAATAAATATTTAAAAAATATCTGTTTTGCTGACCCTACCTATTTTGTTAGATTTGACAGCTATGACGTCACAATATGGCGCGGGTTCATGCCTATTCTTATTTGAATCGCATAGTACATACATACATTCACAATCTCACGCTCATATTACCGAAGAGATAGGCAGAGATATTTCATCCACACATCTCAAGCTAAGGTTTTAGATCCCATGTAGAAGCAGGCAAGCATCTTGCATTTTGGCGGACAAAGTTCTAGACTACTGAAAATTTTGTCACGGAAAAACCTATAACATTTTGTGCGACCTGGATATCGAAACAGAGACCTCATGCCCAGCGGTCGCATAGACCCCTACCGTGCCACCGATACAACGGATACGAATAATAGAATGAAATAGTTTTTCTTTTACCTTTTTATAAGTTTTTTTAATTTTTTTTTGTAGTGACACGGCAACGTTATTGTAGCAGACCTGATGGAAAACCCAATTACAGTCCAGAGACATTAGACAAAATTTCAACAAGATAATGCGCCATACTATAAATCAGCCCACACAATGTCATGGTTCGTGAAAATTCCATTGAACTCCTGGAATGGCCTGCACAGTCGCCGGATCTTAATCCTATAGAACATTTATGGGGAATCCTAAAACGTTAGGTTTAGCGCCACACAATAACAACAAAAGAAGAAGAAAAGACGCTTCCGCCAATAATGGAATGCCGTAACTGAAGAACAGTGTAATAATCTTGTAGGCTCTATGCTAAGAAGAATAGCTGCTGTGATAGCGGCAAAGGAAGGGCCGACAAAATATTGATTTTATATCAGAGTAAAGGTCGTTTAAAATTAACACAAGTTGTTTCATTTAAATCGATACAAAACAGCAGCTGCTATAGGGGTGCTCCAGATTTTTGGCCTAGTCTGTATCTTTTGGCGCCATTCTCAGGGTTTTATAATCAAAATCAAATCTTTCTTCTTCATAATATTATTATATCGAGGGGTGAAAGGCTATTTGTTTTAAGCGACATTTTGGACGATATTGAGTTATATACATATATATTCGGCATCAGCGTATTTTTCTGCTTCGAATGAACCGAGTTTCGTACAATTCTGAGCACATTTTTGGCGCTTAAGACAATGCAATTTTAGTACCTAATTCTCAAATATGATGTATGATTATGATGTATTTTTTTAGAACTTCATTTAAGCTATACACAAAAATAGATAATCGGAGCTTAAGCTGTTATTCCTGTCCTAAAATTTCAGTTAAATGGCAGATAAAGCGATTTTCGACATAGCAAACTTTAAATGAAAAGTCCTTTCATAAATTTTGCTTTCCACTACTAACACTATGCAATGTCGCTTCAACCAATTCGCCGTCAACCAAATTCAATAAGACATATTGGTTAAACCCTTTTCGCTGCAAATGTTTTGCGTCTGCACATGACAAGCGTTTATTTTACACTCTCTACACAATAGGTTTCTTACTTAACCTTCCTTACAGTTAAAGTAGTAACTGAAATGGATAAATGCACCTACTTGAGGTGCATTTATTTATTTTAGTTACTACTTTAAAGTTTATAATAGATTATAAGAATACTTACGATCTCATTAAGACTGATTGTTAATTAAGTGAAAGATATTTAATAAAAGATTTTATAATTAACAGAACTTTTTTATTTATTCCTTACATAATTTATTAATTATTCATCCATTTTAATATAGCATATAAATCTGTCATTATTATCTTGTATGTAACCAGGTTTTATGAATTTCCTTCGAAACATGAGACATGAAACAACTCATAAAGAATGTTCATCGTTGCTTTAGTCAACTTGCCTGTATCGACTATCGTTAACAAAACCCTATTGGTAGTTAAACAAAATAGCTTATTCCTATTATCATCGAGTAACGTCGATTCAATCATTTTTCTTTCTACTGAATAAGCACTGTAAGGTCACTTAAAGCCATTTTGCCTGCTGCTGATTAGTGACAATGTTGGATGTGAAATCATTTTTCTTTACTCTAAAAATAAGGCGAAACAGATCATTTTGTATTATGCGACATTTATTTTGGAACTCATAACTGTTTTTTATTAATAATTATACCAAAACTTTAAGGGTTTTATTGCAATAAAGATCCCCGATCCCCATTAGAGTAAGAGCAGTAATTTTTTTTACAGAATTTTTCCAAATTTAGAATCTTGAAATGGCTCTCCGGTAAAGTTCGTAAAATGTAGCTTAAAACAAATAGCCTTTCACCCCTCGATATTATAGATATATGCTGCGCCGACCGTAAAAACTTGAGATACTGACAATCGTGTTAAATAGAATTTCTAAAGGTTAGATGATTGAAATGTGTATTGACTCGTCCAAAAATATATAATCTATAGCTTTTGAGACCCGCACACTTAATTTACACCTAATTTTTAAAAAAATAAATCCATTTAAAGTATATACAGTTATCATTTATTGTAAAATCGAATGAACTAATATAGATCAAATTTTAGTATATCTTCCAATCGCAACCTTTGGATTTATAGTACGTAGTTATAGGCATATTATATTTTATTGTGCAAATATTTCCAAAAATTTAAAGTTTTATTCGGGTTTAACATAGTTTTCTTTTAAATTTAATAGTAACAACTGATCACATTTTATTATAAACATGGGTAATTCATAAAGCAGGACTTAAACCCCCTGTCATGACAAACTGTATCATCGCTTTACTTACTAAGCCATTTATCGTCCTACATCACAACTTATCATTTTGCGTTCTAAATTGTAAACTATAACGCTCGTGTATGCTATTTCGATCTTAGTAAAAGATTTTAATATATTATACAATGGGTTTTTTCATAGACTACTCCCACAATAGAAATATTTCTTGTGTAGTAGGAGCACTGTATAAACATGATTTAATGGACACAACAAATAGTAAACAGAATGCCTTGATTAATTTCACATTCATCTATATAAGCATTTAAATGCTACTAAATTTTGCCTCGCCTTCGCTCGCGTAAATGTAGGTTAATTTAGGTTTGTAACAGTGCTTTTTTCCTGGATGAAAGGTACCCTATGTCCTTTTCTGCACCCCTGGCAACGTGTAAATGAAAATTCATGATGATAGGTTTAGTATTAAAAGCTTATAAGCGTAACGAAGAAACTCACATTCACATTTATAATATTAGTTAAGGTAATGTAAATAGTATTTTCCTTCTAAATAAGGATTGGAGGTGACCTAACTTCTCTAACTGTCACCCAGTAACTTCAAACCAAAAAAGGAACTAAATTCAATTGCAACCAATTCTATCCTCAAACCCGTTACTTAAAGCAAAGTAGCGCCAAACGTCTGAATGAAATCGTTGCCGGGAAAATCGGCTTATTTGGAGGGAGGAAGCCGACACGCGCTTAGTCAGACTACAAGCAAATAACATGCTAGCGTCGCAGCTGTGCGACTAATTCTGCATAGACAAGCTCAATAAGACTTGCCAGATGTGATATTGCATAACATGGTATCACGCCTGTACTTGCCTGAAGAGTTAGGTAGGTAGCAATATAGGACGACTACATAGAGTGAATTTTGTTAAGGTTGTTTATTACGAAAACTTGCTTGTTGCCGTCTATCTATCTCTACGGAAAACAGGCGGAGAATCTATGTACATAATTATAATATGTGTACGCGTGTAAATGTGTGTGTTAATTTTATTTGATGGACCTATTACGTCTAGTTGTAAGCTATCACTAAGCTGATGGCGCTGATGCGTACCTATGTAGTCTGTTTACAGTAATTTACAATGGTCGACAACTCGACTAATTACCGAAAGTACCAGAAAACCTAAAGGTTGCCGCGGTAGTTTCAACCCCCGTCTCGTCCCGTATGTTCTTTCGTAAGCAAGCTGTAGTGGATGCGACTGTGCATTAGGTGAGGGTTCTATACTCGAGCAAGTGTTATTTTGGGAATAAATTCTTAGTAACAGCACGGAATGTCAAACTGTAACCGGAAGGCGACAACATGTGCCTCCGTTAGACTTAAAACCATAGCTACTAAATACTTTTACTTTTACTCTTCGGGGAAATATGCTTGAGTCTACATAGCATCTCACGCCTTTTAATACGTTTCAATTATACCTAAAACAGTAAAGTCTGGTTTTAGTTACATTTCTGTTACATGCGAGACAAAAAAACTGAACCTAAAAAATTTTATATCACCCGCACCAATATTATTTCACATATTTTTGACCAAAATCCCTACAGATGTGTGCAATACATAAACGAGGATATACATCTGAGTTTTTATATCCCGGTGCCGCATGCGCGTGTGTATTCGTACCTACGTATCGTTGTCACTTTTTATTTACGAGATGAGCACCGTCCCAATAGACCCGACACGGAGTGAATTGGCATCGTATGGAGGTACGTGCAGTCGTAACACGTTGAGTTTAGTGCATAAATACTGAATCAACTGCAACCTACTGCTACAAACAGCTTAATTTATCGATATTCGGAGAGCAAACTGACTTCTGTTATTGCACAGATTTTACGGCGTGACAAAGAAAAGTTGGGTGGTTATTAGAAAGTCAATATTCGTAATTAAAACTGTCCAAAATAGAATTTCGATCTAGTCTCAGTGTCATAAATAAGAATAAGTTAAAGAAATATGAATTGTGAACATAAATTACATTTCAGTTCAAATTTGACGTTTATCCAACTAGATCGGACCTCTATTTTGTTTATCTTAGGGAATCTCAATCTAATAGATTTTCGCTGATTCTTAATAACTTTACTAACTGTATCTACTAGTATTCAAAATACTTGTTTACTAATAGACACATAAATAGGTCGGTATGTATTTAAACACTACCGTCAAAATCAATAATTTCTCTGAAATATCACTTTTAGGTTTTAATCTGCCTAGTTTTAGAATACCAGATATAATTAAAAATCTAATGTGTCTAGTCATCGGAGTGCCGTTACGACTCACTAGGTTAAATATCCCAAAATTTCTTTATACTTTTTAAGTTTACTGGTTCAAAATGATGTAGTTTTTTGAAAACTGAGCGGCAATATTTTAAATCTATACTATAAACGAATACTATATATATATATATATATTATACTAGCTGTACCCGCGACTTCGTCCGCGTGAAAATTTGTATAAAATGTTATATGTTTTAGGACAGAACTTCTGTGTAAACGATGTTAGATGTGGAACCATTGGGGACGTACACATATAGATTTTGGGGATTGCTAACGCGAGACAATGCGACATAGAGTTGGCCATGAGTCATGAGTAAAACAGCCCGTACTGAGATCTACACCTGCAACGTGTAATCTCTGACCTTGCGCTTTATTTATTGTCATTGCATTACATAAACTTACTGGGAATTGAACGCGCTTAAAGCTGAACAGATAATTATTTGGTATGATGGGGTTTCTCGGAATAAAAATTATTTCACCGGCGCCACATCCTGTTAAAATTTCGGCTTCAACTAAGTTACGTTGCAAGATTTTTACTTTAAGTCTGGTTTCGTTACAAAGCCTAGGTGGACTCAAATTTCTTAGCAAGATTATGGGAACGCCCACTTGTAAAGAAATTTTATGGGCTGGAAGACCAGATGCGCGTCAAGAATTAAGAAACTCTACTGGATAATGGAGTAATGTCGTCTTCTGCTGTGACATTGTGAATAGACGTATATTCGACACTATCACCGTTAATTTGCCTTAGCATCTCAGAATTAATAGCTGTTGCTTGGTCATTTCGAGGCGGCAAAGTTGTAAGTTGCAGCTTTTTTTTTTACTTGGGCTATATATTATGAAACGGCAGGCCACTATACGAAAAGACCTACCCTAAGGTCACCACTAAATGAAATCCCTACTGTCCCCCTCCCCCTCCCCCTAGAGGGGAGACGGACACGACACAGAGGCGCGCGTGTTAACACGCACGCCGCTTCTCGGACCTGGTGCTGAACGAATGGCGGGCAGGCCCACAAAGTCCGCCACCCCCAGGTCAGACCTCAGGGTGGCTGGAGGTCGTCTTGGGCCCTCCGGCGCCTGGCTCTGCGGTTGGGGACAGGGGTTTAAACGCACCCTCTCCCACTCTGCCGCCTCCTTGATGGAAATCACTTCCTCGGCGAGGCGACGGCATTCCACGACCTCTCGCTCCGGACCATAGACTGGACTACGGCCGGGAGCGAGAGGGCAACAAATCCGACTGCCGCGACCAACTCACGGCGCTGCGATGCCCAGGTGGGGCAAACCGCCAAAGTATGCAGCGCCGTGTTCTCAACAACGTCACGGCAGTCGCCGCAGTGGTGACAACTGGGCGTCTCTTGCCGGCGTATACGACACAGGAACTGGCCAAAACAACCGTGGCCAGTCATTACCTGTGTCAGCCGGAAGATGAGGGCGCCATGCTGCCTTTCCAGCCACTCCTCAAACACGGGACTTACCGCCACGATCGTGGCGTGCCCGATAGCCATGCAGCTGTCTGGTTTATTGTATCTGTAGGTGACCCATATACTGACGAAATTAAAATTTGCAACGATGGAACCATACAACATAAACTATCTGATAAAATTACCTTATTTTCTGCTCGCTGCTGAAAAGTACCGTCTCCTATTTTACAGTAAACCGATTTTAATGAAATAAAGACTAAATGTTACCCGAGGATATTCTCTATAGTGTTCTTACTGAGTCTATCGTATTAACTTTGTACTTTAGGCGTGATGAAGTAATAAACAAACAGACAGACAGATTTTTCTAAAATGATTGAAATGTGTTCAGTTAATTATTCTGAGTCCCCTTAATTCATTTATTTCGCAATATTCTAAAATGTACAGACACGTGAAATTTAGAGTTTTATATTCCTGTTGCCCAAAAAATACCAAAATCGAAGCGATTATTATCTCCATATACCGATTCGGTTTTGTATTAATCTAATAAACAAATTTTAGGAAATCGGATTACAACTTTTATTTACATTATATCTCTAGAACAAAGAGTGGTTGTTGAAAGCCAGCATGCCATACAAAGGGGTAAAACCTTAATATCACGATTTAAAAAATGACGTCATTTGCACAGTGCCATCTATCGTGATATATTTGTCTGTATTTTGTGTACCTACATATATTTTGAAAAATAAAATTACTTACTTACTTACTATATGTATAAATCATTACGTCGGGTCTAGTACTAAACACATATTACTAACAAATTAGAGATGTCATTGTCAATTAGTAAACATTCAACATTGTTTTAGAATTAATTATTATTTATTATTATAACAAAAATTACGAAATTTATATTATATCCGTATAACTGGCTTTCTGTATACGATCCTGATCTGTAATCACAATCTATGAGCTTAAATTTAAGCAAATCTCAAGCTTATTTGTAAAACATTACGGCGGATCTAGTACAGTACGATCACATTGCCTACATTAAAATTTAATTTAACTTCAAATGCTCATAACTTTTGATAGAGAAGACCGATTTTAATGAAGTATAGACTAAATGTTACTTGAGGATATTCTTTATAGTGTTCTTACTGAGTCTATTGTATTAACTTTGTGATTCAGGCGTGATGCGAGAACAAACAGACAGACAGACTTTTTAAAAAATGATTAAAATGTGTTTAGTTAATTATTCTGAGCCCCCCTAAATCATTTATTTTGCAAAATTCTAAAATGTACAGACACGTGATATTTACAGTTATATTATGCTAGATGTTCCCGTGGTTTCACCCGCGTTTATCGTTACTGCGCCGCCCCTGTGGGTCGTAGCGTGATATTATATAGCCTATAGCCTTCCTCGATAAATAGGCTATCCAACACTAAAAGAATTTTTCAAATCGAACCAGTAGTAATCACGCAGAATAAACCAGGAGAAACATCGTTTATACTATGTCTGTAATGGGTAATTATTTTGCTGCGATGTTATTTTAAAACTGCTATATCTCCTAAGATATTCATTGAAATCGAGTGATGTAAAGGGCAATTTTATTTTAAATTAAATACTTGTGATGAATAACGTATTTATTTGGATAAGGATTAATATCATGTTTATAAAAATACCTTCGCAAATAATGCATTATTTTAGAACAAATTTCGTTAGCATAAAAATGGTTATAGTGAGCCAACCTTAAAAGATAGACATATGCTGTCGCGGACTTTTTTTTAGAACTTTTAAAGGGGAACAATTCTGTCATACATGATTTTTGCGAAACTTTAACTGTTTACGCAGCGCACGCAGCGGAAGCTCTCAAAAGGAAAAAATACTCTCCGATTTTGAAACATTCTTCATTGGTGCTCCGCTCCTATTGATGTTAGCGTGATGATATATAGCCTATAGCCCTCCTCGATAAATGGGCTATCTGACACTGAAAGAATTTTTCAAATCGGGCCAGTAGTTCCTGAGATTAGCGCGTTCAAGTAAACAAACAAACAAACTCTTCAGCTTTATAATATTAGTATAGATATATTCTATCACATACACACAACACCATCTAGCCCAAACTAAGCAGAGCTTGTACTATGGGTACTAGACAATGGATAAACATACCTACATATATACTTTTTTCTTTTTTGTAAATACATACATATTATACATAGAAACACCCAGACCAAGGCAAACATCCATGTCCATGCACACAAATGTTTGACTTGTGCGGGAATCGAACCCGCGACCTCAGGCGTGGCAGTCGGTTACACTAACCACTACGCCATCGAGGTCGTCAAACTAGCTTTTAATTTATTTTATTATTTTAACATATTTATCAGCTACAAAATTCTTAAATACGACAATTATTACAAGCTATTTAGAATAGCCAGCCAGTATTTCAGTAGTAAACTAACCTTATTAGCTTAGTTGATGCGATGTTTATTTAGTCTGACCTCCGGCTTTATTAGCGTGCTCTAGATGTATAAATTGCAAGATTAGAGGCGACTGTGCTTGTCCGGTATAACAGTTACACTCTAAACTAACTCATTCAGATGCGTGACATCAAATACTGGCTAATTTTGTAATAAACACACTTATTTGCATATGGCAATAATAGTTATATTCAGTCTCTCTGCTTGATGTGCGCGTAAATATTAGTTTTAAAATCTAGTACGTAGAATAGATGTATAAAATAAGAGTATGCTATTGGTTGTATTATACTCTTGATAGCCATGTGTTTAATACATCCAATACGTACACAATATAATATATACGGATAAGGATTGGACAATGGATATTGGACTTGCTATCGATAGGTCGCGGCTTCGAGTCCCGCCCATTGTACTACCCGCTCCTAACACAAGCTTTCTAGCCTAGCTGAAGAGATTAACAAGAATACTTGTAATTTGTAACTCATAAGTAACCTTTAAAATAGACAAAACAGATTTAACTATGCCGAGTGTTGTGCGTCCTAACACCACAGGTCACAAAACATTGTTTGATCCACAAAATATGATTGTTGCGTGTAACATACTCAAGGCGAAATTGAAAATGGTATGAGGGAAAAGAAATGTGAGAAGTAGGATCCGGATGAGTCTCTGGTGTACTTACTTATGAAAAGAAATCGAGTAAGAGTATTACTACCCGCGGGTTGGTTGGTACCGTCAACAAATAAGCTACAGCAGCTCTTCTACTGATATCGTTGTCTTATTTAAGTTTTTTAGTACCAGCTTTCACTTTTAAACACTAATCTACCTATTTTAGATATTCTCGCAGTACAAGTATTATTTTATATCCATAATAATAGTTACGATTAATAAGAAATCATGCTGTAACTATGGACTAGAAAAACTAGGTTACCGTGGGCCTCAATTTTCTTTACTTGCCACTTAAAAACTTATCTCGAGGATATAAACTAAACTAAAAGAAAATTGTTAGCCACATGCGGCCTGCCCGTGCAATTTTCGTGATGCCTATTAAGTAACAAAAAATATGTTGGAAGCTTTCCAAGGCGACCCATGAAAAGAAGTTATACTGAAATAAATTTAACAATCAGAGTCATTTGCCGGTTCTTTGTAGAGTAACGATTGAAATAAGTAGAGTTGTAGTAGCTGATACCGAGTTCTTTATGTACCTACTCTCAGTGGGTTCTAATATTTTATTTCAGCAAGATTTTTAGAAGAGATGTCGCTCTCGGTTATCAAACTCAATCTGTGCAAATCATTGAACATGTTTGTTTTAACGCCTTTTTATTTACGCGTTCTGTTTTTTTAATAAAATAAATCTACTGCACTAGGAATAAAACTAGATGCTCGTCATGTCCGTTGTTTGAATAATTATATGTAAGCCCCCGAGACACAGAAATAATTACGGAAGGATTTCGTTACGTGAGAGTGTCTCTTTAAAAATATCTTTACCATGAATCTCGTGGTTTTCCTGAGTACTTTTCTGGTTTGGTCGCGGCTCACTTACAAACAGAGCGTGATCGCAACCTTCTCTTAAAAATTTGAACATGTATGATCGTTTTCTACAATGTACCTATTGTATACAAAATATACCCTAATATATTGTTTTTATTTTCAACACCAAGCTTTTTGAAACTATACTGAGCTTGTGCACATATTATATATTATGCTAGTTGTACTGCATTCTAAACCACGTCTAGACTTCAAATAATATCAGTCTACAATTACAGTGAAATGTTTGAGCTGTCTGTCAAATCTCATGTGAATAATAACTTGCTTTAGACGCGAACGTATGATTTAACATTGAGTAAGATGCTTATTATTATAATAGATAGAATGGTAGACTAGTTGGAATTGTATTCATAAACTAATTACTCGAACAGTTTAATTAAAGTTTATTGTACAACGTGACTTTATTGTGAACAGATTTCTCGCATCATACTTATGAAAGGTATAGTTATCAGAACACTATTGATTTAGGTTACAAATTAGAATCCACAGAAATAAAATTTAAAAATTTACAGAAAGAAGAATAACGTTACTTACACTTTCGATTTTTTAAGCTATGTACTATCAAAAAGTTACTTGCTTGTAATGTCATAAAGTTGAATGCTAAGAACCGTCCGAATTATAAAGTAAAATTAATATAACACTATTTTTAGATAATTTAAACTATTTAAATTTACAATAAGTGGAAGTGTAAATTTAAAAAGTTATAGTTTAAATTACCTAAAATTTATATTTTTCAATGAACCGGGATAAAATCCGTACGCAGCAGTTTAATTTGAATGTATAACATTTGTGTAAACGTAACACAATAATTAAAATGTATATACCTTTAATTTCTTAAACATTTCAACTCGTTCATGACATTTGAATCCACAAATGACAGCTCAGTTGCTTTCGAGTAACCGTTATTTCGAGTAGTTACGTTTCCCGAAAGCTTTTCGAAGAGTAACTTTGAAACGCAGGTATTTTACAACACAAACATGTCTTGTCCGTCACTGTCATAAACCACTACGGTCACGGTAACAGATTCCGGGCTGTTGCTAACCCATATCAGTTATACCAATTTGCTGGTGTTTGGTTTTGCCTAATTCTTGCTTTGTTTGCTACTACTATTAGTGTACATTGGCGACCTATGGTAGATGCAATTGCGTACAATGTTTAATTTTAGTGCTTATTAATGCTTGGTTTTCTTGTTGGTTACATAGGATTTGTTTGTACTATGTATGTGAGCATTGGCCTACTCGACTCCGACAGGCAAAGTATTCAGACATCTTTAGTAGCAGCATGAAGCCTGATACTGTGCTCGGTAAACAGTAATAGACCTCTATAACGTGGCTTCTAAAGTCACAGCTAGCAATTGGGTATTATACATCTCCTCTTATTCCTTAAATAAACATGTCTTTTAGACAGATGGTGCAGTAATCATCTAATTATCTCGCTATAACTGGCTAAATGCCGACTGTCGAGGACTTGATCCCCACACTGAATAAAAATTGTGCGATTCAAAAATAAGTATTCTGTAATTAGGTTCTTTGTTTCAATAAATGTAAAGTCGACTCAATTAATTATTCATATTGTGGTAACTTTAAAGAATATCACCCTGAACTGTAAACCATTTAACTAAAGTAATCTAAAATCTAGAAGAAAACATTTGTACAAATTCGCGGATAACTGTTCTTAACTTAAAGAAGAAATTTTGTAAAATCTTGAGATTGTCTTAAGTATTGTTCCAACATTGTTTGTTTGTTACTTCTATCGATTAATTACAACACGAGAGATGCTCCGCTTCGCTCTGATCAACACTTCGTTTTCTTTGCACCTCGCAAATAAACCTTGTTTATGTACTTCCCTATTTTAAACACCCAGCTGGCATAGTGTGGCGTGATAGAATACATCTCTGCCTAGCCCTTTGGGGCAATGTATCCAAATAAGTATGTATGTCTAAATAACAAGATTGTGAGATTTTGCATACCTAAAGCACAAACTGTTTTATATGAAAAAAGTGTAAATACACTGTTCCATTAAAAAAAATGTATACTGCTTTATTCGTCAAAAATTGTATATAGTCATATACTATTTTATTTGTTTAAAATAAGTATGTAGTTACATATTGTTTTCTTTTTCAAAAAATGTATATAGTTATATACAATTATTGTTGGGTTATCTGCCGTACATACGTACGTCCCAACAAACAATTTTGTATAACTATATTTCAAAAATTGTTTCTAGGATAGTGATCGTTTACATACATACTTACAAAAATGGCTAGTCCATAATCTCAATTACAAAAAACTTAACGACATTCTCAGGCATATATTTAATTTAATTCGACTATTACTTGATATCGATTTAGAGTTCGATACAAGCTGTCGTCGATGAGGAAATTAAACGTAAAACAAAATATATCAAAAGATGCTTTAGAATTTTAATTTTTTTAAATATTTATCTTGCAAATATCAAAACAATTTGGAAGAACTGTTTACATGACTGATAATTATTTAGTCTAATTTCATGTTCATTTGATGATGTTTTAGAAACAAAGATTTGGCGCCAGTTGAGATTTTAGATAGACGGTGTAGAAAAAGAGTAGTAAGTTAGTCGAGTTCCCATTTATGGGCTAAGATATGACACGATATTTGGTGAACTAAATACAAAAATAAATAAAAACAACGGGTTGCACTCCGGGAGTGCCGGCAGAAGTGGAAACTTGAATATTAATGTTGGGCATTTTGGATATTTTGGAATGGTTAGGAAATAATTTTGCACGAATTGTTAATTATCAGTATATAAGTATGTACTATCATTTATGTGGTAAAATACAATATTCATTTATTGCGCTATCGTACACAAACATGACAATTCTCCCTCCGTCTTACGAGTTTTCGATCAGGTCATGTGTCCTGACGCGAGTTTGACAATTCTTCCTCCGTCTTACGAATTTTCGATCAGATCACGTGTCCTGACGCGAGTTTAACATGTTTTACCCATCACAAAAAACTGCACAACGCCGCTAAAGAAGTTTTCACTTCAAAAATACATATTACGCATACTTCCGGATTTAAAACACTATTTACGCTTGTTTATAATATGACTGCACAGTACGGTGAAGGCTAAAATTTAAGCTTCGATCCTCAAACTTGACAAAAATAAACACATTTTTGTCATCTAATCGCCTAGCTAGAAGTATCTGGGAATAATACAACAATTACCAGATACTTCTAGTTAGGCGATCAGATGTCGCATAAATATTATTTGTTTTGTTGTTTCTTGTATGTAATTTTCTAGCAATATAATAATTTAGTTTGTTTACTAGACCATAAGGATGGCACCCTTATGGTCTAGGAAATAACCCAAATTACATGCGCAAGACTCGACACATGAGTTGACTTACATGTGTTTCGTAACCCGACGCAAGCCACCTATGCAAGTAGCCCGTATGATCAACTTGCGCATATGCGAGCTATTTGCGCATGTAATCCGCGCCACCTACTTGCGTGATATGGGACGTCGTTGTTTACACAATGCATACAACACGTGCTAATGTATCAACTCGCTCATTTTACCCACGTCATGTATAAAGCAATGTCTAAGACTCGCACAGTGTACACGCGTACCTATCTCTCTAAGTTTCCTTCAGCATGTACTGCTTAATATTGCTTTATGCATTGTTAGATGCTCGTTGCTTTGTTGCCATCCATTAACTTGTAAAGTCACATTAACTTGTTTAACTTGTGTTTCGGTATAACAAATTCCTCACTTTGACGTATCCAATGTGTATCTGTTCAATTGTTTGTGACAATATAAAGTCATTACGGAAAGTTTCAACCGAACTTGTATTTACAAACATCATTACCCGCGTTTGATAAATATTTATTATTTGTTGCCTTTTATTGCTAGAGTATCCTATTCCTAGAAAGATAAACATGAAACAATTCTAGCATTTACTTTTTAAATAACAGCATTTCTTTGATTTGGTTTATCCATCTATTTTAAGCTTTAACTTTTTATAGGATTGTGAGTAGGCATTATTTATATAGCGTTTTATTTCTCAATCTATATAATTGTTATTAAAAGCAAAGCAATAATTAATTCTGTCACGATACTGAAGCTATTTATAGTGCGGCAGTTTTTTCTCTCTATAAATACATTTATTTTTCTAACTGCGAGTCATGTATCGAATGTTAGTATCGATTGTCACATTTAGTGCCTGCCTACATTTAATGGTCTAAGCATGAATGATAACATTGATGAGTATCTATACACGTGACTTGTATGAAATTACCTATATACATCATGAGTATAGATAAAGGTTTACTGGATAGTCTTAAATCATCGGATAATCTCTAATCGCCATATTATTGTAAGATAAAATTGTACCTAGTAGTTTATTTACCAAAATAAATTCACAGTGAGAGTTTCATAGAATATGGCTTATAGAGAAACAGGTATTGAAGTAACTTATAAAGGTATTGTGGGGAGCCACTCGTGATACAATATATTACAAAGTTGGTTAGTTTGTTTGGGTATTCATACGACTTATTTGAACAATATTACAGTACCGCCCGCCGTAACATTAATTAAAGTAGGTACATATTGAAGAATTCTATGTAGCGAGATACCTCGTAAAACTCATAGAAATCTATATTAATAAGTAGATACAATAAAAGTCAAGTAATTTTTTGAAATTATTTGTACTACCAGGCCACGATTTAAAAGCTCTACCTATGCATTATTTATCCCATTTCTTGAGGAATGTTATATGCTATATAACATCACATACACATCACAGTCACTTTATAAAACTTATATTATTGACGCAATCGTATACAATGCGTTCTGATAGCAAACTTGAAATCTGATTTTGTGATTTAAGTATATAAAAATATTAATAATATAATAATATTCTATTACATACACACAACACCATCTAGCTCAAACTAAGCAGAGCTTGTACTATGGGTACTAGATAATGAATAAACATACATGTATACTCTTTTTATTTGTAAACATACATAATATTATACATAGGAACACCCAGACCAAGACAAACATTCATGTTCATGCACATAAATGTTTTACTTGTATGGGAATCGAACCCGCGACGTCAGGCGTGGCATTCGGTTACACTAACCACTACGCCATCAAGGCCGACAAGCCGATATTGCATGCAATGTATCACTTAAAGAAGATGAAATGTTTTTATCGCGTCTGAAGTATTAAGACATAATGAATAATTGTGAGATAAAGCTCTATATAAGATAGATCTATAACGACTATTTTTAATATTACTCTGCAGTAGGCTTATCTAAAGACAATTCAAAGCAACATCTCAAAAAAAATTGTAACTAGTTTTTCATTATTATTCTGATTTTTTTATTATTTGAAATTTTATTAAAGAATTAACAGCCCTCGCACAAGGTATAATTTCTTTAACCCAAGCAATTTTACAAACCTTGAAAAAGTTATGTATTTTTGAAAATATACATATAGAGTATAGATTAATTTTATTTCCTTAACATTATTAAGCTTCAATGTTATATTATGAACATATATGTACATATAAACACAATTATATTATTGTACTCTATAGAGAGCACGATCACTAGGACCCCATGACCCTAGCGTTTCGACCCCAAACGGCTCAAAAACATAATCATTTACCAGGTTTTTGTATTTGCGTCGTTTGAGAGTCTCCGCGGATGCAGCAGCAGCGCCAGCATACCTAGCCGTGCTGGGAAGATGTGAAGGCGCAAGGGTGTCGACACACGTTGCGTCCCACACTAAAGACCTACCTATCTTCCAATGCATCAATGACAATCCGTCCGGTCTCTTCCCATCGTCACGTGCGAAACCATTAGGTTCAAGATGAGCTGGCACGCCGGCGGTGACAAGAGCACGACGTATAATGTCAATAAGGTTGGCGTGCCGCGAAAAACGACCGGCACTCCTGCTACATAATAGGCCATCGTGGCCAAGGCGATCAACGGCCTCACCATAGTGACATCGATGCGGAAAAACAGATGGAGCACCTAAACGAGGGCAAGAAGCGATGCTAAACGTAGTGTCGTCTAACATAGTGCCTATGTTGGACGATGGGAGTGCTTGGAGCCAAAAACCCGATTTCCACAGCCAATAAACGGGCACGCTCAGCAACATTAGGAGATGTGTTCATGAGATGTTCTCTCACCATGTTGCAGAGCGGCCTATCCCACTGACTCTAGGAGAATAGATCAGATGGCAAATCAAAGCTTGGACAGATCATTTTCCAAGCGTTCACTGAATCGGTCTTGCATGACACTTCAGAATTAACCAGTGTGGGAGCTAAAATTTTCCTGGTCAATTCTTCAGTGCAGTGGACCGAAGACAGGAACGCCGAAGAAATTTAAAATTTTGCTAAGTGTATACCGAATAGTATCCTCGAATTTTACCAAAAGTTATTCTAAATATTTTGAAATTGTTTAGTTACAATTGAATTTTCGGGCATAGTTTTTTGTTTCACTACTTATGTCACTAATTATGCAAATTATAATTTTCTTTAAACTTCAACTCCCGCTCTGAGATTAATCCTGGAGAGGACATTGTAGTTTTAAGACAATACACTGTGTTACGGATGACTTTACAAACATTCTAATAAAGGCCACAAGGAATACCCAGACCTGTTACCACTATTTCAACACCACACAATTTTTAATCTGGTGTTTTAAAAACATGGTATATAGGCGGTAGGTAGGCGACCATTTAAACCAATATTCAGTAGAAACCTAGCATTCATGTTTTATGTCAGTATTTAGTGTGTTTACGTGTAACTTATTAGCGTAGAGCTACAAACAACACAATATAAATTGTACAAAAAAATTTATTAGAAAAGTTTGACTATGAATATACAAGCTGGCATACATGAGAATACTTTAACATAACTAAATGACAATGTTCAGCTTCACCGATAGCTTTTAGCTTTGTTGTAAAACGAGATTATTCATAAAACTTCTCAGCGTTTGCTTTCGCACAAGCTTGTTCTCAGCTCGGATAAAATGTAATTGGAGTTTTGCTATCAGAAAATGTTTCAGGTAGAGGCTTAGGATTGTAAATAAAGGGTTAATAGCTACAAGTTTGTCGAATTTTGAGTACACAAAAACACGCCCACGCCTATCCATTTTATGGATTAAATACTTGAATATTGGCAACAAATAAACGCCGTTATTTTGAAGTCATTAACACATTCGAATTCAAACAAAGGTGTTTGGGTTACCGCTGAACCTTCGGCCATCTATCAACGTTATCAGTTGATATGAGTCATACGAAGGATTCAGTAAAATTAATTTGTGGATAAACGTTTGTAATCGGCCATTAGCACGTGGCAGACGCTTTTCAAAGCACACCGCCGCCGGTTATACATAATGCAGTTGGCCATTATTCATCGATTGATGTTTTATTCAACGATTGGTACCTGTTATCAGAGTCTATTTGAGCACACTTCGGTTTTTTAAGGGAATACCAATGTGTGGTTGAAATCTCTCCTATGAATGACTGCGATAAATGCACCAAACAAAAATGTTCCTTTTGAAGATATTGAATATAGAGATGGATTGAAATCAACCCGATATTTACTATTGCGACACGATGTCGATAATAATTTATTCACAAAGTGATACCATACGTGAAATATCATATTTATTGAAAAGCAATACTTTACTGCGATTGCTTTAATAAACTACATTGTTACTTCTGCTGGTGTAATGAGAATAACTACGGTTGATTTTAGTAATGACAACATTCGCTGCGAAATGTGTGTAGCAATAACACAATTAGATAATCTAAGTTAATACAAGGATAAAATTTAGTTACGGCGGTCGAATCATATCGCCGAGCTCCGCCATTCTTGCGTGGTGGTCCGACGCCAGTACATCCGGTTTCATAAGAGGTGTAGGCCCTCCCGATTTTGTCGTCATGGAGGCGGAACTGTAGGAGGCTTATAGACCGTCCAAAAAGGCACAGAAAATAGCTATCAAGCGGGCCAAAGGTCAGGCCCGCCAAGAGTTCCTGGGGACTCTGGACCGTAATCCCTGGGGGCATCCATATCTTATGGTCAGAGGCAAACTTCGCCCCTGGGCGCACCCCTTGTCGCATAGTCTCCGACCCTAATTAATTGAGGAAGTGGTCCCGCTCTTTTACCTTCTCGGGTAGAGCACACTCCTCCACCGATGGTCCCGCCTTCCATGGCATCCATCGCGGACTTAGACGACGTTGTGGTTCCCGTAGTAACCCAAGTAGAATTGCAAGCGGCGGTTTTAATAATTCGCTCCAAGAACACCGCCCCAGGCCCCGACGCCATTCCAGGCCGTGCGTGGACCATGGCCTTATGGCCTTAGAAGAGCTCGCACCCCGACTAGGAGGGCTCCTCAGCAAGTGTTTAGAGCAAGGCCTGTTTCCGCGCCAATGGAAGGTGGGAAAATTTGTCCTGATTAGGAAGGAAGGGCGCCCAGCGGACTCCACGTCCGCCTACCAGCCCATCGTGTTGCTGAACGAGATTGCTAAATTATTTGAATTCATTATTGCAGAGCGTCTCGTCCAGTGTTTTTCTTCAGTGGGCCCGGATATGGTGGACAACCAGTAAGGTTTCCACCGTAGGCGCTCCACTATTGACGCTGTTCTGCGCGTGAGGAGTCTGGCGGAGGATGCGGTGTCCCGAAATGAGGTTGTCTTCGCGGTGTCCCTAGACATCGCGAATGCCTTTAACACCTTGCCTTGGAGTTGTATTTGGAAGGCACTATATTTCATCAAGTGCCGACCTATCTCCGGTGCATTGTCGGGGCATATTTGTCAGAAAGGGTTAAACTACCCCGTTCACAACGGTTGGAGTTGGCGAGAGATGTCGTGCGGTGTGATCGGTTCTGGGTCCGCTGCTGTGGAACATCGAGTCCGCTCCTGTGGAACATCGGTAAGGACCAGCTCTTCCTGCTCTAGAGGCAGCACGGTCCGAGCTCCATCAGGTCATAGTGGAAGAATGGAGAAATCGATTGTACACCCCAGTGCTGGGCACACCATGATCGTGGCGGTAAATCCTGTTTTTGAGGTGTGGCTGGAGAGGCTGCATAGCGCCCTCACCTTCCAGCTGACACAGGTTATGAATGGCCACGGTTGCTTTGGCCAGTTCCTGTATGCATAGGCCGGGGCGACTGCCGCGACGTTGTCGAGGACACGGCGCTGCACACTTTGGCGGATTGCCCCACCTGGGCAACGCAGTGCCGTGAGTTGATCACGGCAGTCGGATTAGTTGCCCTCTCGCTCATGGCCGTGGTTCAATCTATGGTCCGGAACGAGAGGTCGCGGAATGCCGTCGCCTCCTTCCATGAGGAAGTCATTTCCATCAAAGAGGCGGCGGAGCGGAAGAGGGAGCGCTTAAACCCTCGCCCCAACCACAGAGCCGGGCGCCGGAGGGCGCGAGATGACCTCTAGCCACCTCTTGAGGTTTGACCGTGGTGGTGGTGGGCTTCGTGGTCCTGGCCGCCATCCGATCAGCACTAGATCCGAAGGGCGGCGTGCGTGTTCCTTCGTGCGCCTCTGTGTGGGATTTTAAAAATGAGTAGTGCCTAAAGGGTAGATCTTGTTGTGTAGTGGCCTGCCGTTTTATACGGCGGGCCGAAACCTCGGCGGGGCCGCAACTGCATGTGAAAGAGATTCGCGCGGCCCCGACGATTGCGGTTTTATCGAGGAACACCGTGGTATGTTTAGTCGGTATTAGCGGGAGGTCCATTATCATCATTTCATCATCTTTCTTTTACCTCGGTGAGTCCGACATAACCCCTCCGCCCACCACCGCGGAGGGGTATGGATCAATGCATACCCCCACGTAAAAAAGAAAAAAGTTAAAGTGTAAAATTTTGTACTAAGAAAAAATATAGAATAAAATACTTGGCAGTTTATGATATTTTTTATACTAACAACAAAGGTAGCAATCATTTCAAAAATTGCCGTCTACATCTAATTAAATATCTGTTTTTAATCCGAACTAATATTATTATTAATAGAAAAGGACATCGGGTACTTTTCATCTAGAAAAATTATATAATTATATTAAAAAAGTATTGCTCCCGAGAGATATTTTTTTTTGACAAAAACGTTTAACGTGAGCAAAGCCCATCGCAAAATCTAGTAATATTATACATACATTCGTAGTTTCATTGCTGTATCTTTACAGGGATAGGCAGAGATTACACAAACATTTTACTAACTAAGGTTTTATATAATAGAGGGCGTGCCTCTACTGGATATAGTTTCAGACTCCCTGCTGTAACTGAAAATTTATAGCTATTACTCAAAAAAATCATATAACTCTTTGTCTGATTCAGGAGTAGAACCAAAGACCTAATGCAAAGCTATAGTGACTGTGAGGCGCAGTCATAGTGACTGTAGTCACTATGACTGCGCCACCGAGACAGTCGTAATATTATATTATATAGATGTAACATTTGTAATAATATTATAAAAGAATAGATTGTAAAACATCTATATAGTATGACAAAGTAAGAATTAACAATTATATAAAATTCGTTACTTAAAATCCAGAACCGCCTCACTTAACATCTCTTTACTCTTCATATTATGTAAAAATGTAGCCTTATTTATAAGAATTATTATCATAATATGAGAACATTACCATTCTTTTTCCGAATATGTAATGCGAGCGCGATAAATTTGAATTTTGTCGTAACATTCACACACTTTATCGCTTTTACGTATTCAAGGAGTCAGATTAGATATGTACGTATTTATTTTTACACGTTATTGCCACATACATTACTGCTCATATAGGTACTAGTGCTCAATCATCGGTTTTATTACACGCTATCTTAGATCATAAGTTAAAAACATGGACTCGCTCGTGCGCACTTTGGCGACGTAAATTCATCTTATATTACGATCTATGGTCGGCGTCGAATTACTGTTTTAAAACTCGTTGCTTAGTAAAAAGCTTAGTAACTAGTTGCATTCTATTAGGCGAAAACTAGGGTACGTGAGAAAAACGAGGTAGATATTGAGTGTAGATATGGAAAATCTGGATTTTCGTACAATGAATTCGGTTTGACATTGTATTTAGACCGACGCGTACGCTAGTACTATTTCGACGAACAATCATTCAATTTCTGTGTCTGAATGTCATAGACGATTGTAGGATTACGTCAATAGGCGAGTCAAACGCAGAGTTCGATGTTGGTTATGGAGCCGGCCATGTTTGTAATCAATTTTGATTTCGACTATATACGGTAGGCAAGCTCTCGACTCTGTAACTTGTACATATCAAATCGTTTATACCTTAAATAAATAATGAGTTTTCTTTTCGTTTTGGCGCTCACGCTTAACATCTATTTAACCTATTTCAGTAAAGTAGGTAGGTACCTACTTATAAATGGCTTTTGTGCTTTAAAGGGTTTTTAACTGTAATTGAATTACTCTTTTGAGCTGTAGCCAATTCGATCCTTTAGTCTGGCTAGAGGAGTCTTGCTTCACAATTTCATTGGTTCAAATTTATTTTTCGCGGAGCATAATTTTTTTACTATAATAGTAGCCTAAGTTACTCTTTATAACATAGCTATCTGCCAGTGAAAGTCCCGTCAAAATCAGTCAGACAGACAAACAAAAATATTAAAATTGTTTTTTTTTTTATATAAATACCGTATATACTTTCATATGCATTTAGCAAAAGCTACAATTTAAATATAATAAATGTGTAAAGTTTATATACTTTATATGCTTTATCTGCTTTATATGCTTTACATACTTTACATGAGACCTTTCTAGGATAGTTTGGGTCGATCGAGCTGTGTGTGCACGGGCATTGTCTTGCATCAGGATGAATCCAGGCCCCACTCGCTGTGCAAATGGGATCACTTGAGGCCTGATAACGTCCTCGATGTAACGTTCTGCAGTTACGGTACCCGCATTTAAAATGGCGAGCTCGGTTTTATCGTGTAAACTAATCCCACCCCAAACCATTACGTTAGGACCACCGAAACAGTCAACTTCGTGGATGCAGGACTCCGAAAACCACTCGCCGCGTTGTCTCCACAACCTAACACGCCTATCATCATTAAAACTTTTACTTTGCACTCGTCTGTAAAAAGCACCTTGCCCCACTGATTAATCCCCCAGTTCAAATACTGACGGGAGAATCTTAAACGGTTTGCACGTTGAACCCTGGTCAGAGAAGTTCGAACAACTCGTCGTCTTGACATTTGCTGGTCTTCGTGCAATCGATTACGTATAGTTTGATCACTGACACGGGTACCCGTTGTCAGCCGTAGGTGGTGTTGTAACTTACGGGCCGTTACTGTACGATCACGACGAGCACTTAGTTGGACGTACCGATCCTCGTGCGCCGTTGTTACACAAACTCTACCTGAACCGGGTCTCCTGGCAACACTGCCGGTCTCTTGGAAGCGATTCCATACATTTTGGACAGCTCTTCGAGAAAAACCCAACTGCAAACCCACGTAACGCTGAGAACGTCCTTCTTGAATCATAGTTATGGCTCTGGTTGCTGTAATTGTATCCATGTGCCTTCGTACAGGTGGCATGATTAACGCGAGATGATAAATGAATCAATTAAAATTGCAAAAGTTAAACTTGTTTCCTAAAATAACCGAAACAAGTTAAGAAGACAATCGAAGAAAAACATAAGAATAACATCCAAGTATTTTTTCTTAAAATGATGGCCAATACTTTTCAAATTAGGAACACGAACACCAGCATAAAAGAGATCAAACACCAAATAGTTCGTAATATCAATATAATGCTACTTATCAGTTACTTTCAGTTTACTAAAGTGCACTTAAATGTAAATTAAACTAGTGGCCCTTATTTTGTTTTGAGTAGTATATATGGAGTCTGCCAACCCGCACTGGGACAGCGTGGTGGACTATAGCCTAACCCTTCTCACACTGAGAAGAGGCCCGTGCCCAGCAGTGGGACAGTTTAATACAGGGCTTATATTATATTATTATATACTTCGTGGCGCAGCGGTAGTGAATGCTGTGCATGAGGTCTCGGACTCGAATCCCTGGTCGGGCCAACAAAAAAATATTGGGTTTTTCTATTAAGAAATCTCAATAGCAGTCCGGAGTTAGGAAGTTAACGGTGTTAGACACCTCCATGCCTCGGAAAGCATGTAAACCCGTTGGCCCCATCGGATCATGAGAGTTAGGGAATAGAGAGTGCACGTGTGTTTGCGTACACGCTTGTGCACTATAATATCTCCTGCGTAGATGACCAGTCTCCGTTAAGACTGGCCGCCGCGCCACCACCGTGACCGAAATTCGGTCTGGAGGACATTATATTTTTATTATACTTCTAATACTTCTTATATTTTATATACTTTATTATATATACCTTGTATTAAATACAAGGTTATATACAGTAAGCTGCAAAAATGCATACTCATGTCAAAACTACAATGGTATAAGCCGGTAATTAACGCCATCAGACGGAAATCGATACATTAACTGTTAAGTAGTTTCGTTATAATTTGATAATAGATGGCGGTGCACTACTATAAAATAAAAGTAGATTTCTTAACTCAATTTTGTTAAATTTACTTTAAACAATTTTTGAATCTCTATTCACAAAAGTTTTTTTAAAAATAACACATTCCTTACATGAATGGAAACCTGTATGTAAAACAAGAAACAAAGATTTACAAATGAATTAATATAAATTTATAGTGGGTAGTTCATTTTATAGATACTTTTGACGACTCGCTATTCTGTTACGCAAAAATTAATCTGTCCTTATGTTCGAGTGTCTATCCAGTTGAGATAACAATTTGTTATAAATTATTATTTGCCAAAATGAATACGCGTTGAGAAATTTATAAAACAACGCCATCTAGTTCATTCATATTCATTCTAATTCGAGAGTTTACAGGATTTTGGACCTTAAGGTATCCATGGAATTTTACAGGTGACTGTATCGTACATACCTTTATATATAGTATTATGTACCTTGTATATAATACTATATATAAAGAAAGAAAGAAAAAAGAAAAACTGCAGGCAGATGCTGGATGCGGCATGCTGAAGACAGGGCGCTATGGCGCTCTTTGGGGGAGGGCTATGTCCAGCAGTGGACTATTATAGCCTGATGATGATGATGATATCTTGTATACTTTATATACTTTAAATACTGTATATGTATATTTAATATACCTTATACCAGGTGTCCCAGAAGTTGACGTCAAGCTGGAATAGGAAACAGGCTAAGTCATAATAAGTAGTTATCAGAAAAATATAAAAATATCTAATTTATGTAATAAAATCTGCACCCTGTTCCAGTCTTTTCACTCCTGTTACTACAAATACTTATCTTTTAATTATTTTTTTTTGTTTTGTTGCCTCAAACAATTTTTCTTTAAGCTCTTGCCTAAAATTTAGAGCCCACTGCCCCAGCTTTAAAGTAAATGTCACTTTTTTCTAACCAAAGATTCAAAATTAATACTTTGCCCAACTTTAACTGATCATACTGGAGAAAAAAAATACTAGGCGAGATTGGCAAGTAACTTCAAAATATAGCGTATTTAATAAGGATTCAAAAATGGTATAGTACATCCTAATTTATTTCTTAAATTGGCAACTATTTCTTCTTACCAATAAAACACAGTTTTGAACAATTTTTTCTTACTTACTTAAAAATTATTCTAATGTGGCTTTCCTCAAGGCCGTACTTTTAAGATTATAGTTGGAGAGAGATGGACACCCTTTTACTAAGTGTGAGCAAAACATACCTTATAAACCTTTTATACCTGTCATAATTCAATAATATTGTACACCTTGTACACTTTATACACCATAAATGCCACACCTTATATACCTTATACACCTTATATACCTTATGCACCTTAAATACCTTATATACCTTATATATCTTATATTCCTTGATATACCTTATTTAAATTTAATATACTTTATATACCTTATACACCTTATTTTTTCAATCAATCAATCAATTTATTTATTTATTGTGAACACGCGTACAATCGTAAAATATGTATCTACTCTTATATATCTTCCACCTGTAGGTATGGCAATGTAAAAAAAAATTACAAAGAATCTTAAAATTATTACAGTAGGTAGCATAGTAGCATATTCAAACTAGTAATATTAGTAGAAAATAAAAGAAATGTAAACTGTAACCGTTATTTAATATAATTAATTTGTGTACAAATGCAATAGTCTAAAAATGTGCTATTGGGATTCATTAACAGCTCTTTTCTCACAATTCTTAGTAACAACGCGGAGAATGATAATATACTAGAATCTTTATTTAGAATTTCCTATGATATAGGTACATATATATAAAAAAACTTACATCAGCCCTGTTTATAAACTATCCTATTGCTAAGCACGGGCATCTTCTCAGTATGAGGTTAGGTCACAGTCCACCACGCTGGCCCTGTGCGAGTTGGTGGAGTTCACACATCTTCGATAAAATTATGTAGATCTCTCAGACATGTAGATTTCCTCACAATATGTTCCTTCGCCGTTAAAGCGAGCAATAATGAACTATTTAACACGCACATAATTTTGAAAAGTCAGAGGATCTCTTGGACCCTCACCGTTGAACTGCCACGCAGAGGTCTCGAGTTCGAACTGGAGACCTCAGTCCAGCGGTTACCGACTAGGCTATCGGTGCATAGATAGAATACATTATATTACGGTATTACAATCAACTTGCTACATAGTTACAATGTGGGCGTAACACACCTCTGCCGATTCTTTCGGGGTTATACAAGTATAGACGTGTATATATAATGCATCTGTGAATGTACAAGTAATATGTATATTTAGAGCCATCAATCATAAGTTAAATGAACACGTGCGGAGTTGCAAGTACTAAAACTGGACACATTACACTGTCTTCCAAAACGAGGACGCACCTGGGTTAAACCTTTTGGTGTAACAGTGCATCCATGAAATTTCATAGCTCTCGACATACCTTAATATCTTTAAATGTCGCATTATTTTCCATATATTTAAATCCATCGATATTTCTACTAGAGGTACTTTTAAAATAGCAGATCGTTGATGTAGATCAAAATGCGTCGAAAGCAATAAACACTCATGGTAGATATTGAAATTTCACTACGGTTTTTGAGCTATGTAAGTGCACCATTATGTAACACTATATTTTATAAGTGTTAAGCAATGTCAGGCAATGAGCGTCGACATAGCTTGTTTTAGTAAATGGTCACTGCGCGTTACGATGAGTCGTGTATGAAATCACAATGCTTGGAATTAAACGTTATAAGCGACAAATCACGTTTCTATCAGTCACGTAATAAATCAAGTTTTATTTAAAATTAATTTTCTCCAATAAGATAACTTTAAGTATAGGTATTTTATTGTAAAGATTCTAAATTTCTATTAGATACTATAAAACATAGCAGTAGTTAAGGTTTTGACTGTTAATTCGCAGTTCATTTCTATCAAGCGAAGTTTTATTAACCTGTCAATTGAATGAATGCCCTTTATAATTGAAAACCTATTGTGTCTGGACGCTAGTGTGCCGCTGTCACTCAATATGTTAATCGTGTTTTAGAATAATATTTAAAATAAAGTATATGCTTGTTAAATCAAGTTTAAAATTTTAAGACGATATAATTAACACTTTTTAATTAGGACAAAATCTAACGAGGTCTTTCCAGATTGAGTACCAATGGCCCCTTACTACTTTTTCTGACGATTCGATTGCGACTTTTGTTTACCTTAATACTTTATTTATATTAATTTTGAGTTGCATGTTACATATACCACGTAACTCACAATATAATTAATGCACTATTCATAGACCGTTCGGATGTAACTAAAACAACAAATTTCCAAATATAAACAGTCATTAAAGGTGCACGCTTTATCGTTTACACATCGCGTACACTCATAAATGTTTTCCTGTATTGAGGCGAACATCTCATACGTGTCTAATTATTTTTGGAACGGGAGCCCTACTACGAGTTTCTGGTATACACCTAAGAATAAAATGAATAGACAAGCGACTTCTTAATAGTACGAATATAGAACGCGCGAAGTTTTGTACTTCGCTTTTATGTGGTTAAGCAGCGGTGTTGTTAGCAGACAGAATGTTAGTGAGATTTATTGTGACGAGAACATGACGTAAACATATGGTAGTGTAAGTTCAGCGACCCTGGCATGTGTTGGATACTCAAACGTTCATTCTGCAAAGCAAAACCAATGGAAGTGAATGCGGAAGATACTAATTGAAACAACGGTAGAGATGCGGTTTCGACTACAAACCGTATCCTAGGCGTATGCTAGTCTAGTTTTGTTTGTACTAAAAGATATTACAAACCTAAATTTCGTTATTTTGTTTTAGATCTCTCCGTACTACGTAATGGGATGCAAACCTATTGCCGTCTATCGGGCTCAGTTCCAGACTCCAAGTGATCCAGACTCCGACTAATGAGCACTTCTTGGCATTAAAAAGTAATAAAACTTTTTGTTCCACCTAGAAATTAAAACCAAGACAAAACAATAAGGAACAGGTCTAATATGAGGATTAGGTGGAGATTTTTTAGGATTGCAATTGGTGACTAAATGCTTTGATTTATTAGCCAATCATTTACTCACTAGATATTATTATGCGAATAAGACTATTTTCTGATTGATAATAGTTGTGCAATAAAAGAATCTTATTCAGTTTTACCTTAACTGTGACACTTTTGTCAGCCGAAACAGATACATGACATCAAAGTTAAGGTACTTGTACAGGACACAGATACCTGTTGCGGTTAAATGCGCAAGCTACTTGCGCGGCGTAGGTACATGCGCAATGTAATCGTACGGATTACCCCCACATACGAACCGAAAAAATGCTTTAACTTGCGCATGTAACATGCTTCATTTACAAGAACAATATTAGTGATGGCAGTTTAATGATTAGAATTAATTTTATTAATCATATCAATAAAAAACTTTATTAAATACAAAAGTTACATTTACACAAATTATCACTCAAATTGTTTAAATATTCTATATATGTGCTATTGGTTGGTTTTATTCTAAAAATATAATTTCCAAGGAACCCGAGACCTCATGCATCTGTTATGCTTGCACAGCCACTGCGTTACGGAGGCAGTCATAATATTTATTGTGAAAATACTTATTGTAAAGATACTTTTTATTTATTTGTATTTATAAATAAAACAAATTATCACATGAAAAGTAAAACACCTTCATTTATATTCCGTGAATAATCACATATTTTTTTATAACAACATGCACCTAAAATAATATGATCATGTTATAGATATAAAATGTAGTTTGTATTTACTCAGCGGACTAAATGTAGAGAAATTTTCCAATACGCTTGAAATAATTTCCTGTTTGACTAATTTCTGCTTTCACCCGTATCCGAAGTTGTCGCTGTCTTTGACAGGACGTCGGCTCAGAACCATAAGTAAAACGGCTTCAATGCATGTTTTTCTCTTTTATATCAAATATCGAAAACAGATACGATTGTAAAATATTAATCACAATGTAAAAAACTTCTTTAAAAAATGTTTAGTAAAGCTGTCTAAATAATTATGAAAATTACGCATGAATCCTAAGTAATATTATAAATGCGAATAGGGATTTGTTTTTTTGTTTAGTTTTCACACCTTAACTACACGATTGATCATCGAGAAATGGGTAAAAATCATGTATACGGTTTTATTTCTCGCGGTTTTCCATTGTTCAGGGACTATACTATACTATACTATATATACTATACTGTTATGTGATGCTTTAATTTGACTATACTTTTCTGTTACACGCTATGTAACGTTATATATTATATAGTATTTATATTACTATGTGAAAACACCATTATTTAGTTATTTTTTGTTTTTAATACTCTCGCCCTAGGTATATTTCCTGTATCGTGAGAGACTTTACAAACATTCAAACAACGGACACAAGAACATCGAAACTCGGGACAACCATTTGTGGATCACACAATGTTTTTGTCCCGTGTGGGGTTCGAAGCCACAACACTCGGCGCAGTGGCAGTGGTGAGGCGACTACTTAAGCCATTACGCTATCCTGCAGTATATTATATAGCAAGGAAACAACTTAGCACTGTGCAATACTAATGCGTTTCTCTTATAATACCACTAGATACTGTGAAACAACATAGTTTCTATAAACTATCGGTGTTCACAGCTAACTAAAGTAAGGGTAAGTTTCATAGTTAGGATGACATTTGCCTGGGACTTTGTCCAGTTCGCAGGCGACATCATTTACGTTGATACGCTTACTATACGCTATATCTTTGATTTTACTTGAAAGAGTTAGATGAAACCTAGCTTAAATGTCCAGTCCAATCCAGCCCAGATAAAGGCTACCAAATTTTTAAAATGCAATAAAATACTTTTGTTATTTCTTGTATGATGCTAGAATAAATAAACAGATGGACAGATAAAAATGGTAAAATCTATTTTCTTGGGCTCAGACCTGTCTAAATAGCTATCAAAAATTTTTTAATATATATTTACAAAAAACATAGTTTTGTAGGAAGATACATCTATTTTATAAACCTATGTTTATTTGGAACTATCCGGGTTCACAGCAAACTCGAGTTAAAGTCCGTTTCATAGTTAGGCTAATATTTCCTGACGTACCCACTAATACTTAATAAAATAGTACAAACTTTAGGGTTTATTTTACATTTATTTTAGATCCTTGTACAAGTCCCGTGAACAGAGGGGTATCCGATAAAATGTTAAACGTTTATAAATGTCAAAAACTTTTGTGTTTACTACGATCAGCGCTATTACTTTAATCACTCCCTCTTCCTACCGTTCGCAAATATTCTGCATTTCTCGCTTGATTGAACTTGATTGAATAAACTCAAAACAAAACTTAAAATTGGTATTAATAAACATTAAACATCAAACAATCACTGAAAAGACAAAGTAAAGATCTCCAAGTATAAAGTAAACGATAAACGCATAATAATCCGAGAAGTTAATATTATTACGCTGAGTAAAATGGTTTTTGTAGCTTCAAAGGGAGACCGAAACTTGGTGTTTCACTTCGCAGTCGCATAGACTTACGATGCAGCTAAACAAACTTATACATTTAACATAATAGCGAACGCTGTTCATATTATAAACAAGGAAATCCTGTTTCTGTGGAGCGTGAAGTATATTTGTCTAGGTAAGATTTCAAGGCACTAAATGGAAGAACGTCACGTCGCCAGCACTTGTCCTCAAGTTTGCAGGCACTAGAGTTCTACATCGTGTCTACAACTTTTCACATAAACTGCACAACTTTACACGGCGCCACTTATAACAAATTGCCGTTTTCTATTCAACATATTGAAATTTTTGTAAAGTTCGCTTATATTCAAGGAATCCCGTTATTACCTTTAGTCTATGTCCGAAAAGTGCAATTCTCAGTTGGCGATTGCAGTGAAAACTTCCGCCTATCTGTGACAGCTTTTGTGTGTTCGCGTCCATTTAGAAGTCAGATCCCGTAAGTGTAATATTATACAAGTCGTACTTTACGTAGTGTTCCTTTAGACGCCGTCTCTTCAGATGTATTTTCAGTGACTCACGAGGTCTAATTTGTATACATCCACATGTTCATCATTAGCAACGTGTTGTGCCGTTGCACTTAAGATATGCTAATTTAAAACCTCAAATTGGGTACCTGGCTTCAGAGAGGCTGTGGTTTTGTTCAGTATTACAGTGTGCTTGTAGTTGTGGTGTACTGTGTGTACTGATACCGTGCGTAACAAAGCGTTTGGCTCGCTTAGCTTGTACAGGTAAGATGTATGTACAACATACAGTTTCCGCTATTTGAAGACAGTGCACGTCTATTATATAACTACAAGGTGATTTGAATTTATGTTAGGTCTTTAACCGAGCTACAGATTATTTTAATTAATGAATTCAACGGATGGATGGTGTAGTAGTTTTAGTGGTTCCTCGCCACTACGCCGAGTGTTGTGACAAAATATTGTGCTATTCAATTAGTTACTCCGAGTCTGGGAGTTCTTTGTGTTCGTTGTTTAAACGACACAGTGACATAGGAATTTATCCCAGTATTGTGCCATTTAAAAAAAGAACATTCTATGTCAATAATAATAGAAAATAGGTTTTCACAAAAATCATTAGGTTAATATTATATTACATTCAAAGGTGACAACTGAACTATATTATTGTTCGTAACACGCATTCGAGTGCATGTGTTTTAACTCACTTAGTTCGAGTCATGCACTTACTGTGACTGGTTTAAGTGCATTATCATTTCATATGTCTCTTATATCACATGATAGTATGACGTGGAAATAAAAATAAAATTAAAATAATTTAATTTAAATGAATAACATTCGCGTACGTAAGACAATAATGATGGCCTAGTGGTTAGTGTAACCGACTGCCACGCCTGAGGTCGCGGGTTCGATTCCCGCACAAGTCAAACATTTGTGTGCATGAACATGGATGTTTGTCTTGGTCTGGGTGTTTCTATGTATAATATGTATGTATTTACAAAAAAAAAAGTATATATGTATGTTTATCCATTGTCTAGTACCCATAGTACAAGCTCTGCTTAGTTTGGGCTAGATGGTGTTGTGTGTAAAAAAAAAAAAAAAAAAAAAAAAAAAAAAAAAAAAAAAAAAAAAGACATGGGTTTGAAAAATGGCATTGAAAACTTTTTGAGTGTATCTATATGAGTAGTATTTTGAGTATATCAATTTTACAAGAAATTACTTTACTTTTACAATGATAGTTTAAGTAACATAGTTAACAGTTAAAAACTGTAACTGTCACTTTGACTGTTTGACACCATCACAATGCGAGAAAAGTGCTATAATTACACCATATATTTTCCTTGCATTGCTACGTCAGTACTTTTAATTTTAATTCCATAGCATGCACCTCAAACAATAATTAAGTATCCCAATTCAGCATTTCAACAACATGAAATATTTAATAGTACCACTATGGGTTGCCTACATATTGGCAGCGAGTTTGACAATGTGATCTTGCAGAATAGCCGTCTTAGTATTGTTTGTGTAATACACACATACAAATCTTGTAATCCAACGCATTCAAGGATACATTTAGTACAAATACTTATTCTTATCGCTATAGAAGAAGCTAGTAATAGCTTCAAAAATATGCTAAGAAATATTTAAAATCTCTACTCTATTTTAACAGATCATAAAATACTTCTGTAACGATGTTTCGAGCAAAATATTTAGACGAATTTCATAAATGTTTCGCTGTATTTTGCACCCAACAAACTGAGTCAGACTCAGGTCTTTCATTCATAAATAAATATTATCTAGAGGATAGCTGCTGTAACTAATATCATTTGTTTTGATATCTCTGGTTTATTGTAGTTAGGTATGATAAGTTATATGATTTTACTACTGAAACCTATAATAATTTATAGTGATATTTATAAAGTTGTTATGTTTGAAAAGTCTTTGTACTTTATAAAACTTTTGCTTTTGCCCACGACTTCATTCACGTTTATAAAAGTTGTCTGCGCCTACTTTGAAAGTCGAGTCGTCTATCTACATATTAAATTTTATTAAAATCAGTCCATCATATTTACCGTTACAGACAGAGATAAAATTTGGATTACACATAACATAAACACTGTAAATTAACACCATAGGTCACACAGTTACAGATTTTATACAGCTGCAAAAAAAATCGAGATTTTACAAATAAAATCTTGAACAGGTATTTTAATAACCCGACACGTTTTCAATCAATCAAACAGATTATGAAGTTCACTGCTAAACAAACCGTTTCACCAAACATTAACACTATGGAATGAGCAGTTTGAGTTAAGATTCCATTCACACGGTGTTTGACTAGCAAACACTATACATACTCATTATACTGGTACTTATATATAGATAGCCTATCTTGCAATTAACCTTTTAAAGCTTACGACATAGGAAGTTCCGAGATGGTCCTTTTCACAACCGGTCCATCTATATTTAGGTGACTTCGAACTGAAAAGAAAACGGAATTCGGAAATAGTGTCGAGCCGCGGCTACCGTAACCCATCCGAGCAAAATTTTATACTAAAGAAAAATCCCGGTGTACCACTGATACGATATTAAAGAACAAAAATAATACCTACTTATTTATATATCTTAGGTCCGTTAATTGCGTAGCTCTAAAATTCTTTATTATTGCAGAGCTAAGATAAAGATGAGTATAGCATGTAACCAAAAGTTCTGATCATATTATTTAAAGTTCGTTAACATTAATTTTAAATTGCTATTTCATCAAAAAATACCTGCCAAAGCTCCTTTTTTTTTAAATTGTGCTATTGTAAGAACCCAACCGCTAGATGTAGTAGTGATAGTATAAGTAAGCAGTATAGAAAACCAACGCAAGAATAGATGAAATTGTTGCTGTGTTTCGCCCTCTTCCATTCCTTTAGTTTAATACCATATTTACCTTTTTTACATTCAGTCGACGAAGCATGAATGATATTGCAGGCAGTCATCGGCTATTACCACTTACCATCTGGTACGTATGCTTGTTTACCATCTTCAGGTAGAGCAACGCTCGAATAACTTACACGTACTTAAAGCAAAGCATTACTAGTAAATGTATAGGCAAAACATCATCTAGAATAGTGCTCTAGTAATACAGCTCATCCGCTATTACGTAAGATGTATACATGACTGGCGAATGGGAGTGTTATGTACTTCTCCATAATCTTGCGGCAATATACATGTAGATGTAGTATATAAATATGTCTATTGTATCTGTTTCTATGTTTATTATGTGTGTATCTGTTTTAGTTGTAAGTAAATACCGGACTAGAGGATATCCCAACTGAATATTATTTGCTTTTCTACACTGCAACTTCGGTTACCCAGTCCTATTGTAAACACGAGTGTATCATATTCATGTGTTGGCTTTGTCTATCCAAAATGTTAATGTTACATTCATCAATTTTGTTGTAATATAGAATATTTTTGTCAGGATTGTAGCAAATGAAAATCCGTAGTCTCTGCCTACCCCTTCGAGAAACAGGCGTGAATCTATGTACGTATGTATGTATAATTATTATATGTAAGTTTAAGAATATAAGAGTAAACTATATTTATAATTACCATTGTCCTCATGTAATGTCGGCAATATTAGAAACAAAGGTAGAAATAATGTCTCACAAATTAAAATGAAGCGATGCTTTACTCGCGTGTCAGCCTGTCTAAAAGTAATATTCTACCAGTTGCACCGTTGGCGAAGTGCTTTAAGTGGTCGCCTCGCCACAGCCACTACGCTAAATATTATAGGTTCGTGTCTCATACGGGACAAAAATTTGAATGATTCACAAATAGTTTTTTTGAGTCTGAGTGTTCTTTGTGTCCGTTGTTTGAAAGTTTATAAAGTAATATAATAGTATGGGCCTGTAGTTCGATGGGTCAGATCTGTCACCTTTCTTGGTACTGGGTAAACGAATGAGATCTTCCATGAAGACGGAACTTGTCTTGTGGAATAGGAAAGCGAGTAGAGGCGCGACAATACTGGACACAACTCATGAGCTCTATATTAGCATAGCATCGAACAACTGCATGACTAACATTTATCGGTATTCATAGTTTTCAGAAAGATTTATTACATAAAATGGTATCTAATAAATGCACGTTTTACATAAACCGCCTGACTATCATGCAAAGCCATAAAGTATGACAAAAATTTGAGCAGCAAAAGTTAACTGAATGCTGAAAGATCTTCTACTCATATATGCCGTGGCTGTAGTACTAAAGTAATAAGTATATATTGACATCTGTATGGATACTATGAAATTTAAAAAACCGGGCGTAAGCTCCAGGCTCTGTGTTGCTACTGTGAATATCATAATAGAAAAATCTAATAACATTTTACTAGAGCCAGGAATCGAATCCAAGATCCCGGGAAAGGTAAATTAACTACCGCTGTGCTGAGGCAGCCTTCTTCGTAGCATTATCTTAATCTGAAATTCCAGAATATTCGTTCGTTTTCCATTTAATTAATTTACATAACGTACTCTTGTGCATAGTGTACATTAAGTTTGTTAGCTTCTTATTGGCTTTTAAAACCTCTTGCTCCTACTTATTATTGCGAATTTGAACATCACGAATGTAAGTGAATTCTGTTAGTTATAATTCAGAGTGAAATTTAATCGTTTTAATGAGCATATGTCGTAATTACGTGGAATATTGAACACTGCAATGAATTGAGACTTATTATGGATGAAATTCTAAAGTACTTGACACTCGATCCGCTGGGTCAAATCTGCTGACCGTTAATTTGAGCTATGCGTTAATTTACGCGGAAAATGCAGTTTCATATACGTAACAGATAATTGAAATCCGGAGGTTTATTTGCAGAATGAAATCTTACACAAACAGCACCGGTTTAAAATCCTTACTTAATCCTTACTAATATTATAAATTCGAAAGTAACTCTGTCTGTCTGTCTGTTACCTTTTCACGGCTAATCCACTCAACCAATTTAGATGAAATTTAGTACAGATATAGTTTTAAAACCTGGGGAAGGACATAGGCTACTTTTTATTCATGTACATAGGTACCACGCGGGTGGACCCGCGCGCAAAAGCTAGTTGAATATAATTATGTACTTTATAATGTTCTTTTTATATAAAACCATAGTTTTATACACTTATGTGTCACATTTTAACGTACATTCACTAATCTATGCCTGCGAATTTCAAATTAATTTCATCGAGTTCATATTTATTTACCAAATTTAAGTTAAGCAGTCTTTATTTAAATTGATATTGATGACCACTTGTTTTAATTTAATTAATTATTTAAATATAAAGATTACATATATTATGATTAGCTGCGTAACTACATAAGATATTGCATCCATTTCACAACATATAAGCGAAATAACTGCTAACTGTACGGATAGTGTAGTGTAGTTAAAGTAATCGCCACAAGTGTTGTAGGTTCGCATCCCACACGAGACGAAAAATGTTTTGATCTGCGAATGTTTATTCCAAGTCTGGGTGTTCTTTGTGTCCTTTGTTTGAATGTTTGTGAAGTCCTCTGCGAAAGAGGCAATATTAAAAGGGCGGCCATTTTCATCAAATTTGTATAAACACAAAAAAAATATAGAAGTGAGTCCCTATAGCATTACAGACACCGTTTTTTAATAATATCACCAGTATTTAACTTAGTAAGACTAAATTTACTGGAACTTAGACAAATTCTCCAGCTACAGGCAACGCAAACAAATAAGCCTATAATAAATCTATTACACTTATTTGAAAGACAATACTTATTATCCTATTACAAAAGTAAATGAAGAAATTTGAAGATTCCCTCCCAATCATTTGTTCCTTCTGTTCCAATTATACGAAATGAAAGTATCTAAGTACAAAATGTCTTAGGAATAAACTTGGATAATTTTTTTTCCACTTAGCGTAAATTGACATAATTAAGCGTAAAAGTTATGACAGAGTCATTTTACATTATAATAAATAGTTTTAATTCGGGAAAGTGTGCCTAAACTTATTTTAATATTGTGGACTGCCTGCCCCAGTAAATATTTTAAAAAAGTGATAGTTCACGTATTTGGATGTTTCGTAAGCATGCTGAATGAATTCTGATTCAATTATCACGAAATCCTGAACTAGAATATTACTACGATGTTTTCCACCCCGGATTTAAATATATTAATTTCTGTAAAATTTTATATTATGATTCCCTGTAAGAGTGACACTAGATGGCACTGTTTTATTTTTGCTGCGATAATCAACAAAGATGATCGAAAAAAAGAATATGCCATAATAAACGTATTTTTCGAAATTAAAGAATGCGGTAATACGGTTAAGTTCTGAAATAACCACGCACTTAGAATCCATTATTTTCTATAATAATAATGTAAGTAAGTAATATGATTCTGCCAATGTCAATTAAAATTGTCAAGGTTTATTACCTATGACTACATACTGATGGCAAAGTTGGGTTACAGTCACAATAATCCCTGAAGGGAGTTCCAATTAGTCAGGGCTTCATGTTCAAAACCATGGAGGATTATAAGTCATCACATCAGGACGCTTATCTTATTGCAAATCTTCCAAGTTTGTATTGGTAGGCCGAAAGTTCTTAATGTAAGACAAATGACAACAGAACAGTTTTGTGTCCCATTCCAACATAACTATCTCCCTAAAAAGAGAAGGCCTTGTATAAAACTAACTAATAATATAAATACGAATGTGTTTGTTTGCTTGTTACGCCTTTACATCTTTAATACACGATCGATCAATGTTGTATACACCTTTGTAAGTGGTACAGAAAAGGTACCTTTCATCCACATAAAAGAACTGCTCCCGAAAAAAGCTGCAGGCGAAAGCAATTTAAATACCTAATATTATTAACTTAAAAAAGCATATTTGCTTATAAGGCAATGTTGGTAAAAACAATAACGTTAACAACATCTGATATAAGAATGTCAAGTCAAGAATAAAACAGTCGTTTTATCCACATTGGAAGAATCATTGGCTGTTGATAGCCTACTGACTAAGCAACATAAAACTGATATACACGAAGCTTGTTCTGGTAACTTGCTGATTGCTATCATTAACACAAAGTAAGCACCCGTGCCAAGATCTTTGTACCAAGGAAAAAGCTGAGCAAGTAAGATTCAATTCTTTTTGGCAATTTCAGAGCTCCAATAAATAACTAAGTAAACATTTTTAATATTTTGAATTAAAAACAACAATTAAAACCAGTTATTAGAAAAGTTGAGATCTTAATTGAATCTTATGGTTGTCTAGCCAAGATTGGGAAAGCTCATTGCGACTTGTTTATTTTATAGAATAAGGCTAGACATACGAGTACATTGAATATAGACTAAAATATCTGAAGGTGTTCTACCTTCAGATATTTTTCTCGGACATTGTTTGATAACAGTTTCTAAGAGTGCCAAAATGTCACTCGATGTAATAAGAAGTGAAGTTTGCTCTGTCACAGTAAACGTTTAATATTGCAACTTGGATTTCATCTATCGGTCTTGTGTCTGATGTCAATAACTCATGAGCTCTGACGGGCGGCCATAGCTCTGTAGCTCCGTTTTCAGAACATTACACGCGTTGACCATTATACCAACGACTTGTATCCGTCCGAGATTACGGTAATCCATTAACCAATACACGGGTGCTTGTATGTCTAGATATTTTCTTGTGTGAGAAAGTTGCGGTCGTTTTTAAGGATCGTACAGTGACCGTCAAAAATTGTGAAGATCTTAAATATAGTATAAAATTGAAAAAGATTATTTATTTCTTTTACGAAAAAAATATTATTTCGTATTCATTGGTCATCCAATTATAGCGGTAGCATTTCAAACAATAACTTGGTAAACCTCAAAGATGTAGATGCAACACGTCTAGTATTGGCTACAGGTGAAAAATAATATAAATTAGCATATTTCAAAGTTATATATTACTTTTATGTTAATAAGGGTTTTAAAAAGCTGAAATTCTATTATAAGCCTTAAATTGTAATAAATACCTGGAATTTTAAAACTAAAGGTCCATACATTTTATACTAATAACTGAGAATTCAACAGTAGTACCTTACGCTTAATAAGCTACGTAAAACAGAGTTCCATAAAATGATAATTGAAAGGTTTAACTACCGTTGCAACACTAATCAGTTCTCATATATTTTAGCTATAGTATTGTTTAATAAATATACATAATTTGAAGCATTAATTACTTTCTGTCACAGGACACTGTTCAATTTGTGTAGATTACAAAGATGATCATACATGTAGGATGGCACCTGTCTTGTTGTTTCGCAATTATAGGAGGACACGGATTTCAATAGCTTTTCCGGGACTGTTCCCATCTCTCCTGAGTCGGTTAGACAGAGCACGAACCCTGATAAATGTAGTCGATTTCTATAAAGTAAGAGACTGCCGAATACTAGAAACTAACATTGTGACTAGATTACCATAATGTTGACTTCTGTTTTATTTTGTACATTGGAGCGTTGTTTTAATAATGCATAAAGCGAATATAAGATGTTACATTGGTATCGACTTTGTCCTGTCTATCAGGATCACTAGTTATATACAAAATGAGTAATAATATTTACACATGGCAGCACTTACTTACTTATTTATTTATTTTTTTGTAAATTGAACATATTGTAGGAAATGTAAATACACAGTTACACACATTTTAAAATATATTAACTTAATTTATTATGTCACTCATTAATTTACAACCTTTCTTTCTTTTTTTATATACAGCCTTTATACAATATTATACTATTTACAATTATTGACACACTAGCATAGCCTAGTAAAGTTGTATATGAAACCATACTTCCATGTATCTTGGTATTAAAAGCTTGCCATTTGTATATTACATTAAGACAAATTTTATAAGCTTTTTTCATGCTATTGTAGAATACAAACGTTAAACGAAGACCAAGGCAATCCAGGATAGAACTTGAGCCTGCGAATTTGACGAACGGTTTATAATCTAAACTATTTATAATCTTACGGCAAGGACTGAAATATTGCCTCTAATGTTGATGCATCTAATGTGGTGCTAAGCGTCCTTTACCCTGTAGATATAGATCAATCTTTTTTGTCAACAAGCACATTTACCGCATGTAGCAATTGCTGTTAAAGATGAATACGGCATAATATTAAGCCTACTAGGTATTTTTTGGCAGTGGTCCTTTTTTTCTAGGTAAAAGGTACCTTACGTCATTTTCTGTAATGCTGAAAACGAGTTTGCGAATTTTTTTGATGATCGGCTTAGTATTTAATGCGTAAAAACGTTAAAAACTAACTTACATTAGCATTTATAATATTAGTTAGGAAATAAAGATTTACTATGGAAACATTTCCTATGCTAAGGTAAAATGTAAATAATAAACAAGGAAAACCATGCTAGCAGTGGTAATGCTTATAAAATAATATTAGGCCGAGTCCATTTTTAACTAACGGTTACCTAGCTATTAATGGAGAGATAAGAAGTTAGCATATGCAAAGAAGAGTAAAGGTGTTAAGTTTTTAAAACGCAAACCATGTCCGTCATCTGCTCTTATCTTTATGCTCATTAGTTTCATCAATATTAGTTTATCGGTTTTGCAGTTAACACACAGTATACAAATAAACTGCCTCGTTTTTAATATTAGTATATTAGTGTGTTTGCTAGTATAACTGCGTCAAAAATCCATATTAGTTTTAGCTAGTAACTAAGTCTTTTTTACATTGGGTATGCTGACCTATAAAAATATTTTATTGTTTGTTTGTAAACTAACATATACGGCCCAAATACACAAGCCGTTTTATTGGTAAATATAAATACAATAGCAATAAATGGCGCAAATTCGGCTACCATATTTTTATTTACAACATAATAGGGATTTCCCTAAAACAAAATATTAATAATGTATCTACATTATTAATATTCTGTAGTTTAATAAATACAAAAACAAGCATCTTCTCAGGCAGTCAAAGTAGAGACCTCAACATCGCCTCGGCTACTGTGGGGGCGATGTGGAGGCCACTGCTCTTAGACCACACGACTGCTTACCATCAGGTGGAGTGTGGTCATTTTAACGAGCAAAATAAAAAAAAAAAAGAAAATAAAAAACTATTACCTAATTCAATGCAGTAGCCGGTTAGGGGCAAGGCGTTTAAAAAAACACATGATTCGAAGTGCGACGGAGAAAGTGCACCTCCTAAAATATTGTACCACTGTTGTGAATTCATACGTTGATTCATTCAAACTTTAACTGTGTCTGTGTATCTTATTAAAAATGTTTACACCCATTACTTCATATACTGAAGCGCTCTAATGGATAGTGTTTTACAACGTGCAGTGTAAATCAACCAGGTAATATTCTCACTAATCACACGAGTAATTGAGTAACAGATTGAGGGCGCGATTTAAATACAAGTAGCAAGCACACAAGATATTTCTATAGGAATTATCAAATTATGTCTACAATTCTTGCTGATAATATTTGTTCGTCGGAGATCACGTTGAAGTGTCAATATTTATTTCGCTAATCAAAATATAAATACTTAGTTTTGCACCTTTATCCCGAAGGGGTATAAGAGTAATAATATAACTACATTTCGACAGGTATAGTTTTAGTTTCCGTATAATAGGGTGCCAGCCTATTGCCGTCCACCAAGTACGAAAATATTTACTCAGGAAAACTCAATACCACTGTCCGATTCGGAAATCGTACCCGAGACATCATGCACACTTACTTTCACTAGAGAGACTTTTTTTTCACTAGAGAGACTCCCCCATTAATATAGTAAAAATTGAAGAAAGCAGTTTGCATGTAGCGCTTTTAAAAGTTTTATGTAAAGAAACTCAGGCAGTGGTTCACCCCTTGTAGTGGGAGAAAACTAAAGGAAAAGGATTTGCTACAAAGCTAGATAAGTAAACCAACAAGTGTTTACTACGCTGTGAAGTTGAGATTAATTAGCTCCAATTCACATAATTTCGGAACTAACTCTTGCCCGCGAATTTGTTTTCATGGCAAAACGTGATTCTCTATGAGCAAATACTAATCTAATAATCCATTTTAACGATGAAGGTGTACGTACTAGAATTATTATATTTATGCCCGAGTGTTTTTTAGGATGTTTAGGAAAGTTCGTGATTTTTATGGTTTTGACTGCCTAGTTGGCACAGCGGTAGTGAATGCGACTGTTGTGCAATAGGTCTTAGGTTCGATTTCTAGGCCGAGCAAAGTGACAGGATTTTCTGTTAAGAAATTCTAAGTGGCGGCACGAAGACTGCTACTGAGCCTAGTACACTACAAAAGGCTCGCCCCTACTTTCGTCGGAACCAAAAGCATAGCTGGCAAAATATGAATGTAATGTATTAATATATATATATATATATATATAGCATAATACGTAGAGTTGTATATGATCACTTGAATATATCATAATACCAGCCCTGTATTAAACCGGCTCATCCCGTCCCGTCCCATCTGCTGGGCTGGGGCCTTTTCAGTGTAAGAAGTTAGCAGATTTCACATATCCTGGAGAACATTACCGCAACAAGTGGAGGCGTATCGCAGGGGCTGTTTTAGCCAATGAAAATGCAGCATCATCAACCATGACCACTCCTGTCAAAAGTGAACGACTAAGGAGGAGGAGGAGAACATTATAGAGAACTCTAGAAATGCACATTTCCTCACAATGTTTGCCTTCACCATTAAAAGGAGCGATAAACACATAACTTCGAAATGTCAGAGATGCGAGCCTTGGATTGAACTCAAGACCTCTACGTGGAAGTCCCACTGTCTATTACAGGGCTATCGGTGCTGATAATTAGCGACTATCCTACCTTCCATGACGTGAAAAGCATGTAAAATTGTCGCTCTTGGATATCATAAACATGTAAAACACGAGTAGTCAGCACTCTCAAATAATCTGTCATCTCGTCGATGTCTAATATCGTCATTCCTTTGACGGCAGTTGCTCTGTAGAAAAACTGATATTCAGGCGAATCTGAATAGACAGGCAAGCCGACTCCAATACAATGGGGAATAATAGGGCTAGGAAGAAAATGTCTACACCGTTTCTATTCAAAATCGAAAATTGCTATACACCCATCTGAATAGCAATTTTCGAATTGTTCGCTATTTAGGTATGAAGATTTCTTATTATATTTACTTTATTTTTTAATACTTATCTTTACATGCCATACATTTATTTAATAGAACTAGTGTTTTATTAAATGAATTTAATGAAAAATTAAATTAATGTCGTAGGATTTATGCTCTTAAAGTCTCATAAATTCTACGAGATCATCAGAAAATATCCTAGTACCTATGCGACCAGGATAAAAGTATCCTTTATGTTAAACCAGGACAGTCTATCTGTAAGCCAAATTTCATTAACCGCCATTTCAGCAGTTTTCGCGTAATTAAGTACCTAACTAACATCCAAACGTCATTTAAAATCTTTAAATTTTTGGCTCTTATATATTGCATTATAGGTTTTTTTTATGCGACTAAGGTGGCAAACAAGCATATGGCCCACCTGACGGTAAGTGGTCACGGTAGCCTATGGACGCCTACAACACCAGATACCTACCAGTGATGCCACTTGCGCGTTGCCGACCGTTAAGGAATGGAAGAAGAGAAAAAGGAAGTGGGAAGGAGAAGGAGCGGTAAGGGGAAAAGAGGGTGATTGGGCCTCCAGCACTCTCACTCACTAAACGAAACACAACAGTAGGAATACTGCAATTTTACATCGATATTCTGATAGAGGGTACTCCTTCCCCGGTCGAGCCGGCCCATTCATGCTGAATAGGCCGGCTCGACCGTGCTATCCTGTCTTTTCCGGTTATTAACGTATAAAAAGACAGAATAGCGTATTACAGCCTTAACACCATACTTACTTATCGTGTCGATGGCAACACATTTTATATAATTTTCGACCATTTTTCGGCAACGCGGATTGCATTTGGTTTAGCCTGGTACAGGTCATCCAGTGTGCACGATTCTGGGCTCAAGGGGCACAACAACAGATGCCTCATTGTATGTGGTGATACGCCGCAGTCACATGCATTCGTACCTGTGTCTATATATCCCCACCTTGACAGATTGTCTTTACATCGGCCAACCTGGGTACGCAACCTGTTGAGTGCCTTCCAGGTTGGCCAAGGCAGTTTGGCTCCCGGAGGTAACTTTTCTGCCGGTGTGATATAAGCAGGCAGTAAGAATTTTTCGCACCACAGGTTTACTCTGGCCTCAGGAGCATCATTGGCACTTGCAGGTACGGTGTGGAGGAAACTGTTACGGCTTTTTAGCCGTTTGGCAGGTGGAATTTGGCCATATACTGGGTGTCTTCGATCAGTTTCCTGTTTCCATTTTTCGATTGCAGTGGCTACTTCTCTGCGGACAGCTGGAGGGGCAATACCTGCTAATGGATACAACATCTTTACCGGAGTCGGCTTCAAACATCCTGTTATTTTCCGGCACGTTTCGTTGAGAGCTGTATCCACTTTTTTGGCATGGGCCGATCGATGCCACACAGGGCACGCATATTCGCCCGCAGAGAAACATAACGCTAGTCCTGTGGTGCGTAAAATAGAAGGCGTAACTCCCCACTTTGAAGATGTTAGGCGTTGAAGTAAGTTGTTTCGAGTGAAAACCTTTTGTTTAATATTTTCACAGTTGACTTTAAAGGTCAAAGTTCTGTCTAAGGTGATGCCCAAGTACTTTGGGTGGCTACAGTGGGCAATGGGAATCCCTCGCCAGGAAATCTTGAGAGCCCGATTCGCAGATCTATTTCGTAGATGGAATGCACATGACTGCGTTTTCGCCGGATTGGGTTTTAGGCTATTTTCTTCGTAATAATCACCGAGGTTCAATAGTGCGGTTGATAGGTTTACATCTATCTGCTCAAAAGTCTTGGCCCGAGTCGCGAGCGCCAAGTCATCTGCATAAATGAATTGTTTTGTGCCCGGAAACCGTGGTTGGTCGTTTGTATAAATATTGAAAAGAGTAGGGGCGAGCACACTGCCCTGCGGTAGCCCGTTTTTTTGGCGGCGCCACCTACTCCTATCTGACAACATATGCACTTGAAAAGTTCGATTACGCAGAAGCTCGCTAAGGACACAAACGAATTTGAAGTCACCAGTTATGCTCTCCACCTTCCAAAGTAATCTCCGTATGTTGACGGTGTCATATGCTGCTGACAGGTCCACAAAGATGACTCCTGTAACTTCTCCAGCCTCAAATCCATTCTCTATATATTGAGTCAAATTTAAAACTTGACTGGAACATAACTTTCCTGGTCTGAAGCCAGCCTGTTCAGGAATCAGTTTTGGGTCTATGATTTTACTTAGACGATTAAGAAACATTCTCTCTAGAAGTTTGAAAGTATGACACAGGAGAGAAATTGGGCGGAAGTTCTTTGCATCATCTGGGGTTTTCCCGGGTTTTAGAACGGCGATAATTTTAGATTTTCTCCATAGGGTAGGAATTTTTGTTGCCTCTATGCTGGCATTAAACATATGGAGAAGCCAAGAAACTGCAACTGGACCAAGGTGTTTTAGTTGTTCAGTGGAGATGTTGTCTACTCCAGGCGCCTTTCCTGGTTTCATGTTTTTGATAGCTACTATAATTTCTGAAATATTAAATGGAGAGTATTCGATTCTGAACATGGACTGCGCAGTTTGGATACTCTCTTTGGACGTAGTGATGGTTTTCCGTTCATTAACATCTGGTGTGCGACTTGGTTCGCAGTAACTTGCCCCATCTGTAGTGCTTTTGGGGGGTCACTGGTTAATTTCTGTATAGTGGACCATGCCTTCTTGCTGCTATGGGTTAGGTCGATAGAGTTGATAGTGTTTATCCATTTCTCTCGCCGCTTTTCAGAAATCTGGGTTAACAGTTCTTCACCGATTTGAAGTGTTTCTTCTGAGAAAGGGTCTTTGTTATAGTGAGCCTCATATCGATTTAACGTTTTACTGGATTCTGTTGAAAGACCTGGTATATATGAAGTGCGGCAGCCTCTGGGAATGTACCGTCGAGAGGCGGATGCAACTGTTTTTGCAAACTGGCTGTAATTCTGGGCCTCTGGTTTTATATTTAATATATTGTTGTCTATACATTTTGCATAATTTACCCAGTCCGCCTTTGTGTAGTTAAACCGTCGTTTGAAGGGCACTTCGTTCGGTCTTATTATTGCTTGAACAGAGCACAAAATGGGCCTGTGTTGACTCCTAGGTACAGGTTGGTACACCGATTTACTACACTGTGCACTGATGAGTGAGCTAGCAAAAACTAAATCAGGGTTATAACCTCTCCTCCACCGACCACTATTGAACGACGCAGGTATTTTGGCGTTGTGGATTAAAGTTAGGTCTGATGCATCTGCCCATTCTTCCACTGCTTGTCCATCTTGGTTGGTCTCACGATAGCCCCAGATGGTGTTGTGGCTATTGAAATCGCCAACAATGATTTTGATGGGATGCTTATTGAAGTTGGGAAGATTGTTATAAATAAACGGTTCATTGGGAGGTTTGTAGATAGCCGAAATCGTGCAATTATTAAGCTCTATTGTAATAAGTTCTATGGAGTTATGGGTTGAGAAGCAAACAGATATTATGGAAATATTTGGTTTTGTGAAAACTGCACTGCCATATTTTGGGTGGGGAATCTCTGCAATAAGAGTCATGCCTTCAATTAAGGGACTTGGTTGTAGTAGGTCCCTATGGGTTTCTTGTACACACAGTACGTCGCAACTGGTTTTCCGGCATAGTTCCGACAAAATCTCAGATTTTTCGTTAGAGAAACTCTCAATGTTCACCGATATTATGCGTAGAGTTGGCTGTAAAAAGAGGCGTTTATTTTTTTGTGGCACCTGAGGTGGAGTTGATAGGCGCCGTTGAGTGTGGTTGTGCTGATCCATCGTGGTGAGAGGATTAGTCACCTAGACTCTGCGTTACCGAGTGCTAGGTGTCCAGGGTACGCCGGACGTTGGGACTCTTGATCACTTTTCTACGTCGCTCGGGGAGGCTCCTCTCTTGTTCCATTATAAGTAACTTAACACCATGATAAGTAGGCAATAAATACATATGTTTAAGGCAGACATATAAAAAATAAACTTAGTAATGTTTTTATTAAAAGTACTAGGAAATTGAGAAAATACCTTAAGTTAAATAAATTAATTAAAAAGTTAAATATTAATCTTAATTAGTTAAACAAGGTTAGGAAGGTGACACGGCACAACAGTGAATTGGTGAAGGAGCATGATACTTTATTAATAAATTTAGGAAAAAGCAATGATCAAGTAGTTGCTAGTAGGTTACAGTATGAAGCACATACAGCCGAATTAAATCATTAAATTAACAACTTAGAAGAACAACTTACAAGAATGAGCCTTAATCACCATAAAGAAACATCTGAATATATTTTGAAGTATGAGGAAATTGCCAGAGTTGGTAGGGAGAACATGGAACATGTTCTCTCACTAACTAATAACAATCTTTGCGGTAAGTGCTTACAGGCTACACCTTATAATAACCTGTCAGCTGTTTATGATTTGGATTCAGTAAACAGTGGTACCACCTCCTTTTCTGATCATGAAGATATGTCTGAGTCTTCTTTGACGAATAACATTAACAAAAATATATTCATGTTTTCTGACCAAATAGGAGTAGGTTTTAGTGGACTAATTAATTCTCATACAGAGTCGCCTTGCATAAATATTTGTTCCCTGGGGCTAGGTTAGGTTCTATAATTGATAAGTTAAAAACTACAAAATTAAATGCAGATTCAACAGTAATATTTCTTTATGGTGACAGCTTATCTGTCACTAAAAAAGAAGCAATCCATTTGACAGAGGTAATAGAATCATTACATTATAAAGTAGGGTGTAACTTTATTCTTTGTGCATTACCATATTCCTATGTACTAACACATGAACAAAATAGGAATATTGAAAAACTTAATTTACTTTTTTATAACAGTACATGTTATAACAATTATAGTTTATTTTTTGACACTAATAAGTTTATTAGTAAATTTTTATTGACTAAAGATACAATGTATCTATCTTCTTTTTATAAAAATCAACTTGCTAAATTATTAGCATTTAATATAATATGTAGCGACTCAGGTACCAGTAGGGTAATTAAGGTTTTAAGACATAGTAGTATTTCTACTACAAATTCAAATATTGACACTTCTAGTAGTTTAAACTGTTAGATGAGACAAAGGATAGGCATACACACAGTATTAGACTAATTCATCAGAATATTCAGGGTCTATCCGGCAAGGAGTTAGAATTAGATTTATTTTTTAAACAACATAATATTCAAATATGTTGCATAACGGAACATTGGTTAAGAACTAATCAATTAATATTTAATAACGAATATTATTCAATTGTAAGTGCGTTTGTAAGAAAGAATTCTATACATGGTGGCTCTCTAATATATGTATGTAACAATCTAAAATGTAAAGAACGTAAAGATATAGTAAATCTTTCTATCGAGCGCACTGTTGAACTATCCTGTGTGGAATTAGAGCAACATGTCATAGTTTGTGTATACCGACCACCGCAGTGATTTTAGTGTATTTGAAACCGTAATAGAGGATATTTTAAAACGCTTGAGTTCTAGTAATAGGCATATAGTAGTGTGTGGTGATTTTAATGTTAATTTACTTGAGCAGTCAGCTGTCTCTTTAAGACTTGTTAGTTTATTTAGATCATTTAATTTACAGCATTTATTTTCTGAACCCACTAGGATCACTTCACATTCTGCTACCTGCTTAGATAATGTATTTTGCGACTGCCAATTTCTAAATAGGGCCATATTGAGTGAACTTACATCTGACCACTGTGGGCAAAAGGTAGTATTTCCTGTGAGTACAATTCATATAGAGAATAAGGTCACATGTAGACCGATGACATCTAATCGCTTAAAGGAATTTAATGATAACATAAGTCTCAAAGTTGTCAATATGGACCTTTCTCTGGATAGTCCAGACGAACTATATGAGTCTTTACTTAACATAATTACTTTAGAATATAATAATATTTTTAAATGTAAGACTTTTAGTCAGAATAATAGGATTAAGTTTTGTGACTGGGCAACATCTGGGATATATAGAAGTAGAGCAAAACTATATGAATTATATGGTATGAAACAATACAATTTCGATCCAAATTTTATTCAATATGTTAAAAATTATTCAAAATTATTTAAAAAGACTTGTGCCACTGCCAAGTCCCTTTACCTAAAAACTAAAATTCAAAAATTTAATAATAAAATTAAAACTACATGGAACATTATTAACAATGAAACAGGTCGCAGAAAGGTGCGAGATAATAAATTTGAACTGAATATAAATAATAGCGTAATTTCAAATAATTTGGAAGTAGCCGATACATTCAATAACTACTTCGCAAAAATACCTTTAGACATAACTAGTACCCTTAGGTTTTGCCCAGCTCGAGCAGAATACTTGGTTAGGGGCAACGTGGAAGAGTGCAAGATACTATTTAGTTTTGAGCGTGTACATCCGTATGATATAATAAAAGTATTTAAGTCGCTTAATTGAAAAAAATCAGCTGACTTCTGGTGTATTTCGGTAAAATTAGTTGAAAGTATTATTGTTAATATAGCGCCACACCTAGCCGCAATATTCAACGGATGCATTGATGTGGGCATTTTTCCAAACTTAATGAAATGTAGTAAAATAATACCTTTATTTAAAAATGGTTGCAAAAGTGACCCCAGTAATTTTAGGCCGATTTCAATATTACCTGCTATTAGTAAAATATTTGAGAAGATTATATTACAGCAATTAGAGAGCCACTTCAGTGTAAACAATTTATTTCACGCAGATCAATATGGGTTTAGGAAGGGCCGTTCTACGATAGATGCGGGTGTTACGCTTTTAAAACATATATTCAGTGCCTGGGAGAATTCGCAAGATGTCATTGGCGTATTCTGTGATCTCTCTAAAGCCTTTGACTGCGTTGACCATCAAACGCTGTTGCGAAAACTCAGGCATTATGGCATCCGAGATACTGCACTTGACTTAGTTGATTCCTACCTAAGCGATAGACTACAACACGTTGATATCAACGAAAGTAGATCTTCTGGATTACCAGTCACAATGGGCGTGCCACAGGACTCGATTTTGGGACCCTTTCTGTTTTTAGTGTACGTAAATGATTGGCCGTTCTTTGTTCAGGATTTGTGTGAGATTGTTTTATTCGCGGATGACACATCCCTTATTTTTAAAGTAGACCGGAAAGCACCAAATTTACGTGCTGTTAATGATTCACTCGCGGAAGTCCTGGACTGGTTTACGACGAATAATTTGCTACTTAACTCTACAAAAACTAAATGTATCAAGTTTACATTGCCAAACGTAAAGAGTCCTAACGTGAATATAATTTTAAATGATGAAATTATTACTTTTGTTCAATCTACAGTCTTTTTAGGATTAACTTTAGATCATAAAGTTCAGTGGGGCGCTCAAATATCGTGTCTTGCAGGGAAACTTAGCTCAGCCGCATACGCAATTCGGAAAGTAAGACAGCTTACTGATATAGATACTGCAAGACTAGTATATTTCAGTTACTTTCATAGTGTCATGTCCTACGGTATATTATTGTGGGGCAAGGCAGCTGATATTGAGACAATTTTTATTCTTCAAAAGCGTGCAGTACGTAGCATTTATAATTTAGGACCACGAGTTTCCCTGAAAGATCGATTTAAAGAAATAGGCATACTTACTGTTGCGTCGCAATATATATTTGCTAACATTATGTTTATTAAACATAATATTTACTTATATAATAAGAATAGTGATATTCATAACGTAAACACTAGAAATAAGCATAAGTTAGTAGGCCCATATCATCTTTACATAAAGTTCACAATACATTTGCGGGACTCGGTATACGTTTTTTTAATAAATTACCTATTAACATAATTAATTTACCATTGTTTAAATTTAAAAACGCTGTTAAAAAACAACTTATTCGGAAGGGTTATTATTCAGTCAACGACTACTTAAATGACAAAAACTCATGGAGCTAGTTGCTTGTTGCATACAGGATTCAAAGATCTGTATTACTTATAAGTCAATTTAAGCCTTTGCATAGTCACAAAGTGTAAGTGTATGCGCCATCATGCCATCCTACTGTCTATTTTAGATTTATATTAAATAATATATCTTAGCTCAAATTATTTCCTCCCTATAATATTATTAAGTTATTATTGTTATTATCTTTAGCTTTTATAGTCAGTAGTATATGGCATAATGGCTGTAGCACCTTGTTAATCTGAGTTGTAAAATACTGAAATTATATTTAACTGACGATTTAAAAGAGTGGCCGTGAGTTTCTTGCAGGTTTCTTCTCATAGGCTCTACCCTTTGCCTGAACCTAGCAACTAACCTAAATGTAGCTTCAGTAACTTAGTAAACTCACTAACCTATATACTTTGACGTTCATAAGTATTACTTTGTGACCTGAATGAATAAATGATATTTGACTTTGACTTTGACATTTTCAAAATAAACAACTCATTTAAATGTAAATCTTTACTAACAGTCCGGTTTTAAATATTAATAAACACTTTAGGTGACTGAAAGCAAACACGAATGTTCTGTTTTCGAGGCTAGATCAAATTACGTTCTGAACCGAAGCTAGTAAACGACATCTGGTATTAAGTCGCTAAGTACCGAAATAAACTAGAACATCTTTGATCTGATATTACTTAATGTTATAGATTTCTCAAGTTTGCTTTTGTATTGGGTTGACAGGATATGAATTGAGTGAAGTTAATACACTAAAATACTTAGATCAGTCGTTTCACAAGGTTACGTAACGCTTGCTACGGTTATGTAATTTGATGGGTTACCACTTGCAATATAAACAAATAACAAGTTGTGACTTTTCTAAGTTATGTGCGTATTAAATATGCAGTTAATTATCGCTTGCTTTACCGGTAAAGGAAAACATCGAGGGAACCTACATATGTGAGAATTCTCCATAATGATCTTGAAGATATGTAAAGTCTGCCAACCCGCATCAGGCCAGAGTGGTGGATAATAGCCTAACCCTTCCACACTGAGAAGAGGCCCATGCCTAGCAGTGGGACTGTTTAATACAGGGTTGATATCGACTTAATAGTTGTTGTAAGCTCGCCGTAAATATATATGTTTAACCGTGGTGCCCGACTGTCAAATTCTAGTTGATGACTGATTATATAAAGAAGCTATCTTTGAGCTCTATTTACATTTGATTTATCATTATACTATCGCTCATATTTTTTGTGTGGTGTAAAATTTGTTGAAAGATGCTCGGTAAAAACTGTTTTAATCAATATTTAAGTAGGTACACTAAATGCAGACCCAATTACATAGCAACTGTCTAATACAGTAATAATATGCATTTTATTAACGATTAAGAACTATAATATTGTCTTCTGTTTACGCGAATGTTATTCATTGAAATTAAACTACTATATACGGATTTTATCGCGTTGTTTATTTGACACTTTATTACAAAATTTAGAAAACTGTTACACTACTATTACTATTAAACTTGAGTAAAGTTTAATAGTAATAGTAGTGTAACAGATTTTTAAATTTTGTAATAAAGGGTAACTGCATTTTTAAGCTAATTAAATTATTGAAACTATTAAAACTATTTATACTATTACTATACTATTATATTATTTATATTTATGTTTACACTTTTCCCGACGTTTCGGTTGCTTTTCAGCAGCCATGGTCACGGGGAGACTAAGATGGTAGTAGTCTCAATGTTCCAGTGTAGTTATTTCAAAGTATCTGAACATAATTTAATCATGGATGTTTCTATTTACGCAGAATGAGCTCAAAGTATCATGAAGTCTAGCTGTGGTTTGTTTTTTCTTGGGTTTGACTATTTGAATTACTGGATCCCAAGCTGGTGGTATATTCCAACCATCTTCTCTATTGAAATTAGGATGTTTCTTGATTTCAATAGCTTCGCGAAGCATCTTTGGTAGGAATCGGTGTTCGATGGGGGGCAAAAATACCCGGGGCAAGAGCAGAAATACCATGGCAACCCCTGCCACGCTGGCCGTGGACTTTTGCAACATCAGGGGATTACATAGCAACCTTAATGCTGTTCACCACCACCTCGAGACAGCAAAGCCAGCCTTGCTCTTCTTGACCGAGACGCAGATATCGTCTCCAGCAGATACTTCCTACCTCACCTACCCTGGGTATGGACTAGAACACTCCTTTTTGTCTAGAGCCGGAGTGTGCGTGTATGTCAGAGACGATATCAGCTCTCGTCGCCTCGGTAATCTTGAACCTCTCCATGTTATGGCTCCGTGTAGACAGCGACGATCATCCCCGCGTCTATGCGTGCATCTATAGGTCCCATAGCGGTGACACCGAAACTGACCGACTCATTGAGCACATCCAGATGGCTTCGGACTTTGTGCAGCAACGGATCCCGGCCGCGGAGATCGTTTTACTTGGCGATTTTAACGCCCACCACGCCGACTGGCTCAGTTCCAGTAAGACCGATCAAGCGGGGAGATCTGTTTACGACTTCGCCCTGGCATATGGCCTGACACAACTGGTTACTACGCCCACGCGAATCCCAGATGTGGAGAGCCAAAATCCTTCACTGTTGGACCTTCTGCTGACTTCTCATCCGGATGGCTACCACGTATCTATTGGTACCCCACTTGGCTCCTCAGATCACTGCCTTGTACGGAGTACAGTGCCTCTCACGTGCTCGCCGCAATCGCGTGCTGCACGCAGCCGCCGTGTGTGGCACTACAAGTCAGCAGATTGGGATGGGATGCGGTCCTTCTTTGCGTCCTACCCTTGGAGACAAGTATGCTTCTCGCCGGATGATTCCAATGCCGTTGCTGATTCTGTTGCTGATGTGGTGCTACAGGGTATGGAGCTTTACATTCCGTCCTCTGTGGTCCCCATTGGTGGCAAATTTCGGCCTTGGTTTGGTCCATCTTCTAAAAACGGTAGGAAGCAGGAAGCTACCAAGCCTGGGCTGATGCGGTGACGGCATGTGATTTAAATACCAGCGCATTAAAAAAGGAGTACACCTTTGCCTCCAGGTCCTCCAAAAGAGACAATGCAAGGGCGAAGTCGAAGCACATCGGTAGAATTGGCGAAAGGCTTGAGCGTTTTCCTTCAGGAACTCGTGCATTCTGGTCTCTTGCCAAAGCTATCGAAGGAAATTTCTGCAAGCCATCCTTTCCACCTATTAACATGGGAAGTGATTCGTTGGCCCACGACGCAAAAGAGAAAGCCGATCTTCTGGGCAAACTCTTTGCGCCCAACTCGACTTTGGATGACAGGGGACAAGAACCGCCTACCATACCGCGGTGTGAGGGTTGTATGCCTGATATCAGGTTCTACCAACGCTCAGTGCGCTTAGCACTTCTGTCCCTTGATATCCATAAGTCGAGTGGGCCTGATGGAATCCCCCCCATTGTGTTGAAGATGTGCGCTTCAGAGTTGGCGCCGGTCTTAACGCGACTTTCTCGGCTCTCTTACTCTTCTGGCGTAGTTCCGAGACCTTGGAAGACAGCATTGGTCCACCCGATCCCAAAAAAAGGCGACCGCTCAAACCCATCCAACTAAAGACCAATAGCCATAACCCCCTTTTCTCGAAGATAATGGAATCTATTATCAACTATCAGCTCTTACGGTACCTGGAGGGTCATCAGCTGCTTAGTGACCAGCAGTACGGCTTTCGTAAGTGTCGGTCAGCTGGTGATCTTCTAGTATACCTGACAAATCGTTGGGCTCAGGCGATTGAGACAATGGGGGAAGCCTTGGCGGTCAGTTTGGACATAGCGAAGGCCTTCGATCGTGTTTGGCACAAAGCGCTTCTTTCGAAGATTCCTTCTTATGGGCTTCCCGAGAGATTATGTGAATGGGTTACTAGCTTTTTAGCAGACAGAAGCATTAAGGTCGTAATCGACGGTGAATGCTCTGACTCTATGTCTGTAAATGCTGGTGTCCCGCAAGGCTGTGTGCTATCGCCTACTCCGTTCCTCCTCCATATCAATGAGATGTTGCAAATTAGCAGCATTCATTGTTATGCGGACGACAGCACGAGCGATGCTCTTTATACCGGCCGCGCTAGCATCTCTCGGGAAAACGTCATTGAGAGCCGAAACAAACTTGTGTCTGAAATTGAGACCTCTCTGAAGAAAGTCTCGGATTGGGGCAGGCTTAATTTAGTCCAATTTAACCCCACAAAGACAAGTCTGCGCGTTCACCGCAAAAAAGCTGCCGTTGGTCGTATCTCCTCGTTTTGAGAACATGCCCATAACTGCCTTAACCGATATTGGAATTCTTGGTGTCGATATATCGAGCGAAGCCCAGTTCCGCGGCTATTTAGAGGGTAAAGCTAAATTAGCTTCAAAAAAGCTTGGCGTGCTCAACAGATCGAGACAGTATTTCACGCCGGCCCACCGCCTACTACTTTATAAGGCGCAGGTTCGGCCTCACATGGAATACTGTTCTCATCTTTGGGCAGGGGCACCCCAGTACCAGCTTCTCCCTCTAGACCGCATTCAACGAAGAGCGACTCGAATCGTCGACTGCCAGGATATTTCAAATTGGCTAGACCCTTGGCGCTGCGTAGAGATGTGGCCTCGCTATGCATCTTCTATCGCTTGTACTATGAGGAGTGTTCCGAGGAACTGTTCGGAATGATCCCTGCCGCCTCTTTTCGCCATCGTCCTACGCGACAGCATTTTCACTCCCATCATTTAGATGGTTGGCAGTCCACAACTGTGCGTTTCGCCAGGAATTTTCTGCCTCGCACAACAAAACTATGGAATGAGCTGTCGCCTACGGTATTTCCGGACCAATACGACCTTCAACACTTCAAGAAAAGAGCGTACTCCTTTTTAAAAGGCCGGCAACGCACTTGTGACTCCTCTGGTGTTGCAGGTGTCCATGGGTAGCGGTGATCGCTTACCATCAGGCGATCTGTCTGCTCGCTTGCCCCCTAATCCATAAAAAAAAAAAAAAATAACTGTTTATAGGTGACATGCCATCGTCGTTTCTAACAAGCATGAGGATGTACAAAATACCTAACTGACTTAGTTTTTGTTGCTGTTAAAGTTTGGCTTAGCTAACAGCTCTTATACACGATACGGATAAAATAGGCAGGTTTCGGCAGTTGTGCGGTTTGCATGCATCGTGTAAACGACTAAAGGTCATACGTCATACCATATATATCAAGTCGGAAACGGATCGTCACCGTATCAACTCGAGCCGTGCAGTATTCCTTGTATGAAATTGCCTACTGCAACGCACACTTATCGGAATCGTAACGTAATCGTCTCGCCTCGGAAGAAGCTCACAAGCCGCGGTGCAGTGCGAGGTCAATTTGCAGTCCCCGCGCTTACGGCTCGTCGTTCCCGCGCTTACGTCTCTTCATGCACTACTGTTGTCGAACGTGGTGTCATTCACAAGACAACTACTAGTCGTGTTGCGCGTGTATTTTATTGAATTTGTAGGTTACATTTCAAACAAAAAATAACAATGACAAGCGATTAACTCATTGAAGAAGTGAAGTGAGCGCGGCGTAAGCGCGCCGTCGCCTAGCCGTAGCCGAGTCGACATAACGGAGCTGCTGATCCGCTGTGGTTACGTGTTTACGTTAGGTTGATGCCTGTTTGACGGCGAGGCGAAAGGATCGTACGGTGACGATCCCTTTCCGAGTTGTATGTGTGCTATGACCTTAACATGAGCTAACCGCGCAAGTAACCCATACGATGGACTCGCGCATGAAGGTCATCAGAGTAGCTTGTGCATATTGGTTTTAAAGAAATTGGTATATTTACCGTTGCGTCACAATATAATATATGTATTTACGAATATTATGTTTATAAAACATATTATTCACTTATATAATAAGAATAGTGATATTCACTACTTCAACACTAGAAATAAGCATAAGTTAGTAAATCCGTATCATCGTTTACATAAAGTTCACAATCCATTTGCGGGACTCAGTATACCTACGCTTTTTTAATAAACTACCGATTGATATTATAAATTTACCTTTACTCATATATTTTCAAAGGGCTGTTATAAATCAGCTTATCCGCAAAATATATTATTCAATCAATGATTAAAATGATAAAAATTCATAGAACTTGTTGCTTGTTTCATACAGGATTCAAACAATGTATCTATTATGTAAGTCAATTTAGTTATGTGGAGATACTACGTGTTTATTTTGTGATGTTAAAGTATCTTTCTTTTCTTTTAAACAAATGTTGTAAGTATTAACGTAAGTTTTGTTTTAACTACTTTTAGTCACGAACTACCATTCCATATGTCACAAAGTGTAAGTGTATGCGTCCTCATGCCATACTACTGTCTATTACAAATGACTACTGATAAATATTATTTCAAACCTGAAATGCTTCGTTCATAATATTAGTAACTTTCCTTTATTTTTAGAATTTAGTTTTATATGGACAGTGACATAATATGGCATAATGACTGCAATACATGGTACATAAATGAGTTGTAAAATACTGAAATTATAAATTGATGGCGATTTAAAAGAGTGGCCTTGAGTTTCTTGCAGGTATATCATACGCTCAACCTTTTGCCTGAACCTTGCAATTGCAACTAATATAAATGTAAATTCACTAAGTATAATAAACTCACTAACCCCGTTGACGTACATAAGTGTTACTTTGTGACCTAAATGAATAAATGATTTTTGCCTTGACTCTGACTATTGCCTGCGTAGCTACTGATAGACTACGTGGGACTATGGAATTTGGAAGCAGAGAACTGCTTCCAACTTGCACGTGGCAGGCGTTTTTACATCCAAAGAAGGATCTTCGCATGTAAAAAGAAGCTAGTCTAAACACAATACACGACTTCTAGTATCAGGATGAAACATGCACCAGAATTTTAGTTAGATCTCCAGCAATGCATCTGTGTTAACCTCATTGAATTTAGTGCAGTTGATAATAAGTATGTATGTTCACTGTTGCTCAAAATACAAACAAAACATAAAAAAACCATTAAAATATCAGTCAAGTACAAAGATAAGTTTTCAATTGAAAACGTTGTTGATTGTGTGTTTTTGCAATATGTCGTATTGCTAGCTGCGGTGCTGTTGTGTCACATGACACAACTTCGATGTGACGAGTTGTACAATAATGTTTGGCAATATTTTATACTGTGATTAATACCAAAATTATTTATGCATACATACATATTTTAAAGTTCCACGTAATACGTGGCGAATCTACAACCGTATATCGAACACTGTTCACCTTTCTGATATAGAAAATTTCTTGACAGAAAACTCAATGATACCCGACCCCGGTAACGTACCTGAGACTTCATGCACAACAATCGCATTCATTACTGCACCAAAGAGTCATGTCTGATATAGGTTTACTTTGTGTTCGTCTATGTTTATAAAATCGCCCGCGGCACAGGATATGATCCCTAATGCGGTAGTTTTTTAGATCAAGGAGAATTAGAACTAGATTGAAGGTGATCCTAGGCTGGAATCTAGTGGAGTTATTTAAGAACAATCATAGCTACATAACGTTGTGTGCCGTTTCTGCACCAAGTAGGTCTTACAGACCTGAATTTCAGGGCAGCATCGTATTCGGCAGTTGACCAGTGATCTTTATACCCTGCGTGTCAATGACTTTTTTCAAAGCTTTTTGTTTGCGAGTATTACTTTTGGTATAGTCTAGCCTTCATCGACTAGGATAACTGCTTAAATATTAGTATACTTTTGGCAGTAAGTAATTCTGTTTCTTCAGGTATTAGCTTCTAAAGACCATATATTTTTTTCACTTTCCTTTAGCCTAAGCGGTCTTGTCCCTACTCAGATTCCACTTATCTAAAAAGATTATTTTAGAAGGCAAGGTATAATAAGGCGCATAAACATTCTCTAAGTGAGGGTTTGGTGCAAATGTACCTAGAGCATCTCAACCGTTAGTCGTTTCACGGCACATAAGAAGTCAACTGAGCGTTTACAATTGTACTATTGAGTTCGCTATCACATTGTTACATTATGATAGCTTAATTATCAATTGTAACATGGCGTTCTATAAATATTTAAACATGGATTTTTTTGTTGTTGTTCTGTCATTGTATAGTTTATTTTTTTATATAATGTTGAACATCAAAATGTTTACTGTTTGAGCTTAGAGTAAACGAAGCTGTTATTTTTTTTATTTTCAGGTTGCTCCTATAATTTTTTTATTTTTTATTTATTGCTTCGTATTTCAGCAAACAAATATGGAAACATGTTTGTACAGTTGATATTTAAGTTATTCTTATAAACGGCAACGGAACATACTATTCAATATTCAACTGTCAACTTTTAAGTGTAAATTTTAAATTTTAACTGTCAACTCTGACTATATTGGTGGTGCAGCGGAGTGAATGCGGCTGCCGTACTTAAGTCCTTGTGTTCGATTCATGGGTCAGACAGTCTTTTTGTGGTTTTTTATTTATTTTCAGCAGCAGACTGAGTCTAAAACTATGACATTTAAGCAGCGCTACTATATTTAGTAGATAAAGACTTCTTACTTTAATTTAAATTGATGTAATATAAACAGTTGTTACTGAGACGGGTTGATTAAACCCTAGCACCTTGAGAAAAAGGACATCGGCACCATCCTAAAGGCGTCGAACTTAGTTTAACTAAGTTAGTTTAGTGAATCAAAGTTTAAGACAATAAAAGAACATACACTTGCTCAATTTTCACTTTTGTTATTACTTACTATCATAATATAACTTATTATCAAGCAAGTATACGCTAAAATGGTTAGGCAGCGATATAATATCAGTCCTGTATATAAACTATCCCAGCATTCGGCACGTGCCTCTTTTCAGTATGACATGGATTACGCCATAGTCCACCACGCAGGCTCAGTGCGGGTTGGCAGACTCCACATATCTTCGAGAACATTATGTAGATCTCTCAGATATGCTGGTTTCGTCACGAGTGATTTTATTAACTACTAGATTTTGCTCGCGCGTTCGCTCGCGTTAATGTAAATTTTTGTCAATAAATTTCCATTCCTCAAGAACAATACTTTTTTCTAGATGAAACGAACCCTATGTCCTTATCTGTTCCCCTGACAACGTGTAAGCGAAATTTTATAATGATCGGTCGAGCAGTTAAGGCGTGAAAGCGTAACAAACAAACAAACTCACATTCGCATTTATAATATTAAGTTGGGATTAAAATTTAATGCGCACATATAATGTGGCAAACAAGAATGCTTACGTGCATTTTGTAAATGGTTTTATTTGGCAATTTTACTTAGTTTATATTTTGATAAATAAATATAAAACATACATTTATGAACAATATATTGGCTATAACTACAAAAGGTATTTACAATTTTACGATAGTACAGTTTAAAGAACATTACACGTTGAGGTAGTACCTAAAAATACCAAAAATCGGTTGTATTCGCATTCCCAGTTACAGTTGGTTTGCAAATTGCCGACGTATCACAGTACCCGGCTTGATTGGACCATGAACGCTAACAGTTCCGAACACGTCATTTAGATATGGATTCATAGAGCTCTCTCTCATTCGATAATTGAGTCGCACAGTTTGACCTGCACCTATGATTAAGATACAAATGACAGGTTTGGTTTGTTAATCTTATCACTTATTTTGTCATATTGATTGTCAGATACGCAAGTGGTGTATCTGACAATCGTCAGTGCTTAGTACGATATTGATCAGACAAGAAAATTCTTAATAGGTAATAGTATATTTACAGGTTCTCTGTCCGATGAATCACATATGTATCATAACAATAGATTTTTTATTATCTATCACGGGACATCGAATGGGTTAATAATAGGGTATAACTACATATATTTCCTATAATATGTTTAGAAATTTGTAAATAAACTTTAGTTTTAAAGATAAAACCTAAACATACTACCTTATACCTACATATATTTACCTTTAATTTTTTTTGTAACGACTACTCCCACACTATGAATAAATAATTCCTGAATCGCGGGGTACTTTACAAACATTTGAATGTTTGTAAAGTACCCCGCGATTCAGGAATCAATCAGGAAACAATGGACACAAAGAACATCCAGACTCGGAACAACCATTTGAGCTTCACATAAATTTTTGTCCCGTATGGGATTCGAATCTACAACACTCAGCGCAGTGGCGGTGGCGAGGCTACCACTTAATTAAACGATTACGCCATCTGTGCAATCAAACAGTTTTACAGTAGATAATTATATAGATATATTCCTGTTAATACTACTTGAAACATTTAATTTTTATTTCTCTTTTGTTGTTGTATTATGATATTGTTTTGGATCTTCACGATACAGGCTTGCTTAGCGTGAAGACCACAGAAGTATTTCTGTTTAATTCTGATAGCGATTACCTATATTATTTATTTTACAAATTACTTATGTTTTTGTGTTTTAGGTGATAAGTTTTTCTAATTAATTGTCAAACGCTATATAATAAACATTTTTTATTTTCAGTACGGCGTTTATCAGGCAACGTTAAAATACTCACCGACTAATTTGCTTATTATTGTTTTGTAGTAAGCTATTGTGATTAAAAACGCTATACTTTAACTGTTACTGCTAGGGATTGAACATTATTGTGTATGATAAAGTAATTCAAAATGTCGCGAATGTTTAGCGATTTATGTCCCTGACTGTACATGAACCCTATTCCTTAGTGTGGTAGATCTAACACTTATGTAGAAACATAAGTGTCAAATCTGCCATACCAAGAAATACAAAGATGATGATGTATTTGCTAAAACTACACGCAAAGAACAACTTACGACGCAACTAAAAATGCGCTAGATAGCAGAATTATGTACGTTACTTATTCTATACAAAACTGTAATACCTGCTCAGCTTAAATAAAAGGCTTCGGGGATTTGTTTTTACAGGTCTGTTGGTAAAAGAGAGTTTTTAGTTGCTTGTATATAACCTTATTTAAAGATCATAAATCTTCCGGTATTCTAGCCTTATACCTAGTTCGTAACTTTGAACTGATAAGGTTTCATTGGTAAATAAAAACGAATAATTCGATATTTTGAGAATGTTTATATCCTAGATTTTGTATCAGTATTATTTTATGTATAAATACGTGTGTTGTTTCTATGTTAATTTTTTACGCTTTCTGCTTTCTGCCTGCGCTATTGTAATTAGATAAATAGGTATACATAATTATATTAGTAACTCGTAAATCGCTGCTTTCATTGCTCTTCGCTCGTCTTCTAACATCTTTCACTACACGCAAATTGTAAGTATCGCATAAACACTTCAAAAGTCTTAGTAACCTAAAGGTTTAAAATATCGGAATTGCAATTGAGAGGTCGTGCGTTAGGTACTCACTCATTATAATTTCTAACTGAATCCACTGTTCACGCAACGCATTTAACTTTACTAAAAATCCCCGCATGATATAAATCTTTAAAAATAATATTCTCTCACTCAACAAATAAAACACCATATAATTTAGCAACTCTAACAATTATTTTTCTAACCTAATAGGTACCCAGAAATCTGAAGCTTATTCAAATTAATAAAACTGTATTATCTTATCTTATCTTGTGTGTGGGGGCCAGTCTGTACTGACCGGCGACACTTCGACCCAGTGGGATCTTTTGTGTCAGCTCCAAGATTCATCCCTTAGCTATCTCCTTAGGAATGTACTGCATTAGCTGCAGTGTACAATTCAGAGGGAGAAGCCTAAAGTCTTCAGGGTTTGGATATGCCAATCCCATCAGACCCATCCTAAGTCCAGCCAACGCGTCGCATGCTGCTTTTACGGTGCTCTCAGAGAGTCCCACGAATGGCTCGGGGCCCACAAACAGTTGCTCCGAGCCCTTTCTGGCTAATTCATCAGCTTCCTCATTGCCCTGCACTGCTGTATGCCCTGGAACCCACACCAGTCTGACTGTGTTCTTCCTGCCTAGTTTGTTAAGGAGCTTAACACAGTTCAGGACCAGTCTGGAGTCCACCCTACACGAGCCCAGAGCCTTGAGAGCAGCTTGACTGTCACTGAGAATATACACAGTCCTGTCAGTGACACCACTGTTGATATTCTCCTGAGCACAGGCAATTATAGCATAGGTTTCCGCTTGGAAGACCGTTGCATATTTGCCCATGCTTTGGCTCACCTTACAGTCGTTGGCATAGATACCAGCGCCCGATCCTGTTTCCATTTTGGAACCATCAGTGAACCAGTTGAGACAACCCTTGTCAGGGGATTGTAAACCTTGTCTCCATTCGTCCCTCGTGGGGACCTTTATCTTAAAATTCTTTTTGAATATGTGCAATGGTTGCATTTTGTCACATCCCATGCTCATAATTCTTTTGAGATCTTTTGAGATCTCCAATTTTGTGTGTCGAGTTACCGGCATATTGATGCTCCACAGCCCATGCACAGATAGCCTATGTAGCGCCTTTATCGCCTCTGACTCGACAACAATGTGTAGCGGCATTAGATCCAGCAGGACCTCTAACGCTGCCGTTGGCGTGGTCGGAAACGCCCCTGTTATAGCCATGCAGGCCAATCGCTGCACCTTCGACAGCGCGTTCCTGCATGTAGCTAGTTTGGTTCTTGGCCACCAGACAATGCTTCCATACGTGAGTATGGGTCTTATCATCTTCATGTATAGCCACTTGATGACCTTGGGCTTTAGCCCCCAGGTCTTCCCATAAGTAGATCGAATCATGCCAAAGACCCGCTGGGCCTTTACTATGACTTTGTCTACATGAGGTTTCCACGTTAGTTTGCTATCTAAGGTCATGCTTAGATATTTCACCTCCGTGGACCATTGTAACTGCGTACCATACATGGAGAGAGTTCCCAACTCCGTGAGATCCCTCTTCCTAGTAAACGGCACGACAGTAGTTTTCCCTGGGTTGATCGATAAATGATTGCTGCTGCACCATTTTTCGACCATAATCAGGGCCTTCTGCATAAGACTAGATACCGTACTCGGAAACTTTCCATTTACGAGTATCACCAAGTCATCCGCATATTCGACCGTTAAGTACGGACCTTTGTTGAGTTGTTCTAGGAGTGAATTGACTACCAAGAACCATAAGAGTGGTGAGAGTACTCCACCCTGAGGGCAGCCCTTGGTTGTCGTAGCATACATTTCATCTCCTAACAACTCAGACCTTATGATTCTACACCTGAGCATACAATCGATCCACCTGCAAATGGTTGGCTCTATGCCGTGATTTGCCGATGCCACACTAATGGCATCAAAAGTGGTCCGATCGAAGGCTCCTTCAATATCCAGGAATGCAGCAATGCATACTTCCCGGTTATCTAATGCATGCTCTGCCTTATTTACCACAAAATGTAGTGCCGTCTCAGTGGATTTTAGTAACACAGGCTACAATGTGACTGGTAGGCACATTGTAGCCTGTGGAGGGGGAATTTCCATAACGCTCCCTCCCTGACATGTCTATCTACTAACTTCTCCAGGGCTTTCAGGAAGAACGACTCAAGACTGATAGGTCTGTATGCCTTGGCTTCTTCGTAGTCTGCTTTGCCCGGTTTCGGTATGTAGATGACTTTAACACGCCTCCATATCTTTGGAATATATCCAAATGCTATGCAGGCTCTGTATAATCTGCACAAATGCGGAACCAAGAGTGCAGCTCCCTGCTGTAGGATGATGGGTTAAACCATGTCTGGACCAGGTGACTTGAATGGTTGAAAACCATTTAGAGCCCAGCCGACCTTCCCTTCATCCACTACCTTCCTAGCAGTGTCCCAATCTGCTTTGGTTGTCCGACAGCTTCGTTCAACCAGGCTGATCGGGTCCTCCTGCTCCTTTTTTATTATCTTGCAGTCCGGAAAGTGTGTGTTTAGCATAATTGCTAGGGTCTCCTTACCAGACTCTGTTCGCCGCCCATTGTCATCCTTAATGGTTGTCAATGGGTGTGCTCTGACAGTCGATAAAGCTTTGGAGAGCCTCATTCCTTCAGGAATCGTACTGATGTTTTCACAGTGTGCTCTCCAAGCCTTCCGTTTGGCTTTCCGCACAGCTTTGTTATAGTTGGTCAAACAACGAGCGTAACCGCTGTAGTCCCTACTGGTCCTAGCGTTGTTAAACGCTCGTCTGGCTTCTAGCCGCAGCTTGACCAACTCTAGCGTCCACCATGGTACCCTCTTGGGCCTAAGCTCCCTCTCAGGGCAGTTACTTGTCCAGGCCGTGTTCACAGTCTGGACCAATTTGTCTGCTGTAAACTCGATGTCTAATATAGAATTGAGCTTACCCTTAGAATCCTTCAAATCTACTCTGAGGTCACTCCTAAAGGAGTTCCAGTCCGTATTTCTGGGATTCCTTCTACGTACTGTAGGAGCCGGAACCAGCGTCCTGTACTTAAAGCATATGTAATTATGATCTGACAAGGTGATTTCATCAGACACATGCCACTCGACGATCTTAGTGCTAGCCCTGTTAGAGGCTAACGTGATGTCAATTACGTCCGCCCGCCTACAGTTAGCGAACGTTGGCCTGTTTCCCTTATTTAGTATTTGTAAAGAGGTACTTACCACATACTCCAGTAGTTTTTCCCCTCTTACATTCACATCCGTGCTCCCCCAGACTGTGTGGTGCGCGTTGGCATCGCACCCCAGGATCATGTCCAGGTTCTCCCGGCTGCCATATTCAACAAGGTCCTCTATCTGTTTCGATACAGTTTCCTTGTCCGTATAGTCGAAGTATGCAGAGGTCAGGACTACAGTATCGCGCCCTCCGCTCCCTCGCACATCGATCTTAACTGTTGTAAGATCCCTAGAACAAAAATTGTATAAGGGCATTGCATTTATGCCATTTCTGACATAAACGCATGTCCTTATATCATTAGTGGAACAGTTGTGAAAAATTTCACCTCCCGTCCCACCCAAACCTCTAACCATTCCCCCTTTAACATAGGGTTCCTGGATCAGAGCAATATCAAATTCCTTCATCCGCAGGTGGCGGGCCAGAACGGCCATCGCCCCAATGCAGTGATGAAGGTTTATTTGTACGCACCTTAGTCCCGCCATTCGGTCTGCCTATATGGTGGCGTCTATAATGGCAGTCACTACTGGCCGACCCCTTCACTCCCTTCCTCCATCAGCACCTCTGCAGCCTCCGGCGACGACAGATCTAAATAATCTATTTGTCTGATTATTTCGTCGGTCTTCGGAGACGCACATGGCGATGATGTGAAGAGAACCGTACCTGGTTCAATCACCACCGGGTTTACAGGCTCCTCCCCGTCCCCCACCTGTGGTGCCGTCGCATCAGGGACCTCCTCCCCCACACCAGCAACTGCTGACAACTTCTGCACGTTCACATCCTCAAGGATTTTGAACGTGCTCTTGTCCATGCCAGCATGAAGACAGAAGCCGCCTGCCTTTATTGCCGCAGCCGACACACTGTCCACTAGGACGATGCGCCTGGTGTGCGTCTCCTCGACCTGCGTGCCCAGCACCTTCCACTCGCAGGTCCTCAGAGAGGGATTGAGGCGCTGCAGCATGTTCAGCACCCTGGAGGCATCTAGGCACCAGGTATTCCTGGTCTTCCAGGCCATCTTCACCGGTCTTGGAAGCTCCTTGGCGCTGATAACTCTCAGCTTCATGTTCCCAACGGTTTTGCCGTTGAGCCCGCGAAGCCACTCTGCAGCTCCTTCACCCTCACAAGTCACGTGCACAGCTCCTCCAAGCATTGCACCGACACTAATGGCCGGCAGAGGATCCGGCGTGGCCTCTAGCTGGTCCCAAATGGCCACCCGTATGAGTTCCACCTGTTCTGCACCAAGCAGAACGTCAGGGAAGTTGTCGGCAACAATGGCCATTTTAACCCCCGTTAGCACCTCCCTGTAGGAGTTGCCTTGGGTCTTGGCTCGCTTGCCTACGCCTACCTGAGCGACGGCATCATCGCTCGCTTCCCTGACCCTTTTTGAAGAGCCTGCATCGGTTTCCAGTGCCAACTGCCGTTGCAGCTCACGCCGCTTGCGCTTGGCACACCCGCTGCGCCTCTTCCTGTCCCGGGTATGGCCTGAAGAGTGTGCAGCCGAGTTCGGCTCCCCCTTAGGGTGTGCCTCGCCCGACTGCTCCTTGCTAGCCTCCCCGATCCTAGAGTGCTGACACCCACTCCCCGAGGGTGTCGCGCTGGGAACCCCCTTCGGGAATTCCTTGCGTGTCTGACCCCCTCTGTGGCTGCCACGCCCTCTACATTGGTAGCCCTTTCCAGGGTTACCCCCTCTCCATCCCTTAAAACTGCTCGTGTGAGCACCACTCCCCTGGCTCACGCTCGGACGGCCACTAGGGCCATCAAGATCATGTAGCTTGGGTATGTAGGTGCTCGCACGTGCAGCTCCTACACTAACACTAACCTCTCCCCCTAAGGGTCCAGAGGTCCTATGTTGCTCGCCCTTATCGGTCAAGCCCTTAGTTGTTCTTGTGACAGAATCCATATTTGGTCTATCTAGTGTTCACCTGCTGGCTCCCCACCCACCATGGAGCCCTCAACGTTGGGGGTGCCTTGTTCAGGCACCAGGGCTACCAGCTAGGTATAGCGCCCCCAAGTGAGCTGCCCCCGAGACGTACAGCACTAGTCGCTCCACCCCAAACCACTGAGATGGGAAACGAGCACTGCCGATTGATTGCAGCTGGCTAGACTACAACCTCCCGTGTGAGAGGAAATCCAGACCAAAGGGGCGTGTTGCAGATCAGCAGCACCACTATCGCTACATCACCACTCAACCCCCAGGACTCCTTCATTCCTCCGTACGGGTCCCCGCGCACGGCACAAACACGCGGGAGGTCATTACTATCCATCGTCTGTCGTTCGACGATGGACCCGCCGGAACATGACCTCTCCATCCCAGGCAGTGATCATCTGGTGCTTTTAGTTACGTCTATTTCAGAGGGAACTAGACCAATAACAGAGGGCAACCACGTGAAGGATTTCCCACCAGACTTGTCTTAGGGATCTACACGACTGTTGCGCTCTCCCCTAAGACCATTGCACCTTACTCGTCTTGAAGAGTCGAGTAAAGTAGGTTTGCATCTATACTACACAAGCGGCCAATCCAGTGAAGCTAGAAAGCAGAAAAAGCAAGCTAGGCAATGCAACTATTAAAGCATAAACACAAACCCCCTCCCCCCAATAAAATAAAACTGTAAAGCTTAAACAGAAATCTAATTATTAGTTCCAAGCTAGTTCTATTTAAACTGAAAAATAACCCGAACTTATTCCTCTACATTGGTTAATTAATCCCTTAAACAGGCCTTAAGAAAGAAAAACTTTTCAAAAAATTGTTTGATAAAAACGGCGGCATTCGATTAAACTCGATTAAGGGATAGTCCAAAACTTCAATTCTGCTGAAGAAAAATCCTTTTTATGGAAGCGGCATTATGAAGATGGTGGCTGAAAAGAGTAAATGGTGCGAAATAATCCGAACTCTTAGCTCTGTTGAAAACGAATTTATTGCCCCTCGATACTCATACAGACAGACTTTATTGACACCTATAATAACACACATACAAAGTAATTTTTTACACCCAACAAAGCGATATTGGATTTATTTTGTAAATCGTATTAGTTTAAATTTTATTTTTGTAATCTCAAAATACGAACTAGGCCTTTGAATTTAATATCTACAGCTTACGGTCTATAAAAAAACTAGTATTTGAATTGAATTAAAATGACTATGGTAGAATTTTAACTATTATCGAAAAATATTATATTTACTTAAATTTTTCATAATAACCGTTATGGAATATTTGAACAAAACGTATCTATTATTATAACGATGCAATAAACATATCAAAAAACTATATGTTTCCAAATTTATTTTATTGGTAACACTAATACTTGTCAATAGATGCGAAACAAAACCGCAAGAAAGAAAATCGCTTGAAAAACGGAGGAGAAAAATGTACTCTAAATTTTATAAGACGCTTCGCTCCTCCTAAAGTATAAACCGCTTGCGCCCACGATGCTGTCGATAGATAGACGTTTGTCTATCGTTCAGACGTACAAAGGTAACGGACCATGAAATAAGTAAATTAAATTATTCAATCTACATAAGCCAACAAATCATGTTACAAAATGGGATATTTTACAGTATCAAAACTAATACTAAGCCGCGTAGATTAAGGATTTTAAAGCAATTTGTAATGATATGTATAAAAATATTAATTATTCTTAGCGAAAATCTGCGAATAAACTTCTTGTTAGAACGTGCTCGTAAGCGGTTATGATTAGCTACATTTATTTTGACGTCAATGACGTCCATTTGTAAACGTCATCTGTCTTTGCTTGCTGTCCAATATTTATTTAGAAACGTGTCACGTCGCTTGACGACTCCACGCCATATTGTCGATTCAAGCTTTTTGACAGTATAAATAATAATCAGTGTATATGCAATGTCTTTTTTTGCCTTCTTCTTTTTGCAATGTCTTTAAAATAACCAAAATTGAACATTATTTGTACAATTCATAGATATTAATTAATATGATACGGTTTTCAGAAACTCGTCAAATACCCTATTATAATTGTGTTTAGTTAAAATCTGGTTGTTTATGTTATTGTTATATGCAGATAACTGTTAAACTCATTAACCCATTGGCTGTCCCGTGATTCATCAGACAGAGAACCTATTAAATTCCTTTCTACTATAAACTGACACTTCCTTTTTATAGTATAGGTACATGTACAGCTTTTCTTACAAACCTGTAAGATGACTCGCGAAGCATTTGCAAATATTCAAAATACGAACACATGAAACACTAAACTCGAAACAACCATTTGTGAAACACACAAATGTTTGTGTATAGGCAGTGGCTAGGCGACCAATTCAATCACTATATTATCAGTAATTATTTATTATCCATCGATTAAATTATAATTGGTTTGCTTAAAAAACAAGCTGACTGTAACGTGATGCTCTACAAAGTTCATAATTCGTAATATTTTTCCAAAAACGACAACTCACAAAGAGTTAACTTTCTCAAGCACTGTTCCGAAGCTTTACAAATATTAAAAAAATATACAAAGCACACCTAACCTCGTAACAACTGCTTTGTTTGACTGCTCGGATGTCGTACTGGTTTAACATTGCTACTGTGTCTAGTGTTGAGCCAGACAAATAGTTGTTCCGTCCATAGTTTCAATGTTTGCAGTCCTTACATCACGGGAATCATATTTAATGCAACGAGTAAATGAAAGTGGTTTTGTTTAGTCGTTGTCAACGGTGAATATAAAAAGATGAATACAATCTCAACTTCAAATCGGCCATCCTAATAATGAAGAAAAAGCCTAACAAATGTCTACGTAGCAGTTACTGTTAGCGAGTCAAGACTGCATGGACGACGTTGTGGTTTAAATGGCTGCCATACTATTGCCACTTGCCAGTGCACTGAGTGTTGTGGGTTTGATTCCTACATGGAACAAATTTTTGTGTGATCTACATACAGTTGTACCGAATCTGGGTGTTCTTTGTGTATGTTGTATAAATGTCCTTAAAGATCTCCGCGACACAGGATTCCTGGTGCAGGAGTTGTCGGTAGATAAAAAATATAACAGTTATGATTCGTAAGGGGTGGGATGTAACAACGGAAACAGTGATCTTAATGAAGAAGGAAAAGCCTGAGAAAATTCTATGTAATTGTTAGGAAGTTAATGGAATCTGTCCGCAGTTGACTATCCTGTTTACGGCTAGTTGGCTGTGATGGTAATTTTTGATTTGATTATGTTATAATAGAAAACTGCCTGATCCTATATATAAAATGGTTTAACAGATTAGGAATATACAATGGTACTTTTTATTAAAAAGACGTAGATGTTACACGAGCGCAAGTAAGAATGAAAATTTACCCAATTGTAGCACCCTATTAAATCGTCTTAAACAAACTAATATATAAATATGGGTTTTGGTTAGCTCTCTCTGTTATGGTCTTATCATTTTCTTATCTACTTTAGGTAATATCTATCTGTGTACAGGGTTACCTATTATAGTTTTGAATATTAAATAAAAGGAATATACGTGTTCACGTAAACTGTCTTTATTCTCAACTAAACTTATTATATGATTGCGGACGCAGCCGCACGTAGACACACACTAATGCATTATGCGTTACATATTAAATGGTTAGATAGCAATATCAAACATGTGTCCCTACATCTACTTTCCTAAAACTAGTTAATCATGGATGACTGCACGGATGGCGTAGCGGTTTAAGTGGTTGCCTCACCACTGCCCTTGCGACGAGTGCTGTTGGCTTCAAATCCTACACGGGACAAAAAAATGTGTGATCCACAAATAACTGATCCGAGTCTGGGTGTTCTTCGTGCCCATTATTTGAATGTTTGTAAAGTCCCCCGCGACACAGGACTTATTTGTAGTCCGGGCGTTGTCTTTTATTAAGGCAGAGAGAAAAAAAAGAATAGGTTAAAATCAGTGAAACATGTAAATGAGTGCATTTTTGTAGATTACATGTCGTGAGTCTGAATTTTGCGCGCCATATGTCATGGATTTATCAAGGGTACCTACATAATATTATTGGTAATATAACATAATGACGATAAACAGGGATGGAGATGGTTTTAATTGCAGCGTTTAAAACCTAAAGTAAACCCGTGAAATGCTTGCCTCGTTGCAAGCTTTACGGATTTGCAATTGGTAAAATTTAAAAAGTGCTTGCTAAAACTCGTAATTTTTATTAGGTTTCTGTATTCAAATGATATCAAAGAGATCTTGTTACTAAAGCTATGTAGCTCTGCTGTCCGCTTATGCTTCAATTATTGAATGATATTACACTAACATTTTTAATAACCTTTGTTGCTATCTGTTGTGAGGTGAGAGCAGAGGTATATGTGTCTGTATAATAGTAGGGATTATTAAACAGACAGAAAAAAATTGTGAGTGTCGTTACACTCACGAATTTTTTCTGTTACCAGTTAAACCAGTGCGCTATACGTCCGATGTTCTAACATAATAGATCAGACTGTATTAAAAACTCATGTCATTAAATCGTTATTTAATGACATGAGTTTAATACAGTCTGATCTATTTTGTTAGAACATCGGACGTATAGCGCACTGGTTTAACTGGTCGACTCGCCATTGCCACTGTGCCTAATATTATAGGTTCGATCTTCACTCGGGACAATAAATTGTGTGATCCACAAATAGTTGTTCTTGTGTCCGTTGTTTTAATATTAGTAAAGTCGCCGCGACTGGACTTGTTTCTAGCGTGTTATTGTTAGATACTTTAATATAAACAACCAAGAGTTCTTGTAATTTGCATATTATATGGCCTGATAATTGAAAAGATGACGTATAACCTGGTGTAATACATAAAGAATAATTGTAGGTACGACGTTATATGATTTACAATATACCACACAGTTTAATATTAAATTATAAATTTTAATTTGAGAGATTAATCTCAATATTTTAAAAATAAGATACACTTACTCGTCCATTTGTTATTTCGAAATGGTTTCAATTTATTCATGACGTTTACAAGAACGCTCCAAACTATTTTGCTTATTTCTTGCAGGTCTTAAGAACAGTAAGCATAAATTCAATTCACAACTGCAGATAAAGAGTTGTTTTGTCTCGTATTTCATTTATCATGTAATATATTATCATTTTTCACATAAAGTTAATAGGATGAAACATAAAGTACAATGTAAATTTAAAAGCAGGTATTAAATAAAAGTGTCATCATTCGCTATTTAAATAAATAATAAAAGCATAAATATTCGTATATGTAATATTTCACCTTATACTAGATTTTGCCCGCGGCTTCGCTAGCGTTAATGTAAATTATGTCAATAAATTTCTATCGGGAACAGTACCTACTTTTTTTCTGGATAAACAGTACCCTATGTCATTTTCTGTACCCTAACAACGTGTAAGTATGCGAAATTTCATAATAATCGGTGTGAATGATGAGTAGGCGTGAAAGCGTACCAATCAAACAAACCAACACACATTCGCAGTTTTAATATTAAGTTAGGATATACGTGCCTTTAAGTGTTTGTTGGAGTACCTAAGTGACAATAATGTATGTAGTTACTTTGCATTCTAGAAAGAGGTGTTACAATGTGAAATCAATGCACATATTAAAAGCAGAACGCCATTAAAGAATTTTAGTAGTTACATACATTACTTATATCAATACTATAAAAGCTAATTTGGCTACGATCTTCTGCTTATCTTACTTACTCAAATATACTTCACTTGCTATGAGAAAACCCGGTTTCGGATTTAATGCCAGGGCCTAAAACGTTTCCCTTATATCACTACACCATAGAGCATTAACATAGAAGCCACGAAAACATTAATTTCTATTGTTTTGTGCAATCAATTATTATAAAGTATTATTGAAAGAGTCTCTACGGGGAAGTATCGCTGAGAAGTTTGTTATTCACTGCGGAGTTCAATAGTAATCCAAAAATCTGTACGGGAATATATAAACTTTTGTCACAAACCTTATTTGTCAGACCCCACGTTATATATGGTAACCGGCTAATGAATACGCCAAAAGTCCGTTCAGTTTTACGTGCAAGTTTTAACAACACTGATTTTTTATTATTTTTTACTGAGTTTCTGACAGGACGAAAACCTAGTTTAACTACTCTTCATTTTTTTATTCTGGGCCGAGTTCTACGTGCCTAAACTGTGTAAACACAATTCGTTGGTCTATTAATCTGACGTTAGTTTTTGAATAAGGACCAACCAATTCATTATTTTTATCTTACGAGTCAATGACACAAATTTGGATTCAAAATCGATTAGTGAACCTAAATTTGTAGTGTTTCCGGAAACAACACGAGTATTCAATTCGTTTTGATAGTAGTTGATGTACTTAGTTGAGTCACTTTACAACCGCAAATGTTTAATACAATAATCTGTATCCTATTGCGATTTATTTAAAAAAATATCCTTATATTGAAGACAGGAAACAGAAAAATACACAGAATACGATCAAGCTCGTTTCAGTTAAAGGTAATGGGCTTCTCTCAAGGGCCTATACTTTTTGTATCGAATTGACGACGCACTCCGCAATAGTTATAAAAAATTCATGTCTTACTCGCGCTTTTAGTAGTTTCCGCCTCAGTACCAATTGGTTACTATCTACGTAGTCATTACACCGGTGCTTCTGTGGGATTCTCGTAACGATAATATTTATTTTTAGTTTAACGTTATTCACAATAGTTGGTGGTTTCCCTTTCGTTTTTATGAAGCTTTTCGAAAACGGTGCAGGTAAAAGTTATGACGTTGACCCAATTTTGTCCAAACCGCGCAAAAGAAATGCAACTTGGGGAAGTTGACTTAAACCGCTTAAGGCCACGAATAAATTTGCCACTAAATCATTTCAGAACACGTTTATTTAAAAAAAAGGAAATGTAAACAAAGCCGAACTATGTACCACTTTAAAAAAATGTTTTATTCAATAGAAGAGAGTTAGGTGGTGGCAAACGTTTCATTATTCTAATGTCTGTGGTGGGCGGTGTCTAGATAGGCCAGGTGTTGCGAAGTAAATGTAAATATTTTATTGTGGAGGCACAAACAGCGCCTGAGAGATCAATAAAATTTGTTTGTTTTGTAAAATGCTCTCCGTTGTCTGCTTTATAGATTGTGAACATGAATTATTCAAACATACGAATGGGATAGTACCAACCAGTCCATTTGTTTTAATGTTTGGACTGATGGCACGTATCACTTTTAGGCCTTTTTCGCGAGTCTGATGAATAAGGCTTATACTGATATGATTAATTTCGAACTTCTAAAATTAACAAACAATTCAAGTACTTTTTCAGGTTATCCGTTTATACATTATTGGATGGGTTTCACCGGTATATCGAAAATATACAGGATTGTGTAACACAAATATGAGTGTATTCATTTCGATAACGTGTTCGTAACGAAAACAATAACTAAAATAATCGGTTTTTGTTATATGTGTATTTGCTTTAAAACAAATGGAAATCAATTTTTGTTTATGGATTAATATAATGAATATGATCTGCAATACTCGGCAAACTATGTTTATTTTAAGGTAAGTTCATAAGGCCTTGATAAGTATGGCGTGCCGGTGTCTATCGACGCTGGACAGCTTCATAACTACCTTTTTCCAGCGGCGTCGTTTCCGTAATTCGGCAGATCTATTTCACAGTAACCGTGCATGTTTTATTAATATTTAAAATGCGGAAGTATGTTTGTAAGTTTTTACTTCCTTAACCCAGCGCGTACGATTTGCTGTATTTTTAAAAGACAACACCCGTTACGTGCCCCTAGCTTAATTTTTGTTTTGAAGCGGAGTTCAAAAACATTCAAACAACACATACAAAGTACATCCAGTCTTAGCAGAACTATTTGTCAAACACGCAAATATTGGTTCCATGTGGCGATCAAACTTACAACATAGGTCAAAGTAGCAGTGAATATGCAACCCCTTAAAATATTGCAACATGCAAGCAGTCATTCGTATCAATCGATACCGAAAATTATTCTATATACCCACATCAAAATCTTTAACAACGAAATCCTAACTAATAATATAAATACGAATGACGGCCTCGATGGCGTAGTGGTTAGTGTAACCGACTGCCACGCCTGAGGTCGCGGGTTCGATTCTCGCACAAGTCAAACATTTGTGTGCATGAATATGGATGTTTGTCTTGGTCTGGGTGTTTCTATGTATAATATGTATGTATTTACAAAAAAAAAATGTATATATGTATGTTTATCCATTGTCTAGTACCCATAATACAAGCTCTGCTTAGTTTGGGCTAGACGGTGTTGTGTGTATGTGATAGAATATTATTATTATTATTATTATAATGTGAGCTTGTTTGTTTCGCTTTCACGCCTTAACTACTCGGATGATCATCATGAAATTTCGCATACACGATGTAAACAACGGGTTGCACTCTGGAAGTGCCGGCAGAAGTAAAAACTTGAATATTAACGTTGTGTATTTTTGATATTTTGGAATGGTTAGGGAATCATTTTGCACGAATTGTTTTAATTATCAGTATAAAAGTACTATCATTTATGTGGTAAAATACAATATTCATTTATTGCGCTATCGTACACAAACATGACAATTCTCCCTCCGTCTTACGAATTTTCGATCAGGTCACGTGTCCTGACGCGAGTTTGACAATTCTCCCTCCGTTTTACGAATTTTAGATCAGGTCACGTGTCCTGACGGGAGTTTAACATTTTTTACCCATCACAAAAAAAGTGCACAACGCCGCTAAAGAAGTTTTCACTTCAAAAATACATCCTCTGGTACGTTTCATCCAAAAAGGTACTGTTACTAATCTAATCTAAACTACCCTATATTTACGCGAGCGAAGCCGCGGGCAAAATCTAGTAACAGATAAAGAAATTAAGGCCTAAAATGCCAATCATTTCACAAAAGTACTATAAATTACAATCATATGCAAATGTCTGCTTAACCCTGAGTAAATCAAATCCTATCGCATAAACCTCAACATAGAGAACAACATAAATGAAATCTAGGCAGATGCCAGTAAAAATACTACTGAATATCATTTCTTGAGTTGATGGGCTCTTAATCGAACTGTTATGGTAAATCGGGGTACGTTGAACGGATTACAAGCAACTTACAGGCGTGCTTAGGTACGTTAAGCAAACATTACCACCCGTGAGCTCGAAAACTCAATTATCGTCGCTGTTACAAACATTACCTACCTATATGTAGGGCTGCCATGAATATCTTAAAGGGATTTGTCATGTACGCAATATAATATGGCTGATGCTATAGTTTGGTTCACTGTTACTTTGTTATACATCCTACGTAATCTGACACTTGTTACGGTAAGTATAGATCGTTTATAAATAAGTAATAGAGCTACTAATATTATAAATGCGGCATTTGGTTGTTGTCTTTAGATGTTTGTTGCTCGATCACGAATAACTATAGAACAGATTTTGGCACTTAACATATTCCAGTATGCGTTACCGTAAAATTCAAGCAGGCGAAGCCGCAGGCAAAATTTGTATTAAAAGACTGATACATTACTTTTTATTTTTGTATATATTAATTGTACCTGTGAATGTAGACGTGCGACCATCTACATATTCTACCGCTATCCAAAACAAGTATTTTTAATAGCTGTTCCCCATCGTTTCAACCCAGTATATGATTGACTGCTCCGTTCCCAGCTTGATGTTATGTATCCTGTGCTACTTCTAGATAACTTAGATTTCTAATGATAAAATAATTATTTAAATACTTTTAGTATTTCCAGAATTTATCGATTGCTAACAAATATTTTCTCTTTAATAATATTAGTATAGATTAATTTGTTACCTGATTCTAATGTCAGACCGAAACTAGATGTTATGGCTGAAACCGAAACCGAATTTTGGCTTTGGTCTCAGTTTCGGCCTAAATCGAAACCGAAACCGAAACTTCCATATAAGGTCATGTTTTCGTGGGAAAACAAATAGTCAGTTATAATCAGTTTTATTTTAAAATTACATATAAATTAATAAGTTTCTGTCTAAACTGATCTAATGTTTGATGACATAACTTATTATCACTCCCTATTTCAACTAAATTATTTGTGCTTTATAAAATAAGGAGCTTTTACAAAAAAATATACGTAGTAGTTAGGTAGTAGAGCCCAGCTGGTTACAGCAGGAATGGGCCGGCTCGTCCGGGGAAGTACTACCCTCTCACAGAAAATCGACGTGAAACAACAGTGTTTCACTGCTGTGCTGTGTTTCGTTCGGTGAATGAGAGCGTCGGAGGCCTAAGCATGAGGTGACGATTCTCGCAGCTTATGAGGGACCTGCAGAGTATCCGTAGAGTCATTGTGTGGGTGGCGCGAGTCGACCCGGCGGCCAGGGAGAGCCGTAGAAACGGTGCTCTGCTGGCCGCCCGCGGTATAGTCCAGAGGCCCAACCGAGTCTAACCAACTAGGTTGGCTGCCTTATCATGCCGCGCATAATCTCGAGGTGGCTCGTCGTGCCGGATGGTGACCGGAGGGTGGGTCCCGGCGACCACTTTCGGGAGGGTACGGGGGTCCTTCCGTCCGTCGGATCGGCTATCGCCATACCATACAGTTATATGACAAAACTTGCTCTGCGCCTTGCCCCACTTTGCTGCGAGAATAGCCGCCTCTTTTTTTTCACGTCTCCCCTTCCTTTCACTCTATGGCAGTACGAACAAAGCATTGTCGTTCCACAGCAGCCAATCGCCGTAACCCCACTGCTGCTTCCTGTGTCGTGGAGTTTATTAACATCAGAGGACTCCACGCTAACCTTAATGCCGTCCATCACCACCCGGAGACGGCTCGGCCGGCAATGCTTTTTCTAACGGAGACACAAATACGCCGTCCTGCAGACACGAACTACCTGCAATATCCCGGCTAGGTGCTAGAGGAATGTTTCCTCGCGAAAGCCGGGGTATGCTTGTTTGTTAGGGCGGATATTTGCTGTCGCCGTCTACAATGCCTAGAGGACCCTTCCTTCTCTGTTCTTTGGGTACACGTAGATCATGGCTCTTTCAGACAAATCTACATGTGCCTCTACCGATCCCATTCAGGAGACGCTGAGACAACTCGACTCTTCAATTACCTGAGTCAGGCGGCAGACGACGCGCAGGAGCGGTTTCCGAACGCTGAGTTGGTGTTCTTGGGAGATTTCAATGCCCACCATGAGACCTGGTTGGGTTCTCCCAAAACAGACCACGCGGGACGAACTGCCGTTCTGCGTTCGCTCTCACGCATGACCTGTCTTAACTGGTACTCCAGCCCACCCGGATACCAGACATTGCAGGTCAGGCGCCCTCTCTGCTCGATCTGCTGCTGACGAGTAACCCGAACCGGTACAGTGTGTCGATTCATGCTCCTCTGGGTACCTCAGACCACTGTCTGGTTTGTGCCACAGCTGTTGTTGTTACGCCCCCACGACCCGAGGAGGCAAGACGACGACGGTGGCACTACTCGTCGGCAGACCGGGATGGAATGCGGGAGTACTTCGCATCCATCCCTTGGGCTCAACGCTGCTTTGAGAACAGGGTTCCATCAGAGAGCGCTACTGCTGTCGCTGGTGAAGTCATCCGGGGTATGGAATATTATATTCCATACAGTGATGCCACGAGCGGCGGCAGGAAAAGGCCCTGGTTCGGTCGTGAATGCGCTGATGCTGTTGAACGCAAACAGACAGCGTACCGCGCTTGGACCAGGACTCGCACTCTCCACGACCCTAACGTGGATCACCTGAAGGCAGCGTTCAACCAAGCCACAAAGGTCTGCAAGAGGGCATACTTAAGAGCGGATGCCCAGCGCGTCGCACGGTTCGGCCAGGAACTCATGGCGCATCCTACGGGCAGTCGTAGCTATTGGCGCCTGGCCAAAGCCATGCAGTCCAACTTCTGCCAGACCTTGCTGCCCCCTCTGAGGTGTCCGAATGGATCACTGGCTCATCGGCCGCAAGAGAAAGCAGATCTGCTTGCAAATCTCTTTGCGGCCAACTCCCGAATCGATGACTGCGGTTCGCAGCCGCCTAACATTGCCAACTGCGGCTACACCATGCCTGATATATGTATCAGGCAACGAACCGTTCGTGCGATACTGCAGTCTCTCGATGTTCGGAAAGCCAGTGGACCTGACGGCATCCCAGCTGTGGTCCTTAAAAAATGTGCAGCGGAGTTGTCTCCCACGCTTACGCGCCTATACCGGACGTCTTACGCCGCAGGCATTGTGCCTGAGGCTTGGAAGGAGGCGAACGTTCAACCGATTCCCAAAAAGGGGGACCGTTCCGAGCCTAGCAACTATCGTCCCATAGCTATCACCTCAGTGCTCTCCAAGGTGTTCGAGCGGATTATAAACACCCAAATTGTCCGCTACCTGGAGGATCAATCGTTGATCAATGATCGCCAATACGGCTTTCGGGCTAAACGATCAACGGGTGATCTTCTAGCGTTCGTCACGCACCTCTGGGGTGAAGCTATGGACAAGCACGGCGAGTCTTTGGCTATCAGCCTTGACATAGCCAAAGCTTTCGACAGAGTCTGGCACCGGTCTCTTCTTCCCAAGCTTCCGGCCTATGGCTTGCCCCCTCAACTGTGCACCTGGATTGCAAGTTTCCTGCAGAAGCGTCGTATTCGGGTCCTTTGCGACGGTCGCGCTTCCAAATTTATGCAGGTCAATGCAGGAGTGCCTCAGGGTTCTGTCTTATCCCCTACGCTCTTTCTTCTGCATATCAATGATATGTTGAATCTCGGCAACATACATTGTTATGCGGACGACAGTACCGTGCATGGGCGATATCTCGGACATCCTGGGGCCAAACAGGCTGAGGTTGAGGGGAAAAGGCAGAATCTTGTCGTTGAACTTGACCAGACCTTGGACCGCATCTATGAATGGGGTGCCAAGAACTTGGTCGAGTTCAACGCCAAGAAGACCCAGGCATGCGCGTTCTCAACAAAAAAGTTTCCGTTCCTTCCCCTCCCTTCTCTGAAGAACACTCCACTGGTGATACGTGACAGTCTCTCCATCTTAGGTATGGATCTTTGCCGCTCCCTTAATCAGAAAACCTATATCGAGAGCGTCATTAAGCAAGCTTCGCGAAAACTCGGAGTTTGAACAGGGTGAGGCGGTTCTTCACGCCTGGGCAACTGTGCCTATTGTATAAGGCACAAGTGCGCCCTTGCGTGGAGTACTGTTCTCATCTTTGGGATGGCTCCGCGCAGTACTTGCTGGACGCTCTCGACCGGTTACAGCGGCGGGCTGTCCGTATCATCGGAGATCCAGAGGTCACGAGTTCACTGGAACCTCTGCAACTCCGTAGGGGCATTGCCTCATTGGCATGTTTCTACAGAATATACCACGGGGAGTGCTCTGAAGAGTTATTCCACCTTATCCCGCCCTCCCCTTTCCTATCCAGAACAACGCGTGCTGGGCTCAGATGCCATCCTTACACGGTAGAGTCGATTAGAGCGCGTACCAAAAAGTTTGGGTCCTCATATCTCTGCCGAACGACCAAGGCATGGAATTCTCTGCCAAGGCACGTGTGTCCTTCTTCCTTCAATCCTGGGTTCTTTAAGCGGGGCGTGAAAAAGCATCTTCTCAGGCCGTCAAAGTACAGACCTCAACATCGCCTCGGCTACTGTGGGGGCGATGTGGAGGCCACTGCTCTTAGACCACACGACTGCTTACCATCAGCTGGAGTGTGGTCATTTTGAAGAGCAATTCGTAGAATTTTGTCAAAGCAGTAAGCATTGGCTATAATTCCTGGAATTGGAAGCTGATGTTGCTATCTAGCGCAAATAGTATTATTTCTTCCAGGGATTAAATCAAACTTCCTCGATACATGTACAAACGAAATATTCATGTATAGAGATTAATATTAATTAATAAATTACTATGCTATCTAGCAGGATGATGGTTATAATTGAACAATTAGTACTCATCAAAATTCTGTTTTAGCTATATAATATACGCTATAAAGGAATAAATTAAATGCGGTAAATCCCCCCTTTTTGGGAATCGGTTGAACGTTCGCCTCCTTCCAAGCCTCAGGCACAATGCCTGCGGCGTAAGACGTCCGGTATAGGCGCGTAAGCGTGGGAGACAACTCCGCTGCACATTTTTTAAGGACCACAGCTGGGATGCCGTCAGGTCCACTGGCTTTCCGAACATCGAGAGACTGCAGTATCGCACGAACGGTTCGTTGCCTGATACATATATCAGGCATGGTGTAGCCGCAGTTGGCAATGTTAGGCGGCTGCGAACCGCAGTCATCGATTCGGGAGTTGGCCGCAAAGAGATTTGCAAGCAGATCTGCTTTCTCCTGCGGCCGATGAGCCAGTGATCCATTCGGATACCTCAGAGGGGGCAGCAAGGTCTGGCAGAAGTTGGACTGCACGGCTTTGGCCAGGCGCCAATAGCTACGACTGCCCGTAGGATGCGCCATGAGTTCCTGGCCGAACCGTGCGACGCGCTGGGCATCCGCTCTTAAGTATGCCCTCTTGCAGACCTTTGTGGCTTGGTTGAACGCTGCCTTCAGGTGATCCACGTTAGGGTCGTGGAGAGTGCGAGCCCTGGTCCAAGCGCGGTACGCTGTCTGTTTGCGTTCAACAGCATCAGCGCATTCACGACCGAACCAGGGCCTTTTCCTGCCGCCGCTCGTGACATCACTGTATGGAATATAATATGCCATACCCAGGATGATTTCACCATCGACAGCAGTAGCGCTCTCTGATGGATCCCCGTTCTCAAAGCAGCGTTGAGCCCAAGGGATGGATGCGAAGTACTCCCGCATTCCATCCCAGTCTGCCGACGAGTAGTGCCACAGTCGTCGTCTTGCCTCCTCGGGTCGTGGGGGCGTAACAACAACAGCTGTGGCACAAACCAGACAGTGGTCTGAGGTGCCCAGAGGAGCACGAATCGACACACTGTACCGGTTCGGGTTACTCGTCAGCAGCAGATCGAGCAGAGAGGGCGCCTGACCTGCAATGTCTGGTATCCGGGTGGGCTGGAGTACCAGTTGAGACAGGTCATGCGTGAGAGCGAACGCATGGGCAGTTCGTCCCGCGTGGTCTGTTTTGGGAGAACCCAACCAGGTCTCATGGTGGGCATTGAAATCTCCCAAGAACACCAACTCAGCGTTCGGAAACCGCTCCTGCGCGTCGTCTGCCGCCTGACTCAGGTAATTGAAGACTCGAGTTGTCTCAGCGTCTCTTGAATGGGATCGGTAGAGGCACATGTAGATTTGGCTGAAAGAGCCATGATCTACGTGTACCCAAAGGACAGAGAAGGAAGGGTCCTCTAGGCATTGTAGACGGCGACAGCAAATATCCGCCCTAACAAACAAGCATACCTCGGCTTTCGCGAGGAAACACTCCTCTAGCACGTAGCTGGGATATTGCAGGTAGTTCGTGTCTGCAGGACGTCGTATTTGTGTCTCCGTTAGAAAAAGCATTGCCGGCCGAGCCGTCTCCAGGTGGTGATGGACGGCATTAAGGTTAGCGTGGAGTCCTCTGATGTTAATAAACTCCACGACACAGGAAGCAGCAGTGGGGTTACGGCGATTGGCTGCTGTTGAACGACAATGCTTTGTTCGTACTGCCATAGAGTGAAAGGAAGGGGAGACGTGAAAAAAAAGAGGCGGCTATTCTCGCAGCAAAAGCAAAAGGGCAAGGCGCAGAGCAAGTTTTGTCATATAACTGTATGGTATGGCGATAGCCGATTCGACGGACGGAAGGACCCCCGTACCCTCCCGAAAGTGGTCGCCGGGACCCACTCTCCGGTCACCATCCGGCACGACGAGCCACCTCGAGATTATGCGCGGCATGATAAGGCAGCCAACCTAGTTGGTTAGACTCGGTTGGGCCTCTGGACTATACCGCGGGCGGCCAGCAGAGCACCGTTTCTACGGCTCTCCCTGGCCGCCGGGTCGACTCGCGCCACCCACACAATGACTCTACGGATACTCTGCAGGTCCCTCATAAGCTGCGAGAATCGTCACCTCATGCTTAGGCCTCCGGCGCTCTCATTCACCGAACGAAACACAGCAGTGAAACACTGTTGTTTCACGTCGATTTTCTGTGAGAGGGTAGTAGTTCCCCAGACGAGCCGGCCCATTCCTGCTGTAACCAGCTTAGCTCTACTACCTAGAAATCGGATCGCCTGATGGTAAGCGATTACCGTCGCCCATAGACACCTGCAACATCAGAGGAGTAACAAGTGCGTTGCCAGCTTTTTAAATTTGCTCCCATCCCAGGAGGGGAGAAGGTTGGGCTTCCGGTACCTTCACTCACCCGACGAAACACAACGCAAGCGCTATTTCACGCCGGCCGTGGTATCACTCCGGTCGAGCAGGCCCTTTTGTGCCGAAGCGTGGCTCTCCTTACTAATATTATAAATGCGAATGTGAGTTTGTTTGCTTGTTATCCATCATGTAGGTTATGACATAAATGTAGGTTATATCAATTTTCTTTACCTTGGGATCAGTACCTTTTTCTGTATGAAAGTAAAATATTACCCTATGTCCTATTCTGTACTCATGACAACGTGTACGCGAAATTTCAAGATGATTCGTTAAGTAGTTAAGGGGTGAAAGCGTAACACACAAACAAACTCACATTCGCATTTATAATATTAGTTAGGATGACAAGAGGGTTTCTCGTGTGTCTTACCAATTGGTAAGACAGACAATATTTTTTAAAGACTTTACTTTTAGTTTTATTTGTTATGTCTTTTTAAGATAAATGCCCTTGAGTTCAATCAATATAAAAAAATATTATAGATTCTACATTTATACATTGTTATTGAAAAATAGTAAGTTTTCCAGAAAAACTACTAAAATTTCAGTGTATTGCAGATTTTTTGTTTTAAAATTATTTATGCCTCCCACACGCAATACCGTAATCGCATTACGTTTGATAAGTAAACAAATGATAAAGTCTACTATTATGTCTAGGAATAGGCCTTTAACAGCAAAGCACTGAAGAACTTTGTAAACTATCATTGCATATAACTCGCTGGAGTAAATCTGTGCACCTAACTACATTTCACGTTAATCGCTTCATTTCTGCTTTTAGAACATGAATATTGAAATAGATAACACTATTTCATCGTAGATACTGACGATATTTTAATCTAAAATGACAACAACCGTTATATAGCGGTACTTTTTTCCTATTATGACAATTTTCCTGACTTTGAAGTGATACCATTCTTTTCCAGAATTCATTGTTGCTTCTTTTTAAACAAAACCAATATGCTTTCATGGCCATACTTTTATTTTTCTTAGTTTGCCTGTATTATAATAGTATAAATATGTTAAAGTAATTTCCTTTTAGGCAAAATAATTTTTGCATTAAAGATTGCCAATTAAAAGGAACGCCTACTTATTCATTACTTATATGTAATTTGTTAACGATCTTTGTCAAAAATATTTATCTATACTTCTATACTAATATTATAAAGAGGAAATATTTGATGTTTGTTTGTTTGTAAGGATTTAACTACAAACTACGCAACCGATTTTTGGAATTCTTTCACCATTTAAAAGCTATATTGTGACCGAGTGACATAGGCTACATTTTATTTAAAAAAGTAATGCTTCTTTTTTTTATTTTGTATTTATTGACTAAAGTTTATAATAATAATACCATGGCTTAGACCACTTAATAACCTAACCAAGTTTTACGCGGACGAAATCGCGGGCAAAAGCATTTATCTTATATTATGAAAGTTCACACTAATTACATAATAGAATTATCTTATAGTAGCCGTCTGCCCATTCTTTTCGCCAGAGTAAACTCTAACGGTACGCATATCATATGTGTCCAGGTAATAGTCTATCTAAGTGCCAAATTTCATCCAATCCAATATTATATATGTTTATGATTGCTACTCAGTCATGCGTTTGTAAACCGATAAATGTATCGGTTTACAATATTAGTAGGAAATACAATTCTATAAATATCTATTTAACATTCGCACAGAGGTATATACATACCTAACCTCGCCTACAATCACAGTAAAATAGTTGAAGTATATAAATAATTGCTCTTTTGAGCAGCAATTATTTAGTTTAGTGCTTGTAAAAACCTATTATCATTTCAACAAGCCGGCGCTAAAGAGTATAAATAAATTTCCATTCTCATTTTAACAGATCTTTGTTGAATCGTTTCAGATTATAATTGAGATTTCATTCTCCAGTAAACCCTATAATCGCTTAAAGCGCTTTGTATGACGCCCACAAGTCGGGGTAGTTCTATTCTTAGGGTGCAACTGGTTAGTTCGAAGCGTTTGTTGTATTAAATATGGCTATTGATTGAAGCAGAAAGCCACAGACAGTAGCCAGACGGTGACCGTGGATTCGAAAGCTGCCGTCACGTCGCCTAGCAATTATTTTATTTCATTATACTTATGCCAACATAGTTGTTTATAGAGAATAATTTTGTAAAGTAAAGAGTATCTTCATGTTATTTAATTACTCATGGTTGCTTTCATTTACTTTCAATATTATAAATGTGAATGTGAGTTTGGTTCTTAGTTTGTGCTGCTTTCACGCCTTAACGACTCAACCGATCATCATGAAATTTTGCATACGCGTTGTCAGGGGTACATAAAAGAACAATTATGGTACCTAATATTCAAAAAAATGTACTGTTCCCAAGCCATATCAATTTATTGACGAATTCGTATAATGCCATTAGAATTTTATTATTTATATTTCTTGATATTTTTTGCAAGGCCTTAATATTAAAATCATAATAAGATATCTTCATTCATTTAGATTGTACAGTAATACTGTTGGTCGTTACAGTTACATATTAGCCTTATCTGTAAATTTACTTACACGTTTACCTGTTGCACCTGTTGAACATAGCTGTTACTTATGAAAAACACTGGCAATAAACTCACGGCTTGCATTTTTAATGATGAAGTTCACAAAAATATCTTTATCATAGATATTTACAGACCAAATGTTTGTTTTATTTTGTCATGATTTTGCTTATAATAATTATTTTTCTTCTTAAAAGTCTTAACCGGTCGATCTCCACGGCACAAGATACGCGTTTGGTGCCGAATATCCAGGATTCGTACAAAAATGTGTGATAAAACTTGTACTAAAACTTTACAGGAATGCCGACGTCGACAACGTTGGTGTCTGTTACCAGCGGTGAAATAGCTTTTAAAACCTAAACCTAGACGTCTTTGAGTACAATAAGAATACATCTAAACTAATATTATAAAGGTGAAAAGTTTGTTTGTTTGGTTGAACGCGCTAATCTCAAGAAATACTGGTTCGAATTGAAAATTATTTTATTGTTGGATAGCCTATTTATCGAGGAAAGAAGTAGACCCAGGTCCCCACGTATGCGATAGTAATATTTTCTTTTACGTTTTCGTACTTCTTACCACGACACCACACCTAGTATCTCGTTTGTAAAATCCCAAAACATTCATATAGGTAATCTTTATTTACGTCTTTTATATAATCAAACTCTTTATTTACTCTACCATAATAATCATATTAAACATTTTGCCCACTGCTCGGCATATTGATATATGCAATATTCTCCCATTTTCTCGTTTGTAGACAAGAGACAATGTTTATCTTAAGTGTCCAGGTCATGACGATAAACTGCCTCTAATATCATTAAGCTACTTGCCCTCGTCTAATTAAACTCCTCTCTCCATCTAACACCTTTTTTTCCAACTTGTAAATGTATAAATACCATAATGTGTTTATTTTTCTTCTATCAACGTGGCCGGTAATTATACTGCACTTTATTATGAGCTTCAGTTTCAAACTAGTTTGCTGTTAATATCAAAATGTTTACATTATACAAAGAGCGAAGCTAAACGCCTCTTGCAGCTTACTAAATATTTCCATACAGCGGTACGAATTGGCCCATAGATATACTAAAACTGACTAAACCATTTACTGTAACGAGAGGACGTGGTTAGCTCTGTGGTTTTAATTTCTGCTTATATTACGAGACTGGGGTACATTAATTGTATAGAAGTATTCATAGTTGTGATTTTATTGTAGGTTGTATATGGTGTGGTTTTCTTGTATAGTATAATTAGTACTCCAACCTAGAGACAATTTTTAAAGTTATAAAGGGCCTTTGATGAACGGCTAGACCTAGGCTAGATATAGCAATATACGAACTTCTCAATGTAATAGCTAAGCATGTCGATAAAAGAGTTCCCATATGTACTATTTACACAGATATGACAAGGGCTTTCGATAACGTCGACCATGAAATTCTCCTTCATAAACTCTACATGTATGGCATCAGAGGAAATGTATTGAATCTCTTGAAATGTTACCTTAGCAATCGAAAACAATATACCGATATTAGCAGAATCAGTGTCAAATCCAAACGAGAGGAAAAATACTTGTCTGAAACTAGAACTGTCAAATATGGCGTCCCTCAAGGCAGTGTTTTAGGCCCACTTCTATTTCTGCTCTATATAAATGATCTGCCTCGATACATTCGGTACCCAATGGTATTATTTGCAGACGACAGCACTGTAGTAATAAAATTAATCATACGTTAAAATACATAGTAAACTGGCTTGACATAAACAATTTAATAATGAATCTTACGAAAACTAATATAATGTATTTTTATCAACGTACACCAGCTCAAAATCTAACAATCGAATATAATAGACAAGGTATTGAACAAATAAATGTTGCTAAATTTTTAGGAATTTTGATAGACAGTCAGTTAACCTGGAAACCTCAAGCAGAAGAGGTGTGTAAAAAATTAAGTACTTCTGCATATGTACTATCAAATTTAGCAAAAAAGGTAAATATAACCACAACGTTAACAGCTTACCATGGTCTGGTGGCGTCGATTTTGCGGTTCGGGATTGTATTTTGGGGAAATTGTACTTAAGGGAACAGGTTTTCAAAGCACAGAAGCGCTGCATACGGGCAATGTGTGGTCTAAAAATGACTGACAGTTGTGTGCCTATGTTTAAGTCCCTAAAATTGTTGACGTTCCCATGTATGTATGTCTTTGAAGTGGCAGTCTTCGTAAGGGTCAATAAGCATTATTTTATATCATTATCAGATATAAGGAAAGGGCCTATTAGAAGTCAGTATAGAAATATGTTGCAAACTGGTGGTTACAATTAATACTGCTTTACTTAAGAAAAATATTTTCGGCATGGCGCCTGTCATTTATAACAAATTACCCGATTCTATAAAGAATGGTACAATATCTACATTCAAAAACAAATTGACTGCACTTTTTTTAGATAAGTGTTATTATTCAATTAATGACTTTTTGAATTATACACTTTGACATTACTTTAGATTATTAGTTTTTGACATTACTTACGCTTATTTGACATTTGATTTATTTTCTTAATTTCAATTATTATTTCTTACATAATTATATTTACCATCATATTATAATATTATTATGAATCGTAATGTTGTAATTCCAAACATTTCATTAATTCATTTGTTGTCTGATTTCTAATTGTATTCATTTGGTTAATGATTGTTAAAATCCTGATGAATTTTAATCTCTTACCTAAATGTTTGTATGCCTATTCAAGGTAGGTTGTATAAGGATCATAAACATTGTTAACATCTATATTTCATGTACCTACAATCAATGCAAATAAAATTTATTCTATTCTATTCTAACCTAATATTGTAAATGCAAATGTGAGTTTGTTTGTTTTTACGCTTTGACGCCTTAATTACTCGACCTATAATCATGAAACTTGAGTAGGTACAGAAAAAGTCCTAGGGGGTACCTTTTATCCAGAAAAAATACTGCCTCGTAAGGATACAAATTTAATGTTAAAATTTACATTAACGCAAGCGATGCTGCGTGCAAACATTAGTATTGAATAAAAAGAACAGGCTATATATATATATATAATCCATATCCCAGGATTCTAACTTGAGACATTATGGTCGCATTCACTACCGCTGCACTACTGAGGCAGTCGTATACAGTTAATCTATAAGTGCACTTTATGTAATTGGTAACGAGCAATTGTCAACTTTCTAAAAAATAAATAAATAATTATTATTAATGGAAGGCATTTGAACCCACATATATTAAGTAGCTTAAAAGACCTCCTATTATATTTTAAAGATAGTCCTTTTGCGAGAGGTGGCATCCACCGCCCTATGTCACCATTTTTTTATTTTGCCAGAAAATCGTAACACCATAATATTGTCTTCTGTTTACGCGAATGTTATTCATTGAAATTAAACTACTATATACGGATTTTATCGCGTTGTTTATTTGACACTTTATTACAAAATTTTGAAACACTGTTACACTACTATTACTATTAAATTTTACAAATTTTTAAGCTAATTAAATTATTGAAACTATTAAAACTATTTATACTATTACTATACTATTTATATTTATGATTACACTATCCCCGACGTTTCGGTTGCTTTTTAGCAGCCATGGTCATGGGGAGACTAAGATGGTAGTTGTCTCAATGTTCCAGTGCAATTATTTCAAAGTACCCGAACATAATTTAATCATGGGTGTTTCTATTTACGCAGAATGAGCTCAAAGTATTATGAAGTCTAGCTGTGGTTTGCTTCTTCTTGGGTTTGACTATTTGAATTACTGGATCCCAAGCTGGTGGTACATTTCAACCATCTTCTCTATTGAAATTAGGATGTTTCTTGATTTCAATAGCCTCGCGAAGCATCCTTAGTAGGATAGATCCTAAAGAACACCGATTCCTAGCACCAGCTTGCTATACTAATAGTATAAATAGTTTTAATAGTTTCAATAATTTAATTAGCTTAAAAATTAGTAAAGTTTAATAGTAACAGTAGTGCAACAGTTTTTGAAAATTTTGTAATAAAGTGTCAAATAAACAACGGGATAAAATTCCGTATATAGTAGTTTAATTTAAATGAATCGTAATACCACTTTAATTGACTCAAGAACTGAATTTCACGATTTCCAGTTATACTTGTTAAAGTATCGTAATCCTAACTAATGAATGTAAATCTGTTATTTGTTTGTTTGTTGCGCATTTATGCCTTCACTACTCGACCGGTCGTCATGGAATTTCTCATTTACGTTGTCAGGGGTCTGGACCTCTTTGAAAGTTACTGTTGCCCTAGGATAGGAGAACAGTTTTTCTGGATGGAAGGTAAAAAATTTACTGTTCCCGAGGGATAGGAGTTTATTGACAAAATCTAAATTAATTAACGCGAGCAAAGCCGCAAAACATCTAGTACTAGTTAAGGAGTGAAAGCGACACAATCAAACAAAGTTACATTCGCATTTATAATATTAGTAAGGATGTTGATGCATATCTTCACAAACAAAAAACATAATACTAAAAAAAGACCTTATCTTATCCGCATCCTACGATACTATTAGTCATCTTATATATAATAATTAGATGTGCTCGCGGTTTTACCCGCATTTATCGTTACTGCGCCGCCCCCTTGGATCGTAGCGTAATGTTATGTAGCCTAACCGCGTAAAGAAGGTATAGCTTTGTCTCGTTCTGGTACATACAATAATTATGCTTTCATACATATTTGTACGGGCCTAGAACTTATTTGCTTTTGAGATGTGTGACAAATCTTATATATTTAAAGTTACCTTAGATAATGCATATAAAAGTGGTATATTTAGTAGATAGAAGATTGTTATATGAAATCATAAAATCTACCCTAAACTAGAAGTATATTTTTGTTTGGGGTAATTGAGTAAAAGTAAACATGTAGATCTAAAATCGAATTTGAAAGCACGGATGGCGTAGTGGTTTAAGTGGTTGCCTCGCCCTGCCACTGTGCCGGGTTCGATCATCACATGAGCCACTAACTTGTTAAATGATCGATCCGAGTCTGGACGTTCTTTATGTCCTTTATTTGAACGATTGTAAAGTTCCCGGTGGCACAGGAATTATTCCTAGAGAGTAAGTATTTTAATAACAACGTATAATATCGTTTATACCGAATATATTTTTTGAACTCAATATGTAAAGTAATATAAAAAATGAGTTATAAAAGTGATAAAGGCAGTTTCATTTCTCAAAGAAGTAATATTTTTTATATAGATCTGTCCTGATGATAATAAGTAGCCTTAGACATATTATTTTTAATTTGTTTAAGCTTTCAAATTGGTGCCTTGGATATTGCTTATTTAAGATGTTTCAGTTTAAAATTTAAACTGCTGTAAACCCTGCATAATATACACATTTTTACCAAGTGCATCATGCACCAGATTTTCAGGTTCCATCTTTACTTGGTCCAACGTTTATGACAGTATTTTGTGATTGCTCAGAATGTTGCCATTGACAGCGTATTGTCTGCAGGAATTGCAAAAGGATGCTGATCGCTATGATTCTGAGACGAGATATGAAAGCTATTTCCATGGATAACCTTTCGTGCCAGTTAAACGGTGCTAAGGTCGCTGTAAAGAAGCTTTCTACGAGAGTCTCCATGTAATTACACCAACACCTGCACCTAATTGGTTCTTACTTGAGATCACAAAGTTGGCATTTGCTGGATGTAACTGCATCTATCAATTCAGCATCACGTCTATCGTACAGTTTCTGTCTCTTTGTATCTACTATATTTATAAATAGAATATACACGATATTAGATATTATATTGTGTATATTAAAATATTAGATATATAATATAATATTAGAATATTAGAATTTAAATAACCGTATCCACATACAGTTATATAATACAATATGAGCATCCAATTTTTTTTAATATTTGCCGTGTATTTCCTGAAACATATTAATGCAAGATATTTTAAGAGAACATTACATCAAAATATTCGATTCAATTGACAGGCTAATTAAAGAATAAACCTTAAATGCAGTTTGTATGAACAGATTTTTCGCATCACAGATTTACTTTATATTCCAGTTAAATGTACATTGACGTCGTTTCTTTTCATTACTGGGTATTAAATACTTAAGCTTGCGCCTGTATTGCTGATAGAGATGTATTACACTCATATTTCGACAGCTATGTTTTAAGATTTAACGTAATATTTTCTAAGCAAAAACTTAAGTAATGATTGCTGGAACTTACAGCTGCGCAAGAACTTCTACCTGACGAAGAATCGCAGTCAAATAACTTAGTCTTATGATCCTGCCATTGAGAATCGTCTCTAAAATTATTTTTAATGAGGCTCCATATTAAACGCTTGCAATATCAGACATGTCCCGCACGCTATACGGATCTTTAAAAAGAAAGCAATGTGCAAGAAGCAAGGTACACACCTTGTCGGCTTACAGCAAGAACACAATACCATATTGTTTAAGGTGAACAGCGAAAATTATTGCTTTGTTGTATTGTGTCTTTTAGGATGAAATTCTAGATTAAGGCAAATATCCCGTTACAGCATTCTCTCTTATAAAAGCAAATAAAATACATATTACTCCTAAATTGGCTATAAAGCTTTCCTTACACTCTGTTCATCGCACTTGATGGAATCGCTAGAACATAGAATGTTTTCAATTCGCTCACAGTCGAGCTGTGTCATTGCATTCAATTAAGGTTGTCTCGAAAACATTGCCGTTTCATTTGCACTTGTGTGAAAATAAACGCGAGGAGGATTTTCTTAAAATTTCACTTTTGGCGCGTCGGTCCAGGCGGTCTGGGAGGATGACGTTGCATTATGCATTTTGCTAACGAACGCGTGCACGAGAGCCGCGTACGGAAAATTTGAATAGAAAATGTTAAACTGAGCAAAACTTTTATGCTTTTACTTAGAGAGCTGCTAAAAGAAATAAGAGTGGCGGATAAGTTGAATACGACCAAAAGTGTTACCAAATTATTGCACGTTTAATAGAAGATATCGGTAGTACACAGATACTATTTTTACGCAAATACATTTTCGAATGGTAGGTACTCGAATTCAACCAGATATTCCTTTTTTTGGAGTTATGTTCTGACGACGGCAATACCTACAGCAAATACACTGGTGACAAAGAGACGTAAACTAAAAAAGTATATGAATTACTTCATGGAGACAGCTGCTAGGCATCAATGGTCAAACTATATTATAATTTAGAACAATAACTGGAAATCCTTTATTATTGTATTTTATTCTTTTTTTATGTTGACCGTTGTCGAGGAACTAATAGACCAAAGCAATCCTTCTAAACAGAAATAAGTATCATGAGCATAGAGCCATGCTTAAACAAATATATTATAGTAATTACCCGAAACACTTTAATCGGTTGCTTCAGAAAATGCGAGATTCTACGTTACTTATGATATAATCTAAAACGTTAACCCCATTTAAGCTCAAGACGGTACCATTTTTATTGAAAATAGACAACATCTGCATACTGCGGATTAATCCCAAACTGTAATATCACAAAAAGCACTTATACAAAAATTCTCCCGTGTTAAGACAACGATCTAATCGTTTTCTTTTAATATTTTCTTTTTATTACCTATGTTCCGCTAATTTCGTACAATAAAGTGTTCTCACTGTTCCGTTTTGGACGAAATAATACACAAATGAACACTTTTAGGTATTACTTATAGTATAAGAGTTCTTTGTCTTTTCTCCTCGACAAAATAATTAAAATTTCCTCGCTTGTAATACCCGATGGGTCAGTCAGGGCTGTTGACTTAGGCCTTTAGTCTGTCAATATCAAGGGTACAATCTCTTTTTCACAGAATTCTAATACTGGTCTTATTTAGTTGACTGAGATATTATTATCACATTGTCCGTCTCGGCAATTCAAGGACCTTAAAACAGTTAACGATCTCAAGTTGCATTTGGTACTCGCCGCGGCCACTAGCGTAGGCCAATGAGGCGATAAACTTTACTAATTAATTCTACGGCTCCATAACTTCCACAAACTACCCTTACTGTTACAATCGATATCGAATTCGTTGCAAGCTTTAGCATAATTTGCTTTTAATCTAAAAGGTTCCTTACCAATTTACATGAAGAAACTTAACATGACAAGTACAAATGTAGGAGAATTATATGTATATATTACTAGTTGTGCCCGCGGTTTCACCCGTGTTTATAGTTACTGCGCCGCTCTCGTGGGTCGTAGCGTGATGTTATATAGCCTTCCTCGATAAATAGGCTACCCAACACTAAAATAATTGTTCAATTCGAACCAGTAGTTCCTGAGATTAGCGCGTTCAACCAAACAAACTCTGCATATTTGTAATATTAGTATAGTTTAAGATTATCATATATGTATAATAAAACGTATATAAAACGCATTTAACAAAAAGATGTTTTGTAAAGTCATTAGGAAGGAAGATGTACGCCACGTAAATTATTTTTTATCTCTGTAAAAGGTCTTAAAATCAAGATTGGAGTCGTCACATCACATTACATATCCTTTAGATTGCTTTCTGTTTTTAAATTCGACTGTTTACGTTTCAAGTATTCCGTAGCGTAAATCTGCCCTTGTACTAGCCCAGAGTTTTATATTTGTAGGTATAGATACAATTTAAAAAACACATTCAGCGCATTTAGACTGGCATGTGGCTTAAATTATTGGTTAGTTAATGTATCCTTAAAATGTTGCTGACATTATACTACACTATTACTAAAAAGTATGTACGAACACGACGATCTGCCCTTAGTCACTATCACATATCATTAGAAGTAAATACCAAGATGCAAGAGAGAGAGCTAGATAGACTAGATTATAAATTGAGCATTGCTACTTCCTGAGCTTACCTGACAAACTTAATCTCTCATTTATTCATCTCTAGTTCTAATATGTTTTGGTTGTTTTTAGGGTTCCGTACCTCAAAAGGAAAAAACGGAACCCTTATAGGATCACTTTGTTGTCTGTCTGTCTGTCTGTCAAGACCCTTTTTCTCAGGAACGCGTGGAGGTATCAAGCTAAAATTCATATCAAATAGTCAAGTCAAGTATCCCTTAGAGCTGTGAAAAAATCAAACCTCTAAGCCAACGCTATCAAAAGATACAGCCGTTTATGCTGCAAATTGTCGACACTCGCAAGGAAATCAAAACCTACAGGGTACTTCCCGTGAACTCAGAATCTTAAAATTTGGTACGAAGCAACGTCTTATAGAATAGATAAAGGAAAAATTGCGAAGAGCATAATTTTTTAGTTACATCATCTAATAAAAATATTTTAATCATTTTAAAGGTTACTGAAACGATAAAGAGACCTTTGTCGTAAATTTATGCTCCTCCAGCTTTCCACATTGTAATGATATAGATTTCATTTAGCAATAAAAATACCATAACTTTTACTTATATACCTACAGGTTTGTACGGAACCCTCAGTGCGCGAGTCCGACTCATACTTGGCCGGGTTTTTTATCATCTTCATATTTCTCGCAGCTGTTCATATATGCATCGTCTATATATTATATAAGATAGATATATTACATAGCTAACATAACTGACACTAGATTAAACACCGCTGCTCGGCGCAGGGATGATACATTAAATCGAGGGTTACGCAAGGCTTACTGATCAACGAAACTCCACCTTGGCCTTTCCGACAGTATCCTATGACGTATTACCCGACAGTAATTCGAAACGACAGCGTAATTACACCAGAGACCGGGTAAATCTTAGTGCTCTCAAGAATAGGTACCTTCTATCGGTCAAGACGAGCAAATAATAAATGAAAGTGATGTATTGAGCTTTCGCGAAGATAGGCACTTCACACAATTCGATTACGTACCTTGATAGACGTATAATATATTAAATTACTAGTTTTAAATGACGTATCCGTTCAAAAGAATTCAAGAAAGAAAATTGTGAAAATATTAGTTTGGCGAACTATACAGACTTTGACTAAGTGACTGTGTCTTCGTGTCTGACAAGGTTATGAGAGCTTTAAATGAAATCACTATATATTTTTTCTTTTAAAGGCCTTTGTTATGAATCTTTTCTTGTTATAGATATATCAGCTCTAATGTTTGCACGCAGATGACGCAGAGGTCATGTCGGTCATGACTAACAAATGGACATAGCTTAATAGTTAAAATGCCGTTCCAAAAATGTTATTCTACAGATAGCTCATACGAACCTAGGTTTCATTGTAACTGTTAGTTCATTGTTTGACATAGGTCCACCAATTCAAGCATTATTCTTAATTTGGAAAGAATATAATTTTAATGTAGTGGTATGCTAGTAAGCTTCATTCTTTATTGCGTACTTCAACAAAAGTCATCAAACATGAATTTATTTCAAGGAAAACATATTATTATAGATACTCGGTATACTTATTTCAGACATTATTTTATGTGTCCGTAAGAAACAAGATCACAGGGTACTAAGACGAACAAATAAGCAAAATTAAATTTCTCTTTTGAAGTGAACATCTAAAGATAAGTGGGTAATATCGGTTTCAACGTCACCGATGTCTTTGACTATTGACGCTTCATAATGGAGTTATAATAACAATATAATATTACTGAATAATACGTAATTTTCGTAAGGATATCATATTATTTATTTCTGTGACGTTCCATTTGCGCTTTTTATTTCTAGTGTTGTGAACGTTACATCATATTATAATAAGTTCTCTTTAACTCAGTCTCCATGGCTGCGTGGAACAATTGTATGTGTACAGATGAACAATCGATGTAATTGCCGCTCGGTTTTGTCGACCCGAAATCATGTAATTATGTGTATTCAGATCGGCATTAAAAGTACAGCTGGGTGACAAATGGATGGTCAACTTATGGTGTTCAGGTACCAAATGAAAGCCAAATATAATTATGTAGACTTTCTTAAGGTCAAATGAGCTTATTAAAAATTGTATATGGAAATCACTTTTGAATTTTTTTACTCAGTTTTAAATTGACGTAATAGAATTGCCACAACACGTTTACGACGTTATATAGAAATCCAGAAACATTGAATCATTACTAATATTTGAATGTGAGTTTGTTTGTTGGTTTGCGGCCGATCATCATGTAATTTTGCATACAAATTTTTCGGTGCCCCTTACAACGTTGTAAGGACATAGGGTACCTTTCATTAAAAAAAAAGTTTTGTTCCCAAGGGATAAAAATGTATTAACATAATCTACATAAACGCCAGCGAAGCTGTGGGCATAATCTAGTATAATATACGAAAACATTATGTATAAAAAATATTCTTCATACAATTGTGGTTTATATTTCACTGTAAGAATTATTAAAGGAATTAAATTAACTTACACACTTTAACGTAAGTATCATTTTATCGAGGTCAGGCTATTTTCTTCGAAAAGGTTTACCTGTTCGGAGGACACTTCAAACGGCTCGTCTCAATATTTTCTTGCGACAGAACTTCGTCTATTCCATCGTCTGTGAGTACAGTCTTACGTGACCATCACTTAGTGAATCTTTATATCTGTGACCTTAATTTTATATCGTAACTCATTTAGCTTCTTGAAAATACGAAAAGGTACAAGTATAGTTAGAATAAGTATCTACTGTATTTATAGTTATTTTGTTTGCAAATTGTCTACGAGCTGAGCTCAATGCACGCGATTGATACATGGGTTTAGGTCAGTTGTGCAATATTTGGATAGAATCTAATACCTTTTGGTTAAGATAGCCAGTGGTTTCAATACCAAAAACGATAGGCCTGTGGGCATAAGCCCAAATCATAGCTAAATAATGTTAATATATCTATCACATCTATCACATTTAATGTATGTCAAATGTTATATAAAACTCGTGATAATGGCTTAGTATTAAGTACGTTAATTGAAGTGCTAAGAATATTGTAAGTATCACATTACGTGAGCTCAAGTAATATTTGACTTGGTAGTCAATGTCGTTAACCCATGATTAAAGTTTCATAACTGAAGCTGAAACCCAACATGTCTCCTTCATATGTGACACAAATAAATAATGTGTTTACTAAATGTTCATGCTAATCGCTCATTCCAATTTATTTTACAAGTTATTTTAAGTTTAGGATTCGGGTTCAAAACGCTGCATCACAAATTGAAGTTTAAACCCTTACTTGTAGGACATGACTCAAAATAGCTGGAGGTCACTGCACGCTAATTCCAGTTCATAATCATGAAAGATTTTCCATTTATATTATTTTAACATCATTCATAACATCGTATGAGAACCGATATAGTTATATAGTTGCACATTGCAGTTATCCAACATAGGTTACTGGTTAGTCTAAAATGTTATAGGTTCTTTTAGAACCTGATAAAATTATGAAATAGGTAGCGGGTCAAAAGTCTAATCGTTAATTAAAATTGGACAGGAGTGTTATCATTGCATTAATTGGATTCTGCATCGCGTTGAGTAATCAATTCTGTACGGCGCATGTGGATGTGTTACCTAACCCTTCGTTTGGGAAACAAAACTGTGTGTCGCGCAACCCGCGGCCGCTGTTCCCTAAAATTATTTACCTTTCATTCTATTCACTAAATGAGTAGGTTTATTGGATTAAGTCCAGAAAGCTTTGCCCTTAATTGGGGCTTTCCGAAAAATAACTTTTCTGTTTTCTCAAATTCGGACAGCTCTTAAATAATGCTCTTAATTAAGTTTGTGCACAAAATGAAATAGATTTCGATAATTACTTATAAGTAGTTGTTTTGAACTTTGGTCGACGTCGTGCTTTCAATTTATGATTACGTTATAAATAAGTTTTCTTGTTGACATTAATTTGTTAAATACTGTCGCCAGTTTTATGTCTTCTGGTTTCGTGTAAAATATATGCTAATAGGGTATATATATCAGGGAGCTTTAAGCCTAGCAATAAACGATGACGAGCCTATTATACCATATATTGTTACTTTTTATGGTTCTATAAAACCGAGATATCATCATGCATATGATATGTATTAAATATATGATTGTTAATACTGCTAATATTACAAATAAACTTTAAATGACACAATTTGTTAGACAGCTCCTAACAGAAATATCAACTATTAATATAAACCTTACATTTATAAAAACTGTTAGAGATATTAGAAGAAAATATTATGGAATAACCAAAAAAGGTTTTTAGTAAATTAAATGCGAAATTGTTCTTATCCTTTTCTACCCACATACCCTAATAGTTGTTGGTTGTATCTATTACGATATTCTAGACTACAAATTGTTGTTATGTAAAATATTATGTTTATTTATTTTTACCTTGTCAATTATTGGAATCCCAGATATAATTAAAAACCTATTGTGTCTGGCCGCGCCGGTGCTTCGCTGCAACTCAATAGATTAAATGTGATTGTAAATCTAGCAAATAAATGATTTCAAGCCTCTTTTTATTACATGTTATCTTTCTTAAGACTCGAGCACAGCATTTAGTGAAATTGAAATAAACTGGGAATTATTCAATTGTCTGTGGAATGGGCTACATCCTTCTTTTAATAGAGAGTGACGCGCGTCGCGAACTACAACCAATAGAATAATAATTATTATTAAACGTATACAGACATCGTCGCAATATGGTAGCACAACATGATTTATTGCTTTGAAGTGGAGGTAATAATTATTAATATAATTATTATCTCCATATCTGTCTCTGTAAGCGATTTAATTATAATTTACGGTATGCAATGAACAGGTAATATAATTATTACTATTATAATTGAATACTACAAGTGTGTTGGCTATTCGGATCTTAAGAAAAGCTTTTAGTGCGTACAAAACTACTCACTCACCTCCACTTTGTTCACGAAATGAATTTTATCGAGTTAACCCACTAAAAGCGTAAGACCAATTTAATCATTTGCTCCCAAATTGGATTTGTTATTGGCGAAACATATTGTAAGTTGAAAAAAATTGTTTTCTTTTATAAACTGTTCTTGTACTGTTATGGTGTTTATGTAATTGATTTAAAGTTATAAAAGATAAAGTATATGTAATTAAAATGAGAAATAGGTATTTAGGTATCGAGAAAAATCTTTGACTAATTCTTTTTACATAATTTTGATTTAGTTTACTTTTCTTTTTAAATGCATTGCTGTTTTGTGCTACATTAAACCTTTAGACGCATGCCTTTGACATCGCATTCTTTGTTCGACGGCACGCCTGGACCAGCAAAATATTATAAATATTATTAGCGAATCTGAAATAAATACTCGGTAGACGGTAATACCTTACCTTCTATTACGTGGGACTTAAATATAGCAATCGAAACGTCATCTATAAATAATACATCTTCTTATCCTTTAATGAGAGGTGTGATATTATTATGGCTATATCACTGTATATAAATTTAGAGTGAATAGATAAAAACAGGTACAGGTATGTCTCAAACTCAACTCGCAAATAGCTACTTAAAGGAAATGCTTATGAAATAAGATATACTACGATTGAAGCAAATACCCGCTTAACTCGCCGAAAAACCCGCCTGGTTTTATGTATGTTTTGAATATTTAACACATGTATACATAGGTAAACATATGTTAAATATTTAAAGCATATTCTAATATTTCAGTATTCCATTTATAAAAAATATAAATACTGTAAAAATGGTTTTAATGAAAAATTGCGTCAATATTTTTGTATCAATTTGTTGCGTTTAAAAATAGCTAAGAATGTAACATATTTAATCTGGGCATATTTCGCAGGAAGCCATGTCCGCCCACGTCACATTGTAAAGCTAATAAAGATTTAAATTTTCGACGAGGGGCAATTTGCCCGTCGCCGTATTTAAGGAGACATTTTAGCAATATTATAGATTTACGACTATCCTCGTACCGAAGCGATGAAACAACATTACATATTTATTTTAATATTGCATGTTATAAGATTTGTTATTTGTTTTTGTTAAGGTTGCTGTACACATTGGGCCAAGGTAGTGGGCCAGCGTGTTGGGCCAACGTGTAGAGATCTACTTGGCGATATGTTGGTAGTTGGCGCCTAAATTGGCCCGCCAACCGAATGTTGTCGGTTTTTCGTGCGCACATCAAAGGATTTTGGCGCGCTCTGCAAACAGTGTGTACACGTTGGCGTCTTACTCAGTTCGTTGTCATTCGTCAGTACAGACAGTACTGTTGCACGTGAGTGAAATTTACGTTCCCGAGTTACGATGGCGTGGACAAGTAATGAGATTTTACAATTTATAGAATTGTATCGCAATGAACGAATAATAATAATATTCTACCACATACACACAACACCATCTAGCCCAAACTAAGCAGAGCTTGTACTATGGGTACTAGACAATGGATAAACATACACATATAATTTTTTTGTTGTAAATACGTACATATTAGGTATACATAGAAACACCCAGACCAAGACAAACATCCATGTTTATGCACACAAATGTTTGACTTGTGCGGGAATCGAACCCGCGACCCGAACCTCAGGCGTGGCAGTCGGTGATACTAACCACTACGCCATCGAGGCCGACAATAATATGGAATCCAAAGTATATGTTATTATACAACATAAAAACAAAAACAAAGTAAGTTACTAACCTAGATAAATAAAACATAAATAATTAATATTGATTTGATTTATTTAGTGTTATGTCGTAGTGTTTTCCTAATATTCTATTCTTTTTATCTTTGTGCACTAAAAACTCGCGATGGCTAACGCGAGCTTGCGTGATATCGCTCCGAGCATGTAAGTCGGTATATGTTTTTAGGTTTTCGCGATTCGTATACATTATATACTAAGTTAAACGAACCTCTACTTTGGTGCACTTTAAGAAAATTATTAAACATACTGTACAAACAAATTACCGCGGCTGCAAGAGATTCTACGTCCATCTTTATTAAAGAGCCAATACAGAATGATCGGTACACCAATGTGTAAACAGCGACATTTGCAATTCATTATTTTGGCCCGACATGCTGGCCCACTACGTTGGCCCAATGTGTACAGCCGCCTTTATAGTTGTGGAGTAGTGTAACACTTATTCGATAATTAAGTTTGATAATTTCTCATCTTATTATTATACAATGCTAAGAATTTAAATACAATCAAAATTTTTAATACATTTACATTTTATCGATTTCTTAATCAGATAATTATATTGCCTAATATTAATGCGCCACAATAAAAAATATTTTTCGTTGGACTGTTTCATACATCCCACCTCGCTTTGGCCAGTTAAAAAGCATCTTAATTAAAATAAAACATAAAATAAAAAGGCATTGCAGTTTTCTAAATTGCCAATCTAGTGTGCCTATGAAAATCCATACATTTCTTTAAAGCAAAATACCAAATTATGATAAATCCAAAACACAGCATTGTGTCGACTGTTACAATTACTTTGCCAAAACTTTGTACTTAAACGTCGTACTTGCAATAAGATTAAAACGTATATTTCCAATATATTTCTGCAACGCTCAAACTCCTATTACACTAAGTCGTAACTACGCCGTGCAGAAGAAAAATAAAGGTATCTTTCCTAAGCAGGTACTTTGCGAAATCTTATTAAAGTTATTCAATGAAGCCAGAGCAGTATTAGCGCAGTATATGCCGCAAAGGCCATTCGCAAGTCTGTTTGCTTGCACAGAGGGTTCTTATGTAAGTTTTTGTAAAGTTCGTCGTAGGTTCTAGTTGTACGTAGCCGAGTACGAACATAGGGTGCAGTTAGAGCGACACTGGAGCGCCAATCGACGCTGATAAAAACTTCTCCCAAGCTACACAAACATCCGGGCACGGCGCACTCAATTACTAGAGTTTGTTGCACAAGGAATTTCCCACATTCACATTTTTTCTCGTTTCACTTCCCTCTGTAACAACTTATTAACCTCGTTTCAAGATTGAAACTAATATTTGCCCTAAGTAAACGACATCAAACACTTTACTGAACTTTATAATTACAAAGGGGTGGATAAGCTCGATAAACTCAGTTAGACTATGAAACAGAAACGTTTATACTTTGCCTATATAAAGGTAATAGCAAAAAAAGAGCCTTTATTTCGGGAATTCAGGTGTTCTTCTATTCGCTTTTAATTTGTTTTTGTTCGGTTATTGTTAAATGGATTTTTGGAGTGCGCGCTATGAAATACGATAGAATAGAAATACGAACGCAATCTATTAGAGCATTTTTATTTCAGGTCTTGTGTTTCCTATAAACGTAGAGCGAAATAAAAATGTGGTTTGCTCTCCATTTGTATTTATGCATAAAAGCATGTATCGTGGCGCATGTTGGCGACTATATAGCTGTAGTCTAGCCTCAGAGTTATTTATGAACAATTAATCTTTGAACCCGACTAATCGATGCCGCTTCTGGGACTCGCAGACACGGGCGCGGTCGCAAACTAATAATGTGTTAGCATAACACACACAGATGTATAGAGACACAGTATATGGAACAATTGCAATATTAATATCTACACAGTAAATTTAGTGTATCGGCGGGGTTAATCTTAATCCGAAATTCACTTTCATAATAATTACATTTAACAGCAATATCACGGTATCAGGTAGGATAACATGGTAAAATTAATAGGCGGCGCCTCAGAACCCCGCCTAATGTAGTAGTAATAAGCAATTTCTATTAACCAAGAGGAGATAAACAGTGGAAATTAAATTTTCATGAGTAGTCGCATGAATAATAAAATATGAAGACATATTTTGTGCGAGTTCTCAGGCGTATTTCCTGCTTTTCCTTATTTCCCTAGAGATGAGTTAACTTATAGAGGACATAAGTTTGTACCGATATCGACGAAGTACGCAATCCTGAACTGTATCTATTCTTTCAAATAGTTTTACAATATAACATACGAATATATGAACTGAGTTAAACATGTAAATTTACAAAACATAAGCTTTTTTTGTTGTCTATATGGATTAATGTTAATTATAATTTAATTATTTACTATCACATTGGTACTAATAAAAAATCTTATATTATTACCAATTTTCAAAGGTCGCAATTCAAATCTTTCTTTTCTTCGTCTTTGTCACAATCGGCGACTAAATATCGACACAGGACGGAATCTTTCAATACTACATTTATTCTAGAGAAAGCTGCTTATATAATTGAATTTCTCAATCCTTCACCGTTTTGATCGAGTACTGTTCTGTCCACAACATAATTTTGTCTTCAATTTATTGGTAGGCGGCATTCTTTGCTGACGGTCTTAACCCTTTTCTGGAGCTCGTTCATCTCATCTGGGGTAAGGGTTAATAGAGCCGTGTCATCCGTGTTACGTTAACTATTTTATTTTCGCATACAACGACACCAGTGTTCCGTTTTCTGGAGGGTTTCCTTAATATATATTTCGTAGATATTGGCGAAAATTCGTGAGAGCATCCGTCAATATGCTGCCTTGAGGCATTTCACGTACATGACTGAATAACGTAAGTCGCCATGCAGCAATTTCGGTAAAAAAATCTCATTGTATTTATACCTTAAAATGAAGAATATTTTACCACGTAGTGTGGTCACATTCAAAGCTAGTATAATGAGCTCCCTTAATAAAATTCCGGGAAAACATCAAAATCGTAAGCTTGAAATTTTGCCGATACAGTAAATATTGCCTAAAGAAACATCTAACATGTATTATCAAAACAAAATATGTATTATTATAACCTCGAGGCAGTTTATAAATATTCAGTTTATCAAAATATAGCCATGTAAAGTATAAGAAACATATTTATATTTTCTTATACTCAGTTTTCTGTCAAGCAGCGTTAGCTTAGTGAGAGACCGTTAGACTGCCACGTAGAGGTCTCGAATTCGATTCCAAGACGCGCATATCTAACTTTTCAAAGTTATATGCGTATTAAATAGTTCATTGCAATACAAAATGGTGGATGACCTACAACGCAGGTTTTCCTAGCGTAGGCATCGACAATGTTCGATTGTACCAGAGTGCATGTATTATTAGATTAATTCTACGTTATATGTTCTACAATATTGTCTGCAATATCTGTACATGCAACTTATTGCTGTTTCTAAAAATAAATAAAAAAGGTACAAAAATAAAAAATAAAATAAAAACATTATCATTCGCTTTAATGGTGAAGGAAAACATCGTGAACCTGCATATCTGAGAGGTCTCCATAAAGTATTCGAAGGTTTTTAAAGTCTGCCAACCCGCACTGGGCCTGCGTTATAGACTATGGCCTTACCCTTTGAAACAGTTTAATATAGGGCTGAAATTATTATTATTACTCAGTTTTAAGACTTACATTTAAATATTATACCAAATGTACACGATGCTAGTATGCACAAATTAAGGCTTTTTTGCGGGTTATGTGCACCGTGTAAGCGATCGGTGCAAGCCATCTACGCAAGTTTCAAGTATGCAAGAGCTGCAATGCTTAACTCACACATGTAGCCCGTAAGAGTCATGAAAGTATTTATAAACGACGCAAGTATTAGGCATGATGACGGCCTTAAAAACAAGTGATTCTAATTAGCTAATCTAAATTAGCAAAAAATATTGGTCACCTTTTTTTTGTCAAACACAACAATCAAATTTGACTAAGATATAACGCATTAAAGTTCAGGAGTGGTGATCACTATCTTATAAAATTTGTACCGACAAGTGACGTAAATTTAAACGTGTTGTATCTTCATTGTAATTCGTTCGTAAAAGAAAAAATACGTGTCTTATTTTTTTGCTAATCTAAAAGACTGACTGAAAACTTATTTAGTCATCATACCCATTGCTGCGGACAACATGCACGAGCTATTCGCGCGAGCTACACGCACGAGCCAATCATACAGGTAATACCTGCACAAGTTTTTTTTTTTTTTTTTAATAATAATAAATTCTTTATTGTAACAAAAAGTTGGTAACAATTAATGTGTAAGCCCTGATTCCCAAACTAGCGTGAGCTGTGTGTTGGGAATCAGTTCCTTCCCAAAAATAATCATACAAAATAGTTACAATGTAGTTTGAATTTAAGTACAAAAAATATTTAAAATTATTATTTATGAACTATGCTGTACATATTACAATAATAATTATGAGTGTGTCAATGTAACGCGCATTTATTACTGTGTGTGTGTGTATGTGAGAGGGTGTGTGAGTGTGTGTGTGTGTTTGTTTGTGTGTGAGAGGGTGTATATGTGTGTGTGTGAGGGTATGTGTGTGTGTGTGTGTGTGCATTGTGTGTGTAAATGTTTAATGTGTGCATGTGTGCATGTTATTAAATTGGAAATAACAATAATTTTATTGTACGACTAGCAATAAATTTTCTATTTGATCATAATCTAAATCTTTGAGCCATAACTTAATTGTGTTTTTGATTTGGTAGTTGGATAAGTTTTTTGATTTATAAACTGAATTGAATTTGTTATATAATCTAGGAGCAACGTTACTGTATTGTTGTTGGGCAAACTTGCTGTTCACCCTAGGAACTGGGCATTTATTAAGTCTTTTATTAGAGGGTTTCAGTAGGGGTACACTATACTTATGATACGAATACATTGAAATAGAAACAGCTTTCGCACAGACAGAACATCAGCTTTTTCGTAGACTAAATGTGTAGGATGTCGAAATGGGAGATAAAGTTAGTACCTTAAGCACGGCCCGTTGCACTCTTTCTAGCTCAATTAGGTGTGTCTTGGCTGCAGAACCCCACGAGCAAATGCAATATGTGATTACACATTCAGTTAGCGCTTTGTAGGTTTGTATTAACAGTGTAATGTCCGGTATCATACTCAAATCTTTGAAAATATAAATAAGTTTTCTTAGTCTATTGCTAACTGTGGTTATGTGTTTCCTCCAGTTTAATTTGTTGTCTATGTTAAACCCTAAATATTTAATCACCTCTGTTCTTGTTAACGTGGGGCAATTACACTTTGATGGAAAATGTAAAACTGATCGGTTACAAGGATAACAATGTATCCGAAACTGGAACGTTTTGGGTGAAGTCAACATCGTTTTGCTAAAACAAATAAATTTAGTTTTATCCGTATTTAATGATAATAGGCTATCTTCAAGCCAGGCGGTAACAACAGACATACCCTTCTCAGCAACTTTTTGTACATTCGCCCATGTATCACTAAAAAACAATATGACAGTATCATCAGCATACATTTGTATCTCGGCTCCATCAATTTGAGTTTTACATAACTCATTAATGTAGGTTAAGAAAAGTGTAGCAGCTAGGGTACTCCCCTGCGGCACACCATACGACCCAGAACTGCATCCACTCACGTGGCTTCCAACCCTAAGGCATTGCTTCCTATCAGTGAGATAATCCTGGAGCCACAAAAACGCATTACCTCTGATTCTGATATTCTCTAATCGAGTTAAAAGGATTGGAATAGATACTGTATCGAAAGTTTTTTGTAAATCCAAGAACACTCCCACACATTTGTCATTCTTATCAAGGTGTGATGTAATACTAGTTGTAATCTGTAAGACAGCATCATCAGTTGACCTCTTGACTCGAAATCCGTAGTTATCACCGAGGAGTTTGTTGCTTTCCAGGTAGTTAGTAAGAATTTTATACATAATTTTTTCCATTACCTTAGAAAGGGTGCTCAAAAGGGATATTGACCTATAGGTCTAAACTATAGTTTGTAGGAAGAGACTTATCGCCTGATTTATATATAGGACAATCTATAGCGTATTTAAAATTTGAGGAGAAAATACCATGTTCAAAACTTAGATTTGTTAGATGACATATTGGTTTCGCAAGAAAGAAACAAAAAGTTTTTAGTATGGAAGCAGTTGTTTTGTCAATACCTGGAGCACTGTGTGTCTTAAGATTGCTAATCACCTCAATAACCTCAGCAGGATCCGTCAGATGTAGAGCCATGGAGTTTAACGGGGCATCGTTTCTTTTAGCGTTCAGGGATAGGGTAGCCTCGTCTGTATTCAGTTTTTGAAGGGTTTGGTTAGCAAGGTTCGAACCAATAGATGTAAAAAACGTATTAACTTCGTCAAGCGATGCAATTGCAGTTGTTTTTATGTTAAGCAGTTCTGTAGGTGGTAAAGTAGACTTATTCATATTACACAATTCTTTGATAGTATGCCAAGTTTTTTTGATATTACTTTTGTTTTTGTTTAATTTGTCTGTGTAGTAATTTAGTTTTAATATTTTTATGATTCTTTTTAATGTATTTTTATACATAACGTAATTATTTTGAATTTCTTGGTTATTAAAGTGTATTTTTGCCTTTTTATGCATTCTGTCACTTTTTCGTATCGATTTGACTACTCCTATAGTAATCCAGGGTTTTAAAGGTCTATTACGTTTGGGTATTATGTTAAATTTGGTATTAGTATTAATGACGTTTTCTAGCTTGTTAGTCAATATATGTGCAGCCTGGTTTACATCAATTGTTGAGTAAAAGTCGTCCCAACGCTCTTCCTCGAGATATCGTTTAATGCCATTAAGATCGACATAAGTCCTATTGAAATAAACGATTTTCTTGGGAATATCAGTATAATCAATGTACAACAAAATTGGTGAGTGGTCTATTAGCTCATCAAATACAAAAGTTTGTGCCATATGGATAGTTTTAAACATAAAATGATCAAGACACGCATTTTGTCTAGTGGGACAAGTAATACCTTGTCTTAGACCGTAGCTAGCCATTAAGTTTAAGTATGTTGCAGAATTCACGCTAAGATTATCTGGCATAATATCTAAATTTAAGTCTCCCGTAAGAATAACGATTTTGGATTTACTATAGGTATCTAATATATTAGCAATAGAATTTATATAATTAAGAGGGTTTTTATAACAAGGAGGACGATAAGTTCAAACAATATTCACGTCGCCCTCTAAATTAACAACGAGACAGTTTCCTTCGACACAGTTAGGTTCCAATGTTGACGCTTCAAACACCTCACGAATATAAACCACTACCCCATAATTTTTATTGAGGGAAATTTTTGTTCTATACATATTATAGTTATTCAAGGTAGGTGGTGAGAAGTGTTCATTAGTCCAGCATTCAGTTAGTACCAACACATCAATCATTTTATTAAATTTCGCTAGAAACAAAAGAAGTGCGTCTACTTCCCCATGTTACCAGTGCATAAGACCCATTATGGTTTTCGGGTCTTCATGTGTAAGGATTAAATTTATTTAGGGTGTGTCATGACTATTTGTTATGAGCACGTTACGGTCCTTTAATATGGCCACACCTTTCAGTTACACGCTGTATATCGGATTACTTAAACCTTGTATGAATAATTGAGTGTATGAGTCAGCCTCACAAAAGACCTATTGTGTTACGGTGACTTGTCGGCCTTGCTTGTTATTGGGGACTTGTCAATGGTAGAGGTGTTATATTACTTTCGTAGTAACGGTAGGTATTGTTTTTATTTGAAATGAAGCCTATATTTCATTAATTTAAATAATAAATGCAGCGCTATAGGTTTTGCTTGCGACTTCAAAACTATATATCGCCGGCGACGTTACTTACACTACATATCATATCTCCAGTTCTGCTGTACGGAATTTGATAAAACCAAACTTGTGTTAAACCCTATATCTACCGGACTGTGGAAAACGCATTTCAATCGTTTCAGTGATTTTACATGATAATGGTCAAATGGACAGATAGACAGAAATTCTAAATACCATTAATTTGAGTGCAGTGTAGACAGTCGATCCTCATTAGTTTAAAAAAGTGTCTATTATAAAAAACACAGCCTCATTACAGCTTTATTATCAGGTCAGACTGTAAGGCTCGGGTTTCTAAATCATAACAACGGAGACCATCAATAAATTAAAAAATAACGAATATGTACTATGAATTCATTTAAAACGCCTCTCCATATAGGCGTCATGAATACTTTATCACTACATATTATAAAACAAAGTCCCCCGCTGCGTCTGTACGCGATAAACTCAAAAACTACTGAACGAATTTTCATGCGGTTTTCACCAATAGAGAGTTCAGAGTGATTCATGCGGAAGGTTTATGTGTATAATTTATTAAGGTTTCGTACTATCCGTACGATGCCAGGGCGGGTCGCAAGTAGAATATATTTAAATTGAAATTCAGATATTTGGTAATGTTAAAATAAATAATATCGCAATTGTATAACAAATGCAAAATATACGGATACACAGAAAATGAAAGCCATTAAACGGTCATAATAAACAGAAATGGTTTCTCGATCAAAATCTTTAGATTATTTTTCTCTCTTCAATCACGACCGTGTGGACGAGAAATTGATTTTCTAATTCTCAATTTTTTTGTATGAGCCATATTGTATTAATATTGTCTTACTTTTACGCGAATGTTATTCATTAAAATTAAACTACTTAATACGCATTTTATCGCGTTGTAATAATATAATGTCGATAGCACAAATATGTAATAAAGTATCGATAACATCCGTATCTATACTAATATTATAAAGCTGAAGAGTTTGTTTGTTTGTTTGTTCATTTGTTTGTTTGTTTGTTTACTTGAACGCGCTAATCTCAGGAACTACTGGCCCGATTTGAAAAATTCTTTCAGTGTTAGATAGCCCATTAATCGAAGAAGGCTATAGGCTATATATCATCACGCTAAGATCAATAGGAGCGGAGCACCAATGAAGAATGTTTCAAAATCAGAGAGTATTTTTTCCTTTTGAGAGCTTCCGCTGCGTGCGCTGCATAAACAGTTAAAGTTTCGCAAAAATCATGTATGACAGAATTGTTCCCCTTTAAAAGTTCTAAAAAAGGTCTGCGATAGCATATGTCTATCTTTTAAGGTTGGCTCACTATAACCATTTTTATGCTAACGAAATTTGTTCTAAAATAATGCATTATTTGCGAAGGTGTTTTTATAAACATGATATTAATCCTTATCCAAATAAATACGTTATTCATCACAAGTATTTAATTTAAAACAAAATTGCCCTTTACATCATTCGATTTCAATGAATATCTTAGGAGATATAGCAGTTTTAAAATATCGCAGCAAAATAATTACCCATTACAGACATAGTACAAACGATGTTTCTCCTGGTTTATTCTGCGTGATTACTACTGGTTTGATTTGAAAAATTCTTTTAGTGTTGGATAGCCTATTTATCGAGGAAGGCTATAGGCTATATAACATCACGCTACGACCCACGGGGGCGGCGCAGTAACGATAAACGCGGGTGAAACCGCGGGAACATCTAGTAATATATATAATTACATTCGCACGGCATAGAACCGTGGTGGTAGGGTGCTAATAGCAGTACGTAAAGAATTAATCGCTTTTGAGAGAAGTGACTGGCAAAGTTTGGCTGAGGACCTTTGGGTTACTCAGACTATAAAAAGTAATAGACCTTCCGTTAAATATAATGTAAACATATGTGCCCTTTATCTTTGTAGAAAGAACACTGGCTATTCTTACGTTGAACAGCTACAGAATTACACCGCTAAATTAAATACATTGGTCGTTGCCCATCTATAAGACAAATACCTTGTACTCGGTGATTTCAATTTCAGTGGGTACGTAGATTGGAGTAACTTGGATAATGGTTCTGCATTGATTCCTACAAATTACACTAATCAGGCCTTAATAGAATTTTTTGATACTACAAATATATGTAATTTATCGCAGTTTAACGTACGAAATATAAACAACAGATTACTCGACTTAGTCTTTTCAAATGAGTCCTTAATAATTAGCGAATGTCACGATCCGTTGGTTTTTGCCATTGATTTTCACCATAAGCCAATCGTAGTAAGGGGGGGCTTTATGGAGATACCTAAATTGGAGCACAAAGCTGACATGAAATACCAATTTTTTAAAGGCGACTACTCTAATATTAGGTTGGCGTTGGATAATATAAACTGGGATGAGTTCTTATCTGCGTAGTCACTGCAAGTTGCTGTAAATCTCTTTTATAATAAATTGTACGAACTTCGAGATCAATACATTCCGAAAAAGTTTAGTAGAATATCAAAATATCCACCATGGTATAATTCTGCTTTGATTAAAATTATAAAAGAAAAATATAAATATCATCGCAAATATAAGACATATCGGAACTTTTCGAATTATTATGCCTTCTCTTTATCACGTAAGAGAGTATCTGAAGTAGAAAAGACGTGTTATCGTACATATATTGACAAAGTTGAGTATTTTTGGACATACATAAAAAATAAAAAGGGAAGTAGTAATTATCCTAATCTATTAAAATTTAACGATATTATTGCTGACAGTGGGGAAAGTATATGTAATGTATTTGCTTCATATTTTAAGTACACATTTCAAAGTTTAAATTCATCCGATCTTGACCTTTCTAACGTCGACATACCTTCTATGGGCACTGCAAGTATATGCAATATTGACATATGTAATGAAAAACTATTGAAACTGCTTCAGACGCTCGATCTTTCTAAATCAGGAGGCCCTGACCTAATACCACCAATTATGAGCTGCGCTAAAAGCCTTGTCCAACCTATAAGTATTCTATTCAAGCGCTCATTGCAAGAGGGCTATATACCCAAGACATGGAAGTCAGCTTTGTGACTCCAGTCTTCAAAAAAGGTGACAGATCTAAAGTAGAAAATTACTGACCGATCTTCAAATTATGTTTGTTCTCCAAAGTGCTCGAATGACTTGTAACCTCATTTACTGCACCGAAATTATTACTGAAGGGATGGAACAGGATGGTCAGGTAGATGTTATTTACACTGGCTATAATAAATGTTTTGACCGAATATACAACCACATCCTACTAATAAAATTATTAAGGGCTAGCATACATGGCGACTTATATCGATGGTTTGCCTCATATATAGAGAATAGATCGCAAGTCGGAGCCTTACAAGGATTCGTATCAGATTGGAATTCTATTCCATCTGGCATTCCGCAGGGATCAATTCTTGGATTCAGGGATCTTTTGTGTCGACACTCTCCCAATAACGACTGCCATAGATGTTCATGGCAGCCGGGACCAACGGCTTAACGTGCTTTCCGAGGCACGGAGCAGGCGATAATTGTCAATCAATACGCACATAATTTTCGAAAAGTCATATTATAACTTCCGAAAGTCAGAGGTGCGCGACGTGGGTCCGAACCCAAGACCCTCTGCATTGCAGTCTGTTGGTCTCCCCACTAAGCTATCGCTGCTCTTGGACACACCCTAAGGTGTGAAACAAATTTTTGGGTTTTGGAGCTTGGTTTTATCACATGAGTAGATAAACGGAACAGAGACTAAGCTTCTTAAGAACGTGCAAAATTGTTACCTATTTTGGTAAGGTTGTTACAATAGATGAAGACAAATTAAACAAAACATTTGTTAAACAGTTTTATTATTCAGTATGATAGAATACTTTACAATTTACTTACTCTAATAATTTTCTTTTTAATAATTTATTGTTTCTTTTAATGGTGTGGTAAATTCTGAATCTAACATAAAGTTGTTTCAAGAGTTTCCTCATAAGAAGATAATGCTGGCTGCAGCAGCAGTCATGATTAAAATCGTGTTAAACTATCAAAATTAAACTAACATACAAAATTTCGTGACCGTGCTACTACCCGTTGAAGAGTTCCCTAGTGAGGAGACAATCCTTTCTGTAGCATCAGGTTATATCTATCATATTATTGCATTGTCACTGAAGTTACGGTATAAAAAAATTCAGCTCAATCAGACATCGGGAAGTGGTTCAAATCTTACTTGCAATATTTGAACTTAACACACATACCTACTACATACCGATCCCCACCCACATACCTACAAATGTTTAGTAAAAGCTTGTAATAACAATAAAAAGGTAAACACACACCGTGTAGTACCCTCTTCTTATTAAAAAAGGATCATACAATAAAATAAAGGTACTTACTTGAAAAAGTAATAATCCAATATTTACTTAGCTATTGTACTCCTTGGGATAGTTAAAGTATGATATATTTTTATTTTTCTATTATTCATACACACAGTACAATAAACAACCATTATTAATAATAAAATACCACGTTTTTACATTAAAATATTCAAACTTGCAACTAACAAAACAAACATCGTGCGTCGCACCGACCCTGAGATTATCTACTGGCTGTGCCAGCATAAACCGGTTTTTCCCAGTCCTAACAAGCGGCCAGTGGTCACGCGCACATGCCCCGCGTACATGTAGTAGTGCAACCGATTCGCGCGGTTGTATGAAGCTTATACTCTGTTGTGTTTATCTACTCATGTGGTTTTATTTTGCTTAGGCAATATATCCTATAATATGGTATGTTCCTATAACTAACAGCGTTAGAATACTTGTTTACATTCAAGACAAAAGAAATCACAAGAAAATCGCTTTGGAAATTAGAATTATATAGCTATGTTGTAGGTACACTGGCAATCTATTATCCTGCTTATGAGAGTGTGCGATATTATTTTGGAGATACTGTATAAGGGTATATACCAGAATCCACTAGCAGTTGGTAAAAATTATTTGACTCCTAAATGTATTTAATTGCGCCTTCATAATTTAATCTACTGGAAGCGAACTACCTAATTGGTCACATTCCAAAATCAAACATTTAACACTTGCAAGTTCCAAGTGATAAATGTTTGATTTTGGAATCATACGTTTGTAGCTAATAAACAAAAGTCTAACGATCTGACTGCGATTTTATAAATAATATAGGCTTTAGACCGTTGTCTAAAGCCTATATTATAGCAGATTGACCCAACTACTTGAGATTTAAAAGATATGCCTGACTATATATTGGTATACACATCTTTTTTCCCAGTATACTTTGATAATTATAATTAAACATTGGGGCATTAGAAGATCATACGTGTAACTGCGTTCCATCGCGCTGGGCCGCTGCGCTACGAACGCGTTGGAGATGACTTGAAGGACAATCGACCTCGGCCGACCCCGCCTTCGCTCCGCCCATCGAGCCACCGACTCACTCGCCGTGCGACCGACTCACTCGCCGTATATCGCACTTCGCACATGCAACGACGATTATTATAACATCGCCTTTTCGAAATATAGTTTTTGTACCAAATATCGAAGCAGTTTTCATTAGCCAAGACCACCAGCATCACAACTGGAGCTAGGCATTCATACATACGCTTCAATAGGTATAATGCATTGCTACCTAAAACTTATTACCACTTCAAGATAGCTAGTGGAAAGATCACAGTTGCACGAATAACACGTCCCGATAATTTGTCTTAAGTTGAGTTCCTGCGATCAATACCGGTTAGTATGACGGCTTAGTCAGGACTTTACTGATCGAGAAGTTCTTTGACGCTTTTGTTAATCACCTGGTTGAACTCGATTCAATACTTTATAATTATTTTGAGGAACTAGCTTTCACCTCGGACACTAGCGTTTATACCTGGCAGGCACTTATCGCAACAAGAAGTGTAACAGCGCCGTCTAACACCATCTCCCCCCGCTCTGCGCGCTAGCGAAAAGACGTGTATCTGTGCTCTCCGTGTTATAAATTAATTTCAAGTTTAAATAATAAGTTATCCTCAACAAATTTGTGCTAAAAGTGTAATAACATCATCACTGAACGATTCCAACCACTGAACAATCAACTAAGTAAGTGAAACAGTGAACATTTAATATTTTATAATCCAAAGTTTTAAACAAGTCGTTAAAATTGTTGTGTATACATGACACACATGACCTTGACATCGGTGAGCGGAGCATTTACAACTGTACCTACTTCTTTTAACAAGCATAAGGTCGACAATTTTAAAAACAGCCAGTGTGCCCCGTGTAGCCCACTGGTTAAAGCGCTGCGCTATACGCAACAAGTTACGACGTGGTTGAGGTTCGAGTCCGAGCCGGAATATCACTTTTTGTGGATTTAAATACATGCAACAAGCTTTGATGTGGTGAAGTTTCGCGACCGAGTTGAAGCATTACATTTCCTGAACTATAGTATTTGTTTTTATTTTTTAATTGATTCATAACAACTAAGTTGTAAGGGATGTCTAAACTAGCTAGAACACCGCCAAATCAACATACACCATCTCGTTCCGAATCGGACATACAGAAACTATGCGCAGAAGAAGTGTGCTCAAACAGTGCTGCAAACATTACTCAGCGGTCTAAACGGCGTTGTCCGTCTAGTGAAGATCTGATCAATAATTCGGGCTTTCGGAGCGAAATTATAGAGATGATCCACAATATGATGTCGCAGCAAAACTCGCGAATGGACAGATTGGAGAACCACATATTAGAAATCAAAACAATAAATACAAAAATTGAGTCAATGAGCTTGGAAATAGAAAAGTCTATGACATGTGTTACTGACCAATTAGCCTCTCTTGAGTTAAAAATTACTAGTCTTGAAAAAGAGCGCAACTTAATGGCTACAAACATCAACACGTTAGAGGAAAAGTTGGAGTCTTTTGATCGATCTTTCGTTAAAACCAGCGTTGAGCTTCGCAATGTCCCTAAGAGGCCAAATGAGTCCAAACGAATGCTTTATGATACACTGTTGGAATTATCAAACCACCTACAACTCAAAATTGAAGTATCCGACATACGCGATGTATCTCGACAGCCATCAAAGAGAGAAAACCTCAACTCGACACTTTCAGTGGAGTTTACGAATACTCTTATCAAAAGTAACTTTCTTTCGGCGGTAAAGGAGCATAATAAGTGTAACCCTACCAACAAACTGTCTTCTACAAACTTGGGTATGGACGGTTCGAAGACTCCTGTTTACATCACAGAACAGTTGACCACCTACTCCAAACGGCTGTTCTATTTTGCAAGAAGCTTCGCCAAGACTAACCAGTACTTGTATTGTTGGACGTCTAATGGTCGTATAATGTTAAAAAAAGGCCCAGATGCACAGTCTATAATTATAAAAAATGAACTGCAACTCAAACAACTGTCAGAAACAAATAAGGCATGACTAATAGTATGTTATCCCATAAGTTCTCACACCGGTTTCATGTTTATTAATTTATTATGTTTTTTGATTATTTTTATTGTTCTATTTTGTGTTATTCTAAATGCTACTGTTAACACACACTATCACAAATCTAACACAACACATTTACACAATTACTGCAACCACAACTTACTCGAACATAAACCAAACACCCTTAATCTCAGAAATTACCTACATATTGCTTACAACTATACCCATCTATTTAAACATTTTAATAGCCATATTTCACCCATATTCCCTCAAACTTTGAATATTACTAATGGCCAATAATGTTACCGATTTTATTCAAGACATCGATCAATTTTCTGTATCGGAAACATATGAATGTATGCCTGAACAGACCCAATTGTACGTAAAGCATCCAGATACATATTTTAAAGTCCTCACTCAGAATATCCGTTCTATAAATTCTAATTTTTTAGACCTAGAAATTCTACTTCACCGTATTAATGTCGACTGTGAACTACTGGTCTTAACTGAATGCTGGTTAGCATGTTCCAGTAATAACTATACCCCCATTTTACCAAACTACACGACATACAAAACTTCCAAACATCTAAACAAGAGCGACGGTGTAGTAGTCTATGCAAAATCTAGTCTTGAGTCGTCCTATGAAGAACCCGATTTTGATCAATCAGCATCTGGTATAATCGTTAAAATAAAAACGGGCATGGCAATACTTTGCATATATCGTTCGCCGTCTAATGATAACAATCAAACGTTCCTCTCTGCACTCAATAACATACTTGCTTCGCTTACGTCATACAAAACGGTTATTATCACCGGAGATATTAACATCGATATCAAACCTAATTCTTCAGACATTCGGTCTCATGAATACCTAAGCTCCCTTGCTTTTAACGGATTCCTTCCTGCACACACTAGACCTACTAGAGGAGATAATTGCCTCGATCACGTTTTCTTACGTACCAAGATCAAAGCCCTTACCCTTGTCTATGAAACAACGGTGACTGATCACCGATCCTCTCTCCTGTGTCTGAACAATAAGAACGATAATAGTCCTAAATCAACCACCTTAAAAACAGCTATTAAACTGGATTATGATGCCCTCGATACTGTTATAAAGCAAATAAACTTTACCCCCATCCTCTCAATGACCGACCCAAACAAAGCGACAGACACCTTTATTTCTCTATCCAAATCAGCCATAACGGACTGTACAAAAACAATAAAAGTCCCCGCAAATAAAAGGACCTTAAAACCGTGGATTACTCCAGGGTTGCTTAGATGTATAAGGCACCGCGACTCATTGCACAAAAAAATAAAAATATCACCAGACAATATCATTATCACGACGACATATAAACGATACAGAAATTTTTGCTCAGCTTTATTAAAGAAGGCAAAAAGACAATTCGACAGTCAAGAATTAAACAAGGCTATAAAGAACCCTAAAAAGCTCTGGGTAAAAATCAGAACAATAACAAACACTACAAAGATTAAACAACACTCTACTCAATTGTTATCTCAATCGACAACACCAATTCAGTCCTGCAACGAGACAAATAAGTTCTTTGTAAATATTGCTAAGAAACTTGCAGATGATTTAGACGCCAACCTAACACTCCCACACTTACCAACACTCCATACCCCCAGACCCTTTGTCCAATCCTTTGTTCTTGAACATACAGACCCTGACGAGATTTTACTCACTATAGGTTCGCTGAGATCCAACGCTGCGACCGGCTCCGATGATATCTCTCCTATGTTTTTAAAAAGATACGCCTGCACACTTGCACCAATATTATGCCACATTTTCAACCTTTGCTTTGAAACGGCTACATTCCCGACTTTTCTTAAAAAGGCAATGATTTATCCTATCTTTAAGGGCGGCGATGGGAACCTAGCGAACAACTACCGACCCATAGCAGTTCTCAGTGCTCTATCAAAAATTCTCGAACGCTTAATAAACAAAAGACTGATCAATTACTTAGAACATTTCAAACTGTTATCACCACACCAATTTGGTTTTCGTCGAAACAAATCTACTTGTGACGCAGTCCATGACTTGGTCGACCATATAGTGGACAATCTAGATAAACATAAGAAAGTTCTAACTATATTCCTAGATTTGGCAAAAGCATTCGACACAGTTCCCATTTCAACCCTGTTGATCAAGTTAGAAGGTGTAGGTGTTAGGGGAGAAACACTCAATTTATTTAAAAGTTATCTCACAAATCGTTCTCAATTTGTTACCATAGATAACTACCACAGCGACGTGCTTCCCATCCAATACGGCGTGCCCCAAGGTAGTATACTAGGCCCAACTTTATTTCTTGTGTTTATCAACGACCTTTGCAACCTCAATATACCAAATGCTAGAATCGTTTCTTTTGCTGATGATACCGCCCTTACATTTTGCTGCAATTCATGGCCAGAACTTCAAGCCACCGCTCAGGATGGTTTCAATTCTGCTCTAAGATGGCTTTTCAGTCACAGTCTAACCCTAAACATCAACAAAACAAATTTTATAACTTTTTCACTCACCTCAATATCCCAACCCAAAATCCCCTTGACCATAAAAGCTCACTCTTGTTCTTCTCTTCCTCTACAAAACTGCCAGTGCCCACCTGTAACATCTGTTATGCAGACTAAATATCTTGGCGTTTTTCTTGATAACCACTTAAACTTTAAATTCCACATTAACATCCTATCCGGGCGCATTCGCAAATTGATTTTCATCTTTAAAACGTTACGACATGTAGCAAACAATACAATTATTCGAAATGTGTACTTTGCACTGTGCCAATCGCTCCTAATTTATTGTATTTCTTGCTGGGGAGGAGCTGCGAAAACAACTTTAAAACCTCTAGAGATCGCGCACAGAGCAATACTTAAAGTCGCAACATTTCGACCAATCTTGTTTCCAACTACAGAATTGTATAAGGCCTGTAACGTGCTTAATGTAAGACAACAATATATCTTACACATTGTTCTACGACAACACCGTAGAATACCTTATCGGCAAATTAATAAGCGTAGGAAAGATAGAGCCTGCACAGTACCCCATCCTCGTACATCTTTCATAAAAAGATTCTCTGTATATCGTGCTCCCTCCCTTTATAACAAAATTAACGCAACTTGCAAAATCTTTGGCCTTTCGTACTTCATCTGCAAAAATACTGTTAGAACTTTTCTCCTGCAATTAAATTACGATGACACCGAGAAATTCCTCACAATATAATCACATTCTGCACACTTATATCATAATTATCTATGGCACATACACACACACACACACACACGCACATACACACACGCGCCGCACAAACAGACACACACGCGTACACAGACACGCGCCCACTCACACACACATGCACACACACATCCACACTCACACTCATATACACACGCACACACACACGCACAAACCCTCACTCAAACAGATTCACATACACGCACGAACGAACACAGTACCATAAAACACTACATGCTCAAAAATTTTTATTTACTTTCGAATTTTATTGTACGTCCTAATTTGTACCTATTTACACAAACTAACGCACTTATATATGTAAACGTTATATTTTAATTTAATATCTACCACTAGGGGATCGAAACTGTGTCTCCTAAACACAGGCTATCCTGTAGCCTATCTAGGAGAACAGTACTCCTCCCACGAAATTGTAGATCAAAATGATTCGATCGATGTAACATACTATTGTAAAAACCCTACAATATTTTTTTTTGTGTAAATAAAGTTATTATTAAAGTTATTATTATCTATTGATGCCTTTTTTCCAGCGGTGTAGGCAGAAATTACAGATGCTGGTAGTAAGTAATATCTGTGTTAAGAATTTTCGTATACAGGTAACGGTTAAAATCTGATATTATCTATTTCAAACTGAGTATTAAAAAAAAGCGGTTTGAGGTTTGCACCTCAAAAATAATTGCTTATTTTTGTATCAATTTATATCTTTTAGTTTGTATCTTTTCAATTATGATTTTGTTCGACAAACAATAATATATATTTACTAGATTAAAGATAATATTATACTACATATTTTTTATTTAAAAGAGTAGATACTTGCGGTTGTTACTTTATTTACACACATCAACATAACGGACTACAGAATAAATGTGTTCAAAACAACAATTTGTAGACTAGCCTACCTCTTCCTCTTGTCCGCGAGGGACATCAATTTGTTTAATTGAATACGCATCTCTCGGCATATTGAGGGCACACAGTACAGTCATGTTTCATTTTGATACGTTTCAAAGGTGACGAAAAAGCGCTACGCCTGATGTTAAGCAGTTATGGTTACACCATTGAACGCTTACAGTATTAGGCGCAAGCGTTCGATGTATGCGATTCCCTTTTAAAAGGTAGTTGCTGCTATGCCAGAGAGCCCAGTTATAATTGATTGCTGATGGCACTGCACCTCTCTGAAGATAATGGAAGCCCAGCTAATGTACTAGAATACAACCCGAAGTTGTATTCGATCTTTCATAGCGTGAATGTCCGTTCTCTAGTTTCAGCAATCCTATGCTTAACATATTAAACGCCATGTCGGTCATAAAGGCTCCCAAACAAGGCATTTTTATGGCGTCTGCTACGGGGATTCTAAGTGTTATGCGGATAAACAATCATAACGTTTTAAATTTATAAAAATAAATATTTAATATTTGCATAATTATTTCAGATATATACTATGCTAAAGAATCTCGCTAGTTTTGTGTAGCAATTAGTGTATGAATACGAGATATGTCATCAAACTTTCCTCTTATGAGCGTCTTGCTTCATTATTTAGACAAGTACACAATTTTAATTAGCCACAGCTCCACCTGTGACTGCTTCGCTTCAATGTTATTTAATATTTATTTTGCCTAGCTATGCTCGCTACGTCGCTTGTGGCATAAGTTTTATTTAAAATCTGGAATTTATATCCTAAGAAACAATCAATTACTTCACCGTGATGTGCAAACAAACAAATAGCCGGTAAAAATACTTCAATATATTTTATAAATTTTATTAATCATGATAATGGGGTAGACGACATATTATGTCGTTCACCCCATTATAATTAAATATAATTATATAGATTATATTTAAATGTATATAAAATATACATAGATAACTCCAATATTTTATATATTTTGGATGGTTATGAAACCACACGATACAATATTTTAATTAAATTTATATTCGAGTGATCTCTTCGAGCGTGGGAACGAGAGATTTTGCAATTGTTAATAATTATTATTGAATCAATACGAACAGTGAGTGTGCTCTAATCCGATAACGTAAGCTCGTCAGACACACGTTTGGCTGAATACAAGCGCGCACTCACACATATGTGTATATTGTATTTATTTATGTACAATACATGTGTGAGTTCACGCCTGTCCTGTGTTATAAAAGAATACAAACTATATGTGTAATTTTGAATTCAAGTGATGAATGAATAAAATTAGGTATTTAGGAAATAGGTAGTGTCCGAAAACGGCACATACCAATTTGAAATATAAATTTTTGAGGTATTTACGTAAACCGTAAGTCACCATCACCATCAGTTCGATACTATGAATGTTATATTTGTATCGACTTAATGCATTTGGATTATATAGAATAAAAGAAGCAGTATGTCTAAAATAGGCCGCTACCGTGTTCTGTGCACTGTGTTGGTGTCATCCAGCAAAAAATCTAAAGTATATTTATATATTTGGTAATATGCGTACTTAAATGGAATACTACGGCGCGCTCATACATTTTTCGATACATATTAAGCTAATATTATGCTCCTTTATCACTTACCAATGCGACTACATCATAAATGGTAATTGTGTTATATCAAAAAACAATATAAATTCCAAAACATCGCTATCGTCGGCAGTACTGCAGCTCTCGAAGCAATGCTTACGTAACAAAGCTAATGGGCAGTCAAAGGGCTCATTCATAGCCCGAACTATACATACAGTGTGCTGACTGCTGACTGCCGGGGCATCGGTAAATGACGCGCTAAAAGAAACTTCTTGTTTAAGCGCTACGCGCCGACCGCCGGCCAGCCGGAAGAGCTACGCAAATAACCCGTTTTGCATTATGAAAATAGAATAGATGAAACAAAAACATGAACCCAAATGTTTATTTAAAACGCCACCATCTCATTCATAAGAACAGTTATCCCAGCTTTTAATTAACATTATGAGAATAATATAAACTCCAAGCGTGGCAGGTTTTCAGCTTGTTTGTGATGCTTGTAATGTATAAGTTCATTGACACGAATCGTGATGTCTAGAGAATTTTTGAAATAATTCCAACATTAAATCGTTTATACAATTCTACCATCATACTTTTTGGAATATGTCAAGTCAAGTAAAGCTTTCTTGATTTGTAATTCTGTTTTTAAAACATATTTTTTAAACCAGTCTACGTGAGACGGTCACTATAAGTAGATCTAAAAACATCTATAAATCAGTAATAACTCGTTTTTATACACTGAATATTGATACTGACAATCATATAATAATTATGTAGGAGACTGATAACTAGTCTCCTACACAATTATATAAAAACCTTTCTATTAAATCTTGGTTTTAATTTGTTACATTAAAATCTTAGATAGAATAGTGGTCGAGACGATACCGCCACTATCAAAGCAGTACAATATCTTTGTATGATCCATAATATAGAGGTACATATATAGGCAAGTTTTCGTCGTTCGGTTATAACCTTGGCATTTCAAAGTCATAATATTATAGTCTAAAATTAAAAGTGTATTTATTTAATATCCTTATTGATACATATCCTTTAATAATTTGCTCTTCTTTCACGCATCTACTAAGCAAAGGATTGTCGCAATTTTGAACATTAAAATAGCTTATGGGCTGGAAAAGGATACTAGAAAATACTCTACCTATGGAAAACCTCTTAAGATAGTATAGCAATAGAGTGAAACCACAACTAAAGGCTAAAAAGCCAATGAAATGGCATGTACCTACACAATCGGTTTCCATAGTGTTACTACTATAAAAATCTTTATTATCGAAGTTGCTCTGAAACTGAAACGAAAACAGCTTGATAGCGATCGGCGTGTAACATTAAACAACGCTTTAACTGCTTATGCCGATAGTTGTTTTCCAAATATACGAATATAGGTAGAAGTAGGCGAAACTATATAACACGTATAATGAAAAAGAAAAGAGTTGTGTGATTGTACCGAGAATGTTTCTTTTTTCTGTTTTTAAAACAGGAAACTACCTCAGTAGGATTAATTCCTGTGTCATGGTGGACTTCACAAACATTCAAACAATAGACACAAAGAACACCGAGACTCAGAACAATCATTTGTGAATCACACAATATTTTGTCCCGTGTGGGATCGAACACACTTGGCGCGGCGGCAGTAGCGAGTCGACCACTTCAACCACTACGCCCTCCATGCAGTGTGTGTGAGGACTTTGTGGTAGAGCGTCCACGACGTATCTTCTCCCTAGCCTCTATTATTCCCAACTCACTTGGGGTCGGCTTTCTAGACTAACCGGATTTGACTGGATATCAGTTTTTACACGGAGCGACTGCCATCTGACGATACCCTAAGGCTAGCCTCAGGGTATCGTTAGCCTTCGAGTTGCGGAGACCTGTTTCAGGATATTAGAGGGCACTCAATATAAACACGTTAAGAGCATCCACGACGTATAGCATAGTTTATTTATACTCCCACACTAGCCGTCGTAGTTGTCAAAATAATCCATAAAAGCGGCGTCTTGGAGCTGTTATACGACTTACCTGATGGATTTGAATTCTCCTTCATTCTAATATTATCCTTTGTACTAATGTTAAAGTAAGTAAAAATCTAAAGAGCTTTAAATAATTGTTTTTAGTTTGAGCATAAATAGTTAAACAAATTAAGATGAAACTAGATAGGTAAGCACATAGGACACTTTTTATCTTGGTATGCGTTACCCGGATATTGACGCGGTTTAATATTTTTCCTTTTCAAATATTTATCACTTTTCTTTCTAAAAACAATGACATTATATGAATGAGTGGAAAATTGAATTTAATAACTGCATAAAATGTCTGGCTGGCACGTTAAGACATGCAATAAATTAAACGCATACGCATATAGGTACTTAACAGGCTCCCTGTTCGATGTATCACATATGATATATAACAATAGATTTCCTTTTTTGTTCATGACGGGACAGCGAAAGGGTTAAATACATACAAGTGTAGAGTTTCAGATATATTTGAATATGTTCTGCTTCTAATTCTAAATTCATTTATGTTTAATGAATTTGACATTCATTAATAGGACGCTAGACAAAAATTCTTATATAAGTAAGCCGCTAAGTGGCCAAAGTACTTTTAACCCCTTCTCTTGTACATTATTGCAATACGAAGAGGACAACTGACAAAAGGAAAATCTGGACATAATTTAAACACATTATAACTATAATTATTGTAATATTTTATATACTCATTCTGTTTGTTCTCTAAACATGTAATTTTCTGCCTATCTTCATTTAATTTACCATTTTCCTAATTACGTTTCAATCACCATAAATGAATAACGTATTCATGTAGGTACGAGACGAGGTAAATCCGTTTAATCTCTGCGGCACACGTCCGGCGGTTCCGGACCAGATTTCCTCCTCGTACCGGCGCCACCTCGATATAACTTAAACTACTGATTTTCTGAAACCAACTCATATGAAGTATAGCTTGATACTACCGATATACTTAATTATATAAAAAATATAATAACGATACATAGACATATTTATTATATGAGTTTATTTAGAATAAGATTGTCAAAAACAAACCCACTCCAAAAAATATAATGTTACAGCGTTAGGCTAGGAATGGCACATAGGGCAACCCATTTAAGTACACCCCAAAAAATAAAATCTCACATAAACGAATTAACTAAACGGCCGTGACGTCGACATTAAAATGCTGCTATATGCATGTCTAACACATTAGCGGCCGACTTCAAACTAATCAAGAACACAGAGCCGTTCACGTTACGCGTATACGATGTTCGTAATTTATTAGCGTTTATTCCCATATAGCAATCTGTAGGGATGCCGTCCTATTACGCAGACTCCGTCGAGATCCCTGCTCCAGTCGGCTACGAGAGTGGGGACGCAGTGGTCGTTCCCGACCTCTCCACACGGACTGTCCACGACTGTACCGAACTCGTCTCGCGCACCGCGATCCACATTTGATCATACTGTGTGTTTACTCGTAAAGTTCCCGATTTGTTTGCGCGTTCATTGCATAACGGCCACGGATCTGTTGTGTTCAAACGGAACTATGGATATTGAGACAACTTGAAAGTTTTCATATTTTCAAGTGGTGAGTAACTATATTGATATAATTTATTGTTGTGTAGTGTGCTTCCTTATATTTTTGTTAATGATTGTTAAGTTAAGACGGATATTACTGAATTAAAATTTAATCTCGCTTGTCAAAGTTACTTACCTGTTCGTGAACGGTAATGAATCCTCAGCCGTCGTCCATTCAGCTTAGGTCGGGGAAGGCAAACTTTTCATCCGCTATTTAACTAAAGTTTATCGCAATCGATATCCGTTAGACATTAACTTTTTGGGTTGATGGAAGTTTTAGCTTCGAAATGAATTAGTTTCGTTTTAAAAGACTTGCCCAAATCCAATAGATGTTAATCAAATATTGAAAATTATAATTTTATAACTTTATTCACAGTTTAACTCAATTAATATCAGGAACTTCAAAGAAAACCGTTTCGTTTATTCATAACTCGATAACGATTTCGCATTTCTTCACAAGCAATGTGAGAGAGAAAGGACGCCTTTTACAAGTTCTATTTTTGATATGACATAATGATCCCGTTTGTGCTGTAAGACGCTCATACTGCGCCGCAATGGTCTAAAATAAATCATCGTAAAGTTCAAAACTGTAAAGAGCAGCTGGCAATGAGCGCGATAGGTGTAACGTGGGTACTCGCGTAGTTGGATGACAAGCTTTGACACCCGACACTCGTCAGCGGTCGTATCTCGAGAGTGACAGATAAGCACCATTTGTTAGCCGAAAGCGGAGTGCGCGCTGAAACCGGTGAAAAATCTCGCTCCGCCGTGCTCTTATTGAGGAAATTAATTCCTATTATTACACCAGCTTTCTACCGAGCTCGTTCTATTAATTGATTACAGTATTTTTTGCTTCGTTTTATTTGCCGCTTTGATCTCTTTTATGTTTTAATAACTACTCCAATTAGTTATGTCGTACACCAACTTAAACGGAAATTCATTTTAAATATAGGCCAGTTCGTTCGAGTTCTAATTTGTAAAAACCGGTTGATATCAATTTAGTTGTACGTGCGTGACAATAACAAACAAACGTATAAATGGACAAAGAAAAATGGGTTCAAACTATTGCATTTTTAGCGTCGAAACTACCCAAACAATGTCGGTGACGTATTATTTACGCGCGTACCCACTTATACAAAGCTACGACCATCCTTTTACGTGGAGCTCGGTAGTAAGTTAAGATGAGATTGCAGCTATGTCAACTACGAATTATCGCTACTGGCGTCCAACTTATCAAACGTTATTGGTATCATTGCCCGATGGCTTGGCATAGCCTGGCGATTCATTTAACGTATGAATGTTTTCTATACCGCAAGCTGGATTTATTTTAGTGTCGGTTTTCGGCCGACAGTTAAACACGATGTATCATATTCATGTTATCCCAAGCGAACTAATAAAATGTGGAATTTTAGTGGTATGGAATAGCTAGAATTTTATTCGTTTGTTTTGTCTTTTTCATTATGGAAATGATAAACATGAATTTTAATTAAAAGCAGGATCATAAAGGCGAATGCAATTTATTGCATGTACAGATCAAATGCAAGTATACATCATTACTGAATGTTGACTTCCAATTATAAAATAATGAAATATTGTACTTATTTTTAATATCATTGAGATGTAAAATTGATGTTCATAATTAACGGTTGTGATTGAATATACTCAACTTGAGCTGCTCAAAGCTTTCATTTTGCTTTTTTATGTATTTAATATAATATTTATTTGATGAAAACTGCGGTTTCCGAATGTGTTTAATCGCGATAATTGAGGAATAAATCATTCAATGTGGATCGTACGATCTACTCGACGTAATTAAGTTTGTGGAGAGTCAAATATATTTCAGCCATTTTTAGGAGAAAATAACGTACAATTAAATTATTTCTATGTCCATACACACCAATATGCAGATTTAAAATTCATCAACATTCTTCAATAAATTATGAGGCTCATTTCATATAATTGGATCAACCAACTATTCTTAGGCGTCTTGATATATAGTTACTCATTCCGCTGCGCTGCGCTGACTAAGTTATGTGGTCCTTGGAGCTATCCAGACCAAGTAGTGAGCCTTCACGAACCACGCCCTGATTACTACTTAAATCTAGTCGTTTGTTATCCTAATCCTAATCCTAACTAGTCCTATCCTAATCCTATCCTAACTAATATTATAAAAGCGAAAATGAGTTTGTTCGTTTATTTGTTTGTTACCTTTTCACGCCTAAACTTCTGAACCGATCATCCTGAAATTTTACACATACGTTGTCAGGTGTACATAAACGGACATAGGCTACTTTTCATCCCGAAAAAAATACTGTTCCCGAGGAAAACAACAAAAACTTTCTTTCGAATCGTGATTGAATTATATTATTACAAGCAAAGTACAACCCGAATTGATTGTCAAATTCTAAATTAACGCGAGCGAAGCCGCGGGCAAAAGCTAGTATTGTATAATTCGGATTATTTTTATTGTACAAGTTTATATTTTAAATATAAACCATTAATCGTGTCAAAAATAATTTTAATTATCTCCTCTTAGTTCATTCCTGGGGCAACCACGCCTCTAAAGCGGGTTAGACCATCGATAAAGTTACACTGGCATATACATTGGAAAAAACAAATTATGGTGAATAGAACATACCTAAAAACTTATTACTTTAGCGTAACATATATATACTGTCAAACTGTTGCTCGCGTTTTTTTGACACTTATTTACACTTAGAATAAGTAGTTTATATGCTTTGTAAAGACTAGCAATACATCCCTATAACAAATGACATCAAAATCAGTTCAGCAGTTTAGACGTGATGCGGAACAAACAGATAGATAAGATGATGTAGATGATGAGTATTTGAAAGTATAGAAGACATGTTTTTAAATAACTAGTTTTTTTTTGAAGTTGTGTAAATATATCAACTGCAATATCATGTTAAATAAAGTATGTAAATTCCGGTAGAAAAATGAAAATCCTGTTAGAATATTCTCATGTAGAAATTGTTCATAACATTAATTTGCGTAGTATATTTATTATTGAAATACGATCCGTAGAAGCGTCGAGTGTTTTGATAATACGGTTTAGAAGCAAAACAACGTCGACAATCTTCTGACAATATAAGACCTTTTCAGTAGGCTGTTGAGACAAAATTATGTGACAACAAGTAAAGAATCTTAAAAAACAGCTCTCAGAACTGGCACGCTATGAACTCTGACGACATGTTTGTTTGACACACAATCGTAAACAACTAGGTTTATTTAGGATGAAAATATTTACACACATTTTATGTATTATGGTAACATCATTCATAGCGTCAAACTACTCAGAACGCGTAAGGAATACTAATAGTAACCGTACGAAAATCATATTACGACTCCGTAAAAACGGGATAAAAATAATCTAGTCGAGCAATTTGGTTTATCTGTGGTTTTTTTCTTTGCCTCAGCTGTTGAACCCTTCGGAGTTCCCTTTTAATGGTTTTGGGGTTTTTAGATACAAAATAATATGTTATATTGTATACAAGTGGGTGGAATATAGTTTTAACTTCGAGAGTTAGGCACTGATATAAATGCTTAGTTGTATGCTTCGACAGCCTCGTTAATACTGTAGTATTGGAGTGCTTACGGTGGTGAAGTCCCGAAATCGATTACCATGTTGGGCAGTGTTGTTAGGTTCTTTTGTTAAGAAGCTCATAGAAGAATCACAAAGTCTGGAAATACGACCAGCAGACTGTAATAGACTTGTCCATTATTACGCGTGCCTATAATATATATTATATACATAGACGCCGAAATTTTAGGGATATAGACGGACCTTAATCTAAGTATTTATTCATATTATAATAGTTACTTTTGAGATTAAGAGCAGCGATAGCTCAGTGGGGAGACCAACAGACTGTAATGCAGAGGATCTCGGGTTCGAACCCACGTCGCGCACCTCTGACTTTCGGAAGTTATATGACTTTTCGAAATTATGTGCGTATTGTTTGACAATTATCGCCTGCTCCGTGCCTCGGAAAGCACGTTAAGCCGTTGGTCCCGTCTGACATGAACATTTATGGCAGTCGTTACTGGGAGAGTGTCGACACAAAAGATCCCACTGGGTCGAAGTGTCGCCGGTCTGCATTGACTGGCCCCCACATAAGATAAGATACTTTTGAGATTAGCACGATGAGAGACCGATCATTTTATTGTTTATCAAAGATAGTTCAATTTAAATATCGTTGCTTAATTTTTTTACCGAAAATGCATATTATGTAATTTATTCTGCTCCGTGATAAATCCTATCGTTTTCACACCGTTGGTTGTGCTCACAATTTCTGTTATACTACCAGTAGCACATACTTTTACAGTTAACATTTAGCTTTTGTCCAGCAAAAGCTAAATGTTAACCGTAAAAGTATGTACATGTTTCTTTTCCCTTTAGTTTCGGTTTGTAGCGAGCCAGCGAAAGTGTAGATTGAATTGTTGATAGTGTCTCTTCTCTGACGCCAACGCTGTACAAAAAATGACAAGACAAAATAGATTCGATAAAATGGACAAACTAGTTTTTCGATAGTTTTTGCCTAACTTGTCTATGTAACTTAATAATAAAGGTCGCGCACCTAATATCGTAGTTTGTAATTTATAAGTTCGTAATACATTGGGCACTTATGATATTGATAAAATATTATCTATTGCCAACAACTTGTACTAATAATGTAATTATTTTCTGGAATAAAATATAGTCAGGATTACATTGTAATCTATATAACAATAAAAAAGTTTTAAGCATTCATATATAACATTAGCTGTTCGCTGTGTTTATGATTACTGATCAGCTCCTGTAACTTGCAGCTTGATTTTATATAGCCTATGACTTTTTTTTTGACGACCTCGATGGCGTAGTGGTTAGTGTAACCGACTGCCACGCCTGAGGTCGCGGGTTCGATTCCCGCACAAGCCAAACATTTGTGTGCATGAACATGGATGTTTGTCTTGGTCTGGGTGTTTCTATGTATAATATGTATGTATTTACAAAAAAAGAAGTATATAAGTATGTTTATCCATTGTCTAGTACCCATAGTACAAGCTCTGCTTAGTTTGGGCTAGATGGTGTTGTGTGTATGTGGTAGAATATTATTATTATTATTATTACTTTCTCAAAAATAGTACTGGTTTTAAGTGGTCGGTTCAATGCCCACACGAGACAAAAAAAAATATATTCTATAAATAGTTGTTCCGAGTCTGGGTGTTCCTTGTGTCCGTTGTTTAAAAGTTTGTCAAGCGACACAGGAATAAAGTGAGAGTGGCAATTGCTTTAAAAAAGTATTCAACTCTGAATGGTAGTGCCATAGATTAGCGCATTGAAATGAAACCCTTCAGCTTTATTATATTATTATATATAGTAATATCCATTTACTTCACATAAATTAGATACAGGTGCATTATTTTGATCTTGCCGAATACAAGACCAGGGTAAGGGTTTATCCTCCACTGAGTATAGAACCGTGCTGCAAGTAAACATTCCCTAACATAAACATCCAAAAGGCTTGGTGCGGTCCTCGATTGACAACGCCATCAGTAGTAAGCATAGTTGCAAGTTTATATCACTGGGCCAATGAACAGGCAGTCAGGTAAAAACGTTGCACATAGAAGACATAGCGTGCAATTTAGAGGAATGTTCCTTAAGCGGATAGCATACCGTCCGCTACTATACATCATAATATACGGTAGTGTCATTTTTAATACAGTGTAGAATTTCTTCTCTCTATCTGCCTTGATGGCATGCGGTTGACAAAATATTTTCGTGAATTTATTACACTATAAAGTAAACGCAGACTATGATAGCAATTCTAGCGTTATTTGACAATGATTGAACCTATCAAATTTTCAATCGAAACATCGTTTTGCTTCTAATACTCTACAATAACGATGTATCAGAAGCATATACATATGTTAGCTACAAAGGTTAAAAAGAATAGTCATTTAAACTCTTACTAATGTTTAATCCTATTAATAGTGCGAGTGATATAAGCCCCATAGTATATAGCCCTATAATAACCGCTTACCAGCAGACCGGCTGTATTGATACCTTGGTAGCATATACAAAGTGTGGAGACAATATTAGTTTCTATAACATGACTACTTCAGTGCCATTGAATTTTTTTTCCAAATGATCATCTAACTGTCACCGATATCACATACTACAGCGAAAATATACGTTCTAACAAAAAAAAACAGTATCTACTTATTTAGTAAAAGGCAAATTTTTTTATTGCAATTTAATTTGATTTGATCGTCTAGTGCGTTCACCGAAATATAAATTTAACATACAGTTATAAGCTCACTTTAGCGCTAATAAATTCGGAGAGCTCACCTGACACCCTAATACTGTTCATAAAGTAAAATTTAAAATATATTTTAAAATAACGTCCATATTCCAATCGCTTGAAGTGTATCACGATCAATTAGTAAGTGGCAATTGAACGCAACTATTTTATATGAGTAAAGTATTTAATTCAACGCTTTAGGTGATAGAATTGTCGGTTAATCCAAAAGGAATGTGCCTACGTTAACTACTAATTGCAGGTTCGATGCTTATACAAAGTGTCTTTAAATATTAATGTTCTATATTATATGTAGGTATAATGTTCAAGGTATTATATATGGATTTTAAGGTTAAAACAGAGATATATGCCTAGAGATTATTACTTAAAGATTTATTGTAAGGTTACAAAAAATTGTTATTATTATGTCCTATGGTAGACAGAGGTATAATAATAATTATTTTGAATATACATTTCATCAACTATGTGTTTAGGTCGTAAAACGGGGCGAGCTTAATGCAGGCTACCGAACATATTTACAGATGCCGCGCATCTACTGAAAAATACAAATATCTAATCACTTTTCTAACCTAAGATGAGTATTTTTTGAAAATAAAATATAATAGTGTTATGATGAATTTAGTATAATATTATTAAATTCAATTATTGCATATTAATAGAACTTAAACTTTGTATACAGTGACAATGGATCATACAGTGACAATCGGAGTGCGGGGCTCCCCGTTGGAGCATAACTAGTGCGAAATTAAAAGTAAAATGTGAAATATTGACATCAAGAACATTGCCCAAATTCGCTAACTCATGCCACATGACCAGCAAGGCATGAGGCAGTCAACTGTGTCGATGTATCCAATTATTTAAGACTAGCTATTCGCTGCGGTTTCGGTCGCTCGGGATTAGACGGTTTTTACATGAAACGTACACTGTGTCCTCTTTTGTACCTCTGACAACGTGTATGCCAAATTTTATAATGATTGGTAGAGTTTAGGCGTGAAAGCGTAACAAACAAAGAAATCCACATTTGCGTTTATAATATTAAGTTAGGATAAGGATTGCTAATACATATGAAGATCCTAAATATTCCTGTATGAAATGTAGCAAATTTACACCTCTGTCTAGCTTCTCGATGATATAAAAACGTGATGCTATATGTGTAGGCGGTCTGGTTGACAATTATTAACATCGAGCATTATACGCTTGGCCACCCACTTTAGTGCATCGATGCAATACATAATTATTGTCGTTGTACCTAGCAATTAATGTAATACTGACTACGATTGTGAGATCCTGGATTGTAAGTGCAAGATATTGTTTTACGTCAGAAAATATTTAGTAGGTATAAATCTTTATTTTTAGGAGTATAACGTGTATCGCGGTGACCTTTACAAATATCAAACAAGAAATACAATGAAGCCCATTATAATATCGGATATATGTATAAAGTAACTACCAACGCTACTTTAATATAATACAATATTTCGATTACATATCAATGTATCTTAATTGTATTAACAATTAACTTACGCAAAATTTACTATAAAAAACAAATAAACAAAAATGTAGGTATCTGCTGCGTCCAGATTTTATTAAGAGAAGTCAAGCCATTCAATAAATTGGTTTGTCAAACACAATCCATATTGTTTTATGTTGTAAAGTTCTGCAACTGAAACTTTTATTTATCAATCATGTTTAAAATTAATAATCTCGAGATTAAAAGTACTTACGAATAAATACAAATTGTAATCGCTTATTTGATTTATTCTGTCATCTGAAATTTTAAATTACACCAAATATTTTAGCACCCAAATATTTTTATTATGAATTTATTGGTTTATTGAGATACGCGTTTTGAATGTCTATGCGAACTTTTGAACCATATTGAGAAGTTTAGAGTGAAAGTGTCAATAATTTACAATACGAGTGTCATTTGTTTTTTCTTTATTTTTGTTCTTGTCTTTGGTGGTTAAAGAGTCATGATCCTACGTGATAATAAGCGATAACGGCCACTCATAGTATGCTATGTTCTGTAAGCATCACATATCGGGCCTAACTCGCGATTAAGTATTTAAAAGGTAATAAATACCTATTGATTGCCTGACGTTTTGACCGACTTGCATCGGTCGTGGCCACGGGTTGACTGGTCTCAGTTTCGGCAACTACCCCACTTGAGCATTATCTAATATTATAAAGGGAAAAGATTTTAATTTTTGTCTGTTTGTTTGAAACAATTTAACTCAAAAACTACTCCGCCGATTTAAAAAAATCTTTCTTCATTAGAAAAAAGTACTGATGCTAACATAATCTTTTTTTTACGTGAGCAAATGCGCCTGATCCATCCATACCCTCTCACCATAAGGTGAGGCGAGAGGATTATGTCCCGCTCTCCCGTACTTCGGGCCTAACCCACTTTTACGCGAGCGAAGCCTTGGCCGAAAGCTAGTTATTTATATTTGCTCTGTCAGTATTTCGATACACAACACTAACGGCGTCTACATACTGACGACCTAAGCCACTGTGGTGACGTTTACAGTAGCTGATGACTGGATTCCAAGATGTAGACAAACGATACCTACTCATCCTCCTGGTTAAATTTGCGAAATATTTCATTTCTACCGCTTCATGTACTATCCTGAAGTCATAGTGATGATCGGTGGATGAGACCTGTGGTTTATATAGTTCAAACCAGTGGTTTGGTCGAGACTCTACCAAATGCTCGGCCACAGCAGACTGTGTGCAATTAGTGCAATTAGTATTTTTGGTAAGCATATTTTGCTGTGCAATTAGTATTTTTGGTAAGTATATTTTGCTACGGGCGTGTATGAGGAATGTGATGAAAGTGAATGAAGCCAGAGAAGTGTGTCAGGATCGTAGCAAATGGAAATCCGTAGTCTCTGCCTACCCCTCTGGGAAACAGGCGTGAATCTATGTATGTATGTAATCTATGTATATTTTGCTGTGCAATTAGTATTTTTTGCTGTGCACAGAATGTTACTGCGCTGAGTAAAGATTCTAGAATCGACTTTTACCTTTTGCTCCAGAGGCTTACAATTTTGACCAAGATAGCCTTTTACTTGAATATCGAAGTGTGAAGATGTTCAGCGCATTACGATCACCCATCTATAATCTGATGTATTTGGTCATTTCCCGATCAGTGAGCCTTACTGTGTAGCAGCGCTTCATTAGTGATAATTACGTAATCGGTGATAATGGTAACATTTTCCACGACTCTCGTTCATTAGTACGTCCTATGGGAAATTCACATTTTCAACAGCAGATAGCTACCGGCTGTTTTGCTTAATGAACCATAATTTAATTCTAAAATAGTTCCGAAATTATTGTTGGTTAAATGTAAACAACATGTAACAAAATAGCGTGGCCATATTAAGATCGTGTGCGGAATTAATTAAAACTAAACTTAACTTTACTATAATATGCAAAAAAAATGAAATGAATAGATTTTTATTTTTGTACTATCATGACATGCATCATCAATTATTATAGAATGCGGGTATAACAAAAAGTAAATAAAAATATGGAAGTATAAAGAAATTTTAAAAACAAAATGTTTATGTGCAGATGCACGTCCCATCCGAAGGCACAAAAACAACGGTGATGCGCTCAGCATAATGCTGTGGCACTTGCATTGCTGCAAGCACTACATAGCGCTGATTTTCAGCGAACACCACAATTATTGACGTTTGGTCCGCCAATAGTGCACTGCAATATGTTTTAAAGATAAAAAAGTTTAACCACGAAGAGAATTTTATTTAAAATGTCTTCTTTAGTTTAAACCACGAATTTATACCGTAATTTAAACGTTAGGTATATATCGTTATGACACATCAGGTAAGGAACTTGTTAAAGTTTATGGTGTCACCTTGTATGCTTTTTACGTATCAATAAAGTTGATATATTTTTTTCAACAAAACATATTATGTCACATATAATAATATCATAAAACAAAACATTAATATGTTAGAAAAGTCACCGATGTGAGTCTAACTCGAGACGCAGAGGTCTCGAGTTAGCAGTCTTTCTTTTCCCATACTACCTCTTTACGTAGATAAACTTACTCCTGAACATATTCGAAGCGGTAGGCACTACTGTATTGCATCCACACTTTTCTTTAATGATATAAATTTGCATAATCTGTTTAAAGTAGCAATCGACTATCATTAACTAGAGTAAATATATTTTTCTTGGCATACGTATTAATTTAAATAAATCTTTACAAATAATTATTTTATATGATTTAAAATGACTTATTACTTTAGAAAAATAAGTCACCAAATGTTTTGTATGTAATTATATGTAGAGAGCGAATAAATCTACCGACCTAATTGCAATTATTTATTTCACGTTATAAATTATATAATATGTAACAAGCTACATATCGTTCTAACCCTATTTTATTCAGACTACTACAATATCAGCTCATATGTTGTGGATATCTGTTATAGTTTAGCGATTATCGTCTGTTCGCACATTGTTTTCACCTACTATATCAAAAGAATAATCACCTATTATGCTTGCACACCCAATAAATAATATTTATCGCAATCTGTTATATCTGGTGAAATATTTTTGGTAGGAATGTATTTTGGATGCGTGTTTTAGAGTTCGAAACAACTCTTATACAACAGTCTTGTCCGTCCGTCCGTCTGTCTGTTATACAACTTTCAATACTAGAACCGTAAGAGCTAGAAACTCGCGGTCAACACCATTCGACTCAGCATAGTCGATATACCCCCGAAATGACTATGACCTTTGACCTCTGACCTTGGTCACGTAGTATAACGTAACCTTTGTATATTACTTGAACCATGTTTTCAAACTCTAAGATTTACGGCAATTCATTGCCAATTCTCACTTGTTTTTTTATGGACAGACCACTGATGTGGGTTTATTTTTATGTTATGTAGTTAGACATAAGAAGTCAAATACGTATTTTATTAGACTATCACTGTCAATTGAATGTCATTTCATTTGAATTTGGACATGAAAAGAGCCGAAACCAAACAGAAGAAGAAAGAAATATCCCATTTCAATATTTTAGTTACAAACATTCTTATCCCTAAAATGTTGTGTTACAAATATTCCTAAACAGTAAACATTTATGTATTTTTTAAATATTTACAAGAAAATCATATCTCTAGCTCGAAATAATACAAGGCGATTGAAATACTCACGTACTGCTTAAGCGTAATTTCTACAGCGGAACACGCGCTTAAATCATAAAAATATAACGTGTAATTTCAGACGCATCGCAGTTTTATTGCCGAGTCTAAATAATTTTATTTCAGCAACAAAACGGAACAAAGACTTTTCTAAATGGTTATAATTAAAAAAGAATATCTTTTATTGGCATCTCGCTGATAATTTGGACTGGGAACACTTATGAGATTTCTTTGAAAAGCAGAACAATAGATAGTAATACGACAGATGTTAACGATATAACGATATAAGGTTATGTCCTCCGTTGGAAGAAAAGCTGCAGAAATGATTTGAGCATTAATATAGGAGACAATTAATTGGGCTACATTCGCCAGTAAATTAGCAACCTCGGCCCTCTTGGGACGGCACATTTGTCAAAGCAATCATCTTTTCATGGGAACTAGTGAGGGACTATCGCGAACGCACGATTCTGTAATCGCCCTATTAAGCAAAATTGCTGAGGCCTATCTCTCTTGCCAACAAAATTGGGTCGAGTCGCTATAATTGGGACTTTCTTTACCAAGTGCGGGGAATGCTTATAGATTTACCTTCTTCTTATTATTTATCTTTAAGGATAATTAATTAATTAAGTAAGTACAATAACATAAGTAATAGCCATTAAAAATGGCTTTACTTTCTCTTGATTTTAAGGAGACTTAACGTAAATATTGTTATTGGTTACGGAAGAAGGCAGAGTTTTATTCCCGTGCCTTGGCATGAACGTAAAGTGGTTGATCCTACGTCTGATCTCTCTAAGGTCTTGCCAGATTAGATACGGTTACATCGGAATATGAGAAATAAGGCATCTATATTTGTACACTCATTTCAGTCCTACAATATCTCCTTCGCAGTCTAGTCTCCTTAGACATAAGCTATTGTGGCCGTATTGCCATTGTGGGTCTGGTGACCATTATCCATTACAGTTTTGTTCTATTATAGGCAAATACATAGAAGCAACTTTAAAATACGATAAGAAACTGTCTCGTTACTGCTTTTAACTTGCTATTGACTGACGTTGACTACAGGTCTTATCTTTGTCACAGTGAGAAATAATTCATACTCTCAACAAAACAAATACAATAAAACAGGGCTGATTATTCTCCAGCACTAAAAGCTTGTACAATGAAATGCAGTTTTTCGAGGACAAGATGTTCTTGGCTTTCTTAGTTCCAAACGTATTTTATTTAAACTAGGATTTGGATAGTGTGGGTTCACTTTATAAACGTATTCTGTTATGGACAGTAAACAGTTTAAAAGAAACATTCTAAATTCGCATTTATTCCATGTCAAAATGAAACATGAAATCTGGAAATATACTTTTACGTTGCTGAAATATATGTAATTAGCTTTTGCGCATGGCTCCGCCCGCCTAGTACCTATATGTACACCTACATATTATTATATCAATAAAAAGTAGCCTATGTCTTTTCCCAGGTTTTAAACTACCTGTGTATTAAATTTTATCCAAATCGGTTAAGTGGTTTAGCCATGAAGATGTAACAGACACACAGACAGACAGAGTTACTTTAGAATTTGTAATATTAGAATTGGTACTCTTTCGACAGTAAGGCATTAGAATAATAAAATGTGTGGATAATCATATTTTGTCAATATTATAGTAGCATTCTTGTTACTTTTCAACATCTCAACCACTATAGGTTTTAAAAAATATATATTAATACCAGATTTTGCCCGCGGTTTCTCTCGCGTAAATGTAGGTTAAGTTAGGTTAGTAACAGTACTTTTATCTAGATTAAAGGTACTCTATGTCCTTTTCTGTTATCCTGAATTGGTGTTTGCGAAATTTCATGATGATCGGTCGTGTAGTTAATGCGTGAAAGCGTAACAAACAAACTCACATTCGCATTTATGATAGGTATTAGGTATATTATATTATTATTTGGAATATCTAAAGTACTCTTTTCTCGCGAACGACGTTAACCAATGTACCATACCATGTTGGTAATAAATACATTTCTGTCAAAAACCAAAATTTTCTAGAAAATGTAGGCATGACATTTATTCTACTACAAACTATTTGTAAGAAAATTCTTATTTTCACAGATGTCTCTGGAAATTTTAGATCTTTTCAATGGAATTTACTTTATAGCATGCATTGATAAATTACTTAAACGCAAGGGGAATACCAATAAGACGTAGGACTAATATTTAATTCAAGTTTTAATTCTTAAATATCTTTGAATATTTGCTAAGGAGTGAGCTCTTTCTCAGCGTAATAATATTATACACATGTAATATTTTATTACACGGTCGTTATTGAATTTTATAGATGTAAGTTTAAAGTACCTTGTTATAAGTTATCGTTGCTCATACTATGTATGTTATATTGCACACATTCAGCAAAGTAATAGAAGTCGCGAGCAAAAACTAGTAATATTATAAATGCGAATGTGAGTTTGTTTGTTACGCTTTAACGCCTTAACTATTCAATCGATCATCATGAAATTTCGCAAACACGTTGTCAGTGACCAGAAAAGGACATAAGGTACTTTCATAAAAAAAGGTACTGTTACTGCCTAAACCTATCCTACATTTACGCGATCAAAGCTGCGGGCAAAATCTAGTCTATAATAGGTTTTTATTGCAAAAAAATCGAATGTTATAGTATTGGAATTTTTTGCAAATATTTTGGCGAAACCTCAATACAAGCCGATATATTATAGAAATAACTGGATATTTGATAGTTTATGTAGTGCCAATCGCACAACACTGGAAGGCTGCGGTGAGCGCCACTTCCGACATGACAGGTGGCTCAATCTGACGCTACTCTCAAGACATGTTACATGTTTAGGTTTATTGATTATATGGTTACACAACATTACACTTCCTTATTTATCATATCGCCAATTAGGTACACGCTAGATTGCGCGGGGTAGTGCTTTACATTATAGTAGTAGTTTACATTAATAACTTTCTTCTCCTAAACTTGTTTGTCCGAAAATCAATATCCATAACACGTTTGCCATAAACTTCAGTAATCATAATGTTCAAAAATTATAAATTTTGTTTTACATAATTATTTTTACTTCTAAAAGTATTCTGTCATAATATCGAGTATAATTGAATCTCCTAATTTTGCATGAAATAAAGTCATATGTCCTAAGTATCGTATTATATAATGTGTATTATTCCGAATGTTCATTTATAATATTATTTATTTATATATAAATAAATAATACAATTGTTAGTCGTAAAACATTTACTAAATGAATAAGGTTTATTTAGCTTTTAGTGACAGAAACGAATCGCTGTAAATCCGACTCCACGCAGTCTTGTCTGCCCTACCCCTAGAGTGTAATTTAGAATCGCGTAGGGGCGAGGCAGCCCGTGGGCTGAGGAGCATGAGCCTGTGAGCGAGCCCCCGCAGCTGAAGCTGGCCGGCCTAGCCAGGCAGCAAGCCGAAGCTGCGGTGGTGAGCAAAAGCTGTCTGCGACGATTAGCACGCGTGGGAGCGCCGGAGACCCGCAGCGCCGGAGCCGTGACAAAAGCCATATTGCATTTGCATCTAACTTTGTAAAACTAATTTGTTTTAAAACAAGATAAATAAACATTAAATAATTTGAATTTAGGACTTATAACTTTTATTGAAAACGATTTTAAATATTTTGTATATTATTGATTGTAATATTTATGACAAACAAATTTAGGGCATATTGTATTTAGGGATTTTAATTTTATGACAGGTGATATTATGTGATGTTCGGGCAAGTTATCATTCGGACAAATGATGATTAGGACGAAAAATTATGGCACTTTAGATTATGGATAAAAAAGTTAGGGAACACAATAGAGAGCCATTAATAACACATTGTCTCTGGCCGCCGGTGTCGCTGCCACTCAAAAGGTTAAGCAAATATTCTCACATTAGTACAGTATCGTTAAACCTGTCGCCTCTAGACGATATCATATTTTAGATCTCCTTACTTGAATCATTGATTTAACATAATTAATATTGGTTTAGCTAATCACTTAGCATAAATTATGTTGTTGTTATATACCTGAATATTAATGTACTTAATCATTTATTTATTTTACAAGGTACATAGAAATCTTCAATTAATATAGTATTCCAGAAAAGTATACAAAAACATGGCCTACAATGTCATTTGTGGTATTTAAACTGTATATTAAAGACTCATTCCGTATTATATAAAAAGTAGGCGTTCTCGTCTTACCAGATTTGGTTTAAAATTAGATTTTGAAAATAAATACTAAGTTTTTACCTTTGGACATCACAAAAAGATAACGATATTTTAAGTTAAGCCAGAAGGCACTGATTCCTTACATCGATTGTCTCCTGACAAAGATAGTTTATGATAGCCGAAGGGAACCAGTGTGCTGTCTTAAGCACGAAGGCGTTGTGACATTTAAAGTTAAGTACTTTATAATAGTTTTATCGCGGTTTATTCGCGGAAAATCTTTTCTATTTTACAGTTATTAAACGCTATTTGCTATTTTTCTTTTCTTACTATTCTTTATACTTCTTTCTTAAAAGAAAGCACACTACTATGCGTAATTCTAATGTCACCGGGGACTTTACAAACATTCAATCTACGGCCACAAAGAACACCTAGACTCGGAACAACCATTTGTGGATCAACAATTTCTTGTCTCGCGAGTGAATCGAGCATAGCAGGCACTAGGCGCATTGACAAGGCGACGATTTAAACCACTACGCCATTTGTCCATATTTACCTCGGTGGTTTAGCAAAATTAATATTGGTCGGTTAGTCGGGCGACTATGACTAGTAGTTTAATTTTAATGTGTAACATTTAGATAAACATAATCCAGTACGCAGTCACCACAACCACGGATACCTCATGATATGGTAATAACTTTAATACAAAAAATAAATCAAAAATAACTTCAGAAGCGGCACAGCGTCTGTGTATGACAGACATTAAGATACGATTTTATAAACATTGAATATTGTAAAAATACAAACATTAAACGAACACGGATATACTCGTATGTCCCGGAAAGGGGAGAGGATACAACCGCCTTAAGCTATTGATATTTTTATTTTGACCAAACATAAAAGTACTTTTCGAACGTACAGAAACACATGTAAAGACATACTTTCATGTTTCTTTGGATCTTATTTCTGTCGTGTCTTATGTCATACAAGCTACATGTATCTACTGTCATTCACCTTAGTTATTTTGATGTTACACAATACAAAATATTTATAAATTATAATTTTTGTATGAATAAAGCGATCCTAGTGTCCTGGCTGTCTTATTATTGACAAGTGTATATAGATATTTAGTCTGAGCTGAGATTGTAGAATATCAGCTTTTCGACAGAGCAGTCGTTCTATTCAAAAGCTGACATTATAGAGAAAGCAGACGCTTTTGACCCTAATAGTCCAAAGGGATAGCAATATTCAGAATATCGACGTGAAATAGCAGTATTCCTACTTTTGTTTTTCGTTCGGTGAGTGAGAGTGCCGGAGGCTCAATCACCCTCTTCTCGCTCCTTCTCCTTCCCACTTCCTTTTTCCCCTCTTTCTATCTTAAAGGGTCGGCAATGCGCAAGTGATACCTCTAGTGTTACAGGCGTCTATAGGTTACGGTGACCACTTACCATAAGGCGGGCCAGTATACTTGTTTGCCACCTAAGATGTATAAAAAAAGCGGGTTGCACTCCGGGAGTGCCGGCAGAAGTGAAAACTTGAATATTAACGTTGTGCATTTTTGATATTTTGGAATGGTTAGGGAATAATTTTGCACGAATTGCTTTAATTATCAGTATAAAAGTACTATCATTTATGTGGTAAAATACAATGTTCATTTATTGCGCTATCGTACACAAACATGACAATTCTCCCTCCGTCTTACGAATTTTCGATCAGGTCACGTGTCCTGACGCGAGTTTAACATTTTTTATCCATCACAAAAAAAGTACACAACGCCGCTAAAGAAGTTTTCTCTTCAAAAAAAGTATTCAAACACAAAGCAGAATATAGTCAAAACTATACATACACTGTATACCACGAAAGCTACATATTGCCAAATATATTTTTAATTAAATTTTCTATCACTAAAGTCCAAATATAGATAGGTATGCCATTTTTCTAACTTGTTTTATTTGGTAAGCAACAAACCCGTTATAAAATCATTTAGATATACTTTCGGACTATATTCGTCCTTTAACAAACAGAGATGACAAGACACAGAAACAGAGGTCTTTATATATTGTCTCTAGCTAATAGAACGCTGCATTTGTTTTACTGAACATATTACGTGTGATCCTAATTATCAATATCCATGACGAAGACCCTATGCATTACTGATACATTTTTATGTGATTACTAGATGTTCCCGCGGTTTCACCCGCGTTTATCGTTACTGACCCGTAGATCGTAGCGTGATGTTATATAGCCTATAGCCTTCCTCGATAAATAGGCTATCTAACACTAAAATAATTTTTCAAATCAAACCAGTAGTTCCTGAGATTAGCGCGTTCAAACAAACAAACTCTTCACCTTTATAATATTAGTATAGATAATTATGGCTCCCTCGAACGAATTGTTACTTAAATACCCAAAATAAACATGTGGCAGTAGAGCTGGCCTGTGGAGATGTAGGGGTATCTGTAGAGGAGCTTAGGTGTCGGGCAATTATAATTATGAATTGAATCCGTAGCCTAACAATCGCACGCTAAAATAAGCGCAAACGTAGCAATCAGTATAAATTATCGTCATTTGTCTTCAGTTGTTCAAAGCTTTGTCTCTCTTGCATCGATATCTCTAACGGTAATCCATTGTAAAATAATAATTGACAGGGGGACCCTCTATCCCTTGCTTTGTCATCCCAAACGCCTGCAACTGAAGGAGGCCCGTCCTGTAAGCATTTAGCTGAAAACTAGCACATGTACAGTATCATCACAAGCCTACATCTGCCTATTTTTAGGGACCAGTACCAAAAACGTGGCAACAGGGGTACATAATGTAATACACCGTCTGTCTGTTTATCTTCAATTTTACTACAAAACCAGCAAACATTTTCACAGATTTTATTTTGCAATATCGTAAAAACTGATAGACATGCAAGTTCCAAATGTAAAGCAATAAGTAAATGTAAATTCAAAAGAGAAACAACAAATTACAATAACTAGACAAACATGACCTGTAATGTGTGATGTGGTAGAGTTTTAACAAATATAGACACAAAGAATACCCAAAATCAAGGAAAGTAGCAATGTGCTACGCATATTTTATTTCCCATTTTATCGCTTTCCGTTATTATTATGGAGATCTGACCCTACTATAGCGCAGTAGAGAGATCATTCTATAAGAGACATGTTCCGCACTAGGAATAAACCCTGTATCAAAGAGAATTTTATAAATTAAATCAACAGACGCAGAAAACAACTATTTGTGGACCTCCCCTATTTTTGTATCATGTACGGATCCAACTTACAAAACCTACAATGTACTACAATGTATGGTATACTATCAATGGAGAGGCGCCTATTAAACCATCGTCATTAATATTATTACATCAGCTCCATTATTTCCCGTCGAATTAGATGAATAAAAAATTACAACAAATCCTTATTTGCCTGGCGGTCAACGTGTAACAATTAATAATGTTCTCCGTAAACCCACAAAGCCATAAAACGGTATTAAATCTACCAAACGTTTATTAAGTAAAGAACTCGGGTAATTATGATTCATTCATTCAACGAATAAAACAGTGAATGAAAATCTTTCTTCGAAAACATTATATCTTATATTCTGCGTATCAGGTTAAGGTTTTCCGAGAATCTTATTTTATTACAATCATATTTTAGAGATACGTAGATGAAAAGAAAACTGTATCATAAAAACATCCTGTTTAAAAAAGGTTAACTATGCATTCAACTGCTATAATTTAAAGTTTAATTATAATGAATACTAAGACCGAATGTGTAGATTATCTTGGAAACTACCGATTGAAATTGCTCCTTGAGAATGTTTTATTATTAACTTTATAGATGCCAACTTAGCTATAGAGACCTGGGAGGCCTCAGAGTTACTAAATAGCATTGATGCCTGGTGTTGGGTAGCTAAAGATTATGCTATTACAACATTTCTAATTTGCTAACTAGAATAAAAGTTTCAAGCTGCTCATTTCATGTGATATGTATAATAACACTATTCGGAGTCGTCAATAAATGATGTTGCCTTAAACGTTAGCTTTTTTAAAGAATTAATAAGCAAATATATTCTCTCACACACGCATAGCCAGGAGCGTTCAGAAGTTTTGGATCATATCGGGCTATATTCGGCTGAATGTAATCTGACTTGATTCGAACACATTCTGCGTACGCGTCGGTATGTAAGTGCTTCCGTTTTGGGCCATTTGAACTAACTATCAGTTCTTTTTAATTTAAGTTCCAATAACAGCAGTCTTTCGAAAGTGTTTATTCGTTTTCATGTAGCTTAAATAATACAAAATATTGTCTTACGTTTCGGCGATTGTTATCCATTGTAATTAAACTATTCATTGAAATTAAAGTAGTTTAATTTCAATTAAATAATACAATTTAGAAATACTAATACCGATACAGACAAAGATTCAAATGTTGTAATTATATGGTTACCAGGTGCTTTTGCGTGGAATTGCAATATTTATAAAATTGTGATTTACCAAAATAACGGCTTCAAAATTCTCACATAATTTTACTAAAGCTGATTCCTTTTAAACATCTGGGCAGCTTCACCAAATACAGCTAAAATCGGTTAATTATTAACTTTTATATTAAAATAGCCGCAATCAAATCCACAGCCACAGACTAATAGATAGGCAAACAGACGTAGGCGTAACTTAAAACATCCCTAGTCTTTCATAGTGGAACACACAACAAATCCACTCAGAGTTAAAATTCTTTATAGCTATACTTATCTGTTCTTCAATCAAAATATGTGTTTGACAATATCTCAAGAAAAAGAAACAAAGTGTACCAGCATCGATAACAAATAAGATTGGTACAGAACCCAGTCGTGGGCATGAACAACACAGTCTAGCTGAACTTCATAAATTATGTCTGTTCTTTGAAATAGAGTTGACGTATAAAATAGAGTAGCGTAAAAAGCTTTAAGTCTATTTTATACAAGTTTTCAATCTCGTGCGAGCACACTCTCATATTCTTAATACATGTATGTACGTATTGAAATATTCATCAAATATTACAGACTAAGATAACATTCTGAATTAAACTTGAGTCTGCGTGTTTCTTAGGTACTATTATGTACAACTTCAATAACATGAGCAAAGTGCCTGTGGAATGATGAAAAGCTATTTTTATAACAATACTTTCCAACATGGCCACTGTTCATATACCTAAAGCTAGGTTGACATTTTTAACATCCACTATTTCTTCTTTTGACCTATTGTTGCGGACCACCATAGTCCAATCGAGTGATTACTCAGAATTGCTTGGCAAAGAAAATTCAAAATCATTTCTGAAATGTCTTACTTGCGATAAAGAATTTAAAAGGTAATAAATAAAGGTGTCATATTTTGGGGTAACTCGACAGACTGGTCTCTTGCATTTAAATCCCAAAAAGCATTAGAGCAGTATTTAATCTAAAACAAACAAACTCTTGCGTGCCGTTTTCCAAAAAACATAATCTTATGACATTCCCTTGTATGTACATCCAAGAGTGTGCTATTATCACAAAACAGAATATGGAGTTGTTTGAAAAAAGAAAAAGATCTCGTCATATCGGCAAATTGTGCATAGTCAGTAGTAAAACTACCTTAAAGCATGAGAGCATATTCTGTAAGGCCTCAATTATTTATAATAAGTTACCAACCAGTATACGTAATATACATAATATATGTCTATTCAAAAAAGACCTACTGGCAATGTTACATAAAAAATGTTATTATTCTTTGTGCGAGTTTTTGGATGATAAGTTTACAGTTAGTAGAAAACATTTCAGTAGGGTAAATATTGTACAGCATGTAGCATAAAAATATTGTAAAACATTTCTCATAAATTATATTACGAGTATCTGTAAATTATAATATGTAATCTTTCTGACTACAGCGATGATGTGTTAAAACTTTATTTTTAACTTTATGCATGATACCTATATAAAATTATAACATAAAATTTGCATGCCGAAATTGGCTAAATGTGGCAAGGATACATATATACATAATATTGATGTAATGTAATTAATATACCCATGTTCTGCAAATAAATAAATCAATCAATCAATAATAAATATCTATTGATTGACTTTTAAAGACTTTATCGCCAGTAAGACCCGTTACTTAGCATTATATTAAGGACGTGTACAAATCGCGGTAGTCTAAAAATATTTATTGGTGGACGAATGGTTGTGATATCGGACTTCAGAGTTCATCATTTTGATCCGCAACTATCACTCAGTTTTGAAATCAATACAAAATATTGCAAGTCTCTCTTCACGATTTTTTATTACTATTGATTGCCGCTAGTACCGCCAAATACGATTCAATAAATCTTATATAAACAGCAAGTCTTGACATTATTGACAAGACGTATTGACTGTCTCATGCATCGTTAGTCCCTTGGCATCTGCTGCGCTTATGTCTGCGGCTACTACTTACCGCGATCTCGGATTCGGACTCTTGGATCCCTTTGATGCAAAATATTCTTATATTTAATAATTAATTATTTCTTAATAATATTCTACCACATACACACAACACCATCTAGCCCAAACTAAGCAGAGCTTGTATTATGAGTACTAGACAATGGATAAACATACATATTATATACTTTTTTTGTGTAAATACATACGTATATACATAGAAACGCCCAGACCAAGACAAACATCCATGTTCATGCACACAAATGTTTGTCTTGTGCGGGAATCGAACCCGCTTCCTCAAGCGTGGAAGTCGGTTACACTAACCACTACGCCATCGAGGCCGACAAGTTATGTTAGATTAGAAAATTTAACAAAACAAATTCTGGAAATGTGCTTCTTACAGACAGTAATGATATATCTTCTATAACGTAAGACCTAAATTGCCGTTATAAGGAAAAAAGTTGTATCTGCAAAAAATAAATGTTTTTTTAATACTGGCGTCTTTTTTTACTGATTCCAAATGTAAAAAGCTCAATTTCGAAAAATATGTTAGATACGTTTTTTTCCTTATGACGGCAGTAGACTAAGCTGGCGAAATGTCGGTGTGTGATACTGCTCTGCTTACCTCATCAGTGGTACAGTCAGCGTCATAGCTCGATAAACATTGCCGAAATTTAATAGTCCTTTATCATACAAAATCATGGTTATTCCTCATCTTTTAATGCAGTAATAGATAAATAATACTTATTGATTCGAATTAGGCGTTACTTGACGGAAATCCATTGTAATAAAACTATTGCAACAGAAAAAGATTGACATTACCGAACTCCTCTGGATGGGGACAGCCACGTCGTGGGAGCCGGGCGTACTCTAACTTGCAGTATTCCGCTTCGAACACAAAATATGAGTCGACACGTGTTTCGCCTCAGCGCTAGGCACCTTCAGGACCGTTTGGCAACGAATGAGTCTGAAAAATAATACTTATTTTAATCCCAATACATGTTTTTTTTTCAAAAAGGCAATTCCTACGTTAGTAATAATTCCTGTATCGCGAGGACCTTTACAAACATTCAAACGACGGACACAAAGTACACCCAGACTCGAAACAACCATTTGTGGATCACACAAACATTTTTTATATAGAAATAATAAGTGAATTTTAATTTGTAGACTAATGTTACAATATTGTTTAATGCTCAACTAATTATACAGTTGACTATAATACCCAGGCGTCTACACATCTATATGTATGTTTTTTACGATATTATTTTACGATAATCGTAAAGATAATTCTTGTATTATAAATGCGAAACTATAATATTGTTTGCATTTTTTCATTTCGATAAGAGCAACATCATTTTTATAATAGAACCTCATTTTTCACTCTATACACAACATTTTTCGCCCGTATTTGATGACTGATATACGACAATACATCAGTCTGAACAATTTTAAATCGATAAAATATATTGAACTAAATTTTGCCCGCGGCTTCGCTTGGTTTAATTTTGACGCTGTCTATAAATATCTATGCCTCGAGAGCAGTAGGTACCTTTTCTGGATTAAAGGTGCTCTATGTCCTTTTCTGTATTATAAACAAAACTTAGCTGTACTAAAAATATAACAGCTGAATTAGATTTTGCCCGCGGCTTCGCCGACGTAAATGTAGCCTATGCTAGGTTAGATTAGTAACTATACTTTCTCCTGGTTGAAATGTTTGAAACCCTGTGTCCTTCTCTGTACCCCTGACAAACGTGTATGTGAAATTTCATGCTAATCGGACAAGTAGTTAAGGCGTGAAAGCGTAACGAACAAATAAACACACATTCGCATTTATAATATTAGTTAGGATGTTTTATTGAGACAAATATAGTGATATTTATATATACATGCATAGTCTTGTACGTATATCGCTAAAATAATAGCAGCGATGTATTATACCAACATTTCGCTAGTCATGGTTTTAGGTATCACGTAGAAGGGTGTAATAGCCTATTGTCATATATTGGGAATAGTTCTAGACATCGTAGCACTTCTGAAAATTTCTTGATAGAATAACCCAACAAATAACAATTTGCCCGATCCAGAAATCGTAGCAGAGCCCATAGCACGAGCCATGCACAAATTGGCTATTATTCTGGTAGGTAACGGATACACGACAATATTGCCTCAAAAATTAAGCAGCAGGTTACTTAACAGTGCTGTCTACATTACTATTATTGGGACTTAAATTATTCTGGTACGTGACGTCACACGACAATATTGGCACAATAATAATTGAACAGCAGGTCACTTAGCAGTGCTGTCTACATTACTATCATTAAAACTTAACTGTTTTTGGCACAATAAAAACGTGTCTGTCCCTTCAAAGTAAGACCGCACTAAACGGAGCTACACCACAACAGAGCGACCTATGCCGGCACGTTTCTCTTATGTAGTATACCTAATTCTACTAATGTCCTACATCTAATTTCGTGTGTATTTAAAGTTATATCGCTTGGTGGCTGCCCGTATCCGTTGTTTCAATTCCTAACATGACGGTTGATGTTTTTGTTAATTTAAGACAAACCATAGTGGCCAATGAATTCGAATCGGCCATTCAAAAAGTATTAATGATATGTCTTGTATGAAAACCACAACGTTACCGGTAAAACACCTATTATTATAAACGTGACAGTTAGTTTGTGTGATGTTTAGAAATTTGGATGTTTGTAACAAACACGTGTAAATCATATAATATATTTTGATGAATTTTTGCACACAAATCGATCATTTTCTGGATATTACTATGCTGGTATGTCTTAACAAGGAATCGACGTGGATGAAGCCACTGGGTTAAAATGCTCGTAAATAAGCTTATCTCTTCATCATCCATCTTTCGGTATGTCCCCTAGTCAACGGCAGGCTTAGGCCGGCACGACCACAATACGACCAATATGCGGCTAGCCAAATGGCTGATCACAAGTACTGACGACCCGGACACCCACAGCTGTGACCGTGGTCATGGTCGCAGTCGCATCAGTGCGCGTTGCTGTTTCGCTGTCGCGTAGTGCGACTACAATTCGATTTAAATTACATTCGTTTCACGTTGTGTCAATATGTCACAATATGCAAAATTTATATTTTTCTACCGTCTCGCCTGGGAAGATTACTTACAGATTTCTCGTAAGTTCACTTATCCTTTGGTCAACTGAATTTTATCAGACTGTACGAATGGTGTAAAAGTTTAAGTGGTTGCCACGTCTATTTGTACCTATGTAGCATACATATATATAGCGAATGTTTCTAAAGTCCGCCCGCGAAACAAAAATGTTTCCAATAGTAGGAAGTAAGTAAAATTACTCCTAGGGAGTAATTTAAAAGTAAAAATAAGATTTTAAACGTTGCTTCCATTTAAAGATGGACTCTAAATTACTAAACTTTAAAAACTGTATCAAATTCTGTTATGTAATATAATTTATACGGACTGCTGAAAGAAACAAGTAGACAGACATAACATTCTAAAATTTAACCCAACAAAATTAAGAAAACACAATTTTTTTAATTTCTTAGTTGTCTAGATAAATACAAGATTTAGAAAGTTGTAAGTATAGGTAGTAAATGTTATACAAGATAATATGTAATGTAATTATGTATTTTTCATTGGTCACGTTTTTGTAACGGGCTGCGGGCTGTCCAAAGGCATGTCGAATTGCGTCGCGTAATAACGTGTTATCGAAGAGATCTTATTATCGACCATTGCATGCTCCTTTCTACATTTGCCTTACTACTTAGTACAGTTACTGGAGCCACGCTTTCCTATCATGGTGGTTTACACAACACGTGAACAACTCAAATAAGTTTCTTGTCACTAGTTACCCGCACCGTGTACACGAGTAGTTAATGCCGCTACGTTATAACTACAGCATTGCAATTTTAATTTATGACACCCTTTTTAAGCGTAAAACTGTCTTCATAGATGTACGCGCACTAGGATTCTAAAATTATGTCACGGGGGCTTAAGAAATATACAATCAAATGTCACAAATTACACTCAGTTAATCATTTGTGGATCACACAAGCAATTTACCTGCGTGGGATTAGAACCCACATCTCAGCAACGCCAGCAGCGAGACGACCGCTTGCCCGATGCGCTATCCACGAAATCAAGTTTTAAAGGCAATATTTCAAAAACAGTAATTTGCTTTAGCCAAGCAACAATTTGTTATGTCGAATGTTTGCTGAGTCGCAAGAGCGTAGCCAAAACCATTTGGCGCCGTTAATTTGCTGACAGTCTGACAACGAAGAATAAATAGGTCACTCCATTCAAGTTTCGCTACTTAAATACTTATAGGATAAAACTAAAATAATTATAATGAAGGAAATATATGAGCAATAAAATTTAATTAAGAAACATTAGCAATGATGAATCGGTGCCTGCTTCGGACATTAGCGTAATTATATTGTGATTTGAGAATAATCGTTTGATAAATGGTCGTAATTTAGCTCTCAGGATATTGTTTGCAAAGTTTATTTCCGATAGACGCAGCGGCGTGGGTAATAACGGTCAACCTTTGTTTTGACTGCAATTTGTCTTAGTGGTGAGACCGTTAAACTGACAGTGAAGGTTCGGGTTCAATCCTACACGTGCTGTTAATTTTTAATGCTATATGTATATTATCATTCGGTTTCACCGGAACTTTTCTTGCCTATAATTATAGCCCATTACATCTGATGGTTTGAGTATGATCGTTAATATACTATATGCACGAGTGAGCTTCAGCTACGCTGCATCTCATATTAGTACATTATGTTCATTTTGTTCTTCGATATTCTGCTATAATTATAAATGTATTTTTCTGATTTCCTATTTTCTTCTTTCTTTAATAATAAAATAAAACAGCTTTATCTAATATAAACAATTATAAGACATGTCTTTATCATAAAAAAAGTTAACTCACACTCATTGCGCGTTGATAGTAGCGAAAAGGCTTATGCCACGCACAAATAACTTCTTTGCACCTGATAAGTATCTCTCTCTATAAAACACAAATGTGATTTCCACAAAAATAATAATTTAAATTTTCTTGTGACGTAAATTTGATGTATCATGTTGCATAACAAGAAACGCCGCGCGCCGTAGAGCAAAAAATATAATCAAGTTGTAAACATTTGTTTTCAACCATGCATTTGCATGGTGTACTGTATAAACATTTTAATTGGTGTTGTTGACCTCGGATTCAGTATGTGTCTATACCACTGCTCCACTACTTTAACCGGAAATGATTTATACACATAATAAATAAAATTAAACGTTTTACACTTAGCAGCTAGATTTATCTATCGTGTGAGAAAACTGAAGGTCACGTGTGAAAACATATAATTAATCACTTGTAAATTATATTATAATTTGTACACCATATTATGTTGTAGGACATAGCGTACTTATAACATAGCCGTAAGAATTGTATACTAACCTATATTCCACAAATAAATGATAACGATGACTTTGTTTACATACAAGTCACAATACAATAATAGTCTAATGAGCAGATCGTTATAAAGCCACTCAGACTTCTCTAATTCGATCCGCATTTATAATTTTTGAAAACTATGTGCGTATTAAATAGTTGTCGCTCACTTTAATGACGAACAAAACATAGTCAGGAAACTTACATAGGTATATAAACTGAAAATCCTGACAATCTGTGATATTTTAAAATATATGTGAAGTCTGCACTAAGGCACCATAGTTGATTATGTCGTAACTCTTCGCATACTGAGAAGAGGCTCGTATCACATAATGTACATTAGTACTAGGTACGTAGCCCTACCTAGCAATGCGTCACTTTATTTAAAGAACACACACTGGCTTTCAACCCTTTATTTCAGTTAACTATCCACAGCTGGCTCCCTTTACTGAGAAATAATCTTAAAATGAAACGGAATAGTAATGATGCTTTACTCGGCTTCCAATTCGTCATACGCATTGTGTGAAAGAAGCCTTTTTCATTTTGACTTAATGTTTAAATAAATAACAAAGTTAATGTGCTTAGTAGTTTAGAATCAATGTATATAGAATAAAACCAAAATGCATTATTCCTAAATTATAAGGCGAAGATTATATTTAAATTATCTCCTGATATTATTAAATTATTTGAGGCTTGGACAGGTACGTGTTTTCTTCCATAGGATGAGACACTTATCTTTCGCACCGCGAATTTGTTACGCGCAAAGTAGAGACCAAAAGCTAGTTAAATTACAAAAACCGTACCCATAAGGTAATTCTTTCGACGAAGTTGTTGGCGTGGGATTGGCTTTGAGAAAAGTTAAGCTGGCAAAGTAATTTCGTTCTTTATTATTTTTCACAGCACCCCACAGGGAGACCCTTTGTGTAAAATAAGCGTTACGGTAACAAACCGATTTTTAATTTAGTCCCTTTTTTAAAAGCTTTACTAATTATTAGCTCTTATAACGCTTCTGCAAATAATTATTTACTAATAAAGTTCTTTCTGTAAGTTATAAAATGTTTTGGCTTAATGAAATATTGTTAAAGATAAATTATAAAGCAAAACTTTGTCGTGCCTTTTTCTCATTTCTACTCGTAGTCACTTTCCGCATTTCTATTTTTGGTAACTCGTTAGATTGGTCACCTTTTCAGTTAAGATTCGAGAGTGTGGCTCAAGTTTAAGATTTTCAAATTGGAACAAGAATGACCTTGACATTTTTTGTGACTATTCTGAGTGGCATCACGATACGACTAAGTATCCGGTGGATAACAGCAGGAAAGCTATCTGAAATATTGCCGGCGGTGTTTAAAAAAACTGACTGCTAGGTACATTTATACATCCATAAATGTAACTGTCGGTAGTTTCACGATTATATTGCCCCAGTTATATCTGCAAAATCCTTTGGGACATTATCGTTTCAGTTTCACAAACAATTATTTGTCACTTTGTGACCACGGTTTTCAATTCAGTTAATTTGTCTATGTGAACGTGTAGTAACTAGTAGCGATGTCCAAATTTGCATTCGAATCATCTTCGATTGTTTTAATCGCTATATACGTATATGTACACTGTACGTGCGCTTCGTTTTCGACTATATAGAATAGGTATTACTAGAATGTCATCTCTGTATTCTAATAGTTACTCTGTATTCTAGTAGTACATATATGTATAATATACAACGTGTCCTTATTCTTTGGACTTCTCAAGAGGGCATATGTAGACAAACAACCATCTTAATTAGTTATCAAATAAATTTAATTCGAATTAATTTTAAACTATTAGGTAGCGAACGAATTGCCAACAAAAATGAATGTCACATTGAGTAACATAACATAATTATATTGTACACCGCTCTCCGTTGTCGTCTTACTCCTCCGAATCAAATTTAAAAGTGTGAGCTTTGCATTTCTACAACACATTACGTAAATCAAGAGTTTTCTATATACTCAGCAGTTAAAATGGAATTTCCAAACAACAAAATTGCTTTTGTTCTACTATAATCATCAAAAAAACAATAATAATTATCTCACACATATTTCACACTATGAAAACCGACCATACCATAAAGTTAGAACTTTTCAATGTGTTTCCATTCAAATGCTTACATTGCAGTCAATCGCACTATTCAAAACATTCTTGACAAAGTAAATATTATAGATCAGGTATAAAGTCATGTTTAAAAATAAATAACATTTACATAGAAAATAGCTTTTTATAAGACAGAGAACGCTCCTAATGCGCAGATACCAATGATAAAATAGTAATACTATTATAATTTTCTTTAAAAATGGAGTCATAATAATTAAGCTGTTATATTTTAACACCATTAATCTAATAAATGGTTAGTCATAGATAACAGATAACATGAACAGAGTCGGCTGACTTAATTATATTTTTATCTGATTTAACCGTCTTAATTATAGCAGCGGAGGAATGTTTATTGTGAATGTATTTGTAATGAAATATAAGGTTATTACATTTTATGTTGGATTCACTAATGATTATTAATACTGTTATTTTTGTTCCAGAACGAAATATCCTCTACTCTGGACTCTGAATGCACAATGCTATTGAAATGACGTCGCAACAATATGGGCGTTATCACTCTACTGTCTCGCCTGAAATGCGGCGTATATGCATTTCTCATCGTTATACATATTCAAATTCTACAAGGAGAAGAGCAATCTCAATGTCCAAGCCTAGCAGAGAACCCAATTTGTCCATGTTATAATTTTAAAGAAGGTAAGTAAAGTACTTTAACTCACTTCGGAATACCAATCGAAATTGAATCGTGCGTTTAATAGATATATTTCTTCCAGGATTATTTTTGGAATGTCCCAGCGCGACGCCAGGCGTTGTAAAAAATGTGCTGTCCAAAATAAGAGGAACCATCCAATCGCTATCGATATATGATTTAGAAAGCTCAACTACAGAATTAAAGCCAGATATATTTCCGTCAAAAATAAAGATAATCAATTTACAGATCTCACAATCAGGAATTAACAGAATAAGCTCTAACGCCTTCACGTCGCTACGTGACTCGTTAGGATCTTTGAGCATAATTTCCAGTAAATTAAGCAAAATTCCGCATGAATCATTCTTGGAACTCTACAACATTGAGGCACTTGATTTACAGCTCAACGACATCAAAGATGTTCAAGCAAACACTTTCAGAAATCTTAAGTTAAAGAAAATCAATTTAAAGGGAAATAAAATAGCCAACATCTCAGAAAATGCTTTTTACAACTTAGAAGAATCTTTGACAGAACTGGATATGAGTGAAAATTTTCTAAATGTTTTTCCTTTAAAGTCTCTGGGAAAATTAAATAAACTCAGCAACTTAAGATTGGCGTGGAACAAAATAAACTCAATACCAGATGATACAATCGCTGCAGTTCCAAACTTGTTAACGTTAGACTTAAATTCTAATTCGTTTACAAAAATCGATAAGAATTGGTTTCGATGTATGCCTAAAATTAAAACATTAACTTTTTTTAGTAATCAAATTCAACAAATAGACGAAGAAGCATTTTCTTATCTTGAAAAATTGGAAACTGTAGACTTGAGTCGAAATAAAATAATAATGCTTGCGAAAAACGTATTTCAGAAGAATCGCAATATTCGCACAATAGACCTGAGTCATAACCACCTCCATCATATCAACGGCGTGTTTTCGAACCTCCATAAACTATCAGAAATATTTTTATCAGAGAATAATATTCTGGAAATATCAGACGATGCTTTCGATAACGCTTCTGGATTGACTGTTCTTAATTTAGAACATAATGCCATTCAAAAGCTACATATAAAATGTTTTGCATCTCTACAAAACTTAACACAACTACACATGGGAACAAACTTTTTAAATAAACTTCCTCGAAATGTATTTCAAACTAATCGTAAACTTGTAACTTTAAGTCTAGATAATAATGAAATTAACGAATTGGACGAATTAATATTTGAGAAACTTGATGAGTTAAAAGAAATACGATTGCAAAATAATAAGCTAAGTCAAATTAAAAGGAATGTATTTAGTCCTCTACCAGGACTGTTAGAACTGCATTTACAGAACAATGTTGTTCAAACTATAGACTCGCATGCATTTATAACCCTTAAAAATCTTCAACATATTAATTTGCAGGGTAACCGACTGACTGCTATCGGCGATGTATTTCCTAATAGAAATTCATCCTTGGTTTCAATACAACTTGGTGCAAATTATTTATCACTGTTGAAAAATAGCTCTCTAAGAGGGCAGGTTAACGTGCAAATAATGTGGCTTAGCCAGAATAACATTAAGATATTAACATCTAATCTTTTCAATGATTTGTTAAATATTCAAAGGCTGTATCTAAAAAATAACAGTATTGTACATATAGAAAATAGAACATTTATGCACTTGAAAAAAATTAAGTTTTTAGAATTAAGTAACAATAAGCTTATTAAGTTAAGTAACGAGACGTTTTATAAACTTGTAACGTTGGAAGAACTGTATCTACAGAAGAATCATATAAATCAAGTCGCCAAAGATACCTTTCAATTTTTAATTAAATTAAAAATTCTAGACCTATCACAGAATGATATTGTAATATTCAATTTTGATATTTCGTCACTACCAATCAAACAACTTCGATTCAATAAAAACTCGATAGCAATCATCGAAGTAGACTCTCTCAAAAGTTTGCCAAACTTAAGTGACTTAGATATGAATAACAATGACTTGACTTGGGAAGACATTATTCAGATACAGATACCTGGACTGAAGTCATTAATAATATCAGAAAATAACTTCACCCTGTTGGAAAACAAGACCTTTGCTCACCTCCCTTCACTACAAACATTGTCGCTGGAGATATCAAATATTACGCAACTGCCACCAACGACATTTATTAAAAATCAGAATCTACTTCGAATTAATTTAGCGTTTAATAACTTGCGAGATTTACACAAAGATGTGTTTGCGTACACAACAATTTTACAAGAGCTTAATCTAAAGGGGAACAATTTTACTGATTTCCCTCACCACGCTCTATTTAATGTTACTTCACTTGAAATTTTAGATTTGTGTAGGAATCAATTACACAGTGTTGACTTCTTCAAGTTCATTGGTTTACAGAACTTGAGAACTCTCAATTTATGCAACAATCGCATTTCAATGCTTAACGGATTCAACTCACCGTCGCTTAAAAATCTAGTGACATTAAATTTGAGCAATAATATGTTAACAGTTCTTCCACCGAACTTTTTCCAACATTCTATAGGATTAAAAGAGATTGATCTGTCACACAATCTTTTTAAAAATATACCAAGTAATGGCTTATCAGAATCGGTATTGCCTGCGCTCACAACCCTAAACATGTCTTCTAACTCTTTAGTGCAATTATTACAGACATATCCATCAAAACTGTTTCCACTCTTGGAAGAATTAGTTGTAACAAACACAAACCTAACGATTATCACCAGCAAGGACTTTGAAAATTTCCCATCACTGAAACGGTTAAAGCTGGCTCAGAACGCCATAATTCGTCTGTCGCCGGGAGCTTTCTCTAAGCTACATAATTTAGAAATACTTGATTTAAGTCAAAATAAATTAGAAAACATTCCGAGGGAAAGGCTTCAAGGATTGTATTCCACACGCGTGCTGAATATATCTCAAAACGTCATAAGGGAACTGGAAGATTTCACATCAGACTTACAAAGTCTACAGAAGTTAGACATCTCATTAAACCACATAACTAGAATACATAAAGATGTATTCCGAGGGCTTCAGAGCCTTACAGAATTGTACTTGAGTGGCAACTGGTTATCAGCGATATCTGCAGACGCATTTCGAAATTTGAATAAGATTACATTTATCGACTTGAGCCGAAATTACTTTGAAATCATACAAATGAAAATGCTCCTAGCTTTAGAGACACAAGTGAAGAGTATATCTTTCAATGGTAAGAGAATTATAATGTAATTTTATTGTATGTTTTGTTATAATTATTTATAGAACAACTGCAACCTAATAAACAATTATTTTCAGAAAACCCGTTGACATGTAATTGTGAAACTCAAGATGTTTGGCGATGGATGAAAGACCACCATAAGATTGTGATCAAAGGAAGTCGTAATTTGCGATGTGAGCACCCGGAAGTTCTTCACGGTTATAGCTTCATCGACTTACCTTCGCAGAAACTTTGCGATATTCCGATTGTAATTCGCATCGCTATACAGGATATACAAACATATTCGATTGTAGTGTCTTGGCAGAGTCGCAACCAAACCGGTTTGAATGCATATCAAGTTGCTTATTTCAGCGAAGATCATCCAACTACGGTGAGTCACATTATATCTATTATACCTTTGTCTACATATATATATATATAGTCTATAAACTACCGTGCCCTTACGCTAGCTTCTGAAAAAAATTGTTACCTGTATGGAACTAAAAGCTTATAACTTTGAGCAAAACGTTAAATAAAACGAGCACGGCAACCGTTACAACAAACATTTGAATACAAAGGCTGTGTATCACTTCAATGGACCATAAAAAATATTTATGTTTCTCGCCTGTGGATGTTCGGTTGTGGCGTGAATCCATTTAAATCTTCCTTTTTACAATGGCTCATGGATACTTGAAAACTTTTCAGCACTCAATACAATAGTCGATCATTGATTTATTAAAGAGAAGCGTGAGGTAAAGTAATATTTCATTTTGCTGTCACAGATACGAGGGAAAATTCTCAACGCTACAGCTAGGTCGACTAGACTAAACCATTTGACGCCGGGATCCCGATACACAGTTTGCGTGATAGCGGTCGGCAACTTCGGTTCGTCGACATCTCCGGACTCCTCGGTACCAGACGCTCGGATAGCTCTTTCGCCGGAAAATTCAAGCATAAACTTATACGGAGATGAACAAATTTTTAACCATCTTCGCCCTTACATGAACGATTCTTTGAGCAGTAAATGCACTAGTGTTAGTACAATAGAAATATTTGGAGCGGCAATAGACAGTCCATTCTCCAATACATATATGGATATAGCAGATATACTGACGAGGAGACTTAGCTTGGTTGTGGGCTGTTGTATCGGGTTTATTGTTTTCGTTGTATTAGTTTCTGCATTAGGTTATATTAAGACTAAGAAACGACAGGTTATTGCAAAGGCGGAGGTACAACAAGCGCCTCAGTATATATCGTATGACAATTTCAATACTCCAGGCGTAGAGGTTCAAACTACAGATATGGATATAAATACCATCACGAATAAAACGAAAGCACAATGCAAACATGATTGAAAATTGATCGTTTCCTCGCATGTGTATTGTGTCCAAGTTTGAGAACTTAAAGAGCGGTAAGGTATTGGATTTTTCCAATTTGATTCCCCCATGAATATGATGCCACTCACGCTGAAATAGAACCTTTCATACCTTCATAGTCTTTGAAGCCTCTTCAGGAAGTTTGGCAGACAGGAATGAATTATTACAACTACGAGCTATCAATAACGAAATGTGTGATAATCGAAAAAGTTTCATGTCATCAGGGTATTTTTTTCTTGCTATATAATTTATGTTCTACGTCGCTGGAAAAGTCATTACATTTTCCCTTAATTATACTTGCTCGTATGTGTAACTTTCATATACTTTTTCGTTTTGTGACTGTACAATATTTAACCTATAGCAAGTGAGTGATTTGTGTTTGACAAGTTCTTGAAAATCAATTTTTAATACTAGCTATGTATGAGTACCATGTGTAAAAATGTAGCGTTATGAATATCATTTCAAGTACGTCTAAAACGTTAAACGTTGGGTTCGATTAAATATATAAAATTTTTATTGTGATTATTATCATAGAACTAAGTGTAATTAATAAGTATGAGAATAAATTGTAAGTACGTTGTGTATATTATATTGAAACTAGGTATATACTGCCGTGCTACTTGTAATTGAAAGTAATTATATAATAGAAAAACATTAAACTGTCTCATACGATGTAATAAGCAAAAATGAATATTTATACTCACAAATTTCTAAGTACCTATAAATATTATAACTAGGTATTGTACCGATAGATTTAAATAAAGACTCTGTAATAAATAAACGAAGATATCAGACTCATTTTAGTGTAATCAAAAGTAATCGTACCAACTTTTGTTAATAGTTATCTGTTTTAATCCATCGCAATCCATTTGAAACTAGTTTAAAGACTGTAGAATTGGTAATAAAACTTTGAAAACATTATTATAAATGTCTTTTTTAATTTATTTAGCCTCAACACCATGTCTTTGAACTTTAAGTCATTCATCAAAAGCTATTACAGTAGGAATATTTCATTAAACAAATAAATTTGGTTATTTATTAAAGAAAATATATTTAATTAATTGTACCTACTGACAACCTCACAAACAACTCAAGGCGATGTTTTATAGAATCATCACCATTTATTTCTACGTCATTGTTATCGCTCACAACAAGTTTCAACGAAATATTGGTAAAAACGTTGTTACATTTTCAAATTGACGTGACGTATGAATTTCTGATTGGTTGTCATAAAACGTTCGCGTATCGTGCACGGCTTATGCACATGGAATTAAAATTTACAGAAAAAGGATACTTAATATATTACTTTTATTCCGATAATGCAATTCCAGCCAGGATATGCACTAATTAGGAGAAAGTTCACAACCTATTGGTCGTAATGGTGTACCCTAGAAAATACATAGATGTATAACTATATGCTGATTAGTTAAGAGTGCAAGTTGGTCCATAAACTAACTACTTGAAATTCGATATTTGAAGTAGACAATATTTCAGACAGTTTACAGTCTCACTGTATATTATTATAAACGAACAGTTTTTATAATATATATGTATGTATAAGTGTAAAACTGAGTATATCGAGAGGAAATTTTGTAGTAAAAATAAAGTGCAAATAAACGACACAATAGTTGTATCGACAAGACATCGAGCGCATGTTACAAATATGAAAAATAGTAAGTATGACTACGTGTATAACAAATTTTTAAGTAAATTGTCGTTTATCACTTTTTGCTATTATAACATCGATTTCTTCATATCAGCCTTAAACTAATACTTACTAGTATATTGTATGCATATTAAATTGTACTTAAAATCCTTATAAATTACACCTGCTGTCATGTCTTCACCGACATTATGTAACAAATAACACGTATCTTAAAACAGACGCAGCGCGTTCTACGTCATTATTTATTCACATGTAATTTTTTAAGACATTTTCCAAGTTATAAATATCCCATGTCACTCTTCGTTGACTCAGCTATCTCCATTAAAAATGTTACCTCAGATATGTGTGTGAAAATCACACCCAAGAAATAAACAAAATGTCTGAATATAAGTTAGTATTTGTAGCTATTGAACAACCGTTGTGTTAGTTTATATTTGCCGTATTATACATATCGTTATAATACATATAAATAGAGAATTAATGTACATAAAGTAAGTATAACAACAGACATATTGATCCGTCTCAATTCCCAACTGTAGCCAATACATGAGAAGCCAATTTAATCTAGAGATAGCACTTCAAGGATAAATAATTCAGTTATTGACAGCTATCGCTACACAATCGAATCTTTTTATTGTGTAATAGAATCCAATGTAAATCTCGTAGAAGGAGTTAACATCTCAGCGTCCACCTCCAATGTTCTGTCCCTATTAAATGGATTAAATGAATTATTCAGTAACAAGAGTCGCGAACAAGCGACTCTTCGTGGGACTTTTGCTCCCGCCTCCTTAGAGATATTTAAATGATACAGATTACTTTTGACAACAAAGAGGATTCCAACAAAATAGTTGAAATTTCTCATTCATTAACACTGAATTCGTTAAGACCTTATTGTAGAATTTATATCATTGTGTCTTACAACAGATACAGAATTAGTGAATCGTATTTATTTGGGTTGTATTCAAAAGCTTCTAGTATTGGTATTTTATAAGATTAATTTCGCATTGCCGCTTCCCTCTGCTAGTATTAAAGTTTAGACTAGGCAAGAAATGGTTTTGCTATTAAGACTAGATAAATAAAAATATTTACCATAATAATCTTTAGAGCAGTTTACCAATAAATATGCTAAAATCTCTCTTAAATCTCTTTTAAACACCTAGCTACTCGTACTTACATATACCTATTAAGGAGGGTCTACGAGTCACCTGCGATTTAATTTGCTTTGATCACAATATGCATAAGATATCCGAGTCCTCTAAACGGAGTCAGATGAAACAAGTAAGTAGCTTACTACCTTATTTTATAATTCATCAATATCTTTTCAATGGATTTTACGTCGTGCCGAAACAAAAACAGAAAGACAAACAAAAATCTAAAATGCGTTGTTTTAAGATCAGACTCATTTAAATTCATTAATATCACTATTAGTTAAAAAGAACTATTATAAGGCCAATATGCAGCGCATCCTCGTTACAGTTTCATAGTATAATAGTCCATGAGTCCAACAATATCTAACTATACTTTTATCAACTTGCAGAAAAGAGGTGAGTATACGTATATACAAGAATACTACTTCTCACAGACATAAAGTACAATATAATAGCTCTCTATCTTACTATTACGTAGAACCTAAAACATAATTAAATGTTGCCGTAAAGAGCAGCAATAGCTCAATGGCGAGACCAACAGACTGCAATGCAGAGGGTCTCGGGTTCGAACCCACGTCGCGCACCTCTGACTTTCGGAAAGTTATATGACTTTTCGAAATTATGTGCGTATTGATTGACAATTATCGCATGCTCCGTGCCTCGGAGAGCACGTTAAGCCGTCGGTCCCGGCTGCCATGAACATCTACGGCCAGTCGTTATTGGGAGAGTGTCGACACAAAAGATCCCACTGGGTCGAAGTGTCGCCGATCTGCACTGACTGGCCCCACATAAGATAAGATAAGATAAGTGTTGCCGTACCATCTACCTGCCTTTACAGGGATATAAAAGAGTATGAATGTTAGCAATGTTTAAATATTCAAAAAAAGAAGACAGCATTCCAAGGTGTGACGGCTAATGGTTTTATAATGGGTAAGTACATCTGCTAAGTTACCCTTCAAAGCTCGATTCACGCTTACATCCGTGATACATTAGCTTCACCAAAAAGCTTGTGGCAGACAGCCGTTAACAAAAAAATACCTAACGGTGTGAAATAAATGATTTAAAGTTCACCTATCACGCAGAATAGTTTGCAAGCGGTTTAGCACTACTGCTATAAACCTGCGGTTTGAATATAATAATATTTTTATTAATAGGCAACAGTGTTGTTTTACTAATAATTGGACGAGATTTCTAAATTATTTTTAAGAATTTGTAATCCTTATTAAATTTTTTTGTAGTATGAGACATGGTTATTAATGTTGCTTCGTTATTCTTTATTGGCCTGACCTGGCTTACATCTGCACTTATGACCTGATCATAAAGTATCGACAGGCATGTCATGCAATCGCGCTGAGTATTTCGGGTTCGACTCCCCCACGGGACAATTATTTGTGTACTCTACAAATCATGGTTTTGAGTCTGGGTGTACTTTGCGCCCATTAATTGTATGTTTGCAAAGTCTGTCGCGACACAGGCATTGACATTTAGAAGTTTAGAAAAAATCTGACAATGTGCTCGGTAGGCGGCAATTGCAGTCTATTGCCTATTACTTACATGAGTTTATAAACTATAAAAAGCGTGTAATAATAATAAGCGTGTAATGAGCTACTTTATACCGCTTTGGGCTTTACAAGCAACACTGTACAAATATTTATACAAATAGCGCCAAAGAATGCCAATCAGAGCCACGTCATCAGTGTGAATGCGCTATAAAGCTATCATTAATACTGAACAAATATATTTTCTTATAAAAAGAACAGTGTTATTTTCCGTGCAAGATTCGAATCTTCTACACGTAGTCCACACTCATAGAGAAATGTCTATTTAAATCTCTATGATTCATCATAATTACGTTCTACGCTAGTCCTGTCAGCCGTGATCTTCTATGAGTGGACCAATTGTATGATGAGCCCTATTGTTTGGGCCACTTTACCTCACTTGGAAACTTGCAACGTCATATATGTTTGACCAATACTATATATTATGTTTCTAATTATTAGGATCATCATCTGCGGTTTGCTTACAACGTTGATAGGCAGAGTTTTTTGACAGCCTAGATTATAATTACGTAATATTATATGTATATCTATAAGCTATATAACACTGAGAGCATTAGAATATCAGAGCTAAATGTCACCATATATTCAACCATATCGACAATGATTTTATTCATGTAGGTCAGACTATGCAACTTTTCACCAATTTTACTAACTGACATCAGTAAAATGTGCCTTCAATTTTAGGTTAAACTTCAATCTACTAAGCTGTAAAACCCGCATCAAAATGTTTTCAGTAATGTCTGCATAATTATTCTGGAACAAACAGACATAGGTACACAGACAAAATATCATTTGGTTTAAACTTCTCTAAATACTAAATTTCAATGGGTTTTAAGAATATCTCCAATGTACTAATTTAACTCCAGTGTAATATTACAATCCTAACATCTATACATATAATAAAATCGTAGGAAAGTCAAAACTGTACATTGAATAAAAAGAATACTTGGGGCGTGATCTACAATCGATATCGAAGCCAAAAATATAGTTTTTAGAATTTTTGTCTGTTTGTCTGTTTGTCTTTTTGTCGGTATGTATGTCCAGGCTAAACTCAAAAAGTACTGCATGGATTTACTTCAAATTTTGCATGAATATTACCAACAGGTCGGGTCAACATATAGGCTACATATTATCACGTTATCACCTACGGGGGAGGAGCTGTGAATCTTTATTTTTCTTACGCATTCTGTGACAGCGTGTAATCTAACGACGCATATTTAAATGTTGTTTTTGAGTAAGCCATGCTATTATCTAGCTTTACACTATAAAAACTACGCCACTTAAGTAACTTGGGCAGAGAAATATAGTTGGGTTCCGCGGCGACAAACACTTTTTAGTTAAAATCTACGCGGACGAAGTCGCAGGTAACAGCTAGTCGTGACATAATTTGTTACATTCGTAAAATTGTTTAGCTTATAAGGGCAATGTTTTTACACAACTATGTATCTATGTATAATGGCAAGCAAGCAATAACCGCGATTGGTTATGGTTATGCATAACCAGTGGAAGCTTCCAGTATCAGAGGAATAATGAACGTGATGCTTACTCTATGAAAACCTTTTTAACCTCTCCGTCAAGAACCTATCCTGTATGCTTTAAGTAGGATATTTCTCTGACACAATTTAGTATTTTGTTATGCGACAATTTTGCTTTGTTTTGAAATGTAACCTCTTGTTGGCAGTAAGTAGTACAATACTAAAAGCTTACATTATTATTACATTATAGACATTATCTTTAACATTGCCCAAAATCCTTCATAATACAATAATGTATACACCTACCATGATCATAGAGATCTAATATTGATTTTAAAGATTAACACGTTGAGACGTCATAAGCAAGCATCTACATCTCAGTGACGGGCTATGACTTCGAGCCGTGATAAATGTGCGTCGCAATTACAAACAATCCATCGAAAATACCCTTGAAATGCAACAAATATTTTATTTTCTCTGTATGAAAACAGGGGTAGGTGAGAGTTGACGACAAATTTGAAGTGCCGCGGCTCAAAATCACAGTCCAATCTGCTTGGACTGAAATCTGGGTTTTCGTACAAGGCTCTTATCAAAGATGTCACGGCCTGTGATAAGGTTGCGGACATGGAACAACACAATTCTCTACAAGGCAGGATCTGGTAATGTATGAGAGCTAGCGTAAGACTCTCTTGAATACAATTTGTAGTCATATTAAGTAAAAATTAAATTCGCTATACGCAACTGACAGGTGCGCATGAAGAATGTAATGAAAATATACCATAAACATAAAAGTCTGCCTACCCTCTCAAAAATACGCACGCACACATCTATATGTAAGTAAGTAAATACGCATTTTACCCCAAATTCTTTTATGAAAAACATATTTTAGACACACGCATTGCCCAATTACAATAGATTCACATGAATGCTTTTAATCAAAATAACCTCTAGCCAGTGAAAGCTATTTTTATTTAGAGGTTTTAGGCGTGCTGGATAAATCGATGCATGCATGTACGCTCAAATGCAGACGAAATGCGCCAGTCGGCACTCGCTTTGAACTTTATCGATATCGCGCTGTATTACGCTATATTGGTCTGTTTTTATTTAATGGACTAGAAAACACTATGGTATGTGGTATAGTACGAATATCGATTAAATAATTATTTGAATATATTCGAATTTTTGATAGATATTTCTTATAAGAAATTAATGTTCTTTATACCTTATGTAATTATTGAACTAATTTATTATTTATAAGTAATACGTCAACGAATTTATAGTTGAACTTCAACTCGATTTCTAATGCAGTTATCGCTCTATCATCATATCTGATGCAAATATTACATTTCCTTTGAACTAATAATAAGTATCACTGCACACACAAGGGAGTCACTGCTTGGCTGGTCCCAAGGCAGTCAAATAATAAGTAAGATTGCGCATAAGTTTCCTAATGATCGTACGGTCTGTTTCGATTCCCAAGTCACATAAGGTGCTTTTTATCATTAATTACGTAATTTTCCTATATCCTTTGGAAATATACAGCCGTGAATTCATGTATGTATGATGACAATACAAGCATCGAATATTCCATGCCTCTGATAACAGGTAAAGCTGTTGGTCCCGACCGTCATGAACATTATGACAGCTATAACTACACAGTACCTAACTTAGAATATCATTATATTTTGGAGTGTGGGACTTGATGGGAGTAATGCCGTGAAGGTAATAAGGATCCGTGATATTCAATTGAATCTAAATAATACAAGCAGAGCAGAAACTCGAAATAATTTGTTTTTATTTTTTATGAAATAGGAGGCAATGCAGGCGACAGTTCATTCCACAGTTTAGTCGTGCGAGGCAGAACATTTCTGGAAAACGCACAGTTGTGGACTGCCAACCAACCAACTTTGATTAATGATTAAAAAAGACAATTCTCGCTCTAGGAATAACTCCTGTATCGCGGGGGACTTTACAAACATTCAAACAACCGACACACAGAAAATTCGGAACATCGGAACAACCATTTGTGGATCACACAAATTTTTGTCCCATGTGGGATTCGAATCCACAACACTCGGCCCAATGGCGAGGCGACCACTTAAACCACTACGCCATCCGTGCAGACGAATTAGGATTGATAAAGTTAGGATTAATCAGGTTAGGATAACAAGTATAAATGGAGGGACAGGCACTAATGTAAACATGCATGCATCTCGCTCACATAGGTTTTTACTTGCTTTGCAATGTGTGTGACAAATAAACAATATATTATGTGAAAAGGGTATCATTCAATTTTTTTATTATTTGGAGACAATCGCCTAACGCTGACGTGGTATTAGCACCATAATCGTATTTTCTATAAACCTGCTCCATATTGTGGCAAATTCTGCTGGCTAAAGCACGTAAATAAATAATACAGAGGAATCAAAGTAAAGTAGACGTAAAACTCCGAGATTTATGTCAAAGTCAAAGCATAGATATTTTGGAATATACCGATATATCCATGCCTGGAAGGATTTACCTTTATAATATACCTTTACCTGAATATAATATATTGTTATCTATGGGCATAAGTAAAAATCTATTTCCATAGGTAAAAGCATTAGCCGCTGCCAATTATAAAAATGTGTAATGTAGTAAATAGATAAATAAATAAATAAAATGAATTAAATAATATTATATTCACGTTTCGCCGACTATATTTTTCTCTACGTCCCGCTTAATAGAGAACGGGCCTATTCCCTTGGGTACACCAGACTCTATGCTAAACTGAATATTTTCTATCAGAAAAACCCAATAAAGTCTCTGAAGCGACTACATGTAAAACAAAGTCAATTAGGCTAGGATGGAAAGAATTCCGGTATTAAACAATAGACAAATATTTACCATCATTTGTTTGTGATGCACATGTCGGAAGCATTTTATTACAGAATTGCGACGTACAGTCGCGCAGAAAAGCTTTTTGTTTTAATATTTAAAGTCAACATCTAATGTGTAGTGAGATAATGTAGACCAATAGCTGAAATCCACAGTATTGTATAATAAAAACGACGATTTGTAAGTTACTTTTTTATTTTCTTGTCTCGTCACGTAAAGAAAATCCCTATAAATAATAATTAATAAATATTCTTCGCTGTTTCTTCATGACAACAGAACTAAATCTCAATTGAAGCCGATGTTGCGTTCCAAATGAGGTAGTGTATATGTGAAGTACCTCCATGCTACAGAAAGTCGGGCGAAGCAACCTTGTTGTATATTCCTGAAACCAATAGGGCAACCAGGGATCTTAAAAAGACGGGACCTATCAGCAGGTAATCGGCAGTTCCAGAGTAATCTTATTCTCATCATGGCTCATATTGAAAGGTGAGCGACGCACGTCGCTCAATTGTACCCCCTGGTATGTCGAGTGAACATAGGCCACAGTAAACGCTTATGATAGGTAGGCGAGCGATCCTATATCTCGCGCGCTGCCCATGCCCATCATAATTAATTTCTAATAAAATTTAATTCGTTTAAGTAATAGAAGAATCAAAAGAATTGCAGAGTTAAGTTTAAATGCCTTGAAAGTCTTATAGAAAGAGTACCAGTGCTTACTACTACTCTTTGTGATGCTTTCACCTAATAAATATCAATAGCCGCGTCCACACCAGGCGCATGGGCTCGCGAGCCACATTCGGGCGAGCGGTTCGGCCGAGGCTGGCTCGCGAGGCAGCCTCGTAGTTTACCGGAAACATCGCGGCGGGGCTCGCGAATGACGGGCTTTTTCAACCACAATAAAATTACATTAATCAAACAATTATAATGAACTAAATACACCGGTCTTTGTGCTAGTCCGTACGTAGATATCCCGATATTGATTAAAGAGCTTAAATCTCTAAATATAACCTATATTTTAAATCTTCCAATTGTTATTCATCTCCGCCAGTCGCATCGTCGTCATCGAATACGTATACGAACAAATTACACACGCTAACTTAATTGTATTCGGGACTACAATTTAGTTCCAATTGTACTGCATTGGAACTAAACCACGCGTGCATCAGAATTAATAGTAGATGCAGTAAGATAATAGTCTACATGTGTAGTATGTCAGTATTAGATACGTACTAATACGTCTGTTAAAGATTAATACATTGTGAAATAGATATTGTTCCGACTTAAGGTAAGCTTCAACAAATGATGCGATACTTGTTATTAATATTATAAGCCCATGATGTTTCACCCAGCAGGATTACCTTGCGGGCAAAGGTCACTCTTCTTTCATAGCTGACTATCTAGAACCAGCTGGACTCTATAGTAAAGACTATCTTCACTAAAGGACTCCAAACTCATCTTGCCATACCCGTCTAGGTCTACCATTTGACATTTTATATAATAATAAATAATAACAGCCCTGTATTAAACTGTCCCACTGCTGGGCACGGGTCTCTTCTCACATTTTATATATATTATTTTTATCATTTTTGTATGACCATATTTATTTGGAATTATCACTATCATAATGCCGACGTTATCTATCAACAGTGTACGTATCAATCAAGATGGTATACCTCCAGAATAACACGCGAAATCCATTTAAAACTACACAATTAGGTAATAAGCTTAATGACTTCTTCAACACTTTTACAGCTGAGTATACTTGCCATCCGTACACACTTACTTTACGCAGAACAATGGCACGCATTATTGAAACAAAGACGCATTCAGAGTCCGACCCGAATCACGCCCAGAGTGACCTAAGCAGTCGCCTCGTCGAGCGTTCCTTCCTATTCAACGTTCAACGTTGATGATACATAAGTACTTTGTTATTGTTCCTGTATGTATCTTGGGGAAGATATCACTGCTTTTGTCTTTTTAATCTAATAACGGGTCATAGTTTTTTCGTTAGCCAATAAACTCGAATAACAAAGGACACCTCTTTCTCTCTTCCGTGAATTCTAACAACACACATTTGATATACTTGGTTTGGCTTATACATGTACGTATGTAAATTGTATTTAGCATGAGTAAAGATCTGAAACGAATTGACTTTTGTTTGATCCTGGGAACAATAATTAAGCTCCACACTCGAGAACCCAATTAAAAATTTCAAATAAACCATGTTGTGAGATAATCTACTATACTTGATGTGAGCGAGTTTAAACCTTATTATTGCTAGGTAATATTGAAACACGAATTATAAAAATTATAAGATGTTAGTAGGACCGGCCAAGTATAAAAGTAGTTTGAAAATAAAGGAACGTAAACTGAGACTGCAACCTCTATTTTGGCAACGCAAGCTTTACAAAGTTCCATAAGAGAAGAGATGCAGAAGTGGTTGAATTGGGCACAATATTTGCATGCGCCCGATGAGCTAAGTGCGGCTAATGGAACACATCTCGGCGTTTACTCAGTCTAGCTCTCGTAACACAATATGAACCCTCATCGCTATATGGGTCAAGTACTCACTGATGATGTCAGGTTATGGCTATTAGAGATCCGCGGTTACAAACGTCCCACTTTATATTTAATTTAAATGCTGCGTGATAAGCCAGCGTCGTATTTTTAATTAAAGCCTGTTTGTAATTTATATTAAAAATATCATTGCTACGAGTTGTACGAATATTTATTGCATGCAGCTGTTATTTGCAAAGTATTTATGTCAAAAAATTAAGATTTATGAGTACATTCTTATTCAAGGGTATGCGAAGCATTTAGTAAATAACAACTAAGAGCATTCTGTGATAAACCAGTCAAATGAATTTGCATAAATATAAATCGTACAATTTTATTGGACTTTTGCATTAAACCATGTAGCATCTGACCTGTTTAATGGATTTAAATTTGGTGAGTGGTTATGAGTAATGGACAGCAACACAACATTGAATGTAGCAAAAAAAGACGAATTATATTTAGTATTTTATATTTTTATAGTATTTTATTATATTATTTCTATGTATAATATGTATGTATTTACAAAAAAAAAAGTATATATGTATGATTATCCATTGTCTAGTACCCATAGTACAAGCTCTGCTTAGTTTGGGCTAGATGGTGTTGTGTGTATGTGATAGAATATTATATTATTATTATTATTATTATATTATATTATTAGTATCTAGAATAAATTATTCATAATAAACACCAGAACAAAATAACTCAACATATTGTTGATTTTTCGGCTTTATTCTTTTCGCAACTATAATATATACATACTCTAAAGAAGGAGTGGATTAAGTAACAAAGTAGCATATCTTATACACACATAAAAGCAACTAACTAGGAACAATAAAGTTCTGATGACAACAATAAATCGTCTTATGGAACTACTATTGACTTTGACTTAGCAAATATTTGTGTAATCCACAGTTTGTTGTTCCGGTCTGGATGTTTGTATTTGTGATTTGTGGGGCTTGAAATTCTCTGCGATACAATTAGTAGAAAGTTAATAGTGCATGGGAGGATATGAATGTTATAAAGTACAATATAATTATCGCTTTGGATTGTTTTTAGAAATCGTTACATGTACTATTTTAGCGAAAACTGTATACCAACAGGTAAACGATATTAAGCTCACTTTTTGGAACTAGGTTACTTTATAATATCAGGTAACGCACGAAATGTATTTATTTTATTTTAAAACTTTATGCTCAAAGTAATACATCGGCGGCCTTATGCCAAGGGCATTGTCTACCAGTAAACCGTAGGGTTAGGCAGAGATAAAAGAATTAGGTGCATACAATAGCATTAGAAACATACATGTACATATATTAAAGAATAATAATAATTATTATTATCTATTTCCGAGAAACATATACATACAACAATTAAATTTTGGTTACATTATTTGGCTTAATCTAGATTGAGTGAGACATCTGTGTCCGAACTAGATAAAATTAAATTATCTGTATTTCAAACCTCAGTGCTCTTCCTAAATTTATAGACGTTTTAGGAATCCTTTAGTAAAATAGATCATTAACTTTACATAATACAGAGAAACTCAAACACATAAAAAAGTAAAAGTGAAATATAATCATAAAAAGTGTGTGGAGTAGTAATGACCTCGCAATGCATGAAAGAGTGTGTGTGTGTGTGTGCGCGTGTGTGTGCGTGTGTGCGTGTGTGTGTGTGCGTGTGTGCGTGTGTGCATGTGTGCGTGTGCGCGTGCGCGCGTGTGCGCGTGTGCGTTTGTGTGTGTGTGTATGAGAGGGTGAGTGAGAATATCATAATAGTAATGATATATTACATAACATATACATACCAATAAATAAAAATAATTTAAATAAAATATTATATATAACATCAATTTGACATTGGATAATACGATTAATTGGCTTATTAATAACAATCTTAAAATTAATATTACAAAAACCAAAGCTATAAATTTCAAACAAAGACAAACACTACATGATATTAATCTCAAACTAACTTATAAATGTGATAATATAGAAGAGGTAGAATCGACAAAATTTTTAGGTTTATACATAGATAACAAAATGACATGGAAACAACACATACAGTTTTTAAGTAATAAGTTAAACAGTTACTCTTTTGCCTTGCGTAATCTCAGGAAAGTCGTTGATATCTCAACAGCATTGACAGCATACCATGGATATGTATCGTCCATTCTTCGATATGGTGTGATGTTTTGGGGTAACTCAACTGATGTAGACTGTACATTCAGATCGCAAATGCGTGAGAGCTATTTGTTGCTTAGAGCAAGTAAATTCCTGTCTACCTCATTTTAAAACTTTAAAAATTTTAACCCTACCCTGCATATATATATTTGAAATAGTTTTATTTATTAAAATGAATCTTCATTTATTTGATCAACGGAAAAGAATACGGAATGCCGATAAATTATGTATTAGACCTTCAAAAACTGCTCTTTTACATAAAAGTGTGTTATGCATGGGGCCTAAATTATACAATAAGATACCATTAGCTTTAAGAAATGAAAATAATATTAATGTATTTAAAAAGCAGTTAAAACATCTACTTGTAACAAAAACTTATTACTCCTTATTTGAATTTTTGAACGACATAAACATTTTATTTTATTTTATTTAGTTTTGACATAATTTTATTACTTATTGACAATTATTAAGATTGACTGAATAGTTTTTATTTCCGATAGATAAAACAGATACCAATAGATAGGTCTCATCATGCCCTACGCGGCAGTTTTTGTACCATCACGCTAGCTAGTATAGTTCCGTAGATATAAGCAGAAATATGTACCATATATAATTAAAAATAAACTTGTGGACCGAGGTTTCTGGCCGGCTCTCGTTACGGTAAAGATTAGAGGTACTTAAGCGGTACAGTATCGATCGACCACAGGTGCTCAAGAAACCTCATCTTCAAGCCTCAAGAACCAAACGGAGCCAGCCAGAAGCCTTCAACCAACTGAACTATGAAGCTTGTTTCTATTCATTTAAAGTCCTGATCCTAACCCGCACATCGAACCCGCAACAACACGCCTTTCAGAGCCTCCGACATAGTAACCAGTCATCGCCATATAGTACAGTCTACACATCGTGTACAGGACGTCAGCGACTCGACGGTTGTTTTGTAACCATCATCATATAGTAACGAAGCCCCGAGTTCGCCCGTCCGGTACAATCGTTGGTCCTTCGAGCCGGATAGAACAGGAGGCCTGAAAGCGTGTCCCGTCGACGTCCCGCGCCTGAAAACTGAAGACTCAAGATGATCCAAGGGAAGAGCTCCTGAAGCATGGACAATCGACGCTGATGCAGGACCATCGACGAGCGGCCCCGCGCCCCCGCGCACCGAAGCTCCGTGCGTCCGACACCAGATGGCGCCACGGTCACCGTCGACAAGTACAGATACAGTGCCGCGCATTCCGGTCGCCGCCGAGTCTACGTTGCGCGCCGCATCAAGTGAACGGGTGGCTGCTCGCCGTGCGGAAGAAGATTCGAATCGGACGTTGCGGCCTGCGGAAAGTTTGGGTTCGAATGTGGCACCGAGCAGTGTTGAAGATACATCAAGACAGGCACAGAAAATGCAAGAGGGACGTCGAACAGCGCGGTCAGTGATGACACACCGTTCGAATAGAAACGTGTTGAAGGCGCGTGAAGAAATTTTGAGGATCAAATTACAGTTGGCGCAGTTGGCGCTACAGAAGGCTGAAGATACTGCGGATTCAGATGACTACGAAGAAGATGGCCGTTCGAAGGACGACTACGTGCGATCGTGGTTAGAAGAGGCTCCGGAACCGCAGATAGAAAATATAGAAGCCGACATCAGAAGAGGAACCGATCCGCCGGCACCGCCCATGAAGGGCAATAGTGACATGAAAACTGTCAACCCACAGCAAACAGAAGCCGACATTGGAAGAGGAATCGACCAACCGGCCGCCGCGCCCCCGAGGGGCAACAGTGACACGAAAATTGTCAAGAACTTACAGGACGCTGAAGACGTCAACAAACAGGATGAAGACCCTTTACAGAAAAAGGCCGTTCATCAACAGGGAGGAGATTCACTGAAGCCATTCATCACTGAACTCACCTCCGCCATAGCAGTGCTCGTGGACAGGAAGCCGCTGGACACCGCTGGACCGTCGCCACACCCAGCGGTATCGAAGGTCATCATGACACTACCAACGTTCAGCGGGGCGCATACAGAGTGGTTGTCGTTTCGTGCGATATACGACACCACAAGAAGATACTTCAACGACGTGGAAAATACAGCAAGATTGAGAAAAAGTCTCAAGGGAAGAGCACTCGAAACTGTTAGTTCGGAACTGATTGGACATGCGAAACCGGACGACATCATGAAGGAATTGGAACTACAATTTGGAAGACCAGACTCCATCGCCCAAGCGGAGACAGACAAGCTGAGGACGCTGCCACGCTGTAGCGAAGCACCGAAGGACACACTGCACATTCGCAAGCAAGATAAGAAGCAGTGTAGTGACACTCCAAGCATTGAAGAAAGAACACTACCTCATCAATGCGGAACTTCTGCGTGTGCTGACCGAGAAGCTACCGAACTCGCTACGCGCACAGTGGTACCGGACCTACACAGAAAAATATGAATCGAAGCCAGACCTCAGCGGATTCAGCGACTTCGTCACCAAATACGCTCGCTACTGCAGTGCCTTCGCGCCAGCGGAGAACATAACTGATGGCCAGCCTACGCGTCGCGTCGTGCAGAGAACCCACACAGCTACCGAGAAGTACCCAGTTACCACACAGTACTGCAAGATTTGCGAACGCGAGGGACACTACCCGTATAGCTGCCAGAAGTTTCTAGCGGGCGACGCTAATAGAAGATGGGAACTGGCCAAGAAGCACGGCCTGTGCTTCAGATGTCTGCGCTCACGCCGCCAGGGACATTTATGCAAGTCAAGGAAGTGCGACATAGGGGGATGCACCGCAACACACAATCGGCTTCTGCATTACGAGAAGAAAAACAGAACCCAAGAAGCTGACACTGAGAAACGTGAAGTGGTTGTAAGTTCGAGTATAACAGCGAAGCCCCAAGCCTACCTGAAGATAGTTCCTGTGCAGATTGTCGGACCGGCGGGAGAGGCTTCGACGTTCGCGCTACTAGACGATGGTTCCACGATCTCCCTCATAGATGAAGATATAGCCAACACAGTCGGAGCAGAAGGAAGCCTAGACCCGTTCACGATACGCGCTATCGGCGACACTTCTATAGACATGCCGAAGTCAAGAAGAATAGACAGACGTCACGATGAGAAACACTGAGGGCAAGCGAGTGCCACTATGTGCGCACACAGTTCCAGGGCTGCACCTGACGCCGCAGAAGGTTACTGAGGAAGATCTCAGGGACTGCATACACTTGCAAGACATCAAAGACAAGTTGGTGTACGACATTGGCGTGCCGAAGATTCTTATCGGACAAGACAACTGGCATCTTCTCATAGCAAGTGATATCAAGAGAGGTCCTGATAATCAACCGGTCGCATCGCTGACAAAACTTGGATGGGTGTTGCACGGCGGACGCTCGCGAACGCTAGGACACAGCGTTCACTTCGTTCATCAAATGTCAAGCACAGAAGAAAACATAGACGCACAGTTGAAAGAATATTTTGCGCTCGAATCCTGGATCATCAATCCACGTCGTCCGAAGACAGATCCGGCAAAACAGGCCGAAGAAATTTTGGAGAAGAGTACGAAACAGTTAGAAGATGGACATATAGAAACGGCTCTTCTCTGGAAGAATACAGAATTTGTTATGCCCGATAGTTATGAAAACGCAACAAAGAGGCTTGCGAATATAGAGAAGAAATTAGATAGAAATATCGAGCTGAAAGCAAGATATACAGAACAGATGAACTCGCTAATAGAAAAGGGATATGCAGAAGAAGCTCCAAGGGAAATTACGCCCGAGATAAGAAAAGGCCCCCGAGCTTACAAGCCGTTCGTCGCGCATCGACTGGCCACAATAGAAGAATATACCTACGAAGCTGAACGTCGCCAACGTTGCTACCAGAGACGTCCCTGAAGACTTCGACTCTCATCACCCGTGGTAGAACGGACCGTCATTTCTGTCAGAAGATTCGTCCCTTTGGCCTAGTGAAAAGCCTGTCGTCACGGAGAACACAGGCGAAGAGCGAACAACAACAGTAACAGAGTCCCGGAGAGCACAGATAAAGATATTAGAAGCTATTCCTGACCCCAACAGATTTTCAAGATGGGAGCGCCTATTGCGCGCTACCTCGAGAGTTCTACAGTTTATAGATTTGTGTAGAACACACAAGAGACCAGTTCTATACAAGAGATCAGCAAAGTCCTGAGAGAAGGATCCGGTTTGGCGCAAGACGAGCACGAAGACCACCACGTCGGGGAGCGCGGCACCTCGCCCCGCTGTCAGCTCCCGGAACATCGTGCTTCTCACCGTAGAACACACCCGCGGCGCCGAGGACCTTCTTGTGAAGGCGGTACAAGAGGACTCCTTCGGCGCCGACCTCCTGGAGCTGCGGCGCGGGAGGGGTGTCGCCCGAGACAGCCGCCTATATTCGTTACCCGTAGAGATGAACAACGGTATGATCACTCTGTGCAGTCGTATAACAGCTACAGAAAACGTTCCAGAGAAAACAAAGAGACCGCCAATCCTGGATGGCGATCATCGTATTACACAGCTCTATATAGACTGGACCCACAGAAACCTGCATCACAGCGGTACAGAGTTGATGATCAACGAGATACGCCAACATTATTGGGTTCTTCGCCTGCGGCCTACGACGAAGAAAATAGTACAACAGTGTCTACAGTGTCGCATCAGAAAGGCACGACCTCCGGAGCCGGCCACTGGGGACCTGCCCAGGGCGCGTCAGGCTCACCATCAGAGGCCTTTCACCTATACCGGCCTTGACTACTTCGGGTCGCTCTCCTTGACCGTAGGAAGACAGCATCAGAAGAGATACGTGGCGTTATTCACGTGTCTCACATCCCGTGCAGTACATCTAGAGGTGGCCGCCAGTCTCAGCGCTGACTCCGCAATCTTAGCACTGAGAAGGTTTGCTGCACACCGTGGCTGCCCCACAGAAATATATTCGGACAACGGTACGAACATGCAAGGCGCCGACAAAGAAATGAGAGAAGCAATAGGAGCAGAGGCGAGTCGTCGTGGCATCGCATGGCGCTTCATCACGCCCTCAGCGCCCTTCATGGGAGGCGCCTGGGAGCGTCTCGTCAGATGCGTGAAGACCACACTTTGCACCGTTCTTCACGACCGACACCCGCACGAAGAAGTTCTGGCGACGCTGCTGTGTGAGGCCGAATACACAGTCAACAGTCGACCGCTCACACACGTCTCCGTGAGCGTCGACGACGACGAAGCCATCACCCCGAACCACATACTGTTCGGGGGATCTGCTCGTCTCCCTTCCCTTGGCGAGTTCAGCGAGGCCGACATCGACAGCAAAAGGCACTGGCGGCGAGCGCAGATCCTAGCGGACCTGTTCTGGCGTCGCTGGGTGCGCGAGTACCTGCCTGAACTCCAACACCGGCGGGAGCCCCACGGGACGAGCTTCAACTTCGCGGTCGGCGACCCCGTGCTCATCACCGACGGCCAGCTGCCACGCAACACATGGCCGCGCGGCCGAGTCATCGCCGTCTACCCCGGTGCTGACGGACAGGTGCGTACGGTGGACGTGCGCACAGCGGCGGGAGTCCTGAGACGTCCTACAAAGAAGCTGGTGCCCTTGCCGAAGTGACGTCGCTCACCGGGTTGTCTGCAGCAACGCTACGAGCCAGCCGACGTGTCTGCGCGCTACTGCACGGCGGGAGAGATGTTCGCGACAACGTTAATATTGACTTGAATCGTGTTATTGTGAGTGAATACATAAGTGTGACGTAAAAAGTTTATCGTTATAATAGTGCCGAATTACGTCATATATAGACTTGAAAAGTGTAGATAAATAGTGTAAGTAATATAATATTATGTTTCTTTTATATAGTTTAAAGAATATCATGTTTAAAGCATAAATATTGGCAATAAAATGCATTTTTACCTCAAGTTAGGTATGTTAGGGTTCCTAGGTCTTAAGTTTTTAATAAAAGGTTTCACTTGTGTATTTTATTTTGTACACTACTAAAAGCACTACAACATACTGAAGGAATCATATTCCTACATAATATAGTTAAAAGGTTATTACACTTTTTCTGATATAAATGTTACAGCAAAATAGATTTTTAGCCTAAAACCTAGAATAACTATATCTAGACCTAATTTCCGATAGATAAAACAGATACCAATAGACAGGTCTCATCGTGCCCTACGCGGCAGTTTTTGTACCATCACGCTAGCTAGTATAGTTCCGTAGATATAAGCAGAAATATGTACCATATATAATTAAAAATAAACATGTGGACCGAGGTTTCTGGCCGGCTCTCGTTACGGTAAAGATTAGAGGTACTTAAGCGGTACAGTATCGATCGACCGCAGGTGCTCAAGAAACCTCATCTTCAAGCCTCAAGAAACAAACGGAGCCAGCCAGAAGCCTTCAACCAACTGAACTATGAAGCTTGTTTCTATTCATTTAAAGTCCTGATCCTGACCCGCACATCGAACCCGCAACAACACGCCTTTCAGAGCCTCCGACATAGTAACCAGTCATCGCCATATAGTACAGTCTACACATCGTGTACAGGACGTCAGCGACTCGACGGTTGTTTTGTAACCATCATCATATAGTAACGAAGCCCCGAGTTCGCCCGTCCGGTACACTACCCTAAAGCAATAACAACAAGAAGTAGAGGGTCAAAGAGTGACATCCCTACTAATTTTATAAATTCTTAAGTAACTCCGTCTGTCCTTGTTAAAACCTGGGAAAGGATATATACTTTTTACTGGTGTAGGTACATCGGTAGCACGCGGGTGGAGCCGCGCGCAAAAGCTATTAAGCTATATATACCTTATTTCTTCTAAAAATGACAAATATGAAAATATAGATAGGTAGGTACCTACCTACTTTCTAAATCAAAGCGTATAATGTCGCGATCAAAAGCTAGCAAACAATAATATAGTAAATGTATTGCTTTCAGCTTGTAGTCCAAGTTCCTCAACAAGTGTAAACTGAATCACGTACAATGTGAGTGCTACAACTGTTTCACAACAGAAGGTTCTGGCGGTAACTTGAGGCCTCGCACTGTTGCACTTGACGTTTGACCTGATTAAATACATTACGGAGTCAAAACGTGTACAGGTCAGCAAGCTTCTTTGTATGATTTTAATAGCATCGTGTTATTTATTTAATACGTGAAATTAATATGTCTACTTTTTAATATATTAAATTTATGTTACAGTTGAGACTCTTTCTCGGTTCGTTGCTTCTTATAACGACCCTGTTGATACCTTTACTAATGCAGGTTGCATCGGTAACGTGTATTAACTAATACTTTGAAGTCAAAACTATTTTTGTCCAAACTCTTTTAATACAGACTTATATCTTTTTATAATTTATTAGATTTGATCAGAAAAAAGTATTGATTGTAACATTAATAATAATTTATTATACTCATGATGATACTTAATAGATATTTCAAGTATACAATAACATCACAATGAGTTGTATGAGAATTACTACCTTTTTTAATTCAATACAAGTTCGGCTAAATTCCTGTCTCAAAATTTATAACTAATAAATTAAAAATGTAAACCAAAGCAAGACAAATTCGCCGAGCTTAGTAAAACAGTTTTATCCTCAAATCAGCTCAATGAAACCATAATGATTACCATTAGAAAATGTAATCGGGACACGAGTACATCGCGAGAAAACTTGCATGTTGTTTATTCTTACTAATGTTCTTAGAGATATGTGCTAAATACTAAATCGGCAACGTGTGGGCACCTTTTCATACTTCGAAGAAAACAGTGGGCAGCCCAAGAAAAATGATATTCATAAAACAAAATATACACCTGCAAAATACAGAATTGATTCCACAATTAAAACGTACTTTTAAATTCCATTACAATATTGTTTTAAATAAAAATACTTCGCAACAGTATAAAAGCGTATTAAAAGGATAGTCTTTAAACGAGATGTCTGAATAAAAAAACAATAATTTCTTACAATTTATTGTGTTGCAAGAGAATGCGGCAGTTAAAACGAAGAAACAGAATGATTAAGCTTATTAGGAACGAGGCGCGTGTTCAGAACAACTTAAATGAGCAGTTCTCGGTACGTTTGAAATAGATTGTGTATTTACCGGTTAATAGAATTGAAAGGTTCTTGTACTAGGGATTATATTCAGTGATTGCATGTAGTATTATATAATAGAATAACTTAGAATCGATATAACTTATAGTTCTACTGCTTTGTTCTTCTTGCCGTTGGTAAATTGCTTTGAGTTGAATTTCGAAGGTGCCCGGCTGCCATTGTTTTGTACGGGGTAACTGCTGGCATAGGTACAAGTAGTGCTGCTAACTTAAAGCCAAATCTATAGCTAGAAATCAATACTATGAAGCTGAAATCGGTATGCAATGTTATACAGCTGCATCACGTCATGACATAATAAAGATACAAAGCACCAGTCATAATTTTATTATAAGTATTATATTTTTATTATAAGTATTTTCCTTCATATTCCATTTTCTTTGGCTATTTCGCGGTGTAACACTCAGATGAACGTAACTGTTTAGTTTTCAATTTACCAGGAGAGCAAATACCTAAACTTACGCCTCTTCAAAGCCTCTTCAAGCATTGCAATATGGATAATATACTATTGACATAAGAAAAAATTAATATGTATTAGAGTTCTGTAAAATGTAGTTATTGAGCAAATATGTGCTCATATAGAGGCAAATATACTTTTTGGTTTGGTTGATATACGTTAGTTTAGCCTTTTATGTTACTGAGATACGTAATATATGAAGCCAGAGAAGTGTGTCAGGATCGTAGCAAATGGAAATCCGTAGTATCTGCCTACTCCTCTTGGAAACAGGCGTGAATCTATGTATGTATGTAATATATGAAGGTTTAGCTCTGTAAAATTAATATCAAAACAGAATATTGTTGATCGTAGAGGCTTTTACCCTTTTACAGTTCATATAAAATCGTATAAATTTCAATATTCTATAATGAAACAATTATATTATTGTTAATACGTTCCTGTAGCCCTACGCAATATAGCTTTTGTACACGACAAGGATTATATCATTCGCAAGTTGTACTGATGCGGTTGAAACTTGTTTATGTGAACAACGCCAGCTACTTCCGCAAAATATAGACTAAAACAGTCTTAAACCTAAAATGAAAAAAGACATATATAATAAAAATTACAGCACGAGGCAGACAATGTATCAAAATAATTATGATGTTCAAGAGAAAAATTAGAAAATAAAGCTTTCTTCTTAACATATTTTAATACCTACGTAAATATTTAATAATAATTTTGATATTTCCTTTTTAATTAAATTTAATAAATAATACATGTTTTTAATTATACGTGATACCTACTACTATTATATATTATTTATGAGGATCAAGCAAAAATGCTGTTAAAGTCAAGAATCAACCAGTTAAACCATTGCATCCTCCAAGCCTGCACTTAACTAGAAGGCTCTCAGAATCGATAAAATGTATTGGCTATCAAAAGCGATTAGGTTCATAAATTGGAGTGGCCAGTGCAGTCTCTGGATCTAATTCCAAACTTTAGCTACCCCTGGGGCAATACCGCATTCATTGCTTGTGTCTTCGTTAAATACCACTTTAGATTCTGGTTTTACATAAAACATTTGATTTGAAATTGTCTTTCTGCGGAGTAATTATTTATAAAATGTTTTAGTAGCACATCCGTCTTTTAGGATGCCGAATGGATTATAAATTTGTAGAAAATTTTGTGTTATGTAGGTTTTATTATTATATATTTTATTTTATGTTAAAGCTGTTTAAAACATTTTTGTGGACTTTATTAACAATTTAAATTTTTACAATTAAGTTAATGAGTCTGGTTACGTTTCTGAATAAATATTTATAAAAATTAAACTGGTTTATAGGAATTTTATCACGTTGTTTATTAACACTTATAATATATAATTATAAGTCTCCTCGTAAACATAGCTGATGTAAAGCAACCGAAACGTGGGAGAAATTTTAAATTTAAATCTAAATAGTTTTCATCGGTATAAATAGCTTAAATAGTAGTAAAGTAAATTAAAAAATTATTCTACTACTAAACACTTTAATTACATTTATTTTTTAAATATTACTCTACTAAGTAATATTTAAAAAAGAAATGTAGTTAAAGTGTTAATACAATAAACAACGCGTTAAGATGTGTACGTACGTAAACGTAAGACAATATCAAATATTAATTATAGAATAAAAATTGTGTGATTTGTATTACATAGCTTCAATAAAAAAATTTCATGCTGGATCATCATCATCTTAGCCGAACGACGTCCACTGCTGGACATAGGCCTCCCCCAAGGTCTTCCACATAGACCGGTCTTGGACCAGCCGCATCCAACCGCTTCCCGCGACCTTTACCAGGTCGTCGGTCCACCTTGTAGGAGGCCTACTCCTGCTACGTCTTCCGGTGCGTGGCCGCCACTCCAGAACCTTTCTGCCCCAACGGCCATCCATTCTGCGCGTTTTGTGCCCTGCCCACTGCCACTTCAGCTTGGCTATCCGGAGAGCTATGTCGGCGACTTTAGTTTTCCTGCAGATTTCCTCATTTCTGATTCGATCTCGCAGAGAAACCCCGGGCATAGCTCTCTCCATCGCCCTCTGAGTGACTTTGAGCTTTCTGATAAGGCCTATAGTGAGCGACCACGTCTCGGATCCATATGTCAACACTGGCAACGCACACTGGTCAAAAACTTTTGTCTTGAGACACTGCGGTATATTGGACATGCTGGATAGCTAGCTTTAAATAAATTAAATACTAGTAGAGATACCTTACATACATTTTTGCGATAGGCCTTGTAATAAATAGTAATTCTCGATATACTAATGACTTAAAAATAAGCTCTTTAACAATTGCCAACCGAGTGATCACAGATTGAATGCTCGGAGCCCAAATTTTATTTGTGTTCCTATTAGAAAATTTGTAGTTGTATAGTCTGGAAAATTCCCAATAAATGCGATCTTGGTCTAAGGTCTTGGTATTAGCTATATCATATATGGTACAGGCCAACGTATAGAGTGGATATAATATACCTCTGCCTTTAGGCATTTTAGGATTTATCCTGGGAGAAACACAGGGCTGATTTATGTTATGTAGTCTAACAATTAAACTGAATTCTCATTCCGACTCCCGCTGCACACGTGAAGCAATGACTTTATCAAGTCTAGCTGGAATAATGCTAAGCAAACAAATTATTTATCAGCAATAAGCAAATTCAGAAAATGTGGCAGCCTAGAAAATAAAATATATATGCATAGAACGAAGTTATACTATTGTGTAAGCATTCGAATAATACATTTAAATATAATAATTTAAATTATACTAACTGTCATATAAGTAATGACTAGTGGTCGCCATATGCCTCAAATTCGCTCGTCGTTCTTTATTAAAAAAAACTATATTGTTTGTTTATTAAGACTCTCTCTCCATATAAACGGTAAGTATGCCTTATCTTACAATTCTCCGTGCGTGTAATATGCTCAAAAAGTCTCGGTCAGCGAAGAACCTATAGTAATAGGTTTGATTGAACACATTTTATGGTTTATTAATATATATAATTGAAAATCTTTTTTTTTATACAATCGAGGCGCCAATCAAGCACAATGCCTGCCAGCAGGTAAGCGTTATGAACTTTAAAAAATAAGTCACTGTGCTGATAGCGCAAACGACAAAAATCACTAGTAGATGTTGCTAATAAACTTTGTGTTGTATTCCCACAGTGAATGGGGTTACCAGATTTATCCTGGAGGCGAGGTGCCTCGCCTTTCTATTTATTACATCCACGTAAGATTAAATCTTTCGTCCATCGCTACAGAATCGTATCTGTCAACGATAAAAATAGTACAGAGATAAAATTACGTCAGCCAAATAACGCTACATGTGATAGACGGCAGGGTCATGACCAGACGTCTACCAGACTTAGTTGCAGACTTCGTTCTTGCACTGTAAATTTCAGCCAGTCAAAAGCATCTTGGGACCACATGATGAGCACTAACCCTAAGCCTTAACGTGTATTGACTTTTATATTGCGTTCGTTATTTAAACTTATGGAATATTTCTTATTGCTCTGGTAGCTATTATCACTAGAGCTGGAGTTGTCATTTAAATTTTAAAAATATAGCTGGAACGATATTAGTGTGTTTATTATTGTTTATGCTGTGTTTAACATAAATGCTTATGCATCTGAAAGAAAAACCAAATTATAAAATAAGCTTAATCAGATTTTCTACCCAACATGTGATGCCGTACCCTCATCGCACACAGTACGAGCACGCATGACGCTATCTAAAATGTTAAAATACGCTGCGGAATCGCATTTACATACATATCGTATATTTTAATCTCAGCACAAAACCATGTATACGAGAATAAATCAACCTAACCTGCATGTTAGAACTAGGAAAAAAGTAAAAATATTATGTTAAACAGAGGTTTGCGACCTTTTACAGTAAGTTAATTACCTTTTCATTTGAGTTACAAACTGAGTAATGGGATTAAAATATAATTTATACCCTAACTAGCTTTTACGCGTGACTTCGTTGACTTTTTTAACCTTTTGAAGTCTTAACTGTAGAATGAATACACGGGTATGCATTAATACAAATTCCTATTGGTCACAGGTTTTTTGCTAGTACTAAAGTATATCATGCTTTCAAATAAACAACCAAAAATGCTACTTTAATAGATACTTATGATTATGATAAACATAAAAAGATAAAGTTTGACTTATGAGACAAGCACGCTTAAAAAAATTATAATCTCTCACTTATTGCCATCATAATTACTACTAAGAATTGGAAATTTATTACTTAGAATTGGAACGAGTACAAAGGTCGTTAATTAAGGTATATAGATACCCTACTACGGATCTATATTCGATAAGTGAACTTCTTACTATTAGGAAATTATACATCTTACATGCTGTCTTGAAGTTACATAAATCTCTGGACTACAAACCTGATGTACTTAACAGAAGGCGGATACATAATGTAGTGCGTGTCATTGCAGTAAAAAGTAGTTTTGCAAAAAGGCAGTTTTCCAGACAATCGGCTCACTTATATAACCTGATAAATATACATATTAATATCTATCATCTGAATTACCATGAATGTAAAAAGGCATTAATAGTATGGTTAAAAACTAAAAATTATGACGAGACTGAAGCACTCATGAATAGTATGTTTCCTTTCCTATCCAGAACAACGCGTGCTGGGCTCAGATGCCATCCTTACACGGTAGAGTCGATTAGAGCGCGTACCAAAAAGTTTGGGTCCTCATACCTCTGCCTAACGACCAAGGCATGGAATTCTCTGCCAAGACACGTGTTTCCTTCTTCCTTCAATCCTGGGTTCTTTAAGCGGGGCGTGAAAAAGCATCTTCTCAGGCCGTCAAAGTAGAGACCTCAACATCGCCTCGGCTAATGTGGGGGCGATGTGGAGGTCACTGCTCTTAGACCACACGACTGCTTACCATCAGGTGGAGTGTGGTCATTTTGACGAGCAAAATAAAAAAAATAAAAAAGATATAAAAAAAAACCACGGCATCATTAGTCTGTGTAACCTTTGTTATGGAAGAGGGGAATATCGTAACACAGGTATCATTTAATACTTAAAAGGATACCTCCATCCCTAGATATAAGTACTTATGTATGTAATATCGAAATAACAAAATTTTTTTTTTTTAAATTTTAATATTTATTGTTCTCGGTGAAGTGTAAAGTCTACCGGCAATGGGCCAACATTAGGACTATGTCCTAAACCTTGTTGTTCTGATCCGGAAAGGCTCATAAACAGGCATATTTAACATCCTAACTAATATTATAAATGTAACATCCTAGCTAATATTATGTTGATATCCTAACTAATATTATAAATGTGAATGTGACTCAGTTTGTTTGGTGGTTTGTTTTTCGTTTCGCTTTGACGCCTTACTACAGGGATACAGAAAAGTTCATAAGGTAAAAATTACTTCTCTAAATCGACATTAACGCGAACAAAGCCGCTAGTAAAATCTAGTTATTAATAGACTGAAATTGAATCAATCGATAACGAAAACTTAAAATTATGTAGCGACTCTAAACAGACAAAAAAGTTACGATATATGGTAAGAGATGACTCTGTACAATCCTGAATCGCGCAAGTAAAGCTTACACAGCAAGTTACTATTATATACAATCCGACATCAACCGTCGTGTTCAACCGCTGCCCACTCGTAGGCGGCTAGCTAGGTCGCTCCTAACAGAGACTCACCCGGCTGGCCGATCTCGAGGACGCGCAACCCTAAGAATTGGCCCAGCAATTGCCTGCAGTGACACTACCTTAAGGAGACCACCTCCACAAGAATCACCACCCCCAATCCAGGAAGTTGAGCAGAAGATCAAGAACCGCCGTGCTGTGACCTGCCAGGCATGGCCCACCTGGTCGGAGTATCCTTTGTTTTGAAGGGACATCACTACAGGTTCCTCCACAACTATAATAGATAAAATAAAATACGAATAAGCATTTCAGTTGCAATACTTTGACGGGATTGATATTATTATAATTAGAACGAGAGATTATGAATTGTCATCTTGCTCCGACAAAATCGTTTCTGAAAGCGAAAAGGTCGATTTTGCACTTAAAATCATTATGTTGGTATAATGAAATAAAGTTCTTTTTTACTTTATATTTAATAAAATAAGTATACGACTATTTATCGCAATCTCATATTCAATCTAAAGCAGACGTTGCTATGTACCTATTATCTTATACTTTACTTCTTATTGAAGCTCTTTCAAGTTCTAATACAAATGTTTACTTTTGTTTTATTTCATTTACGCCCGTATATTTAACTCTCACGCAATATGTAACGATTCTTATAAGTGCACCAAAATTTATATGAGTCCGTTGTACTAAGACACAAAACTAAAAAAATATTGTACTAAGAACACTAATGAAAAACCCAATAACACTATCAAGTCCGATAAACTGACCTTGGAATCTGAAAATTTATGCAACGAAACCAACCAGACAGCAAGTTAATTAAATACGTTTTAGTTTTCACATATTTCATCAATTAATTTAAGAGCCTTACTATCGTGTCTGCACGGATTAGAAAACTTACCTTTCTATTTAAGATATTAAGAGCATCCGCCAACAACAATATCCTTAAGATAGTTTATTCGGCACTAGTTGAATCAGTACTAAGCTACTGTATTGCGACTTGGGGTGGCGCAGCCAAAACCGATATAATTCAGGTAGAACGGGCACAAAGAGACTATACACGGAATTCAAAGCTCTCACAGTCCGACAATTATACATTTACCACACAGTTTTAAAAAAACATTCATGTCTTCCATATAGTGCAAATAGAAGTCTAATAACACGAAGAAGACCTAAACCAGCTTGTCCCAAAATATGCACAAATACCACATTTGCCACACGACACATCCCATACTTAAGCGCGCTCATTTACAATAAAATTAACCAAAAAGATAACATACACTCCCTAAATACACATAATTGTAAAGTAAAAACTAAAGTGTTTCTCCTCAACTTAAATTATGACGAAACAGAAACACTGATAAAGCCCCCTTATACATAAATATACATATATATTTACATATACTATAATATTATAACCTGTAATTTAATTAATACACTACCTATATAAACGATTTCATAAACAACGCCTTCAAACACACACGCACACACACACATATACACACATGCACACACACACACACTCACACACACACACACACACACACACACACACACACACACCCACACACACACACACACACACACAAACACACATACAAACACGCACACACATTCACTCTGTTGATATTGTCAAGCCAATTAGTCCCATAGTCGCACGAAAATTGTAATACCTATAAACCCTTTCCCGGACGAATGGGTGGCCCCTATAACACAGGATTTTCCTACCAACGGGGTCACTATTCACATTAATATGTACTTTAACTAATATGTAACTACATTATAATGTCATATAAATATGTACTCTCTTGGCTAATAAAAATTATTATTATTATTATTTGTTTCTCTTTCACGAGTATATTCCTAATACGTTAGGAAACACCCGGGCCTTTGGGAGGCTTACACTGAGACATGGGTCCAACGTGAAGAGGCCCTTCGAGAGTTTTAATCAAAAATGGGATGGAACACCTACAGCGGCACAAGCCACAGCAGGCGTAGGACTATTGCTACGTATGGATTCTAATATATGGGCTATGGGTATGGGTGTTTGATGGACTGGTATATTGGTAACTATGAATGATAAAACGGCGTCTGCCCTGAATACTCTAATAGCATCAATCGAATGGACAGACGGTGAATCGCTAACTCACTAGATGGGCCCCCTAAATAGCCACTATAGGCATACAAGCCAGCAGCAGAGGGCAACACCGGTGCGAGCGGCTAGGGATGTCGAGCGGTGCGGCGACGGTTTCGCCATCACGGGTCTCGTGAAAACGGAGACCCGGAGCGGGTTTCTCCGTAGTTATGCCCTAGAAAACGACACTTCCACCCCCAAGCATGTAGTTCAAGCGGCTCCCCTCTGACCGGCCGATCAAGGCAAGCCAGAGTTGAGAGTCCTACGGGCGCTCTTGAAGTTTCACCCCAGTCAACCAGTAGCGGCAAACTGGGGACGAGGCCCTCACCGACTCTCTGAGGCATTCAAGACCGCAGTGTCGCCACTCACATTCAGCTCGCCACAAGCTGCCCTGCGGTTTGTGCGCTTTTGTTTAACCTGATGATACATTTTTTGTTTATATCACAAGGCGAAGGTGTTAGTTTAAAAGCTAGTATACTATGCCCTCCATTATCACGTTAGTCTCATGAGGAGATAACGACTGTCCCAGAGGGGTTTATTATTATTATTATTATTGTCGGTGGAGCCTTTTCCATGTCTCTCTATTCTTTGCCATTACTTTGAATTCTTGGTACGACATGACTTTTTCTTCACCTGATCTATGTGACATCTCCTTGATCTCCCTACTCCTCTTCTTCCTTTTATTTTCCCTTCTAAGATGGTCTTCATAAAGTTGTCATGACGTATCTAGTGGCTCAAAACTTTTCTCTTCGTTTCTCCATGACTTCTAAAATTTTTCTTTTTTTTTACTATAATTAGAACTGTATCTATATAAGTCTTGTAGTGCCTACAAACAGATGGTTAAGAAAAACAAATAGAACCAATTATTTCTATATATGTATATCTTTACTAGACGTCAAAACTGAAGTAATTCCATGTTTGGTTTCAATTCAAAAACTAAGCTTGGTACCATTTTAAAATTCAGAGATATTTTGAAATGGTACCAAGGTTTTTTTTTTCGACGTACAACTACATAAAACAAGTCAATGTTTGCAGACCACTGAAATAAATGCAGGCGGGCGGAGCGCAGATTCCTCATAAAAATATCCATATCGTTTGAATCGTTTGACAACGGAGAATGTTCATACTTTCACATAAAAAATCCATAAAATAACACCAACTATTTCGACTATGGATTTGAGACGATATTTATAGGTTTTATTTGTGACCCCATGCTAAAAAAACGGGGTGGTTAAGCTGATATTTTTTAAATTATTTTATTCAATTTAACTTTTTCGGAGAATTCCACGCAATTATTCAATATCTCGATAGAATAGTATTTGCAGCGAAGTGTTCGATTATTTCATGTACTTATTATTTAAATACTTAAATGGCAAACAAGTACTATTTTCAAAGCAGTCTAAAGAACCTACTGACTATCCTTGGTAAGGAACAGCGTCTATAAGGCTTACTGTTACAGTATACTGACATGTATAAAAGAGTCTCTAAAGGTCACATACTTACTTTCCTATTCCTTTCCTACCATCATTCCTCGTCCTTGGGATAGGCGACGAGCGAGCAATACCAGTATATCTAGTTGTTTAAACTATGAAGGTTGCATGTAACCTCATTCGCAAAATATAGATAGTGTTAGAGTCGAACAGTATCAAAGGAAGTAGTGATGGGCGTGGCTAACCCCACCGCTACAACGTCATCGCAGATGGAACGACAGCGGCGTGCGCGCTACGGTCGCTCAGTTCGTTTCGGGCACGCGCAGCGTTCACTTATTAAACGGAACTCTTGTCGGTCGACTGTAGAAATCGCTATATTCCTTGTTTAAATTATTTGAATAGTTTTATTTTGATTTAATTGTGATTAAAAATAAAACTTTTGTTTAACTGGTAGTTTTTTTTTTAAATAAAATATAAACCCATCGATAAAAATAGATTATTTACTTATAGAAGGCGCAGTAACCGTATCCTAATGGCTGCCTATCTGTAGGAAAAGTCCTTTAACCAAGCCATATCATGCTTGTTAGTCACCTTTACTGTATAAAAAAATTCAAGGCAAAAGTTCATGTAGCAGTACTCCTTCGCAGTTTATCTATTACGACTTGCAGATGCTCAAACGTCGCATGTCCTCAGAATCATATCTAGTTGCATACGGGAGCGCGAATATTCATGGCTAATAGCCTCGTCATTTGGCCGATTTCGGTGTAATGTACGGATCTTATTGCCTCAGCATCTGTGCTTTCCTCGTTCATTCTATAATTTGCGTCGAGTTGGGAAACACATCACACTAATAGCCCATATTTTATTAAGGCTATTACATAAATTTTATTTAGGTTTGCGTCAAATTAATTTATAGGTCGTTATTTTAACGGGATGTTGGCATTGTTAAAATTCTTTCGCCGATTCTAAAATAAACTTTGCTATTGCACAGCACTGTTCAATAAAAAGTAACTGTTCGGTTTATATTAATAAGAACCTCGTTTAATTCTCTAGTTCAAAAACAGAACACATTCTAACTATAAAATTCTAGAACAAACATCACGAAGGCTGAGTGGCTCGTTTCTTTGTTTTTGGACTACAGATAAAAACAATTGTTGGAAAAACAAAAGTATGTGTAACAAAGAGTAGACGGTTAAAAGAGGCGCAAAGCGTACACAAGACTCAGGTACTTCCTCATCCAAATAAAAGGTGGTGTAAAATGGGTATCCTGCATACGTAGCTCTTTTTGACTTTGGTTGAAAACAAATAAATCAGTGACTATTTTGCTTACCGCGAGCCACTACTAAAATATATTTCACCCGAACCAACGAATACCTAAACAACAATATATCAAGTATAATGTGTATATTATTTTGAAAGCTAGATTGAACGATTTCGTGTTTTAAAACAAATAGCTAAGCAAAATTTGTAGAGACCCCGTTTATATTATGTTGTTTTAGGTGACCGCAATTTAAAGTTTTAATGAGTTAGTTACCCTTAACGCGAAGACGGGGTACTGTCGGCATATTAATCATGTTTATTTGGAAACATGTTACGTATAATGTTACAACTTAAAATTTTCAAAATCTATTATAACTCAAAAAATCCAATATAACTGAAAAAGTTGTTGAATATATTTGAATACTTAAACAAACGTCAGAGCATAGTTAAAATATTTCCAATTTGCTTGGAATTAAAATATTTTTGGAAACCGATATGAAATGAATGACTGTCACGCTAATTCCGTGGTATAATATTGCACTGATATTTATGTATGCTCTATTCCCAGAAAATTATTTATTAAGCTTTATCTACCTGTAAGAAGAATCTCGGTTGTATTACACGGAATCTGAAAATGCCGTCATATTGCCAGGCTCCCACGATCCGGATTATCATACTATGTATATGAACATTAGGTACATGGACGCAGTAATAGTGAATCGTGTGCGGACTCGAATTTTTCGGACTTGAATTCGAACCCCGCGTCGAGCACAATGTCATAGAGAATGTTCGTCATAAATTGTTCATAGGTCGCCACCTATTGCTTGAGACCTTAAACATTTATATACCCTTTTCCATATCTATGCTACTATTATAAAGAGGGAAGATTTGGTTTTTTTGCTTGCATGTTATTTTGTAATTTAAAAAATTATTTTATCATTAGAAAGCTGTGTTATTATTACCGAGTAACATAAACTATAAATTACTGTTAGTAACATAACCTAACCTACATTTACGCGAGCGAAGCCACGAAAAAAAGCTAGTGGGATATAAAGATGTGACTCTGTGTTTATGTTATGACTAGATGTTACCGCGGTTTCACCCGCGTTTATCGTTACTGTGCAACCCCCGTGGATCGTAGCGTGAAGTTATATAGCCTATAGCCTCTCTCAATATATAGGCTATTCAATACTAGAAGAATTTTTCCATTTGAACCAGTAGTTCACGAGATTAACGCGTTCAAACAAACAAACTTTCAGCTTCATAATATTAGTATAGATATGTAAATGAAATGATAACACAAATAATATACAGGTGTTCCAGAAATTGACGTCAAGCCGGAATTAGGTAACAGGCTAAGTTATAATAGCTATCAGAAAAATATAAAAAATATAATGCTTCTTTAAGCTCTCGATTATTTTCGATTATTCGAGATTGCATAACAAGAAAATAATAATTCAAAAAGTAAATATGTGTAGTAATAGGAGTGAAAAGAAAGTCACAGGTTGTAGATATTTTTGAATTTTTTAAAATGCCTGTTATTTTAAAATTACTTATCTTATATTTTGTTTTTATTTTCCTGATACCTATTATAACTTAGCCTGTTACCTGATCTCAGCTTGACGTCGATTTCTGGGACAACCTGTATAATACTCCCAGCGCTTGTCAATCAGCCAACAAACATACTATAGGTTAGTGCTAACGCGTAACACGCACCCAAAAAGCAACATAAGTCTTGAGCAATAAAACACACACTAGTTTATTTCTAAAGTGGTGTAGATTACAACTGAACATTTATAGCTTATGCCGTACGGGACTGTATATCCTTCAACGTTCATCCAACGTGACGGCCGATAGCAAAGGCCCTCGTATTTTAACTATCCCCAAGGACAAAAACATCAAAGTTGAAACTAAAGGCAAAAACTCGTTACTGAAACTTTGCAAAACAAAAAGCAGTAGGAATAGCCTTAATCAAATTTTTATCCCCGTTGGAGATGAATGACGTATTCTAGGCAAAGGCTTTGGATAATGATCTCCAAAATACTACAAAGTGCTAGACGTAAATTACATGGGAAAGTACGGAGCCGTATTTGAAATGAAGTTAAGAGATAGAATATTTAGTTTTCCTTTACGTACGACGAAAATTTTAGATTTTCGTAGAGAAGTGTAATTTGACCATTAATCAGTTCTTTTTTTTAAAGCTTATCTTGTACTAGTACTGATCTCAGAGTTTACAAATACTGCAACAACGAACACATAGAGCAGTCAGATTCAGGGGAACTATTTATGAATTTGCGTGTATTGATTTGTGATTATCGATCACACTAATGTTTGTCCTGTGTGAGGACTGCTGCACTACTAGTGTGTGGGGAGTATGTCCAGCAGTGCTGAGTATTGTGAGTTTAATGGGGATCGAACGCAAGATACTTGGTGCACTACGCGCATTTGCACCGTCGCGGCGACCACTTAACCACTGCACTATTCGTGGAATTATTTGGCATTTCATTGTTAGTAGAAGAGCAGCGATAGCTCAGCGGGAAAACCATCAGACTGCAATGCAGAGGGACTCAGGTTCGAACCACGTCGCACACCTCTGACTTTCGGAAGTTATATGACTTTTCTAAATTATGTGCGTATTGATTGACAATTATCGCCTGTTCCGTGCCTCGGAAAGCACATTAAGACGTTGGTCCCGTCTGACATGCACATCTATGTCGGTTGTTATTGGGAGAGTGTCGACACAAAAGATCCCACTGGGTCGAAGTGTCGCCGGTCTGCTATGACTGGCCCCCACATAAGATAAGATAGGTGTTAGTAAAAAATTAAGGGTGATAAAAATGATTCTTTTAAAGCCAGCTTTTGCATTGGTTGAAGATGTATGTATGTAATGGATTTAATTCTGTTACTATACAAATCATATCGCGCTATTGTTAATCTATACTAATATTATAAAGCTGAAGAGTTTGTATGTTTGGTTGAACATGGGTTGAACGCGTTAATCTCAGGAACTATTGGTTAGAATTGAAGGAGGCTGACCATCTGCGTAAGAGATATTATAGTGCACAAGTGCGTGCACAAACACATGTGCACTTCTATTCCCTCACTCTCATAACTCTCATAGTTCGATGGGATGACAATCCCACACGACCAAAGAGAGCCGCCCAGGACAAACAACACCATGCGTTGCAAATAAACTAGGTTCGACTTTCCGCCATCTTGAAACAATAATATCATCAATTTTGACTGCACGGATGGCGGAGTCGTTTAAGTGGTCGCCTCGACACTGCCGAGTGTTGTGGGTTCGATCCCCACACGGGACGAACATATGTGTGATCCATAAATAGTTGATCCGAGTCTGGGTGTTCTTTGTGTCCGTTGTTTGAATATTTGTAAAGCAACACAGAAATAATTCCTAGTGCGGGGGTTTTCTTTAAAAAATCATAATATTTTAATAAATGCTAACTTGTAGAAAAGAAACGGTAAGTATGTAAAATACATTTCAACTAATTATAGCTGTCACATCTAGTACGGTTTATATTCGTAAGTATTTGTGAAAGAAAGATCTATACTTGTCAACTTTATCAATAATCATAACTTCTGCGAACGTTTTCCTTTTTTATGTAAAAATATAACAATTCTATAGATGAAAACTTTTTCTTATTGTGAAGTATCGTGACTTGATAAAGTTAGTACCTTATTGTAGGTACGAGTTTTTATACATAGTCTCACGCCAAAATTCCGAAAGGACAAGACAGAGATGTTTACCATCTCCATTTCGCCACCTATGGTTTTGAGTCGCATGAAATAAAGGGCTACCTTACTGCCGTCTACAGTACACAGTACTAAACTATGTGCTGCTACTGAAAATATATTTACGGCAAACTTCAATAATACTTTGTTCCCTGTATAAAGGTAACATAAAGATATCAAAGAAATCATTTTATAGAAATAAAAAATGAATGTTGTAACATAAACTACTTTCTACGAATTTTATCGCGTTATTTATATTTTAAAAATATATTACAATTACATAATTTAAAACTATTAAACTAGTACTGCTAAACTTTGGTACTATTTAAACTATTTAGATTTAGGTTCACGAGAAGTCCCCGTGATCATGGCTGCTGAAAAGCAAACGAAAAAATAAAAAAAATTGAAAAAGTTTAATCCTAAAAATCTAAGCAGTAGTGTAAAATTCTCGTAAACATAGAACTATTGAAGTGATTGTAATTTAAGATTAGGACTCGGCGCGCTCCTAGATGGACGTGTGCACGTAGTATATAAATATATTTATTTTATTGTTTAGCGCGGCGCATGCCGGCTCTCGTATTATTTTATCCCCAGAGTGATACAGTTGTTGCGAATGAGCTGCTGGCGTTCCTGCAACAGAAACTGGATCATGGACGAGGTGTCAGCCATCCAGATATGTTCCACGAATTTCAGCGAAGAGGACATAGCTTCTACCAAGCTGATTGTGTACAACTCGCTCAACAAAAGCGACCAGATGGTGTCTCGCAGGCGTGATGGGACAAAGAAAATTCTGCAGGATATTCAGAATCAGAATCAGAATCTTTATTTGTAAATATAGGTTACAGTCGTGTGAGATGTTACATTTGATTTTGTTTCACTATATTTCACCAAAATACGGCATACAAATATAATTATTGCATACTAAATAACATATCATTACAATTTTGAGATGCATTCATTACTAAACCATAAATATTTTTAATTATTTTACATAGCAGATAATAATTATAATAGTGTGTAGCTGCAATGAGAATATTCTAATCAAATATTATTTTATTCATAAAAACAATGTATGGAAGCAATATAGTTATGATTGTAAATCAAAAAATTAAAATAAATAATCAATTATTTATTTTAATTTATTGTGCAGATAAACAGTTTGACATGTTGTATTTTATTTTATTTGATTAATTGATTATTTATTTTAATTTTTGTTTCACTTCATCATTATGTCAATTGACGAATGTAAATAAAAAAATAAAATAAATAGTCAATTAATCAAATAAAATAAAATACAAATTGTCAAATTGTTTATCCGTACAATAAATGATGTCAAACGAATAATTATATATGTCTTCATTCATAACAATTTATGGAATTATCATTCAGATATTCGCTTACAGAGTAATAACATTTTTGTAACAATGTTGTATGCAGTCTGTTTTTAAAACTTATAATATCTAGGTTTTTTATGGCATCAGGCAGTTTATTATATATGATTTGACCCATATAGAAAAAAACTTTTTCTTTCTAGCACTGTTCTTACTAAGGGCAATTCAAGTTCCAGTTTATTTTTGTCACGTAATTGCCGGTAATGACTTTTAAAAGCAACTTTATATAATTTTAAGTTTGATTTTATAAATATATTTACTTCATATAAGTATATACATACATGGAAGAGGATATTACTTATTTATTATGTATGGATGTAAAATCTGAAATAAACGTTTATTATTATGATTATTATTATTACGCTGCCGAAGGAGACCGACCCTGACGACGTGCCGACGTTTGTGGCGAAGGACTTGAGTAAGCTACCGCCCGCCACTTTCGACCACGTCGATGTTACAAGCCTTTTAAAGAACATCGTCTTCCTTAAGGCCAGACCGAATGTACACAAGAAGTTAGAGGCATCCCAGGACACCGTCATGGTTTTACGCACGGAGGTTGAAGAGTTGCTCAATGCTCTGGTTTTAAGTAGGCCACCGGCGCGTAGTAACAACGTCAACACGCGTCGAGGCGCAAGCTGCTTCAATGCATCGGTCTCAAGTTTCGCGTCAGGAGTTTTGTCGTCGCGGAATGTTATGTCTGCTGAGTGTGCTACACGCGCGCATCGCCGCATTGCCGCATCGCCGCGCATCCTAAGCACATAGAGGCTCAGCAGGTAGCTGGGAGCACACCCATTGCTTCCGCCTCGAAGTCGGTGCCTGAGATGTCAAAGAACTGGGAGGATGATGCTAAGAATGGTTTTTTGACGGTGCATAGGACGAAGAGCGCTTCGTCCTATGCGCTGTATTTTCTGACAGCGGTCAGAAAACCAATAAGAACTGCTGCGACACGGCTCCCGTGGAGCCTGGTGCAAACCTGCGTGCCACAGCACCGGACACACCAGTGTATATTTCTCTCCTGCATTACACCACTAAAGCGGAGGATATCGCGGAGTATGTACGCCAGGAGTCCAAGTACATGCCAAGAGTGCAACTGCTGGAATTATGCCGTTCGTGATGCGAGACCCAACTTGCTTTCTACATGTATTCATGAAGGAAAACTTTTGGCCGAAGGGTATTTCGTTGCTTCCGCGGACAAGTACCACATGAACGCACAACAACAGAGTGTAAGTGAAGCATTACTAACATAGTTAATAAATTATTATAAATACTAACACAAATTGTATGTATGTTAGTCTATAAGGTATTTATCAATACGTCTATGCCACGCGAAATAAAATCGTTATTATTATTATAAACATTCCTATGTTTATAGAAGATAACGCTATCACTAGCCTGTGTATTATTCACATATCACACGAACAGAGCCGCCGTCGAAAGGTAATATGAAATAAATAAGAACGTAAACACAGGCCTTTTAATTATTTGCATGGCAATAATTAAAACGCCAATTTGCGGTTTAATTAAGCACATACAATAACAATATGCAATGCGATTTACAAAACTATTTTATTTTCAGTATAAACGTTTAAAAAACCAAAGCCACTGACGTAGTTCAGAAGTGTAGCAGGCTGAAGTGGCAGTGGGCTGGTCACATCTGTCGCAGAACCGATGATCGATGGAGCAGATGGGTTCTCGAGTGGAGACCACGACTCGGCAAGCGTAGTGTAGGACGCCCTCCGGCCAGATGGACCGATGACCTGAAAAAGGTGGCTGGAGGTGACTGGATGGCAAAAACGGGAGATCGGGCCTTGTGGCGCACCCTGGGGGAGGCTTATGTCCAGCAGTGTACTGCAATAGGCTGAAATGATGATGATGATGATAAACGTTTAATCACACATTACATTGTCATCATAGTTACTGATGGCTCTAGTTACTCCACGATGAGTATGGACCAATTGTTCAAACGTAGCTTCTTAAAAGTATCACAATTCTTTCTGACAAGCGATGACCAGATACACAACTTGAATCATTTTGATGTCATCAAAATGATCAGATTGACATATAAAAAAGGAAAATAATAGTGACCAAATTCAAAGGGCCCTTCGGCTGTCAAGGAAACCGGGGTTTCGTACTGGTTTCCATCAAGGCTTTTTTTATACTTCTACGTAACTGGTTTCCATGAAGGATTTATTTATGCTTCTACGTAACTGTTACGTAAACTCTTCCGTAACATTTTAGCTATGCTGTAATTATAATCGTGGATGCCATGGCAGCATTACTTTAAATGAAAAAAAAAACAAGTCAACAGTTACAATTCACATAATGAGTGTTTGCCAAACAATGAACAGAATTAAGTTTTGAAGGAACTTGATATAAATCTGTTGAAAACTAATTTTGTAAACCAGGCCTTCGTAGGTATCTTATGACTGCAAGAAATGGTTAGTAATGAAAGAATTATATATTATACGCAATTTTTCAGAAAGGACCGACACGTTTTCCTTAATGGTTTCTTTACTTCTTATATGCCCATTGCAATCTCGTTGTCCGGACATAGTTCCATATTTGCTTATTGATGATCACCGATTCACGGTGAGTTTTGAATGAAGTAACGCATCTTTATAATGAGTAAACCCGCTCTAGCACTAGTCATCCAGCCATTCAAACAAAAAACGGACACAACGTTCGACTTAGTCAACTCAAGACTATAAATTTGTGGGTCGTATAAATATATGTGTCGAATTCGAAACCAAAACGCTCAGCGCGACGGTAGAGGCAAGGCGACCAGTTGCTGGCTACGCCATCCGCGCAGTCAGTTCATTCCTTATTGTTTGTGTGATTAGAAACTAAACTAGTTATTTCTTATAAATAGGTGGCAAACAGGTGTTTGGATCGGCGAAAGGTAAGCGGTTACCATAGCCTCTCTAGTTTTGCAAGCGTGTACACGCTTGGAAAACTACATATATCACACTCGAGCAACCTTCTAAACATCCAGTCACTTTTTTGTGCCTACTCAAGTTACATCCTTGTAACTTGACTTTACTAGTCTCCTGATGACAGCACAATGCTTCTTTAAGGAGTTTGGAATTACCACTTCCCACCGAAACAACAAGAAGTTGATTGGCTGCAATTTTCTCTATAAAAGCGGTATGTCCTCAACCAGGCTACTTCTTAGGATAAAATGCGGGATTTCGACGAGGATTCTACAGTTCCTCTTTTAGAGATGGAAGACTTTTTGCCAATAAAGGCTTTTGGTCGCCTTGATGCTGAAACGATTGGTTAACTATTTGCTGATGATGACCTTTGTCTTGTCACAGATGCTCTTTAGGCACCAAATTAGGTAGAGATTTCTGATAAATAAAAATAAACCAATAACAATTTGACTGGCCGTATAACCAGTGAATCGAAACGTCACAATAGACGGTTTTTTTTTTACATATACGCTACAGGATAGTTCCCAACATCATACACAATTTTTCGTAGTGAAAATCTCATTTGTAAAACAAAAGGCACTTTCATCTCTAATATATTGTTTCCGTTGTGTCATTAGTTGAAAAAACTTGCATAACATAGAATTTTTTATTTTGTTATTATATTCATCATATATAATTTACGTCATATATGTATCTGTTCAATTTAAAACAAGGGACGTTCTATTATAAGTTGCTGCGATCAATCTACAATATCTGAGAAATATCGTCGCCAGTGGTACACTTAACCTGTAAACAATTTCCTCCGATGAAATTATTTAAGTCGCTTTTAATAAACAACTTTTGTACATCGCTTAAGTAGCTATTGATAGCTCTTCGCGAGTTTATACACGAGTATAAATATCTTCAAGTGTTAAAAGCGGCTTTGAAAATTTTTGTTTGTGCTTCGATTTTGTGTTTAGAAGTTGAAGCCATTGTTATAATGTGCAATGTTCGGTTTGCTTATGCCTTATTCTTAGTTGTATAACAGCGGTTCTTAATAATCTATCTATCTATGGTTTTATTTACATATTATGTAGTTTTAAATTATTTATATAGAGATATATAATTACTGATTGATCTATATCTCTGTTATCATTCGTGACAAAACGCTCTGTTCATTTTGCAAAAGAATTAAACATAGATGGCAAATCTCAAATAGTTCGATTATTATTGGAGGCCAATGTAAAATATTTCGGTATAAAATTTAAAAAAAAAACATTTTGCATTGACAGCTTTTCTAACATGGGTCGCTACATTTCAAAGCGTATTCAATAACCGTTCAGAGTTCTTCTAGTATTTTTCGCACTTTTCTTCTCCACTTATTTATTTTAACACAGGGATAGAGATGTAAAGCTGTATGTATTAATTTATTTGAAAATATAAGTATTGATCCATCTAAACTATCCTTTGCAAAACAGTTATTGTACAGACGAGAATATCTTCTACGAAATTTTAAAATAATAAGCGACGGTAGCCCAATGAATCCCTCGGATTTGCGATCGAGGGGTCATGGGCTTAAAATCCACCCATGAGTATACTACCAACGCAATACTACACAAGTGTATTAGCTTAACTGAAAAAGTTAATAACTGTAGGTACCTATAATATGCAACCCAAATTGATAGCATTTTTTTTATAAGAAACAGATTTCTCTTTGCATAAGAAATTATACCATACTAATTAATTCTTAACGATACGATCTTTTTGTAAGAAGAAGAAAGTATTAACTAGGTTGCGAAAACTGACTACAGGCAATTTAATAAGTGCAGACAGTATGTGAACAAAAGCGAGGTGCATCACCTAAGTACTGTGTGCGGGTCGGAGTTCATTATGAAGATTCAAGCATGAAGTATCAATACAGAATGCATACGATATAGACAACCGTAAACTGATGTACCTATACGTTTTCAGTGGTACGCAAACTGATATCGAATCACAGCCTATGCAGCGCTGTTTGCGAACCCGCATACAAATCTATGGTATATGTATCAGTAAAACTGAAGCTCTTGTTGTGCTTTACCTATACGACTAGCTTTAGGCCGCGGCTTAGCTCGCTAGGGAACAGTACCTTTCTTCTGGGTAGAAAAAAGTACTCTACGTCCTTTTCTGTATTTTTTTATGGTCGGTCGAGTATTTAAGGAGTGAAAGCGTAACAAACAAACAAAGTCACATTCGCATCTATAATATTGATTTTTTACACGAATTGAATAGGATGTAATTTGCACGTAATCAATCACTTTTCACTAAATGTTTCCCTCAGGAGAAATACGTGGTGGTGGCTGTCACTTACGATTAAAATTATTATATTCTTCTCTATAAGTAGGTATAAAACAATCTTTAAAATATTAGAAGCTGTATGCAATGCATAAAATCCTTACTAATATTATAAATTCGAAAGTAACTCTGTCTGTCTGTCTGTTACCTTTTCACGGCTAAACCACTCAACAGATTTAGTTAAAATTTGGTACATATATAGTTTAAAACCTGAAGAAGGACATAGGCTACTTTTTATTCATGTAGGTACCACGCGGGCGGAGCCGCGCGCAAAAGCTAGTAACTTATAAATTTGGAAGACTATCATGATAAATGATTTTCCGACCCAAAAACTCTCTGAACTACAACCTACTCATAAGTCTTCTATCCCTATTGTGATCCCCAGCACCTCGTTTGTGTGATTTAGACAGACTAGAATAAATAATGGTGGCAAAAAGGAACAATCGGATACTTGTAGGTACATGTTACCTTAAGCTATTGCTATTACATTATAAGCACATGTTTGGTATGGATTTCTCGAATCGAAACAGGTAAAATGATACATATTGAAAGCAAGGAGCAAACTGTAGTCCGATAATAAATTACATGTGTATTTACACTGTAACTAAAATCACATCATATTTTCAATTTATAGTACACCTTTACATGAATTCATTTCAATTTAATTCAGAAATGAAATTAAGTTGGTATTTTACGTGAGCGATGACGTCATTAGCCTACATAATAAATTATTGACGCCATTACGCCAGGAAAAGGCAACAACACCAGTGAGCTTGTCTCATTACGTGCATATTTTCAAGCCTTTTCCCGTAGATATAGAGGTTGTGTATAAATGGCTACCATCAGAGCAACATCCAGGTAGGGTGGAAGCAAAGAACTCTCGGCATGTGGTTTGTCGATACATGCGTTCAGGTCTACAATAAGTTAACGAGAAGCAATAGCTTAAACATTGAAAAGCAAATATGAACCGAATATATCACCAGCTTGGGATTGGTCATTGAATTAAGCCCAAGAAAATTTAAAGTACAGCGCGTCTTCAAGGTGAGTTCATTATAAGTAAATAGTAACACCAATACTAATTAAACAATGTTAGGTAGTTTAAACTGACTTTACACATTGAAAATAAACTACTTTATACGCATTCTATAGTGTCTATTAACGTTATGTTTTAAAAAATTGAGATCAACAACATTTTACCCGCCCGTAATCCCATGGCTACTGAAAACCTACCGAAACTTTGGAGAAAATGTAAATTAAAATTAAAATAAACCGGATGGTAAACCATATTTATTGTAATTATAGTAGTCTAATTACAAACACTTGCGTAAACATAAGAAAATAACATATAAATAGAGAAATTTATTTTTAAGGAAATCTACTGCTGCTAGACAAAGTTATTCTTGCTATTATACTATCGACAGATATCTTGGTTCTACATAATTATATCTCTTTATTATAGATCTAAAACATCTGTTTACTAAGCGTCACTGTATTATATCCTAAATTAATAAATAACGTTGATTGTGGAGTATAATAATAGCTATGTAGGTATATAAGAGTCTGCTATACCAAGTATTTTGCCTGTATCCATAGTACATGTGCAAACTATACTTCGGCTAATTGAAGTTGCAGTTAATACAATAACAAAATATAACATACTCGTCATAACTAGTCAAGTTTTGTATCTCGCTATCCTTTTACTAACTGAATCAATAAGAGAGATTCGGCTCCCGGTGAAAGAGGAACTAACTACACAACAATCTAATAAGAAATCGGGCGATAAGGAAAACGTTTCATTGGCAAAGAATAAATAGACTGCTCAGTTGTCGCGATAAACATATTACACGCAAGGTGCCTAATAAACGAACACAACCTAAATGTGACATTTATTTTGTCAGTATGTCACGACGTATTACATTACATTTTCTCGGTTTTGTTAACATTATTATATTGTTTATTAGTGCTTGCTCATATTCTGTCTCATTTGAGTTAGTGTCTCAGAATTATGTTTTTCATAAACGAGGTTCGCGACGTATGTGATATTAATGGATGTACAATAACTGTCATAATAATTTCTTGCTCTGGCAACAATTATCTATGACATAACAGCTATAGGCACAGACGATTTCATCTGACACAGATATTGAATTCTAATAATATATTTCTCTCCTTATCAGTTATAAAAAGCATTGTAAGTAATAGTAAATATAATAAATATATTTGAACAAAATATTTTCTCTTGCTAATGCGTGGATGAACCACGAATGAGCTGGCATAAAGTTTTAGAACAGATATCAAAATATTTGCCCCGAGTTCATAAACTAGCAAAGTTCTGAATTTCGTTACACCACGAAACATACGGAAGAACTTCAAACTTTTAAATAATTCTTTGAATGTATTCAAGTATTTGGAGTGAATCTAATAAAAGGGTTGAAACGAAGACGTGTTTTGATCCTTTAAAGCCTGAGGTTAGCCGCTCAAGACCCTATAAGTACGGCCAATCGAATTCACCAATAAAATGTGCCTATTACGCCCGACTCTCCTTCCACCGTTCAATGCTTAATCGTGCATATGAGCTTTGACAAGACGTGTTTTCAATCTGCTTTTATCAGTTGTCCGTTTTAGAAAATGTTTATCTGATAGTATTTGATATATCGTTTTAATTTTATTCTATATCTCTTCACCAAGTCGTGCTACATTTTAAAAGTCGTGGATGATACTACAATAGTTTATAATAGTTCATTAATAACGAGTTGTGTTTTTATATCCGTACCTCTCTCCTTACTATAATGTAATTCGTTTTACTGGTTCGTATTAGAAAACAAACAAAACATGACGCACTGCGCTTCACAACCTCCACGCTGCTTAGGTAACGCATTAGACTTGCGATCGAGAGGTCGTGGGTTTCAACCCCACCCATTGTACTAAGGATGAACACCGGCTCCTAACACAAGCATTCTAACTTAGCTGGAGACACGAATGACAAGAGTACAAACAATATTTAAAAAAAATGTAGTTCCGATTTGTCTTAGAGTTAAATATACCAATACTAATGCTAATCAGACAAGCAAGCGACTGCTTTACTGATAGCGCTGAGTTGTGGGCGTTCAAATCATTTTTCTAAGATTTTTAGCAATTTGTTTCCGTTGGTCATATGTTTCTTAATCCTGCTCTATCTTTTGACACGGGTCTTGAAGGCTATTGCAGAATATTTTTTTAACAAAAAAGCATAACTAAGACGTTTACAGTACAACACAACTTAAAGTTGAATGAGAAAAAAACTTACGACGAACGAGCTTCGGTTTGCCGCACATCAATGTGTAGCTCAGGTCCACACTACGTTACAAACATTTATTTAGCAAATTTCTACTACCTACAAAAACACCTGAACATTTCGTACTTCAATAAATTTTCTTGATCATCAGTACAAAGGAAACCGCTAAAGAAAAACAATTTCAACGAACGTCTTAATCGAATCTCTCCTGAATTTCGTTTACGATGTTCAAAATTGACTTTTTCCGTTCTTTATAGGAAAGCAGTTCAGTGATTTAATGGAATTAAAGGCGTACTGTTAGAGTAGGTTGGTGTGGAACCCAATCAGGCAAAGGGGTGTTTCTGAGCGCGCTTGATTTGGTTATTGTCGACAATGGGTTTACAACGGACCAGCGACGAACGACTGCACTAACCGCGTTAGCGATAAAAGTCTACCGTCAAATAAAACTAGATCGCTTTTAATTTTACTCCTGGTAACCTTGTTTGCTTTAAATTGCTGTTGTATTGTATTTATTCGTAGAATAATACGGGTATTTAAATAGTCAGTAATCAAATAGCTGAACTGCGTGCCTATGTCACGCAATTCGTTTTGGGATTATTCTACTTTGGATTTTCTGTGTAATATTTTTATATTACATTTATATTTTATGAATGTTTTTGTTACTATTGTTTCAGTTCATCAAAAATATAACTGATTGGCTCAAAAGGTAATATAATACATTCAGTCATTCAGTGCTTCGAACTAGAGGAGGCATAATTTTTTTTTGTAACAACTGTTGGAGCGCCTCTAACTCCATCATTTAGTTAGACAGTGTGCACTCTAATACGCATTACAAAAAAAAACACTTGTAATGTCTCCCTCTAGTACTTAGTACATACAAACCCAGTGTATTATAATAACTATATATCCGTACTTTATAAATGCCTTGTCGGTTTAGTAACAATTCCCTGTAAAGGATATAAATAGGACTCTTAGTAGATTGTTAGCGCTCGACTTTGATCTTAGGTTGGGCAAAGCTTAGGAAATAAACAAAAACATCTCAGTTTTAATTTAAAGCCTGTAAAAAATGAGTCTTAATTTCACATGAGTTTGTGATTTACAGTTTGGTTTCCTTTAACTTATTTTACATTTTATTTAATATGAGAGTCATACTAAAAATATAATTGATTGATTAATATTCTAAAACATATAATAAAAACACGCTGTGCTACCAGTGTCTACGCAAAATAAATAAAAAAAAACATTTTTAAATTTAATCGTGACGTGATATAGCATCAATGAACCAAATTGATCACACAAAGTGCATATCTTAGTAGTAATTATTTTATCGTTCTAACATCACTTGGAAAACATTTATGTTTGCCGTTTTTTCAATTTATCGTGTAAATATTTGAAGTGCTTAAACCTAGGTAAGGAGCATATTGAACGTGCCTACATTAGGGTTCAGTAGGAGATTTTGATACGACTTTTACTGTATATATATTTTATATTACATCATTTTCAATTTACGAAATAACAACTTTGTCTGACGAGAACCAAAGAGAGGATATTATTGTAACTCTTGTCTCTGGTAAAATCGCGGCGCGCTGTGTTTCGAGATTGTAAACAGTACAAAAACTACTTATTTCTCCAACGTTAATCTACACAATTTAATCGTTTCTACGTTAGTATAAATATGCGTGTTATTTTTTCTATTTGTAAGTTACGTTTCTCGATTATCTCACAACATATGAGCCTCATATAATAGTTCTTTGCCTACATAATCTTGAATCAGTTTTAAGTAGTTCTAGACTTTGCCCACGGCCTCGCTCGCGAAAGCGTAGATTTTGTCAATAAATTGCTTTCTCTCGGGAATATTAATTTTAACTTCTTTTCATGATGAAAGGTACGCTTTTCTATACACCTAGAAACGAGTATTCGAGATTTCATGACGACCGGCCGAGTAGTTAAGGCGTGAAAAAGTAACAAACGAACAAACAAATACATATTTATAATATTAGTTAGGTTTAGGATTTAATTTATAACACTCTTCACTTACGCAAATAGAGCAATTTGCGCGAATTGCATCTATGCATCGAGTGTCTTACACGATGCATAGATTCGTGCAACATCGTCTGAACAAAGCTTAGCAGTTTGCGCATGAAGTTCACGTCACCCACTTGCGTCTTAAAGCACCAGCTACATATACTCCAACATTAAAAAAGTAATATTAATTTATCTACTGATATACGAATGTCTGCCACTATGGAACTCTAAAATTCTTCGTATTTCTTACAATAGAAATACGAAGAAATCAAATGAAGTCAAATCACGACTATTGAAATACAATTTGCATAATATAATCGTTTGCTCAAATAGAAATTTCATGAAAAATAACCTATTGATAAAATATCTGAACTTGAGCACAGTCTGTCTTGAACATTTATAACTCAAATTAAATTATCCCGTAACTATTACAAAACTAAAAGATTAAGAATATTTTTGTAAGGAACTAAAATAAAATATCGAAATTATTTCTTAAGTTTCCCAAACCTTGACTCATATAAAACTTTGAAGTTTATTAAGATTATAGTTTAAACTTTTTAATTATAGTTCAGAGATTTCAAATCAAAGGTTTGTTCAGATATTCTACATTTTATAATATAAATTTATCAAATTTAACGGTCATAACGTGAACGTGATAAGTGCTTAGAAGATATCAATCTCGATATTAAATGTTTCTTTCATTGATTCTTTCAGAATAACTTAAATAATAAAATCAGCCCTGTATCAAACTGTCATACTGCCGGGCATGGCCTCTTCTCAGTGTGAGAAGGGTTAGGCCTTAGTCCACCACGCTGGCCCAGTATGGGTTGGCAGTCTTCACATATCTTCGAGAACATTATGGAGAACTCTCAGACATGCAGATTATCTCACGATGTTTTCCTTCACAATTAAAGCGAGCGATAACTAGCTCTTTAATACGCACAAAACTTCTAAAAGTCAGAGTTGCGCACCTTGGGATTGAACCATAGCGCGACACAAAAATCGTACTGGTGACTTTGAGGTCAGTTATTGTACACACAGCGACACATCAACCTAGACTGTTTGGACTTTGAAGAGAGAGAGAGTGCGTTATATTTTTGTTATTTTGTCTCATTCATGCTGAACGGGACGCGACGCTCTATCCTTACCATTACATCGACACCACTATGCACTGTCCCTTTTCGACAATTCTCTATTTTGTATGTAGCGTAGTTATGCGTATATAGGCCGTCTGACTTGATGTGTAGCCATGTGTACGTGCATTTACTCCACTAGACCGTCCATAATTATAGTTATTATAAAAGCAAATATTAGGTAATCGTTTTTGTCTTACGTTTCGCAAAATAAAAATACTTATATGGATTTTATCGAAAAGAGTAAATATTAAAAAAGTTATTATCAAATAAAACCGTTTATACTTATATATATTTGTTATTCTTATACTTATGTGAAGTGATTTGGACGACGCGCGACGCGACCTTTGGTATGGAAATAGCTTGAAAGCTGGCAAATAACAGGCGCATGGACTGAGGGTTACAGTTAGATAATTGTAAGTTAAATGAATCTCTCATTTTAATAGGATAACGGGTTAATCCTTTTAATTATGGTTTTCCACGTTTTCAAACGCTTTCAAAACAGCTTCCTAATCTTTGCCGCTAAATAATAGGTTTGTAATTATAATGATATTGAACTATTACCGATTAAATCATGGTGTACAGTCAAAGGCAGAATATATAAACATTACAGTTTTATTAGACATTCCTTTTAATATGCTATTTATTACGAATGGTATCAAAACTAGATCCAATAATACTTTGATCAATCTGGGAGTGAACCTGAGACTTTGATGAGCCCCGATAAAATTATGAAATAAACGAAACTAAATGCCTCAAACAGCCATGATGATTACATTGTTTATTTACAGAAGTTTTATTTTTATAACCTAAACATGTAAACTTTAGCCTTTATCAAATAATTATTAAATTTAGCACTTAACATATCACTTATTTATACATTCTTTTCATATTATATGATACATATGATGAATAGTAAAAAGCAATATTAAAAATTCTCGTAATAAAAATAATTCTAAATCAAGTTCCGATAAATGTGAACTGAAATGCAATTCATGTTCTCACTTTGACGTTTATTTCGGTGTAGCATTGGTGACATTGAGGCTACACCTCTTTTTTTACTAGTTTATATCAGGAGATTTGGTCGTCAGATATTATTTTACTATGATTAGTAAAATAAAAGTTAAATAAAAAGATATAAAACAACAATATGTATAGCTTGCGAAATTTAATACACATCGACTTAGTGTTTGGGATATACATATATGAACGTAATAGTGTATGATGAGTATTTGACTTAAATGTAATGATATTATATACTACATTTGCCACTTTCATAGAAATAAACGTCAACTATCTGATCTGTGAGTGTTTTAAGAGCTAGTAAGTAGCACAATACATATCGAATAAGCTTATGTGGAAGAGATATCATTTGAACGATTGCACCTTAACTATTTTTTATTGAAAGGATTTTCTTTGTTTGAGAACAATATAAAAACGTTCCAAGTGGAACGTTTACAGTCTTTACTTTTCGTGCGCTAGCAACATGTCTCCTTCTTTTCTGTTTAACGTATGATTGCTAAAATGACACGTATTGAGTTGTTTAAAAAGGAAGGATCTTAAAGGCATCAATAATAATAATAGACCAACATAAAACACTTTTTTTACTAAAGCTCTAAAGTCGCAGATACTATTTAAGATATAATCAATGTTGGGTGCCAGTATTCATTTATGTGCTTACCAGTAATATATTAGGATTGCCAATCGCCTGCCTAGTGGGGTGATTTGGCAATATTCCCTCGAGGTCGTTAATTGCAGCGGTCTCTTGGGAAGGGGATTCATTTTCACTAAAGGATAGAGGTAATGATTAAGAACATTAATTTCAGCAAAATCTTGAGCATACATCTTCGTATATGTATAGAGAGTATCAGAAAGGTGTGGTCATATTAAAATTTTTAATGTGAAGTTACACCTCATACATTTTAATATTGTTTTTTTAAGGACAACTCTCGTACAAGGTATTATCGCGGGGGCCTTAATAAACATTGAAACAACAGACACAAAAAACATCCAGACTCGGAATAATTGTTCTTCTTCTCATTTGTCGACCACGACATTTTAGACTTGTATAAAAATTGAACCCATTCGTTGTACTTTCAGTGGCGAGGCGTCATCCATTTTGTCTTTCATCTGTATTAAAGCCAAGTTGAATCTTCTCTATAAATTTAGGCTGGCGACCTCTTGGTGGCGCAGCGGTAGTGAATGCGAGGTCTCAGCCTCGAATTCTGGGTCCACCAAACATATGTCCTGTATTCCTATAGTCCCACGTGTACACCACACCTAAGGAATTTGTTTAGGTATATTATGCTCATGGTTTGCTTAATATGCTTTTAGGTTTCCACGTACTACGAGGCAAGCCTTTAGTTGCCTACCGGGCACAGCTTCTAACTCTACCCTGTTATTAAATACTTTGACCCAATAACACTTGCTCGACCCGTGACTTGCACTGGATTCCTCATACAACGCATTCACTACTGCGCCACTGTGGCATTAATATACAACATATACATATACAATACTAATAGCACAATTATAACCCATCAACTTACAACATAAATGATTTAACCGCTGAGTAACACCTAATTTTCAAATTCTATCACCGAAAACATAAACATATAACTAATAATTCATTTAATTCATGTTATCTGTGATGATAAATAGTATTATTGTGAATATTTTCAATTAAATCAGTAATAACAATTACTAATTCGCGTAACAAACAGTATGAAAACGTAAACAAGTTTCTGTCAAAAGAATTAATAGCCAAACAGCGCATTGCAGTGCGTACAAACACATAAATTTTTACATTTACCACGCACCAGACCTAATCAGTGCAAATCACTGCATACACGTAGAGATTTTTAAATGAAAATTTCGCATTCATCGGCTCACCAATGTTATCGGTTCGTGCATTCACTTTATTTAACCTTACTGTGAAGGGGAAATCAATCAATACGCCTCCCGACATTGAAATCGAACAGAAGCCCTCTTTAATTAGCTTGATGTTTCTTTTTTAATTTGAGATTGATGTAGTGAAAAATAAATACGTTCATTTCCATTAATTAAATTTCTGTATGAAGGAGAGAGTACAGTTTTTACTGGAAAATCCTTTGTATTTAATTGTATTGAATAATATATAATTTAAAATGGCTGACAGTTTATAGGGTGTGTAGTTGAAATATGTTACGAGTTTTTACACGTAATATTTATTATTAACGGATTATCTCTTTTCTAGTAGTATAAGATTGCTTGTCTGAAATTCATCCAATCAAAAGTCTCGGGCTCAATTTTCGTGTCGGGTAAAGGGTTTTCTGTTAATAAAATATCACTAGAATCAATTAGCTCGCACTAGTATAAAGTGGGGTTTAGAAGGAAACTACCGAAATGTTAGTGTAGTACACCTCGGCTTGCCCCTTTGCAAATACATATGTAACTTATCTCTACAGCAGTTCTTTAATCCTAACTTATATTATACATGCAAATATAAGTATGTTTGTTTGTTTGTTACGCTTTCACGACTTAACTACTTGACCGATCATAATAAAACTTCGCATACACGTTGACAGGGATACATTAAAGGACATAGGATACCTTGTAAAATGTACTGTTCCAGAGCAAGTTCAGCCACAGGCATAAGCTTTATAACTAGTTTTGATTGAGACGTTGGTACACGTTAACGAAGACGTTGATTAACTTAATCTATGACATACTTAATAGTTTAAGGACCCAAAATTAATGCAATAAATATAATATACCTACACTAAGATACAAAGTCTATTTCCATGGCTAAAGCTAAATAACTTTATGACCATAAAACATCACTCTGAACGGAGTTCGGGTCTCAATGTATTCTAGGCTTAATAGTTCCTTATTCTTAAAAACAAAGCTTATGGATGCGTTTGGTTGTAGGATTATCCAATGCACAATAACCCTATAGCTACGGACATAGAACAAGTTCCGGTTCGTTCCTATAGCTACGGACATAGAAGAAGTTCCGGTTCGTTCCTACTCTTCCTATTTATCTTCTGATTAAATCGTTACGGTTAATTTCCCGGTGCTTCCGTGAGAGACCACTAGATTCGACATCTCATCTCAAGTTACACAAAATACAAGGGCGCGGCGGCGGGAGTTCTGCTAAAAGCAAAAGTTTAGAAAGGTAGGTGTTTGTTATGTTCCTTTTACTAATAGATCTAGTTAACATGTTTAATTAATTTTCTACTAGTATGATTGGATACCCGAATGGTTATGGAAATCGTTTTAGCGAAGAAACGTTTTGAAAGATAGCCATTGCAGTATTGGTGTGAAGTCGTGTTTTGGAATAATGAATAAGCTAAGCTGGCGGGGCTATTACAATAATGATTGCTATAGCCTGACAACCATAACGTTAGAAAAGTTTAAATTGGAAAAGTGCATGCACATTTTCCTGATTTCAAGTTGCTATAATAAATATATAAATGTTTTAACCGTAGAACATTATTAGAATTTGATTGATGATTTTACATTATAATTAAGAACTATAAATAGATAATCAGTATATTTAATGGTTAAGGAAAATATCGCAAAAATCAATTTAAACCGAAACGATTTAAAATCAGTTATATTATAAGGCACGATTGTATGACGTTCAAGGACCTGACACACTTTATATTACATTTTATATTTTCACTTCGCATATAATTAACAAGCCTTATAGTGACTGATGAGTTCTTAAGCCATTCTCAACGATGCAGGTCTTCATGTTTGCTAACAATAGCTGATGAAATGCGAAGAAGCCAGATATTATAGGTGTACAAAGTTGCAAGATAATATTCCGGTACATGTTTTAAATGTTGCATCTATATTTCCACTTATTCAGTCAACGTGGCTTTTAGGTATTTTCATACAATCTGAATTTTTACTCGAAAGGACCTCTAAATCATATCCATATAAATTAATATAGCTATAATGGTCGATGGCACAATTATATAAAAGACACAAATGCAAATTAATACATAAATGAATCTTTAAAATTTTCAAGTTAACACACCATTTATGTAAGTAGGTACTATGTACTATTTACCTGATTTGCATCGCAATATATTATAACATTAGTAAAACTATATCAGAATCAAACTAAATACAGAGTGCACTGAGAAAACTAAACAAAACAACATGAAGAGACGGAATACTGCAAGTATAAAGCGCATCATACGTTTCCTTGTAATTACGCACAACCACAGTTCGACTTTAATTAAATACATCATTCTACCTTTGTTCAGCAACGCGAAAAAAGAATTCCCCGTACGTGGTGTCATGATTTCAAAGTTTGTTCGTACCAATGCCTATGTGGTAGGTGTTTGATCTCAAACCGTGTAAATTCACAAGCGTTGCAAAGTGTGCGGGGCCCGACACAGAAGCGCAGTAATCCATTGTTGCCTACCGGCCCACAATGGATTCAAGTTTAGTCGATTAAACCCGGCACCAAACACTCGCCACCTACGGAAAAATGTGCCCGCGCACAATAGGAATGCTATGCGGAGATTTGTGAGAACGAAGAGAATTGTTGCTAGTACTTTGAGCCGTTGCCATTGTAATATATTTATTTATTAGGTACGTATTCCGCTCTCGAACCAAATAAAGCAATACTAGCCCGACGGATTAATGCCTCATGCACTCCGTAAGCTGATCGAGGTTTTATCATTAATTAGTTAATTATTTAAGCGGATTAAACTAACTACCCGCAAATGCAATAGTTTCAACAATTCAATATAGATTGTCTGGGATTAAATTCGTGGCAGTTAGTTTGTTTTGTCTTAAGGATATCTGATGAGTAGCGGCATTGATATTTCGTCAATCGAATAATTACAACATACTAATAGTAACAAATTGAACGCAGGAGATTCAAGTTCAGCAATTTTTAATGCAACGGGATCGGGAATCGGTTTTTATCTATACCAACCGTTGAATTGAAATGATGAGACATAGCTTCGAAACATTATCTACCATAATTATACGTAATAATAATACATTTGTTTCGCCTTTCTTTTCATAAAAAGCAACTATTTCTTTCCATTAAAATAACTAAACCGCTGTAACTGAGCGTAATATAGCCTCTACAAAAATATCTAATTTTGGGTAACGCTGTCTGAATTTTAATACTGAAATTACTATAACACCTTTAAGCTTTTACAGGGTTTTTAAATGTGACGTTTAGCCTTTCTTAGGACATCTGATTGCAGTTGATAAGGTTGACCAGTTAAATTTAAGAAAATAGGCTACGTGTACTGTTTCAATGTTAGAAACTAAATTCTATCTATTGGGTTAGCATTTGAAAATAGACATAAAATAAAGTAGAAGTAATTTACGTATATGAAGTTACGTAACATATTGTAGTTACTATCGACACGTGTATCAAAAACAAGTGGTCCGGTTTGAAAATGTTCTATGCTATTTTTTGCTTGTCAGCAATTGTCGACCCAACCACCCCGCCACTGCAGCGTTTCGATTTTCCGGAAACACAAATTCTTTTCGGCGATAGCATTGTTTGCATCATGCATTTTTACTCTGGAATTTGATTTATATGCCACGATTTGTATGAACATCCAATTTAACAACTTTCTTTGAAAAACAGATAGGAATCAAAACAGCTGAATATTTAGTGCAAACCGTCTACTTGTTTGCCTGAATGCAAAGCGTTTTTCGCCAAAAAATGTATGCTCCCCTTACAGATGTGTTGTTTTGTATGGAGTTAATTTATAAATGCGGTAGCGCTAGGGAGGTTTGTTCATAATTAAAGACTTACCTCTTATTCATTCTCTTACAAAGGCCATAAAATTAAACCTGCATATTCGTATACGTCCCCTATTTTTACACGGTACGTGCTCGACGTCATAAATTAGGTCTACAAAAAGGGAACATTATGAGCCGCGACGCCAGAGGCTCTCCTTTTCTCATTATTTTACATTTTCATTCCCGAATACGAATAGGAAATTGGACCTTGTTGAACACAACTTATTAGTATGCATTCAATAACAATGAGATAATAGGGTTCCAACGTTAAGCGAAATAAGCGGTAGATATAAGCGAAAGCCGACGAAATTCGCATAAAAGTCTCTGTAGTAATTTAGCGTGTTTAAAAACACATCAAAGTAACACAGTAAGAAATAACAATAAGCTTTCCGGTGGGGCTATTATAAGAAAAGAAAATATTGCGGGTCGGTTTATATCCGACCGAAATTTAATTTTTCGTTCATAATGATTCTAATAACCGTGTATCAGAACTTAATAAAGTCCCTCAATTATAAAAGCATTATAAAGAATTCGCCCGTTTTTTTTATATATTTTTACGGGCATTTCTCATTAAAATGTTAAAGACAAACTTCTTGTACCTTCGACAAAGATGCAGATAAATGTATGTATTTATATAAATGACTGCTGGGATAACTTATAAATAGATTTAAATGCAATTTATCTTTTACATATTATAGAGTAAAATAATATTTTTAGTGCACAAATCGCACATACAATCTATCTTGTAGTTTTTAAAATTAATTTACGTGTGTTATTTTGAAAATGGAAGTGTTTTGCCTCTTCAGAATCATTGGCTTTACCTAACAATTGCGGGATGTGCAAATAGTTGTTTCGAATCTCAGTGTCTTTGTTGCCGTTATATAAAGTTTATAAAGTCAACAGATACAAGAATAGTTACTAGTGCGAGAGTTACCTTCAAAATAGTATTCAAGCGATACAAACATACTAGTTACAAATACATAGTTACAATATTATAAATGCGACAAAGTATATTTTTTTATATTATTTGTGCATTCCTCATGCCAAAAGTAGCGACAACTCATCCCTTGTGACTTCTTTTCAAAAATCGTGACTAACTTATTTGAAGGTAATTTAAAAAAATTACAATTATTCAAGGACAGCAGTGCAATCCACGATTGCGTTGGTATGAATTAATTATATCACTAAACAGTACTCGTAAAACTAAATGATCAGTTACTGAAGTAGTATTGCGGTTTGTAGTAATTAAAAGAACGATGCTTTGTTTTGTATTAATAAATGTAGGAGACCTGAAATTTAAACTGTCTTATACATCCCAACAATAGTTATTTGTATTATTTGTAAGCCCGATGGGGCTGACTTAGTCAAAATGACTTTAAGTCCTTTACAAATACAGAATAACAAAAATCCCAACAATATTATGAACATGAAAAAATTGTGAAGATGTTTGGATATTTCTTATTAAATCACGCGGAAACTGATAAACAGATTTGGATAAAAATTGGCATGTAGATAGACTGATTGGTTTAACACAAAGGTTTTTTTTCTCGGTATACATCACCGTGGGATATATATATATTTTTTTTTAATTTGCTCGTCAAAATGACCACACTCCACCTGATGGTAAGCAGTCGTGTGGTCTAAGAGCAGTGACCTCCACATCACCCCCACAGTAGCCGAGGCGCTGTTGAGGTCTCTACTTTGACGGCTTGAGAAGATGCTTTTTCACGCCCCGCTTAAAGAACCCAGGATTGAAGGAAGAAGGAAATATGCAGGTAAAGCCGAGGACATAAACTAGTTTTATTACGAACTTACAGCTAACATACAAAAAAACGAAAACCCATAGCCCTGTAAACGACACAGGCGCTACACTGAAAAAAATTTAGTTAGATCTACACACCCACCGTAGATCAACAAAATTTATTTTTTATCATAAACTTCATTGCATTCGGGGCAACCTTATGAATTCTAAATTATATTTTTACTAAATTAACTTAGTTAAACATAGCGAAATAACTTCCTGTCTAATATACGTGTGTTTTACATCAGTTAAAATAAAATATTATTTATTGTACACCGCTGGAGTTTCTTATAAAGAACAAGGACGCACAACTTACAATTACGTATTAAGTGCAGCCTTCTTGCTAGACAACCTTGGCGTAGACGATAACATTATTATAATACATAACGGGCAGATAAACGAACTCGGAAAAATAATTTGAACTAAAGTTCCCACCACATCGACTGCGCTTTTTTAATTTCTAAGAACTCTATTTTCTTTTTTGTATAGATACATATATAAGAGTATATATCTACTATCAATTGCAACATTAGTCAATCGGGATGTATTCAAGACTATAAGTGTATTAAATGTATTCTATCATTTTTATATAAACTAGCGACCCGCCCGTCCAGGGCGGCCTTGCACGGGTCGTACCAAACCTTAACAAATTATATATCCTTCCTCATGAATCACTTTGTCTATTGGTGAAAACCGCATGTAAATCCGTTTAGTACTTTTTGAGTTTATTGCGAATAGTCAAACAGACGCATCGGAGGACTTTATTTTATAATATGTAGTGATTAAAACTGATGTCAGTTTTAATTTAAAATTAGCCTTAAGTTTATTATTTTTTATTGTATAAATTCTTCAATTGCAGTTTAACCGACCTATGATTAGAATTAGAATTCAGACCCTAGTCGGTTGTTTTACCTGCACTGACGCTTAGGAGACAATCAAACAAAGATAAGCAAAAACCTCGCCTTACAGCAAAATATATCAGTAAGAAGACCAAGGAAATAATAAAAATAACAGCTAATACCAATGTTCCGTTAAAAACCGGAACCGATATAAAATCGTTATACAATAACAAAGACTTTAACCTTATCTTGAAATGGGGCCTGAATTAAAAAAGCTCACGAGATAAAAAAGCAACGTTTTAATAAGCTGAAAACAAAGTTTTGGTATTAAAATTTCTTCGCTTAAGCAACGCCAGTTAATTCCTGAGATTACTCTGGTGGAGGAAGAAAAAGTTTGCGGGCGCCCCGTATCTCTACCGGCCGGTCGTTGCATCTGCTTACCTAACGTAACATACTATTATAACTTTATAACTAGTTACTCACTTTTATGTGATTTCCGCTTTTTTAAATATTCTTTCCCGCTAATATCCACAGTAACTCCTACAGCCGACCGCGGCAACGATATCGGGGGAAATTGTCCCAACCTCGCCTCGCAAACCAATTATACAAATGAATAATACCATTCACCCTATCTATGCTCGGTAATCTCGACATTCACAAGAATCCGTCTAAACTTATATTGCCGGTATATTTATTATTCATACATTACGGCGAGATCTTTGTGATTGTTATAATTATCAACTCTCTAAATAATTAGTATCTAGTATAATATACAAAACGGTAAAGAGATGTTGTCGGCACATTGAAAACATTTTTGGAAAACGAATTGGGATCGACTATCTACACTATAGGCTTGACTCATTTTATTTTTAGAGTATTGATTCTGTTTAGTTGAACCTGCAATAACGGCTATATCAACTTTCAGAATCCAGTACCACTGCTTATTCCTTGTGTTTTGATATGGTTATATGAACTTACGAAGATTTATTTATTTAAATTTTGAAAATGCATAGAGTGATTGCCGTAAATTACTTTCGGTGAAGCAGTGGTAGTGAATGTGACTGTAGTGAAGGTGGTCTCGAGATCGATTCCAGATTCGACAAAATTTTATTAGGTGTTTCCATTTAGAAATTTTCAGGAGCAGCACAGAAATGAGTATATAGAAAATGTGAGTACGTTACACCTATGCTTACCCTACTGTAGCCTAGGGAATACGCCATGAATCCATTTCACACTGTAAAGAGACCTGTGACCAATAGTGAGACAGTTTATGAACATAACTGATATTCTTAAGCATTGAATACTGGCTTCAGAACTTATGTAAATCAATATTTACTTATATTGCTTGACAACACAATAGTCCTACACTCATGCTAAATTGGGATACTGTCTACTATTTCAAGTGGTAGAACCCCACGTTGCCTATTATTTGGTGAGATTACGAATCGGCAAGGTTGCTCGGGCAGACTACTCTATCTCTTTTCGTGTTTCAACTAGTAAGCAAGAGTTCTGGAGGCTTACCCGTTCCTTTTCTTTATCCTTTTGCCAAAGCCTCGTTGCGGACCCCAGTGCAACGAAATTACCCTCTACACTCAGGTCGGCAACGAGTATGTGATATGCTGGCAATTGCAAGTGATCAAAGCTACATAATAGGGATATGTGGAAAAGCGAGAAGGAGGCCTTTGCCCTGCAGTGGGACAATACAGGCTGAAAATAATAATAAATAAATAAAGCTACGGTGACAGCTTAGCATCCGTTAACTTAGATGCATTTTTTTTTATTTTTAGACTTCGAAAAACTCTTATACAGCAGCTTTGTCCATCCGTCCGTCTGTCTGTTATACAACATTCAACTCAAGACCCGTAAGAGCTAGAGACTAGCGGTCAACGCCATTCGACTCAGAATAGTCGATATACCCCGAAATTACTATGACCTTTGACCACTGACCTCAAATAATTGAACCATTTTTTGAATTCTAAGATTTACGGCAATTCATTGCCGTTTCTCGCTTTTTGTATTTCTGTCACCCACTCCCGTTATAAGGATCAATCCCTGTGTCGCGGTAATCTTAACAGACTTATAATTAATTAATACACCAAGAATCAGAACAATAATTTCTATAACACACTAATATAATTGTTACGTGTGGGATTCGAACCCATAACACTCGGCGTGACAGCGTTGAGATAACCACTTGCCCGCTGCGCTATCCTGACAGTATGTAAACTATACTGTATATAAAAAACATAATTTAAGTACCAGGTTAAAATACAAAGCTTGTCGTAAACATCACAAACCCGCGAATAATATCAGCATGTCAAAAGAATCATAATGTCTTTAGGTAATTCGAAACGAACAACATTTTCCTGCCACGGTTTTATTTATAAGAAACGTAATAATATTTTATTTGAACAAATTCCACGTACGTCTAAGTCATGTTTCATCATTGAGAAAGGATCATCAAAGGTAAACCCAAGATTCGATTATATAAATTGTGTTGAGTGAATATTGGAGTTGTCAAGATCTACCAAACAGCCGAGTTTAGAGTAAGTTATATTCATTGTTATTGTTACATCCAAACGTAAGACACAATATTTTTTTAATAAGCTTCGCGGGTTGCCATACACAAGTGCCGCCCTCTTTTTCCAGAGCTTATATCCTTAGGGCGTTTACTCTGCCTTTTAAGATTGTATTTTTATACCGTCCTCCACATAAATACGACCCCTGACGATCTAGTTTATTTTATACTGAATTCAGTGAAATTGAATTCTACTCTATATCGATAAAGCCAATGCATAAAGTCTACTTGGAATTCTAATAAAAATGTTTACGAATACGGATTTTAGCTACTTGCTTTTTCATACTTTATTAACATTCGCAGATACTAAGACGCACTTCAACGTGATAACTATGAAATCAATACATTAATGACTTTTATACACAACGCGGGTAACATACACCAATCAAGTCACTTGCGTGAGATGAGTCGGTCGTTCTCACGCAAGTAACCCGCATGATTGACACGCGCAAGGCAGGTAGTGCTAGTAACTCGCGCCCATTACTTGTTTCAAATAGAAGTACTATCATTGTCATCTTTTATTTATGGTGCGAAAAAAGATAAGGTTATATACCTTTGATATCTTGGAATTTTGGAGATGTTAAGCACAAAGAGAAGTATTTCTCCATCTCCGCAGAACATCTCCAAGATGCCAAGTGCAAGTAAAGTATATACTTCACTTGCACCTGGGCAAGGAAAAGAATTCCTATTGCCATGAAATTGTAACCAAATAAGCTTTAGTTCAGTATTATATGGGCCGATGCTATTGCAATGGCAATGGGCGTTCTCGAGCTCTTAGTTTTACAGGCGTATATACCTATACAGGCTATAGCTTACCATGAGAAGAGCCACATGCTTGTAGGCACCTAAAATAAATATAGTTTATTCACAACTCCGATAACATCCCACACACATAGAGAAAGAAAATAGCGTCAGAAATATGTAAAGAAAATACTAATTTGTTATTTTTTTCTCTAAATTCAAACACATTTCGACATTATACTTTAACAAATTAGCTTAAAGTTACCCAAACGAATGTCTAAAACACGCTGTCGAAAAAATAATCCTTGAAAAACGTGTAAAGAATCCAAATTAGCCTTTAGCTATATTATATTGCGGTTTATTTTGGCTTGCTGGCTTTTCAACAATCTAAACATATGTAATATATAGCACCAAGTCTATTTAAGTGTGGTGGTCATTAAGAAGTGTTGAAAGGGCTCATTATTCGATAAGAATCGATAACGCCATTCGACGGGATCCTTACAGACAATAGGCATCACTGCCTTAGAACTTCATAATAAACCCAGGCGACGGAATCGATTGAGTATTCAATAGCATTGTAAGTATGTTGGGCGTAACTTAATATAGAAGAGGGTATCTAAACAATCAACAAGTTTAAGCTATTTTCGAAGTAATCAGTTTCGGGTTGGTAACTGTTTAGGAACACTTTAGCTGAATGTCCACATGATTCGGTCTTCAATCAAATTGCCATCGGACGGTACTTTTATATGTATTACTTCAACAAAGTTAGGTTTTTTCCTGCTTAAATAGTTATAGCGTAAATTTATTTGCAATAATAATAATAATATTCTATCACATACACACAACACCATCTAGCCCAAACTAAGCAGAGCTTGTACTATGGGTACTAGACAATGGATAAACATACATATATACTTTTTTTTTGTAAATTTATACGTATTATACATAGAAACACCCAGACCAAGACAAACATCCATGTTCATGCACACAAATGTTTGACTTGTGCGGGAATCGAACCCGCGACCTCGGGCGTGGCAGACAGTTACACTAACCACTACACCATCGAGGCCGACAATACACAACAAAACGAAGTCAGAGATGTACATGCCTTTAATTTTAACCATAATAATAACAGACCTTTTCTCAGAAAAGAAAGGAATAGGCCCCAGTTCTGCTACGTTTGTTGCGCTAGTTGATTAATTTCACATAAATAGTCTCACAGCTATATATCCCCAAAGGGGTAGGCAGAGGTCTAATACACTTACATTTGCTAGCTTCATTTTTAATTCCCACGTAAAAGGCAATGAGCCTGTAGCCGTAAAGAAGACTCCATAACACTTTCCCTATCCGGTAAGTTAACCCCAGACCTCACATAATACAAAAAAAAACTATTCTTATGCAATAGGACCAATGAGTCATTCTCAAGTTCACGAAAAATATAGACGGACATTTAATTAGACCAAACGCCACCCGCTTTTTCTCATGAGCCGGCAATATGTGAGATATGCTATTGCCATGCCATGCCATTAAACAGTTCAGTATTCTTGTTTACTACCTATGTCGTACAAAAATTCGTGATTGAATGTCACGGAGAACACAAGGTACTACAAACAAACTCAAAAGATAAAAGATAGTTCTTCGAGTGGACAACTATACTTTAAAAGCTCAGCTATCAATCTGTAAAAACTGCATCAATCAATCGAGTGGTTGTAAGTGATGCTGGAATAAACAGCCAGAGTTCTTTTAACGTAATTTTATTCCTAAATATTTAATTAATTCTAATTATTTATTTTATTTATTTAATGTAATTAATTGAAGCACTTTGGTAACCTAAAGAAAACAAAATATCACAATGTAACTAAACGGATACTTTAGAAATATAATAAATTTATTTATACCGCTCTGTGTTGAACTAAAATTTAAAAACAAACGTGATCATAGCTTTTAGTTAATCTCTAAAAAATATGGTAAAGTCTGCAGCGCAACAACTTTGTGACTTTGTGAAAATGTATAAAAATAGCTATTTTCGAGAAAGATTTACGTTTCAACCAGGATACTATACATTTTATTTATTTATTTATTTAAAAACTTCATGCACAAAACAATAATATATTGGCGGAATTATCAGTAGTACTGTGATCCAAGTAACAATGCTTCGCGTGTCGTTATCATAGTAAGCCTTTTTTATATACAAAGATATATCACATTTTGTATATAAAAAAGTAGTTGTACTGTTAAACGCGCTTTTTGTGTTATTCTCTCCATACTAATGATCACCGTAAAGAGGTAGGACCGAGCTACTTTTGCATTTATAATACCAATATAGTTAAAACTAATCCATATTGTCTACTAACGATTGCAGTAACTGTGCGGTATTTGCGGAGCAAGATAAACGAAGTAAATACCGAATAACCACTTGGTCGGCCGCCCGGTACGTCTCCTGTCAACGATCGTAAGCAGTGTCAGTTAAACTATAATTAACATCATAGAGCCCTACTGTAGAATGAATGAATCGATTAAATTAGTTACATGACTTATTATCCACATACGGTTCTTCTAAAAGACGCGGGTAACTTGCGCAAGTTGAAGGTCTTGCACGATTTGTTCGCATCCAGTAAACAACTAGGGCTAACTACCCACGCAAGTCCCTCGTATAACCAACTCGAGCAGCTTGCATATCTTGCTAGCACCAGCTACATCCGTCCGTTGTATACCAGCATCATTAATAAAAAAACAAAATAATACATAGCTTAAAGAAGCTATAATGGCATCAAAATACTATGTTAAATTACTTTATAAATGTTTGATCATTCTTTTCCTACAAATAAAAATGGTCCTTTGAGTTTATTCACTATAGTTTTTCTGGAAAATAGCTATTGGTCCTTAAAAGAAAATTCTTTTAACAATTTAGCGGTAGTATAAAGAATTTCGCCGTCGTAATTTTATAGTAAGCAACTTACAAAGGCCTAATGAAAGTCTGTACTGGGAATATTGACAAAACTAGAGTCAGATACACAAGATTTTATGGAAAAATAAAAATCTTGTTTATACTTCTGAATTCTGAGCGAGAGATATTGTGTCTTACACGACGGTAATAACGAATCTGTTAGTGTGTCTCTTAACGCTTTATACCGACATACGTGGGTAACTATTGAAAAAACCATTGATAAAAGGTTAACTACGTTGGCATTTTGTTCAGTTTATCTGCCGCCTCCTGTTAATAAGGCGCTTCTGGACACATTTGTTAATAATTGTAACGGTATTTTTGAACGGGGCAATTTATTGCCCTGTATTGTGGGAGACTTTAATCTACCAAACATTTGTTGGAGCAGTGGCGGTGGTTCTTCCTTATCAACGGGATCCCAACTAACACAATCTATGTTAGATTTCATCAGTGTGAATAATCTTCGGCAATGTAATGGGGTGTTAAACAATAAAAGTAAAATATTAGATCTCGTTATTTTGGACGCATCGCTGCCATGCTCACCCCAGATATCACTTGATGAATTGAGTACTGTAGACCCGCTGCATCCACCAATAGAGTTTCACATTTCTTTATCACCAAATCCCAAGTTAAAACCAAGTGAAAATATCTTACGGCACAATTTCAGAAAGGCTAATTATGATAATATTAATAGCTATCTTAATTCAATTGACTGGGCTGTAGTCTTGGACACTAATATAGAATTAGACACTCTCTTGACGATTTTTTATGACATATTACAAGTAGCTATAGATCAATATGTACCAAAATCAAAATGCAACAAAAATAAATATCCACCTTGGTATACTCGTAAGCTAGCAAACTTAACGCGTGAGAAAAATAAAATGATTGGGAGGTATAAAAAATACAATAACCCTAGGGATAGATTAGCTTTACAGGACCTTAGCAAGCAATGCAAGCAACTATCGACTCATTGTTATAACTCGTATATTGCTTCAGCAGAGCAGAAAATAAAACAAAACTCTAAGTACTTTTGGTCTTATGTTAAAAGCAGACGGGGCAACGTGAGTAATTATCCATCTCAATTGTCAGACGGTTGCAAGACCTCCTCTGATGGTACAGAAATATGTAATATATTTGCTGAATTTTTCGCATCGGTCTATGAGATATGTTCGGGTGCAGGACTGCCCACTGAGTACTTGGATAAGGTCCCAGAATCTAGCCGGATAGTCTCGTCGGTAGTTTTGGATTCTAAAACAATATATAGGCAACTCGAGCAACTGAATGCTAATAAAGGAGCGGGGCCAGATGGTATACCACCGATATTTATAAAAAACTGTGCAAAAGCGCTGACCATACCCTTGCATATTATATACAATAAATCATTACGAACTGGCAAATTTCCCTGGGTATGGAAGCTTGCAAAAGTGGTTCCAATACACAAGGGGCAGGAAGACGGGTTAGTTCAGAACTACCGACCTATCTCTCTTTTGTCAACAATGGCCAAAACCTTCGAAGCTCTTATATGTCCAATAGTCAAGAACCATTTTAAATGTTTCCTAACAGACGCTCAACACGGGTTTGTTAATTTGCGATCCACATGTACAAATCTGGCTTGCTTTGTGGATGATGTGACGGGTGTCCTATATCGTCAGGGGCAAGTGGATGTTATTTACACCGATTTTAGTAAGGCCTTCGATAAAGTACCCCATGCAACACTTTTAAAAAAGATATCCCGATACGGTTTCACTGGTCCTGTGTTCTCATGGTTAGAATCGTATTTAGATGATCGAAGATTCTACGTTGTTGTTAATGGTTACAGATCCGGAACGTATATGATAACGTCTGGTATGCCCCAGGGATCGCATTTGGGTCCGATATTGTTTAATATCTTTGTCAATGACCTTCGCTTGTGTTTCGCCAATTCTGTGCCATATATGTATGCAGATGACCTAAAATTTTCTAAAGAGATTAAACACCCAGATGATGAATACAAATTGCAAAGTGACCTCAATAAATTAGTTCAGTGGTGTTCACATAACGGTATGCAGTTAAATCACCAGAAATGTCACTGTATACATTTCTCTAGAAAACTCAACCCTGTTGCAACGTCATATAGCATTGACAATAACAAGTTCGTTGAGACAGAGCTGGTTACAGATTTGGGTGTAAGTTTGGACAAAAAGCTCACATTTTTGGCTCATTTGGACGTTATTATCGGGAAGGCATCTAGAATGTTAGGTTTCGTCATTCGCAATGGCAAAGCCTTCAGGAAGCCCGACACTAAAATAGTGCTTTACAATAGTCTAGTCAGAAGTTTACTGGAGTACTGCAGTCAGATATGGAGACCGCACTTTGCCGTCCACGCGCTTAGACTAGAAAGAGTGCAAAAAAGGTTCTTATGGCATTTATGTCGGAGTACGGGTCTATCATATTCTTTAAAAACATACGAGAGCAGACTCCAGCACTTTAAAATCCAATCCCTAGCTAAACGCCGAGACATCTTAGACCTGATGTTTTTATTTAAGGTATTTAGAGGACACATAGATTGTCCGAGATTATTAAGTAAAATACAAATAAATGTGCCATCTAGATACCCCCGTAAACATATTGTACCGCTTAGTGCTCCGTTTAGACGTACAGAGTTTGGGAGGAACTCCGTGATCCCGCGTATGTGCCGACTATTGAATGGATGCAGCGCGTCAGTAGATATTAATTTTGACTCACTAGCCACGTTCCGTAAGGGAGTCGGCTAATATGTTTAGTCTAATGCAATTTAATAATCCATTTACGAATATCTTAACCAATTTTAATTTAATTTATTTAATTTATTTCTTTGTTCTGATTTTATTATTATTTTTTATTAATTGTGATTAATTGTTATGTACTTTTGACTAAATTTGCTATATTTGTATATTTTTTTTTTTCGTTTCTGTTGTCTATTATTTGTTAGAATTTATATATTGTTAATGATTCATATTCTACCATTATTCATTTAGACATATTTATTGGCTACCTATTTTATTGTTATGTGGACTAGGAAACATACAGAATGTCGCTTGTCTTTTAAATTCTAAATAATTATTATTACTATGATCTTTCTGCATTAGTATTACCATTAAATAATTTGTTACTTTTCACTGTACGATTTGTTTGTCTATATAATCTTTTAAAGTTAGCGACCTGCCTTTTTTAATAGCATGTTCATAAATCATAAATACTAAATACTTATATTTATACTGCTCATCTGTTTGTGCATGCAGTGGCTACCTTAAAAGGTTATGCAAGTGACTGGGAATTGATTGTTTTTTTTATTATTGTGAATGCATTCTTGTAATAACCACTGGTGGTCCTAAAATAAATAAATAAAATAAAATAAATACGTCATTGTAGATCCTTTAAATCTTCTTTTCCTTAGCCTTTATTATTCAAGTCAGTTGGGGCCTAACCGGATTTGACTGGATATCAGTTTTTACACGGAACGACTGCCATCTGACCTCCGCAACCCGAAGTCTAACGATACCCTAAAGCTAGACCAGTGTCAGAATATTAGAGGGCACTGACTTCCCAATAACGACTGCCATAGATGTTCATGTCAGTCGGAACCGATGACTTAACGTGCTCTCCGAGGCACAGAGCAGGCGATAATTGTCAATCAATACGTATATAATTTCGAAAAGTCATATAACTTCCTAAAGTCAAAGGTGCGCAACGTGGCCGCGTGGGTTCGAACCCAAGACCCTCTGCATTGCAGTCTGTTATTCTCCCCACTGCGCTATCGCTGCTGCTTAAAAGGATCATTGTGGATCCTTTAAATATTTGATGATAATAGGAACTATTTTAGCATTCTGCGTCAATGCCTATCCCATCGATTTACTCTACGCTAGTAGGAGTCTCCGAATGGACAAAATGCTGAGGGTAAAACTCAGCATTTTGTCTATCCTGCCAATGCATAAAAGTATGTCATGCGAACCAGGCGTGCCTCGGCAGCCGCGGTTGCAGCGGCGTGGGAGCGTCTCTCCCCCCGGGGCCGCAAATAAAAACCACGGCCACGTCTTGGATCGTGCTCTTTCACCTGCCGACGCTCATCAAGATGTCTCATCTATACTCCAGCCGGATCTCGCACCGAAGCCTTTTTTAGAAACATACCCTGAGATACTTCTTATTGTGTAAAAATTGAGTTTCGCGTAATTTTTTCTTTAACCTACATATTGTATTAATTTCCGTCTTTTTTAATTAAAGATCGTGTAATTGCGAATTACAGTATTTAATTTAGAGTCTCCCTCCTAAGAACTACGTGATAAGTAATACAACTGGTTAAAGGGTCTAAGAATAAATTCTACGACTAAGACATAACTCTAGCTTATATGGCTGCAATATTCCGTAAGAACGTCTCTATTCTTCGTCAGTCAGTCTAGTACAGATTGGTGTGGTACCATTGACGTTTTAAAAATAATCTGATTATAACCACTTAGGGAGATGAATTCTAAAGGACCCGTCTCGTGTTTAAATAGGTACTTCATAAGTTCAAAAGTAAAACACAACCTTTTGCTAGATGTCTAATAGCATGGCTGTTTGCCACAAAACCCTTGCCTGATTTTAGTGTGATTTGCCAAACGTGTACTACTAATGGCATGGATCTCTCAGACGATGGGTTGGCTCTATTCACACTTGTCTATGTTTCAAAAAACAAGTGACATAACTAACGTTATCGCGATGTCAGCGCTTTACCGAGGTCCTTTTTTTCAAAGACACGCTCGTCAAATCATCACAAACGGGTTCTTCGTTGTAAGCCAAAAGTCGATAATTGGCATTTTTATCGGAACACCGCTCTCGCATGCAGATAGCGTCATGTTCCATATATTACACGTAAACCGAAGATAAAATTCTTTAAGGTGTTTGGCTTCTAGAAAATGTTGTCAATAGCGTATTTTGTAACGATATCAAAATTAACGTTAGACTATAGTTTTCTAACTGACTGCACTTTATTTTGTTCTGAAGAACTAAACGTTGCCAAAGATTGAACTTGATATACCTATATGTAAAAGAATTTTTATTGTAATAAAAACTATTAAATTTGAATCAATTTGTGGTATTCAGTTATTCTGAAACTTCACAAACTTCAAACAAACTGACACTTTTTGTCACATGATATAATATTACTAAAATGTTCTTGATAATATCACCTTACCTTATTCCTTTTCTTTTTTAGAGACAACTAGCGCACCAGGGAAAACTTCCTTGTCACAGAGGACTTTTCAAAGCGGACAGAAAGAATACCCACAATTGTAACAATTTTTAGACCACACAAATGTTTTTCCATATAGGTGTCGAACACATATTACGCGGCGCGGCGAAGTGACGTAGTAACCAATTAAAACATTGCGCTTTCTTTGCAGTGTGTTGCCAGTATCATAAAATTCTTGACAAAAGTTTAATATCTAATGTCAGAACAAGATCAAGCATCTTATAATATTTCCTCAAAACCAATTCATTTGTAAGTTCTTGGTTCACGGCTTAACGGGTCTCCGTCCTTAGTAATAGTAGCCCTTTAATTAATATTGTAGGTAGATATTAACGATATTAAAAGTGCCGACAGAATGAAATTTATTTACTGGGGTTCTGATTGTTTCAATTACGTCATACTTCACTGTAATTAACGCAAATTCCAAAGATGTAGACACAAAAAAAAAATATACCTACTTAGGAAAAAAGAGATTACCATATTCATGATAAGTTATAACTTTATTTCATAGGACATATAAATATCATCACGGATTTGGCAAGTATGTATTATACCTAAATACCGCCGACTATGTTTAACTAAAAATAAGATTAGCTCTTGCTATTGGACTCCCTTATCAACAGACTGCGGTTGAAAGTTTTACTTTGTTTTAATTTACGTTTGGTGGTTAGAATTACAGTTGATAGACACTCGCTTGGTATCAAATGTGATTCTAACCACCAAACGCAAGTGATTCGGCAGGTGGCCACCGTTGTAACTAATCGCCTGACGTAATTGCTGACTCATAGCCCAGCAACAAAACTGTCTTACTTGACACTCGCTTTTCGCTGCTTGCCAACTCTTTATTAGGTTCCAGCTCAAATCGGTGCTGGCTAATCGCCGACGGTAAAATAAATACGAAAAATGGAACCAAATATTTTGCTAAAAACATATTTACCGGATGGGCACATGACTGCCCCGATGACGTATTGAATTAAGTTCGTTCAGTTTAAGTGGTTTGACGCGGCGTAGTCGAATACGTCGAGTGTTGTGAGTTTGAATCTCACGTGGGACAATAATTTATGTGATCCACAAATGGCCGTTTCATATCTAGGTGTACTTTGTGTCCTTTGTTGTTTGTTTGATATAGAAATTATACCTACTGCGGTAGATAAAAACAAGAAACCGATTCTTAAAAGTCCATGAAGTCCACTTTAGAGATTATGGTATTCATAGACTACACGATCTTTATATTTTAGTAATATATTTACTTTTTATTATATCGGTCCATTGCTGCGCCGATTTCGATAGTATCTCACCCACAAATAAATTGTTATTGTAATGTAAGTTTAATTTAGATATTCAACTCATACATCGATGGTCATAAATAATTCTTAACAAAGAGTGAATTACATACCTTTTATTTGTAAGCAACGGGAATTATTGTATCGTTCGCAATATGAGCACAATCATTCCCATGTGAGCTCGAGTAATATTTAAAACAACACATAAAAATCTTTTCACTGTAATTATTATTCTGGTATTATCCGCTGCAAAGCCTTAACAGATTTTGTGAATTAGAACAGTTGCCCATGTATGATTTTGCGCATTCTTTTACACACAAAAGCGAATAGCGATCAAAAGAAATAGATATTCTTTGTAAAATAAGGAAGATATAAATATTTTTAAATTTGGATAAAAAATGTGATGTTTGTAGTGGGAATATTTCGCTATCTCCCTCGGACAGGTGCATTTGAATGGGAAAAAAAATTACGTCACTGTTTGTATCGGCCATTCTTTCTCTATCATTTGACAAGTAATACTAGATTTGAAACGCTTGTATCCTATTTATATTTGAATTAATGTCAAAAATTATTATTTGTGTTTTAGGGTTTGTGTAATATATTAACTATTTTAATAAAATAATAAAATAATTGTGGGTCAACAACTCTATTGTTTTAAGTGTAGACTGCATTGTTGGGTCATGCTAAAAATTTGCGCATATGCGGCCGATCGTAAGATCCTGGTATTTTTTCTTAGGGCAAAGGGTTATTGGTATTTTCTATTAAGAAATTCTCAATGGCTACACGTAGTCTTGCAATGCTCTCCCATGTAACCTAGGACTTAATTGTACGATATATAGGTGTAATATTGCTCCATTCTTCTTCTTTTGACTTTCTTTTTAGAGATGAATGTGCAGGCATGACTTTTTTTTTATTTTTTATTTATTTAGGTTTACCAGCTATTGTTACAGTAATACATGCATAATTTACAAAAATAAAATCCTTCATACTAACTGCACAATCATTACAGGTAAACACCACTTGCTAATTAGAGATGTTAGATTCACCCAATTTAAGTTTAAATTTACAAAATTACAATTGTGGTTCAACAACTCTATTGTTTATATATATATATAATTTTTCTATAGCTATGAATTAAGACATAAACCGTTAAAAAAATATGATTAGGTACCTAGTAGGTATATGTATACTGATTGCGCGGATAGCGTAGCGGTTTAAGAGGTCGCCTTACCGTTACTGCCGTGCTAACTCGCAGGTTCGATCCCCACATTATAAAATCTTCAATTAGTTGTTCCGCATCTGGGTGTTCTTTATGCTGTTGTTTGAATGTTTGTAATGTTTGCTGTTGTTTGTTTTGGCTGGCAATGGCAATGGCAGGATTTATACTTAGTGCGGCAGTTGTCTTTTTATATAATATATATGAACATAAAATTAGACCATATTGAGTATTGTGATATTTTATGTACGTTAAAACAATTCGAATCCTCGCAAAATGTTATCAGCTTATGTGGCTGACTGTACTAGAAACTCTTTGTTTGAGTTCAAATTAATATGTGCCATTATCGACTAAAATCGAATTTGCCAGTGACTCGATTTATTCGATATAAATTCGAACAATTATGAGTTTTTTAAAATTAAACTACTATATACGGATTTTATCGCGTTGTTTATTTGACATATTATTACAAAATTTTGAAAACTGTTACACTACTATTACTATAAAACTTTACAAATTTTTAAGCTAATTAAATATATAATAATTTAATTTGCTTAAAAATGAGTAAATAGATAAATAGTAATAGTAGTGTAACAGTTTTCAAAATTTTGTAATAATGTGTCAAATAAACAACGCGATAAAATCCGTATATAATAGTTTAATTTCAATGAATAGCATTCGCGTAAACAGAAGACAATATTATAATTATGAGTTTTACAGGAACGAGTCGTTTATCTTTCTACAGAGTAATTCGTAGTAATGCAATGTTACTAAGTTTTTGGTTACAATATATATTTTTTTAATATTGTAACATTGCTTGTTTCATGAATGTTACAAATTAAAATTAAGCTAAATTATACTAGCTCACGGGGTGACCGTCAGTCTCCTTATTACCATACTTATCAAAAATAAACATTTTTATAATAGAAGGAATACATTTTTATGTTAATAGTCTAAGCTAACATAAGTTGACAGAACTTCAAAACAATAGAGGAAATACGTACTTAATATTTTTACGTAAAAGCTTAAAACTCAATCGGAAAGATACGTAAAATGTAAAGCGACAATAATTATATTCTCTTATTTAAAGAATGTTTGTATCCACGATGACACATCTACACAAAGACCTTTGACTATAATTTCTAAAGATGTGTTTAAAATAAAGGACACACTGATTCTACAAATCTATCTGATAATCAGACAATCCATCAATAAGTTAGCGCGTTGCTGACGGCGAAAATTATAGGTCTTATAGTCATTCTACTGATAGCGCACTGCCTTTATAAGTCAAAATTAATATAAAGATCATTTATCATTTAGGTCACAAAGTAACACTTATGAACGTCAAAAACAGGTTCTTAAGGGATATTAGAGGAACGCACTTATCGCCAAAACATAGCACCAGTTACCTAAGGTGTACGATGTTTTATTGTTTTCCAGATAGTCTTCCATTTTGAAATGGCACCTCTAAAAAACATTCTTCGCTATTCAATAAATCTTCTGTCAACGAGTTAATAACATTAGTAATAGTAAGAAAAATAACAATTCGTTCAATCCAACTATTTGTCAATATAAAGGAACGATAAAATCTTTCCGGTAAAGTAAATAATTGAAACGTTGACGTTACGTCGTCGTAGCGCCGGCACCCTCATCTTCGCGACGCGACGCGCCGACAGATCGCTACAATCAATTTGCTCTGAGCTCTTCGTATCAATCCTAATATTACTTTGTTTCAAACATTATTTTAGATTCAATATCGTTGAGGTTTGAGTTTTGGTTCAATATTTTGATGTACTTATTTATTCCTACATATAAGGTCTTGTTTGCGGTCGATCTCCCATTTTTCTCGGCAATTGCTGGACAATTTTTTCGTAGTAGTACGGAGTTTGAAAATGAGCGCAAAGGACTGCAATAGTCTCCCTATAACGTCGAACCTAAACCATGGCTGAGGCAATATGCATATAAATAAGTCGGAATGCGAAGAAACTCTATGATTTTTAAACATTGCCTAAGTGTACCAGACCCGAGGCAAGCTTTATATATGTATATATAATCATATATAAATATATATAATCATTTATTTGCACAGAAAGTAGGTACATGAAATATTGATGATAAAATTCTTTTTGTTGTTCCTTGTACAATCTGCCTTAGGCATGCAAACATTAAGAAGTAAAATTTAAAAAAAATGTAAAACTTCAACTTCTGTTTAAGTACAACTTTGTTTCTTAAGTCATGATAATACATCTTATTCCTCGACCTTAAGTAGAAATCGATTATCTAGACAACTATTTGTCTCGAATACTATATCTCGTATACCTAATCTAATACAAGGAGTATCTACGATTTAACTTGATAGAAAATCGCATAAATATGAATTATAGTCTAAAACAATCAATAACATGTCACCCGTGCATGTAATCTCTTACAACAACACGAAAAGGGACATATTGGGTTTTAGTCAAAACTTAATTTCCTTACCTTTAATTTATTACATTACGGTCACCAGTATTATATTTGAATTTGGATTATTCTCGAATAATCTTACGTACAAATATTTGACTAGGAACTTTGTCCCTCAGCTCCGTCCCGAAACATATATAAAATAAATTCCTTCAGTTCTGATGTTAAATTTTGTTATAACTTTGTTTTGCTTTAGCCGTTGAGTTTGGAATTGAAAATTCCTGACCGCACACAAGTCTTACAAAACTTGGAATGGACATAGAGTGTTTTGTGACACCGCCAACTGTAATACCGTATATCGTGTGCTGGAAAATCATATTCAATCGTAAACTAAAACAGACAAAGAAGTAAGTAGGCTTCACTTGAATTATATAAGATGAAAATAAAGGTAGCAAGATTACCCACTTTTTGCAGGGCCAATACGAAACATCGCCGCTTTTTGGCAACGTAAAAATAAATAACGTTTCGAATCCACGATACCAATCTTTAATTGGGTTAGATCTGGGAACAAAGAACGACGTAATTACATTTACCAGAAATATAGCAAAACAAATAACTACTTCAACGTCAAATTTAGATTGAACCTTCGGTCCCCTGCGACATAAAAGCTTCGGGCTTTATTCTTTATCAAACTGGGCATAATTTTCCTTTTAAAAAATAAGCAAAGACTTTTATTAAACTACTTAGAAATTGGAATGATTAAAAAGACACGGAGAACATCGATATTCATAGCAATTTAATTGGGTCTTCCTTGACCGATTTAATTAGTTCAATTTTAGACCCGTAATGGCCGAGATTATTTTCTTTCTTTATTAATTAAGGATACAAGAAAAAAAAACAATTAACCGTAAATAGATCGTAATACCTAAGGCAAGGGAAACTGGAAGTGTATATTAACGATGTTATGAAATAAAGTTTAAATAGCGAATTTTATTTACTAAATATATGAATCCCATCGAGATACGTTTCAACATTTCGTAATAAAGAGTTGATCCAAATAAAATGAAGGATAAACAAATAAGACTAAGTACGTTCGCAAATCCTTGCGAAAACCTATTTCTTTATTTTGAAAACAAACTGAAGGAATTAAAAAGCTATTACTGAACGTTCAGGAATAAATCATTCGGCTTCCGTTGCAACATTCGCTCAGATGGTTTCATTTACATCGAGGGTGAGTTCCGCTTAGTTCCCGATCTGAGCCAAATTTAACGAGTTGTTGACTGCACGGGCCCGGGCCAGAAATTATACTCAGACGGATTATCCTGTCAATATTTAATGCTTCAAGTGAAATTACTGATTGTAATTTGTTGGTGCTCGGAAACAAAGCAATCATCTTGGATAATGGTTTTCAAGAAAGTAGATTCACGGTTCTTGTTTTTGAGATAAATACTATATAAACAACAAATAAAAATAACATGAAACGGATAACCGTTTCATGTTATTTTTATTTGTTGGTTTTCATGACATTATTTAACTAAAATTCTGCTGACAAATTACTGCGATATATTATAATCATCTTTCAAAATCAACAGTAAAGTGTGGCTTTACTTTTGTCAAAAATTTGTGCCATAGAAATACCCATCGTAATATAGTTTTGAGATATTAGATATTGTAACTGCTATTATTTACAAAAAAATTACAAATAGATAATCTTTCTTAATTTTTGAGAGAGTCGTGAAGCAGCCGCAAAATGCAGCTACAAATTTGTGTGGGTCAAAAATGGCACCATTCTTGTTAGAGAGAAGGAAGGAGCACTAGTATTTGCCATCAAGTCTCACGAAGACATTAACAAGATCAAGCCTAGCTTATCAACAACTAAAGCGAACGCTTCAAACACAGAGAACTAATGAATGCAACGTTACGTGTAACATACCTCGTTAAGCGTTTGTATCTTTTTGAACTTATATTTTTACTTCTTTATATGACTTAATTTTATTTTACATTATATCTGACAATATTAACTATAGGTTTAGATCAATATACGCCTACGCTCACGGTTTCGCAGCATGCAATTATCCCATATAACACCTTATAATTATGTTAAATAGTAATGCAATAGCATGTTCCTTAGATTGCAATAATGTTGTAACTGTTCTTTTAAAACTGTGCCGATACATATACGATTATAATAATCGATTATTAGAATGTCCTCTCTTGCCAGCACATGATATATGCACCGCCTTCAATTATTTTAAAACTGTTATACATACATGTATTATTCTATTTAGTAATGGGTGATAATAACCTCACAGTTTATTATCAAAATTGAAGAGTGCTCCGCTTTAAATTGCATATTCTATACATGAACATATTTTCTAATTGTTATGACATAATTGTATTGACAGAAACGTGGCTAACGCCAAATATATTAGACGCCGAACTCACTGATCAGCGATACATAGTGTACAGATGCGACCGTGATCGTGAAGCTACTTGCAAAAAGGAAGATAGTGGTACACTTGTGGCGATATTAAAAATATTGCACTTAGTAAGAATAATTTCCCATTTTACACATACTACATAAAAACATTGAACATGTTATCTTGCGAATACCCAGCTCAAATAGAGGTAAATCCCAAATCATTAGCGCAATCTATGTGCCACCAAAAAGTTCGGAATGTGTTTATGCTTTTTTTTAGAAATTATGGATTTAGAGAACACTTATGTTGAATATTTCTATCTTATTGGCGATTATAATTTACCTGACATTATGTGGTCGAAAGTGCGTCTACAAATTTGACCAGGTGTAGTAGAGTGGCTATTACACCTGGTCAAATTTGTAGACGCACTTTTGGTACCAGTGTTCATATCAGCACCTTCATGTCAGTGCATAGTGCGTACCAGTTTAACACTATAAGCAATATAAACGGCAAAATTCTTGATCTCCTCATAAGTAATAAAGATTGCTCTGTGCATAGACTTACCGATGTTTTACTGCCACCAGATTCATACCACCCACCATTTCTTACTTTAATTCCTTTTCAAACAAAATTAAGCGGTAAGACACGCAAATCAGTTAAAAGATACAACTACTTCAAGGCTAATTATGTTGACATCAATGCAAAACTGTCAGAAATAGATTGGGCGTCTATGCTACACAATCTTGCAATAGATGAATCGTTGCAAATTTTTTACAATACTATTTTCTCTGTAATCAAAACGTATGTTCCTCTAACTGCCGTTAAGTTCTCAAAATTTCCTATATGGTTTCTCTCGTTCTTACACACATGTATAAGAATAAATCTAAGTCGCGGACGAAATGGAAGAGGTATGGCAATCACTCAGATTATGAATAGTTTTCAATCTATAGGGCCAAGTTCTAGGTGGAATGTAAAAAATGCCAGGTTTATAAATAATGTCGAGAATCAAAGAAGACGTAAAATCTTTTTGGAAATTTATATACAGTCGAAAATCGACACCAAGTATTCCTTCAAATATGCACTATATAAATCACTTTTCTAATAAACCTGACGAAATCTGTCAACTGTTCTCTCAAACTTCTTTACTTCCGTATGTGAGCCTTGCACGCTTGCTAATGTCTCCCAATATTCTCAAATTTACACCGATAATTAATAGCTTTATTTTAAGTGCCATTCATTTCACAGTTAAACACGATTTAAAAGCACTTCAGTCCCTCGATATTTCTAAAGGGCCAGGTCCTGATACGCTGCCTGTATTCTTTCTAAGAAGCACTGCTAAAAATCTTTGTATACCTTTACAAATCATATTTAACCAATCAATATCAGGAGTGTTCCCTGAGTCCTGAAAGCTGGCTAACATTACACCTGTCTATTCTGTTTATTTCCAAATTTAAACAGATATGAATGTTCCATTACTATCATTGGATTGACACGTTTCATTTATTGAAGGTAAAAGTATAAAATTACAACGTCCTAAAATAATAATGCTTTATTAACATTATTATTATAGTATTATATTACATTATGAGAACCTTAAATATGATTAAGGATTTTTGTTACACGTTTTTATCTTCGGGCACGCCACGATCGTGGTGGTAAGTAAGGTTTGAGGAGTGGCTGGAGAGCAAGCATGGCGCCCTCACCTATCGGCTGACACAGATAATGACTGGCCACGGTTGCTTTGGCCAGTTTCTGTGTCGCATAGGCCGGCAAGAGACGCCCGGATGTCACCACTGCGGTGACTGCCGCAACGTTGTTAAAGACACGGCCCTGCAGCGCCGTGAGTTGATCGCGGCAGTCGGTATGGTTGCCCTCTCGCTCCCGGCCGTGGTCCAGTCCATGGTCTGGAGTGAGAGGTTGTGGAACGCCGTCGCCTCCTTCTGTGAGGAAGTTATTACCATCAAGGAGACGGCAGAGCGGGAGAGGAAGCGCTTAAACATTCTCACCAACCGCAGAACCGGGAGCCGGAGGGCGCGAGATGTCCTCCAGCCACCCTGAGGTTTTATCTGGGGGTGGTGGGCATCGTAGGCCTGCCCGCCACCCGACCAGCACCAGGTCTGAGAGGCGGCGTGCGTGTTCCCACATGCGCATCTGTATCGTGTGTCCATCCCCCCCCTCAGGGGGACAGTAGGGATTAAAATAGTGGTGCTCAAAGGGTAAGTCTATTTGTGTAGTGGCCTGCCGTTTCATACAGCGGCCGAAACCTCGGCGGGGTCGCGATTTCATATGAAAGCGATTCGCGCGGCCCTGCCGAATGCGGTTATATCGAGGAATCGGGATGTTGCTTACTATCTTTCCCCGGTGAATCCGACATAACCTCTCCGTTGCCCCGCGGAGAGGTGTGCGTCAATGATTACCCTGCGTAAAAAAACTAAAAAAATACTTTTTTATCTTAGTAAAATTTTATTTTTAATTGATTAGACTTTAATCTAATTTTCGTAGATCTAACAAATTAGGTACAAGAAATCACAAGAAATTCTTAATACAAAATATTTACGAGAGCAATCTCAGAACAAAGGCTGGAATAAAATTAATTGAAATATATGTGGCGTGATCTGAGAGTACTGTAATTTATGGTTACAATTACTACGTGCCTACGTACTTTTAGATACATATATGCTTGTACTACCTATATCGCCACAGACATTTAAAAATACTCCACAAATAAAAGTACCTACGTATAAAAATTAATCCAATCATATACAAAACCATAAATCCAAATGTTTTTATGGAATACAAAAAAGCTTAATCGCAATATACGAATACGTACCTACTTACGTCCGAAACGAATGCCAATACAGCAATTTTTACCGTCGAAAAAATAAGGGTCACAGAAACGCGAAATAAAACATAACCGCCTGAATAAAACACTCGATAGCTAGTTAGCATTATGTTAAAATATGTATTTTAAGACGTTTTATTGGTTATAACGAAAGCCCCTGACAGCCGGCATTGTGACAGTCTGTCTTTCTTTTCTAACATTGACGTGCGGCCCCAATTTACGTCTGTGCTCGTTCGACTCGAGACTATATCCTCACAATTCCAAAGGAATATTCCAACTGAAAACGCATTATTAAGTTATATCCCCAATAGAATATTTTTCTCGTTACATCTTGTTTTTTATTGAAGCGGTAGGGGAATACTTACAAACAAACGTTCAATCGATTTACCCGCATAAATCAAAGTAAACGGGAAAACGCTAAACGCAAATTGACAAGTCAACTGTCGTCTTGGCTGCGAGGAGGGTCAAGGCACGCACTTATGAGGGAAACTCGGACTCGGCTACTTATCACACAAGGTTTTCTTTTATAGTCTACCTACTATTATTTAATCTTTATCCGTTTTTATGGCCAATTTTCTTTTTAATAGGGTCGTTGCTGTATGTGTACTTAGTATCTTTATTGCAATAGGTTATTTACTGTAAACACTGTAGATAAATGAAGAGAATAAATTCAATTTAAATTATTTTCAATTCAAATTCAATTTAAATTATTTTCAAGAAATCATTAATAAAGTTTAAAAATATTCATTTATACAAAAACATTATGTATATGCTAAATTTTATGCTAAAAAAAGATATAATTCGGCGTTATCAATTATGAATTGATTTGCCAATAAATTACACCATAATTATATTTTTAAATATAATCTCGCGGGCTATAGTTTTTAATAAAACGCACATTTATTAGGAGAGGAATTAAAGGATTTTTATAAGAATCCATTTACATCCAGCTAAAACACTGCTAGATACAATATTTTATTACCTGTATACCTATACCTATCTATATTTACAAAAATCTCTATGTATACATATTTTTTTTGTAAATAATTTATTATGATGAATGTGATATATTTAGATATCTTGAAAACATCGAAGAAAATGTATTTAAAATTATTGTCATTTAATATGAGGCATAACAGAAATTATAAGTATTATGTTACAATGTGCAAATGAAGCCCTTTCATGTGATATCCTACGTGACCCAGTAATCCCACTTTAAATTATATGACCCTCTGCACCTTATAGCACCGCCTTTTCAACAGCTATAGAGTAAAAGTAAAAAATATTTCAAATTGTCTATCCATTTGCAGGCAGGTTTTATTTAAAAGTATTTTTAAAAGGCGGATGGTCAGACGCTATCGCACTATAAACTTTCTTGTTAATCATTCTGCTATAGAATCCTTAAAATAAAATTGGTTTTGTAGAGACACAAGAACACCGTAGTTTCAATATCGATATACAGATTAGCTTCTGACCACGCCACAAAAAAACAATACTAAAGCATTTGTTGAGTGGAGAGCTAGCTAGCTAGTTTTAGTTAATTATTTGATAGCAGTACGGATTAACCCATTCGCTCTAGTTCGTATGTACTTTATAGGAAACCGACTTAAAATAGTAACATTATTACTACTTTTCGAACTCTCGCATTCCTTTCGATTAGCCTTTAATTCATGTAGTCAGCCACGCGCGAGTGATGTTTTTGGTATTGAAATAAATTATACGCTAATAACCGGTTACCATCGCGCGGGTTATATGTATTGTATAAGAAACCATTATTTATTTTATGTACCTATTGTATTTCTACAAATGTGAAGATTCTAGAGACGACAAAATATTTTGCTACCTACCTAATTTATCATACCTACGACTACAGAAATAAATTTAGTACGCATCCCAACTCCTAAGCAAACAGAGGTGACAAGCTTCGAGGTTATACACATATAACCAGTCAGTCAATATCAAGACGCTACAGCCGCAAGTAGTATTGACCTATTTACTCGAGAAAAATACTCAATACATAACTATATAGGATATATAAGTTGTATATCTTGGCGAAAATACTCGCAACTATCTGATTATGACGCGGAAAACAAAACACAGCTCGTGCCAACAGAGGTATTGTTCGCGTGATACTTAGGTATGCCTATTTGCCCTTTTCATCCTTGAGTTCAATGACAGTAGAACAGGATATGTAGGTTAAGAACGACTGGCTCGATGTTTGAAGGGATATCGAGATAGTTAAATAATACGTCTGAATGTGTCTATATCTTCATATTCTTTTAGGACTAAATTACTGTTATTGCATGCGCGAGATCCAGCCAAAGTTATACACGCTGTTCCGTTCAATGCGAAAGGCATTGTAATATTATACAGAAACACAATCAAATAATATTGACTGTACGGATGGTGTGGTGGTTTAAAGTGGTCGTCTCGCCGCTGTCGCCGTGCCGAGTGTTGTGGTTTCGAATCCTACACGGGACAAACATTTGTGTGATCAACAAATAGTTGTTCCGAATCTGGGTGTTCTTTGTGTCCGTTGTTTGAATATTTTTAGAGTCCTCCGCGACACAGGAATTATTCCTGGTGCGGGAGATGTCTTTTTAAACAAACGAGAAAAGAAATAGGGGAAGTAAATTTTACGGTCTGAAAGGTGGCCGTTAACTTAGCTTAAGAATGCCAATTACTACATAAATCACCCAATTAAATAAATAATATAAAGATACATCGACATTATACTAAGTAATAATGATACTAAACCTTAGAAACAATAGAAGAAGGAAATCGCTTATCTTATCACTTCGTTACCATCTATGACAATTATCAAAATGGACACCCAGCGTAGAAGCAGCATAAGAGTAATAATTAAACATTTACAGAGAAATCTATATGTAGTGGTGCCCATATTGAGACGATGGTAACAATAATTATGACAAAACCAGTATTAACTAATAAATTAATTTGGACATGAAAGATGATCATACAAAAATATTGACCGAGTATATTTGAAACCATCGGCAGAGACCGCTCTCGACTATCACTTTCTGACCTAATCAGAAATGTTCCGGGTGTAGTCCAGCTAAGAACTATAAAAGCGTCTGGCATCCCAACCAACAAAGCAAAAGAGGTAAAATATCCTATATTACCTCATTTGTATCGTTGGTTTCATAGCAATTAAAAATCTGTAGTTTCTGCCTACTCCTATAACATTCAAGCACTAGGGATGCTCATCCCATCATCTGATGTTAATGCTTGCATTAGGCGTAGGTACGCCTAATGCAAGAATTAACTTCACTGGAGAGTTAACAAAAATACTAGTAATTTTCATATCAAGTTTCAAAATCTTAAAAAAGAGCCATAAAACTCTCGTATCTCAAAAACAAAATCCCATGTAGCATATTGCGGTACAATCGTTCTTAATAACCGAAGCTTAACTAGAAATAATTAAATACGCGACGCCTTTAGTCGCAATTTAAGGATACGTAGATTAAACAAGAGCCAGTTATAGTTATTGCCACTCATGTATGGAAATTTGTGACGTTGAGACAGATCTACATAATTGTATATTCTAGTATTACGGGCTGCGTATTACCGTTGCCGCTTCCAAGAAGCGATCGTGCTCAGTCGACTGAGTGGATTAATAGCTACGACATAATTTGTTTTCGATCCCTGTTCTATAATGTATTGTCTTTTGTCACTATCAAAATAGATTGACTAGAGCTGTTAGTTTAGGTACCATTCTTTACAGTTACAAAAACTAGCTCCAATATTAATTCTGGAAAATTTTGGAACAAATTTATGTATAATTACTTTATAATTCTGATCAACCTTTGTATTCACTGTTATGTGTACTGTGAAATATGAATTCCTAATCTGAGTCCGTATGGTACCTGGACTTTCATCCATCCATCATTCATCCATCTTTTAAAGAATTATCATTACGTGCACGAAAACAAGAAAAAGCTATACCTACTCTGTAACGCCGACTCATTATTTTATGAGAGGTTGGGAATATCATAAAAAGTATAATAAGAAATAATTCCAAACTTGATTCCAGGCTTAGATCTAACAGATCTAACTTTAAGTTATTATTATTATATAAAACAGTAAATGAAAACATAATTTAACGCACTTGATTTTAATATTATTAAAAGAAAATCTGAAAGTTATAAGACTTCCATAATTGATTTCTGACATCAAAGCAAAATCCTTTCATGTAGTTCTTAATATAAAATAATTTTCTTTAAAGTAAGTATTCTTTGAAGCTAGAACGTTATCGCACCGATTCGAATTGTATGAAAGTGGAAATGTATGGTTTGACAGACACCAGTTCCTTTGCAACGAGCCATTAGCTTCGGCGATAGCTTATCGTGGCTCACATACCGCCACCGTTCGCCTCATAATACATCATCTGTGATAACAATGACGTCACAACGCTTCGCTTCTCCTCGATGCCTCTCCGTCGCGTCTAGTCGTTAAAACAATCGTAATTAAGTCTCTAATTTACGACTCGTTACAAGTTGACGTAAATTTTATCTTATACAATGACAAGTGATTTCGGCGTGTAATTATGCTTTATGTTGTATATTTTATGTAATTATTTCGAAGAAACGAAGGCAATCGCGTTGTAAAACCGGAGACAAATAAGGATTTGAACTGTAACATTGAGAGATCTCGATAAACTCGGAGTTTTAAGCGCCCCTAATAAAATATGAACTTGTAAACACGATTTATGGCGATTGTAGTTTTTGCGCAAGATTCCTGTTTGACATGTGACTTCGCCTGGAGTGTTTTTGGACAATTCTTATTTTGAAACAGGATTTAATACAAATTCCTTTGTCATAGTCACGCTAAATACAATCCAAATACAACCTTTCAGCGAAAATTTAATAACGATGGTTGAGGAAAGTAATCATTAGGTATATTTTTAACGTTTGCCTGTGAACATGTCTTGTTGGTGTCTTGTTAACCGTGATCGTGAGGTCTTTGTTTTGATTGCCGGGTATTAGGTATATAGCTACATATTGCCGTTTGTGTCCTACGTCTAATTTCGTAGCTTCTGTATAAAATGCAATGGTTATTTAAAATTCATTTGTATTTCGAATAAACATTATTATATACTCGTATATCTTATTATAAACATGTATTAATATTAAACAATAACCTCTCATACAATTTGTAATTAAATTTTAGCATCTGCTCGTATTTGTTGTTTTAATTCGCGATAATTACTTGATGGTTGATGTGGCCTAAATACAAGTAACTAAATAGAAACCTAAAATTTAAATAGGCTATTATAAAAAAATGATGAAATAGTTCGTATTAAAATCACAAGATTACCGATTTTCCTTATACAAAGTGGCATATTTAGATTTAAACCTCTATTACTAAGCAGCAACGTAGCAATATGTCTAATAGACCTACTATTACTACTGTCCTACTGTGTACCTAAAACAGCTGGCGAATACTAGGTGTATAATACCTCTTCTTATATTTATTTAGGGATATACATAGGCATGAGTATACATACATTGAAACATCGTCTCCAAAGAACACCAAGGCTTTGAAAATAGCTATCAGTTCTTGGAATTGGTCATATCTCAAGCTCAATCAGCAAAGTGACTTCTCCACCATAAAACTATGAGAAGTCAGAACTAAGCACGGATATAAGGACTATCTTTCATGACATAGGTGCTCATGACAACAAGGATCAACCAGAACTTTCTCAGATATAATATAATAAGAGACAAAAACTTAAAAAATATAAAGTATCAGGCTATATAGCAGTACTTATATAAATCCTAATCCTAACTAATATTATACAAGCGAATATGAGTTTGTTTGTGTGTTACGCTTTCACGCCTTAACTACTAAACCGATAATCATCAAATTTCACATACGCGTTGCCAGGGTTACAGAAAAGGACATAGAGCACGTTTAATCCAATAAAAAAGTACTTGTCCTGAGGAATGTAAATTTATTGTAGAAATTTACATTAATACAAGCAAAATTACAGGCAATATCTAGTACTAAATATATACCAACTCAATTATCGATCAATTTGGTTTCATGTCAAACTACCCAATATTTTAAATTTCGAATAATTGTATCGACTGCCATCCTGATTCAATCAATTCCATGGTATCGAAAACTATGTATGCTAAATTATTCGTAGCTTGACAACCCCTAAAATACGAGAAACCGATATCAAATCGAGCAGTTTTCTGATAGTTCGGAACTAAGCTGCAAGTCGATTCTATTTATCTAAGGCTAGCTTTTTGCCCGCGGCTTCGCTCGTGTAAAAGTAGGTTAGGTTATGTTAGTAACAATAGTTCTTTTTAAAATAGAATATAGCCTATATTACTCGGTGATAATATAGCTTTATAATGCTGAAAGAATTTTTAAAACCGGTTGAGTAGTTTTCGAGTTTAATCCTTACAAACAAACAAACAAAAATCAAATATTTTCTCTTTATAATATTAGTATAGATATTATGGAAAACTCGTTTGTGCAATAATGTAATCACAAGAAACGCGATAACCGAATGACAATGTAATAATCGCGCTGTCACGTTCTAACGCGGTATCTTACGACACGTGATGACGTAATACTCTGAGGCACGTCACGACTTGTGCTACGTCATTCTACCAAATGTCAGTATGATGACGACGCCGCTTTGACTACGATAGCACACAACTATCTATAGACTTCAGGATTTCAGGTACTGTAAGATCATAATTACGGTTCAAAGAGAATATTTAAAAACGTTTCTATGCTTCAGTACCTATGTTAATATTAACAGAATATTGCATAAAGTATAGCTTGCGGCAAAAAAATATAAACTCTCATAATTTATTTTGTAAATAAAGTCTTTAATAAGTATTTTTAAACAATAAGGCTAGATTAGCCCCGCCACGAGGCTCTAGCCTCGTAATCATTACCAGGAACATCAAAACATTTAGTTTATACAGTGGCCTTTTGGCATCCAGACAGAAAAAAAGCAAAGTAGATTCCAATAAGAAAATCGTAGCCAAGAAAAAAATTTACCATTTATATCAACTTTATGGTTGTTGCAGTACAATATAACGATAAATGGATCAAGAAATAATTATCAAATTAAATGAAACGTCTACTTTACTAGATTGGAATATGGTCAAAGGTCATGTAATATCGTATTTCCTATTGGCATTGGGAACAAAGATAAATAAAGACAAATATTCGAACAAGTTTATGTTAATCCCGTAAAGGGTCGAGTGAGATAAAGTCCTCGGGGATTACAGTGTCGTAACTCGGCTTAGAACGGACACTCTTGACACTATCGGCCGCAATATTCCGCAGATTACAACAGGATTACTATTAGCCACTGCATATATGACTAGCCCTAATTAATACTCTCCCGCGGAAAGTTTTGCTCAATTGAACCGCGCTCTTAGAAGTTGAGTAATGCGAATGGATTGTGATCAGATTAGATCGATCGCACTCAATTAATTTAGGAACTCGTAACTAATGTACTAAGTTTGAATTATTACTCGTTACTTAAGCTAAAAGTGAACGCTACTACCACTTAGCATTTGTTATGAATTTAAAGCGGGCGTAAAACATTTCAGAGTATTTTGAAGTATCATCTATTCACTGAAAATTGTAAACCTCTAGCAAAACAGATTATGCTAAAGTTCAAAGTATTCTTGAAATATCCAACGGGTAATCCTTTAAAATCGTCCATTTCATTCGCGGGAGAATGTTATATCTTATTTAAATTTTATATATTTATTTCTATAAAGTAAAAAAATTAATAATATATGTGCATTTTAACGATACTTTGACAGAAAGCCGGCATGAATGAGGCAAGCCAGAGCGGCACTCGCGACTTTTGGCGCTGAATTATTCATTTAATCCTTTCAATATCGCCGTCTCAACGTATCTAAGTATGAACGAGCTTTTGCTGTTTTTTTGTCATTCTTGTTGTATTGGTTATGCCGGTTTAACAAGATTAAACATCCGACTTTTTCAATTCCCGTTTCTTTATCTTATATACGAGAATTTTCTTTTACATTTTTTGGAAAATATATTTGTTTATTTCAAAATGAGAATACTGTTTTATTTTATGAAGTGATGTGTATTTGGCAACTGTTCAGTATGCAGTTTGTTGATTTGAAATCTACTTATGAAATTCACACGCAATATATTCGAAAAATAGTTTGTAGTTTCAACTTTTGGTAGTCAAAGGGTCATCTTAATCTCAGTCTAGTGTATCCGTGTATCCGTAGTTCATGTACACGAAGAGTAATTCATACCAGAATCCTTGTCTCGTCCACAGTATTGTAACCTTGTTTTACTTTCTTATCGATCATTGTTGATTGAGTTTTTTATTTATATGGATTTCTTTGGATATTGAAAAATACTGGTACGCAAACAAGGAAATCTTCAGTGAGGCAGCAGTAGTGGAATCCACTGCGGTAAATGAGGTCTCGTGTTCCATTTCTTGTTAAAGCAAAAGGTGATTGTGATTTTTGTCAAGCAGTTCTCAGTAGCAGCGCGAAGTCTAGTATTATGCAATTTGTTCGCTTTTTACTTTGGACCTAAAATCATGGTTTGCGAAATATTTGTGTAATACACTGCCGCCTACCCCTTGGGTGATATAAGCAGAATAATGTATTATATATTTGAGATACTCCTTTACATACTAGCTATTGACTATAGGAAGCCATCCAATTTGTCAAACACAAGATACACAACACTATTTAACTTTAAACAATATAGTGGACTTAACATAAGTTGAATATTTAATATAATTCAAATCGTATGTGGTACCTGTACCAGTTAACTCCACGAGGATATATCTACAGATTGACATGGCAAACTATTTTCTTAGTTTAAACTGTGATTGATCTTTTGATTGCAAACAAATAAATTGTGATTTGAAGGTGAATCGTGACGTCTAGCTAATAGCTATCAATCGCATCAATCAATCAGCCTATTGCAATTCACTGCGAGGCCTTCCGCTAAAATTAAAAAAAATATAGAAATGAAATTAACCTACCTTATATGGATTAAGTACATATGAAGTTGTTTAATTTCAATGTATAACATTCACGTAAACTTAAGGCAGCAGGTAATATTAAATAAAGAATCGTTAAGTGCGGAATATCATTATGTGTCGTCGAATAAGCACATAATATATATAAAATATATGGCTTAAGTAAAGGGTTATGTGCTCAAAATATTTCGTAGAAAGTCTATATTTACGATTCAAAGCACATGTTTTATTAGGTGTGTAAACTTTCTGTCTGCCCGTTGTCTTTTAACCTTTATTTATAGCCCTCGACTGCTATAACTCTATCCGCTGTACTTATTTTGATGGAGAACAGGCCTTTGGCTATTTTATATATTAGTCGTACAATGTAAATTATTTTGTTCATGTAGATAGAGATATTTGTTTGATTAAGTGGCTAGAGAGGGAAATGTGTTTTTTTATATGTACACTGTTTTAGATGCTTATAGCCAACTTTATTTTGAAGCTTAGAAGGGTCTAAATCAAATAAGTTTTATAAAAATATATTAGACTAAGATAATATTAATGTATTTTAAATTTAACTACTGATATCATTTTAGTTTCATTTTCACAAAGTAACGATGCTACTTTTAGCTGTGGCTTTTTAATAAAGATAGTTTGAATAGGCCAAAGAGGAATAAAGTCTTCTTATCTCGGCAAAGTGCGCATTTCCTATGGGATCGACCATTAGCATCAAAATAATTTATGTATTTTGGGGTAAAAGTTATAAACTTAAAAACGTTAATGACTTACGTTAAAAAAACATACTACATTTAAACAACATTAACACAAAGGATTCAAAAGTACGGGAGCTGTTCAAAATTTAATTAATAGCAAAGAACGTTAAAACTCTAATGAAACGTAGAATAGTAAAAATCTGTCTAAAGCGTAGCTGTAAAGCAATGAACTGTAAATGCAAAAAATCTGACTGTAAACTTTGTCTATGTTCGCTTGCAGTCGATTAACTGTATTTACACGAAGCGACGGAGGTCTCACATCGGCTATTGGACTACTCTGGTGTGGGTACTAGTAATCTGAGGTTAGATCAATTGACAAACTGTTCGAGCTTCTGGCCTAAATGTGTGATCTATTTAGATTGGGAGCTTAAATGATCATTACAATGTTTTGAATGTGGAAGGGGTTTGTTTTCTTTTGATTTTGTATTTTCTATATGTTGATTCCATTTATATCAGTGTAGGTTGGTAGTGTATGGTGTGGACTTTCAGCATATTTTATGTTTAAGTTCTATATTTTTTATGATTGTTGACATATGTGTGCTGTATGTGGCGTAGCTATAGAAAATGCGACTACTATGCATGTGGTCTCGGATTCAATTAAAGTATTATTAGATTGATCTGTCAAAAAAGTATCAGTAGCCGTGTATGGTAAAAAATGTTCGGGTGAGCCTATCTGTCCGTCACTAATACATGGTAACTAAAACCATAGCTACCGAAATGTAAATATAAGACACTTACATTTACTCTTTCAGGGATATATATTTATAGGTATATAATTTTAATATAATAGCAAGGACTATACTGGTTTGGCAGATTTTAAAACCAGAAGTAGAGTTCAATATTGCCGGGCGACGTGAACTCTACTCTTAGGATATCCTAAGTGCCTAGTAATTTACACACATCAATAGACCACCAAGATAAACTGTTTGTTTGGAAGTACAATTTGAATGACTTTTAAATCTTACTAGTATTCTTATTCATCATTCCACCTAAACTAAAATGTTTGTATTTAGAAAGGGATCACGTCGATAGTAGAATGGAAGAGACTCTAACAGGACCTCTACCATCACATACTTTGCACTAAGTAGGCAAATCAACAAGTTTTCAGTCTTTTCCCTGCCGAAATGGCTCCACCCCAAGTGGGGGTTAGTCTATTGTATAATGTCAATTTAATACTCGTATGAATCCCTAATAGAAATAGTTAGCAAGCCTTATTTTTTTCAAAAAATACTTTCTCACTACTTGGCCTATTCTAATTTTACCTAGTCTATTATTGTTCAAACATAATAATATACAACATTGACAGCTATAGCTATTGCCAATATCATTTTTGACGTTAAGCGCTTATCAAGAAGAATTACGGAAGATTGGACAAACAGGAAAAGGTTTATCTAAAAAAGACAGACGCGTGGCTGACGTAGTCTTGAGCAAAAATAAAAAAATAAAGGGCGTCTTAAGCTTCGATTGTATTATTACGATAACGAGAAACCTTTTCTGAATAAAGAACTACACTAGCATTTTCAGGTGACATATATTTGTTTTGTCGTTGTATTTTATACGACGAACGAACAAATCTTTTATTTCGGAGAAGTATAAATAGACACGAAATGTGAGATAATAAATGAACGAGAAAAAATAAATTAAGCAAAGCAGATATATATTTGTGTTTCTAGGGAAACACAAATATATATCTATATATATACTATATATATATATATATATATATATACATATATATATATATACATATATATATATATATAGCCGCTGCCAATTATAAAAATGTGTAATGTAGTAAATAGAGAAATAAATAAAAGAGGTTTTAGTTGAGAATCGTAACTTTACAAGAAAGCAGAAATACGTAATCAACATAGATTCTGACAGTATTCTCGAAGGGGTGAGCAGAGGTCTATTAAGCTCAAATTTGGTAGAATTTAGGCTTAATACTTTCACTTTGACTATATTATAGTTGATAAACTAAGTCAAAAACAATTTATTCATTTATGTCACAAATTAACATTTTTGAACGTGTAACGACTAGGTTGAATGCGTTTACAAAATTTATGTTTATTGCTAGCTTCCGGTAAAAGCCTATGATAAAATGCAAGAACCTCACGGCCACTCCTTAAATCGGCATTGAATTGTAATTTCAGTATTTTACAACAAATTTATGTACAAGGTGCTGCAGTAGTAATACTAAAAAATAACACAATTAATAATATTATGACTGGAAAAATAGGTCTTACGCAATAGGTAGCGAATATTTAAAATAGGTATTTTTAATAATTTTAATATGTACTATATACTTTAACGTAGACCGGTTCGCAAAATGATTACCATGCCCCTTTTTACGAGAGGCAGAGACATCTCCCGATCGAGCCAAATAAGTGTCCAGATCGACTCGTCGTCAAGTACTTCACGCTGGTTTTCATTTGAAACCTTTGTGCTCCACGAATGTCACTCAAAGAGCGCTGTGTCGATTATTTGGGGCTATGGTGGTCGTGTGTGTGTATGTATATACTTGTAGTGGCAAGCCACTTAACATTATTATACCAGGCGATATAATTGAGTGGCAGCTAAAAAGATAGCAGTTGTGGCATTGGCTTCTCATCAAATACGTAATAATGTGTATTCTGTAGGTACTAAACTATATGTATGTATGTTAACGTTCAGAACAAGGGCAGCTTAGTTTTGGTTTTAGCGAATGAATTTTTTTTAAATAGTTCTAATAGAACGTTTGGTTAGGCAATGTATTTTAAAAAATATCCCGCTTTATATGTATTATTATTATATTTTCTGTGATCCTATAATGTGAACCAATATCATAAATATGAATGTACGCTTTCACGCCTTAATTTCTCGACCGATTATCGTAAAATTTCATAAACACGTTTTCAGAGGTGCAGATAAGGACAAAGAGTTCCTTTCATCCAGAAACAGAACTGTTCACGAGCAAAGCCCCAGGCAAGAGCTAGTACGTAATAATAATAGTAGCTATACAGAAATTAAATGTTTATAGAGACTACGACTAGGACACGTACTAGGCTTGCAAACTGTGGACAGAACACCTAGCCCCAGAATAATGGTTTGTTGAACGCAGACGTTTGTCACTAATTGAAGTCAAACACACAACACGCGGCGCTCCGATCGTTTTCACCACTGAGCAATCGAAGCTGTTTTTATAGACATTTAGACAAAAATTTAAGTTACTTAACACCTCTTGTCGGCTATAGCCGAAGGAACAAGTACGAAAAAAAAATAAGTCTCATTTTTTGTTTCGTACAGGGATCGAATTCGGAACACTCAGAGAATTACTTCCAGTGACCATTTCCACCATTGTACCTATCAATTTGATAGAAATCGTTGGTATAATTACAATGTCACAGCATTATTACTATATTTATGCTTGTCCTTCTTCTAATTGGTCCCTTTGGCAACGTTATTATAAAAATACTGCGTCAAAGAGAAAGGCTCCGAAATAATAATTTGTGAGTTGATTAAACTCCATTGTTATTAATGAAACAATTACACAATTGTTTACTTTACAGTATTATTACTTTAGAATCATTGGATCAATTTGTTTTACGGTCCGGAAGAGCGAGCAAACAGAAAAGCCATTCATATCCATTATTATTAATTATTGACAATGTGATGCATTGTCGAATGTTATATAACTTGAAATTAGGTGGTATACACACGTGAAAAATATATAAATGACATAAACCCTGTTTAAAAACTATTTGAGTGGTTTAAGAAGGATTAGGCCATAGTCCACCACGCTGGTCTAATGCCGGTTGCCAGACTTCACACATATTCAAGAACATTATTGTCGGCCTCGGTGGCGTTGTGGTTAGTGTAACCGACTGCCACGCCTGAGGTCGCGGGTTCGATTCCCGCACAAGTCAAACTTTTGTGTGCATGAACATGGATGTTTGTCTTGGTCCGGGTGTTTCTATGTATAATACGTATGTATTTACAAAAAAAGTATATATGTATGTTTATCCATTGTCTAGTACCCATAGTATAAGCTCTGCTTAGTTTGGGCTAGATGGTGTTGTGTGTATGTGGTAGAATATTATATTATTATGTAGAACTCACAGATATTTGTTGCCCCCACAATGTCTTTTTTTTGCCGTTAAAGCTAGTGACAAATAACTATTTATTACGTATATAACTTCGAACAGTCAGAAGTAAGTGCTTTAGGATTAAACTTGAAACTGCAGTGCAGTCTAATGCTTACCAGCTAGGTATCGCTACATTTCCGGTTTCCCCAAATAATTATATACATTGTATTATTTGTAGTTAAACTTATCCATAATGCCTAATTGACTGCACGAATGTTGAATCATTCAAACAATCGCCTCGCCCCTAGCTGCGTCGAGTCTTGTGAGTTCATCTGTAATGATGGTGTAAGATTGTATATATAAATAAAATTTAAAATCGCAAACGGGACTCGGTTTGCAACAGTTTTAGTTATTACGAGAATTATTAGGCATGGCAACAGGGTTAAGAATAAGTGATTCTAATTAGTCCATCTTTTAGATTAAAATATATTGGACACCTATTTTTTGTTTTAACAAAACAATCAAAATTTACGGCTTATGTTTAACTTATCACCAGATATAGTATAATATAACAGTCAAAAATAGTAAATGGTTACCAAATTGCACAGCAAAATATATTTAAGAGATCATAATAAGTTGACGGAGCTCCGCTTCGCGGGGCTCCTGTTTTTAAGTGGGTTTAAGAAGGAACCTAACATAACCTAACCCTTCCGAGACGGAATGCAGTGATTTGAGGCGTATAGGTGCTCGTTATGATATATTTTAGTAAGCATATTTTGCTGCGCAATTACTATTTTTGGTGGTCATTATATATTTTAATCCCAAAATTTACAACGGTATAACGCATTAACATTAGGAACTGGGGGCTTGTGACGTCACTCTCTTGTAAAATTGATACCGGCAAGTGACGTAACATGAAATTTAAACGCTTGTATCTTCGTTATTATTAGTTTGTAGGGCAAAAGAAAAATACGTATCCAATATTTTTTGCTAATCTAAAGACGGACTGAATACTTTCTTTTATTCATCATGTCAATTGACCATCTAAATTTTGAATTTTGGCCTAACCTTACCAGAAAATAAATATAGTATTTGTTATAAAATAGTTTTTACCTGGGGCTTTGTCTTTGTAGACTACAGTTCTTAGTAATTTATGTAACTCCTCTTCCACTAAACGAAATGCATAAAATCTATGCAACGTTGCATAGATTTTATGTTGAACCTCAAGTAACAAAGCTAACTTTAACAAACGCTAACAAAATCTGATCGCGTCAAAATCTGGTCAATGTTTTTGCGGAACAAAGTCGTAGGCAAAGCCTAGTCCATAGCGTTTTTGTATGTTTGATATTACAGATATCAGTCCTGTTTAATATTAGAGATAAAACTCCTATGTACCACAAGAAAAATCCTACGCCACCTAGTGGGTATAATAATAGGGCACTACTCACTCAACAAACACCTTTTCAACATCGGTATCACTGACAGCCCCTTATGTAGGGGCTGCAAGGAGACCGAGGAAATACCGGCGCACGTGCTCTTCCATTGTAAAAGCGGGAGCAACCAACGGGCGAAACTACTAAACAGTCCAGGAACGATGAAGGAAATACTGCGCAACACCGGTACCCTACTATCTTTCTGGACGGAGTTGAGGTGATATGAGTAACCGAACAAATTTTTCGCCTTTGTCACTTACGCACAATGTCCCAATTGTGGGGCTAAGTGCGGATAACTCACTTCCAACTAACTGTCAGTCTTGTTTACATGTTGTCCCACTGCTGGGTACAGGCCTCTTCACAGTGGCAAATAAGTCAATTATTGACTTTTTTGCCACTGTGAAGAGGCCTGAGAGTCCTCCTTTTCATACTATTTTTTAAAAGTATAATATGATATGAAAATTTCTCAAAGATAACAATAAAAGGGCATTACATTTACACTTAAATGAAAAGCTGTTGGCTACGCTCGATTTTAAATGCATTTTATTTAATATCCTCAAGTTTTTCTTTATACCTAAGTTAATGACCAGTTCAGTACAAAGAAAATTATTATGAAAAGCGGAACCGGAATGTTCATTACAAAGTATTTTTAATTGCTTGCTCGAATGTTCGCAACGAAAGTTCACTTATCGTGTTTAAAGTAGTCTTATCTTGCTTCCATTTTCCGCCAGCAATGAAACCTTGTAAATAAAATAATAAATCAAGAAGTCCGCTTACAGCGAAAAACGGTACTCCGTTCACCTGACATCGCATCGTAACTTGACAAATGCTTAAGTTAATTATACTTAGTCAACTAATTAGGATAATAACGAGTTGTATTTGTATAAAACGCCTATGTAAACAAAACCTTGTAGGAAATTATTATCGTTGCCTAATTGAACGTTTCCGACTTCTCAAATTGATCGATCCCAGTTGATGAAAATGTAATTGGCATTTTCCGTCAAAAAACTTTCAGTTGCAACACTTCTTTGGTAATTTAGGCGGCAAAAGGGTTGCCAATGTAGGATCTAAAACATTTCTAATAAAATGCGGTCATAAAAGGAAAAATATGTATGTATTAAAATTATATAATTCTCAAAATATTTGTATTAATTTACCTCTTATTACGTCATTTCTCTTCCAAAGGTTAACTGGTGATGCCCCAGGCAATAAGTCCGCCTTTGTGCTATTATATACAGTAGGTTTACATAAATAAATAAACGGGCATCATTCACCTGAAGGCAGGTATGCATTGGTACATACACAAAGCGCAGATGTGGTATGCACATACGCAGAGATCGAAAATGTAGTTAATTAGATTGTTTGGTGTAAACATTCACCCTGCAGCACACACGGTGCCGATTAATCATCTGAAATATTGAAAGATGTGAAATGAAGCAAAAATAAGTGCAATCTCGTTATCAAAATGTCCATTAATTTTCTAGTACGCAGTCAATCTTATATGGTCGACCCACGCCGATCATATGGTAGCTTACGTGCTGTCAAAGGATACAGATGCGATGCATCTGCTTAGTGTATAGTAAGTTGCCCATCCTATCTGCAAACATTTGAAATAATTACTAATAATATTATATCAAGATTTTTGCTATACAATTACGAAAATATTTGTTTATATATTATATACATATTACTAGCTTTTGCGCGCGGCTTCGATCAATCAATAAAAAGTCCTTTCCCAGGTTTTAAACTATCTCTGTACCAAATTTCATTCAAATCGGTTGAATAGTTTAGCCGTGAAGAGGTAACAGACAGACAGAAATACATTGTTACTATCGAATTTATAATATTAGTAAGGGTGTAAGCCCGCGCTACAGCAAATAAATAGCTGAAGTATTGCAAATGTAAGTACAATTTATTTAGGACTCTGTATATTTAATTTTCAAACTCACGTTGCTTAGTTTAAGTTTATTCAAAACTATAATTAGAGTCAAATTGTATTATTACGTATGTGAGTGTGTGTAGAAAGGGTCTGCGTAGCACTGACCTTTTTTCTAGCTAGAGAATTACTTTTTGATAATTATATAGTAGATTACAAAAAGAAAATGAAGTGTAAATGACTTCAAGCCAGTTATTCCGTGATTGCAAGAAAAAGACTTAAGTAAACATTCGGTGACTTGATCAGAAACGTTTTGGAGAAAGGCTACGTTAAGAGTACTTTAGATCATGAGGCGTGCATGAATAATGTGATGAGAATGAATGGAGCAAGGTATGCCTCGATCGTGGTAGATTTTTAATGATTCCGTGAAGTTTCGAACTATTTCTTCGGGAAGTCAAGGTTGACAATGTATGTAAGGTCGAACTATACAGACGTAGATTTTAGCCTGTTTCAATTTGATGCTTTACTCGAATACAAGAACCCAACTAATAAACCAAGGGACAAGACCTGCCTGCATTTAGTCCCCAAGGATGACTTTAGCACTGGATGGTTAGTGTATCCCTTTAATTTAACGGTTGGGTAATAAAGTCTTAAGTTTACCCGAATGTTAAACATTTTTTAACGGTTTCCCGGGAAAGATTCCCGTTGACGATTAGTCGAAACGTCGGGAAAATATATATATAAATAATTTCTAAAGATTTATTAGGTAAATTAAACAAACCGCGATATAATCCGTTTAAATAATTTATTTATTCAGGTTATAATTATATGTTTTTATTAATATATTAGTTAATTATCGTGTCTAACTTGTGTCCATAAAGTGTTTACACATTTTTATGGCAATTAAGCTTTTTGGCTTTGACTTTGACAAATTTTAACCGTCCGTACCTTAATTTACTTAAAACCCTTACGTGAAGTGTTAGGATATACCAATATATAAGTGATGAACAAAATTTTCACTGTGATAATTTTAAGTTACAATGCTTACTATATACAAGTTTCACAGTGACAAGTTCCGCTGTCCGAAGCTAAATACTCCGGAGACATTTAAATCTAACTAAAGTTTTTTCTTCCACTACGAACAATTCAACTCCCGACAGTCCCGGAACGAAAAACTTTGTGTAATTGATGTTATTAATGTTATTTATTTCATTCTAGTATTTATTTACGTTGTAGTTTAGTGCTAACAAGTAATATGTTATATTAAACACTTATTATGTTTTGTATCGCCGCATTTTCCAATCATATACTATAAGAAAATCATTATCTATATTGATACAGTAATTTTAAGAGGTATCAGTAATTCATTACGTAGTCACCACTTTACTTTCATAATTATTATATACCACTTATGTTTTTATAATGTAAAAGACGTCCCTTGCACTATCTCTATAGTGCGAGCGACGTCTTTTAATTACCTTTGTCTAGGGTATTTTATAAGCGTTGAAGCAAAAAGAAACCCAAGCTTGGGAGGGCATCATGGCATTTACTTAAAGCAATATGGCATGCGTCTTAGTCGAAAATACAACACTTGGAGTATCAGCACTACCGTGGTGACTACTTTAACGACTATTCCATCAGCGCAACTAAGTGTAAAACATAGAAATAGAACATATTTAGACCATCTTACGAATCAGTAGCCGGTTTGCAGCATTAAAACATTCAGCTTATTAAAAAGCTTACTTTTATAGAATCGGACGAACTTTAAAGTCGAACTAAAAGAAGCACTCTTCGAACTACACCTGGCCGACGGAATATTGAAATGTTTGTTTTTATGAAAATAAGTTTTTAACTGATTTAATGCTAAGCGACCGATCGTGAAACCATGCTAATATTTTGTTTACTATATATTAAAATACGAGACACATAAATAATAATCAAAAAGAGATGACATTCAATTAAGTTTTGAATTCAAAATTTCACCATCGTATACCTAATACACTTTAACATATTGGATTAGGGCTATCCCAATTGTAACCCATCCATTCGCGATACAGGTATCACCGGTGATGGCTAGAGTTACTTAAGCCCGGCATGTACTATGTATTTTTTTATACAACATATTTGGCACACGTACATACCGTCCGATTACCGTATCTTTTGCAATACTAGGTATGGGAGCATTGCGTTTAGTACGTTTTTTTAATAATATGTGACAAAAAGAGGAAGTCGGTCTACGCTATCTGCCGAAGCTCAATCTCCGACTTACTGGTGGGTCATCAGCTTCGGTGTCTATGCACCTTAAAATGAGCAAATTTAAAGCGACACGATTATGAAATAACGTTATCCAATACAAAGGTAAAAGAAGCACAAACAAAATAAATAAAATGTTTAACAAAAACGACTGAAGTAGCTGCACTTTAGCGTTGAGAGCTATCCTTAAGGGACAGCATTAAATTTTATAGCTAAAGCTTCTTAAAAGAATTTTCTTTCGGACGAAGAAAACTCCATCAAATTCAGTTCCCGAGGTTAACGCACACAAACACCTAGGTGATGAATCTCTGTAAGCAATGCGACGACGAAATGCAGCGGTAAATGTTTATTTTTACAGGCCGTCTGTACACCTTTCAGCGTGCCTTATTAATATGTATTGGAAGTATAACAGAGGTGAGCGCAATATTCCGATCACGAACGTTGTAAACATATACTATTATATATGTCACATTTGGGTCACACGCACATGTATTATGCATGTGTGCATACCGTCTTAAGCCGCTGATACATACGCGATTGTACGCTAACAAAAGTTGGACATTCAAAGTTGCTGGATAAGAAAATGCATAGTGCACCGATACAATAAAAAAACACACTCCGTCAAGGCTTGCCAACAACAGCGCGAAGCATAAAATCCGATATAAAACAACAAGTCCAAGTTACGTGGCGTAAAGTACGTCCCTCAGGACATATCCGCGAACAAAACTCTAAAATCGCGTCGATATCTTTGAGCAAAAACAAACCCGGCGGGCAGGGGCGGGAGTTGTCATGGACCCGCGTAGTCAGCGAGAAATGGAGTAACCCATTTTAAACTAGAATGAATTGTACGTCGTGGACTGCAGGTTTGCTGGAATGCTGCCCACTGACAATGCTTTACATATTGCAGTGGAAGTTGGACAACTTGTTGGCAAAGTATGCGAAGAGGTCACTTTATCGAATACCGTTAAATATAATAAATTAACCTGTCAATTGTTACAATGTTAGACATAATTAAAAACCTAGTATGCCTGGTCACCGGTGTGCCGCTGCGACTCAATAAGTTAAGGATCATATTAACATTCATTTATTATAAATGTTATAATTCAAGATTATTTGGTGAAAATGAACGGCATGGCTAGAACATTAGGAAAGTGTTTATCTAATTGTTACTGGTTCTTTAACCGCGATAAATTATATTGATCCCTTTGCAGTTATTTCAGAGGTTTAGGTATAAACCATGTTTGTATTTTATGCGTTCCATACATTTTTTTTTATTAATTATAATAGCAATGCTATTCATCAAAAACTTCACTGTTGGGAAACTGTATCATACCAGCTTGAGAAGAGTGAGTATTGGAAGATTATACACGTCTTTGAGGATATGGTAGAACACCTAGACTAAAGCGACCGATAAAATTGTTTAATGCGCACATATCCCTATTAAAGGTCAGAAGTGCGTGCCTTAAGACTTAAGTCGAATCTCCTTCTGGGCAAAAAAAAGTTGTCTCGCTGGAACATAGCTTTAAATTACCTTATAATCAGATATTTTTAACATTATTATATTACCCGTTTGTGACGCATTCATTTTACGACAATCATTATTATAATAATACTGTAATTTCGCAAGCGCTGATTCAGATGAAAACGTCTCTGGCGTGCAATTACCTTTTACGATTAATGCAATCCACCTTAGATGGAATTTTGAAATATTATCAACTAAAATAGAAACACTGGAACACAACGGTTGTACAACTTGTATATAGATGAAGTCAAAGCAATTAACTAACAACATTTTTAGTCCCACACATTAAGGGACCAGTCTTTTGCCGTATACCACATAAACATATTTCCAGAGTCCGCGATGCTACTGAAAGATTTAAAAAAAAAACATTATCATCCCAGACCTTAAACATCGGCCGAAAACATAAATATAATGTTCAATTAGTGTTATTGACGATTGTATTTTAATAACAGATATATTTTATTCTTATAATCATATACTGTAACTATACACCAACCAAATTAATTCACCCGCTACGTCGTGATTGTATAAAAACCTTTTACTTTTCTAATAAAATGTTGTGTAAAGCTAAAGTTTCCTTTTCTAAGACCATTATTTACATTAGTTCGAGGGCTATTTTATCAGTGTGTGCGATACAGAACGCCGACGGACACGGTAACTGGGCACAAACTACCACACTAATATTGACTTCTGCTCCTTAAAACTTCCTCATTGTGTCCTTAATTAATATTTTTTATCCAGCCTTCATCGCCAAACAATCCCCAAATGCCTGTATAAACCTAAGCTTCAATTCAATGTTATAACTAAATTGCTGAAAGGATTTTGTTTGTCATTTGATGCAAATCGTATAACTAAACTTGCTCTGCCGTCGCGTCATAAGCGCTTCTAAAGCAATTAGAATATTACAACGAAAGCCAACCTTTGGTGTAATCTGCCAGTAAGTATTATTATTTTAAACATTTGTGTAGCGTACGGTTTCAATTGTTAACTGTCTCCTTATGCTTTGATTCGTTTAGTATTAAAGACGATGGTGTTTAAGTTGTTACAGAAGCTGACTTATCTCTACAATAGTTAAAACGAAAAGCTATGCTGAATGTGCCGGCTAGGCTACCAAAGGAATAGTGCATTTTCTGACTACAGATAATTTGTTGACACTGTCTCCCGGTTTCTAAAAGGTTCAGATCAAACTTTTGTCAAGTGATTTGATTGGCTAATGCTAGTTTAGTCCGTCAATCACAGTAGGTGACATGCGTTTGACACTTTGCTAAATCGTTTTGTGATGTTCTACTTAATGTGCTACTTAGATACAATGAATCATGCCTGTATACTAACCAAAAGGTAGGGCAGAGATAGGGGTAGACGTATATTATTATAACCTAGTTATCGATAACAATATTTTGAATCCTACGTAATAAGAGACAATTATATTGCCAACTATAATCCATATCCCAGACTTCGTACTACTACAGATAATATCCGAATAGGCTAACCCAATGCGCGCAATTATAATCGTAAACTTATGCAACGCGAACAAAGTAGTTGAACCAATTTATATAATGTGTAATATATACGTAATAGGTTAATATGATGAATTACATTTATTTTTTGTAACTATTTACTAACTACCATGTTAGTAAATAGTAACAAAAAATAAATGTATATAGCAACATGATAGAAATGATCAGAGGATCATTTCTATCATAAAAGAAAGAGTATTGCGATCTCTATCGCAATACTCTTTTTTTTACGTTGCGGAATGCTTTGACGCATATCCCTCCGCGGGGGCGGGCAGAGGGGTTATGTCGGACTCGCCGGGGTAATAGAAAGATGTTAAAACGATAAAATGGACCTCCCGGAATACCGACTAAGCCTACCACGGTGTTCCTCGACAAACCACTATCAGCGGGGCCGCGCAAATCACTTTCACATGCGGTCGTGACCTCTCCGAGGTTACGGCCCGCCATATGAAACGGCAGGCCACTACACGAAAAGACCTACCCACTGGTCACTTCTACAAAAAAGCCCTACTGTCTCCCCCCCCCCCCCCCCCTAAAAGGGAGACGGACACGACACAGAGGCACGCGGGGAACACGCACGCCGCCTCTCGGACATGGTGCTGAACGGATGGCGGGCAGGCCCACAAAGCCCGCCACCCCCAGGTCAAACCTCAGGGTGGCTGGAGGTCGTCCCGCGCCCTCCGGCGCCCGGTTCTGCGGTTGGGGGTTTAAACGCTCCCTCTCCCGCTCCGCCGCCTCCTTGATGGAAATCACCTCCTCACAGAAGGAGGCGATGGCGTTCCACGACCTCTCACTCCGGACCATAGACTGGACTACAGCCGGGAGCGAGAGGGCAACCAATCCGACTGCCGCGATCAACTCACCGCGCTGCGATGCCCAGGCGGGGCAAACCGCCAAAGTGTGCAGCGCCGTGTTCTCAACAACGTCGCGGCAGTCGCCGCAGTGGATCGCAATACTCTGATATAAACTTTAATGTCCTTAAATATTACGGCTAAGTTAATACAAAATGTTTTCTTTATTGAGTAACTATCTACCCTTTTCATTTCTTAGTAGTTTACAGATACAATTATTCAGTATTATATTATAGCATACTTTGAAAGTGCTCAAATTGAATATTGATGTAATAAATAAATATAACGTTTTAAACTTTAATACATATCGTTCTTTTGTTTGTTGATAATATTAAAATCAGAATAATAATCATCGTATCCTAAGTTTCACGAGTTCGATACCAAATCTATTAACGATAACAATGTTATAATGAAATCATGTCTCCGCGTCCATTTTCGATAGTGAGTAACAACCTCTCCAGTAGTCTATTTGATTGATCCCCACCGAATGGGTATCCGGCTTGAGCCAATAAAGATCTTTTTGCCAATTGGATGGGATCAAGGAACGAGTGGGATGACGGCGGCGACGGCTAACAACCGTCCACGCCGCAACTGGATCCCGTTTATTAGATCTACTCTCATCGAACGAGCTAGTCATCCCTATCGAATTAATAAATGATCATTATCATGTTATGAAATTTCTAAATTTCCATTCAACCACAAAACCAAAATATGCGGTGTACTTCCGATAAAACATGAACACTTCTAAATGGAAATTCCGGAGTAGGTTCGTTAACAACCCAACTTTATTCATTAGCGTGTATTGTCTACCGAATTTATTCGTCAGGTCGAACAAGGCCCAACTCTGACAACATTTTCTGCTCCTTGAGACTAAATATTTTCATCGTATTTTGTTTATCTTGCAGACACAGAATGAAAACTTTACTCGTAATTTAGCAACAATTTAATAACTCTCCGTATACGATCAACTCGCGATCTGTTACCCAAACTTTTATTTATTGATGTTACAATTAAATTTATTGTTTTATTAATCTCAATAAGTTCACGATAATATTATATAATAGATAGATTTAAAAGACACATTTCCATTGTTAAGTAAATTTGTTAGGCAAAAGACTAGTATTAGTGTTGTGTTTCTTCAGCCTTCTCAATTCAAAATCAAGGAGATATGAAAGTCTGCCAAACCTGCACCGGGCCCGCGTGGTGGACTATGGCCTCACCCTTCTCACAACCTTCAAATGAGAAGGGGCCTATGCCCATAACTGGGACAGGTTATATATACAGGATATTATTATATGTCCTCAATAAACACGTTGTCGATATTACTGGCTATTATTTATATTCTGTGGCAGTACTGTCATTAAGCGCGTCGATATAACTTATGGGCAAGTAATTGGTTATTGACAATAAAACTATTAATGGGTTTTCTTAGCCCACCAGCTGTGAACATTACCTACGATAAATCCATTTCTCCGAGATAATTCTAAGTTGCCGCGCTGTAAGAAGGATCTCGTTATTATACTTATTGGATTAATAAGAACAAATTGAATGATTTCTTACTTTGGAATGTTTTAGTCGTATTAATTATAATATGCTAGTTTACAACTTTTTATAATTACTCTTTTTAATAATTTGGTGACTTCTTTACAGAAAACCGGAGTAATAGCAATAGATAACACTATTCCTGCATTTCAACCGGTCAGTGAAAGTTCCATAGGTGCACATGGCTACGTCTTCTATTTCTTTCCGTTCATTCCCATCTTTAATTAATTCCTTGAGTACGTGTTAATTAATTTAATTACTGCGAAAATCTATGGAGAAGACTTATATTACAATATAAAAAAAAAAACACGACTTTACTTTTCTATTTAAAGTAAACTAAAAACCTATTGAACCTTAATTCTATGAACTCATTCAATACTATAAATTTCGTACTTGTAAAATGATGGTTAAGTCGCAATGAGAAGATAAAATAAATACGAGATGATAACTTGTATAAAAAGATTTTTCAAATTGAAACCTCAAGTGTCGAAACACAAATAAGATGTGTGAAAGATGGAACTCGTCATATCACATCCGACGACATATCGAAAAAGTTGGCGATACCGAAATATGTTCACTTCGTATAACATTCGCGGGATTATCGACAATGCGTCTCGTAACTTAACAAATGACTCCGTGTAAAAGTTTTAAAAGCCTGAATTATTCATTATCTTTCGTCAACATTATCACTGAAAATGTAATATTTTCTCTTTTGTCATTTGCTCATAGATCGTCGTCGTATCAGAGTTCGCAGGTTTGAGGCATTTTAAGAAATCCAAAAGTTTCCAAGAATAGGTATTTGTTTTATTTTAAAAGAGTTTTAATAGTTGTCAAACGTATTACAAAAGCCGTCCGACTTTATTTAAAGGCAAATACGGGTAATTAAATTTAAAAGATTCGTGAAAAAAGTTATGGGTATAATTTTATTATTAGAAACCTTAAAAGATAACCAGAGGAAAGCCTAATAACTTTTAGTATGAAAAGTGAATGAAAAGACGATCGAAATTAAAGCGAGTTTCTTTGATGCGCGCCGGATCTGTCGCGCCTCATTGCGCAATATGCCGACAATTCAAGCGTGAAAAGCATCCAGCGTTTTAAAATTTTCAGATGCGCTTTCCACAAAATGTTATTATGAAAATAATTATATGTCTTATTTGTAAGTGCAGTTGCAATATTAATTAAATACTAGATTTTGCCTGCAGCTTCGATGGCGTAAATAAAGGTTATATCAATTTCTTGTCCCTCGGAAACAATACTTTTTCTGGATGAAACGTATACTACGTCCTTTTCTGAACTCCTGACAACGTGTAGGTATGCGACATTTCATGATGATCGGTCGAGTACCTAGTTAAAGCGTGAAAGTGTTACATACAAACAAACCAACTAACATTCGCATTTTTAATATTCGGTTAGAATTAGGATAGTTCTAACGTATTTAAATGGCTATAGGGATCTCTAATCTATGCTCTAAGACATGCCATCTTATAGCAATAAACTTAGTACGTGATTAAACCTATTGCAAACTTAAAGGTTTTGATTCCGACTTATCCGAACGCGTTCTGTTTTGAAAGATAATTGTTTTTAATATTTTATAAATTATGTCATTTTCACGCGATGTCTGCATCTACTTCACTGCCAGGTAAAGGCCTCCACAGTTGCGCCACATGTAAATTCTATGCATACTAACACGGAAGTGTCCTTTTCAATGCAAGGTATTGAATACGAACTTGAAATATTTTAAAATATTTGCGCATGATATCTCTTATATGGTTCAAACGTACTCTCAATAAAATTTAAGTATTTACAACAGCTTATGATAATAAGCTGTTGTAAATACTTAAATTTTATTGAGAGTGTTACAGTAACATCACTTCAAAGAAAAATTCAGCACTTCGCAATTTAAACTAGTCTGAGCTGCACATCAAAGCTTCCATGTTTATGTCAACAAGATATCTATCGGAGTGTATTCTGATATTAAATATACAATCAATATTAAGCATGACGTGCTGCATCCAGATACACTCAAAGTTTGGTAGACACCGAACTTTGAGTTTTGGCTCGGTAAGCAAGCTCTTTACCACATCATAATCTTCATATCCTTACTAATATTATAAATGCGAAAGTATATCTGTCTGTCTGTCTGTTACATTTTCACGCTCAATCCGCTGAACCGATTTTGATGAAATTTGGAATGGAGATAGCTTGAGACCCTGGAAAGGACATAGGCTATATAACATTACGCTACGGCTCACGGGAGCGTCGCAGTAACCACAAATACCACTGACGCCGGTGAGACCGCGGGCACAGCCAGTAAATACATAATTACTAATTATCACCTTAATTTTTTTAAGAACCCCTATTTACGTTCACGTATACAGACGTAAATACTACGAATAAAATGGTCTATTGAGCACGTCTAATAACTCATAAGACAAGACAACATCGATTAATGATTCCACCTCGTAAGATACCTCAATAAATGTAGATGCATTGCATTTTCCTTATAGAACGTACCTATAGAAAACCGAGGTGTGCAAACATATGGCACCTACGTACATAATATATGTATGTATGTGTACGTATTGTTGCCTCCTGGGATCACACGGCAGCAATGTGTTGAGGTTAAACATCATAACGCTACATAATTAATAGCGGGTCTTGGTCTACAGCTTTATTTAGTTGACTCTTGCAAATCGGTCGTGGTGGCATGTACTATATCTGCTTTAAGGCTAACAGCGAACACGGTGTACGGAGCACATACTCTTGGGACGGCCAGGTTTAAAGTCATATTTTCGTCTATATTACAGCGGAAGCGAGTCATAATGTCTTTGAATATTTCGGTTTATGTATGGAATAATCTGTTTTTGAGTGTATGAGCAATTTTGCACGACGTTAGCAAGCATAATTATACTATATTAGCCCAGGATAAAAACTGTCCCACTGCTAGGCACGGGCCTCTTCACAGTAAGAGCCATAAAAGCTTTAGTCCACCAATGCGAGTTGGCAGACTACACACTTCTCTCAAACATGCAGGTTTCCGCTCTTCTTTCCGATAATTTATTGACTAATTAATACGCACATGACTTCGAAATGTCAGAAGTTTCGCCTTGGGATGGAACTCGAGACCTTTGCGTGGCAGTCTAACGGTCTTTCACTAAGCAATCGCTACTTATTTGTGGATAAAATACAAAACTCGATCTAAACAAAAGAATGTCGAAAGCTGGATAATTCGTTTATGTTGTAAACTGGTTGCAAACTCTGTCAGGAATACAGTGACAGGAATGTTAATAGAATAGTCAAGCCATCTCTATTAACGAAACACCGTTGCACTCGGATGGACGTCATTGAAATAGCCTGTTGACAGATTGTATTAAAGCGAGGTAATGTACATGACTATACGGATAGCGTAAAAAAACGTGCATGGATGGGATTTTTATTAAGCAGCTTAGTATCTTTCTGATGGTAATCTGCCTAGTAGGAAGCATATACATGCGACCGTGAGAAAAGGAATGGTAATATTGTTAGGAAATTCTCAGTAACAGCACAGACTCCGGAACATTGCTCGGTAAATGACAATGTTCTTGGTCCTATTACGCGGGATTCAGATACATAGCATCTCTGCCTACATTTCACTTAACTATAAAAAACCAACTGAATAAAATTCAAAACACCTCTTAAGTGGCAATGGTTATGAGCTTTTATTATCCCGTTGTTATTCAACAAATTCTTGGAAACAGTTTTGCTATTAATTTAATATATGTAATTCTGATCTTAAAATAGCTTATGGAAGAAAGGGCAGTTATGTTGCCTATAAATATCCTAAATAAAATTATAAATGCGAATGTGAGTTTGGTTGTTTGTTACGATTTCTCGCCTTAACTACTTGACCCATCATCATGAAATTTTGCTTACACGTTGTAAGGGGAACAGAAAGGGACCGAGGGTATATTTCATCCAGGAAAAAAGTACTGTTATTAACCTAACCTATATTTACGAGAGCGAAGTAAATAATACATAATATATTGTTATTCGACTACGCTTGAAGGGGTGAAGTTTTCAGGTGTACGTATGTCTATTTCTGTAACGTGCTGTAAGAAATGTTCCCTACGGCAAACAGGAAAATGATTAAAGCACTTCTGTGCATAAAAGGACCTTCCTTATCCTTGTTTAATTGTAGCGTGACAGTGAGTATAACAGCTTATCATCCTTGAAATAAATAAGTTTTACTGAATATGGCCTTAAAACAAAATGGCACACACGTAAAATAAATCCTCCTCTCTTGACTGCACACTTGGCGTAGTGGTTTAAAAATGTTTCGAATCGATCTTTAGATGAAACAAAAGTTTGTGTGAGCCACAAATAATTGTGCCGAGCCTGGTTGTTCTTTGTATCCGTTGATTGAATGCTTGTAAAGTTCTCTGTAAAATAGGAACTATTCCAAATATTGTATTTTGATAAGATAAGAAGATAACAAGCAACAAGTCTTAAAGTAACGTAATATATTGCGCTAAGAATTAAAAGGCAATAATTATAGAATAAGACTGTCGCTTTAAAACACATATGTAGTCAAGCTTTGATGTGTGCCGCATACGCCGCATATAAAGAGTTTAGTCCAAAATGGATTTGCGCGGACTCTACGGTGTGACACCGTCACAAAAAATATACGTATGCAGACTCTCGTCTGTTTTCTGGTAGGGTAGATTACGGGTTTGCATTTGCTATAATCCTGATATTCTATTTTGCTAAATATATTGAGAGTTACTCAATATATTCTTAATGCTCGCTTGTCGGTTTAAGATTACCTACTCTTAATTTTAACTTCACCAGAATGTGTCCGATTTATAAGAGAACGTTAATTGAAGTATTTCACTCCCGCCCAATTCGCGTTTGCCGTCTATCTTGCTCAATATCTAAAATCATATAACGTACATAATTTTATTTTTGTGGTACCTACACATGTAACTATAACCTTACCAGCTCCAAGTAGATCGTACATTATCATCATTTAAAAAATTGTTATGTTCCTCAGGCCCAATTTTATTTTAAATCAACTAGTTTGAAACTCGAAATAAATTCTTATAAAACTAATATCATTGAACATAAGCATTACAATTTACTTGAACAAAAACACACATCTCTTGTAGAAACTCGGGCCGCAAGAAAGATCATATCATTAATATCAAGACGTAAAACTGTCACCACCAGAATATGACAAACATACAACGCTGTATAAATTTTTGGTCTAGAAGATTTTTTGGAACCATTGTTTCTTATGTGAAAAAAGAAATACTTTATTCGTAAATCTTAGAGACAGATTGGGGGCTATATCTAACACGCTCTATTTTATAGTATTACTTAGATATATTAGAAATAAACACAAATATAAGACATAAATTGTAATGTTTTTGAAACACAGCCATATTCGCTACATCTACGGACAACCGCACGTCTGTTGCTATGAAGCCAATAAAATCATCAGTAAAATTGCTTGTTACACATATATTATTTTAATTGCAAGAAAAAGTGCTTAGCGGAAAACCATGTCTGGATATATAGATTTCTGATACATGAATATGATGACGACAACTGAAAATGACCAAACAAATATTCGTAAAGCAAACTGTATGCTTGATAGCTATTAATTATGTTCTCAATATCTGCAATTTACCCATGGCTCGCGTAATGGATTATGATCTAAACTACTAATTAAGATATACTTTAGGATCCTGTAGGAGTAGTAGCTGACTGACTATCCAGTTCTCTCATTATCATTAGATTTTTGAGGTGTAAAAATAGTTCAATAATGCGTAATTTTTCATGTTCTTTACTTTAAAAACTTTCTTTCATACGAATCCAAAATCATAGCAACAAATTTACTCATATCAAATAACTCGTTTATTCGCAGTTATTCTTTCAGCAATAAAGAACGGTCTCAGCTTTGACAGTGAATATATTTAAACTTGCGCGGCTTTTACAATAACTGTGTAGACATCTAACATAAAGCACTGAATATTTTAAGTTGTAACATCTTTGTTTGTCGTACCCATAGGACGCCGATTTATTTCATCTTATTTCTTAAGGCAATTGAAACTTGTTAACTATTAAATTGTTATGTGCTAATTATTAAAATGTATATAAGGTCCTCTAGAAAAAAACCTGTTTCAAAATAGTAGTGCAAGAGGCTACCTCAGCTTATAATACCAAAGATGCAATAAAAATAAAGTATATACATGGTCATGCCGAACTCCTCTATGATGCCGTGATGAGACAAAAGTCCAAACAAAATCTTTCGACTCCAAGTTTTAGTAATTAAATAACACCATCAAACCATTTCTGACTAAGTTAGTAACTATTTTCTATTACAATCTTTGGGTTTATCAAACCATGTACATTGATTTATAGAAGCATTGTTTTATTAAAAAATAGCTGTGACCCGTGAATTCGTTCATGCTTCTTCTTTGTTCATGTTCATAACGAATTCATTTGGAAATAACTTAAAAGATCTTCGCCAGCTATTAAGCTACCACCATATACAATTAATATTAATAAGTATATTTAATTATAAGTCATTTAAAAGTTAGAAACTGCGTTTTAAATGCATTCTTTGGTTTACATCATCAACATTTGGTTTTGTCGCTCTACATATTATGTATAATCTGATATTGTATTTCCCCTGCTATCAATGTATCGCCGATAACCTTTCATCGTAACGGTTTTCGGGAACAAACTTATCTGTCTTTTGGTGTGACATAAACAAAGTGTTTATCGTAAGGTGGTGTCATGGTTTTATGACGGCATAAACCCTGTTCCTCATTTTACCGAACGAGTCAGTCGGCCCACCTGTCTTTGCTAAGCTTTGAGCTACAATGTCGCTTGCGGTAATTTATCTTTAAAATAAATATTTTAAATTCGTATCCTGTATATCTTGTCTGTCATTTTTGTGTCAGATTTATTTTTAGTGATTGTCATGTTTTGTTTATTTTGTAATTCGTTTTTTGTTATAAATTCTATGGCTATACTCAAGTAAATTTTGTTCAATGTAGATTTATGACTGTATCGTGAGAATTGTACAGAGACGTTTAAAATGTTATATTAGAAATAAAAAGAATTAGGTTTCATATTTAAAACTTTCTAAACTGTTAAAAGAGCTGGTACGGTAGGCACCTCAATTAAGATACTAGCTAAATTAAATTATAAGTAGGTATTGTAATCAGTAAGGAGACAATACATGCCTTCCAGTAGCAACACAGCTACTCCTTTTCTCAAAGGTCGACAATTTGCTTGAACCCCCTGATATTCACAAAATGCAGAAACCGCTCGCCATTATTCTTCACATTCTTTAGATTCTTTATTACATTGGATGTATCTTTTTATATTAATAAATTCAGCTGCGTGAATAACTCGGGAACGCATACCGGGATGAAAAGTATTCTGTCTTAAACCAGGACATGGTCCACTTGTGAGGCAATCGTTTTCCAAATCACTTCAACGGTTAACGCGTGATTAACTAATTAAAATCATATCTCTTAACAAACTTTCATAGTCATAATATTAGTAGTATCAATACCGTTTCTGATTGTACCTATAATATAAATCAAACGTAAGCGAAGCGACGTAAACCAATTTCACCAAATAGCTTTAGACTTCGGCAACACAACACTCTCCCAAGACTCAACTATATTACAAGTTAAGCAGGCATAATTAATCAAATCAACCCCTGCTGTAAGTGCTCCTTAGATCCTTAGACAAGGACCTCTTAGTGCAAGACAAGAGAAAAACAAAGAAAACTACGATATCGGATATTCTATAAATGTATATCAATAAGAATGACACGGATGATCGTAAAAGCGATACATTAACAATAACCCGAAACGCGGCCTAACGCCGCCGCCGTACCATATAATTTTATTAGCACATTATTTATGTAGGTACAATTTATTGTATGAAAACACCATTGTACCGTGAATTTAAACTATTGTGGTTGGATCCGGTTAACTCTTTTGTTGAAAGAAACAAATTCAGAGGAGTCATTGTATAATGAATAATGTTGTTATTGCAAAATGAAACTTAATTATTATTAGGTAAAGGTCATAATTTGTTGTGAACAGACCGAAGTAGCTCTGGAAGCTTATGGAGGAGTTTACTATTTAGTTATGGCTATTGGTTAATAAAAAATATTAAATATAACACAATTTAATTTTTTTAATAAATATCAACGGTGGGATTCAACCACGCGGCCCGCTTATTGCTTAACGGTTTACCGTAGTAAACTATCGCGATTGATGCTTTAGGTATATATATGTATTTTGAGTAGTAGAGCCACGCTGATTTTAGCATGAATGGGCCGGCTCAACCGGGGAAGGACTACCCTCTCACAGAATATCAACGTGAAATAGCAGTATTCCTACTGTTGTGTTGCGTTCGGTAAGTGAGAGTGCCGGAGGCGCAATCGCCCTCTTTCCCCCTTCCCGCTCCTTTTCCTTCCCACTTCCTATTTCTCTTGTTCCTTTCCTAAAGGGTCGGCATCGCGCAAGTGATGCCACTGGTGTTGTAGGCGTCCATAGGCTACGGTGATCACATACATTTGTCGGCCTCGATGGCGTAGTGGTTGGTGTAACCGACTGCCGCGCCAGAAGTCACGGGTTCGATTCCCGCACAAGTCAAACATTTGTGTGCATGAACATGGATGTTTGTCTTGGTCTGGGTGTTTCTATGTATAATATGTATGTATTTACAAAAAAAAAGTGTATATGTACTTATGTTTATCCATTATCTAGTACCCATAGTACAAGCTCTGCTTAGTTTGGGGTAGATGGTGTTGTGTAAAAAAAAAAAATTATAATAATAATAATAAAATAAAAATACCATCAAGTGGGCCGCATGCTTGTTTGCCAATTCAAGTGTATTAAAAAAAAGGTAGAAATATGAGCTAGTGCTTTATATGTATTACCGGACGAAACGTAATAGTGTTCAATGCACGGATGGCGTAGTGGTTTAAGTAGTCGCTACGCCACTGACACTTCGGTGATTATTGTGGGTTCGAATCCCACACAGGGCATAACTTTGTTTTGTTACCACTAATAGCTGTTCTAAGTCTGCGTGTTTGTTGTGTCCGTTGTTTAAATGTTTGCAATATCCTCATACATTTTAATATTTTAGCAACTTTTACATTTCTATTATAATCAGACGATTGTATATGTAGTAGTTAGGTATGTACTAAGTCAACAACATAAGTTGATACACACTAACAAAACTTACGACTTATCCTTCCAAAATTATATATTTTTTAGTTTTTATAATAGTAATAATTAAATGATAGTTGATTTAGACACAGTTCAAACACATAATTTTTAAATCATGATATACTTCTACATATTCTTTGAATGTTCTGCTATTTATTTTTCCGACTTTAGTTAGCAAATAATACTTACTAGTAGGTAAGTTTTACTTGGTACAGTCAGTAACGTAGTAAATACTAAAGAGAAAATAAGCGTTATGTGATGTACTTAGCAAACACTAAAAGTCGGCAAGGGTGGGCGGCAAATTACAATCGTATATCGACAGCGGGCTGCAATATTGTCTGTATGAAACCGTTTCCGATACACGATTGTGAATTTGAAGTGCCATGATGGCGACGAACAGTTCCGTGCAAATTAATTTATTATTGATAAGCAATACCGTTCACTGTATTGGCATATCGCCGGAGTTACATTACTGCGGCTACCTCTATGTAGTGAATTCTCTGTTTCCTTCCTCGTCTGTATTTTTATATCTCTCTCACTTTTTAAGATCTATTTAAACAGAGAGCTAATCTGTTATTATTGCTATAAATTGGTGAAAAGTGATAACTACTGAGAAAGTCTAAAGATGACTTGATATGGTATAAAAGGCAAGTAAAGGTATTTCTAGCAGCTTTGTATTAAATTTACTTTTAACTGATAGTAATATATACTATGAGTTATAATGAAATTAATATAAAGTAGCAGAATTCATTGATTGAGCAGTTATTTATATCTACCATAGTCCGATCGGCCGTGATTTTTTGGATAAGTTGATAATAATACAATATTTATAAAAAACTTGCTGTCCCTAGCGATTTCACCCACATTTATAATTACTACGCCGCGTTTGATGCTCACAGTGTTCATAATGCAGCCTGTGTTACTTCTGAATAAAGTAATGGCGATACCATTAGCAAGCTCCTTTATTACAATTAATTTAGTTAGATAATGTAATTTAGTTCAGTAGTTTTTAGTAATTTATCGATTACAAACAAATCTCTACTCTTTACAATATTAGTATAGATGATCTCCGGTCGTGTCGCGTTACTGTCCCATCGGATCATGAGAGTTAGGGAACAGAGAGTGCTCTTGTGTTTGCGCACACACTTGTGCACTATAATATCAGATGGCCAGTCTCCATTAAGACTCGCGACATTATTATAGATATGTTTGTCGTAGAACAAAATTTGTGTGCCTAACACAAATTTTCGCACGGATTGAAAATTACAACTTAATCATCACTCACAATTAAGAAACACTCTACTTTTAATATATTTCTTATTTATTTTTATTGAAAAATACCTACACCCGCCCTAGGAACTACACTAACTACATCCTACTTAGCTCTTTGCCAATCGATCTTAACTTATTGTATTCCCGCTTGGGGTGCAGCCGCTGAGTGCTATTTCATAAAACTTGAACGTGCGCAAAGAATAGTGCTTAAAGTTATTTTCTCACGGCCGCTTAGATTTCCTACAATACAGCTATATGAGGAATCGAATATGCTAACAGTTCGACAGCTTTATGTTCTTATGTCCATCCTGCGTAAGCACTCATCTCGACCCCCTACGGAGCCAGTTGGCAGATTAAAACACAAAATCTTCACTCAAGTTTCACATAATACTTCATTCGCAAAACGACACTACTACGTGGCTACTTCTAAACTTTATAACAATTTAAATAAAAAACTAAAAATACACTCTAAAACTAAATTTAAACTTAAACTTGTACTAAAGGATTTTCTTAAAAAACTTACCTTCCGTGATACCGAGGAACTCCTGTTGGGGAATTAACAGTTGCATAATACACATACACAGTTATGTAGAAAAATACTCTCACACAGTCATATTTATTTATATATACACTCATACACATTCAAACATCCTTATAAACATCCACCAACACACATAAACACACACACATACACACACACGACACACAACAATTAATTATAAATCTCACACTTATTAAGCAGACACTTGCAGATTTTGTATTCCTTCTATACAAAGAAAGATAGTTTTCTCCATCTTCCCTAACCCTATTTTTGTACTTAGTATTTTCTCACTATTTGAGAATATCAATGATTGTAACCATTTGTGAGGCTTATATTAATGTTACTATCAGAAGGTATCACTGGCTTCTAAGATACAGGTCTATACCTAGTTTAGAAGTCAGGGTCTCCAGTTTGTCATGTATTCCTTAAGCCCTAGTTTTGTACTTAGATTAAGTGTATTTCTTATGAAGTAATAAACTTATCTGTGTAGAACAATTACATAACAATCTTATTCTTGTATATAAGTTGTCTATGCTATAATTTGTATTGCACAACAAAACTTTCTTAAAAGTATACCATATCACTACATTTGACACAAGCAATTTGTACCAAAATAGATGGTTAATCCCATATATTCGGTGCTGTTAATTAATTTGAAACATTTCATGTATTCAGTTTTTCTCATCACTTCCTCGAGCCAACAAGGAAACAATCTTTTAGTCCGAACGATTGCTTCCGAATCTACCAGATGGAACGAATTTTTCTTTGTTTATACGTCGCTGTTGTTTGTCCTGAAAATATACTAACAATCTGCTTTTATAAGAAAACTTCTGCAACTGTCCTAATTGAACGATGTACATATTTATTTATTTGTACAATGCTTTCGTCTCGAGTAGTTCAGTATTTCCTTTTCGATTCGTCGATACAAAGTATTACCAAGACACGTCGAATTTAATATTTAATTTAATTTATAATTTTTATGCTGATCATTTGCCTCTGGGTTTTGAAAAACTATATTGAATAGATGATAAATAAGCAGTGACCGCCTAGTGGATGACTGCTGGACTATTACGCAGAGTTCTCTAGTTCGATCCCAAGGCGCGCATCTCTCACTGTTTGAAGTTACGTACGTATTAATTATTACTCGCTTTAACAATGAAGGAAAACACCGTGAGAAAACCTTCATGTCTAAGAGCTCTGCTTAACGTTCTCAAAGATATGTGAAGTCTGCCAAACCGCACTGGGCCAGCGTGATAGACTATGGCCTAACCCATCTCACAATGACAAGGGGCCTGTACCAGTAGGACAGTTTAATACGTATTATATACATATATTGAATAAAACTGATAGAACATTTATAATATTCATATTGAACAAATTATATTTGTAAGTAGAAATGTTTATTGGATGTAACTAATGCTATGGTCATTATTTTTCATGAGCTCTTGTTTATTTATTTAACCAATTATTTTCAAAATGAACAAAGCCTCTCCAATTAATTCGACTAATTCAATTGAACAAAATTTATGAAATATTATTAAGGACCTGAATTTGTTGTATTTCGACGATTTTAGCAGATTTTTATTCTAACTCCAATTAGTTACTCAATGCTTAGTACAATATACATACATATTTAATACGCATCTACTTTAAGATTTCGAGGCACGTTCTATCTTCGACCTCACGCCTAAACTACGTCACCGTTTAAAAAAATTAATTTATTGTCATTATTAGTTTGGGCATGTAGAAAGAATGGACGAGAAAAGTCTGACTAAAAAAGTTTATAAGGCTAGTGTGAATGGAACAGTCGCAAGGGGAAAACCTAGGTGAACGTTTCTCAATCAGATCGGAGACGTTCTGGACAAAGGCCAGGTTAAGAGCACCTAAAACCAGCAAGCGTGTATGAGGAATGTGATTAAAGTGAATGAAGCCAGAGAAGTGTGTCAGGATCGTAGCAAATCCGTAGTCTCTGCCTACCCCTCTGGAAATCAAGCGTGAATCTATGTATATATGTATTATTTACCACTACGTTCCTTACCACTACTTACGAACCAAGTTCCTTAACCAGTATGGGAAACTACTTAAACTTGATAGTGTATACAGATTCCTATAAGTTTCCTACCATTGCTAAGTACATGATGGCTAAATCGAGTAGTCAGATCGTAAATCCTAATAAGCTTAGTGCTAATAATTTATGGTGTTGTTTCAGGATGTTGTACCAATAATAATTCATGTTGCAAACTGCGATAGCGCGTTTATTATTAGTTCTAGTATCACGCGCCATGTCGCTAGTGTCTCCTCTGTACACGTGTCACCCTAGAATATTTAAGTTACAAGGCTCTGTCTAAAATAAATATTGCTGTTTCTGATTTAAAGCTTTTACCAACGTATTGAATTTTAAGTAATACTTTTTTTTACGTGGGGTAATGCATTGACGCTTACCCCTCCGCGAGGGCGGGCGAAGGGGTTATGTCGGACTCACCGGGGTAAAAGAAAGATGTTGAAACGATGAAAATGGACCTCCCGGAATACCGACTAAACCTACCACGGTGTTCCTCGACATAACCATAGTCGGCGGGGTCGCGCGAATCACTTTCACATGCAATCGCGACCCCGCCGAGGTTTCGACCTGCCGTATGAAACGGCAGGCCGCTCACGAAAATACACTTTGGTCACTTAACCCTACTGTCCCCTTGAAGGGGGTCGGACACACGACACAGAGCCGCGCGTGGGAACACGCACGCCGCCTCTCGGACCTGGTGCTGAACGCGTGGTGGGCAGGCCCACGAAGCCCACAACCCCCAGGGTGGCTGGAGGCCGTCTCGCACCCTCCGGCGCCCGTTTCTGCGGTTGGGGATAGGGTTTAAGCGCTCCCTCTCCCGCTCCGCCGCCTCCTTAATAGAAATAACTGTCTCACAGAAGGAGGCGACGGCGTTCCATGACCTCTTACTCCGGTCCATAGACTGAACCAAGGTCGGGAGCGAGAGGGCAACAATTCCGACTGCCGCAATCAAATCACGGCGCTGCGAAGCGCAGGCAGGGCAATCCGCCAACGTGTGCAGCGCCGTGTCTGCAACAACATCACGGCAGTCACCGCAGTGGTGACAACAAGTAATACTAAGCTAAATAATAATAATAATATCAGCCCTATTTATATACTGTCCCACTGTTGGGCTAGCGTAGTAGACGCGAAGGTGACCATACTCACCTTCGCGTCTACTACGCTCGCCCGGTGTAAATCGGCAGACTTCACACATATCATAGAGAACATTATGGTGAACTCTAAGATATTCATGTTGTTTGTTTGACTTTAGTTTGACTTTAGTCGTCAAAAATAAATATACAACTTTAGCAAAACTAAATACTTTTATTTAATAGAATTATTCATTGTATAAATAGTGCCTTTATTGGCTAACTGAGTGAGAACTTATCTTCTATTGAAGAAAAACGTATTGATTAATTTATTAAATATATAAATTATTGTATTAGTTAATATTATTTCTAATGTTTAATATTGCATTTTATACCTACGCTTTGTAAAGGTAAATAAATATTACCCTGCTATCCTATTGGATGACGCCTGCAAAAATAGTATTCAAGGATTCAAATAAATGTAAATTAGTGTTGCATCAACAAAAACATGAATTAAAAAACTTTCTGGAATTAATTTACCCGTACCTAAAGGTTGCATGTCATATATATAAAATTACTACTACATTAACAAACGAATACAAACCGTTAACATTGCAACAACGAATGTCTTCGACATTTTAATAGATTAATAATAATCCATCACTGTTGAGTAGCAACTGTTTAAAACTGTTGTTTTCAAATGAAATTAATAAAACTAGATATTAGTTAACGTCAATCACAGAGATAGACGCACTTGAGAGATACAAGAGGTTTTAAATTATTTTGAACGAGATATTCGCTGATTTAATCAGTTAAATACATCATTTTCATTTATAAATAAACTTACTAAATAATTAAAGTGGGGATATATACAGGTCTTTTTATTTAATACGTTGACGGCCTTACAAACGGTTATTATAAATCGGCTATCCAGATACATGGCACTCGCCATTAAATGAGGCTTACCACGATAATACTTTAAAAATATATTTGTGAAAAACGTAAGAATAAAATAGATTAGAATTATTTGGTTCTACGAAAACAAAACCATTCTTATTTTAGTATATTTTATTTATGCGACAGATGCTAAGAAAATCAATTAAAGAAAATGTTTACCATTTTTCAATTTCGATTCTTGTTTACTTTTGGGCTTATGTAAAAACAAATTGTTTTGATTCAACTCTCACCCTTCACTGTCATTGTAATCTAAAAGGAAAATGCCTACAACTTCCATTACCGTTACTTGATTTTTATGTCATAACAAACTCTACTTGCCAGCATAGATGTAACAAAGGAAGACTTCATATACTAAGCAGGATATACAGCTTATACACAAACCAAAGTGTGCTATGTAAAGGACCATTAGACACGTATATTTATCGATATAACAGAAGTACTCGTAAGCTTACGCAAACAGAGCTACTTCGTGAAGAGTACCTTCAATTTACAGCGCGCAGTCGGCCCCCGGTTGACAACTAGGTAAGCACTTTACGGGAGCTGTAGATTAACACGACAATATACACGTGTAAACTTATGCAAATACACAACTTTTCGCTATTGTGTAAATAACAAACTAAACCAAGTTTACCCTCATATGTACGATTATAATAATATCTAAGTTCTACGCATGTAAGGCCTCGTGCTCTACACAGAAAGCATCACGTGATGCGTGATGAAGAGTTTATTTGAGATTTTCTTTGTCTAAAACGCGTACCTTAACAGTAGTTTAAGAATTAGTTTTAAAGATTTACCAGTATATCAACTACTAGGTGTTCTCCAATTACAACCACATTTATAATAACTGCTCCGCTCCTACAACTCTAATAGTGACATTATATAGTAGCCTGATATTATATAGTCTGTATGTTACTTTTGAATAAAATAGCTTTGAAATAGTAAACAATTATTAAAAGCGGTTTAGTAGTTCCAGAGTTTATCAGTCACAAACAAACAAATGTCTCTTTTTAATATTAGTATAGATTAATTATCAATGATTCAGTTTCATAGTCTGGTAGAATCACAATTCTAAATGAAACAGAGAACCATATGGTACTAAAAATGGTATCGTTACTTAGAGCAGAATGTTTTTTAAAGTGTGTTGTCTACACACATATCTATCCAAAACTATTCTCTCTGTGACAACATTTTGCTTCGTAAATTGGAAACAATAAAGAGTTTATTATTTTTAGATATGACATACTATCACGTCTATATCCTCAAACAGGGGTAAGCAGAACTGTATTACACGTACACCTACATTACACCAATAGTGGATTTAGCGCAAACGAGCCTATTGCCATCTACTGGCTAAGTACCTACCTTTGTACTGCTACTGAAGCTTGCACGACTCGGGAATCAAACTCAAAACCTCATAGACAGCAGTCGCATTCGCACTGTACCACCGACGCCGTTTATATATACATATATGAGTTTATTTTATATAAGAAGTCGCACTACGGAAAAGTCCGCAATCTAGTTAAGCAATCTCTATCTCAATCACGTGAACAACTATAAATGTTTGAGCCCTTTTCCTTGTTATATAATGTACTAAAATATATTAGATACTTTTTTTTACTATAAGACTAATCAATACACATGTTTTTATACATATATTAATAAATGAAAAAAGTCGCAAAAGCTTATGTTAATGTATTTTGACACGCAACTTCAATATTAGTTTTTATTTATATTGCGTCTTCTTTCCATCAAATTAAGCAATTGAGTGATGGAGTGTCTTGGCTTAGACAAATAATAAGTAAAAAAGTATCAAGATTATGTTTTCTAAATACATTGCCTTGTTGTCTTTTTAATTTGGAGGACTATTTTTTGTCCTTAATAATAACAATATCAGCCCTGTATTAAACTGTCCCACGGGCACAAGTCTCTTCTCAGTGTGAGAAGGGTTAGGCCATAGTTCACCACGCTGGCCCAGTGCGGATTGGCAGACTTCACATATCTTCGAGAACATTATGGAAAACTCTCAGACATACAGGTTTCCTCACGATGTTTTCCTTTATTGTTAAAGCAAGCGATATTTAACTATTTAATACGCACATAACTTCGAAAAGTCAGAGATGCGCACCTTGGGATCGAACTCGTAACCTTTGCATGGTAGTCCAACAGTTTACCACTAGGCTATCGTTGGGCCCTCTTTACTTCTCGTACCTATATTAACTTCAAAAAAATGGTAGGGTAAAATTAATGAGGTAGCCTGGGCGCTCTTTTTACTAAGTTGTATACAATTTTCACAGCTTTGTCGGACAAACCGCGGGTTTAACACTAACACGTAATAATAACTAATGTGTTTATGTTGGGATCACCCGCCTACGGTTGCAAGAATTCTCTCTGATCGACCCTTTGACCTCGCCAATAGGTACTTAATCGATTAAGGTCGCTGTACAACCAACGCGGAATTCACTTACAAAAATAAATATCTATTTTGCGCCGTTTCTTATTTCAGATGCTGCTTCAACAAGATAACAATAACTTCGTATTCTAGTGTTGTTAATATATACTTATAGTGATTATGTATTTCAAAGTTTTCAGTTGTTGTTTGTAAAATTTTACTTTGTAAAGTATTTTTCTATCAAATATTATAAGAGCGAATGCAAGTTTGTTTGTTTGTTACGCTTTCACGTTGTAACTATTGGACCGATCATCATGAAATTTACACGTTCATACATGTTCTCAGGGATACACCATTTTTTTCTTTTTGTACATGAGATTCTGACGTCATATCTGGTAAATGTCGCGCTTGAAATGTTTACCCATGTTTATCACATACCTATAAGATATAATCTTTTGGGATTTTCTCATTGAGGGAATGGATTTGTTTCGACAAGTTTATTTAGTTTATGTATTAATTCGCAATTATTGTCATAGGTTTTAAGTGCGATTTTAGTAGCGTGTGGTCTAGACAATTTTTATCTCAAGCGATTTTACCTTAGTACTTTTCATCTAGAAACAAAGTACTGTTTTCGAACGAGCGAAGCCACAAGCTCGTTGGCTATCACCGAATGAGTAAGTACAGGTGTATTAATTAAACATTTCGCTGCGTTTTAAGACCAATTTTACTATTGACTATACTAGCTGTTACTAGGCAAACCTAGTTCACGCTTTTTACCGAGTTTTGGGTAACTCCACAGTAACTCCAATTTACGTTTCACAAATAGAAACAGAACGTAGTCCAAGTCGAACATAGTTTACTTTCTGATTTTCGAAGTAAAGCTCATCTAAATGCGTTTAAGAGTTGTTCCTAATGACAGTATGTACTCACAACAGCGGTACCTACCTATCTTGTTTTCTATTACGGAAAACAAGGCGCCGCCAAAACAATGATAAAAATATGCAAATACTAAACGCATCGCGTATAGGTTACAATTTGCATTCTATAGCATGAAGAGTTCGTTTTCGTAAACGTGATCAAGGCATTGCTAGTAAAATCGATTTGACATGAACAAAGATCATAATTGATAATCTAGCCCTTTTTTATTTAACTTAGTTTTTGATAAAGCGAACTTTATAATCGGGCTTTATCACACGTATCGGACAAGGCTATTGAGATCTTTCAAGCACATTTTATAGACTTCTAACAGAAGAATCCTCCTAATAGAAAACTTCTAATAGAGTGCAATAATGTTTTATTACTATACTTCATGAGGCAGCAGACTAAACCTAAGATTACACAGATTTAATCTAAGGTAACAAATTTAATGGGGGATCTTCGTTGAATACTCCGACGCCTAATACATCTTCGCAGATAAGCTACACGGGTCGAATCCGGTTTAATGTTACAAATTTCCTTTGTCTTTCTATGACAAACATAATTCGGATCTATTTGTCTTTCTATTGTCGTCAAACTAAGGAATTTTTCTTTCCGGTGTAAGTCGCTACTCAAACCAGGTTGACCCAAATCTTAAGATCAATCGTAGAATTGTTCTAGGGGCTTTTACAAGGTAAAATTATATATTTGTTAGAATGATGACGTAGTAGTTACCTAGGTGGTTACCTCGTCACTACATACTGCGCCGAATGTTATAGGTTTGTGCGATTCACAAATAGTTCAAGTAGTTGTACCTACTGAAAATTCCTTGTATCCATTGTTTAAATGTTTGTAAAGTTCGACAAAGATAATTTTCTAATTTATCTTTTTTTAAATCCCTGCACTAAGTTAGTGCGTCGCTTTACTTTCTAAAAAAGAAATAAGGAAATATAATTGTCTTTTTAAATATAAGCAAGGCAAAGCTTTCTGTTTAAAATGTGACTGGCGTGTGATAAAAGAACAAAAAATAAAGCCTACCCATTGTTCAAAGAGAGCGCCACTTTTCATCACTATAATTATTATTTGGTTTACGGCCTTTGACAGTTTGTTGGTGCGGTAAAATTGGATAAACGCACAAACTCCAACCTTTTTTATAATCAATTATTGTACGACCTACGGTATTCTTTCATATTTTGTAATCCATCTATGAGTTTTCTGGGGCCGTTATACCTTCTAATTACAAGTCCAATAAAGATCTTGATACATTAACCTAATGCGGCTTATAGAATTCATTTATTTCAGGTTCATAACCCATATTATATCTTACATCATACACAAATAAATACAACATATAAATAAGATAATCCACAATATTAATTAAAATGTATTAACATAATCAATTAACTACAGTAGTCTCTTACGTGCGATACTATATGTAACTTGTCTGTCACAACAGTGCCGCACATAAGGACAGTCCAACCTATCTGCTATCATTTTCAGAACGGTATTGGAGCTGGCCCGCACTCTGCGTACAAGAGACGCGCAGCGCTTCCGCATGGTCTCATAGAAGCAGTCCGTGTGCGCCCATGCGAACATACCCGAAGCGCTGCAGCAGCGAGGCAGACCCAAAACCGCTCTGAAAGCGTTATTAAACTGAACGCGAAGGGTGCTGTAGCTTTTTTGCGTGTAATTAGCCCACAGGCTGCAGGTGTACATAGACGTGCAATATGCTCGGAAAAGAGTTATTTTCACGCCATCCGAGCAACGCGCGAACCTGCGAGCCAGCATATTAGCTCTTTTGGATAAAGCCCTCCGCTCCCGTTCCAAGTCAGCATGATCCCTGAGGTCAGCCGTGACTATATGCCCTAGGTATTTAAACTGATTTACCCTGTCTAAGGGTACACTCTTTATACTTAGAAGAGGTACATAGTCCGGGCACCTAGCAACGCCGACCTCAAAGACCATGTACTGACTTTTCTTAATATTATAAACAAGTCCATGATTAACAGCGTAATCCTCACATGTCGCTATCAACCTCTTTAGGCCACAAATCGACGTGCTCAGCAGCACCATGTCGTCTGCATAGCTCAAGTTATTGACACACACGTCGTCTACATGACAGCCGACATGCTGACTGCTTAGCGCGACGATCAGCGCGTCCATATAAAGATTAAATAAAATGGGTGAAGTCAGTCCGCCCTGTCTTACACCGCACTGCAATCGATATGGCTCCGACATTGGCCCCGCCCACCTGACACTGTTGACTTGGTGCGTATACCAATACTTGAGGATGGTAACAAGTTCTGATGGTAGGCCGATACTCTTAAGTTTTTCCCACAAGAGATCATACGCCACCAAATCAAAGCCCTGGGCAAGTCGAGAAAACACCCATATACCGGGGTTTTACGGTCATTATAGTATATGCTTAAGACACAGCATGGCACTTTCCGTTGATAATTGGGGCCTAAATCCAAAATGATTATCATGCAGAGATATATAAATACTTAACTGTGTGTTAAGCAAACCGTAAGTAAGTTTACATGGTCGTTTTAATAAAATAAATCAGACGAAAAAAAAATTCATGTCTAGCAATGCGTACTATCAAATAAAATAAACTCAACAACAAAATGACTACTTTGAACGGGTCGTAGTCCGATGTCTGTAATTGTATTCTTATATATTATAATTAGCCGTGCAATTGTTAGTAGTGCGATTCAGGTTCTATTATTTCTCGTTCTCTGTCTTCCTAGGTACCTAGCCAGGCTGAAAGAAGGCTTAGCCTGTGGCCAGCAAGGTCAGGAAGGAATATGGTGCTGGAGTTAGCCTTCTTTATTTTAGCTCTCCACTTTGATCTATCCTTAACATTTGGTACTACTACTATAGTTAAATCTACTATGACCTACAATTGCAATTAGTACTTTCGCCACGTGTGGCATGCCACCTGCCTCTCTAGGGGCCAAATTAAACTAGGACAACTAGCATCATAGCATCCATACGCAACCATATATGTATGTTTAAGAGTATCGAGTTCGATATCAGGCCCGGTCAACCCTGTTTTATCCTGACAGGTGACGTACCTCCGCTTGCAAGATACTAGCAGCCAAATAAACCGGTGTTGTGTTCATCTGGTGAGATGTATCGCCAGAGCCCCTTATCCTAGCTGGTCGATTCAAGAGGTTAGTATTAAAGAGTTATCATTGGTACGGTGCAGGTCTTGGTTTATAGATTTCGCAATATTTTTATTTTTGTAGGGTCTATGATGGCTGAGAAATACCCCTAATGTGTCAGGCGTCCATATGTCCATATATTCTACGGAATCCGTTCCGCTGCTGGTGGAGCCGTATTTTGTTCACTACATTGGCGACATTATAAAAATTCTGAAAAATGCACGATATATTTTGAGTAATTTCTTAATTTTTAGAAAAGTAGAATTTGCCATAGTATTATGACAAAGTTGAGCTTGGCCATACATAATAAAAAATATATGCTTCGAATTGAGAACCTTCTCCTTTTTCATCTGTACTAAACCAACCAAAACAGTTTTTATTGTGCGTATGTCATATCTATGGATATTACGGTGTAGGTTATTAGTAAGGTACGGATATAAGGAAGTAAGCTTTGCAAAGAATACGAAGCTGACCGACATAGCACGGATCATTGCAGCGCGCAAATGACGGTGTGCAAACCATGCGTACCAAAGTAATATTAGCAGGTGAAACAGGAAGACCTCAATACTGTTGGTCGAACTGCAGTCAAAACAATGTACGGACCATAAACAAAGCAATAGATATCCTACGTAAATACTCGACAAACAAAAAATTCGCCGAACGATCGGCTGTTGTTTAAATTTTTTGTGGATATATCCATGATTTAAGCTATCGCAAAGCCTTTGTAACAGAGGAATAATTCCAAATGGCGAGAGTTGATTAAAAATTTTCATAAAAAGCCCACGTGGATTCCAACCTTTACACGGAGCTTACTACTTATAACACTATTGTCCGCGATGTATTTCGTTCATTTGTATTGATATCGCTACCATATGCATAAATTTTTTCAGAAAAAAAAGTATTGACATTGTACTGTGGTTGTATTTTGAGCTATTTTGTTTATAAATTCGACATGATGAAATATTCATGTCACATTTGCACGCAGATCTGCGTGATCAGTCAGCCGTAAAATAATGTAAACATGATAAAGTTTTAGAGTCTCGGGTGCGATTGATATATCATTTATTTAGTTCCATTCGACTATCTTTACTACGGCTCCACCAAAACGGTGAGGTAAATTGCTGTGATGTATGCAAATTTCTTTAGAAAAATATATGCACATACATGTTGGTTTATTTGTTTGAAAAAATATATGATAAAATCCGCCACACTTTTATTACTGCCTATTCACAACTCCTCATAAAAGAAGAAAAGAAGGCATGCATATCCGTATCCAGCGTGAGCATAGCGCTCTGAAAACTGCGCGTCGCGCTTCTACTAGAGATAAAAATAATGATAGGACGGCGCCAAGCGCAGCACTTTAAGTTTGAAAATATAAATCACATTCATTATCATATTTGTATCTCTTGTTAGAATGTGAAGGGCAAGAGAACACACACCGGTGTACGAGGCGTATCTAGTAGGAAGCTTGGGTATTTCGTGCTCTGTGAACATAACCATTTAACTTGATTGTAGGGACAAAAAAGAATGTATTATATCAATCACTTTTAAAAATATTACGTTTTGTATGCATAACACACTTATATTATGACAATTGATACCTAGCTAGAGACAATAACGTGATATACCTAGCTATATCACATTCTAATTAACTGTCTACTAACAATCGCTGAACAATCGCTGAACAATAGCTGAACAAATCGCAAAACATAAAAATACATGGCGTCGTATCACGAGAGATGCGGTGGCGCAAGATTCGACCGAGACATGACCACGACCACTCTGTCAAGAGTGTACGACTAAGAAGAACAATCGCTGATCAGTGATGCAGGCAACGACTTAAACGATGTCGTTGGTACCTACTTACTTCAGCCGTGTTGCAACACAATACTTGTATAATGCCTTAATGCGTTTGTTAGCAGACTGCATGAATAAGCTTCAGCTAGATTGTAAATAGACATGAACTGTATTAATAATTTTATTATTATATTTCTTTAAAGTATTAAAGTATTTCAAGCAGCGATAGCTCAGTGGGGAGACCAACAGACTGCAATGCAGAGGGTCTCGGGTTCGAACCCACGTCGCGCACCTCTGACTTTCGGAAGTTATATGACTTTTCGAAATTATGTGCGTATTGATTGACAATTATTATCGCCTGCTCCGTGCCTCGGAGAGCACGTTAAGCCGTCGGTCCCGGCTGCCATGAACATCTATGGCAGTCGTTATTGGGAAGTCAGTGCCCTCTATCCTGACACTGGTCTAGCTTTAGGGTATCGTTAGCCTTCGGGTTGCGGTCAGATGGCAGCCGCTCCGTGTAAAAACTGATATCCAGTCAAATCCGCTTAGACCAGAAAAAGCCAACCCCAAGTGAATTGGGAATAATAAAGGCTAGGGAGAAGAAGAAGAGAAGATTTCTTTATTCAAGTGACCAAGACACATTTGATTAGTAAAAACTATGATATTTTTATGTTTAAGTCTAGTTGTTATATGTATACCTACGTAGGTATTTATTGTGCCCGCGGTTTCACCCGCGTTTATAGGTACTGCACTGACCCCGTGGGTCGTAGCGTGATGTTATATAGCATATAGCGTTCCTCGATAAATAGGCTATCCAACACTAAAAGAATTTTTCAATTCGAACTAGTAGTTCCTGAGATTAACGCGTTCAACCAAACAAACAAACAAATTCTTCAGCTTTATAATATTAGTATACATATAAATATCCACCATACATCAACATCAGGTACAAAAAGCGCTGTCGTAAAGAAACGTCTGCCCATTTCTGAAGATAGTTTCCTTTTTACGGAAATACAAGACGTGATCTGTTTGGCCTTAATCCAGTTCTTGCCTTCGGGTGAAACTGTTGTTTTTCCTTGTACATTATTATACTCATAGAGGTTTATAAGGAAGCTCAAGAATTTGCTGTTTTCTAAAAAAATAATTGTAAACCATTTTGTATGTTATTTAAAAAAGGATTTAAATAAGTGTCTTAAGAAAGAAATACCAATAAATTTTGTTTGTTTATCCTTTCAACCTTGTTGATAATGTTACCGTAAGGATAATTTTTCCTTAAAATCCTTAGAGTACTGGCAAATACCAATATATATAAGCCAAATGACGTTATCTTGAAGTAAATAATGTATAACACATTGAACGCCGATACAATGATACATGATGGCAGGCAACAAATACAATGTGTTAAAGAGGAGTTTTGCTCTTAGCAGAAGGACCAGAGTCAGTGCAGCGAGAGTCTCCAAGCAGTAACATACGCATTTACGCAAGTTGAAAGACATGCACGATATATACGTCGTGTTAACGACGCAAGCCACTCGCCCAAGTAAACTATATGTATGTATGTAGGTCCATCTATGCCAATGTGCCCTTACGGCAACCGTTTGCCTATGTGGATCCAACACTTATTTATCACCGCATCGTAGTAGTATAAGAAATACATAAAAAAGTTGAAAATGAGATCCGAATATGGCATCGGACATATTTTAAGTTAACCATGGTTTTGCATGCTTTACAGTAGAATAATTTGAAACATGAACATTTATTAACATCATTATAACAGTGCTTTCCGCAAAAATAAATAATTTGAATTTAATTTGAATTTGAACTCAAAAAATTTATACATGTTTGAAGTAGTGTGACTTTGCATGTCAAACACGCTGGGTAGGTATTTAAACTGTTGTCAACCTATCCTAATTAATATCATAAATGCGAATGTGAGTTTACTTATTTGTTACGTTTCATATCTTAACTACTCGATCAATCATTATAAAATTTCGCATACACATGTTTAATGGCACAAAAAAGGACATAGAGTACCTTTCATCCAGAAAAAAGAACTATTCTCGAATGAAGCCACGGGGAAAAGCTAGTTCTAATATAATTCGAATGAAGCAACGCTAGTTTCGAGGGTATAAATTATTATTAATAAAATGACATATTTTTTAAAACGTTATGTATATATATGTATGTCAAAATTATATCACATGGTTAACATTGAACAAAATATGTGTGACGTAGAGATGCGCAGCGTTCGCTAGAATCGAATACCAATAAATTAACTACAATGACTTTCTCGCAATTTATACGCACATTAAATTTCACTTTGCTGCTATTCTAATTTATAAGGTTCATTCTGATTAATGTTGAAGCATTTTGCAGTAACAAAAAAAACAAAAACTTGGCCATTTATCACACAGAGCGAAATAGTTATTGCCGTCCATTCTAAAACCTTTACACATTTTCTGGCAATGCCACTAAGAGAAACTACTTTTAACTAAAATATAAAAATAACTTTCAAACTTGTAAACTATCAAAGCTCGTTCTACATTTTGTCTACAAATACAGGTTCATAATATATCAACTGCTGCCATAATTTCGAGTAAGTGAAAAAATATGTAAAGTTACTATAAATAGAAGAAGAATGGGTACAAAAATAAAGACAAAGATGCTTTTCAATAGCTCGTTTGGCAGTGGTATAATATATCCTAATACAACCAGTTTATTATATTGTTAATAATTATGACTAATTTTTCATCTTTCCCAATATCGGCACGCATTCTGGTGCTACGTAAACAGCAATATACTCACCCCCCTGTTACGTTGGACCACAAAACATAGCTGGCAAATTTAGGTGTAATACACATTAGCCTGCCTCTTCGGGTGTATAGCAAAATTAAATTGGTATTTTTTGCTTATTTATTCATTTAGCATAATTTACCGGCAACCAGGCTATACCTATTGTCGCTCTGATAAGAAGACTAAGCTATCCATCGTACTACTTTAAGTTTTCATATCAATCCTTACACTAATATCTTAGACGATCATAGAAACTTCGTGTCACGAAACACTAACATAGACGGTAGATATTTGAGTAGTGGATACGATCCCCGTGTTACAATGATTTCCGCTTCCGCTATCAAACGCAACAGCAATCTAAATTAACGCTTAGTTTCGGCGCTAACTAATTAGCTTTACTGCCAGTAACTTGGTCTCTTCGTCCGTAACGACTGCTGTAATTTAATTTTTGCCTGATAGCTTCAGCGTAAATCGCTCGCCGTCCCCCGGTACCGATAAAAAAGTTTCTACTCGCATTTACGGCAAATCAATATTTGTAGGCCATGCGTGATATATGCTGTAATATTTTAACATGTTTGATGATATAATTTTTGCGTGAATTAGGTTTACGACTTTTAAAAGAGAAAACAATATTTTGTCGATGCGCGAACCGAATAGGCGAGTCCACCTATTTAAGCATAATGGATAATTTTTATTCTCTACTTTTTATATGCTGAGAAGAAAAATGTGTTTAGAACCTTTTTGATTATCTTATCTGACAATTGGAAAATCGTCCGTAACTAGTAGGTACTATACAAAGATTAAACACTTAAATCTAATATGCTATATATTATCGTAACTTAACGTAAAATATAAAATAAAATAAATCTGCCAGAGAACAACAAACAAACTAAAACAAAAGAAAAGGTACATCTCACAAAATACTCCAACCGATTCGTCATCTCTACAAAAGAGCTGTCACCATTACTGTAACGAGTAAAGCTGATGCTGGATTATTGTAAATAACCGAGGGTTTTTATTCTTACCACTTATATAAACGTATAGGTCAGTTGTTTCAATAAATCACTAACATACTATACTTCATTTGCAATACACTGTCAGTATTGTACGAATAATAGAAATATTGCATCCAATTTACCTTAAAACGGCTTCTGAAGAGAAAACAAGTAAATTAATAAACATGTAGGTAACCCCTAATCAAGAAAAATCTCTTAGAGGAACTTGACCAAAACGTATTTACTCAAAGAGGCTAGCGACGTCCCTCATTCATTGACATGCGTGACAATAAGGGATAAGACAAATTAGTGTTGGGAAGGAGCGGTCCATAATGGATGGTAAAGGCGCCATTCTCATGCAGGTTGCGACGCCAAAGCTCCTTGTTAATTTTCCACGTTCTCCTTAATGGTAAAGTAACACACAAAGTTTCCCGCTTGAATCAAAGACGGCAACACTGATTGGGCTGAGGCAGCCGAGCGCATTACATTCTAAACATTGGTATGTCTTTGTCTTGTTGATTAAATGAAAATAATTAAGGGAGTTCTTTACCTTTATACAGTCCCAAGGCGTTCGACGCAATTCCGACTAGGCGGACTATAATATATAATTTATTGTTTCCGAATTAAATCTTGTGATTACGTAGCCGAGGCTGACTTGAGACAAATTGTGTTCGAGATAATAAAGTCTACAAAATTTTACTCGTTGCTACTTTACATTTGTGGCTAATTATGTAATTGTGGGTGGGTTTTTCTATGTATAATATGTACGTACTAAAGAAAAAAATAAAAAGATATATATGTCGAAGCGTCAAGAAAATAATCATTGGAATGTAATTTATTTCTGTAATTGGAGTTGAATACAGCGCCATCGATTGATTTATTTCGGAACGACAAGCGTAAGCTTGAGTGAGGTCGCCATAGAGCCAATGTGTCAGTTGAAGTGACAGTTATAACTGTCAGTGTCATATTGACGTTATATAAGCGCCGGATACTCGTGCGCGGGCACATTCGGTTGACGAACTCGCTGCGTTACGGATCAAATCAGAGATAATCACAGTAAACCTTTATTGTTTTATTTCTCTTGTATTTGCCTATCATTAGTATATGTACGAAGTATAATACCACGCCTATAATTTGTTGCTACATCATGTCAAAATCGAGTCAGCCGTCCTTACTCTCCGACATGTATGTATGTTTACCCATTCATCATCCATAGTACAAGCTCTGCTTAGTTTGGGCTAGATAGTGTTGTGTGTGTGATAGAATATTATTATATTATTGTTTTAAATACTGAGCCTTGCTAATATAGCGTTTCTGGCATCCAGTCTCGTGACATACCAAGATAATTGTCAAAGCAACTTTAATAGCCTCAATAACTACGCTCACTGAAATATGGGTATATGTACATTATTAAGGAATGCTAGATATATTTGTAACTACGTTTACCCGTAGTACAAATGTATATTTGAAGTTCGTTGAACAAGTTAATAAGGACATTGGTAATGGATTCAAATTCTAAGTAATAATTAAATACAAAACATACAAATGGGCAAATTTTGTAGGTATAATACCTCTTAACAAATAAAAAAGCTACATTTATGGCTATAGTTACCACGAAATGGAATTTAATAGTTATGTTAGCTCTGGGTATATATTCTCATCGTGAGAAAGCTTAGGCCATATGCACGCTGGCCCAGTGCAGGTTGGAATACTTCACATATTAAATATTTCGATATAATTTTAGAGAACTCTCCGACATGTAGGTTTTCGCACAATGCTTTCCGTCGCCGTTAAAGTGAGGGATTACGAATTTAAATGCACATAGCTTCTAAAAGTCAGAGGTGTGCGTGCATTGGGATCGGATCGAGTTTCGACTCGAGACCTTTCCGTGGCAGTCCAACGGTATTTTAATATGCTATTGCTGCTTTCTCAGATGGAATGTAATTCTATAATAATCGTTAAATTAATTTCTTTTATTATTTTATTTTATTGATACGTCGTCCATTCTTATTTTAAGCCTGTAATGTCCCACTGCACAGCAAATTTCTCTTCACTTTCCGTTTATCTCTCTCAATCTAGACTCGCCAGAGACCAATCTTTATTACAGGAAAAAATAAGTCGAGCTCATCTCGCCATCTCCGTCTGGGCCTGCCGTAATGTTGCATGCTAGTATTGAACTGATAGTAATCCATAGCATACAAGACACCAATTATTTTTGTACACACGTGCCAATAATTAATTAAAGATTCCAATCATATTAAGTCACGTGATAGCTAATTTTATTCTAAAAGTTGAAGCAACCAAAGCTCCAGGTTGGTGCCAAGTTAGGTATTTACTTTTAAACTTAGAATTCGATTTCCAAACATCTAACAATCTATTAAAATTTCATTACTCAGTGGAAATCCCCTAAGCTTAGTTTATTTGATCAAGTATCGAACTTTTTGAAAAGAAAGGAGGTTCAGTACGTATCAGATTTACTTTAGCTTTTCGAACCGCTTAAAATTTTTTTGAACCGCTTCCGCATTTAAAATGTTTTACATAGAGACCTTATGTTTCCTAAATTCATGAAATACAAGGAAATTTGATTTGAAATGCCCCGTTATCCGTCTACGGAGCGTAAAGATTTATGAATAATAAACTAGACTGCAGCCCTTCGACGCTACCCGTACAATTTATTTCACTGCTTAAGTCCGGTCGTAGCTCGACTATCAAACAAAACGACTGCCAATTGCCTTTATAAACAAATTCGCTGAGCTGTGTTAATTTCGAAAGAGTCACTAACTCGCCCGATCACTCGTATTTAGGTAACAATATCAGGAAACCGGTGTCTTTGTAAAACAAGGCCGCCTCCATATTTACATTGAAAGTTTTGAAATTACAATATCCCTAGCGAACTTTGTTTAAAATATAAACTGGAATAATGTAAAACCGATCGTGATAAAGGCAAAACTTTGAAATGACACGCACACGTGTCTGATTGCAAATTTACCAACAAATTTGAATGTTAGGATTCGTTTGTTGAATAATAATTGTATTGTTATTTTGTTTAACTGATTCGAAAAGTACGCTCTTGATTAGGTAAATGTGTAAATTTGAGTAATGGCTAATAGCAACAAATAGATTGATTAACTAACTGTTTCAATATCAGCACTCTGTTTATACTTCTAATATAGCAAATGAGCTATTTGTCCGCCTGATGGCATACTGTCACCGAGGCTTTTGTGATGCAAGATTTTTTTACTAGCGCGTTGCCAAGCAAGGATAACACTACTATTTTCTTTTCTAACCTGGTACTGACTCTTGAAAAGAAGCATGAGTAACTTATACTACAAGTTCCGTTACTGACGCTACAACGTCTTCAAAAGAAGGCTTTACGCACACAACATGTGTTTATCAAAAATAGCTTTACGATTATGGTTGCCTGTCAGTACCTTGGCATAACGTTCTCAGTAGCAACTTGGTGCCTAGAAATGTGCGCTGTGTACAGCATGAAACTCACCAGCTATTATATGGAACATAAAAAGCGAAATGTGGGCGTTTTACAATACATCCCTGGCTACCTGGTTTTAAGCGTAGAAACGTGCGTCTATGTATGTAACTTTACGGTCTTCTCTATGATAGGGGTAATTCTCCAGTTGGGTGTCTCTAGGTTCTAAAGGCGATAACAATGTGCTTCTTTCTGACGTTCATAAGTGTCACAATACTTTGACGTTCATAAGTGTTACTTTGTAACCAAAATTGATAAATTATTTTTGGCTTAAACTCTAAATAGTAATTTTCATATTCATTTATTCACAAAAATATAAGCTTACAGTATAGGTACACCAAATCACTTATATCTATGCTAACTATACTAAAATAAATTATATAGTACTACAATGTTAACAGGATCTTAGACTAAAAAAAAGGAAATAAGATAAAAAATAAAAACAAAAACAATCTCTATGTAGGAACTATGACATTACATTTTACATAGGTAAATATAAATATGTTTTAATATTACATTCCGGGTGTCAAAAAATATGTCTGCATCTGGCCTACATTGAAGGAACTCGTTAATAAGTCGAATTGCTCTAGCCGTGGGGCTGTTCTCAGCTTGTGGAGAGCGCCACATAGGTGGATGGCTCAGGAGTCTATGCTGTCGTCTTCCCACACCACGCATATATTGGTCGGGAACGTAGAAATGTATCGATTCTCGTACAACAGGGCTATCTACTTTATCCGCTAATATTAGACAATAATTTAGTATATGTGTGGATTCCCGTCTAAGTTGAAGTGTATCATAACCTACCGTTCCAGACACAAACATGGAGGGATATAGAAAAGGGGAGTAACCATATTGACGTGTAAAGTTGGGGTAATAGGTGTAGTTTTAGGAGAGTAAATGATACGATGAATGCTGATTCAACACTGCATATATTAGATTAAAACATACATTTATATAAAGACTCCCTCACATCTCCCCCTTAATATTAAATAAAATAAAGTATACAATTTATTTTATTTAGTCAATTAAGTAATGTAAAACATAAAACGTAAAAGAAAGTTTACATGGGTGTAAATTATATTATTACATACAATATTTAAGAATACATTGATTACATTCTATAAACAGTAATGTTGCATCACGGTATCCGAACCCGAAGCCACTATAATAATATTTAGATTCGTCTCCGGTTACCGCGTACAGACTCATTCATACAATGATTTCATTCATTACAATAATGATTAAATAGCTACTTAGTTTAGATATAATATAACTTAGTCCTATTTTTGTGGACAATATTGCTTTTTCCATCCATATCAATTTCGACATTTGGTGACAAATCTCTTAATACATTGTATGGCCCAGAATATAATTGGTTAAGTTTGTTGCCGGTTTCGTTTTTAGCTAAAACTTTATCGCTGGGCGTATAGCCAACAGGATTAATATACCTGTCGTACCTACTTTTCCTATCTACTTTACTTGCTATCAAATTTCTACGCGCCTCACTTTGAGAAGCTTGTAGGCGATATTTAAGTTCAACTGGATAGCTGTCGTGATTATACAGAGGTTCTAAACATTTTGTGAGGTTATTTGGCAAATTACATTTTCTACCATGAACAAGTTCAAAGGGTGTAAATTTTGTTGACGAGTGAACTGACGTATTATAAGCAAAGCACCAGAATGGCAGCCACGTACTCCATATTTCCGGTCTTTCTTCTGTTTGAATTCGTAGGAACGCACCTAGATGTTTATGGGTGTTTTCTAGCGCTCCGATGCTTTGATGATGATACGCAGTTGAATTTAGCTTATTAATATTAAGTAATTCACATACCTGTTTGATGGTGTCGGACATAAACTCGGCGCCTCTATCGGTAGCTATCTCGCTTGCTACACCATGTTGTAAAATAAAATTATTTACAAATGTACGCGCCACTTCTGTTGACGTTTTGGTAACAAGAGGATAGGCACATACATACTTTGACAACTCGCATTGGAGTGTAAGGACATACGAATAGTTATAGCTGTCTCTATCCAGTGGACCTACTAAATCCAAAAATATTTTATTGAACGCTGAATGAGCAGTTGATGTGATTACCATCGGTTCTTTCACTTGTACCGTATATTTGTGTTTTTGGCACTTAGGACATTTTTTAACGAAGTTCTTAACATCTGACTCTATTCCTGGCCAAAAGTAATATTTTTAATGTTATTCAACATTCTTCTCATGCCCGCGTGGCCACTTGTGGGCAAGAGATGAAAGTCGTTAAGAATTACTTTCCCATCATATTTATCCTTAATTCTTTCAACGTCTTTTATTATACACAGCCTGGGCCCTTTCCAGTCACTTTGACTTTTTATTTCCGTGACAAGTTTCTCTATAAATATATAATTATTTCGATTTTATATGAAGTATACTTCTACTATATTTAATTTATCGCAAAATTCACTCAGTTCCCTCGCAAATTCGGCTCACTGGTTTTATAAAAATCGATTTCTTCTGAGCTATATAAAACAATATTTTACTTTCTAAAGTAATTAAGCAGTTGCTTCTAAACTTGTGATAGTTAATACTATCAATAAATCTTAATTCAACTGCTTCCTTCGGCTTAATATGAGTTTTCACGACATTTGGTTGATCAGGCCAATCGTCGGTAGGCAACATACTATCCGTTGGAGCATCTTCTAATTTCTTTTTCTGCGCGCGCGTCATGACATTCAAACATTCTTGCATCTCTTTCAATTCTTTCGACGAAACTTTTATTCTAGACAATGCGTCTGCAGCCGCATTCTCTTTTCCTTTCACATACTCTATCACATAATCATACTCCACAAGAATCAGCCTAAATTTAAACAGTCTACTCGAGAGATCTTTTAAGTTAAATAAATAAACTAAGGGTTTGTGGTCTGTGAGTATTTTAAACTGACGACCGTATAAGTATGGCCTGAAATATTTGACAGCCCAAACGACAGCTAGAAGCTCTTTTTCTATTGTAGGATAATTCTTTTCCGCTTTATTGAGACTTCTGCTGGCGTAAGCTATTGGTCTACCATCACTATTACTTAAAACTGCGCCAATTGCGTACCCTGATGCGTCAATTTGCACAATAAATGTATTCTGTTCCGAAAAATCGGGGTATTGAAGTATTGGAGGTGACATCATGCTATTTTTTAGAGTTTCGAACGATAACTGACAATGTCTATCCCAAATAAATTTACTGTTTTTTCGACACAAAAGATTTAAATGATACGCCTTTTCTGCAAAATTTTCAATGAATTTTCTGTAATAGTTGGCAAAAGCAACGAAGCGTTTTACCTCGTCTGAACATGTAGGCACTGGATAATTTTGAATTATTTTAACTTTTTGAGGATCGGGCAATATGCCACCACCCGACACAACATGGCCTAAATAAAGCAATTCTTTTTTGAGGAAATCACACTTAGAAGGGTTCAACTTTAAATTGGAAACTCGTAATTTTTCAAATACTTCCATTAAATTTTTATTATGATGGAGATACGTTTCTACGCATTACAATAAGGTCATCAATATAAAGAAGGCATTTATAATATGATAACCCAGCCATAGCCATGGTCATCATTCGTGAAAATGAGCTGGGACTGGTCTTGAGACCCATAGGCATTCTAGTCATCTGGTACTGACCGCCTGCGCAAAATGAAGTGTATTTACGACTGTTTTTCTCTAAGCCAACGTTGAAAAAACCTTGATTTAAATCTAAATGTGTAAAATAAATACATCCACACAGAGAATCTAGTATGTCAGATATGTTCGGTAGAGGGAATTTGTCATCTTGTATGCAATTGTTAAGTTTTCTGTAATCTACGACTAACCTCCATTTCTTTTCCCCACTAGAATTCGATTTTTTAGGAACAAGCAATACTGGACTGGACCATTCACTGGAACATGGTTCAATAATTCCCTGATCTAATAAGTTATCTATTTGTTTCTTTAATTCGTTTTTCTGAGCATGCGGAAGTCTATAAGGCTTCACATACACTGGAGCTGTATTTGGTTTCAAAGTAATTGTGTGTTCATATAATTTAGTGGTACCTAATTTATCGCCAGGAAGATAAAAAATATCAGAGTATTTTGCACATATACTTTCAATGGATAACTGTTCTTCCGTATTCAAATGCTTTAAATTTAACAAAGAAAACACTTTTTTAACACGATCAGCTTTACTACAAGTCTCTTGAAACAAACATACGTCCTACTCGCTCGCTTTATGAAGGATAGGATTAATCGAATTTAATGACAAATCACTTTCAGTTGTATTTAAAACACGAATAGGGATTTTTCCATCGGTAGGTTTAAGGCACTCGCTATAAAGACTCCCTCTTGTAGTTCTGTTGCATTGACTATACATTCCTCTGTCTCACATGTAGGTATAAAATGAATAGACTCTGACCTCGCTGGTATATTAATGTTATTGTTTGCCATAATCAGAGGTAAAGATATCTTAATATTGTTATTCCATAATAACAAAGTTCGATTACCGAAATTTAAAACCGACTTATACTTGCTCAAAAAGTCTTGTCCAAGTATGCCACTACCTTTACAGGGCAATGATTTAAAAACAAAGAACTTATGACGAAGTGTAACATTTCCAATAACAAAGCTTATATAAACATAACGTATGGATTGGACTTTGCCTCCAATACCGTTTACAATTGTTTGCTCATTATGGATTGGGATATTTTGTTCGCGTAGATGTTTATACTTTACGACCGATATGGATGCACCCGTATCAACTAATAGATTATATTTATAATGATCGGATGATCTCATAATTACGTAACTAACATTGTTACAGAATAAAATAATGTTTTCAGTCACGAAAAAACTGATTTTCGTTTTGTGCATTTTGTTCGTTCAAAGAATTATTACTAGTCTGCGGTTCTGAGTTTGCCAAAACATGTATGCGTGACCCACTTGCACCGTTCCTAGGATGATTCTTAAAATTAAACCTACCTCTGTTTTCACGAAATGGTCGGGCAGGCCGGCGCCAACTCGTCTGCTGACCTCTTCAAACCTGAGTCGTATCCTGCTGATTTCGTAGAACCGACTGATGTGAGACTCAACGTCCTCTTCCTGAGATAGAATAGCGGCTTCCTCGCGCAGGACGGCTATAATACGATCTGCCTCTAGAATTCATGGTTAAAATATTAGTAGGTGCAGTGACATCTTCCTCAATAGCTGATTGCACGGCATCTTTTTAGTGACGTATAATTCCTAGCAGTTATAATCATGCTGAGTCGACGATTTCTGAGTCCTTCAGCGAAAGACTTGATAGCTTGCTTTTCGTTTACTGGTTTAAACACCTTAAAATGGTCACTATTGCCATCTGACTGAGAAATCATTAACTTGACAAACATTTCTGTTATTTGTTTACCGAACTCATCAACAGTCAATTCATTTTGCTTAAAATTTTGAAGCGTTCGCTGAATTGTAGTTGCCGATTTTTTGGGCAACAAATGCAATTTTATATCAGAAATTAAATCATCAACTGTATCATAGGATATAGCTAATTTTAATTTAGCAGCCTGTGAAAGCCTACTTTTTAATACAAAGTTAATAAGTTTTCTTTGCGATTCTTGATCTAATTCAGATTTATAATATTCTACGCCATTTATGAGCTGTTTTATACTAGTCTCGCTATCTGACGAAACAGGCAATAAACTTAATGCAATTTTAAGATCAAATTTAGAAGTAGTAGTAGCCATCATTGCACTTGTTGTTCAGAGCATAAATCTAGAATTTTTTCATATATCTTATCAAATTTAGAGCACAAGTCTTGAATAATCAAATATTCCTTTTTATCTATATTACTTTTAACTGTAGAAAAATACTTTAAAAATATATTATATTCCTTTACTAACTCGTCGGCTTCTGTTAACTTTGTAGTAACAATAGTACCTTTTCGCCTAGCTGGACCGATTTTTACTAAGTACACTTTTATTTGTAATAATTGATTATACAATTCCTGCAACTGCTCTGCCATAAAGTAATTATTTATTAATCAAATTAAACATAGAATTGACATACCATTATTTTGAGTATTATTCTCTATGAGAGATTTGCACATATCTACACTTAAAGTCCACTATAAAGTCCACTAATATAGTTATGTTACGATACGATTATAGGATAAGCTTCACTTTACTTATATTTTTCCGCGCACTGACGTACGAGATTTTCCCGCAATCATATGATTATATTTTCACTACACTTAGGTATACGATTATAAGATTATATTTTTGCGCACTCATAAATATCATTTTGCCGCACTGCTATTTTGACCGATCGACGCATATATGTAGTTACTGGATTTAGACGATATCTGGTTCCTTCCTCTGGTTTCTCATACTGATATCCCCCTTGTGTTTGTCGATTCTCTGTCGCCAAAAAGACGCTCTTAAATTGTCTCGTCTAATCTCGCCCGAAATCCAACTTTGATGACATCTTTTGTACAGCAAGAAGACGCCAAACAAAAATGCCAGTGAGCCCATCAACAGCAAAACCAGTAAAATAATATTCATGGAGTTGGCGTGGACAGCCAACTGTCTAATTTCTGCCACGTTAGACGCTCCACCTGCTGCGTTCTGGGGAACAATTACTTCTTCTTTTGTGTAGGAAGTACCCATGATGCTAGAATAACTGAATTATCGCACAAAAATATACTGATCGCTATGGATCGCCACGAAAGATTGTACTTATTGCACTTCATTTCTAATAATCGCGGCGCCCGTTTTGGTCAAAGATATGTAAACATAACTCGCGCTGGCAGGGTCGCCATGTAAGGTTTGGGGTAATAGGTGTAGTTTTTAGGAGAGTAAATGATACGATGAATGCTGATTCAACACTGCATATATTAGATTAAAACATACATTTATATAAAGACTCCCTCACAGACGTTTGTATAGATATCTACAGAATTTACGTTGAATTTTTTCTAGCATAATATTATACAATGACTCTTTAGGGCTCCAAAGTATTGCATTATATTCTAATTTACTACGGACATATGCATTGTATAACTGTTGTACAGCTTGAGAGTTCTTAAATTGTGACGATATTCTAATAACGAAACCAAGACATTTATTAGCGTCTTTGCAAGTTTGGATTATGTGGCCATGAAAATCTAATTTGCTGTCCATTATAACACCCAAATCCTTAATTGAGCATACACGTTCAATAGGTGCGTCATCAAGATTATACATATTCATAATTGGATTACGGGATCGAGAAAAGGTGATTGTTTTACATTTAGAATTATTTAATGGTAGCTTATTTCTAATACACCACTCAATTACAGCGTCAATGTCATGTTGTAAGACTACACAGTCATTGGCGTCGCTTACAGAAAGGTACAGTTTCAGATCATCAGCAAACATAAGGCATTTTGCTTGAGAAATAACATTAGGTAAATCATTAATCATTATTAAGAATTGCAAAGGACCTAGGGTACTACCTTGACTTACCCCTGATCGGGTATAAAACTCTTTAGACTTATATCCTGCTGGCTTAACGAACTGTTTTCGAGCTTTTAGGTAATGGGCCATAAATTTTAAGAGTGAAGTTGAAAATCCCAGTACCGAAAATATTTTTAATAGCACATCATTGTCTACTAGATCGAAGGCCTTCTGAAAATCAAAGTATGCGGCATCTACTTGATAGCCAGACTTAACCCTACTTACTAATATAATCAACAAATTCTATATGATTGGTCAACGTGGAGCGCCCAGGACGAAATCCATGCTGGCAATCACTTAATTGTCCTTTGATTTGTATAATTAAGAATTGATTCAAATACCTTTCCAAATACACACAATACAGCAATAGGTCTATAGTTTGTTATGTCCGTGGACGACCCACATTTAGGTATTGGCATGACCCTGGACACGTTCCATTTACTAGGATATAAACATTGTCTTAGTGAAAGGTTATAGACGTGAAGTAGCGGCACTTTTAAGGCTGACAAGCAATCTTTTTTTTTTATTTTTTTTTTATTTTGCTCGTCAAAATGACCACACTCCACCTGATGGTAAGCAGTCGTGTGGTCTAAGAGCAGTGGCCTCCACATCGCCCCCACAGTAGCCGAGGCGATGTTGAGGTCTCTACTTTGACGGCCTGAGAAGATGCTTTTTCACGCCCCGCTTAAAGAACCCAGGATTGAAGGAAGAAGGAAACACGTGCCTTGGCAGAGAATTCCATGCCTTGGTCATTCGGCAGAGATATGAGGACCCAAACTTTTTGGTACGCGCTCTAATCGACTCTACCGTGTAAGGATGGCATCTGAGCCCAGCACGCGTTGTTCTGGATAGGAAAGGGGAGGGCAGGATAAGGTGGAATAACTCTTCAGAGCACCCCCCGTGGTATATTCTGTAGAAACATGCCAATGAGGCAATGTCCCTACGGAGTTGCAGAGGTTCCAGTGAACTCGTGACCTCTGGATCTCCGATGATACGGACAGCCCGCCGCTTTAACCGGTCGAGAGCGTCCAGCAAGTACTGCACGGAGCCATCCCAAAGATGAGAACAGTACTCCACGCAAGGGCGCACTTGTGCCTTATACAATAGGCACAGTTGCCCAGGCGTGAAGAACCGCCTCACCCTGTTCAGAACTCCGAGTTTTTGCGAAGCTTGCTTAATGACGCTCTCGATATAGGTTTTCTGATTAAGGGAGCGGCAAAGATCCATACCTAAGATGGAGAGACTGTCACGTATCACCAGTGGAGTGTTCTTCAGAGAAGGGAGGGGAAGGAACGGAGACTTTTTTGTTGAGAACGCGCATGCCTGGGTCTTCTTGGCGTTGAACTCGACCAAGTTCTTGGCACCCCATTCATAGATGCGGTCCAAGGTCTGGTCAAGTTCAACGACAAGATTCTGCCTTTTCTCCTCAACCTCAGCCTGTTTGGCCCCAGGATGTCCGAGATATCGCCCATGCACGGTACTGTCGTCCGCATAAGAATGTATGTTGCCGAGATTCAACATATCATTGATATGCAGAAGAAAGAGCGTAGGGGATAAGATAGAACCCTGAGGCACTCCTGCATTGACCTGCATAAATTTGGAAGCGTGACCGTCGCAAAGGACCCGAATACGACGCTTCAGCAGGAAACTTGCAATCCAGGTGCACAGTTGAGGGGGCAAGCCATAAGCCGGAAGCTTGGAAAGAAGAGACCGGTGCCAGACTCTGTCGAAAGCTTTGGCTATGTCAAGGCTGATAGCCAAAGACTCGCCGTGCTTGTCCATAGCTTCACCCCAGAGGTGCGTGACGAACGCTAGATCACCCGTTGATCGTTTAGCCCGAAAGCCGTATTGGCGATCATTGATCAACGATTGATCCTCCAGGTAGCGGACAATTTGGGTGTTTGTAATCCGCTCGAACACCTTGGAGAGCACCGAGGTGATAGCTATGGGACGATAGTTGCTTGGCTCGGAACGGTCCCCCTTTTTGGGAATCGGTTGAACGTTCGCCTCTTTCCAAGCCTCAGGCACAATGCCTGCGGCGTAAGACGTCCGGTATAGGCGCGTAAGCGTGGGAGACAACTCCGCTGCACATTTTTTAAGGACCACAGCTGGGATGCCGTCAGGTCCACTGGCTTTCCGAACATCGAGAGACTGCAGTATCGCACGAACGGTTCGTTGCCTGATACATATATCAGGCATGGTGTAGCCGCAGTTGGCAATGTTAGGCGGCTGCGAACCGCAGTCATCGATTCGGGAGTTGGCCGCAAAGAGATTTGCAAGCAGATCTGCTTTCTCCTGCGGCCGATGAGCCAGTGATCCATTCGGATACCTCAGAGGGGGCAGCAAGGTCTGGCAGAAGTTGGGCTGCACGGCTTTGGCCAGGCGCCAATAGCTACGACTGCCCGTAGGATGCGCCATGAGTTCCTGGCCGAACCGTGCGACGCGCTGGACATCCGCTCTTAAGTATGCCCTCTTGCAGACCTTTGTGGCTTGGTTGAACGCTGCCTTCAGGTGTTCCACGTTAGGGTTGTGGAGAGTGCGAGCCCTGGTCCAAGCGTGGTACGCTGTCTGTTTGCGTTCAACAGCATCAGCGCATTCACGACCGAACCAGGGCCTTTTCCTGCCGCCGCTCGTGACATCACTGTATGGAATATAATATTCCATACCCAGGATGATTTTACCAGCGACAGCAGTAGCGCTCTCTGATGGAACCCTGTTCTCAAAGCAGCGTTGAGCCCAAGGGATGGATGCGAAGTACTCCCGCATTCCATCCCAGTCTGCCGACGAGTATTGCCACAGTCGTCGTCTTGCCTCCTCGGGTCGTGGGGGCGTAACAACAACAGCTGTGGCACAAACCAGACAGTGGTCTGAGGTGCCCAGAGGAGCACGAATCGACACACTGTACCGGTTCGGGTTACTCGTCAGCAGCAGATCGAGCAGAGAGGGCGCCTGACCTGCAATGTCTGGTATCCGGGTGGGCTGGAGTACCAGTTGAGACAGGTCATGCGTGAGAGCGAACGCATGGGCAGTTCGTCCCGCGTGGTCTGTTTTGGGAGAACCCAACCAGGTCTCATGGTGGGCATTGAAATGTCCTAAGAACACCAACTCAGCGTTCGGAAACCACTCCTGCGCGTCGTCTGCCGCCTGACTCAGGTAATTGAAGAGTCGAGTTGTCTCAGCGTCTCCTGAATGGGATCGGTAGAGGCACATGTAGATTTGGCTGAAAGAGCCATGATCTACGTGTACCCAAAGGACAGAGAAGGAAGGGTCCTCTAGGCATTGTAGACGACGACAGCAAATATCCGCCCTAACAAACAAGCATACCCCGGCTTTCGCGAGGAAACACTCCTCTAGCACGTAGCCGGGATATTGCAGGTAGTTCGCGTCTGCAGGACGGCGTATTTGTGTCTCCGTTAGAAAAAGCATTGCCGGCCGAGCCGTCTCCAGGTGGTGATGGACGGCATTAAGGTTAGCGTGGAGTCCTCTGATGTTAATAAACTCCACGACACAGGAAGCAGCAGTGGGGTTACGGCGATTGGCTGCTGTTGAACGACAATGCTTTGTTCGTACTGAGATTGAGTGAAAGGAAGGGGAAACGTGAAAAAAAAGAGGCGGCTATTCTCGCAGCAAAGTGGGGCAAGGCGCAGAGCAAGTTTTGTCATATAACTCTATGGTATGGCGATAGCCGATCCGACGGACGGAAGGACCCCCGTACCCTCCCGAAAGTGGTCGCCGGGACCCACCCTCCGGTCACCATCCGGCACGATGAGCTACCTCGAGATTATGCGCGGCATGATAAGGCAGCCAACCTAGTTGGTTAGACTCGGTTGGGCCTCTGGACTATACCGCGGGCGGCCAGCAGAGCACCGTTTCTACGGCTCTCCCTGGCCGCCGGGTCGACTCGCGCCACCCACACAATGACTCTACGGATACTCTGCAGGTCCCTCATAAGTTGCGAGAATCGTCACCTCATGCTTAGGCCTCCGGCGCTCTCATTCGCCGAACGAAACACAGCAGTGAAACACTGTTGTTTCACGTCGATTTTCTGTGAGAGGGTAGTACTTCCCCGGTCGAGCCGGCCCATTCCTGCTGTAACCAGCTTGGCTCTACTACCTAGAAAGACCTCTTTTATTAAGAAGGCAGGTATATTGTCAGGACCACAAGCTGTTGATGCTTTAAGTGGTCGTACTGCATACCTAAGCTCAATAAGTGTAACTTGATCAATAGACACTGTAGTTACAGGCAGGCAGCCTAAACGGTTTGCCTCTTCCTCAACTACCCTCACATCTAGCAACGGCGAGGCATCATGTCCGTATCATAGAGTACAAAGTACAACTCGTTATTTGTATATAATAATATGAATTAATTAAATTCGGAATGTGTATTCTGTGATACGGATGTGTATGAAACCTTGATTAATAAAATGTTACCGTAGTTTTAAGAACAATTCCAAATAAATATTCATTGAATTTTAATTAATTATAATATTTTATGCTTTCATCGATGCTCAATTTAATGTTTATTTGATAACGTGCTTTTAAATGTTATTCTATCCATATAGAGATCAGTTTTATTATATTGATGTATTTATTTTTTATTAATTATGATTATATTTTATTGAATACAATACTGACTGCCTCGTTGTTCTCATAGCATAAGTTTACTCTAATGGTTACATTATCCCGGGTTCAATTTCGGTCGGGTAAAATTATAGAGCTTACCTCTTATAAAAACTGGCAGTAGCAGTGGGAGCCCGTTTCTTATAACGTGGGACCTATAAAAATAAGTAACTAAAAATACCACACTACTGCCTATATCTTCAGGTATATGCAGGTGAGTCTATGTTACAAAACTGGAAAATTCCCATAAAATTACTAACTAGAACTCATGAATGATTCTAGTGAAATATCTTGGATCAATACGGAAGAAAGTTCTCAAGCAATGTATGTTAATTAAATTCATTGCATTTCATTTAATCCTGTAGTTAAATGGGCTCTCGCGACGGTTATAACATTGCTTCTTATACCGAACGAAGTATTTGGCAATAATACGGATTTCAATTTTAGATAACGCTAGGAAATACTTGTAATTGTGTATAAAATGTATGGGCAGGGCAATTTTTGGTAAAAGCATTGTACCGTTAAATTTCAATTCTTTTTCTATACTTACGAAATAAGTTGGTACAACATTCGGCGAAATGAAAAAAGTTCATAATGAAAGTTTTAGTTGGAGTAACTTCGCAGTTACTTATATTCTGTGAGCAACAATTACATTGGCTTATCATACTAATAAATAGTTTTGTTTACTATTTTGTTTTGGCACGGTTGATACAAAGGTTTGGTTATCAACTCGACTTGCGAAGTTTCAGTTCTTTACTTTACAGTACATAAAAATAAAACAATATTTCTTCCTCCAAAATAAGCATCGGCAACCTATTGTCAGACCGTTGGACTATCACGCAGTGGTCTCGAGACCAAAGGCACTTCTGACTTTTGAAATGATGTGCGTATTTAGTTAATTATCGCTTGTTCTAACGGTGAAGGAAAACATTGTGAGGAAACCCGTATGTCTGAGAGTTCTTTATGGTGTTCTCAAAGATATGTGAAGACTGCTAACCCGCACTGGACCAGCGTTAGACTATTGCGTAATCCTTCTCACACTGAGAAGAAGCCTTTTGCCTTTTGGAACAGTTTATATATGAACTGATATTATTGTTATTATAACTAAACATGCGAACATACATACTTGTGTAGAGAGACGGCGAAAATTAAAAAATATTTCTTATGTTTTTGCCAACTTATCCCACTCTCGAATTAATACTGCCAGATGAAAAGTCATAATTAATTTACACAAATTAATCGATTATTCGATATCACTTTCAGCACAGATTGATATTGGCATTACTTTAATCCTTGTTGTATTAGCATTTCATTAATCTTTACCGTATTGTTATAGAATTACAATTGCTTTTAAAACGTCTAAACAATTATATTTGTCTGTGCGCCACGTATTGCGCACGCCGACATATTGACATTCTCCCATATCGCATATGGAATAAGGTCAAAATTTGTGGGCGTGTAATTAATATCTTCACTCAGATTATATTTTCTGTTACCAAGTACATAAACATACATAAAGTCAAAAACATTTACCTCCTTTGTGGCATGGTCTTAGGTACTTTTATGAGCGAAACATTTTTTTTTAATGAATATATAAACACAGATAATATATTAAATTATTAGTCTACTAGCAACCCGCCCCGGCTTTGCACGGGTAGTACCTTAACAAATTATACACCTAAACCTTCCTCATGAATCACTCTGTCTATTGGTGAAAACTGCAGTTAGCAGTAGTTTTTAAGTTTATCGTGAACATACAGACCGACAGACAGACGCGGCGGGAGACTTTGTTTTGTTATGTAGTGATAAGTATTTATATACCTTTTTTACTTTAGCTATTTGTTTTAGTATTAATTCCCTAACAAAACAAAAACGCTAAAACACATTTCCGCCGGGGAAAACGAACCCAAGACTTCACGACTACACACAAACATAAACGTAAACTTATATCTTACTAACAGGGAATCAACGACGCAGTTAGCTACGAGATAGGATATGTTCCTTTCAAAAGCTGTAGATACACACGTAAACGTTTCGTAACAAGTCTGAGTTGCCTCAATCCGAAATGAAGCTATAAAGCTCTACCGGGTAGATAGGTGATTAGATTAGGTGTGGAGCGAACGAACACATAAGAAGTAATGACATCAGCCCCTCCGTCCACCCCCACTTAGCACTTAGCTGGTTTCGATTCTTGAATGAGTTTCATCCACCTTCATTTTCTTGTCTACCCAATGCACACTTGCAGTTTTACGGATTATATCTAAAATCGATCTAATTAAATATCTGTGATGGCTTAACTTCTTCAATTTGAATTTTTACAATTTGTTTCATCACTGGCTTAGTTCTTGAAGTTGTAAATGTACCCACATTTAGTAAACTACTTTACTAAATATAGTTTGTCATCGAAATTATACAATATGGTTGTGACAATTAAAATTGTTAATCTACATATTATATAAACCAATTTTTTACCGACTTCAAAAAAAGGAGGAGGTATTCAATTCGACTGCATTTTCTTTTATTTCTTTTTATGTTTGTTACCTCGTTACTTTCGCTTGGGTGAACCGATTTTGATGATTCTTTTTTTATTTTAAAGCTGGTGCTTTCCGTGCGGTCCCTTTTTAATTTTGATCAAGATTTGACCATTCGTTTTCGAGTTATATTTAATAATGCGTATTTGGCTACATTGATGATGTTCTCATATTTGGCAAGGTTCACTAAAAACCGAGAAATAAACAAAATTTTAACAAAAAAGAAAACCGACTTCAAATAAGAATATTCTAAAACTTAAAATGCACTAAAAATTTAATAAATAACTGCATATTCTTGTGAATAATTAAATTATTGTTATTATTGGAGTCGGTGTCAGCCAAAGTAGGTTTGTAACTAATTAAATATGAGTTGTATCATAACATAACATTGGCATGCACAATTACACACATAGACGCAGCATGCGAACTCCAAAAATAAGAATAATTTAATTATTTACAAGAATATGCAGTTATTTATTAACTTTTTAGTGCATTTTAAGTTTTAGAATATTCTTATTTGAAGTCGGTTTTCTTTTTTGTTAAAATTTTGTTTATATAAAGCTGAAAATATTGTTTGCACGCGCTAATCTCTGGAAATACAAATCTCTTTTTTATAGGCATCTAGATTTTGCTTGCTGCTTTGCTTGCGTTAATGTAAATTTTGTTAGTCAATATATTTTCAGAACAGTACATTTTCCTGGATAGAAGTTAAGTAGTAAGTTCATTAGTTAAGCCTTAAAAGCGTAACAAACAAACGAACTCACATTTGCTTTTATATTAGTTAGGATTTATTGAGAAAATTTTAGACTATCTAATCTAATCTAACATAACTCTACGATCCTAAGGAGCAGAATGGGCGGAACGGTAGGGTACAGGTAGTGGTATTATATTAAAGTACAATCGATTATAAGGAAGCCTTTAGCTATTTATGTACCTGTCAAACGCCACAAATACAAACATGTGTCGAGAGTCGGAACAATCAATTTGGCTCCCACCTTTTTACTCCTCACGGATATCGCTGCCACAACATTCACTGCATTCTAACTTTACGCATCACAGTACTAAAATCTCAAAAGCAATAATATTTTAAACAATTTTATACCTCGATTTTAAACCGACAGCTTTGCAATCGACGGCACTCGAGCGCCTTTTCTGGGTATAAAGCATTACCATCTCTCAAAGCTGTTACCGCGTCATAAGTAAGTGTTGTGCATTCGTTAGAATAAAATAATGTCGGTTGCATAAACCTGAATATTATTAATGTACACAATATCGCACCACACTCAGCACTGTCTCGTTTTACAGACGGATACTGTTGCCAAAATTTTGCATTTTATTCATATACTATAATGCATAAGTGCATTACTCGGAATTGGATGTGTGCGTACTTGTATATTTTTAAAGTGAAAACTTCTTTAGGCGCGTTGAGCACTTCTTGGGTGAACAAAAATCATAGAACTCGCATCATCGTCACGCTTCGTCATCGTCACGCTTCCACGCTTTCCATTTTTGAATTATTTTAGAATACTAGCGGTCACCTAGTGCTCGAAATTCGACCTATAATATTGCTGATATGTTATTATATATTGATATATTATGTAACCATAGTTACGCGCTTCGACTGCGTGTGTCAAATGCACGCTTTCCATTTTTGAATTATTTTTGGTTTATTAGTCTAGTCAACAGGTGCTTTTTTGGTCAACTTTTTTGCAGCAGTTTCGAAAAAATATGAACGGGGTGTTATTCGATTCGGAATGGCATATAGATTTTTGAAAAAATCTAGTTCCGCTTGCATAAATTGCAAAGGTTATAAAAATTAACTACAAAAAAACAAGGGGTTTAGCTTTTTGCAAATATCTCATAAACTAATTGAGATTTTTCAAATCTAAAAAAAGATAAAAAAGACGAGAAAATTTCCTAAAACGGAATGTCGACTTCCGGAATTGTAGGACCAATATTTATAATTTTCTCAGAGGGATGAAAATACAGCCGAAAACGGGTGCTCTGGCTTGCGCAAGCCAGGCTTACTTCGGACACTTTATCAATAAAAATTATTTAAACGTATTAAATATAAAATTTAAGAAACGAAAATATTCAGGGGCCTACTGGATAGATAAATGAACAATAATCCGCCGGAAATTTCTTTTTATCGCAATTTTCAATTAGTTATGCAATAGTTAATTAATAATTTTTCAGTTTTTTATTAACAATTTTCGTAGTTGCAAAATTTAAAAATTTAAAATGAATGAGTACCTATCGCACACACACAAAAGTAAAACATGCTTTGTGAGGCAATGTGTGTGTTTAGTCGGCTAATCGCTATGTTAAAGTTGGCCATATCTATTACTATCTCTAGGACATAGTATTCCAAGTTCCATACTGCTATTGAGAATGTCTTCGTTGAATAGAAAACTTTGTACGTCCCGAGAATGGAAACTAGAATTTTATAAAATTCAATAGTGTTGCGCTCACGCTTACGCCTTGAGATCAACGAGGCAATTAAAATTATATTTTATTGTTCCTCGAGATAAGTTTTCTTTGTCCAATCCGGATGCAACTGTTCTTTATTATAGTAGTTCAACTTGTCGGTAAATATGATGTCCTTACATCATACATACCTATGTATATAATTATAGTCTTTCGCTTATACCACTAAAAGGGTGATTAGAGATTACATACCCACATTTCACAAAATTAGATTTTTGGTCTGACGTGATACACGTGCAAACCTATTGCTGTTTACTAGTAACAGTTACAAACTCCGTGCTATTATTGAGAATTTCATGACAGAATCACCGACAAACACTTTGCTCGGCTCGGGAATCAACCTCGAGAACTCATGCACAGCAATCACATACACTAACACTGCAAAAGATAAAGAATCTCCCTAAATTTTATAAAAAAGATAACACAAGGACGTATATTAGTACTATTTGTAGATACACTTCTACTAAAATTGCCTCACCATAATGGACTAAAGATATGAATAGTAACTACAAAATAAGTGAGCAGATATACCACATAAAAAGTAATGACAAAAGAAACCTCTATAAAGTTGAAGATCTTATCAAAACTGTTAAATTGCTACTTTTGGATTGAAAAATGTTTAAACTTATAAAATTTAAGTTAAAGGTTTTTTAAATTGCAACCGACCGATATTTCGAGACCGATATTAAATAAAAGTATTTGTGCTGCCATTTTTATGAGAAGATGGCGGGGCGGTATCAACTGTATAAATCCCATAGACGTAGATGAGTGTAACATAGCTGGTAACATTTATATATAATACACGTCTACCTACGCCCTTCGGTGTGACATTAGCGGAAGTCTATAAATGTATGAACAACATATATCCTTGTGCTACTAACAATAGAGTGCTTATTAGCTTAACTTATGATTAAATATATACCAAAAATAAATGTATAGTAATATTATTTCAAATAGATTTTATTAAAATTTTATTTATATATAGTTAAGTTATTATATTATATATATATATATATATATATATATATATATACTTACGTACAAATACGCAGCCAAAAAGTGTAACCATACAGTGTTCTTTACCTACCAATATAGAGATACATCGAATAATTTAAAATATAATGCCAATTTTATTACAGGTTCATTAAACATTTTACAATTTCAGGCACTTCCTCTTCTTCTCTTAATCTCATTCTAGTTTATCATGCCGTGCTAAATGTAAACTGTATGCATATACACCAGTATATAAAAAGCCACGACATTTTATACAGGTCGAATATCTATTGCCATGACACGATTATCTCGTAGTAAAATGAACTTTGGCGAAAAACTGTGCAGTTGCCAATTCCTTAAGTAGAAACAAAACAATCTGTTGAGTATATGATATTACTATCGTCAAACTTAAGCCCAGTAAAGCATGCAAAAGTTAGAAATAAACTAGAAACGGCGAATGCACATGCTGCAAAGTTATTGCATAGTATCGGGACAAACTATGAGCAGAATTTTGTTCATGCGGAACTGGCGAACGAACAATGAACGAATGATACGGCGCCGGTTTCCCAGGAAACATGCCGGCACTTCACAGTAAACTGTGAACGCGTCGCGCGACGTGCGCATTGATAACAACTCCTGTCCTCCTCCTCCAAACGCCGTGTTAAGAACTGCCTACAATAGCTTAACTATTTGTTATTCTATACGTCTTTGTTGTACTCCAGAAAGCTTTATACCGATAATGCAATGTTGAAGTATAGTCAAGTAAACTTCATTCCTTACTTACTCTATTGATTGAGCGGACACCGTTGTTATTCATACATAATTATGTTAAATACATCAATCAGCTGATTTTAGGCTTACGATAATTTTAGACCTGTTTTATTTTATTTATTTATTTAAGGACACAACAAAGCATACACTAAAACAATGTGCTAATACATGAATAGGGATACATTATTATACAGTGTTGCCTTAATTATAGGCTGCCACGGCATGTATTAACAAAAAATTATTTATAATTATTTATGCTCGCGTGTTAACAAATGACGAAAAATTGAGTAATTAATCTTCTGGGTAGAATTCTTTCCTATCTAGGAAATTAGTTATATACAATGCCTTCCACCGATATGTGGCCGCCCGAAAACATATGAAATAAAACTAATTTAGCTAAGTTGTAGACTTTTATTTTATCGAATTTTACTTTTATAAGAAATAATTTTTCTCTTTTGTCCTATTTTGATAATATCTCCAACAAACATCGACTGATCGCGTCGTTTTTTATTTTATTTAATATGTAAAAGCTTTTTAGATTTTTACCTGCCACTAACACGTTTGAAAATTATTTTTTATAAGATGTTTTTCTCGTTTAATTTCTGATAAAGATGACTAAGATTTTCCTTGAAATTACTACAATAAAATAAAACTTGGACCTTTGCGAAGACAGGAATTAACTACATAGTAACGAAACATTCATAGCCAGTTCATTTACCTACACGGCTTTTTAGAAAAGCCTCGGGGCGATACCCTGCTACTCTGTCCTACAATTTTAAAACCTATAGGTAGATTCATTCGTCGCATTGCTAATTATGTAACATGTTATATTAACTAACGCCTGTTACTACTAATTCTTACTTCTTTACTAATATGCGAATTAATACTAATCTTAGATCGTTTGTTTGTTACGCTATCACGCCTTAACTACTCGACTGATCATTTTGAAATTCCCCATGCACGTTGTCAGGGGGTAGTAAAGGAAATAGGGTTCTCATCATCCTGCAAAAAAGTACTGTTCCTTAGGGATAAAAATGTATAAACACAATCTATAGATTAACGCAAGCAAAGCCGCGGGCAAAATCTAGTATCCTAATTAGGTAATGGTTCCATATAAAGAGTGCTAACGGCTTTCTGATACTAAGGCTACGCCGCGCCGTCTGACTGTATATCCTTCTTGTTAAGGTCTTTAGAATCGTAATAAATAACCAAGTCTGAGCGGGGCTCACGTCATTGTGTGGTAGCATGGATTCCTTGGCATGCGAGTCCAATTAGCACTTGGCCGGTTTATAGTTTCACATACATACAAAGACAAAATAAATCAGGACGCCTGTTTCGTAACGGCGTTGTCAGGATAACAGATTTCTACTTACTACAATCCTAGGATATCTGACTTGCACTTGCATCATAACATTCAACTTGTACGCTAGCATGTTTGTCGATTTTGTGCTGTCTAATCCAGGCCTTTTGACATAATGACTCCGATCTAATCAAAGAACATTCGCCTAGGTCTTCATATTCCGACTGTTCCATTAACTGTTTAGATTTAATATATACTACAATGAAATAAAGGAAAGAAAAGATGAATATAAAGGAAAGACGCAGATGTGTTACTAGTGCACGCAAATTAAAGACTCATAAACGTTTTCCTAATCACAGAATAAAATCGCTTTAGCAAAACATTTGAAGTGCAATTGTTTGAATGGTAACTATCATTTACGTCAATCAACGCCTTTTCTATTACTTTCGCTATCTATTAGTTCAAATTATCAAAACACATGCAGCTATTTATTACAAAATCGCCAGGCACCAGATTTTCAGCGTCCATAACTATCTTCTTTACTTCTTTTTAAATACAACTCCCGCACTAGGTATAATTCCCATGTCGCGGTGGACTTTACAAACATTCAAACAACGGACACAAAGAATACTCAGACGCGGAACAAACATTTGCGGATCACACAATTGTTGTCCCGTGTCGAACCCACAACACTCAGCGCAGTGGCAGTGGCGAGGCGACCACCTTAACCACTATGCCATCCGTGCAGTCCATTACTATGAAAGTAAAATATCTAGTCTGAAATATCATTGAAGTACTATCAATTTAGCTCAGCAGATACCATAATCGGCGCTTCATGTGACATATTTCAAAGTAGTACGATATAACCAAAATGATTGCCTATTACGGAGCGCCATAACTGTACACTTGTGTTTAAGCGAGTTCGGCGTAATTGCTGTGAAGGCCTTTACTAGTGTATAAGTGATTGCACGTCATATTAATGTTGTCGTCCATTATCCTAATGTGATCTTACCTTAGATGCCAGACTCTTAGTAGATGTTTTAGTAAGAATTTCTGTCGGTACAATATACTTAAGGATAATGGCTTTTCTGAAGATATTAGTGACAGAACTCTTTTACCCGGGTCGGTTTTTTAAATAATATGAAGTAGCGGAAATGTTGACAGTTTTGGTAATTTTTGTAAGGGCAACTTACTCATTTATTCAGTTTGTTATTAACTAATATATCATTACAAAACGCACCATCGTAAAAAACACACTGCACACACACTGCACTGCACTCTGAAACCATCATAGCTGACGTAAGCTATAATCTCTTTAGGCTGTACTGGGACTACGGCAGATGTGCTCAATACACGTCTGCTGCATCCATCCAGAAAGGCAGGCACAAACCGTGACCAATCGGGTGCCAGAAAAGAGTCGATCGCAACTAAAAAATCAGATTAGGGATGATCCTCAATCTGGTGTTTTAGTTGCCGTCGAGTTTACTTGGATGAAAGCCATACCACATTAACCAGAAACTGTCAAAGGAACAATGACTGGCTACGTATACCTAGCAACAGCGAGTTTTCCCACTGATTTCTGCTTTTAATCAGCAGTGTAACACATTAATTGGCTACCGAGATAGAAATACAACAATACTAGCTTTTGCTCGCTCGGGAACATTACTTATCTGGATGAAAGGTACTCATCGTCATGCTTATCAAATTATTTTAAATGGAATGTAGTTACAGGTTCTACCCAACTTTGTTTTTTTTATGATTGTATGTGATCACCGTAGCGTATGGACGCCTGCAACACCAGAGGCATCACTTGCGCGTTGCCGACCCTTTAGGATAGGAAGTGGGAAGGAGAAGGAGCGGGAAGGGGGAAAGAGGGTGACTGGGCCTCCGGCACTCTCACTCACCGAACGAAACACAACAGTAGGAATACTGCTATTTCACGAGGATTATATATATACATATAGAATATTTATTCCAATTACATGAATACTGTGACTAACCAGCACAGGTAACTCTTATATTTAAACAAATAACATTTAGTTCGACCCAAAAATCAAGGCTTCTTCGTCATCCTTTCGCTATTAAAGCAACGTATAACAGATTTACGAATAAAGCTTTCACTGGCTCATTCACTTAGTAATAAAGAATCTTCACGTATAAAAAGCATTCCATTGAAACGTGTGTAGTCACGTCTTACTTGATAAGTATTGAATAGACGTGTACGTCCTCTGTGTATTTCTTTCACTTCTTTCAGGTACACGAATAACCTTTCGCTTTATAAACTGAGATTTTTTTGATGTACCTACGTGTCTTTATACACAAAACCGCTGGTTTATAAAGCTTCTAAATATGAAATTTGCGCCTCTTTCTATAGAAATATATACTAAAATCCTACGCATTGGGGTAATTCTGGTCATCCTACGCACAGCGGAATCTGTACATGAATCTAAAATGTCGCTCTATTTTAGGCATCCTGACTAAGGAAATAATATCTTCACCCTGCAAAAGATTGCAGTCATACAAACATGTGTTGCGGTGAGTAGAATTTTCAGATTTTACTGCTGAGTCGGAGTGTTTTTAGCATTTTTAGGAAGATGGCTATAATCATTGCCTCTTACGCACGCAGACAATTATTTTTGAAGTAGTAAATTATCCTATGTGTTAATTCAGGACTTAATCGCGAGTAAGTCCTGAATTAACACGTAGGATACTTTTTATCCAAGTATTCAATCCCGTGGAATTCATACAAGCTAAGCCGCAAGCTGAAACTAGTGTTGAATAATGTAAACCCCTGAATCACTATGAAATATTAATATAATCCTGATGAATCTGTAGCATTAATTATAAATATTAATTATAGGCAATATGCAACAGAATTTCTATAAATGGTATGCTATTATAATAGCAGACGGCTTCGGTGGCGCAGCGGTAGTGAATGTGTTGTAGCCCATGAGGTCTCGAGCTCGAATCCCGCGTCGGACAAAGTCCTAGTGCGTTTTCTGTCAAAAGATTCTTATTAGCAGCACGGAGTCTGGAACTGAGACCGATAGACGGCAGGAGACCCAATATTTCTTGTCGGCTTTTGGTTTTTATAACTTAGCATTTCTCAAGAACGTCTGTTATAAAGTCCAAAAACGTTCGACTGATATTTTGTTTTAAATTCGCAGTAGCCAGTAGTTGAAGTATGATTCAATAGATAATAAGAGCTTGGCCGGTATTATTACTTATTGAAATAAGACTATCGAAATCATCTTATTCGTGAGACCGATTTTGAATCCTTAGTCTAAAATTTTAGTCTTAAATTCCCACTTATGTCTTTCTGCTGTGGCCTGTGTATTTGTCTGCTATTCAGCAACAAAGAGTCTGGAATTATGTTCGGTTGATAGCTTATATTATAACTAATTTTTAAGGGTCCCTGTTACATAATGCCTTAAATGTAGTTGTTGTAATGTGTATGTGTGTATTTAAAGAACTAAAAACGTAGTCATTCTACATAGTATCAACTAATTTATTCTTATAAAATTACTAATACTTCGTCAGCCTTGATGGCGTAGTGGTTAGTGTAACCGACTTTCACGCCTGAGGTCGCGGATTCGATTCCCGCACAAGTCAAACTTCACGATGGTTCTGCGGTAGAGGAGTCTGAGGGTTCAAGCGCTCCTTCTGCCGCTCCGGCGCCTCCTTGATGGAAATTACTTCCTCACAGAAGGAGGCGACGGCGTTCCACAACCTCTCACTTTGGACCATGGACTGAACCACGGCCGGGAGCGAGAGGGCAACCATACCGACTGCCGCGATCAACTCACGGCGCTGCGATGCCCAGGCGGGGCAATCCGCCAAAGTGTGCTGCGCCGTGTCCTCAACAACATCGCGGCAGTCACCGCAGTGGTGACAACCGGGCGTCTCTTGCCAGTCTATGCGACACAGGAACCGGCCAAAGCAACCGTGGCCAGTCGTTACCTGTGTTGGCCGCCTCTCCAGCCACTCCTCAAAAACAGGACTTACCGTACTAACAAAACCTAACCTAAACCAGTTTTACACGAGCGAAGCCGCGGGCAAAAGCTAGTTAATTATTTTAATTACTAACTTATTAACTTTTAAGATATTTTACGATTATTATTGTCTTCACCTTTTACTATTTAATATCCTTCCATCGCTTTCAATGCGGATAAAAAACAGACGAAGACTTTCTAATTTTAGTTTGCTTTTTACTATTAGTATTTTTGCACTAGGTGAATACCATTCTATTTCTGTAGTTGTTGAGACTATTAATTTTCTATTTATGTCTGCTGTTTTAGATAATAAGAAACCAGTAATGCCTCTAGGCCATTACTCTGGTATAAGCTCAAGCACGTAAAACCGTTGGTCCTGGGCCTGATCTCTCTCCAGTCGTGTTGTATTACCGACCCATCGGATCATGAGAGTTAGGGAATAGATAGTGCACTTGTGTTTGCGCACACACTTGTGCACTATAATATATCCTGCGTAGTTGGCCAGTCTCCGTTAAGACTGGCCGCCGTGGCCGAAATCGGATATTGGATATTATTATTATTATAAGCTGCTAAATTGCTTTTTATGGCGCCTACGTCTTTTCTATTGTTAAATAAGACAACGCCCGCACTAGGAATAATTCCTGGATTGCGGAGGACTTTACAAACATTCAAACAATGGACACAAAGAACACCCAAACTCGAAACAACCATTTGTGGATCACACAGGGTTTTGTCCCGTATGGGACTCGAACCCACAACACTCAGCACAATGGCAGTGACTCGCGGACCTCTTAAACCACTACGCCATCCGTGCAGTCGATTAAACATTGGTAGAGCTAAAGAGCCCAACGTTGCTAATATTTGGAGACGCTATGAATAAATAGGCTGACACGGACAAGTATCGCCTTCTTTTCAGGAAACTAATGTAAGAGTAGTAACGCTTCGCCGTCGCCCACTGTTATATGAGACCAAAAAAGATAGTAGTGTAATGTGGATGTAATACATCTCTGCCTACCTCGGTGTTAGAGTTAGGTATGTACGTAAATCCGAATAATGTGAGTTTGCTTGTAACGCTTGCCTTCTTTAACTACTCGACCGATCATCATGAAATATCTCATACACGTTTCGTTTATACGTTGTAAGGCAAACATAAAAGGATAAAGGACATCATCCAGAAACAAGTCACCTATGCCACATTTAGGCAAGCGAAGCCACGGGTAAAATCTTGTTTAATGTTTTATAAGTTAAGAACATTAACTATTGCAAGTTTAAAACGTTATGTGAAATATTTAAAAACTTATTTTACGTAAAATACAAATCATAAAACCAAATATCTACGTGATCCACGGGTAGTGGTTTACTACCCGTGGATCACGTAGATATTTGATCCGAGAGAAAATCCAATCGAAACATATAAATAAATAACAAAAACTTGTCAATAGTCACCTATTTCGCAAAATATTTTGCTGTAAACTGCATACAAAATAGCTAGTCTAAAATGGATCAATATTTCGATCGGGTGTGTACAACTCAATTGCTGTGACAAAAAATGAAATAAAAGTGGGAACGGTTACGCATAACTTGTCAGAGTGGACTGTGTGAATGAAACTTCTATTAATTCCCGTTACTCATGACTTCCTGGCTGGTTCTACTAACAATAACAGTGCAGCTAAATAAATCACTGTACTGTATAAGGCACTACCGTGGTATAGTGATACGAATAATGTCGCATGATGTAGCTGCTATGCGTGTGCGACTATTCTGGACAGATGACTATAGATTAACAAATAGTATCCCTATTAAAAATGAATAAAGCACATTTTAGAATAGCAGTATAAATAATGTTATCTAGCGGTGAACTTCCGAACTCGATAGTAAATTTTTCCAACGTACGTTGTCTTTACAAACATTCAAACAAAGAAATACCCATAATCGTAGCTGCTATTTGAGGATGACTTTATAACAATTTAAATAAAAACTAAAAATACACTCTAAAACTAAATTTAAACTTAAACTTGTACTAAAGGATTTTCTTAAAAAACCTTTAGGATTTTCTTAAAAAACTTACCTTCCGTGATACCGAGGAACTCCGGTTGGGGAATTAACAGTTGCATAATACACATACACAGTTATGTAGAAAAATACTCTCACACAGTCATATTTATTTATATATACACTCATACACATTCAAACATCCTTTTAAACATCCACCAACACACATAAACACACACACACACACGTACACACACACGACACACAACAATTAATTATAAATCTCACACTTATTAAGCAGACACTTGCAGATTTTGTATTCCTTCTATACAATAAAGAAAGATAGTTTTCTCCATCTTCCCTAACCCTATTTTTGTACTTAGTATTTTCTCACTATTTATGAGAATATCAATATTGTAACCATTTGTGAGGCTTATATTAATGTTACTATCAGAAGGTATCACAGGCTTCTAAGATACAGGTCTATACCTAGTTTAGAAGTCAGGGTCTCCAGTTTGTTCATGTATTCCTTAAGCCCTAGTTTTGTACTTAGATTAAGTGTATTTCTTATAAAGTAATAAACTTATAAACTTATAAACCCTCAATACTCGGCGCAGTAACCGTATAGAGAGATATGGCGACTAGTTTAAACTACTACGCCATCCTTCCGGTAATATCAAAGGTCAAAATTAATAACTTACTAATGATTGAGATTTGTCAGACGTTCCATAGAGCTATGTCAAAATATATTCACCAAGGTATTATTTGCTGAAAGTTTCTGATTGCTTACATCTACAGATTTAATTTTGGTAACAATAATCCCGTTTACGCCCTATTTCAAGTTTAGTATATTGTAAATGTATTTTTGGCGACACTGGTGTCCATACTAATGAAGATAGGGCGGTTACGTACAGCGATACTTTGTAGCGTAACAAACGCGCGTTTGTTGAGCGTGCGACTGCAGCGCGACACATGCTATTTATTGATGATAATAAGCGTTTAGATAGATTTAACAATTCAGTAGGTACTAATTTCAATATTGTTATTATTTTATTAATTAAGTTATGTTATTTAAAATCTATAAATATATTTTTTGAGTTAATTGTAAGTACTATAAAAAATAAGCCTTTCAAATCTGTTATAAGAAGCAATTGTGAAATGACAATGAAATATAAAAAAGAACACACTAAACGTAATTTACATGCAGGCGTGCGGAGAAAATAGCGATTAGCCACAACCACGTATTTTCTCATACCGAATTTTATAATAATTATTATTTATTCTTTCATTTTGCAACCAATTATGGTGCGTGTTCACAAAAATGTTTCTTTTTAATGCTATTTGCTGTTACGTATAAATTACGCAGAAATCAAACATAGGAAACTACTCTGTAGCATTAATGCTATATGCTATATAAATAAATACGAGTGATTGTATCATTGCATAAAGTCGCGCGTATGCGTGTATAAAATTAGCGACTGCATGCTACGGCAGCGCGACTGAATCGCTGCAAAATCTCGCCTTATGCAACCGCTCTTAGCGTCAATTCCATTGGGTTGTTTCCTCACTATTCCGTGCCAACGATAGTAGGACAGGCTTTGGTACGACGTGGAATTACCTCCAAACGGATAAAAGCACGAACTGTAAGTTAAGCAATACATATAGCACATACGAGCGATATACGCACATTTGCGGATTAAAGAGAATGGGGATGGTTTTGCAAATATAGCAATTTTGTATATGAGATAGAAGTGACGAATAATATATTATGTTTTGATTGTAGATTTGAATAAGCAATCTTCTGAAGCCTAATTGAATCAATCAAATAGTTCAAATATAAATAACCAATTTGTCTCCATGTTTTAATAGTTTTTCCAACTAATTGCAGACATGTGGTATTTTATCCATATACCATCTTAAGGCAGTGGTCCGACCGCCGACGATGAACGAGAAACGAGTAGAACTAGAAACTATAAACGAGTTGACGATCAGCGGAAAGCGAGTGTGTAGTTTCGATAGTTTTGTCGCTGGGCTATAAGCGAGTGTGCAAGTGCGACGAGCGATTACTCGCGCCACTCGCCCGCGGTCGCTCAGTCCTGTGCAAACCTGCGCGCGCGACCACAAATTTTGCATCGAAAATCGTCTTTTTCCCTCTCATTTTCTTCCGTTTTTTCAGACTTGCCGCTGCCACTACACAAACACTATCGTAACATACATCATCGTCGTCGTCTGAACTAAACAACAATGTGAGTTGCAATGATTTCATGATATCCATACGTCTACTTTCAAAGCCGTACTGTTTAGAAATGATCATGAAAAGAAATGATCAAGCGAGTGAGCATCGCTGAACGAGTATTGCTGTGCGAGTTTATTTTTGAAAGCTTTTGTCGCTCAGCGACAAAACTAGTAAAGCGAGTCGTCGCCGGCAGTGTGAACAGTCAGAGAGCAACTTTTAATATATGCATCTCTTTCGTTTACACGGAATGTATATTAATTGTGCGTTTCTTGAGAGAGAAAATCGCCGATAGTTAGTCGTTTTCTCGCCGGCGGTCGGACCACTGCATAAAGGATAAGTAATAACTCCGTTACTGCGTTCCACGGTAAAGCGTAAGGCGAAGCTTCTGTCTTGCTTTTTAAAATGTTAACCCTTTGATGACTGAGCTTAATTATGTGAGTGTTCACTTTGCCCGACCCGAGAATTGAACCCGATTTCATGCGCAGCCGCCGCATTTAGTACTACTGAGTCCTCGAGTTTGTCAACACTATCAACAAAGCAATATCCAACATACATGATCCTACGTAAAAACTATTATTATTGTGTAAAATCTATAGCCGGTACCTTCAATATTATCCATATACAAAAGAATTCCCTCAGAGGTAAAAAGTAAAGTAGTTTTGAACATCGTTGGGCCCAAACATTGAAAAGCACAAAAAGGCGGTTCAATAGTTCTTACGTGATACCATTTTCAAACAGTTGACATTATAAGCTTTCTTTCCCCGGAGAGGGCGTTGAGCTCATGAAAATACACTTTTCTTGTTGAAAAATATGACTGTGATAAAGAAAGTTAAGTTAAAAGATATTCGTTTCTGACAGTTTCTTATACCATGACTAGGCCGCCCTATTACTAAAATCGAAATTATGATGAAAAATTGATGAACGGATTATGTGCTTGAATTTGTGGTCAATGAACAGTCATTATCTTTTCGTTTTTTAAATTAGGTGCTATATTTAATTAGAGACTTGTGTTATGAGGTATTTTCGTCTTTGGAAATATTATGTACCTACACGTTACGAGCTATATTCTCAAGCTACATAAGTATACAAGCTAATTGCACGATCGACGACACCTGTCGATCGTTTAGACACTTTAGACGATACTTGCATTCAATGCAAGTCCCTTAACTTTTCGCATGTTATCCGCGAATTTTACCATAGTCATTAAAATTCACTAACACATTTTCGAATCACATAATATTTCGTACCGATTGAAACCATAACAATTTGTTATTTTACCATATGAACACTGAACCCACAGCAGTAGAGCTCTCATGGGAAGATGTCACAGAAAAATATTTCAATGTCATAGTAGCCGCACAAATAGTGACTAAATCTGTGTTTGGTACCTGATAACAGTTTGATAGTGAGTTAGTGAAACGTAAAAGGTTATATTTACATGTAAAACATCAATATTCAGTAAGCCACATTCGTATGAAATTAATATGATTGGATTGACAAACGCCTGGCTTTTCCTTTGGCGATTATATCATGTTGTTTAACAATAGCCTTCGACAAATTTCACGCACACCATCACAATTCCGCACAGTTGAACAGACCGATTTAAAACACGTAACAGTCTGAGCTACAAAGAAAACGATCCGTACTTCGATCTTTATTCAGTGAACAAAATCCGTAATCCATGTAACAAAAACTAACAGCATATTGTGATATAAGTCCTTATCTGTGATCTAGTTGTGTGTTATTCAAGGCCGTTTTGGGGCAAAAGGATTTTACGATCCGACGGGCTACGTGGGGTGCGTACTAAAGAATAAAGACATACAGGATTTTGTACTATCCACATTACGCTAAATGAGAAGGGATGATACGACTACTTTCTGTAACTGACAAGATGAGGATCATCGCTTGATTTATGACTACACATGCTGGTTATACGTATATACGCTTTGGTCCGTTCCTCTCTAATTTAGCTAAGACTAGCTACGCGTTCTATCCGAGTATATAGTTTAGTTTAATCCAAATGCATGTATAGCGAACGGTTTGAAAGCAAGAGCTTATATTTAGTTATACTAGACACTTTTACATAGTCACTAATTATAGTTATATGTCTTGAATTACGTGGTTAATACGTAACATTGTATGTTAGTCACTATGTACTATGTAGAGAGCAGATACGAAATCCTTATGAACATTATAAAGGACAATGATAAATGTTTATTTGATTATAATTTGAGTGTCTATTTAGACAGACAAATAAAATATTGAGTGGAGCCCTTGTGCATTTGCACAAGGGTTGCACTCAATGTTTTATTTATCCCAAATTGTTGCACAAATTCGCAAAATTAAAATATTAGATATGGTAGGTTATATTTTAATAATAAATTGTGAGCAATCTCACTGTTATAATAATAATCGCTGTAAAATGTATTATTTTGGCTTATATAGAGTAATATAATTAAATATAATACATGTAAAATTAGTTGCTTATCCTACTTTCATAAGATAACTACTTTCGCAATTAGTTATTAAAAGGTTTACGAAAATCTATGTTATTACAATCCTTGAATCCTTGAATCGTTAAAATTATAAGTTCGGGCTCTGTGCCTCGAGTTTCTTTGTTCTCGATAGATCTCGATTGTTTTAATTTTCTCGAGAACAGGACAGTCTAGACAAAATTAAACTTACTTAGGTCCGTGCGGGTCTTATGATTTATCCCAATGTCAAATTTTCTTGTTTGTGTTGTGAGCAGTTTGAATGTAATAGATAACTAGATGTTTTAATAGTTAAGATGGAACGTCGTGAACCGACAGGGAATCTGTGTTTTGATAGTAATATGTCAATATTTGATTACAACAATTTTTAACTAAACACTCTGGCGCTCATAATTTATGTGACATTTATCTGGTACTAGCTTTTGCCCACGGCTCCGCTCGCGTTAATTTTGAATTTAACAATTAATTCGGGTTGTACTCTGCTTGTAATAATATAATTCAATCATGATTCGAAATACACGTGGGGCCATTTATTATCATAAGAACGTTATTGTTGTTTTCCTCGAGAACAGTAATTTTTTTCGGGATGAAAGGTAGCCTATGTCCGTTTCTGTACACCTGACAATGTATATGCAAAATTTCAGAATGATCGGTTCAGTGGTTTAGGCGTGAAAAGGTAACAAACAAACAAACTCATTTTCGCTTTTATAATATTACTTAGTTAGGAAGTTAGGATTAGGATTAGGATATATGCCAGTCATCAGGAAAATATTATAATATACACATACTTTTTAATATCATATTTATAGGCGAGTATATTATAATAAAACACGTCAAATTGTTTTATTACTCCTTATGCTTAACTAAACATAACATAATTTTATTAAGAGAAGCTATTTAAAAAAATCGTTGCTTTCAATAATTAGCTCGCTATTATTTACAAAACTCTTATCTTTCTTCTTTATATAAACAAGAGTGATGCTACAGGTAGCACCTACAATTTCAAAACAATAATCTTATAGCAGCATGGCACAGGTTTTCTTTTCTCAGTCACGTAAAAATAGATAAATATTACGTAAAACGTAGACATCCGTGACAAACAACACATTTTGTCATTAATAATAACAATAAAAATCTGTCTGGATAATTAAATAAATTTCTTCTCGTTACTTTAAATGTACATAAATAAATAATTTACCCTCATCCGAACTCATATTAGTAAATATTTGTTTACGCAATATAAACACACAATATTCGAAAAAGAAACAACAAACATTGATAAGCAAAATAAAACTACGAACAGCATTTTATTTCCCACGTGGTCACAAAATCTTGCCGGCACACTGAGCTTTTGAAATAGTACAGGACAGTAAGTGCGAAATAAAAAGGCCAAGACACATAAGTAGGTGTACATAGGTGTCTAAATGTCCAACTTGTTACGTTCGCATAAGCATGAGGTTAGTGTGTGTGCCACTAATCGTTTATTGCACGTGTGACTAGGCACTTGGACGCAGCGACTGATAGTGAAGAAAATGAGCGGAAAATTCACTCAGAGGTAATAGTGCGTGCGCCTAGTACATCTAGCTAGGCAGCTATCTTATCATGACGTATATTGAGTAACGTAGTTTATAAGTAAAGTTGACCATCTGTTTCGAAGAATACTTAGCCAAGTGTAAATATTATCAATTATTATTAACTTGTCAATTGCTAGAATACTAGATATAATTGAAAACGTTTTGTGTCTGGTCGCTAGCAGGCCGTGACCGCTAAATAAGTAAAGCATCCGATATTTTCGAATGTTATCATTATTTAAATGTATTCGAATAGTATTAATCGTTTCTCGGATAATACTTGTTGATGATGTAGGTACCACAGTAAATATATAAGCTTTAGCTTATATATTTACGATAGCTATAAAAAATGAGAAAAATATAAATGACAATCGTTAATTGAATACAGGATTGCACATTTTTCGAATCATTCGGTATTTTTGGTGTTAATCGCTCACCCTAGTAGTTAGTTACTAGTAACAGTCATCTGTCATATTATTAACATTCTCAAACAATTTTCTAAATACATAATACTAAAGTATTATGTATTTATTTGTCGGACCATAGGCATCTGGAAACAATCTACAAAAACAGTTGAATAATTTTCACTACAATGTTATATTACTGAGAACACAATAAATAATCCGCACCAAAAATTTTAACCTATATGTAAATACAATTTATCCTAAAAGTTCCGGTATTAAAATGCTTATCACAGAAATAAAATATTTTATTATATTTTACACCAAGACAAAGTAATACATTTGTATTACTTTGTCTTGGTGTACATTTCTTTACTTGAAAGTCACCATCAGTAATACCTTTGTATTACTTTGTCTTGGCGTACATTTCTTGAAAGTCACCATCATTTATTGTTTAATTACTTAACTATTTTATTTTTATTCTGTCTACATTTTTACTTAAGAAGAGGCTCAGACATTCTAAGAAACTTATTTTTTAAACTTATTAAATACTAAATATCGCGTTTATCTATTCACCTCGAGAAAGTAAATAAATATTGTTTTTGTAAGGGTTTTGCCATGCCACATACGAGATTTAAATAAATCATCACAATAGGTTTAAATTCTTGCGTTATCGATTTTTGCTAGAAATGGTTTTCTTATTAAGAAAGCAAATACTATTCGACAAAAATTAAATCCCATATTAGAGTGGTTTCAAAACTTAAAGCAATAGATGATATAATAAAATATTCAGGCAATATATGTATGTAGTTATTACTTTGACTTGTTTGTGTATATAAATTTTTCCGTGTTGAGCGGACAAACCATAATGTCTTATAACCTGTAACGTTGTGTAACTCAAAATTAACACGAATTACTAACTAAGTATCCATCTTGCTATAAAATCGGATAATTCAAAATGAGTTATGTTCAATTTCCTACCGCCCGAGTTAACTGAGCTCCGCGTACGAGTTCATCTACTCGCGAAATTTATCTTCTAATTAGGAGTGTTTGGTCGTATTTTCATAATTACAAAAAGAGAATATTGCTCTACATATGACGAGATTTATCTCATAACACGCATGTCTAAATTCGCTTCCCTTACATATTATTGCGTCGTAAACAACAAATCGGTACATTATTAAACGAGCTGCACGCCAACACTTAGATAATTTTACGAGAGTCAAACTGGAACTACAAACTAACGACTTGCAGACGAGAGCTCTCTGAAAATGAAAGGATTTTACAAAGATTGTTGGATTAAAGTAAGGATTAATTTCAGCGCGAAAAGTTTCACATCCCGAAACACGGCAAAGTTCCTGACTTGGAGGAGTTCACAGATAATAGTTGAGTAGCAAGTTTAATTACTTCCAGTTTTCAAGAGCGACCGCTGACGGGCCCAGCCGAGCCCGGCGCGCCACCGCCGTGCCCGCAGGCTGCGAGGCGGACATCACACCAGATCCGGCCTGAACTACTTCCTACTAATTTCTACATAGCCTCTGACCGACGCCAGTGTTGTTGTAAAACGGGCTTACATCGAAATATTTAGCAGTACGAATATTCATTCTAAGTTTCTTTATAAATTATTTTCTTTTTAATTAATTTAATTTCTGAAAAAGTCTCTTTTTATATATATTTCGTATTCTCAGAAGATATTTTTTGTAAATAAAATATGTGGGTGGCGTTTTTAATGCTTTAGTAGGTGTCGTATGTTTCGAGCTTTGAAACATCAATGAATGCTTAAAGCCGTATTCCAATGACGTCAACAGATTTGGCCTACTATGCTGAATACAGGGCGGCTATGTGTAGTTATTTAAAACTTTTCAATACAAGGTCCCCAAATAGGTCGAGTAATTTTGATTTCGAACTTGTTTATTTTTTCATGCTGTAATGTTGTTCCATATTATTTTTATTTATAGAAATAAGTAAAATGGGATAAGTATGTCAGTTTATTTTGCTTTTTTATTATTATTGCACAACTGGTATACGGGACATCTTTTGAAGGCGTTATAACGAGGCCTTTTTATTGTCTTTGGTAGAAGCGTCCATAAGAAAAACTAAACATATGGGCGGATCTCTACAACTTATAAAAAATATTGCTCTGCTGCCAAAAATAGGGGAGGCAATCAAATGTGGAATACGTTTATACGACAAAATATCGCCCGCTTGCCTTTGTTATTCTTGAGACAAAACGCAACCGTTCCAAATTATAATATACTAAATGTTCCCGCGGTTTCACCCGCGTTTATCGTTACTGCGCCGCCCCCGTGGGTCGTAGCGTGATGTTATATAGCCTATAGCCTTCCTAGATAAATAGGCTATACAACGCTAAAAGAAGTTTTCAAATCGAACCAGTAGTAATCACGCGGCATAAACCAGGAGAAACATCGTTTGTACTATGTCTGTAATGGGTAATTATTTTGCTGCGATGTTATTTTAAAACTGCTATATCTCCTAAGATATTCATTGAAATCGAGTGATGTAAAGGGCAATTTTATTTTAAATTAAATACTTGTGATGAATGATGTATTTATTTGGATAAGGATTAATATCATGTTTATAATAATACCTTCGCAAATAATGCATTATTTTAGAACAAATTTGGTTAGCATAAAAATGGTTATAGTGAGCCAACCTTAAAAGATAGAAATATGCTGTCGCGGACCTTTTTTTAGAACTTTTAAAGAGGAACAATTCTCTCATACATGATTTTTGCGAAACTTTAACTGTTTACGCAGCGCACGCAGCGGAAGCTCTCAAAAGGAAAAAATACCCTCCGATTTTGAAACATTCTTCATTGGTGCTCAGCTCCTATTGATTTTAGCGTGATGATATATAGCCTATAGCCTTCCTAGATAAATGGGCTATCTAACACTGAAAGAATTTTTCAAATCGGACCAGTAGTTCCTGAGATTAGCGCGTTCAAGCAAACAAACAAACAAACAAACTCTTCAGCTTTATAATATTAGTATAGATAAAAATATATACATAGCTATAACCAAATTTGTTTTGAAACTCGTAAACGGTTTGATAGTATTTTGATGAATTATAAGAAATATTATCGTTGGCAAGATTATTTTATTTATCTTAGGGCCAATTTTTCAATCGTCAGATAACTTTTATCTGAGGAATAAACATGACGGTTTAACCTATTTTCTATACAAAAACTGGCAAAACATCAAACATATAAAAGTTATGTGAAGATTGAAAAATCGGCCCTTAATCAATTTAGCTTTTAATATTTTTAAGTGTATTGTGACAATGTTTACCACTTAGAGTAGGAAATATGGTAATTAAATTATTTAAAATAAAACTCAATATTGTTTTCCAAATTATAAGGCCTATACTTTACATTTTGTATTCACGTAAATGAAAATAAATGACGCTAAGCTAATAAAGACGCTGGGCATGGTGTGCGATGCCTTGCCTCAGCACACTGAAAGCTGCCAACACGGTATGCCTAATTGAAATTACTACTTTATTGTCATATTATTAAGTTATATTCCTCATTGTCGCAAAGAAATCCCTTGCCGTGTGCAGTGGACGCAGGTCCTATTGAGATAGCATCAACAAAAGGCTAACTACTAGTCTAACGTAAATATCACTACTGGTTGGTTGTGACGTTGGCCGGCATAAAAAAAATCCATTGTGTTTAGACTAGACCGACGATTTAAGTGGTCGCCTCATCACTGGTAGCGCGCCGAGTGTTGTGGGAAATCCTACACGGGACAAAAAATTGTGTGGTCCACAAATCTTCTTTCTGAAAAAATTGTGTGGTCCACAAATCAATGTTCTTTGTAACCGTTGTTTGAATGTTTGTAAAGTGCTCCGCGATACTGGAATTATTCCTAGTACGGGAGCTGTCTTTTTTTATAGACTATAAGACCGAATAGTTGGATCCAATATAATTGGAAATACTTAATAGTTCTACGAATAAAAGAATGCTACGTAAAACAGTCATCTGCCAACTTTATTGTGTCCAAAAACTGGCAATAAAAGTAGCATCACTTCATTTAATTCGACTACTGGTGAAATTAGGCGATTCCTATTCAGATGTAGTTGTAGGTCGCGGTCAATTTGCGCTGCAAATTCAATAGTTAGTCGGGACGCGTAGCTTAATCCAATACAAATAGCGTACAAAATTTGTTAGACGCCCATGTTTACGATAAAGGGACGTGTCGTGATATATTTTATTTTGGTATTTCATTTCACTTGTTTACTGTTCAATATATTATATTATACCTACATTTGATTTGATTGTGTTAAAATACAAAATATACTTTATTGATATTAGTAGTAACTAATTCAATAACAACTATATTAATCTACTAGCTTTTGCCCGCGGCTTCGCTCGCGATCTCTAACTTTTTATAGTCCTATTCCGAGTTTGGTAAGTAGCATAACGGTTGAATAATATTTTAAATAACTTTCGTTCGTAATAGTACCTAGTTTATTTCTATAGCATATGGCTTTGCTCGCGATTAGTTTATGACTGGCCTCATAGCCGGGACGGTCAACAAAAAGAGTAGCAGGTTTACCGATAGCGACGCTGGCGTTGATTGCAACAAATGCTCACAAAGATAATCCTGACAGGAACGACAGATAGTCACCGCAGGACATCAATTGAGAGTAATATTGTCTTCTGTTTACGCGAATGTTATTCATTGAAATTAAACTACTATATACGGATTTTATCGCGTTGTTTATTTGACACTTTATTACAAAATTTTGAAAAACTGTTACACTACTGTAATCACTATTAAACTTTACTAATTTTTATGCTAATTAAATTATTGAAACTATTAAAACTATTTATACTATTAGATACTATACTATTATACTATACTATTATATTAGTATACTATTATATTTTGGTAATAAAGTGTCAAATAAACAACGCGATAAAATCCGTATATAGTAGTTTAATTTCATCAATTGAGAGCTTCAGCATACACAACATTGTCAGTGAGCCCAACCGGAATATGAACATAAAGGTTCCTTGGACTGCTCACACGGGAAAGAGCGACGTAAAGTTGACCATGTGAAAAACAACTCACGCTAAGATCTACGCCAGCACGGTTCTAGCCAAATTTGACCTTCGGGCCTACATTTACAGCGCAACGTTAGTGAACTGCTGGTGACATAAAGGGCGACAAACTTATTATTTGCGGTTGGTACAGTAACCGTGTCTAGGGATTGAACCGCAAAATTAAGTTTGTTTTTTATTGTATATACTTTTCTGGGATAAAAAGTACCCAGTATGGTACAGAGAATATTAAAGTATAATAATACGAAGTTTCATCGTAATCGAACTGGTAGTTTTTGTGTGATGCTTGAACAAACAAACAGACAGACAGACAACAATTTTTAAATCACATTTGTGGGTTCGGTGTCGATCTAGTAACACCCCCTGCTACTTATTTTTTTAATATTTTCAATGTACAGAATTTACACTTCTACAGATTTATTATAATAATATGTATAGTTATTACTTTAGCAAATTTTTTTTCGTGAACACAATTATACCATGTCGTTTTACGCGAAGATATATAGCAAACAAAAAAAAACATTTTTAATTATTTAGAAGGCAAATTAAGTAATGTATGATAAAAACAAGCTGAAGACAGGGCGCTATGGCGCTCTTTGGGGGAGGGCTATGTCCAGCAGTGGACTATTATAGCCTGATGATGATGATGATAAAAACATTTAATATTCTCCTTTCGTATATCTAGTACGTTCTTTGTAGCTTATAATAGCATAAACGGTATAATATGACTTTATAACTTAGTTTAAAATGTGTAATTCATATTAAAATGTTCACAATACACGTGATATTTTATAAGGATTATACTATTAATAATATTACTTTGTGTCATATGTAAAGCTTGACAGTGACAGATAATTAATGCGGGAGCATAAAAAACGCTTTATTTACCTCAATGAATGCACGGACAGAGATAGGTGCTTTGTTTATTTATTCGACATACATACATTTGCACTGATTAATAAAAGTCATCTTTAATCAGGTAATATATGTTTTATTTATAATCCCTTTAACATGTTTAAATATCCTAGCTAATATTTTAAATGCGAATGTGTGTTTGTTTGTTACGATTTCACGCCTTTACTGCTCGACCGATCATCAAATATTTCGCATACACGTAATCAAGAACGGACATAAGGTGCCTTACATCCAAAAAAAGTACTATTTCTGAGAGATAGAAATTTATTGACAAGATCTACATTAACGCAGGTAAAAGCTAGTATTTTATACTAGAAAAATCTAGCTACGCCTCACTGTGGCTCAGTCCGATATATTTAATCTCCCATTACCATGTAGACTTCGAGTTAAAAAGTATTTAAAAACATTCTTATATAGAAATGCAACGTTGTTTAATAAAATCATATTAATCCATCATCTGCTTTTGGAATTTTGTGGTCACAACCATAAGGTAGCTGAATTTTTTTATATTAACTAGCTGGCCCGACAGCCATTGTCCTGCCAATCTATACAAAAATACATTTTACGTTATTAAATTCAATATCAAAACGTCAATCTGTTTTTTCATACAAAAATACCTTTTAATTTTTCGACATTTGCCGCGGCAAATTTTCGTTTATATAAACCTTGTCCTGGCAATCACAAACACAACAAAAGAACAGCCAAATCAGTCGACCCGTTCTTAAGGGATGCTCCGTCATACATGTGGCAATTAATTTTTATTTATGTAGATACTAGCTGACCCGCGCGACTTCATCTGAGGTGGGGTATTAGAGAGGACTCTTTTTAGAACGTTTTGAAAGGAACAATTACATCATATATGATTCTCGCGTACTGTTTACGCAGCGCACGCAACGGAAGCTCTCTATAGGAATAAATTTTTCCCGTATTTGCAACATTTTTCATGAATGCTCCGCTCCTATTGGTTGTAGCGTGATGTTATATAGCCTATAGGCTATACAACGCTAAAATCATTTTTCAATTCGAACCAGTAGTTCCTGAGATTAGCGTGTTCAACCAAACAAAGAAACAAACTCTTCAGATACACATACACATTTATAATATCTGTACAGAATATCCTAAAACGATATTATAAGCATATTTATACATAATATCCGCTCACACGTACCTGTACGGCGCACACAGCTAAAATGTAAGATTAATACATCATTTTCCTATTTAAAAAAATATTTCCGCCATTATAATTGAATTGGGAATCATGCTACGGTATGCAAAAGCCAATACAAAACTAGCTGAAGGCACGGGTATAAATCCTAATGGAGTGATCTTCCAATCTAATCATGGAGGTTGAAGCCAAAGGCTTTTTGGAAGGACGTCGTTAAGCTTCGGATGTCCAATTATATTAAAATCCATTCTTAAGGTGCGTTTTTAGAGCAGCGATAGCTTAGTGGGAGACCATCAGACTGCAATGCAGAGGGTCTCGGGTTCGAACCCACGTCGCGCACCTCTGACTTTCGGAAGTTATATGACTTTTCGAAATTATGTGCGTATTGATCGACAATTATCGCCTGCTCCGTGCCTCGGAAAGCACGTTAAGCCGTTGGTCCCGGCTGCCATGAACATCTATGGCAGTCGTTATGGGAGAGTGTCGACACAAAAGATCCCACTGGGTCGAAGTGTCGCTGGTCTGCACTGACTGGCCCCCACATAAGATAAGATAAGATAAGATAAAGTGCGTTTCCACTGACGTGGAGCTAGGCGGAGTGGAGAGGAGCGGACCGTGAACTGGCCAATCACAGTGCTTGGTATCTCCACTCCGCATCAGTAGAAACAGTGCAAATGGAGTAAAGCGGAGCTGAGCGGACTTTAAAATAAAATATATGAACATGCGGCCCCGAACCGGACAGGACGGACAGGCTGTGGTGTCGAGCGGAGCACACGAAGCGGAGGGTAGCGGGACGTTGCGGTTCGACGGGTAGTGTAGACTTATCAGGAAAGGACTCGTGTGCTGCATTTTAGTTCAGTTAGCGATATTACGTCATACACTTCACACGTCATCGATATTGTATGTGAATCAAAATGGATGAGAAACTAATTGAAAGTGTCAAAAAATTTCCATGTTTATGGGACACACGACTGCAAACAATACAAATGCAATGAAACCAAAGATATGGCGTGGGAAATCATAGTGACAGACACCGGATTACAAGATCATTGCAACTCTGGTCTGCTCAGCTCCACTTCGCCCCGCTCCGCTTTGCTCCGTTCCGCTTCAATGGAAACACTTGCTACTTTTCACTGCTCTTCTCCGCTCCACTCCGTCCAGCTCCGCGTCAGTGGAAACGCACCCTTACAGTCTAATAGACTTTCACAGCTTGCCGTCAGTGTCAAGCACGTAAGTCACGTCATTTGGAGGTAGACTAGACTTTCAGTGAACGTGTGGATACATTTCTATTTCCTCGTTGTGTTTTTTTTATTACGATACACGTGCAGCTTTTGGGCACTTCGTAAACAACAACTATTTAGATTTGTAAAACTAAATCTAAATAGTTTTGATAATTTAAATAACTTAAATAGAACTAAACAGTGACTAGTAATAATGTTTAACAATAGCAGTTAGAAGTTTCAAAATTATGTAATAATAATAATAGTGTTTTATAAAAATACACAACGCGATAAAATTCTTATAAAGTAGTTTAATTTCAATATAACAATGTTGCTATAATCTAGTGTATGAGTTTTAATTATGATTATAATTTTGATAGTATAGTAAATAAGTGTATTGTCTTGCCTGGAGTACATAAATGTTTGTCTAGAGCGGAGATCGAGTACCTACGCAATATTTGATGCATTGGCGGTGGCGCGCGGCGTGACAAAGCGGCCGTCATCCTCTTGGCTGTCAATACTCTTGTCAAAATTTAACAATTTGCAGTAGTAGAGTCTACGGCATGCTGATGGTGACGGCGTTAGTTTCGATTCCCGTATGTGAAAAAGAGTTATAGGCTTTTTATGTTAAGTGATTGAAAACACGTCACAATATTAAAATAAAAAAGTATGTGACATGCTAGCTGCACGTGGGGCTTAAAGTATAATAATAATGTTCTCCAGATCGAATTTCGGTCACGGCAGCCAATCTTAACGGAGACTGGCCATATTGCACAGGAGATATTATAGTGCACAAGTGTGCGCGAACACAAGTGCACTTTCTGTTCCCTAACTCTCATGATCCGATGGAACGGTAATTCGACACGACCAGAGAAAGATCAGGCGCAGGACCAACGGCTTTACATGCTTTCCGAGGCACGGGGGTGCTTAACACCGTCAACTTCCTAACTCCGGGCTCCTATTGAGATTTCTCAACAGAAAAACCCAATAACTTTTTGTTGGCCCGGCGCGGGATTCAAACCCGCTGCGCCACGGAGACAGTTGACTTCAAGTATACCAATTTACGAAACGTGGGTGTAATACACCTCTGTACCTCGCGCTTGTATACCCCTTCGGAGATATACAAGCAAGAATGTATGCTTATAATTCGATATTTGTCTTATTTATACATATAAATTGTCTTAAATTTACGTGATTGTGAATTGAAATTAACCAACTTTATACGGGAGATCAGGCCTAGTGGCGCACCCTGGGGGAGGCTTATGTCCAGCAGTGGACTGCAATAGGCTGAAATGATGATGATGATGATACGGACTATATCTCCACACACCAGTCGTCTCCATGACACGGATGCAAAAAAATTACAAAAATATCACAAATCTGTACATTTAAAAGAAGTATAGTAGACATAGTTCAAACATATTCAAGTAAATATAATCTTAGGTAGCTTATTTTATTTTTTAATAATTATTATGCTTGCGATAATAACAACATTGCGCAACATTCATTATAATTATATTTTTTATTCTATCTGCCTCGTTTCTTTTCCTACTAATTTAATCAGGTCTAAGCCACATATTTAGTCGATTACGTGTTGTATGGATTTCTAAAATTGCTTTACTGTAAAAGTGTTTCGTTTGATGTGTAAAGATTCTCTTTAAATGATTTCCTACAGCTTTAAGGAAGCCCGCTATGTTGTAAACAGTTTTGTTCTGAGAAGTTTAAGTAAAGTTGTGAAAACTAAAATTGTACCAGGAACTGGGGACTGCCGTCGGATTTTGGCGTGTCATCGGCTTCCTAACGCATGAGTTATGATGTCAGCAAACAAGATACTCCGTTTTAAAACAATAATGTTAACATTGAAATATTCCACTTGTACATACAATACATTTCATCTTATTATCTTTTATAAATATATAAAATATTTTTACAATTCAAATTACTTATGTAATATGCGCTTGCTGCAGCGACATACATATTTGTCTGCATGTTATAATTTTTGTATACGTGTTTTTACGTTGAGCGCATGGTTGATACTAGGTGATTTAGAGTGTATACACTCTAACACGTGCTATAAACAATCTTGTTTGAATACTAGACGTCCAATATTAACTTAATGATTACCAACAACTTTAGACCCATGTGTTAAAAGTATTTTAAATCAATAACACTGTCTCATATCTAAAATTACTTAATACCAGGGAGGTGTGGGCATGTTTAGTAAGCCTATACCAACGTTTTGAGCTCATAACATAAAACATAAACAGCTTAGTAATATGGTTCCTTTAAAATAAAAGGTATATTACAGTATAACACTAAGGCGCTGTTCAAATGATCCTTTATTTTCTTAACCGCTAGAAATGATATTAACACCTCGCGTCGAGAAAATACGTAATATAGCTAATAATAATTATAAGGAGGATTTCGTAATGAACCAAACATAGCAGATAATCTGGAGATTATGTCCTTGTCATTAACAGTTTTCATACGTTGTAGGGTGTATCGTTGCCACGTTATGCAAAGTAACTGAAGAGCTAAGCTTTCAATTGTACTTCTGCTTCTCGCTTTGACGTCACTCGGTATATATGTATAAAGTGCTATATAATATATTTCTAGTACCTACAGTCTATTTAGAAACTATGACCGGCAATAAAATAAATTTTTTTAATTTAGAAATGTTTTAATTGTACCTACTACTGTTTACGGCTTTTATCTGCTTTCATACTGCATAAATAAGAACATCAATAATTAAATTATGTTCCGGTACTTTGAGATAAGAAATTGAGACGACCATTTTTTCCTTTGTCTTGCCGTCACCATGGATGTTGAAAAACAATCAGTTTAAATTAATTGAAGGAATTGTTTTTCAAAAAAAATCCGTGAACATTAGTTTAATTTCAATGTATAACATTCGCGAAAACGTAAGACAATATTATGATCTAGAATAAGATAATCATTTATACGCTAAAGTATAAAAATAATAGTTTAAAAACGCGCGTGGGGTGGGGGTTATCAAAATATCTTAGAAAGCACCCCACGGTTTTTACATTAAAATTATTAAATTATTTTCTACTGTTTAAAGCGTGTTTTTTAAACTATTACTTATTTTTATATTTTTTTCTAAATTATTGTATTGCCATCGGTCCTCGATAAGTGTGCAAAGTTTCAAATCTATCCGTCGGTTTGAAAGGGGTGAAAATCACGTTCAAAGATTCCGTTACATAGATTCATAGATACATACCAAGCTAATAAATACAAATACATAGGATTTCTTCATAACATCATCTGCCCAGATGGCAATGTTGCGGTTGCAGCTTACGAGGTCTATCGAGGTTTATCTCAGGCGGAGTTATTGGGCTTTTCTCAAGAAATACGCATGAATTATGCGTTAGGTTATTATCACTACATATTATAAAACAAAGTCCTCCACCGCGTCTGTCTGTCTACCTGTCTGTTCGCAATAAATTAAAAAACTACTGAACGGATTTGCATGCGGTTTTTACCAATAGACAGAGTGATTCATGAGGACAGTTTAGGTGTATCATTTGTTAAGGTTTAGTAGGTACTACCCGTGTCGAGCCGGGGCGGGTCGCTAGTTATTTATATTAAGTCATATAATATGTATAAACTTATTAAAAAAAAAGCCAAATTCATGGAATGTTCAGGGAATATGCATTTCAGTCGACACAATCATGTATTACACAGCTTAAATGCTACATTATCTATATTTCAATATGAAATAATGTTTGTTTGCGATCGTACCTCACATCATCCATTGTCTGACGTGAGATAGCATTCCATCAATCGTATCGAACTGTTTCCGTACTAACGAATTTATCTGCAATAGCGTGCATAGTTCACGAATGCATACTCGATACGAAACTGAGAAATGTTCGACTTGTCAACCCGCCTCGGCTCGTATTCGCGTCACTCGGGAATAACATAAAGAGAATTTCTATTAAATCAAAACGTGTTATTTATCCCATTGCTCTATGCTTATCTGTGTGCATTTAGATATACATACATAGCCTCACATAAACTCACAAAGTTAAGCAGAAGTGTATTACACCGACATTATCGCCAACTAAGATTTAAAACGTAGTATGGATGAGATATCGGGTAAAATTTCCGTATCGGTCAAATTGTTATTGGGTTTGCCTGTCAAGATATTTTTTGTAGCACTGAGTTTGAAAGCCTGTCCGATAGACGACAATGGGCTCTCCGACTATCTAGGATCTTAAATTGGAGCTGAGGAAATGTAGGTGTAATATTCTATTCTTTTCTATTACATACACACAACCTCGGCCTCGATGGCGTAGTGGTTGGTGTAACCGACTGCCACGCCTGAGGTTGCGGGTTCGATTCCCGCACAAGTCAAACATTTGTGTGCATGGACATGAATGTTTGTCTTGGTCTGGGTGTTTCTATGTATAATATGTATCTATTTACAAAAAAAAAGTATATATGTATGTTTATCCATTGTGTAGTACCCATAGTACAAGCTCTGCTTAGTTTGGGCTAGATGGTGTTGTGTGTATGTGGTAGAATATTATTATTATTATCTAGCCCAAACTAAGCAGAGCTTGTACTATGGGTAGTGGGTAGTAGACAATGAATAAACATACATATATACTTGTTTTTTGTAAATACCTGCATATTATACATAGAAACACCCAGACCAAGACAAACATCCATGTTCATGTCACACAAATGCTTGAATTATGCGGGAATCGAACCCGCGACCTCAGGCGTGGCAGTTGATGACGGCCTCTATGGCGTATTGGTTACTATGTCATCAAACTATATAACTCTACATACTCCTTTAGGATTGACGTCACCCGCTAAGTACTATGTATATATTATGTTTCTAATAGTTTGATGATCGGTGTTATGATATTGCTGGCGGCAGCTACTCAATTCGCCATACCCAGCGTTATTCAATTCTACTTTAACATCCTTAATAATGTTCAGCCAATTTCTCTCATATAATTATCATCCTAGAAAAAGACAATTAGTCACAAGCTTCGATCGTGTTCATATAGTACCAAATCATAATATTTTCATTTGTTAGTTCTAAAGAGACAAAACGCACCCTAGAGCTGACTTACTACAACTATACTTACAATGTTACCGCTGATAAGATAATATTTTTACCAGAGCTAACTTACTAGACTTCCTGTATTGTTGGAGATTTGCTATGTTAACCAATAGCTAGTTTAAATATTGAAATAAATCTATTCCTGAGTTCTACCAACATTGCCATGATCATAGATGGGTGAACATTTCTTAAAACTTGCCAATTATTTATTGACGGTACGAATAAACCGGCGTGCCATCTTCTAGGAAACTGCCGTTAAACTAATATTGCCATTGCCTATAACTTCATACGAGTCGGATTTAGAAGTAAGGACCTATCTATTTTACGACTTCTAGTCGGTGTATCAAGATAAAACATGCATCAAATTTTATGTTAGACCTCCAGCAATAAAATTTTGAAAACCGCATTCAATTTCGTGCAGTATGCTTGCGTGATGCGTGTACAAACAGAAAAACACAAAAATTCTAAAAATATTTTTTTGTTTTCTGTAGGTCTTATAGTCATTAAATGTCTTAAATATATCCTATGTACGTTTGTTTGCCACCATAGTTGCACGAAAAAAAATTGCCATGGTCTTTAATAAAATTATTCTCATGCAATTCAAAGATTCATCGGCGATTCCAAAGGAAACTTAAGCTCACTGCAAAATGACGTATACTGACGTCTTCTTTACGTTATATTTAACGACTATTTTTCTAACAATTTTTACGAAACTCAATGCTTTTCCAAAAGCATATTTTACTTTAAACTGCATGCACACAAAGCCACCCTTCTTTTGCGACCGCGTGCAGTCTTTAACTTTAAGTCTCAGACGCGATTGGTGCAGCCAATTTCAATATTTGTACTTTTATATTAAAAAATGAATAATTGAAAATGGTAGAACAAAAGTTGTTAACTAAAGCATAAATAAGTCACAGTTAAAGGTTATTAGTATTTTCAATTAACCCTGTATAACTGTAATCTATTTCTCGATTGTTCATAAATTTTTCACTCACGTCATTTTCAATATCGGCTAACAGAGTGGCTAGTATAATAGGTTTATTCAGACTTTACTGTCTTTATTTCTTATTTATAGATTAGTCTAGTTGGTTACCTAGTAACTAGTAGGTAAGCCACTATGTGTAATTAGGAACAAAGACGTTTATCAAATAAATGAAGATAATCAAGCCCGTAATATTAATATTTTAGAAAAATATGCGGCTATCACTGGCCCTATAAAAATAATATCTGCCATCAAAGATCGTGTAGTATTACAGCTACTAAAATCATAAAACGAAAGAAGTGCAAATAGATGCTTGAAATTTAATATTATTTTGTGCAAATTACGCCATTGCTTTAAGATTTGGACGTTCAGTAGAAAGGGAACGAGTCGAAATGAAGTCAGTGCGTCCAATTGGTTAGCATATTTTAATAGCGTCTGGCGTGGAGCCACTGTCGACGACACGCCTTAATGTTTTCCTGTTTCCCCCTAATGTGCCTACTTAACGAACTAAACTTTCTTATCGAACAAACCGACAACTCTGCCGAGTTTCAAACTTTATAAAATATCTATGACCTTTTATTGTGTCGTAACCGAGAAAATGCACCGAGATGAGTAAAGCAGATTATAAAACTAAAAGTATTTTTACACTGATTTACTTTGAAAGCTTTTGAATAGTATTAAAGGTGATAGAAAATGCCGCACATTTTATAAGCAGTACGTTCATAGACTTACATGTATTGCCCAGAATGAAGGGAAATAACGACTTTCTACTTAATAAGATTCTGAGATACATATGTACATACTCTCAAAGGTATAAACGCAATGGGATAGGCAGAGATGTATTATACTCATATTTTGATAGCTATAATTTTAGGTTTCACTTAATGACGGTAGTAGACGGTGACGATGCAAGCACATTGCCGACTATCGGAAACAGTTCCAGACTTTTTAGCAGTACTTAAAAAATCTTGACAAATCAACCGAATAACGCGACGCCCGACTCAGAAATTGAACCCGAGACCTCATACATAGCGATCACATTTACTACCACTGCCCCACTGAAGATACCATGCTGAGACTTTGCTTTATTCGATTTAATCACATACTTCATATACACTCCTCAACTTTAAGTTTTTCAACCTGTTTCTATATTCTGATCAAATAATTAGAATATTTATTGAGTCAGAAATTTTACTCATCAAAAATATTTGCAAAGCCACATACATAGTTGAAAAATATAAGCCCAATTTGACCAAAAGCAGCGATTAACGAAATATATTTGACTAGTTTCTGTATGCCAGTTGCGTAAATTGCCTAAAGTTTTCTTCTCCGTTTTTTACCGTCGATATAAAAACGAAAGTTCGCTGATTCATTACGAGCATGAAGATTTAAAGGCATTTCGCATAATAAAAACCCATCTTTACTTATACCATCGAACGACCCCCGTCTATACAATAAGACAGCTTGATGGATGTGATCACGATGTTTTGTTAGATTCCAACAACCTTACGACTAAGGACGCAATCTTATTTATTAAACGACCAACAAATAAAAAACATCTACAAAGATCCTTTTCGAAGGTACGGCCAATAGAAATTAAAATGTTGTTTCTATTTTGTGATGGGCAATTATTATTTTATAATAAAAAGATCAAAGTAACCACGTGCAAAATAAATGTGTACTTATTTGCATTGCAAAAGTTTCAAAAGTCTGAAATACCATCCATCTACACATTTTGCATAGATATGTATTATTAATGTGTAGAAACTACCGTACCTAAAATTAATTGCTAGTTTATGCCATTAGTTTGTTATGTTTTATAGTGCAAAGCATTAGATTATTACATAAGTATGTAATAATCTAATGTTTTGCACTATAAAATCTCATGACTTTTTTTTGTTTTTAGTTCTTGGTAGGCTTGCGTTTGACTGCGATCTCACCTGTTGTAAAGTGACGATGCAGTCGACGATGGAGCACGCTTGCGTAGTACGTATTCACTCGCGACTTGAAGACACCCAGATTGTACTCATCGGGAAACAAAGACTTAGGTAGCGAGGTCCACTCCTTTGTGGTACGCATTATAAAAGTGGAAACAAAGCACTTCGTGCGTAAATGTGGTATATCCACCATGTGGCCCTCGCTGGTCTGGTTGTCTGGTCGTCTGATAGTAGAAAGCCTATATCGATTTGGTACGCACACATTTCGCCAGCTGCGGCTGTTAAAATCCTTGTAATGCGGACAGAACAATTGCCCTCTAGCGGATCCATTTCCAGACGCCGCGGTGCTACTGAACATTTCTTGACAGAAAAACCAATAACACTTTGCCCGACTCGGGCATTAAACCCAAAATCTTATAAAAAAGAATAATATATTAATGAACAATTAAACCATATATAAATTATTTATTCTATATTTTAAGTTTTTATTTATATTTTGATTATTTGTGTTCGGTTTTAAATTCATAGTAATAGTCATTAAAATATTTTCATAATAATGTTATGATATCGAAAGAGAACTAAAACGGGTGCTCGCAGAATGCACACAGTTTATTTAAATGATAGCTACGAGTTATACGGCGTGGTGGGCCGAGTCACAACAAATAAGAAAATAAATCTTATTTAACTCATTAGTTAAACCAAGGTTTATTTTCTCTTTATATATCTTTATATAATAATAATAAATTCATTTATTTCTCTCAAAAGGTGCACACATAGTTTTAAACACAAATAGAGTTACACAGTCAACCTTTATAATGATATATATAAAGATAATATCATAGCGTTAATTAATTAAATATCTCATTCATACACTTTTAGAATCTTCAAGCGTATTAGAATAAAACTTGAAAATGAGTCAAACCACGTACGACATTGTAAACCAAAGTCTTTATTTAAAAGGTCAAATTACCAACCGTCAACCAATACTATAAAATTTACATACAAACTTTGTTGAATACGATTTACATATACGTATATTTATGTTAGTCAATTCATAAAAATATTTGTTTATATTCATATAAAATATCTAACTTGCAAATATCAATAATTTACCGTACCACTAAAAAACAAACGCATAAATAAAATTCAGTTACATTTTAAAGTAACAGAACAGATTGCCTTTCACATTGCGGTGACATTGTCAAAATTAACGAGCATAAAATAGGTAGCATTTAACTTTAATTAAATCAGCAAATAGTTTCATAACGATAACGACTATCACGTAATAGCATTAACCGATAGCAGTTAAACGTCACACTAGATTAAGAGAATAGAGTGCCAACATTTTAACAAAATGAATTAGCAAAACTTACACTGAATTGCATAAAACAAACAAACTAGGAGTGGTTGCGATGCTTATCACGCTACATTGTGCCAGGCAATTTTCTGAGCCGCTTATATCACCGAGTTACGAGTGTGTTATTCAGTAATATATGGGTTTCATTTGGTTAAAAGCTTTATACATTTGCCGTTCCAAACGCATTTTCAGTGGTGATGGCGCCATCATTAAAATTATTCTGTCATGACCAATAAAATTATCAATAAAATCCAACTTGAATAAATGCGATTAAGCGACGAACGCTTTTAAAATATTAAAGTGAAATGAAATTTGTCTCTCGCATGTCGTATAGCGGACTGGCATTGATATTAATGTCTTTCTAATATTAAAAATTGCTATTAAAATTGTGTACAAAATTCATAGTTTCAGCTGGTAAATACAGGTGAAACTAAACATAGACGTAATTATAATATTTTTCACAAGGAAATCTTTCACAAAGACAAATAGAGGGCAATTTTTCGTTATTAATAAAATAATACGTTTGCTTTTTAATGGCCATCCCTTTTAACTTTATTAATACAACGCTCTCGCTTGCTGCTGTGAAATTATTGTCATGTCTTATATTGATGACGTACGATAAATCAATTTTAAATTAATTAATTGACGATATAAGGCAGCGTATTAAAAACATGTATTGTTTATACAGAAAACGGTGCAATAAGTACATTTGAAAACTGTTCGCTAAAACAACTTTGTGTTTGGAAAACATGTGTTCCCTGCAAATATTTGTTTTGCAGCGCATTAAGCTTTTAATTGCACATTAGATACAACTTGAATTGTTATTTAAGTTATATTTTAAGATATATCTTAGGTATATTTCACGCATCAAAATAAGAATTGTAATGATATACTGTATTACCAACAAGACCAAAATAATGTAGAAAGCCTTGTTTAATCCAACAAAGAAGTAATTCAAAGGTAATTATTCCGACAAATTACAAGGTTGACATCAGGCTAACCGGTTTTATAGAGCAAGGTTTGATTACTAGGCCTGGTCGATTTGATAGTTCACGATACTGATAGGCCAACTCCCGCTCAGCTATCAATACTAGCATCGGCTGAAATCAAAGCTCGACACTGAAACTAATTACAGAGGAACGCTTTGACTACTAACTTTTGTTCAATCATCGTAATATCGGTATCATGAAAATTTATTGTTTCATCCTAGAGCAGCTATTTTCAGTCCAGTTCGTTTCAAATTATTATTTAAGCAAATAGAACTATTACTCTTACAGACGCAAGGAGAACTTTTCTCCTACAATGAAACTTTTACAGCATTGTCTTATATACGCGAACTGTAATTGAATTACCTTATACAGATTTTTGCACAGTATATTTTATTTTTCTTTTCTTATCTACACATGTACTTTTCGGTGTACATGGTCGAGAGAATTTTGAAAACCTTTTGTCAGATTAAAAATATGATATTTAATTCGTAGGTACTTGATTTTCTGGTTGTCGTAAATCGAAGCGTTACGAGATGGGTGTAACCCAGGATTCAACCTCTTCGTCTTAAATGTAAAAGTAATGAAAAGAAATGACCCCTATATCATGAGGGTCTTTTGACCCATAGGGCCCATATTTAAACTCGACCGAGGTATGACCCTAAGGTATCTGCACACCAAGTTACAAGTTAATCGGTCCAGTGGTTCCGGGGCTATGCCTGTCACTAATAAACTCTCACTAACAGACAGACATACAGGCCCACATAGTGTTTTCATTAACCTCTTCGAAGAAGATTCAGAATTTAATACTCGTAAGTCGCAAAAAATTGCTAGATTTTGAATACTATCATACGTAGTAATAATTTTATCAATTTTTACAGCAATATTACTTAGAGGATGTTTAATTTAATGACATAGTAATTGGAATGTTTGAATTTTGTGTTTGTATATATGTTTTTGGTATTGGAAATTGACTCATTGTTCGACTACTTATGACATGACTGTACCGAAACGGTGAAAATGAAATTTGCGTGCCTTGTTTGTCCATCCGTTAGTCTATCTGTTTCTGTCATTCTATCAAGTTAAAATGTGGATTAGTCAACTTTATTGCAAATAATAATCGTTTTTTATGTTTCTCTCTCACACAGAAAATTACAAACAAAAAATCCTTAGTAATAATATTAGTGCTTTCACGCCTTAACTACTCGACCAATCCTAATTTGTATACACGTTGCCAAGAGCACAGAATAGGACATAGAGTAGCTTCCATCTAGGAAAAAGTACTGTTATTAACCTTATTTTCTTTTTTTTTAAGTGGGGCATTGCTCCTTATGCATACCTCCTCGCCACAAGGGGAGGCGAGAGGGCAATGTCGGGCTCTCCCGAGACTTCGGGCCTACCGACTAAAATCACCACGGTGTGCCACCTCGCTGCTTTGTAAGGTGGGTGGGTCACTGGAACTATAACTTCATCAGCGACCCACCCAGGGCCCAATGCAGAAACCTGCCACGACCTCTCGCCGCCGAGCATGGCGTTGATCACGCTCGGCAGGGAGAGATCCCCGCCTATTAAACTGTTACTAACCTAACCTAATCTACATTTACCCGAGCGAAGCCATGGGCAAAATCTAGTATTAAATATTTTCATTATATGCAATAGAGACCAAAACTCAGTCTCTATGAGCTTAGTTGGCACATTATTAAATATTTTTATTGCTCTTAGTTGAGTATCCATTTCGACTTAAGATAAGATCTTAAAATGATTACTATTTTCAAGCATGTACGTAGACGTAGAGATTCGAGGTATAATTATACGATGTTTAACGGAAGGAATTTCAGTAGGCAGTAGTAATTTGAGTATGGACTCAAAATTCTATTAAGATTGAGTTTATATTTTCATCTACATACAGCTAAAACTTTCTGATACGAAAATTAGTAATACAATAGACTCCAAACGTACGCGTAAATGGAGCAACTGGAGTTAACTCGAAATTTTACTTAACATAGAACTCCTTTGCCTTATCCGTTACTTCAACTTCATATTGTAGTGATAAGGTAGAATAACTTCATATGCCCAGAAGTCTGAACTGTCTTCCGAAATTTTCGAATCCATAATCTTTGAGTTAATATGAACTACGAACTAAAGAAGGCATCTTAAGTTTTTTTTTAATCACGAGTTGGAATGCGTGCTCTCTCTTCATACTCACTTAGGTCTTTTCTCTGGTACTAGGAATAATTCCTGTGTCGCGAAGGAATTTACAAACATTCAAACAACGGACACAGAATACCAGACTCCGGACAACCATTTGTGGATCACACAATTTTTTGTCCCGTGCGGGGACGGGATCAAACACACAACACTCGGCATGGCAGTAGTAGCGAGGCGACCACTCGAACCACTACGCCATCCGTGCAGTCAACGTCTGGTTCCTATATGCAAGAAACGAATCGTTTAAGCTATGGATAGTTGAATCTTGTCATATTTTTCATTGAATGTGTCATAAATTAAATAGCCATAGGTAAAACGAGTCGTTTCTTGAATATAAGAACCGGTCTTTAGCCAATTATTGCAACAACACGTGCGAAATTTTAACATTTAAAACATACATCGTAAGTATTACGCTACTGCTTAATTAATATTGTTCTCAAACATGTTATTCCAGTTATTGCCTGGCTTAGATTGCGTTAGTTGGAGAGCATGCACTTAAAATCGTGTTCAAAGAATTCAGTTGAGATATCTTCTCTAGTACCATAAGGTCGTATGACTTTAGCCCTGAGGGGTGACATTGGCCCTTAATTGGAAAAAGTTTGAAGTTCCCATCAGACCACTATCATACTTTTTGCCGAAGAAATACACGTGGAAATTAATAGACAGCACTGTAAACTGTCAGTAAAACAGCTGCTTAGCGCTGCCAAGCTTTGTTCTCATTGGTTATTGTAGAAAAGTTGATTTATTTAATGTAAAATTCTTTCTTTACTTATAAAAATATTTATACATGATGACTTTGACCAAATGTTAAAGAAACTTACGACTTCTATTCAAAGAAAAAAACGGGTCACCAGTAAGCTCATTGCGACTCAAGTGGGTGTAGGTTTAGCACAGCCCGACCACTGCTTTCCTGTGTAGAAACGGACTCCCCAAATAAGAGCGGGCCAATGTGAACCATCTTTAAGTAATACTTTTGCCCAAAGTTTGGGAAAAATATATATATGAAAACTTTTATGTAGTATACTTTTTTCTATATGTACAGCTTCATTATATCCCTAATACCAAATTTATTTAAATAAGGATATGGTTAATATCTTCTAAAATGTGAAACGAAAATAAAAATGTTGGCTTATTTTGGGTTAAAGTCATACGACTTTACCGGTACGTAGTATTTAATAATATAATGGCCGTAATATATATAATTGTATATAGTCTGACACTAGCATGCGTTCAATGCTGCATTACCTCATGGGGTGGAACATCAAAAACGATTTTATTGCCACTGGAACAAGCTCAACGGGCTATTCTAAAAGTGGCGACTTTTCGACCTTTCATGTTTCCTACCTATGAGTTGTACCAATCCACTATTGTACTAACTGTTCGCCAATTGCTTATTCTGCACACCGTACTTAAACAACATGCACTACTTCCATTCAGACCACTTCCTCCAGACGAGAGACGAAAAGATGTAGTATGTACTAAGCTTCATGCCAAACATGCCTTTGTAAATAAATTCTTCTTATTCCTAGGAGCATTTTTATATAATAGATTGAATAAAATGTTAGATATATATATTCTAAGTTATAAACGATGTAATGTTATTGTTACCAAACACCTGCAAACGCTGACCTACTCCGATACGGAGAATTTGCTTATAGGTGTAAAATAGCCTTAAGTCATCAGTAATTTGTAATAATATGTAATCTATATAAGTTATTTTTATCGTATCAATAGAGGTACATATTTATTTTAAGTTTATGCACATTGACCTAAACCCTAATATTACTTGGCATATATTTTTTTGTAAGCAGAGAATAGCCTGAAACACAGGTCTAAACCTAGTTCAGGCAATCACTTAATAAAACCTAGAGCTTGAAATTAAATTAGAATGCACAATGTCGGCCGATTAAAGTATACCTAACTAAAACATGTATACAATTATAATTTATTGTAGTTTAAGATTATTTTAGACTAATGACAAAAATGTATACCTATGTATTATTATTGAATAAATTATTATATTATAAAGCTGTAAAGCTGTAATGTACTTATGTATCTGGTTAAGGTGACGCTGTCCAGCGTTTTTTTTTAAATATTACTAGCAAATTGCTTTTCAAATGACTAGTATTCTTGTTAACCCCTCCAGCTAAGCTAGAGTGCTTATGTTAGGAGTGGGTTCACGTCAGTAGTGCAATGGGTGGCATTCGAACCCGCGCCCTCTCGATCGCAAGTCCAATGCCTTATGCATTGGGCTGCCGTCACTTCTTCTTTCTTTAACGAGTGCTACTCACTACGGAACCATCCACCACCGCAAAATCTCACAAGGCTGTATAGTCATTTAGCTATGTAAATCTGACAAAATTAATGAATTCAATTTAAAAAAAGACACTGATTAAGGAAAGTCGTAACGAAAAATTTATGTACCATCCGCAGTCTTACTATTTAACGGCATCAATATTATTTTTCACGAAATTTTGCCTGTGACACCGCTCGCGTAAATGAGGGTCATAGGTAGTACTTTTCTGTTTGAAAGGTCCCCGTGTCCTTTTTTGACCTTAGACAATAATTATGTATGCAAAATTTCACGATAATCGGTCGAGTAGTTAAGGCGTGAAAGCGTAACAAACAAACAAACTCACATTCGCATTTTTAATATTAGTTAGGATTAGGATTAGTTAGGAAGTCAAGATTAGGATAACACAGAATATTATATTTTATATATTACAATTTATTATTGCAGTGATCATTGTAACAGCAATAAAATTTGAAATAACTGCTTATTTCTGACAATGTTCTTTTATATAAAACAATACAGAGCGCGTCGGATCTCTACAGAAAGAAGGAACTTTATTAACAATACAAACCTGATGCTATATCGTGTCTTCTACAAAGATCCAATTTAAATCAAAGTATTACAGGATCCCGAAGGAAAATATGAAGATCAGACATTGTTGCTATCGATGGAAATTGACGAAAGCAGTATATGTTGACGATATGATAACAGTCTCAATGCACAAATCGTGCAGCTTATATGAATGTATAATTAATATAGATGATTTTCAAAACAATATCTTATAAAGAATCAAAAATGATTAAAGCACAACTTCAACACTTTTTTTTTTTACTTCAATGGAATGCGTTTACGCACCGTCCGCGCCGGGGCAGGGCGCGGGTGTGTGGGACTCGAGCCAGAGACGCCGGCCCCATACCCATTAAACCCCTGACGACGTTCCTCCAGTGCCGGTGTCGGTGCCACGGGATTCACGCTAGCATTCACCGCGTCACCGACAGGTCTTGGCCCGCCACGTGACTAGGCGGGCCCCAGCTGTTTGGGGGAGGACCAGATGGTACAGCCCTCCCCTCCACTGAGGAGGGCGCGCGGGGCGCTTACGCCCCTCCCTCGGGCCTGTGCTGCTCGGGCGGCAGACTGCCCAAGTACACCACCCGCAGGCCGCCCCCTAGGGTGTCTGGAGGTCCGCGAACGCCCTACGGCGGCGCCCTGGACGTCTCCTGCGATTTGGGTGGGAAGAGACCAGCTCCCTCTCCCGTTCTGCCGCCTCCTTTGCGGACATCACTGCCTCGCAGAAGGCGACGGCGGCCTCCCATGCACTCTCGCTCCGGACCATGGACAGAACCATGGCAGACAGCGAGAGGACCTGGACACCCAGTGCTCCGGTTAACGACCGGCGCTGCTCCTCTCAAGCTGGGCACACCACGAGTGTGTGCAGCGCCGTATCCTCAGGGCCGTCACCGCAGTGGTGACAACAAGACGTCTCCTCCCGAAAACTTCAACACTAAAATAATCCAGCCTAACTTGCTTTTTACACACGTGATATGTAAAGCGATAAAGTCGATTGATGACTACACACAACAATAAATAAGGCTGTAAACATTCGTCACAATCCCACAAGTGCCACACGATCTTCCCATTCGTTTGATAAAGAGTAAACAATCACGCAGATAAACTGAACAACGCATTAACAAGATAAACAAATCGTTCAGAGAGCTAAACACGATGTCAAATGTGTTTTGAATTGCTACTATTTACTTCCCCTCATGATGACCTATAAAAGAGATCAATGGACCTTTCGACATATGGGCGCTTTAGTTGCCTACCTATCAGTTAATAGAATAAATTTGAAGCTTTGATTGATAACTTCCGATTGGCAATCTTTCGAAATCCCATAAAGTTTTCCACTCGCGAGTACGGACGTATGTACGTGCCTATGTGTGACAGCAAAAAAAATGTATGACTTATATTAAATATGCCATTTAATATTTCACTCTGATCTCTGAACAACAATTTTGAGTGTGTCGCTCGCATGTGCGCCATGATTGACGCGTGCCACGCTACGAACACAAACATATTGAATATCGACGATAATTTTTAAATTCAATGCACGGATGGCAATGAAAAAGTGATGAAAATATCGGCAACTGTCGACGTGCCTGTCTTTGTCATGACAAGCCACCGTTCAAATGTAATATACGGTTATGACGTATTGCGCTATCACCACAATAGCTTATAATTCATAGGTTGTATAAATGCAATGTTTGCACCTCCGTAATTAATTACGCGAGGAGTGGATTAACTATTTACATAATAACATTATTCAGAGCTTACTACACATTATAACTAAAATTAATTTTCAATCGATCACAACGATACATTTCATGACTAGCTCTAAATTACAAACATAATAAACTCGTAAACAATATTGCCTTGTTTAATAACGTCTTTAATTGCCTTTATTACAACTACAATTAAGTTTTAAATCGTGTCTTGCGCTTGAACGAAGCAAAGTTCAACGAGAAGCTAATTTTAACAGCGCAAATAGAGGAAACTGAGCAGCAAGATATTTGCACTATCTCAAAAGTCAAGCCAACAAAGCCGCGAGAAAAGCGCTTGTTCTTTATATAACCTCAACACATGTTTATTTAAAACTATTCGCCAGATATTAAGTCCAGCCTCAAGTCACACACTCACACATAAACAGAGGGATATAAACAGTCCATGCCAACGGTCCCTGGGTGCTGTGCAATATTTATTTGGGCAAGCGTTATATTCCAGAGTATTATATAAAGGCTTTTGTCAATGAAAATATTACGTTCAGTTTCAGCAGCCATAGAATACAATTTTCATTAAATAAATATTTAATTGCGTGCTATATTGCCATATAACACAGCTGAGGCGTTTAAGTCTTTCCAGATTTACAAGCCTTAGTTTGTAACACTAAAATAACGCTTCACCTTGCCTTGTAACAAGTCAGGCAACATTTATCAGATTAAGCTTTAGCAGTAACATAAAATTGAATTTAGTATCTGGAATTGAATCTATCTAAATATCGGGCAATCTTTATTATCACATTATTTTCACGGCGAATGTTGCTATTTATATCCTATAACTGATAATACTTTCATACTTATTTAACAAATACCTACAGCACAGCATCTTGAACTATTTGATACATCTTTTTATTCCTAAAAGATCCGAAATTGGATTCCGTAATAAATACATGTTTCTGCACAATCTCTTTCAAGTTAGCGCAGATAATTTGAAAAGTATCTACAAGAGTACATAATGCATAGCTCTGCAGAACTGCAAATCCAATTTCCATTCAGGGTGCCGGGGAATCGAATCTAGACGCCGATTGCGGCCAGGTAAAAGCGAGTTAAACCGGATTTTCACTTTACCTACATTCTTCCCAGCTAGATAAATTATAGAATTCAACCAATATAGACTCGACCTAATGACGGCGCTCATGCCAACGTAATTGCTCCATATTTTCCCTTAACTAACAAACGGACTCGGTTATCATACAATTTCGCATTCTTCTTCAGTGTATAAAAAAATGTTCGTCGTAATCATTCTAGTGGGGATAAATATTCATATATTATGCAACGCTAGGTACGCCTCAAGGGTTCTAATCCAACGAAACGATTCTTTAATAAGCTTCAAAGAAGTTTCTCTCTTAAAAGGCCGTTCGTTAAATGAATCTGACTTTCTTTGTGGCAAGAAAAGGGAATCCCGAAAAAAGTCTCGGCCATTCACAACGGTTGGTTTACTCTCGTGAGCCAAAAAGTTACCCACGCTCCAAAACCTTTGGGTAGTCATGGAAAAAGCAGCTAAATTCGATTTCTATCTTCATGAAAATAGCTGATTCAATATCATTGCACGATGAAAGTTTTTAACGCGAAAGTGTTTGTCGACACACAGGGTTTAATAGACAACTTGCATAGGGAAGAGACTCGCATAAAACCTTGTTTGTGTTATACTTAATTAACAAAGGCAGCTTAATACTTGGATAATATTAAGATAGAGTTTGCACACCAGTATTTTGTAAACAAATGCGAAATTTAATGCAATATTCTTGTTACCTTTATCTTTTTAGGTCACATAATACCTATTTATTTTATATGAACATAATAATACTCGCACTTATAATTAGATCCTGGAAGTGGTATGCAATGCAGAGGGTCTCTGGTTCGAACCCACGTCGCGCACCTCTGACTTTCGGAAAGTTATATGACTTTTCGAAATTATGTGCGTATGGATTGACAATTATCGCCTGCTCCGTGCCTCGGAGAGCACGTTAAGCTGTCGGTCTCGGCTGCCATGAACATCTATGGCAGTCGTTATTGGGAAGTCAGTGGCCTCTAATATCCTGATCCTGGTTTAGCCTTAGGGTATCGTTAGCCTTCGGGTTGCGGAGGTCAGACGGCAGTCGCTCCATGTAAAAACTGATATCCAGTCAAATCCGGTTAGACTAGAAAGCCGACCCCAAGTGACTAGAGAATAATAAAGGCTAGGGAGAACAAGTGATAGGGGTATTAAACCTATACATGCTAGCTAAGTTTTTAATTTAATTTGATAGAGTTTAATTTCTACGGATTCCGCTTTGCTAATGAAGATTCCATAAAAATATTACTTTTCTCGAACTGGTAATCGAATCCAAGAAAAATCTGTACTTATTTCATAAGATGGAATAACTTTTATTTTGGAATATGCTAATCTTGAAAACTACTAGTCTGGGTTAATTATATAAGTTAGTATAGTAAATAGCCCTTTTATTGATAAAGGTATAAGTAATATAATATCATGCAACGACTTCAAGAAGCACAGCAGTAACCTTAAATGTCTTATATCATATATTAAAACCGCGGCTCTGATGGTTTGTAATATAGGCGGATCCCGAGTTGTGACTTTCATTTTGCAGTATATGGAAGATCCTAGTCATTATAATATACTAGATTTTGCCCGCGGCTTCGCTTGCGTTAATGTAGGTTTTGTCAATAAATCCGTCTGGAACAGTACTTTTTTACTTCTGGATAAAAAGAATGAAAGAAAAGAAATATGTCCTTTTCTGTTAGATTATCTGTAGATATCGTGTTACGAAATTTCGTGATGATCGGTCGAGTAGTAAAGACGTGAAAGCAAAACAAACAAACTCACATTCACAATTTATAATATTAGTTAGAATTACCTCTCTATATCGTCAACGAAATTTCTTTGTATTTACGTTCATATATACAAAATTTACAGTTCAGCAGCCAAAATTTAGCATAAAACAGTTATACAATTTAAAATCCTAGCATGCAACCATTACGTGCGATTTTATCAAACATAAACCTTCATTTAGGTCTCAATTCCACAATAACATTCCATTTTCAAGTACCAGATTAACGATTGAGTTTTTCTATTATTCGAACGTTCACACTAGTATGACAAGCAAGATTCGAACAAAAACAGCCACTATTTAGCTGAAACCGGAATAAAAGCTTACTCTATAGAACTGGGCTTGCCTTAGGAATGAAACTGAACATGCCTTAAGAATGCGAGTGGAAGTGCCTTAAGAATGTAACTAAATATTCCTTAGAAATGCATCTGTGGGTGCCTTAGAAGTGCAAATGAATTTGCCTTAGAAATGCAACTAGACTTGGCTTGGGAATCTAACCGGACTTTTTTAAGAAATAAAACATGACGTGAGTTTGAAATGTCACTGGTCTTGCCTTAGAAATGTAACTGGACGTACCTTAGAAATGCAACTGGACTTGCCTTCGGAATGTAACTGGGCGTGCCTTAGATGTAGAACTAGATGTGCCCTAGAAATGCATACGGACTTGCCTTAGGCATCTAACTGGCCATGCCTTAGAAATGCAACGCGATGTGCCTTAGATATCCAATTAGATTCTTATTAGGAATGTAACTAGACGTGCCTTAGAAATGGAACTGGATGAGCCTTAGAAGTGCAACTAGACTTGCTTTAGGAATGTAACTGGACTTGCCTAAGAAATAATATATGACGTGAGTTAGAAATGAAACTAGACTTGTCTCAGAAATATAACTAGATGTGCCTTAGAAATGATACTGGCTGTGCCTTAAAAATGATACTGGCTGTGCCTTAAAAATATAACTGGGCATGCTTTAGAAATACAATTGGGCGTGCAAATGTGCGTAACATTAAGTTTTACCGTAAATATCACAGGGTAAATTCGGATAATTTTCAATACAGTGTGTATTGTAGCAAATAACTTCAATGACGCCGAAGACAAGGTTTCAAAGCAAGGTGGGTCGAGCAGTTCAGTCAACCAAAGGAATATGTTCAACGTATTGGATAGTAAACACTTGTTTCAAGATAGACAAACTACAAGCGCACATACATACACAGTTATGTACCTAATCTTATGTGTCGTGTCAAGCAGATTAAGGTCCGAAATCAAAGAACGACCCGTTTTGGCTACAGCAGTTGTTTATTGGTACATATATTTTTTTTATATTTTGAAATGTAATTATTCTTTCGCACGCGGATTTCGTTAAGTCATATAATCTGATTTAAAAAAATGTAAGTATTACTAGTTTTTAATAAGACTTGTAAATTAACGGCCTATAAAATTTACGAAAGAACGCGCACAGTTTCGTTAGATTGTCATCTTACGATAACTTATGTACCGATATGATCTATAGACCAATCAATGCACAGTTTTCAAATTTGACGATTTCGAAGGGTATTGGCTCTGTAGATGTATTTATTAGCTCTGTAGATGTATTTATTTGTTTGTTACGCTTTCACGCGTTAACTACGCAACCGATCATCTTAAAATTTCACACACACGTTGTTACGGGTACAGAAAAGCACATTTCATCCAGGAAAAAGAACTGTTCTTGATGTATAGAAAATTTACATAACCTACATTTACGCGAGCAAAGCAGCGGGAAAATCTAATATTGTTTTATTTTGCTAATATAGCAAACGCTTATTTTAATTTTTAAATCGTAATTTGTGTTGTAAACAAAACATTCAATATTCTTATGCCAATTCTTTGATACTGTCATGCGCAAGAAATAAGATGTTTTTAAGAAGTTGTTAGACCTAAGAATACATCTATTGTTAAATAGCAGTATTCCTACTGTGAGTGGATGTGAGTGAGAGTACCGGAGGCCCAATTAACCCTTTACCCCCTTCCCGACCTTCTCCTTCCCACTTCCTTTCCGAAAGGGTCGGCAACGCGCTAGTGATGTCTCTGGTGTTGCAGGCGTCCATAGGCTACGGTGACCACTTACCATCAGGTGGGCCGAATGCCTGTTTGCCACCATAGTAATATAAAAAACTATATAGTGAAATGATGTTTTATAACATTAACTAAAATTACACATCTGTTATAATATTGACAATAAGCTAAAGTAGAAAATAGTTATATAATTTAATTAATCGGATTTATCTCCAAACATGTCATGACTAAGTGGCTTGTTTTTATAAATATTTTTACTTACCTTCATAATTTAATTTAGTTTGATTTAAACTTTTAACTTAGTTTAAAATGTTCTTCGTTGGAGTTTATTTATTTAAGGATAACAAACAGCAGCGTATTAAACATTACTATGATAGTACTTAGTAAATAAATGTACAAAATACGCCCCCCACGGCATTATCCACAGATTACCATTGAGCAATGTTGTCTACTAATAAAGACTGTTGATTTTTGTTACTTAAAAGTTTAATTTTAGTCATTATATAGTACGTAAGTTAGTACTCTGTAATTAGCATTTACGTATCAAGGCTTTAATTTGCTAATTTCAAAGAGTTGGCTGTGGCTCTACTATTTGAATGTTTTAAATTTTATTTAAGACAACTCAAATCTTCTTCTATTTAGTTTTGTAGACCCCTGTGGTGTTATCAGGCCTACATACCGTTTGTTTGTAAGCTTGTAAGCTTTAGCATAACCTATGGATACCTGATGTAGGTGTAGGACCTACACTGTCGCAAGCATCCATAGGCGTTAGTAATCCAGAAAATAAGAAATCGCTGTGCTGTCAGCATAAGACCAAAGTCCTATGGAAATCGATTGGAGATCAAACACTCATCATTTGCATACTGATTAGCATAATTAGCTGCAACTTTTTTTTTAAATTCTCATATTTTGATGATTTTATGAGCTCAAACAATACGTAAATTAATATAAAGCACAAAGGTTTTAAAAAAATATTTTGATTTTATGTAACGTTTCACCTCTCTAAACTTCGTCATATACTTAAACAACCATGGCTCCATGTGCATAATGTTTCCCGTTTTTGTATCAAAGCAGGTACGATATTTTTGTTTTATAATAGTGGGTAGTTTGATTTAGAAGCGTTTAACCCGTTTTTGCATGAACCCTAATACAAATCGTAAATTTACAATGCGCGGCATGTGTTCAGTGTTCATAAATATAACAATTCCGAACAAAAAAAGGAAGGGGAACGCGGTGAGATAACCCGCACGGTTTTATCATAATTTCCAAACTTATGTCATTCTCTGAAATCGCTTATAAGCCCACGTTCACAGGGACACATATCACTTACGTTTGTAGGTAGAATAAGATAGTGGAACTCATTCCTAAAATAAGCTGAATACAATAAATAATAAGTTAGGAATACGATAAATCGCTGGCCCAATATTACAAGGTTCCATTTTACATTTTTGAAAAATGGATTATGAATATTCCATGGTTCTGTAATAAACATACATAGACTCCTTCTTAGCTTCTAAACTTCAAACAACGATATCGCAATTACAGTAAAATTTTAGATATGAATACATTTTTAAATAAATTATATAGCGTACGTTTTCTGAAAAATAGAATTTTAACTCAAAAATTATTTAACGAATGGTCAATCACATGTTGTGATAGGCTGAATGGATTTGCAACAGCCAATAAATTAATTACCGTACTGAACCGGATGTAAGCCTTCTAAAAATGAAGCCTATTGCAAGCGCAACGTGAAATCTATAGTATAGAATTTTAAAATGTAAGGACACCATAGACTTTTTTTACAACTTACCAATGAACATTTTATACTAATAACAATGACGTTAAACCCAAACAAAACCGGCTGAAACTATTTGATCGTTTCTAAATATAGCAGGCAAATTAATCACAGCAGAAACCAAAACTATCAATAACTTGAAACTTACGTTTATTAAGATATCTTACTATTTGACTGGTATAGCGATACTTCGGCAATATTGCTTAGAGAAGGACCAATATCCAGGGATAACGATAATTATAGAAAGATAAAGAGCAAGACTGTCTTATTTGACCCGTGGCTTAAGGTTGGAGCTGTACTATTATAGTATGTAAATCTTCGAAGTAGTACGTAGGGGTTTATTTCACCCATAATTCGCCAGCGATGTTTTTATAATAATACCAACCGTGTACATAAACTGTCCCACAGCTGGGCACGGGCCTCTTCTCAGTGCCAGGTAGGCAATAGTCAACCACGCCGTTGGCAGACTTCACACATATTCGAGAATATTATGTCGTACTCTCAGACATGCAGGCTTCCTCACGATGTTTTTCTTCACTGTTAAAGTGAGCGATAATTAACTATTTAATACGCACATAACTTCGAGAAGTTAGTGGTGTGTGCCTTGGGATCGAACATGAGACCTCTGCGTAGCAGTCCAACGGCCTCCCAACTAGGCTATCGCTGCTTGCTATGTTTTTAGGTCCAGCGTGATAGGTGGCAAGTATATTGCCGTCCACTAGATAAATCTCCATACTACGTGTTCATACTGCCAATTTATCAAAACAAGTAATGCTTTGTCCGATCTGGAGACATAATGCAGTAAATTAAATAATAAATTATATTTTAAATTTGTAATTTTCCATTATATGGATGTCACCCAAGGGATGTCTATCGGAAAGTATGTGAACGATTGAGGTAGTATAAATATTCGAAGCGTTTATCAAGGAAGATACGCAGTTAATATCTTTCTCCAATTCGATTTATGAAAATACTTTATTACGCTGAGTGAGTCTTGACGCGAGATCAGAATATAAATAAGATTTCTTTTTAATATAATTTAACGATGACACGAATTACTTTAATGAACATTTCTCCACAATAATGTTTTGTTACAAATTAGATAATAAATCCTTATACAAGTAAGATCCTTTGTGCCCCGGTTCGATCAAAGTATTGTTGGATAACATACAATATAGTACTAGCGCAGAATCTAGATATGTTACTGATATACATATTTGATAGTGCCGTGTAACCTATACAATATACATATATATATATAATAGATATACCCCTGTTTAGTCTAATTTGCTTAGCTTGGAGTTACACGTGTTAGAGTGCATCTCTCTTTGTCTCTAATGCGTTTAATTCAACAAAAACGTTTAAGTGCAAAATTAATAAGCAATACCGCTAAAAGTATAAAGACTTAGTTAAAATATTAAAATATTGCACGCAAACATGTAGATCGTGACATTCAGACTAAGTGAAAGCATGTCCCCCAACGCTTGTTAAAAACACCTGGTTGAATTGTAACCTCTAGTAAGTAGTATATATTATCTCAATGCGCATTACGTTGATCAAATACAATCTTATACATTAACAATCATTACTTTTATATGTGAATTTCACAACAAAGGGTAGAATTTAATACGGAACTAAAGAGAAACACTTCGATCACCCATTCAATCTAAACCCAAGGGCTTCTAAATAAAGTATTTTATTAGACAGGCGACGACCGTACATCAAGCAGTTATCCCAGTGTCATGGAGTTTTACATACCTATAAATCTTAGGGTAAACTCGCAGATCCAAAAAACCTAGGTCCTTCAGGCCGAATTTTTACGGCGACAGGCTAGTGGCCATCTGCACAGAAGATAAAATGGTGCACAAGTGTTTGCGCAAACACAAGTGTAATTGCCACTTCCTAACTCTCATAATCCGATGGGACCGTAATCTGACAATACCGGCGCAAGATCAGCAGATAAGACAAAACAAGACACAAGGAGGCGCAAAACCCGATGCGCAGCGCCGGTTCGCAAAAGTAGAGTCGTCGATGAAGACATCAAAGAAACTCAGATAAAGAGTTGGAAAGATATCTGTCGCAAGCAAAGTAAGGAAGGAGTGTGGGAAGGGATTTATCGGGACATCACAAGAACAAACAGGAAAACAGAATACACATTTTTGGTACAAGACAATGTCATCCTGGACCCAAGAAATTCAGCCGGATAGTTGGCGGGAACCTTCTACCCCGATGACCGGATAGAATAGGATAATGTGCGCCACCGCCAAATCAAGGAAAAGCGAAGCTAGTAAATTATGTGCACACAGTGATGATGATCCACTATTTCCCAAGCAAGAGCTCAAAGTCGCGGTAAAAAGCTTTAATCGCAAAAAAGCCCCTGATCCCAACGGTTTTATTGCTGACATAATTATGTGCTCTGGTAATCTCTCGCGACCCTTTACGTACTTTTCGAGGCACGGGCAATATGCACGATGTACCTAATCCAATCACTAACCACTATGTGAACACTATAATTACTACACCATCCGCGCAAACGCATTGAAATTATCATACAACAATATTTAAGTTAAAAACTTGAGCTAGTATGTATGTCTACAGGTGCATTTCAGGATGATCGGTTCAGTGGTTTAGGCATAAAAAGGTAACAAACAAACAAACTCATTTTCGCTTTTATAATATTAGTTTAGGATAATACCCAGATCTGTAATAAGATGAGAGACGCGCGCCTACCCGCTATTTGCTACGACTACTAGTCGTACGAATGCGTGGGAGCGCGCGCCCCTCCATAGAATAGTTAAAAATTATAATAAATTGTTCGTTAATATAGATATTTTTGCCTCTACTCGCAATCAATTTAAAAATAATATAATACATACGGTTCGTCAGCAACAATAGTACCTATAAACATTTATCAACATTTGTATAAACACATAGACTTAGATATAAGTAGATACTAGCTCTAAGCTTCAATTAGGTTTAACTGTACTTGTACTGAAGGTAATATGTGGAAACGCCGTGGATTGTACATTAATTTATTCTGTTATGTACCTAGCCAGTAAGACACACAATTGTTTGTTTTCCCCAATAAAATAAAATAAAATAGTACACACTATTCAAAATAATCTCTAATTTGTCTAATAAATATTCAACACGCATACTTGCTTAATATTTTACTCTCGTTTCTTTAAGCCAACTGTATATATCACTATAAAATAGAAACCCTTTGTTAGACATACTAGAAAGATCTTACAAAAGACATATTATTTGCTTCTCTCAACTGTTCATAAAATTGCTCTGAGAACGCACAAAAAATTCTTTATACAATTGTCCAAATTCTAGCATGAACTTAATATAATGTCGTGCGTGTAAACAATAATTTGCATGTAAAAGTAATGCACAATGAAATCTAAAAAAGAACTTTATGAATATAAAAATGACAATTCTATCGTAACGAAATCTAAAATTACCAGTTTTATCGTTACGAAATCTAAATTACATCATAACGTTCTTATTCCGTCAAGTTCGGAATTGTCGTCTCAAGATTGGCACGTACTGACTTTGTGTCAAAACAAGTAAGTATGTATTTGATTTTTCCAGTAGAGGTCCTGTAATTTATTTTGGAATGATTTGGAGAAAGAGAAAGCTAGAATCTAATAATACGAGAAAGTCCTTATAGAAATTGAGCACAAGGTGTTTGAGCGACCGTATGGAATCAGGTAACTGTCATAAATAAACGGGAGGTGATTTCATCGATGTTGCCAATAAATATTAAGTAAGTTCGGGATATTTGTACGTATAATACATATTTCATATACGGCTTTGTTCCTTCAAGTGTGTTTTAGTAATATGAAATATATGTATGTACATAATAAATCTTGTTATAAAGTAACGCTTTGGAGAAAATATATTAAATTAATCTTGATAGAGAATATTATTCAAAGACACTCAACTAAAAGGTTTTCTTCCAAGGGGCAATATCGGTAGGTGCCGAAGAATCTAACCTGCCATTCCGTGCAAACTCGAGTCCTACCTTACACATTCAGATAACTATCATCCATATAAAAAATGTTCTGTAAAAATCAGGTGGCTACCTACTACATATGATTTAAAAGATAGCCTTATAAAGATAGAACAAACAGACGAATTAGTAATAAGGCACTATTGACACTTTTCGGTTAGGAAACCCATTGCCTGAACCTAAATATTAACCTATATACAGTGTAACCTTAATATAACGAGCCTCAATATAACGATTTCCACGACTTAACAAATTTTTCGATCTCCCCTAGAACTGCCTGTAAGAGCTATTACAAAATATACCTTTACATTACGAATACATTTATGCAAAAACCTCTTTATAACGAATTTCCAATAATTGCAGAATATATATATATATATATATATATATATATATATATATATATATATATATATATATATATATATATATAATAATGTATTCGTAATGTAAAGGTATATTAGAAAGTATTATTTACCTCTATTTAACGAATTTTGTTAACTCATAACCTTTACATAACGTATTCTATCTCTCTCTCAGTTCCACAATAATTCATGTCTCGACAGGTTCAGACACAGTGTTTTCATTAAAATGTGTTTCATTTATTAGTTAAAATCGTTCGCGTTAACAGGGTAAGCAGATGAGTATCTACGTAATGTTGAGATTAATAAACAAGTTTTCTTACCTTGTTAAAACGAATCGTAGTCTAACCTAATCTCTATATAACAAACCTCATTGTAGCGAACTACTTGGTATAGGGAATATTTTCTAATTCACTTCAGTTTCGTAACATCGAGGTTACACTGTATTAGTAAAATAAACCGGCTAACTAATATATTTTAACATTCAAAGAGTTACTACGTGATACAAAATAATAAATTATTTTTGATTTCGCCTTTGAATCCTAAAACGACTTCCATACCTATATTTAATAAAAAGAGACTTTACGCATATATCTTTCTATTCCCGAAGTAATTAACTTAGCCAGGTTACGAAGACCGAATTAAACTAATGTAGAATAACATTTCTCAAAGCTCATTTAAAAGTGCATTACTATAGCACTCCATTAATACACATTCCTATAACAACACCTAAGTTACATCAAAGATATTAAAGAGACATTAAAATCTTTATAAATTCTAATTTAATTATTCTCATTACAGTGTTATAAAGCCAAGTTTGATATTTAAAAGCATATCACCGTAAATGTGCTTAAAAACTAAAGTAATTTTATCAACCGAGAAAATATTTTATAAGGCTGTTTTACGAGTGAAGAAGTAAAGTAGATAAAAGTGGGATGGGTGTCTCGTACGGGGGCGTCAAAAGGGTTTAATCAAAGCGAAACTGCCCTTACGACCGGGGATATAGTAAATAGTCCATACAGGAATTCACACCCGAGACCAGAGATTTTAGTTCAATCGAAAACGGCGTAAGAGGTACTCAATACAATTGATAAAAGGTTCTCCATTTTTTACATACTTTTTGACAATTAACCCGTCTTACGTTACACTATAGTTAATTACATACATAATGTCACGCTTATATCCCCGAAACGGTCTATTACACTCACTTTTCACTAGTAGTGAGTAGTAGAGTCTCGCTGATTTCAGCATGAATGAGCCGGCTCGACCGGGGAAGGAATACTCTCTCACAGAACATCGACGTGAAATAGCAGTATTACTACTGTTGTGTTTCGTTCGATGAGTGAGAGTGCCGGAGGCCCAATCATCCTCTTTCCCCCTTCCCGCTCCTTCTCCTTCCCACTTACTTTTACTCTTCTTCCTTTCCTAAAGGTAACGCGCAAGTGATGTCTCTGTTGTTGCTGGTGTCCATAGGCTACGGTGATCACTTACCATCAGGAATTAAAAACGTTATAATTTTATGTGCTACATAATAGGAGGCAAGCTTATTGTCGTCTACTGGGTACAGTTCTAAACGCCGTCCGTGCTGCCACAAAAATTTTCTTGACACAAAAACCCAATAACACTTTGTCCGGGATTCAAACCTTTATACAAAGCAGTCGCATTCAATACTGCTGTGCTACCGAGGCAGTTTGTTATAAAATATATTCTAAAAGCATGTTCTGTTTCTTCCATACGCTAGCGTCCAGCGTGTATGGTATCGTAATTGCGTCTGCAACAAACAATGTTGCCCTTTAAATACACATTCAACATACGTTATAAACTAATTTATTTCGTGCTTCATCACATGTAATTAAGCTCTTATACTTCACAACAACAAGACTAGTTTCATTCAATAACATGCCGTAATACGACGCTAATTTATATTCAACTCTCCGCGAGGATTCTAAAGCTTATAAATATTTACTTCTGTGGGCGAACGATCCGATAAATCCTATACATTAATCCTTCATCCCTATGCAACATTTCATCCGATAAGTCGCTTACCGTGATCGGATGTTGAATACAACCATTACATTTATATATATAGTAAGCAGCTATCGCTCGAGACTTGCCGCGTCTAGTTGGTTGGTACACAAATAAAAGAAATTCCTAAAGCCTGTCTTAGTTCCTGGTAAATAAGTTTAAAATAATTCTAGTTAAATACTTTTGTATACAACGTGTTGATTTACACTGTAACCAAGTTTTAGGACCATAATCTATATGTACAAAAATCTGGTGTCTCGGTGTTTGTGGTCGCACTCCTCCGAAACGGCTCGATCGATTTTTATGTGTATTTGGTAGATATGAGAATAGGTCGTAAAGTATATTTCTTACCGCTAGATTATTAGGGTGTCAACCTAAGCAAGCCAAGCCGCGAGCAAAAGCTAGTATACTATATTATTTTCCTAAATCACATATAACAGGCATATTTGATCTATATATATTTAATAAACATATTTTCAATTAATCGGTTTAGATAAAAAATAAGAAAACAATACTCTTTCCTATTGCAGCTCGGCGACTTTTATCGACGTGTCAAGTTATTATTCCATACAAGTAGATTTAATGTAGGGAGCTCGGCAAACAGGTTTATATTTATTATTTCTTAATGTGAAATATAAGTATGTGATGTTTTATTGAATTGTATGTATAATAAGCACTAATGACTTCTGTGAATATGGCAAAAATATGGATTATAGGTTACTGAGACGCGCGTCCCAGGTATGTTGACATCGACAATAAGCCGTGACGATACGCATAAAGTGAATGCTTTTGCAATTATAACAATGATCATGATGAGGCCAGCAATTTAGCTATTTATTCAGACAATTCGACAAACATATTCGGATCTATATTACTCATGTGGGTGGCACAATTGGTATCGTAATACATTTTCAATGTAATGAAATATCTCCAACATTCCATTTACGGTACCGTGCAGATTAACAATTACTTACAAAATGTAGGTAGTTTAATAATGTAGGTACACGTGCTATTTAAAGTGAAACTTCGCTCATGCGGATTTTCTTATTAGTTTTTGTATGAAATAAGTTCTTTTTAACATCAATATGTGAACTTTTTCGCAGAGTAAGTAACAGTGGCGAACTATATTATTAAAACAACCGAAACGTTTCAGGTACACTAAAGAATACGTCGAAATATTGTTTGTATTAACAAAGTTCAAAATATACCAACTCGATTCTATATTGCAAGAGGTACATGAAAATAGATAAACTACATATGCGGAATGTCTTTAAAGGATTGTATGATGAATAATGTGATTAGCGAGAGAAAGTATGGCGGAACAGAAAATTATATATTCTTAAAAAGTAAGAAAGGTGTACTAATATGAATGAACCGACGACAAAAGATTGATCAAGAAAGTATAAAAGTATTGCAAATGGAACAGTATAGTTGGAAGGGGAAGATCGAAGCTAACGTTTTCTGACTAGATCAGAGAGCTTTTAGAGAAAAGCTAGGTGCCTGTAAGCACTCTACCTCGAGAATAAATGTTGTATGAAACATATGTATGTCACAGTCGTAGCAAATAGACATCTTTAGCATCTGTATACTCCTCGAATGGATAGGCAGAGATGTATTACATACGCATTTTGCCAACTTTAGTTTTAGGACCCTCGTAAGAGTGGTCGAATCTATTACCGTCTACTGGGCTCCGTGCTACTACTGCGAATTACTAAATAGAAAATCCCCATAACACTTAGCCCGACATGAGAATCGATCCGAGACATATACAAACTATAAAACCTATACTTAAACCATTTTTAATATCAGTACAATAAACGTATATTTACTTCAATATAGTTTTTTTTTTTTTTACATAAAAGAGTATAATATAATTTTATGTTTCTTATTGTCTGTGAAACAATACAGTAACACCGGCACACAATACGCAACAACGAATCGCAAAGGAAGCGACATTGCGGGTTAAAACTGGGCGGTTCTGCGTAATGATTTTTTAATATGACTTAAAACGAAAATGTGAAATTCTTTAAATACAGAAAGAAGTTTGATGATGTATACTGCGGCAGGCCAATAGTTAAGGCATCAGTCTCGTAAGCTCGTTGTATAAAGCCAAGCAGTTGCATTATCGACGTGAACCTTTCCATAACACAAGCAGTTACCTTAGCTGGAGGGCTTAACAAGTAAACTAGTAGTTAGAAAAAGGCAAGTTACTATTAAAAAAAATATTTTGTGCGTGGTATCAATCAACTATATGATAATTTGTTAGTACTTGTCATATTATTAATGTTTTGAGCAACACTTATGAACTCCTTAGACAGTCAACCAAAGCCAAGCTGCGATCCCAACTGTCTACAAAACAGAATGATACTTTTAACTCGATAGTAACTCGACTATATAGTAATATATTAACGACTATTTTCTTATCATAAGCATTTTCATGTATAAATAAACCAAATTGGTTTAACGACTCAATCATTGTATAAAGACCACATTATACAAGGAATAATAGTAACCTGATTAGTGTAATAACTTGGTTTACTAGCAATTTCGGTAATACCTTTATTTTGTGTATCAATTTCTCGAATGTGCTTACATCATGTGATTATTAATAGCGTCTAGATAATGTGATTGGAAAGGTATTAAGTACGGTAAGACTTAAGTCTCCGATCGTGTTCGTAACGCAATACATTCAGTATTGAGGTTTCGATACCTGTGCAAAATAAGTATGTGTGAGTTGTTCTAAATGAGGTTGTGTCCTTTTCTTCAGCCAGGCCTTGTTATTCTCGTTCACTAGCCTCGATATTCCGAATGTAATGTATCACTATAAAATATAGCGCCATACAGGAATTATAAAAAGCAGGCGTCTTTTCTAAATAAAACAAAATTTGTAAAAGTGTAATAAACTACATATTAGATGTAAATATTAAACTGCCGATAACTGTATATAGTGTATTTATTTAACTGTAGATATATAGTTGCATACACCTGAAAACTGAACCTGAAACAATAATCTCGGTTTCGTGTTAAAGAAGAGCAAGTGATAAGGCTGCGTAGTAGTTCGTAGCAGCCGTAGCATGTTACGGAGATACGAATGGCTACATAATATATTAATCATTCTCGTAGCACACTCGTAGAATGTCAGCAGACAGTTACCGCGTAAATGTTTTCTTGCAACTACAATATATATGTATACATTCTTGTAGTTCTAATACAACGTAGATTTATAATCCAGAAGCGAAATACAAATGAAATTCTAAGATTTCCCAGAACGAATTGAAACACCTTGCGTGAGATAAATGGTTAGAACTTTTTCTTTTCTGTTTAGAGAAAATACAAAGAGCAAAAGAATTGAATTTAAATTTAAAACTGAGCACTAAAAGGTCTAGTCCACTACAGGGAATTTTTCACACTAACCAAACAAGGCATCAATACAAGCGAACTAAGTAGAGTGAACAACAAAAGTTGTTTCTTTCGTTGTCAATGCAATCAGCAAAGTGTCAGTCTAAAGATAAGCCACGGGAGTACAGTGGTGCCGTATAATACAATGTGTCGGATAAGTGCGCCATCACATCGACGGCTTTAATGTGCTTGTGCGTACTGCACTATGTTATTGGATTGCCTCGCCTCCCCTGAATTCGTTACACAGGCCTCCCAAAGGGGCTCCACTTGTGCAAATCTTGCCACATTTCGTAGACGTGAGAATTCTTACACGAATCTTTCTGACAGAGAGACGTTTTTATGTTCAATCGGTGAGAACGTATTTGTAGGGAAGCGTAAAGATGTTGTATAAACAGCTATAAAATGCGATACCTTCGTGCGATCGTGTAGTCAACAGTAATCTACATCATATAACGTGTGTTTCCTCATTTATGCAAACATCCAACTCTTTATAGCAACTGTTCATTTATGTTCTTATATAAAATGTATTGGCGTGCGAACACAAATCAACATAATAATAAAATGTAATTTACATCAAAATATTCCAATATACGTATTCATTTTCATAGATATTTTATTTCCAAAAAAGGTTAAATAAAACGGAGTAAGTGCGGCTTATATTTGCAGTTAGTGTTCTGTATTATTCATTATTACTAGGTTGATACTATAAAGTATTTTTTCGAAAATAAATGTAAGTAGTACCTACCTTTATTATAAGTATTTAACTTGTTATATTGTGATATAACAATTTTGAATTAAGAACATTCAAAAACACATGTGTTACTATCTCAATTAAAATAAAGGAATACATTTTTTTTAGCATCGTGCTTCTAAGAAAGGACAACCTAGACTTTAATAACATAAAAATATATATCTCACCATATTATTCCTCATTTTGGATCCAATTTTAATAATTTAAAATTAAAAGACGTTTCGATTTTCAAGTACACTGGACCGCAAAGAAAAAGGGTCGGTTAGAAAATTTTCAATATCTTCAAAAGTACCTGACCTAGCTTTATGAAATAAAGACTAAATTAAAGAATATTTTAATATGTTTAAATGAAAATAAAAAAATGAACTCAATCTTATTTTTAATAAATGTAAAATAAATAAAAATGCATAGTTTTCTAGTATTTTCCTAAATGTAGATCGGTTACAGATGTGCCGTTTTCACGCATTTTAGTACTTTGTGTTGCCTCCGCGAGCTCGCAATACTGCTGTTATGGGATTTAGCATACTTTCTACTAGGTTTTTGAAGCGATGCTGCGAAATATTCTGCCAATCCTCTATTAGAGCTTCTTTCATTCGTAGCGTGATTGGCGGCGAATTTCGCTGACGTACACGTCGTTCCAGTACGTCCTATGCATGCTCAATGGGGTTTAAGTTGGGGCGGCGTGCTGGCCACTCCATGTGTGGTACCGAGTTCTTAAAAATAGGCAAACTATCTGAACTCTATGCGGACGGGCATTGTCTTGCATAAAAACGGCATTCTCGCTCATATCCACTAAAAATGGCCAAGGTAGTCATTCTGAATTTCAGTGACATATCTTTCTGCAGTTAAAGTTCCATTTCCTATCACCACTACCTCAGTGCGGCTATCGGAAGAAATCCCAGCCCACACGTGAACAGAGCCTCCGCCGTATGGTACTTTTTCTTCTAAACAAGTTTGGCTATAGCACTCTCTCGGTCTTCTGTATACTCTTTTCCTCCCGTCGTGCTTGTATAAACAGAATCTAGACTCGTCTGAAAACATAACTCTTGACCAGTCATTCAGAGTCGAATTCTCGTGTTCTCTACCATAACCCAACCTTGAGTTTCTGTGGCGTCTTTCTAATATTGAGTCATTTACAGGTCTTACTGCCTTTAAATTTGCTTCAGCCAGACGCCGCCTTACTGTATCCGTACTGAAATTTCCTCCAGCTCGTAAATGATGATTCTTTACTTCAACAGCCGTAAGAAAGCGATTTCTCAAAATTGTTGACACCATATAGTGATCCTCCCGCACCGTCGTGCATCTTATTTAGCCTGTTCCTGGTCTGCGAAGATTGGATCAAGTTTCATGGAAACGCTGGAGTACTCGCTGAAAGAGTAGAAAGAGTCACACCAACAGTTCTCGCTGTATTTCGCTGACTGTGCCCATCTTCAAGCATTGTCAGGATCCTGGTACATTCTTTAGGGGTTAACGACATGATGACTTAAGAATAATAAAATTTATAAGGCAGAGACACCATATTTATACCTTATTTATTGCAAAACTAAAACAAACGCGAAACAATTGATTTGAATTTTTTTATACTAAATTCAAAAACGACCATTATTTTATATTTTCAGTTTTTTATACAATTATCAAAAATAAATAAAAAGGTTTGATATATTATTTTATGTGGCATTAAATATTCTTTAATTTAGTCTTTATTTCATAAAGCTAGATCAGGTAGTTTTGAAGATATTAAAGATTATCTAACTGACCCTTTTTTTTGCGGTCCAGTGTAAATGACAGCAGGCACAAAGAACAACCAGACTCGATATAATTACTTGTGGATCATACAAATTTTGAACTCAGAACACTTAATGGACTGGATAGACTAACTGATTGACCACTTTGTCATTACGCTAGGTTTGTAATCAAAAACATAACTCGGTGTTTACGTTACTGCTTATTATATTCACATCAAAGTTAAATCAGCTCTTACGAGAATATCTATGATAGAAGTATTTTTTATATATTTTGTTCTGAAGGACTTTGAATTCCGGAAAAATACGTCGTTCCTTTATATATAAACTTAAGTAACATAAACAATAAGGCTCTGTATTTTATACAGCATTAACAGTACCAGTCAATATTTTAAATATCGTTTGACATAAATCGATGAGTACACAAAATAAGTACTTAATTTAATCCGATGCCACTTATCCTCTGTTTGTAGTAATAAATCATCGAGCCGAAATTATTTTAACCGATCGGATGAAAGTAGCTCTCGCGGTGTTTACACATGAAATTGAGTTTTTCGCTAAATAAAATTTGCCCGTGTATTAATTAACTTAGGTACTTGAATAAACATCAAGCCTGTCAACTAACCTAAGGTTGTTGTTTCGGAAAATTGGCTCCATTTTTTAACTCCCTCCCCTATGAAGAACTCTCTAATAAATTTTGGAATAAACAAGTCAAGAACGTGAATGGAATACTTATTCAAAGTCTACGTTAAACATAATCCCTGTAGTCGAGTCAGAACAGTATGATACTTTTGCATAAATATAGCACAGCATTACAGATAAAATATCTCTGGCGAGTAAGTAGAAGTAATTTTTAGTTCAACGGAATAAGACGCAAGTCATGCCACTTTTTAAGCATATCTGCGGACACCCGTGGTACTCTCAAAAATTTTCCCGACTCGGTATTTACATGGAATTGAGTTTTACGATGAGGATTAAATTTTAAGCATGCACTCATACTTCTGACACAGCAAGGTAGTCTAAATAAATATAATCATGTATGAACTTACATTACCTCTTCGGGATATAATATTTATTATGGTAATGCGACACTTTCTATTAGCCACGACTTAGTTTCCCTTTTTTAAATGTATCCTACTCATTATTTTAGCTGTTTCCACACCATTTATTGAGGCTCATTATATATTATATATTGTAATAAATAATGTATACTAGCCTAGTATACGGTAATAATACAAAATATTTACTTCCTATGACATGACCATTTAAGCATAATTTGTGCTAAGTAAACGTAGACTCTGCTCATACCTCTTTGCGAATAAGCAGGCGTGAGTAGGTTCATGTATGTATGTATAAAAGACATACAATAAGTGGATACTATTTCAGCGGTCAATAAAACGCAATGCTAATAACCTTGGGCAGCGGTATCAGTGGCCAGAATGTAACGCGCAATGCGTCCTCAATTGAACTCGTCACAAGTGAGCCTGAATGTAACCTCCCGCGACGCACCCTCCAACAAAAGTGATATTTTTGTAAGAGGGCAATCATTCAACCGTTTTATTCTCTGTTTGACTGTCTCTTTTACGATTTCACTCCCACGTTTCCTTCAATAATGATAAAATTTTGGAATCACACATTTTATTGAGAGGTTACATTGACGTTTAGAAATTGCGATATTATTTCAGAAAAAAACGGCTGTTTACAAACTTGTTCTAAAAAATCAATTATATTTTTTTATTGTCCCTTAATTTCGATGATAATAATTAGGCCACAAAGAGAGCTTATACATAGGTATGTACGTCAATCTTGACTGACAGTTTTAAATGAAATCAGTGGGTTCCATTGTTACGTCATATACATACTTATCTATTTATTGAGCATTTGGAAACATGCAGTACATACCAGATATCGAGAATATACATTTAATTCTTAACACTAAACTTAACAAATATACTATCTACTATATTTTCCACAGATGACTTATTAAATTGTAAGCAGACAATAGCTATCATCTCCCTAGTATGTAGACTTTAATATACAACATATAGAAGAGTGTACATACTAGATAAATAGACATAACGTTCAGTACACAGATACTACATGTCAATATGAGTGGCGCAACCAGTTTAGTACATTATCGGAACTCGAGTCTATACCTATATTATGATATGGAAATTTTAAATATTTTTACATGTAACTCTATAAATATCCAAACAAAAATAATTTCATTTCATTCAGGCTGCAGCAGCAGCAAAGCAAATTAGCCTAAATTCACAGAAATACGTCATCAATATTTTGCATGAGTTGCGTGCATACTATCAAAACCCAACGAATTTTGTACAGTTTGATTATAAACTAAAATATCACTGCTACGTCATAAAATGCGATGATACAAAGATTGAATCAGAATTTTATAGTTTCGATTTGTCATAGAACAGAACTTACCGATTTCTGTTACCACGTTATGATCCGCCTTTTATCGAGTTTTCAGACAAACAGAGAAGTGCATAGCGCGCCAAGTTGACGCTTGTTCACCACGCTATGCATGCGCGTTACTTATATTTGTACACCACTGTATAATTTATATAACCGAAATATCGTCTGAGTACGCCCGATAAACAGTCTGGCCATAAGTAATTGATCTCTCAACTTTATTACTTTTACAGACAAACAAAAAATATTTTTTCTAAACTGGACTTGATGAATGATCTTGGCCAAACATATTCAGTTAAGCTCATACCGTAATTTTCTCCAATTCTATCGCGCTACGTAGTAAATGCGACTGCTGTGAATGAGGTCTAGGATTTGATGTCAGGGCTGAAAAAAGCATTATTGAGATTCTCTGTCCAGAAATTCTCAGTAACAGCACAGAGTATAAAAATGTGCCCGATGGGATACAAAACGCCCTATTACATGAGAACTAAAACCATAGCCGGTGAAAGTATGGTATTAGATGAAACACACCGCTGCCTATCCTTTTAGAGATACAGGCGTTAAAATCCGTGGCGCAGCTGTAGTGAAAGCGACTGCTGTGCATGAGTTCTCGGGTTCGAATACCGGGTCGGGCCAACAAAAAAAGGTAAAGGTTTTTCTGTTCAGAAATCTCAATCCGAGCCCGGAGTTAGGAAGCTGGCGGTGTTAGATATCCCCGTGCCTCGGAAAGCACATAAAGCCGTTGGTCCTGCGCCTTATCTCTCTCCGGTCGTGTCAGATTACCGTCCCATCGGATCATGAGAGTTAGGGTACAAAGAGTGCACTTGTGTTTGCGCACATACTTGTGCACTATAATATCTCCTGCGTAGTTGGCCAGTCTCCGTTAAGATTAGCCGCCGTAGCCGAAATTCGGTCTGGAGGACATTATGGAGAACTCTTAGATATCCAGGTTTCTTCACGATGTTTTTCTCAACGTTAAAGCAAGCGATAATTAACTATTTAATGCGCACAAAACTTCGTAAAATCAGAGATGCTCGCCTTGGATCGAACTTGAGACCTCTGCGTGCCAGTCCAACAGTTTCCGACTAGGCTATCGCTGCTATTAAATCTATCTATTTCCTTAGTATTACGATCAACATGCTTCATACTTGCAGGCAAATTGAATCAGTCAATATAACCATATCTAGACACAATGAAAGAAGCACTATGTCTGAGCACGAGCGTCCGAACATCGACTTGGGAATTAATTAACAAAATGGCCGACTGTACAGGTGCATTACTAACTAAACTGAAGCCTGTATATTCCTAAGAGTATATACAAGTATATGTCTAAGTATACCTATATAATGTATACCAACATAATTTATGTCGTCGTCGTCTATACTAATATTATAAAGAGGAAAGACTTGTTTTTTCTTTGTATGTTTGTAAAGGTTTAGTTCATCAACTGCTCAACCGATTTAAAAATGTTTTCACCATTAGAAAGCTATATTATCACAGCGTAACAAAGGAATATATTGTTTAAAAAAATAGTATTGTTACACCTAACCTACTTTTATGCGGGCGAAGCCGCGAGCAAAGCTAGTTATGTATAAAAAATATATTGAATTTAGCTCAATTTCCGTAGTTACGTTTCATATTTTGTACAAAAAATATTTTTAGAACAATGGAGCCAATCCTAATCTACAAAGGGAAATGTAGCCGGTGGCGATGTGCCACCGTAACTGTTCTACGTCAGTATGGTTCGATATTAAGGTTTCATTTGTATGGAGCACAAAAACAGTGTTGATTACTCGCAGTAACGTAGCTGAACCAATTGATAGTCATAAACTTCATATTAATAAATAGCTGTTACCGCGACTTCGTCCACGTGGAATTTAACAAATGAGAAAATAAAAGTTGCCTAAATTACTCCTTATAACATCAGCTATCTGCTAGTTGAAGTCCCGTCAAAATCGGTCCAGCCGTTTCAATGATAGGCCGGAACAAACAGAAAACCAGACAGACAAAAAAAATGTTAATAGCATTTTTGTTATAAGTACCGTGTGTACTGCATGCATTAAGTAAAAAGCTGTTATTTTGACATTACAAACAGACACTTTAATTTTATTTATTTGTATAGTTAGATATTAAACTATTTTAGGTATATGGATTTCATTGCGTTGTTTGTCAGCAGCCATGTTATGATGTTCACGGGAATTAGTCTCCCCGATTAAAAAAAAGCAATCGAACCGTCCGAAAAAGGTGAAAGTTGTAATCTGAATAGTTTTAGTAATTAAAATAGCTTGAATAAAATTAAACAGTAACTACAATGTTTAACAACAGTAGTTTAAAGAGTTCAAAATTATATCATAATAGGTTTTTAAAGCAACGCAATAAAATCTGTATAAATTAGATGAATTTCAACGTAGAACATTCGCGTAAACGTAAGATAATATTGTATTTTATATTAAGTATTATTCTATATTTCAGTTGATTGGCTTATCAAAGACATATATACATATATTTGACTTAAAAACTTTTAGACCTATATAGCAACGTAGCGAATAAGTATCATATCATAATTATGGAATTTTAATATAATTAGTTTATTTGGTCTATATAATTAAAATGTTTTAATACATAAGAGAACTCCCTTTACATAAATTTAAAAGTAGACTTAAATCATGGCTCCAAGAAAATAGTTTTTATAATATTAAAGAATTTATTAGCTATAAATGAAAAAATATATAGATGTTATTGATACCTTAGGTTTTGTAATGTATAGAAATAAGTATAATAAATAATGATGTAAATTAGTAAAAGTATTATATAAATTTAAAATTTTCGCATGTCCACTGAGGGCGAGATGTGTTTGAACCCTAAAAACTGGTAACACCTTTTTTGTATACCATGTCTCAAGCAAATAAAGATTTCTATTCTATTCTATAAACTAAGGTAAAAGTGTATCATAGATGGGATATAATTAAAATAGTAGTCATTTTACTATGCACATTACTCACCGTAAACTTTGACCTAATATTTGCTTATGAGCTTATATGCAGTAATCTTATTCCGCTTGGTTTTAAAGCCTAAAAATGAAGCTAAATTCTTCAATTTCACTGCAATACCTACATTGATAAACCATAGAAACAGCCTGAGCTAGGAGAATCAAAATTATTTATCTTCTTTGAAAATTTCAATCTATTTCGCGCAAAGCACAAAACTATGGAAATACTAGTGTCCAAATTGAATCAGATTCACACAACGCTAACATTTTGGAAGTGTTTAGAACAAAATACAGTTCTGCAAAGCTACTTGCGCAGCGTGGAGATTACTCGCCGCCTCACCACTGACTCCGCAGTCCGCACTCGTATTTAACCAACTATTGTTAAGCCACCGAGATCGACAGTCGACAAACCACCATTAAAGCTCACAGCACATCCAAACTAAATATACCTACTTCAAACGTACTTCTAAGAACAGGCGAAGTTGTTCCAACTGTTAAAATATTTGAGCACAGAATGTTTTACTGTGAAATGAGGTAAAGGTACCTAATAAAGTTTCTACTGTAGAATTTGAATTAACTAGACGACCTATTGTTCGTGAATAAATTTAATTTGTCAATTTCTCCATCTACATTACTGTAAGACACGCTACCTTAAGCCTCTATTACGAAAATGGGATAGAAAACGGTAAAAAATTATTTACCATTCTTTTATATTTTTAAGTTTAACAAGGTTTGATTTAAGATAATTTAAAGTGATATTAATTAACTGAAATAAATCACGCGGTCATGATAGAAATAAATGATTATTGTTAATAAATATGTGTCAAATGGAGCCATGAGTACTAAAGCGTCGACACGGTTTCCCGAGGTCGCGAGTCTAAGTTCTGCTTCATGGATTTATAGTTCTCCTCCTTTATAATTATAAGTTATATAGTTTGTATCAGCTTACTATTACCAGTTTCACCAAAGGCCAAAATATACCTGTATAGCTTTGTCACGCCTATGTATCTTATCTTATTTTCTTTTTGTAAAAAGACTACTACCGCACTAGGAATAATTCCTGTGTCGCGGGGAACTTTACAAACATTCAAACAACGGGCACAAAGAACACCTAGATTCGGAACAAACATTTGTGGATCATTGAAATTAAACTACTATATACGGATTTTATCGCGTTGTTTATTTGACACTTTATTACTTTATTATTTTAAAATCCGTATATAGTAGTTTAATGTCAATGAATAACATTCACGTAAACAGAAGACAATATTTGTGGATCACACAAAGTTTTGTCCTGTTTGGGATTCGAACCCACAATACTTGGCGCAATAGCAGTGGCGGGGCGACCACTTCTAACTTTTTTAATTTTAAGTTTTAAGGGGCATTTTCAAGTTCAAGCATCTCAGAAAACTATAGAATAGTTATTTTCTTCGAATGTATCTTGAAAACTAAATACAAAGGAGAAAATAATAATGTGATTCTCTTTTTGTTGTATTGCGCATGCCTTAAATAATATTAGCTTTCGAAATGAAAGCAAAATACCGCGGTAAAAACTGTTAACACGATATGTTTAGAAGCAATAAACCTCAAAAATTTTGATGAAACGCTTAACCCTACATAAAGAACAAAATTAAGTTGATTACATTAACTTAAAATTCAGTGTGGCCTTATCTGCAACCAAATGAAACCTACGCATCGAATGACGTGACTTCAAAAATACTTTCTTTAATAGGAAAGGTTTTACTTGTTTGTCTAGTATTTAAAAGGTCAACGCTCTCTGCGTTAAACTTATTTTACTTTAAATAGACACAGCATTTCTGTATTTACCCAATGCGCTTGGCGAAAGTGCATTTAAACTCAACTCTTTGCATGAATGGGGTAGTGGGTAAGTGTTTGCTTCGAAGCTGTAGCCGCGCTGAGTGATGTGAGTTCGATTTCCACACGAGACATAAAAATGTGTGATTTACAAATTATGTTCTGACACCGGCTGTTTTTTTGTGTCCGTATGATTTTAAGGTATCCGACGACTGAAGAGCCACTAATATAAGACTTTTTAATGTAAATCAATTCTATGAAAACATAGGTACATACGGAAACTAAGGTATAATTTAACAAAGTGCGCGCTGCTCTAAACGTTATTCTCACGGCAAAACCCATAAGGTAAGACATCACATACATATACAATATATAGATAGTTGTATAAACTTTAACGCTTATACTATTAATGTGTGGTCAAACATTACTTGCAAATATTTCATAGAATTAATAGTACATGCATGAAATCTAGGTTTTGTAAATTTAAAAACGTAGTTCTTTTTCATAGAATAAATAATGGTACAAATATCTGTCGTCTAATTGCCGTACGGGCACGCACTGGTACACACGACAATAAGCAAAAACATAAAATACAATACCATGGGGAAAACGGTTTTATATTTTTTGGGTACAAGTACTTAACTTGTACCTAAAGTACAAAAAAAGATTTTGTACATTATAAATGACTAGCTTTTGCTCGCGGCTTCGCTGGCGTTAATTTAGAATTTGACAATCAATTCGGGTCGTACTCTGCTTGTAATAATATAATTCAATCATGATTCGAAAGACACGTGGCGCCATCTATTATGATAAAAACGTTATTGTTGTTTTCCTCGGAAAGAGTCTTTTTTCGGGATGAATGGTAGCCTATGTCTGTTTCTGTACACCTGACAACGTATATGCAAAATTTCAGGATGATCCGTTCAATGGTTTAGACGTGAAAAGGTAACAAACAAACTCTTTTTCGCTTTTATAATATTAGTTAGGATTACGATACTGTCTCTTATGGCAAGGTATCCTTGATATAGGCTTGCGTAATTATGTTTACGGCCGATTGTAAGGTCTTGGATTTGATTCCCGGATCTTGCAGTGTTACTGGGATTTCCTGTTAAGAATTTCTCACTAGCATCACGGAGTCTAGAAATGCGCCTGGTAAAACGTAAGGCCTTTATGGGAACCTTAAACAAATTTCTGGCCAAACTGCCTCCGTGGCGTAGCGGTAGTAAATGCGACTGCTGTACAATGTGTGTGGTCTCGGGTTCGAATCTCAGGTCGAGCCAACAACAAGTTATTGGGTTTTTCTATTAATATATCTCAATATTAGCCCGGAGTTAGGAAGTTGGCGGTCTTAGACACCCCCGTGCCTCGGAAAGCAGGTAAAGCTGTTGGTCTTGCGCCTGATCTCTCTCCGGTCGTGTCGGATTATCGTCCCATCGGATCTTGAGAGTTAGGAAACAGAGAGTGCACTTATGTTTGCGCTCACACTTGTGCACTATAATATTTCCTGCGCAGATGGCCAGTCTCCGCTAAGATTGGCCGCCGTGGCCGAAATTCGGTCTGGAGGACATTATGGAGGCAATTTATATCTACCTACCGCTTTGAGGATATATTGGCATGAAGCAAATATGACAGTTAAAAAAACGAACATTTTCTGCTTTGGGACATTTTGCTGGTACCTAAAACCGGCCAGCAAGCAGAATATTATAAGAGTGACTTAAAGCATTACGTTATTGAGAAGGGTCGTAGCAGTGGCAAGTGACTGAAGCTCTCAAAATTATATGACAAAATAGTTTTTTATACAGTAATATATTACGTGTATAACATGTTTGTATGTACTTCGTTCAATAATAGCGAAATAAATTTGGGCCATCATTGAACGCCGACGGCTTTGTTCGGGCAATCACGTATTTCCTTTCTTTGTGGGTGGGTTCTCGTTCCTGTATAGCGGATACATGTTCGATGCGTGATCCGGTCATGGGTCCGGCAGTTGAGAAAAAGATCTTTATTTTGACACAACAAACACGGAATAGGTATACAAGTTTGGTATTAAACGGAAACATTATTTATTTCTTTTAAATACGAGAAACTGTTCCATTGATGCCTTGGACTAAAGTTTGCGCTTACGCTTATTGCCTAATATGTAGTCAGGGATTCAACTCCAGATTGGGCAGTAGCGTTGGGTTATCATCACTGGATTGTACTCGGTAGACGTCAATAGACTCTCTATTAAGTGGGATCTAAAACATAGCTAAGGAAACGTGGCCGTAAAAGTCCTTTAAATGTGTAAACTTTGAACCGTTAAGGAGTAATCCTTCGGCGACGTACCAGTATGACTCTGTATGCAAAAACTAAAATTGGCAGTATAGGGTGCCAGAAATGCTTATCTTAACTATTTGCAATAGTACTCCTGATATTTCTCTTATTTCGCAATTACATGCCAAAGCGAAAATTACTTTTAGACTCAGTTAACACGACAACAGTAAGTACACAATAACTTTTGGCGACATCAGTCGTTGAGGACTCTGTTCTGATGGGTTTACAGTTTCCTTATGGTTGGTAATAGCTTCATAAAAATATAATAGCGTCTCAAATGGGTCGGCATACAAATCAGGCTGGTGATAAGAACAGAACAGTCAGAACTACTTTTTATAGACGACTTATTCTTTTTAATAAGTATAGATTATACAACTCAAAAGATTTTAGAGCTTTGATATAAATTTATGGACGCATTATAAGCACTTTGTCTTTTGTCACAAGTTATGCCGTTACTTTCGGCTAATACACTTCTCGACACGTAACCATAACCTATTTTATACACGTCAGCAATGTGTACATGTAGTTCTTCTAAGGGTACCAATAGAAGCAACTCCTTACCTTAATGGTGACGGTACTTTGATGGTCTTTTCAAGCTATTTCTGGTCTTCAAGCCACCTTCTATGCTGATCGTAAAGTATACCTTATCATGCCTATAACTTGATTTCCAGCATGCCGTTTCATTTATTTATCATATATTTTTTGCCAGCTCGTAGCCTCGCGGGAAAATAGACATGAGTCTGCATAAGTTACTTAATCGTCCATCATAAATACAGCAATAACGTCATAAATAATGAAAGACTTAGGCTTTAAAATAAAAAAGCTCCCATTTGGTAATAAATTGTATTGTTTTATTACAAATTATAGTAATTTAATATTGAATAGGCCTTTGAAGACGCTCGTAATGGCAATATTTTAGGGAAATTTTCTGTTAGCGTATATTAGAGTTACATAAGATTTTACGGCGTCCTACTAAAAACTGTCATAAAAACTTCTACTGTCAATGTGCTATAAAATAACAGTAAAGATCGATTACTTTTCTTTTATCCTTAATAGTCTTTCACAACAATGAAAACATGAAAGCTTGCCGCATCAGACATTACGTTCACTTATATATTATTATATATTTGGTTGGGTAGTGCAATGGCTAAGCGGTCGCTTTGCGTCAAGTGTCGCAGTCCACATATGGTATACATAAATTCGCACTATCCATAACCCTTTTTTCGCAAATCTACCTTGTATACTGCGATTAATCCTGGCGTGATAGCGGCTTTTAAATAAAGTATTAATCCGAATCTTAGACTCACGTATTCAGAAAAACTTAAATGTCTTTTAGTTAATTCAGAAGTCATATTTTTTATTCATTTGTGTTGAAAAGTTTCTAAATCTTAAGGAATATTAAGCCTTGAACCTTACATTACATCGATGATATTGCAAAAAAAAGATTAAGTTTTTAACACAAATGCTGGCAAATAAACTCACGTACACAATTAAATTTAAAATTACCGTAGAATTAGAGCTTTATTTATTACAAATGATATCTGCAATAAAGATACTATAAATGCTGCACATGGTTTCTGAAATACAGATCAATCAATACAATAATTAGTTAACAAACGGTCAAACGCTTTACTGCTGGAATTGGCTAACTAAATTAGCAATAGAAATAGCCAAACAAATCACTTTGCATGAGTTTGATTTTATCATATAGTTGATTAGCCTTTTAAAAGTGAAATTCTATTTTTATATATCACGAATGGCATAGTCGTTTAAGTGGTCGCCTCACCACTGCTACCACGCTGAGTGTTGTTAGTTGATCGCACAGGACCAAAATTTGTATGATCCACTTAAGGCCGGGACTCCACCAAAGCTGAGATGTGTGCGGTGTGCTGTGTGCTGTGCGAGAAGAGATGTTTTTCAGCAAGCAAGATGGCCGGCCGTCGCGCGCACGGGGCTCTGCAGGTTGCTGGCGGGCGAGAGGGGGGAGGGTGACATCGCTGACTGCACGCCGCTCACATCTCTCGTCTCCACTGCGCGTCGTCCGCGCACAGCTCACATCTCCGCTTCCATCGCGCCATACTAATATTACACATCTCCGCACAGCGATCTCCACTGAAGCTGAGCGGAGAGGAGATGTGTCAATAACACAATTCTTATGGTTGTTTAAAAAACATCTCCTCTCCGCTCGTCTCGTCTCCGCTTTGGTGGAGTCCCGGCCTAATAGTTGTTCACAGTCTGGGTGATCTTTGTGTCCGTCGTTTGAATGTTTGTTAAGTCCCTCGTGATACACGAATTATTCCTATTTAAACAAATAAACAAATTGCTATGTTTCAAGCAATGTGCTCTATAAAGTCCACTACATGGTTAACTTTGCCTGATTTATAATTTACACATTTGCACTTTAATCATAAAATAATTATAATAGAAATAAAGTATTATATATAAAATGATTTTATAATTAAATTTGGCGTGTCGCAATTATAGTCGTATTATGTGAATATAAATGTTGTAATTTATATTCTAATAAACATTGACAATAATTCGATTACTAAGTAATAATAAATTTGAAAATAAGTATTTTATAACAGTAAATACTAAATTATTTCGTACCTTTTATATTTTCGTATCTTTTATAAACTAAGTAATTCTTACCCATTAATGATATCGAAAAAATTATGAAGTCATAACTCATAGGTAACGGCTGACGCTGACGAAATGCTTTTTAGCTTGTAAGCAAATTTTATTAAAATTCTTTGCAATCATGGTAGGTGAATGGTAGGGAGGAAAGAACGCACTTGGATAATTGATCACGTCTTAATGGTGAGGTTGAGATGGCTCGGGCCCCTATTCCCCCGCGCACTCGTCCCGCACACGCTCCGAGCTCGCCCCGCGCCCGCCCCGCGCTCACCCCGTCGCCGCGCCGACTCCGGCCCACCAGATTAAACTGATCTGTTATTATTTCCACGACAGATTTCACTTAGACCAGCATAATAAACCAGAAATACGTTTCCGTTTTCAAATAAACGATGCCATTAATTATATTTTATAACTGCCTGTCGGTTGTTCTTTTGTAAATGTACAAGCGATTGCATTGTATTTGCTCCTTACTGAATACACACTTACTCCGCGTCATCTGAAATATTCTTAAATAAAATTTTACTGGATGGATGGTTGGTAAATAAGAATTGGTGGTAAATTAATCTGTTAATGGTCAATAATAGAGAGTGGCTAAAGGTTCGGACAGTCAGCCTATTGCGCATGAGTCGGCTGAAACCGCCTGTAATTAATTACACAGGCCACTAACGGGGTGTACATACTAGCTACACTAAATGTCCAATCAAACATTTATAAATATTAGTTCTATGTTGGATCTTAGTTGAGTATTTCCACTTATTAAATATATATATTTACATATCATATTGTGGATAACGTCGTGTGCAGTGTGTTTGTTAATTCTATCATTTTACTCCTAAAATTTTTGTAATGTATAATACACTGTTGTTTGTTGTCCCAAATAAAATAAATAAATATCTATAAAGATCTTTTACTGATATACAAATAAGATACTACAGATAATGGCAGTGAAAATTTGAATCATTGAATAAGGATTCCATCTACGCTACTGGCACTATTGACAGTTCAAACTAACTTCAAATGCAAAGAGGTATAATTTAAATAAACTACACCAAAATAGACCAAAAGCAGCGATAGCCTAGTAAGAGACTACTAGACTGCCACGCAGAGATCTCGGGTTTGATCCCTGACTTTCGAAGTTATGTGCTTATTAAATAGTTAATGGTGAAGGAGAACATCGTGTGGAACCCTGCATGTTTGAGAGTTCTCCATAATATTATCTAAGATATGTGAAGTCTATTAACCCCCACTAGGCCAGTGTGATGGACTATGGCCTAACTCTTCTCACACTGAGAAGAGGCCCGTGCACTGGGCACTGGAGTAGGACAGTTTAATAGAGAGCTGATATTATATACTATTATACACCAACATATAAAATCATAATTTATATTTTAAATCAAAATATACACTTTGCATTATTAATTATTCATTCATTAATCATTATACGTTCGAGCGAGCCTCCGTAAAATTAATCAGCATTCATTAAACAGTATGCGTCCAAAATGTTTGTTAATATAACCGGATAGTGTGCATGTGATCTTACGTCCCAATGACCGCCGAGCGGCAGGCCACGATAATGCCTCGACAAACTTACTGATTAAATTTCCGCACTAACCGATTTCAACTATAAATACCCAAATATATTACGGGGACCCTCGCAACTAATTTCATAAATAAACTCTACTTAATATAAACAGAATACAAGCTAGTGCGTATGTATTTTCTCATTTCTCAACTATTACGATCTGTCAAAACCACTATAATTAATATCTCTTTGATCATAACCTGTTCATGTCATCTATCCTACAGTGTAATTTAACATAATAATAATAATAATATTCTATCACATACACATAACACCATCTAGTCCAAACTAAGCAGAGCTTGTACTATGGGTACTAGACAATGGATAAACATACATATATACTTTTTTTTTTGTAAATACATATATATTATACATAGAAAAACCCAGACCAAGACAAACATCCATGTTCATGCACACGAATGTTTGACTTGTGCGGGAATCGAACCCGCGACCTCAGGCGTGGCAGTCGGTTACACTAACCATCGAGGCCGACATGCTTACTTATATGAGATGTAGCTGCCATTCTTTATACGACCTGTGTGATCTGCAAGCATTTTAATGTACCTACGTATCGAATTTCTTTGAAAGTCACTTTTACATATAATTGGTATATTACTAGTATACACGCCGAAAATATATGCTATGAAAATTAATTATTATATTTTCAATAAATTATTTTTAATTTCATACTTAATTTTAAGAAGTTTAGAATAGTGCAGTAAATTGAAATATTCTGTTGTCATATTCCAATAAACATGTGTCATGATTTCTTATTTTTGATAATAATTCTGTTCGGGAGTTTTTATTTACATAACTGGCAACACAGCCAACCATCATTTTTAAATAGTGGGGTTATTGTGGAAGGGAAAATAACTCGTCTCTCGGCAAAAGATCGCTCAGCAGTGATGAACTAGTATTCAACTAAGTAAGACGTTCTCAATAGTCCGTGTAATTGCTGTGAGTTTGGTAATATAGTCACATTATATTTTAGACGAGTGAGTTCATTATACTTGGAACAAAACATTTATTACGAAAATCAATGATACCGCTGCTGAGCTCCGCGGATGTTACTACCGAATTAAGATTCGTTCTGCGTTTTGGGACCATTGAAGTACGCTTTCAACAACCGTTCGCGAGCATTGACAAATATTGTACATCTGTCAAACGACAAAAATATATGGCAATACCGTTTTGCCGGGCATGGAATAGCAAACCTCAAATTCAATCAGTACGCAATAAATATAAGGCTCAAAATCCAATACTTTATATACGTAAACAGAAATTTAAACGTGGTTCCATAACCTCCAAGTTGATTGAGAAAATGGAGCAAGCCAGAAATGAAAGCCTTTTAAAACATCAACAAAGTATTCTCCCTCATTTGCGTGATATTTCCTTTTGATTCCATCTGCCGAATACAAATCATGTTGGCGGAAATCAAAGGATAATATTGCAATTTTATTTTTTATTAACGTGTATATTCCGAGTTTTGCTTGCTGTTATGTATGTTTATGTATATTCATATTTATTTTAATCTATTTTCAATAAAACCTTAATAAATGTTAGATTTAATCTCATACAAGCATGTTAATAATATTTTTATTCATATCTACATGTACGGAATATAAAGATTTAAAGCTTATTTTACCTTTTAGGTATGAGTGCTTGTCTTAGGTTCCATTTTAAGGAACGGGTGAAAATGTTCATTAGCGGATCTTGAACTATACACGATCGTATGCCTATCCTTGAATTAGCCTCTATACATACATAATATTGAACATTTACACCAATTCCTTTTAATTTTAATATTATAAATGTGAAAGTTTATGAGGATGGATGGAGACGGACGTTTGTTACTCTTTCACGCAGAACTACTGAACGGATTTCGATAAAACTTTACAGTATTATTGTTTATACATCAGAATAACATTTATGCTACTAAAAATTTATCTTAACATAAATCTACATTAATGCAAGCGAAGCCGTGGGCAAAATTTAGTATAACACAGCTGTCAAAACATATATAAATAAGGTATGATTCTTTTTAATTCTTCAGTCATATTCTCCACCTTTATTATGTTATCTCCATCAAAGGTAGAATTATGTACACACAACACGGTTTAAGTATTGAAGCTGTGCTATGTGTTAACTTCGTAGAACATTCACCATCCGACAATCGATAATTAATCTATTGCGGTTACGGCGAATGGTCAAACTACATTATTGTTATAATCTATCAGCTTAACTATATCGAAACATTATCATCAAAGCATTATATCTAGACGCCGGAGCCCGTACGCTGATGTACGAATTAAAAAGTTGAACATAAGCATGTTTTCCTATTTGTTTGGTGAACAGAAAAGGACATAGTATAGCTGTCATCCAGAAAAAGTTATCATATATAAAACGTTAGTAATACAGAATTTATAAGACCATATAAACACACTCACGTACGTAGAGCAGATACGATCGACGATCGACATCCATCATTTGAATAAGACGTCTATTGTAAAGGAGGTTTTCAATAGGCATTCACATTTTTCAAAGAAAATTCTTCTTTTAATATTACATTCATTTCCTTAGCAAGATGCAGAGAATATCAGCAGTGATTGCATTTACTGTACTCAAAGCAAAGTCTGGCATCGGGCGTCGGGTTAAAAATCACGTTGATTTGCATTTTACTACGACCACAGTGACCTCTTCGTTTCAGTTCTACTGAGTAAAACAAAGCGGCCATTTTGCATTAATATACATATTTTGTTCGTTGAGAGGATGACACGGCCAGTTTACAGTGTAACGTGAAACGATTGACATCTGACCTCTGCTACCAGCTGAGCTGGTCGTAAACTAATGTTTGCAACATTTTCACAGCTTGTTCAACTTAGAAGTGACGTCATATTTTACGTGACGGTCTGGATGAAGATCGTTATGGACTAACTTATAGCTACTGCTGTCTGTATTAGAAAATCACATACATTGTCTAGGTACCTACTAATATTGACAGAAATGTATGACATCCACATTTCGTCAGCTTTGGTTGTAGATTCCACGTAATAACGTGGCTGCCATTGCTACTACTGCGAATATATTTACAGAAAATCCTAATAAAGTTTTGCCCGGCCCGGGATCCTCACCCAAGCCCTATTTCGCAGTCGCATTCGCTACCGGTGCATCACCGAGACAATTATTGGAAAATGAAGAAGTCATATCATGTTAACTAGAACTTTATTTTAAAATAAGACAGGATATTGGTTGGATTTTTGTAAGTAGAAGACGCTACTTTCTTATGCTTGGTGGATACAAATGGGTACCCATCCGCTTTTCTTTCATGCAACCGCAGTGTAGGGTTAGGGCAGTAATACTTTAACTGTGTTTCGCCCGGAAAGTAAGAACGCCGTAGGCTCATTTACCTTACTCTTAGATGCGTTTTCTTCCATACGATCTTTAATTTTATTCCTAGCATCGGCATCGCACGAGTGATACTTCTGGTATTGCAAATGACCATAAGCTGTAACCGCTTACTACGAAATGGAGTCGCTTATTTGCTTCCTTAGTTCTGTAAAAAAAAGCTACACGAGTGGTTTGTTTTCCAACTTCAAAGCGTACTTATTTATATTTTTGTAAGTAACTAAGGTAATAGGATCGATAGCCTAGTGGGAGACCTGGACTGCCAGGCAGAGGTCTCGACTTCGATCCCAAGGCTCACACCTCATACTTTCGAAGTTATATGCATATTAAATAGTAAATTATCGCACGTTTTAACCATGAACGAAAACATCGTGAGCAAACCTGCAAGTCTGAGAGTTCTCTGTCATGTTCTTGAAGGTATGTGAAATCTCCCAACCAGCACTGGGTTAGCGTGGTAGACTATGACCAAACCCTGGTTACACTAAAAAGAGGCCCGTGTCCAGCAGAGGGGCAGTTTATATACATAATTATAACTAAGGTATATTATTATAAATTTAAGACGCATGTTCTGCCGACGCTCGACGTTTTAAATGGGAATAAATAATAATATCTTATGAAAAATATATAGCGATATCATATTAACTTATAAGACACACCATGAATAATATAAGCCTCTATAACAACTTCAAAGTATATAATATGATTTTTAACTGTGCCGATTTTGCGAAGCAGTATATAAAATATTAACTAACATAAATCCAATCTACTTTATAAACCCGTAAATATTGAATTAAGTGTCAAATAAATATTAAACTGTTCAAATTGACGTTAAACACTCTTGTTTGCCAACTGCGTTAGAAGGAGGGTAATGTTTTTTTTGCAACGCTCTATACATATTATTTTTAGACCGAATAAAAATGGTCGCTGGCCGAGATATGGTGTTGCAGCAGTCTAATGGCTACTGTCATACCAAATTACATCAAAATCAATTCAGCTTAAATTTGTAATAAATAGGCATAAATACTTTCCATTTGTACGAGTACACGTATAATATTCAGTAGATATCATAATAAAATCGAAGTTCAAAACGTTATCCTAAATATTATAAATGCGAAAATGAGTTTGTTTGTTTGTTACGCTATCACGCCTTAACTACTCAACCGATCAACATGAAATTTTGCATGCACGTTGTCAGGGGTACAGAATAGGATATAGGGTACCTTTCATCCAGAAAAAATAAATGTTGCAAACCTTTTTTTTTTTTTTTTTTAACTTAACCTACATTTACGCGAGCGAAGCCGCGGGTGAAAACTAGTAGTAAATAAATATATTTAACTGTTCTGAACTATAAATACCAGCTACATAAAGCCACTAATCGCGTACTTATACCATACATATACACACACAATATTCTATTCTAAGAATCAGTTACTCATTCCTATTCATTATCATCCGTGCCTTCTTCCCGGAATGTTGAGCGACTCGCGTAATTGGGGTTACTGGGTTGTTGTAGAGGTCAAACCTCTGCAACTAATGGGCATGTCGAGAAGATTAGGCCACTTGTCAAAATCCCTCTCTGACTACGGCCTGATGTTACCAAAAAAATATACGGAAAGATTTGAATGTTAGCAAAAAAAAGTGAAAGGAACGTCCTTCGAACTTATGCACACACGGTGTTCATAAGACACGCGAGAAGTTAAAAGTCAAGTAACTATTGGAATATTCTCGCTTATACATATATCGTTTATTGATGTATGTGTGAAAATGTCTTTAAAAACCTATACCTATAGCTTAAGTTTGCGTTTATGTTTGGACCAGATAGTGAAATTTTCCTGTAAGGAAATCCTCAGTAGCAGCAATGAGGAACTAGGTTTCCTATAGGTAACAGTCTATGTATGTATTAGATATAGCCTCGTGCTTATCATTCCATAGTTTATTTCGCGAAATAAATCAGTGGATGCAAAATAACAATCCATAGACCTAAAAAAAAAATCCGTAAAACATATAACGACCTATTCATCTAAAAAATTGAATTAAATTCCAAATCATTGAATTAAATTTTCTTTAATTTTGATGTTTAAAAGAGACTTGTCCCGCAGTTGGCAGTAATCATAAACGCGGGTGAAACCACGGGTACATCTAGATTAAAATAAATTTCACCGATCTTTATGAAGAATTAGTGGTTAGTGACTTCGCCTAGAGCTATACCTACTAGAGTCAAGACAAGTTGCATACCCTAGATTATCTACGGTTTATGTGTAATAAGATTTCTTGACAGACGACCTAAATCTGGGATTAACCTGTTACTATACATAGTTCGTAGTTTACTGTAAGGCCGATCTAAAGCTAGCGAATAAATATCGCTACCCGCACTATACCACACAATGCTCGATGCAATCAAAACTAAAATATTCAGACAATTGCTTATATAGCAGGTAAGTAATCCCAGCAGTACACTGTGAGGGAAACTTGACTAATGAAAAAGCACCTGAAGTAGTGCTCCTCACTGTGAACAATTTATTGCGAGCACTTAGGAACCTCCGCGAACACACGCGTTAAGTCAGATAGTAAAGTGGCCACTTGCTTCAACCAACGCTTAAAATATTTCCTCTTTATCTCGAGGCCGAGTGCTAAACGTTTCAAGAGTAATAAAGTTTGACTCGAATATTTCTCGAATCGATACATCGCTACTCGGCTCAGCTCAAACCTATAATAAAACAAAACAACATCAGTGTGTTCGACAAAAGAAAATATTATCGTTGAATAAGGCCAATATCAGTCACGTACTATCAAAAGATTAGAAACGATGAACGAACATTAGAAACGATGACAAAATTTTCCATTTTTCTAAAGAAATCAATTCATTTTGTTGTTTAATTGCTTATCTACGACTTGTACATACAAACAACTAGGAATCAATAAATTATTACCGTAGATACGGTATACGACGTACATACGTAAGTCGTTATTATGATACTTTAAAGACTTTCCATTTAAGCTCAGAAATAATAAATTCATGGACACTGCCAAAGAATAAATTACATTTTAAATTACCTGCGTCAAAAAATCTCTGGATGCTTTAAGTCAAAAATACAATGAACATTCACGAATCAATTTACATAATACACGAAGGCTGTACTTGAATTTAAAAATCAGCGACGCAAGAAGGGATTGTGAGATAAAGTTATCCGGGGTTTTATCCCGCATTCGCCGGCGCCCCTCATATGCAAAGTGACGGCCAACTGGAGCCTGGATCTGACATAAAATGCACGGGAAAGGGCGCACACTAGCAAATATTGTACTCACCTATTCACAAAGACAACGTAAAGTGTTTGCATTTCAAACGCTTCCCGTCTTAAATATTCTTTCTAAGTGTATTTATTATCTTTTTAAAGCGAATGCTTTCGAGAAAGTGAGATTTTATTTTTGAATTTATGTCAAGTTAAACAATGCTCTCTTATTCAAGATTTTAATGCAAAGCGACGTTATATATTCGAGTAGGTATCATCACCATCATCATCAGGCTATAATAGTCGAGTAGGTATAGTAATGTTATATTCCAAAATACTTTAGCTGATACAAATGTATATATTATGTATGTATTACCAATATAGAAATATACCTTTAACTTTCTGAAAACATTAACTAAACAATAATAAATTTATGAAAATATGTTAATTTGTTGCGAAAGGGTAAATAAACCAAACTAACTGTTACGGTCCCACATGTGTAATCGAAGCTTCGCGTTGCTCGTTAATTAATTGACGAGGACATTTAATTATAACGATACATAACGTAAAAGTATATAATATTGTCTTCTGTTTACGCGAATGTTATTCATTAAAAGTTTTAAAAGTTTCAATAATTTAATTAGCTTAAAAATTAGTAAAGTTTAATATTAATAGTAGTATAACAGTTTTCAAAATTTTGTATATAGTAGTTTAATTTCAGTAAAAGTATATTTTTAAAGTTACTTCAAAATATTATATACTGAACTTTACCGGAGTTTCATATTCCTCTCGTGAGTTTTTATTTAGATATTAGTTTTACAACACGATTGCGCTTCAGAAACTCTTACAGAAAATTTAAAATTTTATACGTAGGTACGTTAAAAGGACCAAGAGCTGTATGCAAGTGACCTACTGATTTTTTTTTATTGAATGTTGTGATACATGGCATGCAATATTGAAACTTGGCAGGTTGTTACAAAAAATGTTGTTAATATTTTAACACTGCACACGTGCAATTTATGTTCAAAATTGGTATATTGGAAATACGCCATATTCAGGCCAACGTGAAAGCTTCCATGTTTTAGATATGTCGATGAACAACGTTGTTTAATAATACGTGGATTACTACTATGGTTACATTAATTATTAATAGTATATCTGATTGATTCCTCTCTTACCTAGAATTGATCGTGTGTTACGTCATTGTTACCATAAAGAAGGTTTTTGATATTCAGCCTGCAGCTTCATGTATCTTAATTAAACATAAAACAAACACTTGATTGATATAGTATTTGTTTATTTTATGACCGATTATTGTGGAGCCACAGACAATGGCTACTAATGCAATGTATGTATTAAAGAACTTGTGTTTTGATATTTGCCTGTGGTGTTCCAAGGACTTCAAAATATCCAATTTTTTAATATCCTCCCTCCCTCTTTGCTCTTCATTTTGACTTGTATGTCGTGGATGAGCACATGATGAGCTCATCACAGCACATTGAGGGCATGCTTGTACTCGATCGAATATACTTACTCTAAATTACGTTAATAACCTGTTGTAAGTCGGTTATATCTATCCTTTGGGCTTATATCAGATACCACTACTGGTTTTGAAATAAATTGTACAGAAATTAGAAATAAGGCGTTCTAAAAAAATACATTTAGTATAATATGTAATCATAAAAAAGTATATCTTTCACAAACCTTAGATTAGTCAATATTTATAAAATTACTTCTTCATTTACTGAAGAAGATCTTGCGTCATCAGATGCCAACCAGTGAGAGACATGGTTCAGAATGTTGTTCATTTACAATATTCCTACGTAAGCATTACTTTAGACATAGGTAACAATACCTGTTACTATCTTGTCTAGACTGTCTCACCTTGACACCTGCGAGATAATTTTTTACTGTGGTGACCAATCGTAACGTATTGTGGTCCATACCCGGGTCAGGAAAAGACTTATTGGGATTTGGCTATCAAATTCTGAGTTAGAAATTTGCCCGTTACACAACAGTATGCTTGGCCCTATGACGTGGAACCTTGAAGAACCTAGCTGACGAAATTTGGGTTTTCCTCGAGCTTAGCTATGTTGTTAGAAGTGCCGCTAAGTTCTATTTTGGGTCAATTTTATTTTATATGTGTCTCAGGGCACATACACAATCAATCTCTTGTTGAATATATAAGGCATATACGTGAAGTTAATACCGCGTGTCCTCCACAAATGTGTTCTAAATAATATGCACACGCGTAGTATAACTTGCTACTAATTAGGCATCGTATAAAATATTACGCTGCCTAAAATTTGTTCTAAAACATGAATTAATGTGGAAAATAGATGAATATACGCTAGCCTTATCTACATTATTTTGTCATTATTGAAGCAACGTCCCGAATCCAAAATTGGACAAACTCAGGTGCATGCATTCGTAATATACTAAATGAGGCCACAACTTATGTATTTATTTAGATGTTTTACTTGTACTGTATTATTTAACTTCATATTTCATTTAAGATCAACGGACTATACAAGTTCTGGTGATCTATCATTAAGCTGCTTTTTCATTGATGTATCTGGGGTTATTTTCCCGTATTCATAGCTCCTAAACAGCCTATATACATTAAACATTCGAATGTTGTGTTGAAACCTGACCTCCTGGAGCAGGCACACAATAGTTCTGGGATGGACAGAAAGACAGAGAAAAAAGATAAGCTAGTAAAAGTGGCAGTAACGTTATGCCATGAGCCTAGCAGTAGTTGTCAAACGAGAGCTGAAGATTGGACTGCCATCAACAAATCACGACAGTAAAATTAGAGCATCACATAAATTACATTACTTCGGTTGGATTTTTATTATTAAATTTCCTGTGCATGTGGATATGTTTTTGCTCTTGGATATTATCTACAATGGATAATTATGATGGATGCGTTAAATTTCATTCTAATTTGTTATTTGAAAGCAGACATGTTAAACGTCTCCATTCTATGTTGTAATTGAATACAAATAGTATGTGAACGTCACCATCTAAGTTTGAGTTTAAAACAACGTGCATTCGAAACATTCCATGTTTTCTTTCACTTCTCGATACTGCACGGCAACAATATGTATATCTGTAATTACAGCTTGCAAAGTAACATGTCTCCGTAGCTAGTGAGTTGTGCTTTCCGCCGACGAATGCGGTTAGGCGAAATTATGTGTTGAACGTGGCACGCTCCGTGTCGCCCAGACAGAACTAATTCTAGATATCCGTTTTTGCAGCTTTGTGTAAACAATAACTCTCCACTAAAACAGTATTGTTTGTGAATACTTCGTGTAGTAAAATAGCTAGATTTGCAACGAAGTTAGCTTTCGTAGCACAAAAAATATTCTAAAGGAAGTACGTATGGTATAAGGCAAAGATGATTTTCTTCAAGTATCCGCGATGTCAACTTGTATGTTTATAAGGTTGTATCAGATATAAAACAGTACATATAAATACAAGCGCACACTTGTACGAAACATTAATATATCCGTGTGAAGGATATGCTACATTTATCATTACCTAAGTCCCTGTTTCAAATGGTGTCGTTGTTTTATTGCAATCTATCGGTGCGGGAGGCAGCTGCTCGCTATAACATTCTCTAAGGCACGATATCCACCTTCGCGGTGCGCGGACGTTTCCCGGACGAACATTTTATTTCCCCGCTTCGCTGCAATATCGGAGATAATCCCCGTTTCTGCAACTTGAGACTGTGTCTTACTTTTTTGCTGTACCACACGGTACCACATATCGAATACACGCGAGAAACAAACAGAATTATACGTGGGGAACACTGAAACCTAACGAGAAACTTTTCTGTCCACGTCTGTATATATTACCGAGGAAACGATAACAACAACCATATTTTGGAAAAGAGGTTCTGTCCCCTAATAAAAATTCCCTTTATGTACTATAAAAATCCCAAAACCCTTTAAGACAAAAATGGAAGCAAAAACACGTAGACTCGTAAATATTTGGACGCAGTGTCCGAGTTGTTATTTAAAGTAACTGCCCAACCAGCAACATAATTATTAAGTTGGAACTACAGTTCTTAGGTAAGGGACGCGGCTGGGACGAGATCTTCGAAGCAATAAAGATATCTCGGCTTGAGATAACATCGTAACCACTTAAAAACTATGTACAATAAACACTTAGTCTTGATTTAAATAAATTGTCTGCCGAGTTGGAGTTAAATTACCGTGAATTACATAAATGCTACTATTCCCAGTTTAAGGTTTCGGTTTAAGAAAATCTACTCCACTTAAAAGTAAATGCTATTTAATTTAATTTTGTTTCGCTTTCATATTTCTTGGCATTATTGTGTCGCTGTATTGTGCGCTGCGTGGATTTTAGAAACATTCATGTTATTGCCAAGAATTGTTGTGGAAGTTTGCTTTATGGATTGATTTCTTACGATTCCAGTTCCAGTTATCGTATTCATATTTGCCATTTTATTGTCAAGTGTTTTAGAATATTATAATATTGGTAGAATATGCTATATAATAAGTTAGGGTATACGGCCAAGCATACGGCCCACCTGATGGTAAGTGGTCACCATAGCCTATGGACGCCTGCAACACCAGAGGTATCACTTGCGCGTTGCCGACCCTTTAGAAAAGGAAGTGGGAATGAGAAGGAGCGGAAAGGGGGAAAGAGGGTGATTGGGGCTCCGGCACTCTCACAAACATAACTGGTAAAATATAAGTGTAATATACATCTTTGCTTACTATGTATGTTATTTTCTACTTGACGGTATCAAGTTAAATCATAGGCAAAAGGCACGTTAAAATTTATTATTGTGTATTATCGAATTAAACATTTATATGATAATACGCTCACCATCACGCGGTAGACATCAACACAAAGAAACCTTTCCCTCCAAAAGTAAATTATTACTAACAAATATTCCACAAAATACGACATGCTAAAAGTCTCGGCTCCCACCCCAAACGTACATTATAGATACAACTTTTAAGCCGTACTACGCCTTTACAAGTTTCCCGTCTTAGTCATAAAAAGTTCCGGCTTTATCATATGCTGAATGAGGAATATAAAAAGAGGTTTAGCTGCGTGTGACACCAGAATTTCCACTGCAGTAAAAATGTGTATTCGTCTTGTAAGTTGCACCACGTTGCATAAGAAAAGATGCTTTTATATTTTCAGCGGGGGAGCGGTGAGGGAGCCTGCTTGGGACGTGGCCCTCTTTGCGTAGAATTTCAAGGCTCGTTGTTTCGTTTGCTATAAGCATTCTTTTTTATATATGCCACTTAATATTCGCCTTTGTATTTGTTTGCTTAATTCCTTTGACATGGTTCATCGCATGTGTATTTTTGTACTCGTGGTGTTCATAGAGAGCGTTTTATTTTATTCGTCCCGTATTTCTATTTCTTTGGCACGCTCTGTAACTTAAATGGCTTGGTATATTTTAATGAATGAGGTTTCGTTTGACGCTTAATAGCTGAAATAGGATTACTGAAATTATTATGGTTACCAGCGTTTCTTTTTTATTTGACACTTTGACAGCTATTCCTTCTATTATTTTGCATTTTTGTGTTATTTAATGTTTTTTTTTTTTTTTCTCGCTCCTCTGTCGTAGACAGAGCCTACTCTTACTAAATAGAGGCAGCTGTCCCATCGAAGGGGCAGCGGTTCCTCCTACTCTGCCTATTCCTTTTTTTACATTGCCCTAATAGGGCTTTTTATCTATTATTTAATGATTTGAAGGTAGTTAGTACATTACTTCACGTTACTTTATTATACTACAAGAATTGGCTCTGAATAAACTAGTGTGGTGACACTGGTGTAGCACAGCTCATTTAGACCCAATTCTCGTAGCACTTTACAGCTATTTTAAAACCAACCAACGCGTTTAGAAATAAAATATCTGTGTCAACGAACCCCTTGGCATGGCTTTGCAGCTATTCGAATCACGGGTACGGAGTAGAGCCGAGTGGAGTATATATCTGTGAATCACGCCATTTTTGATTCAATGCATGTATTGAACGATGCATTGGTACTTGGCGAAATTACTACTTTCTTATGTGTAGTTTATGTGGTAGAATCTTAAATATGATTTAGTATAAAGATTATTCATAGATAATATTTTATATAAATACATTTATATACTGTTCTTGCTACTAAAGGATATTAAGAATATATGTTTAAGCAACAGTCTAAACAGTACTTTTTATTGTCATATAATAAACTAGATGCGCCCGCGGTTTTACCCGCGGTTATAGTTACTGCGCCACCCCCGTGGGTCGTAGCGTGATGTTACATAGCCTATAACCTTCCTCGATAAATAGGCTATCCAACACTAAAAGATTTTTTAATTCGAACTAGTAGTTCCTGAGATTAGCGCGTTCAACCAAACAAACAAACAAACTCTTTAGCTTTATAATATTAGTATAGATGTATACAACATAATATATAGCAATAATAATACAGAATAAAGAAAATCTCATATTTAATTTAAAAAGGTTTAGAAAACTATCTGCTATATAACAATTAAATCAAAAGGAATTCTTTGACTTGCCTCAATTATGCACAATCTGTCACGTAAAATACAAATGTCAACCATTTTGTTAAAAATGAAATATAAAATTAATATTTGGCTCAAAACTTCGTAAAAGCTCAACAAAATGAGAATACTTATTATTCAAAATAAACAATACGGGCCTGTCTATCCCGGTAGCGAAGTTGTTGCACAAGCGAGGTCTGTGTGACATTTGTTTATCGGAAATATTTGTAAAGGATTGAAAATTAAGCATTACTTTCTCATTAAATATCAAGCGGAGTTAGTTCGGGAAGATGTTAGATAGACTCATTTGTCAGATAGAATCGCGCAGGCGCTTCGTCTCCATGTAGGAATTCTAATTAAACTTACACAACATTTAGACGAACTTACATAGTGTGGAGCGATGAGCTCGCCGAACTTTGACCGGGTTACTTCATGTGTGAATTTACTAGCCAGTATGGGATAATGTCAATACACCGACAATTTCATCGTTATATTTGCAAATTGTTTTGGTGCCGGCCAAGAATATACACGGACACAATTTCAGTTAATGTTCCAAAGGCCGCAATTCTGAAACTCAAAAACGAATAATGAAAAAAAAAATCTTTGAAGAATGCAAAACTGGGGGACCTTCTTTGTAAAAATTGGCGACTTATCAGTCACTTTCGCATCATTGGACGGAATAGCTCCTCGCTTTGCGGTTGATTTTCCTCTCGGCTCGAACGGAGACCGCAAAAAGTTAAATAAAATATTCATAGTGTCGATATTGATTTTACGAACATTATTAATTCGGCTTTTGTTGTTAATACTCACATACATGTAATTAATATTCACTTGTCATATATGTAACTTTATCTGTTTTGTATTTAGGTTTGTGGAAATGTTTGTTTTAACAAAGCGGTATTAAATTTACATGCTTTGTTTGCATGTATACAACTATTGTTGTACTATTTACAGTATTTGTATTTTAGACTTCAATCATAGAAGTTTCGTGTGAAACTAAAATACAGTCTAGTTTTGATTGTTAGTGACATTTTATTAGCCTTTATGATGGTTATATACCAAATCAGATTGGTGGTTTATCTACCACTAGTCGCGTCAGATAATGGTATATTTAAAATTTGTATGCTATATGGAGTGTCAGGCTTCCTTAGATGATTCATTTTATTAGGTTTTGCCCGCGGCTTCGCTCGCGTAAATATAAGTTCTGTAAGTAACAGTACTTTTTTCTGGAAATCCTATGAAGGTACCTTATGTCCTTTTCTGTACTCCTGATAACGTAAATGCGAATGCAAATTCATTATGATCGATCGAGTGGTTAAGGCGTGAAAGCGTAACAAACAAACAAACAAACTCACATTTGCATTAATAATATTAGTTAAGTTTTCACAAAGTTACTAGTTATTATATTTCAAAGCTAATTAAATATTCAATTATATTTAACGTCAAACATATAATTGCTCAAAACAAATTCTTATGATATAAGACACATGCTTATATATTAGTTTGCTTCAAAATAACCAACAAAAACATTGAGACACTTACTCCAAGAGCAGTGTAAGCCTCAGTTGCAGTTGTCATTTGAGAGAGCCGCTTAAAGCAGTTATAAACCGGTCAACTAGTTATCATATTTACTTGTATTATGTTAACACCTAACAACTTAGGTACTTTACTTTTTCAAACCTTTCGTTCTTTTTTATAAATATATGGTTTCAGGCAAATTCAAAATCTTTTTTCCTTTACAATGGGTAAACAGTTCTTGGACACGTCAATAATACCGGCCAGACCGTATTCGGCGTATTCCGGCGACTTGGAACTGATTATTGAGAGTTTCGCTGGTGTGCTCTTAGGTGACTGGCATACCCGATTTTTGCCGTGAACGTTCGTCCACAATCACTGCAGGTCAGCACCCCGCCGACGTAATTGTAATATATTTCCGTCGCCTTTCGAACTCGAACACCTTAGTGCGCACAGTACTTCTCCACAGTGGCCTGTCCGTCGCCACTACCTCCCACTGCGGCGGGTCAACAGCGCTTCATGTGACAATTGCGCACATCTTTGTAGTGCAGGAATTGGCCGACTTGTTTTCGCTTGCCATCCTGTAGCTCTGAATAGAAGATGCGCTTAGCCGCTCTGTCGTCAGACATCCGAGAGACATTTACTCGTCGTAGAACTTCCGTGTTTCGTACGCGGTCCGACCAGTGTATATACATAATGTCACGTAGGCATTTAAGGTGCAATCTATCTAATGTGCGGATATGTTTGCGGTATGGGCACCAAGTTTCGGAGCCGTATACGAGATTTTGCAGGACGATTGCCATGTACACAGCTATTTTCGTGGAGAGCTTTATGTCGTATGAACGGAACAAATTGAAACGAAGTTTGCTGAAGGCTGCAGCGGCTGCTCCAATTCTGCTGTTGACTTCGTTATCAAGGAGGCACTTTGATTTTAAAGTGCTGCCCAGATATTTGAATTGAATGTCTACCTGCTTAAGTGAGACGTTACCGAGTTTAATGTCGACTGAGATACTATTCAGTACACTGAATAGATACATCTTGAACCATCACTTCGGTCTTTTTCACACTGATTTTAAGACCAAATTTACGGTAGTAGTCATCAAGACTCATCATAAGCCTTTGTAGACCCTCTAGGGATTCCGCCACAATATATACGTCGTCTGCATATATCATCTTGGTAATGGTTGCGTGAGACACTTTGGTGTGAACTTTAAGTAGGTTAAAGACTCCACCGCCAACGGTCCGATATCGAATACGAATGCCATCAAACAAATCCTGCAAATCCTCCTTTACTACAACTGCAAAGTATATAGCGAAGAGAGTTGATGAGAGCACGCAGCCTTCACCCTGCACACTGACACAGCATCATGCAGGAGTCGGATCATTCTTACAAATTTATCCGTGCATTCAACTTTTTTCAGGACCACCCACAGGGCTTCGTGAGGCATGCTGTCGAAAGCTTTTTCCAGGTCAACAAAACATAGATGCAGAGGTTGAAACTGTTCTTGACTTTCTCTTGTAGGTGACGAATAGAGAAGATAACCTCACAAGTGCCTCGATTTGGTCGGAAGCCAAATTGAGTTTCAGGCAGTGTCTTCAGATTAGAGCATTAAGCGATTTAGTAGTATTTGAGCAAAGATTTTCCCCGGAGAAGTCAGAAGGCCACCTACCTTACCCACCACCTACCTCTATAGGCATTGTAATCCGATCTGTCGCCTTTGTTCTTGTACAGGGCACAAATACGAGAGACTCGAAAGTCATCAGGCACTTGCTCCTCATCCCACATTTGGACGAACAACTTCCAGATGGTTTCATGCAATTCCTTGTCCCCATACTTAAGTAATTCTCGAGGTACATTTTCAAAACCAATAGCTTCTTGGTTTTACTATTGTTGGATAGCAGTAGCGACCTCGCGCAGAGTCAGTGGGTTATCCAGCATGTTGATTTTGGGGAGTGTTGCCATCAAGTTAATATGGGTGATGTCCGCAGCCCAGTCAAGATTAAGCAAGGTGTTAAAATGCTCTCCCTATCTGTCGAGTACGTCTTTCCTGCTGGTAAGCAATTGTGTGCCATCGAGGGATCTCAGGGGCACTCAAGTTCGAGTTGTAGTACCAACATGTTTGCAACAACTTCATCATAAAATGCACCCAGCTGTTTGGTGTCAGCAAGCCACTGTATGCGCTCGGTTTTGACTCGCACTTGTCCTTTATTTCCCGTACATATTTTCGTAGCTCGACATCACTGCGCTTGACTTACTCTGCCTGGTGATCGTCGTTATGCTGACGCAAGAGAGAACGGAGCTTCTGGATAGCTTTCGTCAAAATTTAATCATTGTCATCGAACCAATCCTCGCATCTACTGAGTTTGATACCCAGTGTCTGCGAGGCGGCGATGACAAGTTTGGACAAGATCGTTTGCCAGTTAGCCACAGTATCACCATTCTCAACGTCTATCTTTTGGACTGCATCACTAACTGCCTGGGCGTAGGTGTTACGTATATCTAGACTTTGTAGTTTCCCTATGTCTAGAAGTTTGGGCTTCACTCCTTGTGATCTGCGAGAAGAATGCAGGCGTAGGCTCAGTTTTGTGATAACAAGCTTATGATCTGAGGAGCAGATGGTATTGGCATCGCGCATAACGCGTGTGATCCGTACTTGGGAAATATTTGCTTGCCTGATAATTACATAGTCTATCAGGTGCCAATGTTTTAACCTTGGATGCATCCATGTGGTCCTATATTTTACTGGAAGTCTGAACATAGTGTTGGTGATAGCCAGTTCAAACTGGGCACATAAGGACAGTAGGAGTTGTCCATTACTATTCATGTTTCCGACACCATATCTACCTAAGTCCTTAGGCCAAGCTCCGAAGTCACGCCCGACTCTAGCGTTAACGTCACCCATCAATAGTACTTGCTCCCGGGGACGAATCCTGGAGAGGGCTTGCGTGAGTTCCTCATAAAACTCGTCCTTGATTCCGATCCGTCCTTGATCCGTCAACTGTGTCGATCGTTGGTGCATATACGCTGATTATATTGTCAATTTGTAGGCGCTACGTTGTGACGTGGTCTGAGATGTGTACAGGACACTCCTCCAATTTGGATGCTATGTTGTTTTTGATGGCAAAACCGACAACGGACCTCCTGGGCTCGGAAGACAAGGGCGGATATACTTTCCAAAAGAAAGTATATCCGCCCTTGCGCTCCACTCTCTCCCCTTCGTTAGCCAGGTTTGTCTCACTGAGAACAGCTATATCCACACCATAGCGTTGGAGCTCCCAGGAAACGAGGGCGGTCTTTCGAAGAGGAACTAGATTGGTTTCACGATCAAAAAGAGTACGTACATCCCACGTTGCAAATGTCATATTCCGAGATTACATTTTTTGATTATGTAATTTATTTCTGTGCTTTCGACCACATTATAGATGAAGCAGAGACAGCCGTGGTTACTACCTCCGAATATAATGGGGTCAGCCTTTTTTAGGACACCTTTTCTAGTCCTCTCCCCGGATTGGGAAAAGCAGGGCCTCTCTGAATAGAGCTGCTTCGTCAGCCAGGGTGCTGCCGAATTACACTGTTAACCCAGTGCATTGGAAAGCGACCATCTTCCTTGAGCCGCCTGCGTGCAGACATCAGACAAAGCCTAGCTGGCATCGTAACTAGACCTCTCTATCTCAGTCCATCGCAGCAGGGCTATTGTTTGAATCGGAGTCCGTTGTCAGAGCAAAGTCAATTGCGCGCGAACACAGTTGCACAGTTACCCCTACCTCTCTATATCCAATGGAGCGGGGAACTGTTATGATCGGCGAGAGATAGGAACTTCCCTAGGCATCAGCAAGGCCTCTGATGCAAGCCTAAGTTTTTAGCATGGCGTAGGCCCAGTGACTCACCTGGATCATCAATCGATCTCAGCGGGAGGCATCTGCTAAAGGTGGTGGAAGGTAGGAACGGGGTAGGATAATACGGGGAAGGAGACAGGATACTGTTATCACGAGAGAGAAGAATGTGACAGCAGGCAGCTAGAGCAATCCATGGTAGCATACCCGTAGTGATCCCAATAATAGTTATCGGACAAATACGTCAATTTACCAATATATTAATAAGAAAATAGTAATGAAAACTAAACAAATTAGAAATATTGTATTGAAAAAATAAAAAATGGTCGTATTGTAGTGGTTGAAGAAGTCACTTCCCCACTGCCACTGCGCCGAGTGTTGTGGGATCGATCACCAAACGGGACAAAAAAAAATTATCCACCTAATAGTTCTTTAGGTGTTCTTTATGGCTGAGTTGAGGACTTCATTTTTTTTAACGAGATTCTGAATTGTCCGTTAGATTCTAATAATTGATGATGAAATAACAAAAAATCTATAAATAGTTATATTGATTTTATATGCCGGTCTCGACAATGTCCTTCAAAACTATAATAATTTTATTACTTATATAACATTGTTTCAATATTTTATATTATCTACACACGACACAACCTAGATAATTCTTATTGATTTCTTTGTAATCAAAATAGTTGGCAGCCAACTGTACTGGACCTCAAATGCAATAACACGTTCTTACGTAAAAGCTAGTGACTCAGCAAGGTCAAAGACTCCCAGTATATGATAAGACTGCAGATCATTGCGAAATAAGAATCACGTCGCACAAACATATTAGAAACTGATTCTGAATAATACATTTTCACACAGCTATATGTTATAACCAGTGCATTTATGTACATTTATACATACATATATTATCATGTTTGTTCGTTCTACACATCTACTAAGGCGAACTATTTAAAATATATTTTTATAAATAGTTGTTTCAAGTCTGGGTGTTCCTTGTATCCCTTGTACGAATGTTTGTGAAGTCCTTCGCGACACAGGAATAATTCCTAATTCGGGAGTTGTCTCACTAAATAAGATATGCCGGCCGCATTACGTTACTTTCATTTAAAATTTCCGACAAATAATCGCAAATAACTTAATCCGTATCCAAACTCGGACCTGTAACGTTCAATTTACAAACGCACTACACGACAGAAACAACAAGGCAATTCAAATTCAATTGTAACATTCATCGTAGACGTAAGGTAGTACCTACATCAACGTAAGCCTTTACATCTTAACCAAATGATTTATACAGCGTTCAGTGTGTCTGCAGAGTCCCGTGCGAGAGCAGTAGTAGCTTCTACACGATGTACAATTCAGCTGAGGATCCTTTGATGTTTGAATTGGTATAGCGATCCTTAAGTTGTTGTGTCTCCACTCATTTATCGACTAAGATCGAACCAAATCCTGTAGTGTATTACGCTACCTTAGAGGCTAAGAACTTAATACAGTTATTGCAGATGTTAGTTGTCTTACCATTTTCAGGGCTGAACTCAAAAGCAACCATATCACGCTTTATGCAGTACTTTGAATGTAGCATGGTCCTTTCTATCCTTCTTTTTGCATCTTAGCTGAACAAGGTACGTCTTAGCAAGTGACTAGTATTCATTCGATAACACCACCATATATGAATATAAAAATAAATTTAACCATACATAGCTTTTATTCATTTATCGAAGCACGTGTACAAAACATTTGAGGAGAACGATTTTATGCAAATATTCCGCATTTATACATATATATGTACTGTTGTAATGTTAATATATTCGTGATAGAATCGAATTTTCCCTTTTTCCGTTAAAATTCGTTTCATGAATAAAGCTTCGAGTCCCGCGGGACAGTCATCGGATTCGGCTGCTAAATTGGATCGGAGTTTTCTTAGTAGCAATACTTCAGCGTCCGCCTCGATACAGAGTGAGTGGCGTGATACACGTCGCTACGTGTACTCATATTACTCGTATAAATGTGAATAACTACAACACTACCTACGTTATACCTGTATGTGCGCTACCCGTAAATATCCACTGATTGGTACAACCGATATTTTGAGTATGAAACAAACAAGAATGTGGTGTGTTCATTGCATGAATGGTATCTACTGGAGTATGGTTCATTTTGTGTATTTTGACGTTGTTTCGGGATAAAGTAGTGTGTATAACTGGGTATAGAGAAGACTGCGAATATGTCTGACTATACAGTTTACAGTAAAAGGCATGTTATCCTAACTAATATTTTAAATGTGAATGTGAGTTTGTTGTTATGCTTTCGCGCTTTAACTACTCGAGCGATCATTATGCAATTTCGCATACACGTTGTCAATGGCACAGCAACGGACACAGGGTACCATCCATTTAGAAAAGTACTATTCCCGAGGAATAAAAATGGATTGGCGAAATTTACATTAACGCGAACGAAGACGCGGACAAAATCTCGTTATTTAGCGGCCGCTCAAAATGTTGCGCTGTAAATTCTTCTATTATAAAAACAGCTTAAACATTTGATAATATATGCATAAACTGAGATTGAGTTCGTAAACTTAACATAAAAAATATGATCATGTATCTGTCAGTCAAGCTACTTTAATGTAAAACGTGCCATACTAATAAGACTGGGACCTAGGTGTCCCCTAAATGGGTTAGGGCGTTATTAACAAAGTTTCACATGTTTCTGAATTTAAAGTAGGTGTTATACTGGCCACCAAAGTGAAAACATAAAAAAGATATAACAAAAAACATATCACTTTAAATTAAACAAACTTTACTAAGTTAGAATGTGTGTTATGTAAAGTGATGTTTATAAAATAGGTTTATTTATTATACGCCATACACATAGGCGATCATAGTGAAATTTGTGGTTACCTACCTCACATCACCCACGTGGCACTGAACTAAGTAAACGAAGAATGTAGTATTTTATAAACGAACATTTAATCTCTATTACCTACTTGTGTTTGTTTCGTATTTAATATGTGATGTAATAATTGCTGTTCCTTTTATATACAGTGTGACCCGCGTTAAAGTGCAACCCCGAAAATGGGTGAAATTAGATCGAAAACTATCTACGAAAATGGGTCTAAAAAACTTCTAAAAAAAAAACTATTTTTTTTATACGCCACTGAACATTTGTTTCCCGAATTTTGACCTCTATGTACAAATAAATTTATTCCTCCCAAACTAGCTGGCCGATTTTGATGAAATAAACGACAAATCAATGCCAAGTATTTAGCGATGAGAATAAAACAAAAAAAAACAACAAAAAATGGCTTTAAATACTTCATTTTTTTAAATACTTGTGAAAAAAGTCACTATTTTTCACTGTTTTTTTCAATCAACTCAAATTTCTATGAAATAAACCCCTACATCTTGATTTGTTTTATAATTTATTATTATTCTTGACTGTATTAGCTTTCAAAAAAAAAAAATCAAACATTGTATCTCTAAAAATATAGGAGTTACGAATTTTTAAAGTTCACTACTCAGAATGGGCAAATCCAGGTAGAGACCCTTTTTTTATTCCTTTGTTATACCGGTGGCCAGCTGCTATTGTATTTAATGCTTGGGGTGTATAACAAAACGAAATAAGCTTCCAATGAGCTTATTCCGTTTTAGTTGACAGTTGAAATAAAACAAAAATTAATCAAAAACAATGATTTATTATTAATTATTGTTGACTTAGATTATAATGTATTAGGTTTTGGTTTAGGAAATGTGCTCCGCGTTGTTGCAAACACATTGCCACGCGTAATGATATGTGTTGTGTGGCCCTCCGTATAAGTTGCGGTTCATTTTTCAATTCTTCAGCGCACCTCATGATGCGGTCATGAAGCTCAGCCTCTGAATTCACAGGTGCACTGTACACCTTTTGCTTCATGTGGCCCCATAGAAAGTAGTCGAGCGGCGTCAGATCAGGAGAGCGGGCTGGCCAGCCCACTGGGCCTTCGCGCCCAATCCAGCGATTGGCATAATTATTATTTAAAAATTCACGGACATTGCGCCCGTAGTGAGCAGGGCAGCCGTCCATTTGCAAGTACATGCCCTGTCTCGATGCCAGCGGCACATCCTCTAACAGACAGGGAAGCTCATCCCTTAATAAAGTTAGGAATCGTTCCGAATTTAATGTCGCTGGTAAAATTACTGGTCCTATCAACATGTCGTCGAGTAGACCTGCCCAAACATTTATTGAAAATTGCACCTGGAATGACGAGGCCCTCTTCAGATGTGGATTATCATGTGTCCACTCGTGCAAATTCCTAGCGTTCGTGATGCCATTCCTGGTGAACTTCGACTCATCCATCCATAAAATCTTTTTTAAAAATTGTGGATTGCGACGAATTTGTCGTTGTAGCCAGATCGACATAACGCACCTTGATTGGAAATCCATATCCCCGTGCAAATCGTGGACTCTTTGATAATGATATGGATGTAGACCTTCTTTCTTCAAGATTCTCCACGCTGAGGCTTGTGATATGCCGTGGAGTAAAGCTAAACGCCTCGTACTAATAGTAGGAGTGGCAAAAATGGTACTTAAAACCGCTTCTTCTATCGCTGTGTCGATTACAATGGATTCTTGTTCACGTCTTGTGTGTTGTAATCCAAGTCCGATGTCGGAGAGCTTCCGATGAACTTCCTGGAAGTTCCTTGCCGACGGTGCAAGTCTGTTCGGAAATGCATTTACGTATGCCGATCGAGCGACTGTTGTGCGTCCACCATACATTCCATAATAATAATGGATGTCAGCGATTTCTCGCGGGGAGAATGCATTTAATCGCGGCATCTCAACCCAGCACAACCACGAAAACAGTCGAGTAACGTAACAAACAGTCAATAACAAAAACGTAACAAGTAGTCAATAACGAAAACTCAACGAAAAACTGTAACTTTAATGCGAGAACAACAGCTGACGTACAGCAGCAGCGATGTGATCGGAGCGGACTAGCGCGGGCGACTGCCGGACTGTACCAATACCCCTTCCCTTTTCCCCAAGCATTGAACACAATAGCAGCCGACCACTGGTATAACAAAGGAATAAAAAAAGGGTCTCTACCTGGATTTGCCCATTCTGAGTAGTGAACTTTAAAAATTCGTAACTCCTGTATTTTTAGAGATACAATGTTTGATTATTTTTTTTTTGAAAGCTAATACAGTCAAGAATAATAATAAATTATAAAACAAATCAAGATGTAGGGGTTTATTTCATAGAAATTTGAGTTGATTGAAAAAAACAGTGAAAAATAGTGACTTTTTTCACAAGTATTTAAAAAAATGAAGTATTTAAAGCCATTTTTTGTTGTTTTTTTTTGTTTTATTCTCATCGCTAAATACTTGGCATTGATTTGTCGTTTATTTCATCAAAATCGGCCAGCTAGTTTGGGAGGAATAAATTTATTTGTACATAGAGGTCAAAATTCGGGAAACAAATGTTCAGTGGCGTATAAAAAAATTAGTTTTTTTTTTAGAAGTTTTTTAGACCCATTTTCGTCGATAGTTTTCGATCTAATTTCACCCATTTTCGGGGTTGCACTTTAACGCGGGTCACACTGTATAATCTGTAAAACAAACAGTATTTTAACATTTTCGATTACAAAGACTAGCGGAAAGTTTCCTGCCTGTTTTATCCTTGGTTCTAAGCACTCGCTTTATTACACGTGGCAACAGCCACGTTTAACAAAGCGAGTACCTACCAAACTATGAATTGACATTTACCCGTTGGTAAATGTTAATTCATAGTAAGGTTTCTAGTGTTATATAAGCGTTTCTTTGCGACCTTATAATGATTATGGTTTGATTTAATTTTATAGCGTAATTAGAAATCTCTCTACCGATTATATAACTTTTTTGACAGAACCTTGATAATTTCGAAATATCTGTCTCTAGCAGGCTAAGCAAAATAACAATAGGTTATAATACCTAGTTAGCCATGAAACGTAAATGCCGAAGTTTCGGGCCTATTGTTGGAACTATTAGCTATATAAAATATAACGCTTTGATCATCTTAAACCCTACAGTGAAATAATCCGTACAATGGAATAAGTACTTTGAAAGAAAGAACGTCAAAAAAAATTCGCGATGGGTATAATTTTAATAATTCGTTCGCCCGAAGTTTCAAATAGAAATTTCATGGTAGCCGTGCTGACATTTAAAAACCTTGCCCACACAAACGTATCTGCTAACTAAGAATTACAGGTTTGGTGGAACGATAACGGAAACTAAGGCAAGAGAACAAAAATCTGATGGTTCAAACGCTTATGGTAGTGTTCAAAGGTTAAAAACAGCTATCCGATAACAAGTCAGAAGTCTAAACCATTACGATATCTTCTCGTCGTTTGACGTTAATACTCCCAAAAGCCTTTTATTTTTCATTCACAAAGGCGTACTACGCCAGTTTATCGGCGTATCGTCCGATTCCGCTCTACCAATACGAAAACCGCGCTGTAGTTTCTAAATCGCACTTTCAACCCTCTATAGATGATCCTATCGCATAGTTATCAACTATTTTGGAACTGCGGCTGTGAATGTACACGAAATATACCAGAGGCCTCAAGTAAGTCGCTACTCAACTTTTAATTGACTTAACACATGATGTAAGAGGTTTGCAGGTATAATCACAAGCAAGAAAGTTATACGTCTTTAAAGGTAAGGTCTATAATGAGCAGTGTATACGTGCTACTTTAAGTATGAACCAAAAGTAGCATAATATGTGTAATTACATTCAAATGTATTGACAACGCCATAGCCATACATAAGTACGTGCTCTACGTTTTTGACTAAGCAGACTAGGTATAGTGATGTGCGTGATTGTATTCTTATATCATTCAAATTTTTGTCGAATATAATGTTGCGCATCACAAAATATACAAAGGTGTGATACACTTCTATATGACCTTTCGTTCGAAAAGATACCCATGTCTACACGAATGTGATGTGTCTACTACGTATATGGATTAAAAACATACTAGAATTAAAAGCCTTTAAGTCGTGACAAAAGGTATCGCGAATTCTCTGATCTCTGAAAATCTGATACCTTAAATCTTCTCATTTTATGTACCATTTTGCATGCCAGCCTGTTTAAAATATGGTGATACTCACTACTTAAATTGTAAAACTATTATTGTAATACCCATATATCGCAAAATATTATATATTCGAAATTTGAATTTTTTGAATTTGAATTATTACTCTTTTCTCATCTTCTGCGATTGACCTTAGTCGATTGCCTCAGCCACTATTGTAAAAAGAGAGCATAATAAAAAATATAAGAAGTATATTGGTGTATACCTATGTTATTTATTATTATAACGCTCTCTTTTCAAAGTCATATACAAAATTAATTCTAGATATACTTAAGCCTATTCATAAATTTTATGTTAATTAAGTGACTGCTAAGGAATAGTGAAAATTAAAATTGTTTCCATCAAAGGAGTAATTTACAATAATGATACCACAATCACAGCTCCGTCTATTAACTTGACTTAAACACGTAAATAAAGCCTGAAACACAGGCTCAGACTAAGCGCCTTTCTCATACCACAACTTTTACTGCATTCGATCCTTGTTTATATGTAAAATATTATTTTATCACCAACTAGATGCCAGCCGCGGCTCCGCTTGCTGCTGGTATAAATATTAAAAATACATAACTTAATTTTAAGGTCTGTGGCATAGGTTTACTCTAGTACACGCGTATTATATCCTAAACCTATCCATTTTTTTAACGTGTTCCTACACGTTAAAAAAAAAGGATACATGCTTTAACGCATACCTCTCCGCGGGGCGACGGAGAGGTTATGTCGGACTCACCGGGGAAAGATGGTGAGCGATATCCCGGTAATACCAACTAAACCTACCACGGTATTCCTCGACATAACCGCAATCGGATGAGCCGCGCGAATCGCTTTCACATGCAACTGGGGGGGACGGACACACGATACAGAAGCGCGTGTGGGAACACGCACACCGCCTCTCGGACCTGCTGATCGGGTGGCGGGCAGGCCTACGTAGCCCACCCCCTCCAGGTAAAACCTCAGGGTGGCTGGAGGTCATCTCGCGCCCTCCGGCGCCCGGTTCTGCGGTTGGGGAGAGGGTTTAAGCGCTCCCTCTCCCGCTCCGCCGCCTCGAAATTACGGAAGTAATTTCTATTGATGGAAATTACTTCTTTACAGAAGGAGGCGACAGCGTTCCACGACCTCTCACTCCGGACCATAGACTGAACTACGGCCGGGAGCGAGTGGGCAACCAATCCCACTGCTGCGATCAACTCATGGCGCTGCGATGCCCAGGCGGGGCAATTCACCAAAGTGTGCAGCGCCGTGTCCTCAACAACGTCGCGGCAGTCGCCGCAGTGGTGACATCCGGGCGTCTCTTACTGGCCTATGCGACACAGAAACTGGCCAAAGCAACCGTGGCCAGTCATTACCTGTGTCAGCCGGAAGGTGAGGGCGCCATGCCGCCTCTCCAACCACTCCTCATAAACAGCACTTACTGCCACGATTGTGGCGTACCCGGCACTGGGGTGCACAAGTTGTTCCTTCCATTTTTCCACTAGGACCTGGTGGAGCTCGGACTTTGCCGCCTCGAGAGTGGGAAGACCAGGTCTTTCGCCCCGAGCTAGCGCCTCCTTGCGCCAACGGTAAAGCGATGCCAGAAGCGCCGCGTCCAGGTCCCGTGGCATCGATCCGGCGAGGAGGCTCGCAGCCTCGAACGAGATCGTGCGGTAACCTCTAAACCTGACGGCCATGGCGAGCTGTGGCGCACGTAGCGCCGAAATGTTACGAGCCGTCAGGTTTTCCGCCCAAACTGGGACCCTGTAGAGGGCCATGGTCCGCACGACCACCTCGTAGAGCCTCCGGCGGGAGGTGTTGGGCCCTCCGAAGTTGGGCAACAGACGCGCGAGTGCACCTGCAGCACCCCGTAGAATGGGGGCCAAACGACTAAAATGAGCTTTGAAGTCCCATCGGCTGTCTAGCAAGAGACCTAAATAGTTTAGGGTTGACTCGACGCCGATGCGGACTCCTCCTACCATGATATGGGACCACTGGAGGTGGCCGGTTCCGAGAGCCGGGTAAACAAACGACCTCGGATCTAGACAGAGCCACCTCGAGGCCCAACCGCCGAATACGAGGGCAAGGTGTTAAAGGCATTCGCTATGTTCAAAGACACCGCGAAGACGACCTCACCTCGGGATACCGCATCCTTCGCCAGGCTCCTCACACGTAGGATAGTGTCAATAGTGGAGCACCCGCAGCGGAAACTTTACTGGTTCTCCGCCAGATTCGGACCCACTGAAGAAAGACGCCAGAAATAAATAAATTCGAACAATTGAGCGACCTCGTCCAGCAACACGATGGGCCGGTAGGCGGACGGAGAGTCCGCCGGGCGCCCTTCCTTCCTGATCAGGACCAGTTTTCCCACCTTCCACTGGCGCGGAAACTAGCCGTGCTATACATTCGCTGAGAAGCCCCCTGAGTCGGGACGCGAGCTCTTCGAGGGCCAGGGCCAATGCACGAAGAACAATGAGCGAAGTCTCGCAATCGCCGCTCGCAACTCTACCTGGGTCACTTCGGGAACCACGTCGTCGTCAAAGTCCGCGCTGGACGCCATGGAAGGAGGAACCATCGGCAGAGGATAGTGCTGCGCTCGTGAGGGAAACAGAGCGGCCACTACCTCCTCTATCAACTTTGGCCGGAGACTCTGGGAGAAGGGGGCGCCCAAGAGCGAAGCCTGCCCCTGACTATTAGATATGGACGCCCCCAAAGATTATGGTCCAGAGTTCTCAGCAGCTCTTGGCGGACCTGATCTTTGGCCCGCTTGATAGCAACTTTTAGACACTTTTAGGCCGCTATGTAGGCCTCGTATAATTCCGCCTCCCGATTTTGACGTACTGGCCTGTACCGAATCAGATGTACTGGCGCCGGGCCTCCATGCAAAAATAGCGCAGCACGGCGATATGATCTGACCACCAGTACACCCGACGCTTAGCTGGACGATTACAAGAGACTCTAGGCATCGCCGCACCACAAATCTGAGTCATGGCCTACCGGAACCACTCGGCCTCCATCTCGACATTGTCAAGCCTGGCCGGTGCTGGCAATCAGACCTGAACGATGGAGGCTTCCAGGAGGACCTCCTGATTTAGTTTCTTTAAAGCCCAACGCGGACCGCGCTCAATCGGGGCCCTTGGGGCTAGGGGTCGGAGGTTTGGGCGGAGACGTCGGTCCTAATCCTATCCTTATCCTAACTAACCTAACTATAATATTATAAATGCGAATATTAGTTTGTTTGTTATGCTTACACGCCTTAAGTACTCGACCAATCGTTATGAAATTTCGCATACACGTTGTCAGAGGAAAAGAAAAGGACATATGTAGGATACCTTTCATCCAGAAAAAATAACTTTTACTTACATAACCTAACGTAACCTACATTTACGCGAGCGAAGCCGCGGGCAAAATATAATTATCTACGAGTATATTACGTAGCTAAGCACTGTATTAATTTGTTACAATCTTAATTATTAAAAGGATTATTGCCAATAATAATACACATCCACCTACTCGTTCAGTGTTACATAAAACTCAGTCTGTATGCGTTATTCCTAACTACTGCTACTAGTTTATATTACTTATGGATCGTTTATACGATCGACAGGAGACATCTGCGCAAATAGCCCGTATGATTAACTCCCGCACAAAGCCCGCGCGAGTAGCTTGAGCATGCAACTCTCGCCAGTTAGTTGCATTAAATAAAAGTACTACCAGCATTCCTTCAGCTACTACTTAAGCTTAAAAAATACGTCGTTTCTTGGGTTCTTGTTAAGTAGTTAGTTAAAATACTTTGTTATAAATTACATTTAGCAGCGATAGCCTAGTGGGAGACCGCTGGACCGCCAAGCAGAGATCTCGAGTTTGATCCCAAAGCACGCATCTCTGACTTTTCAAAGTTATGTGTGTATTAAATAATTAATTATCGCTTGCTTTAACTATGAAGGATAACATCGTGAAGAAACCTGCATATCTAAGTTCTTCATAATTTCTCGAAGATATTCCACATATCTTCGAGAAATTGCCAACCTGCACTGGGCCAGTGTGATGGACTATGGCCTAATTCTTCTCACACTGAGAAGACGCCCGTACCCAGCAGTGGGACAGTTTAATACAGGGCTGATATTATATATTATTAACAGGTGTCAAAGCATGCCGTATAACGTCGAAGTGCACAGGCTTATGACGGAACAGTTTCACAAGCTATGTTGTGGTGCCACGTCGTATTAAGTGATACGCTCAGTTAATACGACGTGGCACCTCAACGTATGCCTTCTATTGAGCTGAGTACCAGACTTTGTACAAATATTTTTTTAATAGACAATATCCATTAATTTTGACTGCCAATATCATCGCGAGATGACACAAAGTTGACAGTTACCAAGGCTCATATAGAAATGAATCGACGAGGTATTGGAGCCTGATCAAGGAATATGCCAGCTTTCTTCTAGAGAATGCTTGTCATAATATTGTTTACAATTCAAGCGTATCAGTGGCTTCAACTGATTATGCTGCTTGCGCTTAGCGTTGCGCGCCGTCCGTCAGGGCCTTTTCATTGTCATGCGTGTTTGCGCCCGCGTGCAGGCCAGGCGCGCATGCGCGCTGCGGGCCGCACGCAGAGCAGATATTTTTGGCCCCGCCGCCCGTGCGCCGCGTGCGTGTGGCGCGCATGACAATAAAATCATGTATGATACGATAGGTTGCGGGCAGGACGCATGCGTGCCTGGCCTGCATGCGGGCGCAAACACGCATGACAATGAAAAGGCCCTCAGTCGTTCCGAATATATTATTATGTCTCTGTAAGAAGCGCGGCGTGCAGTTATTCTGTGTGACACACGCTGAGATTTATACATATGTGGTCTAAATATAGGAGGACCCATAAGGCCTTTAGAGAATATGTAAAAAGAAATAAAGAACATAAAGCGTGATCTAACAGCTCTAAAATATATTAACATATAGACATATTTTCTCAAAGTAAAAACTACGCTATATAACTTTAGTCTCCTTTAGCAGCAAGTCTTTCAAAAATGCAGACATTTCGTAGATTTTCTTAGTCATACAAAAACAACACACTTCTACAACTTGACATTTATATTATTATGTAAACTGAGGAGTAGTTACGATATCCTTCTATGTTCCTTCTCCGAGATTACATTTCTACTCAACTCAAATAAATACCTTCGACAGACCAATTCAAATTAGATCCCTGCCGTTGAATATTCGAGACCGTAAGTAATACCGACTTAAACAATATACAAAACTTTTGCTAATAGGGATTCCTGATAATAACAGTAAAAGGTCTCATAGCTTATCTAGATGGCATATTTGGAGGATATCCAAGCCATTTAGCAGAACGCGACAGAAATACCACTTTAGACCCAAAAGCAAATGACGTGAAAACATAGATATTTATGTCCGTCCGTCCGTAGATTACTGTGGACCCACTGCTCTGGTTAAAGCTATATTTTAAAAAGCTAAAACGAAATATTTATCTCGTAAACATTTCATGTTTTCAAGATATAGTTTGCTGTCTTTTTAAGATTGAATACCTACTGATATGAAAGTTTGTTTAGTTTAGAATTAACTCAAAAGTAATGAATAAATCGATTTCGTTAATTCTTACATAAATATATTACGTTGTACGCCTTTATCCGCGAAGGGGTGAGCAGAAGAGTATAACATCCACATTTCACCAACTATAACAAAATATAATTTTAGGCCTTGCGTAATAGGGGACGAGCCTGTTGTCGTCTACGACTGGTAGACAGTATCCGTGCTGATACTAAGGACTTTATGACAGAAAAAGCCATTAGCCCTCATGCACAGTAGTTACATTCATTACTACTGCGCCACCGAGACAATATATTAATTAATGTACATAAAATATTTTAGATGGATGAGAAATTTACTAAGATATCATCTAACCTTTCAGAAACAATTTTACGAGTTTAATCTAGTTATCGATGTGACTCTCGCACACTTATTTCGAGATTGGATATTATTTATTTTTGTTATTTCACTAACAGCTACAAATATTATTAAGAAGTTAAATTTGTCTGAATGTAGCGGGTTTTCAGGCTCTACTGATCTGATTCAATATATTTATTCCGATTAAAACTAGATTATCCTTGACTCATAAAGATTATGTCATAATAATATATTTATAATGCGAATGAAGCCACAAGCCATATAACGTTACCGGAATTATTCCGAAAGAGCTGTTTTATAAGATCACGTAAAAAATACCAATAATTATCGCTAATTTGTACGAGTTCCAGTTAAGACCAATTCCCGAAATAAAATATGTTTAAAACAGAGTAATAAACGTCAAACATGAACTGAAATGCAATCTAACACATTTTAAATATTTTTAGGAGAAATACCATTTGTGATATATATAATACTGAGACGCGTACCAAGAAGTATTTTTTCGATCCTTCTGGGTCCTTCAAGCAGGGCGTGAAAATCACCATCCTAGGCCTTGAAAATAGAGACCTCGGCACTACTCACGTGAGGACGCGGTGTGGAGGGCTTTACTTGTGGAGTACACGACCGCTATCAGGCGGGGTATAATAATTTTGACAGACAATATCAAAAGAAAAAAGATCGGAACTCGATTTAAAATATTTTTATAACGAGAATTGGCACTGTGATCTCTTACGCCCTTTTAAAAGTTTAAGGAACATTAAGGTACCGAAGGAAATTAGATATCGTATATCAACATCTAAAAATGTGCTGAAAACCGTCCTTCGTGTATATCACGTGATAAGGGCGGCGTATCTCCCCCGGGCTTGATTAGTTATTGGGGCACCACCTGACAAGATTAGCATACTAAAATTATACGAAAAGCTTTAACATAAAAATTCGGCGATAACGCTACGAGTCTAATGCAAACATATTATAAAACAAGTGAGAAACGACAATGAATTGCCGTAAATCTTAGAGTTCGAAAAATGATATCACGTGACCAAAGTCAGACCAAGGTCAAAGGTCATAGTAATTTCGAGGTATATCGACTATGTTGAGTCGAATGGCGTTGACCGCGAGTCTCTAGCTCTTACGGTTCTTGAGTTGAATGTTCTATAACAGACAGACAGACAAAGCTGTTGTAAAGAATTTTTCGAACTCTAAATGCATAAGATTTTTGTTTGTGTTGGAGTGTAGTGTCGAGTTTGATTTTCGGGTCGGGCTGAACCGAGATTTGAACTTGAAACCTCATATACAGCAGTTGTTTTCACTACTGCGGCCGTGCCACTGAGGCAAACAGTAGGTATATAAGCACATATAGCCGTATATAGTGACACACGTAATTACCAATGTACGAATATAATTAAACAGCAAAGTTTGTTTGGCTCGCTTCGTTACAGGGGATCAAAGCGGTCAGTGATCTTTGCGAATGATAATGAGCGGGCACATTAAACCGACGGCTATGGACTATATGACAGCGTGTTGCCGGCACGGGTAAGCAGAGACTACGGATTTCCACTTACTACCCTGACGTACTTAACAGTTATTTTGCGTCACGCTTTGAATAGCTGGCACGTACATAAATATCTCTATTCTACTTGTTTTTTAAATACACATCTTTTGGGATAAGCGTGAAGCCTCCACTTCCAAAAAATCAAACATCGGACACAAAGAACACCCAGTCTCAGAGCAACTATTTGTGCATCACGTATTTTTTTGTCCCGTGTGTGGATTGAGACGACAACACTCGGCACAGTGGCAATGGCAAGGCGATCACTTAACACTACGCGATCCGGGCCCTCAAGCTATAAATGAATAACTAAAGAATAATAATAAAAAGTCCAGCTTTTGCAAATTATTTGGTTATGGTAAGAAAAAGCGTACTGATTCGGGAAGTACCGCCGTACTTCCCGAATCAGTATTTCTCAGAGAAAACTGTCGTAAGTAGTGGCAAAGTTATCGCAATTTGTCAGATAAGTAGAGAAGAGTTAGAGCTCCGAAAGCTTTCCTACTTACTCCACCTATAACTTTATTTACTCTGTCCGCTTAATCATATAAACACATAATAATAAAAGCATTGTGTCTGGACTCTGGTTAGCGTACGCCGATGGATGAATTAATTCCTTTTCGCTAGAGTCATCCAAGAACGAGTGAAAACGCTGATATTGCAAGCGATTATAAGTTACGGTAACCGTTTCCGCACGGGCACGTAAGCTTGTTTTCCTTGATATAAACATATACCGGACATAGTACCAGTCTTCGTAGTGCTACTAAAGGTTTATTAACGCATCAGTGTTTCTTACATTTATTCTTTCATTTTAAAAGATTACTGCCACACAATGAATAAACAAAACTAAACACAAGCAACGGACACAAAGAGCCAACCATGATACCACACCCAGACTGGGAACAATAATTTGTAGATCTCACAAATTCTTATCCCGCAGTGGCGAGGCGACAATTTAAATCACTCCGCCATCTGTGCATCACAAACCATTCCAATTATTAGTATAACTGTAGTAGAAGTTAATTATATATTATAAAATATCCCCTTAGACCTATATATTAGTAAGACATGTTAACAATATTATCGTAGCACATTTACGTAACCTAAACACAAATTGGTAAACGTCACTTGATACCGTGATTGGTATAAGTTATATCGAAATCTTCCAATCCCCGTAGGCGCGAACTCCTCCGTCCCGCAGACGGCTAACTTCGCTATTATATGATCACGGCATACTTCAGGTATAGCAAATACTTGTTAAGTATTCAGGAGGTAATCCATCTAACCTCGTTTTATAAACGCTCTAGTTAGTACGTGGTCGTATAATTATCTAATAACAAATTTTATAGTCTACGCGGGTAAATTGAATCGAACACTTAAAAGTTAGTGTAAGCTACAGTGATACGTGCTATCAATTTCGATGGCTTTGCATACATTGAAGAATCTTGTTTGTCTTGAAGACTATCACTTGAGTTATGAGCGAACATTGTTGAGGGTCGATACGACCCAAAAGCAGCGAATGATTTGAATAAAATGAAATAAGCAAAAAGATTGAACGCGTATTTCAGACGGTATTAATATTAAATACGCATCGCAAAACGTACATTAATGTAAAATTCCACACGATTCTCCCCGAGTCTCGGTATGTAGAAAATTCGAAATATTCTAAAATATTTTCATAACAGATTCAGTTAAACTGATTGTGGTTGCGTATAACCGTGCCGGAGCTTTTATAAATATGTATATATATATATATATGTATATATATATATATATATATATATATATATATATATATAATATATGTATAATATACATATACAGTACCTTCGTTGCATTTATTTGTCAGGTAGCCGTATTCATTGTTAATCGCGTCCGCGTCGCTCCTGGCTTTCCAAGAACTCCAATATTGAACTGACCTACCATGAAAAGCTCCACATAGATAGCCAATTGCTAACTTTCAATGCTTATTGAGAAAACAAAACGTATGTACATGATATCTAAAATGATTGACTTTCTTAGGTATGTCTCGCTTAGTAACACACATTTTGGGAGTAAACAAATAAATATCGGATATACATAATATTAGTAATATGATTAAAGCAAAATTGTGTATATGATAGCTGGAAAAACTAGATGAATATACTCTAAGCAAAATAAGACACTTTCTTCATGGTGGTCGGGTTAAGAGGACTAAAATAGTTCAGAGTAATTTCTAAGACTGAATTTGAGTCTTTTTGTTGTTTTCTATTTCTATTACTTATATATAATTAAGCACGTTAAAAACTATTACAGCACATGATCAATATTTATATCCAAAATATCAATTTTCGTCTAAATCTGTTCAACAATTTATATAATAATGAACATCCAAAGATCTTCAGTGACATTTTCATATTAGCACGAAACCGATTGTATTATTATAATTTACACGTACCAAGTTTATTAAAGTAAGAAACAAATAAGTTCAAAACATTTTCGTATGTCAACGGCACAAGTTTTCCTTGTTCAAAGACATAATTATGTATAATTAGTGAAATGCCTCTCGTTTCTGAATTTTAATAAGAAACTTTCAAACTGTCGTAGTTGTTATGAGTCGAGCGTTTACCGTTAAATAGTTCCTGCTCATTTTTCAAAGGAAGCTATTAAACAAGTTCAGAAGGCAAACTTAATCTTAAGTATTCTTTGGTTTTAAAAACTTGGTGACTAAAATAAGTATAAGAGTACCTACGTAAGAAGTACAAAAGTATGTAGGTACCCCCAGGACAGAAAAAAGTAAATGGCTGTCATTTAAACTTCGTTATCTTTACGCTCATTTCCGATATCAGATAAGCAAAGCTCGAAGTAAGACGCTACACTTGAAGTAAAACGTTGCGTTTTAGACACGGATATTAGATTACGCCTGTCGATTATACTTTTTCTGTACTTCCTGAAGATGGCTGCTAATCTTACGTAATGCGGTTATGTATAGCAATGATTGTAACACAATAACACATGTTATTAGTATAATAGACAGAGCTTTCTAATATTTAGGGCAAACCCTGGTTTATGTTACACAGCGTGTAAATTAAAGTGACGTAATATTTGAAAGTCAGAAGTTTATTATATTTGATAGAGAACACTGTGACTGACGTAAAACACTCAAAATATTATAAACAAGATATTTCAGATCGCTGGAATGGCGCAGTGGTTTGAATGATCACTACATCACGCTAAGTGTTCTGGGTTCGATGTTGCTGTTTACAAACATTGTTCCGTGTGCGGAACAATGTTTGTAAACAGCAACACAGGAATTATTACTATAGTACAAGTGATTTATTTTAGAACAAAGGGTATTACTTATCTCTTCATATGACAGGCATAAGCATATCACATCACTTCATCAAATCATATAAAGAGCAGCATTTTGAGTATAGATATCTAATCCTGCCTATTATTATAAATGCGAATATGAGTTCGTTTGTTTGTTACGCTTTGATGACTTAACTACTCAGACGTTCATATTGAAATTTCGTATGCACGTTGTTAGGGATACAGAAAAGGAAATAAAATACCTATCATCCAGAAAAAATGTGTGCCAGGTGTTGTGAGCCTTATTTTATAACACGAGGCAAATTTTTATGTGATCCCCCAGTAATTGTTCAAAGTCTGGATGTTCTTTTCGTCCGTTAGACCCCGCGATATAGGAATAAGTGCTAGTGCGGCATTTATATTTTTCAAATCTTTTATTCATGAAACTGTCTCAGTGGTGCCGTGGTAGTCAACGTGACTGCTGTGCATAGAATCTCGGGATCGATTCCCAGCTCTGGCAAAAGTGATGGTTGGTTTTTCTGCCAAACAATTTTTAGTAGATATGAGTCTGATATAACGCCGGATAGACGGCAATACGTTCGCCCAGTGACGTGAAATCATAGCTGCTGAAATGTTAGTGTAACACCGTTCTGTATAGCCTTTGGGGATATAGGTATGAGCCTTAGGTATGTAATTCATAGAAGTCTTTTAGAACAATATGTAATATTAGGTGTCCCCTGCGGTTTCACTCACATCTATGATTACTCGTCCGCTCCTGTAGCTAATAGCCTGGTGTTATACAGCCTATAACTTTCCTCAAGAATTGCGCTATCAAAAGCAGAAAGAGTTTTAGTTTTAGTTAGCGCGTTCAAACATAAAACAAACAAACTCTTCAGCTTAATTATAATATAAAATAGATTCAGCTACTCAAGTCGTTGACCGAACAATCTAATTAGAAGTTTTCTGGCTCTATTTCATAAGGCATCAATATAGTAAGTAATTTCATGCGCGGGCCTGCTTTGTTCTCATACTGGGCGTTAACGGCGGCTCGTTAACATCGTATTAACGCTTGAAATACTGCCTTCATTTTGATAAAAGCTGCCTATCTTTGTATCATGGCTTTGAGTGCCCACAGTTGTCTAGAATTGCTCACTTTTATTCAACTCTTACCATTTGCCAATAGGTGGTGCCTCTTTTATTTCCCCGTAGCTAATTCAGAACGTATTCATTCCATCTAAGTAATTAAACCATCATGTTTACCTTAGAGATTATTTTCTTTACGCTTCTATTTTAATTGACTTTCGCAGAAATATTGAAGTAATTAAATATTCGTTTTTAAAGTGAAACGAGTATTTGTTTGGTCTAGTATGTTGTTGTTGGAAATTCGTATACCACGCCACTCACGCCATGTGTTTAGTTATTTAGTAAATTTCTATACATACATCACCAAGGAATACATATATATACTAATACTAATATAATTACTAATAATAATGGATGGCGCAGAAGTTTAAGTGGTCGCCTCGCCGCTGCCACTGGGTCAAGTGTTGTGGGTTCGAATTCCACACGGGACAAAAATTTGTGTGTTCCACAAATTATTGTTTCGAGTCTAGGAGTCTAGGTGTTATATTTCGTGTCCGTTTATAAAGTACCACGTGACACAGGCATTATTCTTAGTCTTGGAGTTGTCTTTAAATATATATATATATATATATATATATATATATATATATATATATATATATATATATATATATATATATATATATATATATATATATATATATATATATATATATAGAGGAAAGAGGAAAGATTTATATTTTTGTTTGTAAAATATTTTAAGTTTATTAATTAAACTTAAAAATATTTTTAAATCAATTCAGTGATGTATTAAATTATAAATAAGCTTTCTAATGATGAAAGCATCATTAGAAAGCTTATTTATTCAGTAGTAGCATAGACTATATAACACCACGCTACGCGCTATGGGAGTGGAGCAGTAGTCATAAACGTGGATAAAATCGCGCAGAACGGCTAGTTTTTTATAAGAATAATATACGTATGAAGAAATATTTTATTAAATTTATAATAAAGTAATATTATGCAATCTCAATATAAGATAAACATTTTTTTTTCATAATAATATTCTATAATACCCGACCCCAAGTGACTTGGGAATAATAAAGGCTAGGGAGAAGACATAATACTTTGAACAAAAATAATACTATAAGGTAAGTAATTATATGTAATTATGTCTTTGGTGTCTCTTGAATAAATAAAAAGGAATAAGCAGGCATTTTACCCACGTTACACTAGATATATGCTTTTGATTCAACGTTGTAGGATGACCTTATTAACACCTACCGAGCACAATTATTGTCAAACCGATTTTGTACAAGTTCAGTGCAAATATAGTACCTAAGCGTAAAATTGTTTTCGAATCATATTCGAATGTATTAACAGTAGATATACATAAGTACGTGCACTGTGTTATTGCACATGAAAGTATCAATGAATACAGTCGCCCTTAATAGTTGTGCGCAACTAGAATATATCGATTCGATTTATTATTATTCGAATGTAATATATTATAGCATACGTATTACTAGAATATATCATACACGAATACGAAAGACATAAACAAAATAGTGGTTACTAGTTTGTGTACATAAATTTTCGCGGCTGTGTGTAATATATGAAGACTCTTTCTATGTCTTGTGTATCTCGGGGGTCTTGTAAAGCTTTGACCGTTACGACCTATTGATATAATTCAAGGTGATAGGCAAATTAGGGTCTGAACGTTAAATAAAAATTGCAAGGTGTATTGTAATATTTTTTAATAGTGGATAGTAAACCCTTATTAATTGTTTTAAAATTAGCTTAGCATCATAACATTTTAAATGTATAATATAAAATATACACATATTTACAACTACTTATGCTTATTAAAAACTATTTATAACATTTCCACAGGATTATTTTAATCCATATAAGAAATTAACTTTGTTCGATTTTTATTTCTATTGTCCATCTTGATACAACAAACATTCTATCCTAGATGTCAAAGTTAGAACTCTATGTGAGGGTTAAATATGTTCAGAATAAGATATTTTTAACATAATGCAAATGAAAAATCACAACGTGCAAATGTGACGTCACAATAATCAACTAATTGTGACGCCATCGTCATTTTTACTTACTACTTACACTATCTAAAAAACAATGAGTTGATGCATTTTATCACTTTTACATGTCTGTAATACCAATACATAGATGCACGGAGGGTATAGGAAACAGCATATAAATTCTTGTTAAACAAATAAATAATTGTCTTATATAATTAATTATTATTACATCATCAGACACCAATTGTAATTACTTCATCAAAAATATCTCTTACACCTTTTCAGTCCCTAAAACCTTAATAACATCAAACATGGAGAGCCGGATTCACAAATACTTATATACAAATATATATCTAGTATAGTCTAAATAACATAATTTTAATATTATTATTACTATTATATCTATAAATAAATATTAAATATCGTTATGTAAATGAACTGGCTCTGCGTGTTAACCCAATCATATCAGGTCTCAATCCCAGGCTTCACCACTTTATTCTGCAAGATAAAAACCATTTTATATGTTTATTACTTATTTTGTTACAGAAATCATAACAAACACGTCACATAATAAATTTCTTTGTTAAAGAAATTTTCAATATATTCAAAGTACATAACTATATTTGCCTAACTGGCATGCGCTTTCATTTCATTTCTTTTTGGTCCATTTCGTTTTATTGAATATCACTTGACTTGGGTTATTCCAATACTTTTGTAATAAAATCTACTTTTAGTAGGTTTTCAGTGAATTTAAATTCAATAATAGCGAGCTTGGTGCTATATTATTAATGTATATAGGTACTTATATTGGGAGTTAAATAAATCTCAGAGATAAGTATCACCTGATTTCGTTCTTGTAGTTTGAGGCACGTTGGACATAACCAATCGCCTTCGGGCGGAGAGGATATGCCAACGCAGTTGAAGTGATACCATTGCAAGGCACAGCTGGGTCCATCACATCCTATCATTGGCGCTTCGGCGATAAACTGTCCACAGAAACAAAAGTCTGTTTTCCTCTCGGAACAAAAGGTGGATTCTGCATTCAAATTGTTGTCGTCTAAGACAACGTTGTAATTTATCGGTAGAACATGGCACACGTGGACGGCGTAGTGCCAGCGCTTGAGAGAGCATTTGTTACACCAGAAGCTCTCGGTGCCGTGCCGCCAGTACAGGTGCTCCAACAAACGTTCGTACTCCAAGTACAGCATGGAGCAACGGCCGCAAGTGAACGTAGCTTTTACAAGGGAACTTTTGGATGTTTTCATTTCGCAACTTCCACTTTATGGTGAAACTTTAATAATCTTAAAACAAGCTACCTGCTGGTCAAAGTTACGGGAATATTAAAACGAGACCTTCCTAAAATATAGTTACACTAATAACTCTGTATAAAGAATAATTAGAACAAGTAGGAACGTTTCATTTTATATGTGCCAAAGTGATTTATTTGTAAGGGGATGCTATTAACGCACCTTCATTATCAGAAAGGAGCCTAAATGACCGACGTTATCTATAAAGTATAATAAGAGCTAATTTGTTTGAGTTAAATTAGTTAGAATTAAATAGGATCGCCACGTTAATGGTTGATGCTAATGAACTTAATTTTCCAAGAAATATCAGCATTACAATTAATAGGTAATAAACTGATGCAGACTGCCTGACAAAAGTTATTAAAGTGAACAGTGCATAAAAGTACATAACATATAATTAATATAACAACATGGTATTAGGCCTTTGTTATACAAAAAGGTTAGGCAAAATTATAAAAGGAGATTTACGAACACTCACATTTTGCGCGGTGTGTTTAGGTAGCTACTAACAAACGAGACACCAATACAATTATTAGCCTGTACGCTAATTGTATTGTTATCTCGATTGTTAGTAGCTACCTAAATACACCGAATAATACTATGCCTAACCCAGGGAACGAATCTGATAGATCGTGAAGGGTATGCCTTCATTAACACCAATAGACTAAGGAGCTAGTCATAACTAAATCATAAAATCAAATTACAACCGAAAAAAGCTTTGTCTAACCCGGGGAACGAATCTGATACATCACTTTTTCAAGCCTTGATAAACCTGGCGGCCTCTATGGTGTAGTGGTTAGTGTAACCGACTGCCACGCCTGAGGTTGCGGGTTCGATTCCCGCACAAGTCAAACATTTGTGTGCATGGACAATGGACATGGATGTTTGTCTTGGTCTGGGTGTTCCTATGTAGATATAATATGTATGTATTTACAAAAAAAAAGTAAAGTATATATGTATGTTTATCCATTGTCTAGTACCCATAGTACAGCTCTGCTTAGTTTGGGCTACATGGTGTTGTGTGTATGTGATAGAGTATTATTAAACACCAAGATTAAAAATCCTAGTCATGGAAGGCCAACTACATCCTAAAATAAAAATGCAATTTATAAAATAAATCTTTCTCATTTATTTTCTATTTTTATTCGTTATGATCAAATGCAGCAGAGAATTTAATAACCAGTCGTGTCACCAAAGCTCCAACCATTAGGTACCCTTTTTCAAGCGAAGCCTTCAATTGAAAATAGCTCTTTTGAATAGAGTCGCTCTAGTTATCATTTTAAATAGACGTGACACAAAGAATTGAGTATAGAGGTCGGCTACTTAACGCACCTACTTAGATTAAAATGGTTTTTCGAATCTGTGAGTCATTTACGTAAGAGTATGTATACAATTTATAAAAATTGTGTTTAAAAAGGTTTTATTCGGCGTTAAAAGTTCTTTTTATTGAGTGCACTGATGGCGTTGTGGTTTGAGTGGTTGCCTGCTATTGCGCCAATTGCGGCTGGTTCGATCCCCACACGTAAAAAAGAATTGTGTAATCCACATATGTAATGTAGTTGATCTGGGTCAGAGTGTTCTTTGTGTCTGTTGTTGGATGTTTGTAAAGTCCCCGCGATATTTACACAAAGTGATGTAGTTCATTCTTTTACTCCAATGTCTATAATAGAGGCAGAATTTTACGTTTAAAAATTTTATGTTTTTATGTTTATTTCTTTAATTAAGTTTCTTAGTTTAGTTGTATATTCTTATAATTTGCAAGCTGTGGTTTCCTATAATTGAGGAAAAGAATATTGTTATTGCTTTATAATGTATACTAGCTGTTACCTGCGACTTCGTCCGCGTAGATTTTAACTAAAAAGTGTTTGTCTCCGCGGAACCCTATCTTTTTTCTAAAATCAAAGTAGCCTAAGTTACTCCTTATAACATCAGCTATCTGCCAGTGAAAGTCTCGTCAAAATTGGTTCAGCCGTTTCGGAGATTAGCCGGAACAAACAGACAGACAGACAGAGAGACAAAAATTTAAAATAGATGTTTTCGTATAGGTACCTTATATACTTTCATATGCATTAGATAAAAAGCTGTTATTTTGACATTACAAACAGACACTTGAATTTTATTTATTTGTATAGATTATTGTATATTCCTTTGTAGAAAATCCTTAAAAAAATGAATGAATTAATTTCAAGATGGCATATCAATTCCTGTTATTACACATGGATGTATGGTTAGGATTGTAGAAAAATCGATTAAGCACATTTCGTCCATTATGATTTTAAGTCCCACGAAGTGATTTTTCTGTCTACCTGAATACTGAATTTCCTGACAGGCAAATCCAATACCACTTTTCTCGATCCGAGAACCGAACCCGAGACTTTATTCACAGCAGTAGTTTTTTACCGTAACGTCACGAAGAAACCCTATAATTGGTTTAAAAATTGACCTGAAAGCAATACCTACTTAAAGAGGCTTAGGAAAAGGGTACCTTTCTAAGTTAATGTGGCAACAATGTAAAGATCGGTGTCGGCCGATTATCGACTCTGTCCCCAAGGGATGCTCGTAAAGACTTCTAACTTTCTAACTCTTTCTTTTGGACGGAGACCTTAAATAGTTCAACGACATTGTTTGCAAGCTTGCTTACAAGCTGAATATACCTCAGCTGAAGGTATTATAGGTAGTTTACACAAGCGCAGATCTAGACTTAAAGTTTGGAGGAATTTAGAGACTGTCTCTCGGCAAATTAACATCGGCAATTGATCATAATACAAAATATGCCTACATATTGTCACGCTTATATCCGCTAAGGGGTTGGCGGAGGTGTACCTATATGCAATAGCCACATTATGACCGCTGTGTTTTTTTTGATACCACGTAATAGGAGGCAACCCCTACTAAAAAAATATTTACAGAAGAACCAATATCACTTGGCCCGATCTAGGGATAAAACTGGAGACCTTATGCACAGTAGTCACAAGCACGATCTCTAGCCAACGAGTAGTCTAAAGTAAAAGTAAACTTCTACTTCCTAATAAAAAATATATTTGAAGCCGATATACAGGATATCCCAGAAGTCGACGTCAAGCCGGAATCAGGTAATAGGCTAAGTTATAATAGCTATGAGAGAAATATAAAAAAATCTATATTACGTATTTTAAAAATTATTGGCGTAAAATATCTACAGCCTGTGACGGTCTTTTCACTCCTGTTACTACAGATATATTTTTTAAATGCCTGTAATGTTTAAAATACGTAACCTAGATTTATTTTTCTGATAGTATTATTATATCAACATCAGAAAAAAAAATTATTATAGCTTAGCCTGTTACCTGATTCCGGCTTGGCGTCGACTTCTGGAACAACCTGTATAATCGGCTTTTAACGTTGGCCCAACTAGACTATTATAGCCTATACATATAACTATATTAATAGTTGGTCACACGGCATAAATGTCCAGCCATAATTGCAGGCGAAAGAGGGGTCCGGACTTCGATCCCCGTATCGAGAAATATTATTGCGTTTTCCGGTTATAAAATTGTCAAAAGCAGCATGGTGTCTACAAATGCGCACTATGGTTTGCAAGTATACCCGGCAGACTCGCCTCTTTTTACGTGGAACTTAAAACCAATCTTAGCGAAATGACGAAATATTGGTGGTATCACCATCACTACGGAGATATACAGATATAAATAGTCTGCATATTTATTCATCATTTTAAATCATGAACCTATAACCTTCCCCTACATCCGCGTCTAAGTCTCGTCTTGAAAAAATACAAATGTAAAAGTATCCCAAGAGTACCTACTCTGTATTACATAGGTATTACACCTTACGCTAATGATATTTCGATATCACGTAGTTAGAGAGTAAACTTATTGGCACTACTTGAAACTAGTTCCTCATGTGGTACCACGGTGAATTTCCGAACACTAAATTGTTAAAAAGTCGGTCGTATCCCGAGATCTCACAAAGAACATGAAAATCGCAAACATTGAATATCTCGTACAATGAAATCATCAAAATATTTTGTATCGCTGGCCACTTTACAAACTTTCAACGAACAGAAAGAACATCCAGACTCAGAAACTGGCGTGAAATAGCGTTTGCGTTGTATTTCGTCGAGTGAGTGAAGGTACAGGAGGCCCAATCGTCCTCCCTCCTCCCCTTCTGGTGGGGGCAAATTTAAATAAAACACGACGCACTTGTGACTCCTCTGGTGTTGCAAGTGTCCATGGGCGGCGGTAATTGCTTAGCATTAGGCAATCCGTCAGCACGTTAGCGTCTTACACCATAAAAAAAAGGTGGGTCATACAAAGTTTTGTCATGTGTGGAATGCGAACTCACAACCCTCAATGTAGCGGCAGTGACGGTGTGACTACTCTAACCACTACGCCATCCGTGCAGTCGTAAATATCAAACAGGTCTGATTCAGTAACTACATAAGGGGAACCAAAAGAAAACATGAAATCACCAACGAGATGTTAAAGCAATATCGGTGAAGTAACGGCAGGACATATCGTCGGGACTGTAAAAACAGTGCGCAAACGGCTGTCCCCAACACGCCTCGACATTTGCCTTGAATACGAATATATCTGCGTCTGACCTCATTCAATATCCTTTTTCCAAGCGAACAGTTTTATCGTCTTTGTTATTTCCACCCAATGAACACTAACCCCTCGAAGGGAATGATTGTGACGTGCACACAAAATTCTACTTCTTAAAGTCCCGTATCCGTTACAGATTTTACTTTGAAGTTAAAAATCGGACCGTTTTTCTTAATGCTTTTACTGTGCTTATCTCTGTTTGAGAATGATACAAAGATTATATGTTACGTTTTAGTAAAAATACAAAACTTTATAGTGTAATAAATGGGAATCGAATGAACCTCGATGGTAGTAACGTGATCAGATTCGCAATATGAAAACTATGAGCGGCGAATTTCTTTACAGTAAAGTGCAGCGACTCAAGCACGTAACTCAATATTATCCTCTTAGAACGATAGACTGCCATTATTCTTTGAGTAATATTTTACCAGTTTTCTAGCTTAATAATAATATGACATTCTATTGCTTATTTCTAACGAATTGCTAGATTTACGTCACGAGCTGAAAGCTTCGATAATATAATTTGTGTGATCCACAGATATTTCTCAATCTAAGAGTTTTTAATGTTTGTTATTCCAATGTTTGATAATGTATACTATTAGTGTGGCTCTTATCATTTTAATAAGAAAATATAACCTATTAAAAACTAAAAGACTTTGTTCTTCCAAGCTAGCTACAATTTGCAACAGAACAAATGTAAAAGTACTTTTTTAACCCACATAATAATCAAAATTATTGTAGATACTTATTAATTTAATTTGAACTCATTATTCTTCAACAATTCCCGTATGTGCATACTCAACATACATATGTGTCTATAACTCTATTAAGAATGAACGAGAGAAGTTGGAACGAACTGCGCGCCGGCTAATTCGTTGCAATTGTCATCGAAGTTCGTGCTCAAGGCACAGTTTCTATAGTCAGTCGTCGCTTCGACCAGCTTGTTAAACAAAGTTCACAACACTTCGTATCATCTGAATAAGAAAAAACGTCTGTTTTACTGCTGGTAAATAAAACATATTTGTTATGTTTAAGTTATTTGACAGTTGGCTGCTCTTTTGCAGTAGGTGCCGCAGCTCACAGTCATTCTTCGACAGAGTTGTCGAAAACTTTTGAGAGTTCAACACAATTCATCGGCATCACTTCGCCTTACTTCGGATTAAGTTTACAAAATTTTGTGTTCGCTCGGTCGATTCGTGATTTATTGTTGACTCTGCGCGCCGGACTTGCACGTCCGCGCTCATAAACATATCACAAGGTGGCTTGATTTCAAAAAGATTATAATGCAGAGTTTTAAGGATGCTTGAGGAATCAGGAGGTAAACAGCTTACGTCTGTAAACAACGTTAACAAAGTTCTGTTTAAATGTCGCTGAAATGTGACAAGATACTTTTGCGACGACTTTACCTTGCAGATACTAAAACTGTTTGTAGGTTCAATATTTGTAAAGTTCAAAATACAGTTGTAGCCTTAGAAACCTCTAAGGTCACAACTATATATCGAACTTTACACAATTAATCAGTTGTGTCCGCACAAAGATTCTCCAAGAATTCATACAAATTTTCGTCCTGCGACACACCAAAATTCTAGCATTAATTCTTAGCTTTTACCTAATCATTAGCTTAACAATATCGTGTTTTATGGGATATTTTCATACTATATTGGTTAACGATAAACTATACAAATAACGCTTACACTTGGCACCTTATTAATAATTCAAATCATACGTTCTCCAAACATTATCCAATTCATACATTCGACGTGATTCATAATTATTATTTGATTAGCTGTTTGCTCATCAAACCATAATTTATTAGGTTATCTGTAAATTGAATAGCAAGTCAAATTAATGAGATAGGTATTTGTTAGTGTGATTTTAACCAGAGATGTGCCTAATACGGATTTGTAAACGAATATTATCCGAACCGTTGATGTTGAACCGAATATTCGGTAGAAATTTCTGATAAAATTTACACATTAATATATTTAATATTGTCTTCTATTTACGCGAATGTTATTCATTTAAATAAAACAACTATATACGATAAAATCTGTATACAGTAGTTTAATTTCAATTAATACATTTGTTCACAAAATTAGCGGTACAAAGTTTATATGTCAGCTCGCCGTGAAATCTAATCTTAGGAATAGGCCTTTTCTAAGATTGTTCGGAAAATAGGACATGTTTGTATTATAAATAAATAGACTAATTTATAATACAATTTTCAGTTAATAAATAAGACTTGTCAAGCGATTTCCGGCAGGTACCTACTATTGTATTATATGGGATGAAGAATTTTAATATGATAGAAAAAATTAGTTTTAAAACCAAACACTTCAAATAAATAACATAATCATATATGGGCACCTAAGAACTACTATAATTACAGTCTATGAATAATTGAACGCTTCTAATATTATCAGTTAGCTTTGAAGAGCTTTGAATCGTTAAAAACAAGTGTTTGTATCTGAATTTTGTATATAATTGAATAATTTTATTTTACAGTTAGTAAACAAACCTTAAATAAGAAATAAATTCGGCATTTGGATAGTTTTTGTATAGGATAGATAGGAAAACTATCGAATTTGTTCCTTAGGTAAGCTATTGATCGGATGAAACCTTCAAATCCAAATCCAGATAAATTTAAAATAAATAAAATGCTCGGTTTTAAAATAACCGGAATTATCTTCTTTATCAACATTATCCACATGTATATGTATGGTAATACTAGATTATGCTCTCAACTTCGTCCGTCGACACACCAAATCTCCACTCACTCACACACTCTAGTTTCGCTTAATAAAATTAGAATAAAATATAAGTTAGGTTTTGAAACTAACCATAAGCTTCTTAATTGTGAAAACAACATCAACATAAATAAAGATATTATGCAGAATAAAACATTTGTTTTCAAAAACCTAATTTACTAGTTAATGTTAATTATTATTCCATGATATCTCTATTGTTGTACAATATGTAAGGGATATAAACATGCATAAATACATAGTCATAACTGTAGGAAGGCTGACAAAAAACTCATCATATAAATCGATTAACGTTATATTTACCTAATAAAAATAATACATACTTATAATAACACGCTATCGACAACAGCGAAGCTTAGCAAGCATATCGCACTCTTAATAAAATAGAGGCCTATCTATAAAATGATTTTCAGATTAAACAAATTTAAACTCTGTTGCAATTACTTAATATAAAATATATAATATTAGAATTATAGTCACGCATTAGAGTTCAAATTGCCTTTCTTCCAAATTTTGAGTTAAGTTGGTGTTTTATTAAGAGTGCATCTATACTGTAGACTAAAACCGCTAACCATCAAGCGGATCGCATGATTGCTTGCCGCGGTTGTTGTAAAACCAATCCATATCCATATACAAATATATTTATATACAAAAATACGTTAAACTGAGAAAACGATAAAACGTGTTTATTACATCACACTATGTGGCAAACGAGGTAATATTTCAGTAACTGACTGATTTTCCTCGGTCGCAACGAGGCGTGCAATATCATTATAATATTGCATACTCCCGAACAAAATGCTAACAAAGGGAGTCGATCGTATTCAAATTCCGTGTTACCACTTGACCCTAGCTATATAAAGCCAGCGTTTTAGAGGCGGGTCTAGTTTTCAAGTGTGTTTATGTACAAATAACGACCAAAGACTATATTGCAATTTAGATATATTGTACTTTATGGTTTTGATATGTATGATATCAATCGTAATAGAAAATAAGTTGGCTCGAATAACGTCGCACTGCAGGGCAAAGGCATCACCGCTCTCCTTCCATCTCTCTCTATCCAAAGCGCAAAGGCTTGCTTTAAGATCGTCCATAATTTTAAATACCCAAGACGCTAAATATGTACAGTGAGCTGCAAAAATGCATACCCATTACAAAACTAAAATGGTATAAGCCGGTAATTGTAGCCATCTAACGGAAATCGATACAAGAACTGTTAAGTAGTTTATTTATATCGTAATAGATGGCGGTGCACTACTGTAAAATAAAAAGAAGTGGATTTCTTAATAACTTAATTTTGATAAATTTACTTCAAACTATTTTTAATCTCTATTCACAATAGTTTATTTAAAAAAGAACACATTTCCGGGTAAAACAAGAAGCAAAGAATTACAAATGAATTTATAAATTTATAGTGGGTAGTTTATTATAAGAATAGATACATTCGATGACTCACTATCCTGTTCGTACGCAAACATTATTTTGTCCCTGTGTTCAAGTGTCTTTTCGGTTGTGATAATAATTTCTTATAAATGTGTAAAATGAGTACGCGTTGCAATATTTATAAAACAACGCCATCTAGTTAATTCATATTCATTCTAATTCGAGTATTCACAGGATTTTGGGCCTTAAAGTATCCATGCACTATTACAGTTGACTATACAAACAGCTTTTATAAGTTATTACTTTTATATACCTTTTGTACATATTTTGCGTCAGTTACTGTTTGTAAATATTTGTGACATACCATCTTATTAGTGGTAGGTATTTCTGGTTCCCTATGCATTTGCATAAAATTTTAAGCCATACATAACATGGCATACTTTTGTTTATCCTTATTATATTTACGCATAACAGCTAACGCATATATTTTTTAATTGTATATTATCACAACTAGCCGCCTGGGGTGGCTGAAGGGCAACCCCGCGGCAACCTAACGAACCTATTTGTCAGGTTGTCACTAAGTAATTACTAGCTTCGCAAGCAAGGTCGGCTAAGGGGACCTCACCAGATTTGCTGTATGCCAAAAATGTCAGTATTATTATACGAAAAAATAAATGTCAATTTGCCATTGAAAAAAAAACATTATGCGAAAAGAAGGGATAGATATTACTAATAAAATGGAAGGTTATAGATATTTATAACCTTTCTACTTTGCTAATCAATGTGCAAAAACTACGCTCCCCATTAAGTTTCACTTTATGTAATGCCATACGGAAACCATACATTTTAACGACCTAGTTTTCGAAAAGCAACTAAAATGTTATAATGTAAATAATATTCAACGTCAAGCTAAGCTTTTTCAAGGGCATTATAAAATCGTTCTACGTTTTTAATCGATGCTTTAATATTATTTTAATTAAGTTTAAATTTTCTATCAGCTCCCAACAGCTATCAACTTCACTCAGAATCATAATAGCAAATTTGGCATTCGAATAATCTGGAAATATACTGTGTTTGTCTAAAATGTCATAAACAAATTAGTCAATTATATGATTATAGTCATTAGCGTTTGAACCATTATATATAATTTATCAATTAAGTAGAATCAATAACAATTAATGACTTCATCTGAAATTATAACTAATATTATAAAATATGCCAATGTAAGTTTGCTTGTTTGTTACGCTTTTACGCCTTAACTACTTGACCGATCATCATGAAATTTCGCATGTCAGACGAACACAGAAGGACATAAGGCCTTGCATCCGGAAAAAGGGTTAAAAATTTATTGATTAAATCTAGATTAACTTGAGCGAAGCCGCAGGCAAATGAGTTTCTACCTGACTGCAGGGATTGGCAGCAATGCTTGGCATTCACACCATAAATACAAAAGAACACGTTATTTTACCTTCAAATAATGCAGTGTATTATTCACTACATTATTCGGCATCAAGCTGACAATAAACTGCCAAATCCTCGACGCGAATTGCCGCCAGTCCTCCAAAGTCCGTTTTGTACTTTTGCAACGTAATTGATGATTATTAGTACGAATACACAAGCAATAAATAATATCTATACTAACCCTGCATATGAACTATCTCACTACTACTTCCTTCACAGCTAAAGCTACCGATAAGTAACTATTTAAAATGCACTTAACTTAACACGGTCGTGAAAGACGTGCCGTGGGATTTTACTCAAACCTCTACGGCAATTTCATCAGGGTCGTCTATATTGTACTTCCTTCATAAACTAAGATTGCACACTTTGTAATATTACATATGAAGGCGGCTCATCATGCCTTACAATATACCCAAGTATAAAATTAAATACCTTTCAAACAACATTGTAATTACCAAAATGTTTAAATGAAACATTCCAAAAGAAGATTAAGTGCAAAGAGAATGAATTTGAATGGTTTCTACGTAAACTTTTGTTGATTCGTTGAATTATTCAATCGACGAATTCGACAAATTAATCCAATGTATAACGATCCACAGACTCGTAAATAATACTGTGTTTTATTACAAAATCCGAAGTCTTGGCGTACACACTCTCCCAAAATCACCTATAAAAGCAACACTGAACAAACCCGTTTAAATAAATATTTATTTTCATAACGAAACACTTTTGTTTTAGAACTCTGATTTTACTTTAAATAAATTTTATAGCGATTGTTTCCCGCAAGATATTACATTGGAATCGGTTGTGTTTACTTTTAATAAGAAAATGTTTCCTTAACCTTTCGCCGCAGTACTTTATTGACTTATTTGTTGGGTGGAATATATTCGCAATCGTAACAAGTTCATACTCATTGTGCGCTATTAATATTATGAAACTGACAAAACTATTACTGCGGACTAATACGAAGTTCTTTTCTAATCTTCGCAATCCCTGCGCGTCATTGGCTTCACTGCTCGCGATATTCATTTCCATCCAAGCGTTACATAAGAAAGCTTCTTGCTTCTTTATCCGAAAATATAGTATAAATGAGATTAACCCGTTAGTGTGCTAAGGTACCAAGGCAGAGCCCGAAGCGCTCAAATCTCCGCCGCTGGCGGCGCGTAAACGGCATATAAATATCGTTTTATGACATATTAAATTCCGCTAAACGTTAAATATGCCATACTCATGTTTGAAGTGTTCTCGACGAGAAAAATATTAATTTTCCAAATATAGCTACACTCAAACGATATTTGCATTGCTTTCTTTGCAAATGATACTGAAATGTATTTCTACGTTACAGATAAAATAATTATTTTGGCCTTATTTGAGAAGTACACTTATACGGAAATATTTTCTCTCGCAACGTATAACGAACCACTACTGGCAGTCTGTTTTAATAGCTGTATTTTAATCCGGGAAATGTAAACAAAAACTATAAAGGTAAGAAGTGCCATTCACCCGAGTTCATGACCGGACAGGGTAGTTCAGCTTACAACATATTACTCATAGTACAGCAATCACTTTTAATGATGGGTTGTTACACCACACCCATCTCATTTGACAGAAGGTAAAATTAAGATAATAAAAAGATATAGACGTGATTCAGAAAAATATCTGACATTTTCTTCGACATTTATTTTAATACACAATTAGAAGGTAAGAGCGCGATCGCACACGTGTGAATCATCGTAACGCCGAATACATTACCTCTGTGACTACGCCCTAAAAATCTCATTAAATTGCGATCACAGTAACACTCGTCTCGTCTAGCATATGTAGACTGTATAATCTAATAGGTACTTCTCTCATACGAGGGCACCCAAATCCCCTTTTTCATACATCGTAAACGGCAAATTTCAACATTGAATATGGAAAGGAAACCTCTCAAGTAGGTATTCTTGACGTAGAATCAAAAATCCTTAAAACGCTCACGCCATAACATTTTTATGATGCTGCACTTTTATTATTATTACAGATACTTCAATACAAATTGGTTCTGTATGGAAATACTTATCTTAACGGTTGTAGCTCAACAGGCAAAGTGTTGGAAAATTGTATTAACGAATCTAGTTTTAAATGGATACATTAACACGTCTTAGTCATCATTTCTTACTTCTGACTTTACTTACTTAGTTATGTTTTACGTTAGAAAACCTTTCACTTTTACATTTTTACGAACACATAAAAATAAAGTAAGGTAGCAGATAGCGATTAAAATAAAACGGTAGTCATTTTTCAAGGTGGAAAATGTGGAAATGATTGTAATAAGTTTTACGGACGGCGGTGCTCAAGTGTTTTGAACTGTTAAAGATAATGCTTTGAGAACTCGAAACTCGAGCGGCTACTCCCAATACAAACTCAGGCAATCACTGCCTTACTATTTATAAAACCTTAACAGGTAGAGCGATATTTCAAGATACGAGAAGCGGTTTAATTTTCGTTCGCGTCATCGGTATAGAGAAGATGAAAATCCGAGAAAATCCTTCAGGGACGCCAACATTAGCATATTTATTAGTATCATCCGAGCGGAGTCCGCACCACGCCACGGATCTGTTATCAATAATGACTTACGCGGAATTACAATAAAATTTATATTGACTCGTAGCCGTTATTAAAACTGTCTCGAAACGGCAAAGTTATGTGAAGTTAAAGCTCACTTTGGCAAAGAACTTCACTTTCTAAACGACATTAAGTATTTATTTACATCAGTAAAACCGTGATTATATTTACGATGGCCAAATTTATAGCCCACAAAGGAATATAATTTTCTAAAAAATTTTGTGATTCTGTATTTTTTTTTATGCAATACACGTCTGCTTTGCCTTTGTATGAGTACGTGGCCTCGTTTTGTTTATGGTACTTTTAAATTTTATCGGAAGCTGCGACAATTACACTGATGTAATTGTAGCAGCATACATACATACATACATAGATTCACGCCTGTTTCCCAGAGGGGTAGGCAGAGACTACGGATTTCCATTAAAAGCTTTACACATTATATTATTATTAATAGATTTTGCCCGCGGCTTCGCTAGTGTTAAAGTAGATTTTGTCAAAAAAGAATTATCCCTCTAGAACAACTTTTTATCGGATGAAATATAAACTATGTCCTTGTCTGTACCCCTGACAACGGGTATGCGAAATTTCAAGATGATCGGTCGAGTATTTAAGACGTGAAAGCGTAAAAATAAACAAACAAGCACATTCGCATTCATAATATTACAAAATGTTGCCCGCGGCTTCGCTCGCGTAGGTTAGGTTAGGTTTGTAACGCGTCGGGCACGCCACGATCGTGGCGGTAAGTCCCGTTTTTGAGCTTGGCTGGAGAGGCGGCATGGCGCCCTCACCTTCCGGCTGACACAGGTAATGACTAGCCACGGTTGCTTTGGCCAGTTCCTGTGTCGCTTAGGCCGGTAAGAGACGCCCGGATGTCACCACTGCGGCGACTGCCGCGATATTGTTGTGGATACGGCGCTGCACACTTTGGCGGATTGCCCCGCCTGGGCATCGCAGCGCCGTGAGATGATCGCGGCAGTCGGACTGGCTGTTCTCTCACTCCCGGCCGTGGTTCAGTCTATAGTCCGGAATGAGAGATCGTGGAACGCCGTCGCCTCCTTCTGTGAGGAAGTAATTTCCATCAAGGAGGCGGCGGAGCGGGAGAGGGAGCGCTTAAACCCTCTCCCCAACCGCAGAACCGGGTGCCGGAGGGCGCGAGACGACCTCCAGCCACCCTGAGTTTTGACCTGGGGGTGGTGGGCTGCGTGGGCCTGCTCGCCACCCGATCAGCACCAGGTCCGAGAGGCGGCGTGCGTGTTCCCACGTGCGCCTCTGTATTGTGTCTTGTCCCCCCCTAGAGGGACGGTTGAGGAACGATGTTTTGGGAAGTGGCCTGCCGTTTCACACGGCGGGCCGAAACCATGGCGAGGTCGCGATTGCATGTGAAAGCGATTCGCGCGGCCTCGCCATCTATGGTTATGTCGAGGAACACTGTGGTAGGTTTAGTCGGTATTACCGGGGTATCTTTCCCCCGGTGAGCCCGACATAACCTCTCCGTCGCCCCGCGGAGAGGTATGCGTCAAAGCATTACCCCACGTAAAAAAAAAAAAGGTTTGTAACGGGTGCTGCGGAAGAATTTGGACTCCCGCGGCCCCGCGCGCACGTGCGAGGAGACACTGGGGTGATTTTAGCCGGTAAGAGTCCGGCACGCCCCTCCGCCTTTCCCCAGGCGGAGGTAGTCCATGAGGATTTCCCCTTTACTTTTTTCTGGGTGAAAGATACCCTATGTCCTTTCCTGTACAACTTTACTGACAACGTTTAAGCGACATTAATTCATGATGACCGGTCGAGTAGTTAAGGCTTGAAAGCGTAACAAACAAACTCACATTTGCATTTTTAATGTTAGGATTTATATCAAAGTAATATAACTCCATTAGTGTAGTACTCGTATTATTTACATCTGAATAAAGTAACAACCACTCCAAGATTCCAAAAACAAATCAAAATTCGAACAGACTACAGCGATGAATTGGTTTACCTTTTGCAGTAAGTCGCTTTTCTGCAAAGTAAACGAGAGACGGGAGCGTCCTCTTATAAAATATGGGGGAGGCATTACTAAATAATTTGCATTCACTGGTACAAGGAGTGACATTGTCCCGGTCTTAACAGAGACATATAGCAAGCAGTCGAGCCGTCGCTCTGGAATCAAGGCACGTAATGCCCTAGAAGCAGATGTATTATTTTACATCGTTCTCGTTGCCCCCGTACTACGAGTAGCAACAAAAGATTACTGCACGTTCTGTTATTGTTCCCACAAACATTTATAAACGGGGCTATCTCACTTCACCAGTAACCAATTAAATATTTAACATAATCGTATTGTAAATTATTTTGATGATTCCGTTCATTTAGTGTAAAGTGTAAATTAATGTTTTAAATGGTAGAACATAATATCTAATGTCCTGGAGTGGATAGCGATAAACTTTTTACCGTCGTATAATAGCTTCAGTAGTCCTAATATGCCTATCAATTCTGTTTTACAAGGCGCTTAAATACTTATGCTTTTTGTCTACTTGTATTGGTATAAATTCGATTCTGGATTTGAAAATGTTCTTGTTTTGTATTATAGTAAGTATAAACGCTGCAAGCTCAATATTGATTACTTATAGGTACATGTTAATATCCTTTTAAATTGTAATTTAGATAATTATTTGTTAATCTATCTAGATTTGACATTTCATTTGTTTGTAAGTACATATTTAAATCAAAAACTATTTAAGCGATTTAAAAATTCTTTAATAACGAGGCTATACTCTATTTTTAAAAATATTGTTACTAACATAAACTAACCTACTTTTACGCGAGCGAAGCCGCGGGCAAAAGCTATATATACAAAATATATTTTTTTTCATTCTTTTTTTAATTTAGGTACTAAGAGTATTGCCATATGTTTGGCAATTGGGTAAAATATGATATAACATAATTATATAGCTTTTCATTCGTTCCCTTTCCTATTTTTTGCCGTGCCCAACAGGGTCCATAATTGTAACCACAAAATTAAATTTGTTAGACCTTTGTAACATTATTGAGCGCAATTGAAATTCAAATTAAATAACAGCATGAAGTTTTGACTGCACGGATGGCGTAATGGTTTAAATGGTCGCCTCGCTATTGCCGTCGCGGTGAGCCTTGTGGGTTCGATCCCTACGCGTAAAAAATGTTGTATGATCCACAAACAGTTGCTCCGAGACTAGGTGTTCTTTGTATTCGTTGTTTGAATACTTGTAAAGATGCCCTCGATACAGGAAATGTTGCCAGTGCAAGAGGTGTCATTTTAAAATAAACCACCTACATATCTCCAATTTGATGAACAGTGAATAGCGACAAACAAAATATAACATTGACACCTATACCTAACCTTCTAGCGAGATACAGGCATAATACTATTTTATGTAAATGCAAGGATTATAACCTAAACATGGCCAACATCACATCACGCCAAACCTTTGCACTTTATACTAACAACATGTTACATCGCCCGCTAATCCGTTTACAAAACGTGTTAATGACGTCATAACCCTTACTCACTATAGCGAATATGAGTTACATCACAATTTGACTGAGATATAGCTGTTTTACGTACAGAATAATCCTTTAAGCCACACGTGGTGAAGGTGTTATGCTAATACGAAGAGCCGGAACAACGACCGCCTACATTATCCAGTCTTTATACCTAGAAAATTTCCTATCCCGCTCTGCTTTGAAGCCTCTTGGGTAACTACACTGAAACTTCGCTTTTCTATTAGCTTGTTTGAGACGAATAGTGAATATATCAACGTATATGTTCCCTTTATAAATGGTTCTATATTTGTGGGTAAAGTCAAAATCAGAGGTTTGCTTGGATGTTCTTTAGACTTTTTTGACTTTGTTTTATAATAATTATGTAGTGATAGACTTTATTTTAATTGATAAATAGTTCTACATCTCTGACGTCGCGCATCGATGACAACTGTCACTTGCAAGCAAAAATAGACATTATTGTTTTGTGATATGCAAACGACATTTACTATACATTTACTAGAGTAGTTAGAAGGGTGGTAAAGCAATTTTATTGTCGACTATACATCGTTTAAGGAAACTCTTTAAATCGATTTTACTTTCCGTTCATCTCGAGTAGCTTAGAGAAATAGTCATCTACCAAAAATTGTAACACATGAAAACTATTTCTAAACAAAATCGTTTTCCGTCGTTCTTTAAAAGTAAATAAAGTTATTTATTCTTGATGTTATCTACATCTCGCGTCGGCATGACTTCTTCATTAGTGATATAGCATAAATTTGCGACTGACCACTCGAGCTCTAGGTTTCATGTCGTACAAGGAGTTATTGGGGGATTTTTATTATAAAATTCCAAGTAGCTGCACGGAGTCTAGAAATATACACGATGAAAGGAGCGCCTCCTATTACGTGAGACCAAAAGAATAGCTGGGGAAATGTTTGTGTAATACCTGCCTAGTCCCTCGACGATAAACACGCGTGAATCTCACTTATAAATATCCACCGAAAGTATACATTTATGTATCGCCGCCATGCTTCGCGTGTTTTTCAATAGCTCAATGGCATCTGACTATGCTTAGATAATTACATAATTCCAGAAATACCTTTTTTAGCAATTAGACAGAAACTTAAGATAAAAATGAAAATATTCTGCCTTTTATTTGTTTGTAGTGTCAGAACGGGAGACACAGCTACAACATTAAAAATCCAAATAAGCTAGTAATATTTGCGACTAAGCTGAACGCAATTTTCCAACGACTATTTTGGACACGTGTTTGCAAAGTATTAGCCAAAACCGTACAGTAAGGCAAATACAAAAACAGCGAGAGGATTTCGTTATTAATATACATTTTGCATTGACAAAAGTACTACGTGAATTTACTCATGCAAAACACCAAATTAAATAATAGAAACTAGGACATAGATTAATTATCTAATTCGCTTGGGTAAATTTGATATAATTTATTTGAAATCTTATTATAGTTTGAGAGACGAACGAAATAAAAATTCTTGATGTCATATTTAAATGACGTAAAATACTACAGAAAATCCATTTAAGTTAAGAATATGGAAGGTGTATGAAAGGAAAAAGAGTATGAATAAGAAAATCAAGAATTATAATAATATATATTTATATGTATTAAGAATGTCTGATAATTTCAATAGAATTGTATATATTTGCACGCCCTTTGTGGCAAAACTCGGCGCACTCGTGAAATTTTGTAACATCTATGTAAACCTGTGTTTAGCAAATAAAATATTATGATTATGATTATAATATTTAGCGATGCCAATTAGTCGGTGGCGGTGCATAATATGAACTGGCTTACCCGAATACATACTTATACGAATAAGCCAGTATTATGCATCTTGGTACCGGAAATCGGCGAAAATGTTGTAATACTGCTACTGCTTTTTGACAGATAAGAGTTCCGGAGGCACACATACCGGAGTCGCCCATACCTTGTCCCATTTCGGTTTTTTTCCCTAAAGTTGTCAAGACGCCATTGATACTCTTAGTATTACAAGTGAGCATAGGTAACCGTCATAACTTAACATCAGGCCGGTTGCATGCTTGATTATATCGTTTGTAAAAAAGTTACCAAAACTCAAAACCGACAAGTGCGGACGAAGAAGACTAGTGAGCGACTAAGGCATAAGGGCTACTTATATCAAGATTGTATTAAGTGACAACTCGTGATCTGTACGAAGGCTTTATGTGTATAGAATATAATTAGAAACACCAAAAACGGAAACACTCCATCAAACATAACAACATTCACATGAAATCGAGTAAAATCCTATCAAACGCAGGCAAGTGGTGTCCAGTGTGGAGCTTTGATTACCTACACTCATTCCGTCATCCGATTTAGAGCTCTAAAGTAAACACCATTGACTTTACCTTTTGTCTGGTTGTCGGTATCATTGTGTGCCGGCAAGAGGTGGTCGTATGCAAATATAATTGCGGGCCGGTGCAACGGACGGGCGCGCATTAGTAGCGCTTTGTGCGGGAATGACTCGGTCCATTTCACACCGCTCTGCAAATTAGCCGCTTTCGAGTCTACTGTTAGATACGCCTAGACGGATTTCTCTCAACACTCAACTGAAACTGCCACATGCGTCCTACGAAAATTATTTTTATGCTTTGTATGAAAGAAAACGAGATTTACGAGTCTGATTTACCTTTAGTATTCGTTCCGGCTTTATATTATACAGCGTTTAATAGAAAGTTGTGGTAATTTGAAGGGTTGTTTATAGTGAGGCCCATGAATAATGTAAATATTATACCCTACAATCATTAAGTCAGAGGATTATCCGTGGTGGAAACTGTCTGATAACAATACAGTAGACTCGGGTATGAAAACCAGGTTTCTCGAGTCGTCGATATCCTGTACCATTTGCGGTCTTACTCCTATTCTTTGTCTCCTATTCTATGAATTGCTGAAGGCTGCTGTATTATTTGGGATATCTCACTTAATGCTGGCCCTGATCGAGGTAGTACACCTATTTTGCCTACTTCAGTTACCGACCAGTAAGAATAAAGAGTAAAATAGCTGTTTCTTGTCCTTTATATGCTCGTATCGAACCCCAGAATAACAATTTATGCATCACATTTTTGTATGTTATGTGAGGATGGAGCGCACAACCAAGAGAATACGAAATCACATTACTGTAAATATTGACATCTAATGACAACAGCAACATCAAATTTAATTCTTGTTTACCTTGCTCTCTACTAGGAAAATGCGAGGCAATTCGTAGAAATAGACATCAATAGAAGGAACTACAACATCGGAATAACAACTTCGAAGCTTGCTTGCCATCGATTCTCACTGAATCTAGTTATAATAACGCTCATAGGAAAGATTTAGTTCCTTTAATTTCTTTATACGTTATTATCTAAATTGTATTCTGTTGCTTTTTTTAAGTTTGTTTATTTCTTACGCTCTAACGCCTTAATTACTTGATCGATCATCATGGAATTACGCATAGACGTTGTCAGGGGTGCAGAATAGGGCATAGGGTACCTTTCATTTATGATAAAAGTACATATTGACAAAATCTAGTTTAAGATAAATTAGGAAATGGTCATGGATCTTATTAAAAAAATGCTTATCAATGGAAAACCTTATTAAGTCAACCTTATTGAGTAATTAACTTTTTTTAACTTTACATTAGGTTTTATTTCATTATTTACTAATAATAATAATAAATAATTATTATTTGTTAGTTAAAACTAAAAAACTGAAATGTCACCCACATAGCACATTTTTATTTTAGTTATTGCAAACTCTTACAGCAATTAAACATGTGGCAGTTGTCAAAATATGTGTAAAAGAACGCTCATTAAGCACTCAAAGCAGTGTGTACACAAGGTATTTCTTATAGAAAGCACTATTCAGAAAATCAATAAGTATGACATCAATAAACGAGACGCTATTAAAAGTTTAACTCCATTAAAACATTCGCGCGTAGAGTCATTCATGCAGAATATCATTAACGCTTATGCGAGTCAAACGCGGATCATTTTCCGCGCGAGTGCCGGTCGGTGCATACAAACAGAATCACAGAGTGAGCGCTAAATACACCCGTGTTCCAATTAACTTTGTCGTAGAAAAAATGTAGAATTAGGGCCGCCGCTCACTCTTTGCATTCACCAGAATGTGAATGCGACCAAGCGAATGCCACCGCGCGATTTCCGAACGAAGTTAGTTTAAAATTTGTTCTAAATTCAAACGAAGTCGCTCTTTGTAGTTCCCTGTGGATGCGAGATAACGCTATTTCGGAGGTAAATTTTGTACTCGTATAAGTATTGCTTCATTGATTTTGAATTAAAGATACCAACTTTATTTTGGGAACAATCGTTGTCATTGGAATCGCGGGACGAATAAACTTCCGACGAAGTTTGTTAAATGAAAAACAAAATTGAAATCTTGGAGTAAATCCCTAGCGCATTCATATTATTTACACCTCACGAAATTGTGAAGATACTTGATTAATAACGGTTTAAATCTGACGGAATATAATGCGCAAGTACATAGTTTAAGGCTCTTAAGTGTTACTTTTAGGGGTTTTAGCTGGCTCTTATCTTGTTTTAGCGTTAACTCGAGAGCAAGTGTTAGGTAAATATTTAGCAAAACCTTGTAATCCTTAGGGTTTTTGCTTGTCGGTGCGGGCGGGCGGCGTCGACGCGCGCCGAGACCCTTGCCATTCTTTTGTCCCGCGCTTAGCGAGAACGAGCCTTCTTATCATCACGCTTTGTACGCAATGATAAATTATTGCCGCACCTTTGCTATTTTACATCCCTTTGTATATATTAAACTGGCACTTAAAATTATTTATTGATATTTGACATATATAATAGGGTCTGAATATAAATTATATCCTTGCTCTATTTTGCAATATTTACAGTTTTAACGTTGTACTATCCGTTTGAAAATCGCACATATTGAAAGACATGATGATGAAAGGATGTTCTGCAGTAAAGGTGTAAATTAATTTGTTTTTATGTGGGGTACTGATATTCTGTAAAGGATAATTTCCTATATTCCTATAACAGAATATAGGTACCCCACTAGTACCAGTACTCGTGTATTTTATATTCCAACCTAATTTTATGCAACTTTTCTATAATATTTAGCTTTTCTAAGTGCATATTTAGTTGAAATCGGTTTTAAAGTGTGTATGATTACTATTATCTAATATTAAATGTCTCTCTCAGAAATGAAGTTGACATTACGGTGGAAAATAAGCAATAGCTAAAACAGCTTTGAACACTATTAACTGATGAAGGCTATTTGCTAGTGATCTTCCTTCCTTACGATTTCTTTCAATATTTGAGTAGGTCCAGATTTAAGCAAGGGATTCACTATGCTCTACCTACTATTATTTTGTTATGAAATATTCAAAATTTATATTAAATAAACTTATCAGGCAAGTACCTTTATGCCAGCACATTTGTCCGACGATTGATTTTAGTAGTGTGAACCACATGTTGTTGTTTTGAGAGTTCTTTGTGAGTTCAATATTTGTACATTCCCTTGCGACAACCAAATACCCACCTACGAAAGATGATAAATTAAATTTTCTTTTGCGGATAACTTTAGATCTTAGCTCTAGAATAAACATCTGAACAAACTCTCAAAGTTAAAGCAGATATTTAAAAACAACCTTTTATAGTCTAATCTTATACTTACTGAACATTATGTCTCTATGTTTACGAGGGCATTGTCAAAGAAAAATTATTTAACGTAAAAGGAAAATTACAAATGATTTTAGGAGTTTATTTTATTTGTAGGAGTTGCTATAAGTCAAATATTGAAGTGCTGCCATTTCTCTATAGGTTATCAATATATATTTAGTAATTCTGCAAAGCTATACCCAACAATACCCTTACATTCAACGGAGTTTTTCCAGATGTGACCAATTACAAAATAACTTCCACTCACATATCTATAGGCGCGAGCCTATTTCCAGTGAAAAAGGTTAGGCTATAGTCCACCAAGCTGGCACAGTGCAGGTTGGGAGACTTCATATTCTCTAAAAACTTTATTGAGAACTCTCAGTCATACAGGCTTTCACACGAAGTTCTCCTTCACCGTTAAAGCTAGCGATAATGAACTATTTAACACGAACGTCTTAACTTCGAAAAGTCAGAGGTGCGTCACCTTGGGATCCAACTCGAGACCTCTGCGTCCAACGGTATTCTACAAAAACTTTCGTCGCTAGTTATGCGTATAAAGCAATGTTTGAACCAAAATGTTTCTATTTAAACCACTGCTGTGATTTAGTGTCTCCTTACCGCAAGCGCCACCATTACTAAAGAAATCTTCGGATACCAGTAGACCTACCATGAACTGTAAAAGCCATAGTTTTGGCTGGCTTGTGCATGCTATTTATACATGAAACACATGTCGACGATATGTTATGATTGTCCTAAACTCTGTCATTAAATAGTCTAAACCAGTAAACAGGTAAATTCTTTATATATCGTTAGGCCCCAAGATTCGGATTAATTTTTCATGGATTCCATAGAGTTTATGAGTGAATCCCAACGCGGTTTCTAAAGTAAAGTAGAAAGATGATAGTACAAATGAGATAGCTGACCCTGAGAAGTACCACTCTCATACAGGTGACCGAAATCGGAGCAGCTTTTCTTTTTTTCTTTAATTTGCACCTTTAATTCTTTTTTCTCTAGGCTAGGACAAAATAGTATCTTGGTTATTGCAAGCGATTGTAGACTATAGTAGCCGGTTAAGTTACCATCACCGCAAACCGTATGCCTGTTTAGAAGTTTCCTTATTTCTATAAGATGACTCCCATATAAGGTGTCTGGTGACTAAGGTGTCTGGTGCTGTAAGACACGCTCCCTTTCCAACAGGCGCCTGCATGACTTTCCAGGATTCCCAAACCATGTTAAGTCACCTCAGTGCGCATTAATATAGCCAGGATTGAATTTAACATTACTGGCGGCCTATTGCGACATCGCTGAGGCATGTGATTCACACATTGCAGTCAAGTGCGATCAAAAAATATGTTCATCAAATTGTATACAAAGTATGACGTGACAAGGTGCATAAAGTATAGAAACTATACTGCGGACCATTTCGTGTCCTGCGAATACCGTTTGCTTTTATTCTAAAGGGCTGTTGTGCGTGAGATAGTCGCTCGATAATACTGGAACACAACTAACTCTCTTACTACAATTATGTTAAACTTTCTTAGATTTTAAAATTGGATAATAATATTTTTATGCCTGTCCTTTTTTATTTATATATACTACAACCATTATTTTATTTGAACATTTAACTCTGTAAATATTAAATTACATATTATAGTAGTATTTAAACATAACTGCATTCAGAGAATGATGCGACTTGTAACCAGATCGGTAGGCGGTACCTTTGTATACCTAAGCCATACAACTGGCCTTATTACAACGTACTATGTATATTGAATTCAGCACAAGCAAGCCTTCAGTGTGTGACCTCATCAACGACATGCAAGTGAACTATGGTCCTCTTCCGTTCATGGAAACGACGGCCATAAAAATATAATTGAGACACTGCAGCTATATTCAATTGCACTGCATATACATACATACACTGCAGCTATATTCGAATGATAAATCGTAGAAACAGTCTTAATATATAGTTTTTTATTAATATACAGAACAATTATTAATATATAATTTTATTAATCGAATTTCACAACATTCGCCTGCATACAATCAGCCAAAAATGATAGCATGAAATGTGCTTAATTCTGATCATAAAATACAATAAGCCGACCGCGGCAATCTACCAACGTTCCAAAGTTTCATCAATTAGCTAAGCACAACTAGGTCAACCCATCTATCACCAATTTATCTGACGACTTGTATAGGCTCATCCCCAATACAAATGTTGGTGTCTAATGAAATGCAATTATAAATTAATTGGACTTCCATAAACAAGTTTTGTGTTTCTTAAGACACTAGACTAAAACGTGTCACATAAAGTTGTGGTAAGAATATGCACATTGTTTAGTCTTTCACTTTCGTATAAATAATAACCCTGTAGCAGGCACCGCAAACCTTCAATAAGGTTTTAATGATATCGTTCTTCACATATTTTGGAGTATTAAATCCTCGTATCTATTGTCGTATGTGTTATGATAACCTGGCCGATTGTTTTATCTACTCTTAGAGCCACAAAATATGTTTTGCTTCTTCTTCCAATTGTCGTTGATGTTTGGTTGTAGGTGCTGATGTTGATGTCCGTACTTGCCCAAAAATTCAGGGATAAAAATAAGTAAGCACATTTTTTTATCAAATTAGCATGCACAGTGCACACATAATTGTATGTATGGCAATATCAGTAATTTTCGGACATAAATACCAGCAAACACGAGAGTTATTATCTACAGTTAATTTCAATCAGCTCATCTATCTGATAATATCACCGCATCGACTTTTCAAGTCGGCAATCCTTTTACCGAAATATATTTTTTCTGTGTTCAAAATTATAATTTGTTTACGTTTATATTTCAAACAGGATTCGTTACCACTACACCTTAGTCTACATAGTCCTTTGATATTTTTGGAATGCCCTTTTTAACAACCTCACATAAAAGCGGACGTTTTGCGGTCCCACAGTATAGAGGGCAAGCCGAGCATACTTCTAGTCACCTTACTGCTACTACGAGTTTACTACCAGGAAATCCTATCCACTGTTCAACCCACCTAGCACATTTAGGAAGGGATAACGATCGCTCACAAGCGTATTCGAACTTATGCCTCAACACCAACAACCTAAAGAGCAATATCTCACACAGAATACAGGCATTTTTATATTATATTTTCATTCAAGCAAGGAAGAAGAAGTAAAACATACTTCGTGGCTCCGAGAATACATAAAGCAATCAATACCGGCAATTGTATCCACATATGACAATCGACACGAGGACTCAATACCGTTAAAATATTCTAAGAATAAATCAAATCATTGAAACCAAATCAAAAGTCTACGGACTCTACGGTTCTTGCCACGACGTTATTATTCATACGAAAGTGAAAGAAAGATGCACTTTTATTTCCCTAAGCAATAAATAAACAGCTCTGTCACGTACAAAGAGTCCGTGATATAACATTACAATCCGTTTAAATCCTACCACTTTTGTCGGAGGCCATTCAGTGATCCCGCGCTTATCCACTAAGGGGAAACGCAAACGACACATAACGCTTTAAGGCGGTTAATCATCCGAATTGGTCGGAAGACAAGACAAACAATAAATTTATTTGGAAGAATCTGTAGTAGCAAATCGCAAGGTGCGAGGTTGTTGTGCGAAAGTGAAAATTTATCCGGCGCGATATCAAAAGCGCTTTTATCTCGCGATGACGTAACATTATCGCAATATCCGTGCGTCGTCGGCTGTCCCGCGCCCTGAGAATATCAAGAAGATATATTTTCACGGAACAATGCCTCGCCGGTATCTCAATTTTCATTTCCCCTCGGCGGGACATCCGGTGTGATTTGTAGCACGAGATAATATACAAAACGGTGGCTTCGCGGGACGCCCCGACGCTGCGTCAGCGGAAAATCTAGGCCCTCTATCTTTATCTCTGCTATAACCAGAACATTTTTCTTAACCGAATTGATCCTTTTTAGCATTTGCACTAACATATTGATAGTTTAAATTTTCAATAAGTTAATTTACCAGCTTTTACGGTTCTTACACGCATACGTACACTTTGCATTGTGCATGTATATTTCGGAAGAGTCATGTATTGTAACCATACAGTCCACAAACCTATATTTAAGTCCCAGGTAATCGGATACGATCTGGTAATCCCGGCAACAGTAACAGACTCTAGAGTTAAAACAGTTATTACATTATTCAGTTAGGAGTACGTTTTCACAACGAGCAAGGTCGGTGGACTGCAACAAGTGATTAATTGATTTGATTGATGGTTAACGAGCCTCAAAATGTCTAAAGATATTATATATTTGAGTGAAAGAACCTTGAGATGTATTACATGTAATAACAATGTGTGCTGGATCAATAAAGAAATAAATGTTGCACCTTTTTTGATTTTATTTCATTTCAGAAATTTTTGTTCATTTCTACCGTCGTACAAATGAACTAAAATTTACCACTGTATTACAGACAACCTACATAAGTGTAACACTGTTATTCATATACTTATCTCTCCTTTGCCTTTATTAACATCCTTTGTATCTTTAATTTCTGGGGTAAGCAACGAGCGACTGATACCGTTTGTATTGCAAGATATCATAGGCTAGAATAACTGCTTACCATCAAGCTGGCGGGATGGTTGCTTGCCAGCTAAGTTGTATAAAATTTACTGCTTACAACTCTTTAACCTATTGAATCACCGGCGGTCAGACACAATAGGTATTTAATTATGTCTGGCATTCCAAGATTTGAAAAGGTAACCAAATCCCAGCAATACGTTAATTTTTCAAAATTGGTATAAATTGATACAGATACTTGTTATATCGAATATAATAAGAATCTGTACATAATATTATATTTCTTAATCAATTGTGTCCACTTAAGTATTCTTTGATCTACTTCCTTGTTAAAGAAATCTATAAGTAAGTTAAGTAGAGCAATAGGCGATTTCGAGGCGAATTTTCTAAAAGGTAATTATGTAATTTAAGCTTTTAATCTCCTTACAAAGGCAATGTTTCGAAGTTTGTTATTATCAAATGAAGCTATTCAGTTAATTTACGGAAAAGTATTTCAAGAAATGAGTTTATTAAATGGGTAGGATATAAATGCCGAAAAGTTTTAAAATCGCCACCGTAATTTTATGTTCTTTGTTATTTCGACGATAATACAAATTTCGCGTAAATAAGTTGAGTCATAGAAATATATGACTGCCTCGATAATCTAGCGTCTAGTTACAGTTACACAGAATCGTACTAAAATAAGTGTTCTACTGTTAAGAAACTCAAAAGTATGCCGGAAATTGAGGTATAGTTTTATACTACACGCATCAATGATCCCTCTCTGATCAAAATTTATATGATGCCAGAATAAAAAACAAACAAAAATTCAAAAATACATTATTCAGGGTTTTAACTACGCTAAAAAGTGAATCCCAATACGTGTATAATAATATATCTAATGTAAAGACACAATCTTATTTAAATTTTGTAATAGTATACAGCTCGTATCTTACTATTTTTGTATAATCTCGCACTTGGTAAGGAAATAAAACAAGATAGTTGCAAAATACAAACATGAGTTTCCATTACCGACACTAAGGCTTCTATTTCGCTTCAAACAACTCTTCATTTCGCCTCAGTTTAAACTACATATTTAGAGCGGAGAGGAAACCGCACCTCTTTGTATCTACGTCGAAAAATGTCTATAAAAGTATTTTCGTGTGTCGTAAACACTACAATAAAGTTTAGTGGCCACTTACGAGTATGAACGTAGCTACCCTCCTACGTCGTACAACACTCCCTATAACGATACTGTCCATTTTTAATTTATCTAATGTTCCTAGGATATATAATGCTACCAAATAAAATACGTATCGAAAGTATTGCTATTTTGTAGTAACATACGCATAGTGGTGGAAACACTGTTAAATTTATCGATTTTCACAAGTTTATCTCACTAATATACGCTTGCTTTTCCGTTATTTTTTTGTTTTGTGAGTTACTTTACAAACAATAAAACAACGAACACAAAGACACCCAGTAGGTATTTGCGAATCACATAAATTTTTGTAGTGAGAGTAGCGAGTTGACCATTAAAGCTACTACACCATACATGCAACCCAAAATAAGGCCAAAGATTTTGATCCATCATTGTCATCATCAATCCACGGTGGATTATTCAAGTCGAACCCACCTTTGATTCTGTCATTTCACCCTTGATCATTAACACGTGCACTATAGTAACGTACCACAAATACGTACTATATTTATTAAGAACACATTTTATACAAAACATAAGTCAGTTGTTACATAAGATTCTACTAACTCAGTGAAATAACTGGTTTTATTTATGAGAGTGTATCTTAACGTGCCGTCAATTCTTCCACTTCACAATCTGTCTGTAATTGGATGTGTGCGAACATATCACACTGCGTACAATCATAATTCATATGTAATATACATAAACGTACATAAAACATACATTACGAGCGTTCTCCATGTCCCCAACGTAGAGTTATCTCGAATAAATCTTTGTATTAATGATAAGCGTTATCATTTATCTCATAATTTATTGCTACTTAATAGGAAATGTACGCCCAAAATCGAGGTGGATATGCCGGCATATAACCAAATAAATATGAATGATCGTATTCTCGTATATAATATGATACATGATCTCTTCATTAGATAATATTGCCTAGTTCTGAATGACCTGAACATATTAAGTTTGTTACGATGATTTTACGCTTTTTTATTATGAAAAGGAAATGCGAGCACAAGACTTACTAAATAGAAAAGAAACAACCGGGTTGTGAAACAATGATCATTTTACCAATCACCCACCCATCCATTCCAAATACTGAATGCAGGGTTATAGCTGGATAACTTTGAGTTTGTTGGAGGTCGAAACTAAAGTTAAAACTTATGGCTTGTTTAAATAATATAGCTATATCAAGCCGCGGCTCGCCTATTATAAACCTACCAGTATCTAGCCGCAATCTAAGTTTCAATTCTATTTCTGTACAGATCTGAATATAAATTGAATTTGCAGCCACAATGGAGCGAGCATATTGTCCTCCGCAGGACTTGCTCCGTGAGAACGTTTGTACTCGACAAATTGATTTATTAACCTGGACCGAACTTGCACACGAAAAATCTCTTCATTAAATGATTCGGGATCACAACTTTCTCAACTATTTGTACACTACCTATGTATGTTTACCTAAGTTAGGTAGGCTAAGAATATTAAGAATAGGAATTGAATAGACGCGAGCTGAACTTTGTCTATGTGTATAGTTTCTTTTTCTATGAATTTTATGGGATAGGTACATATGTATTATGGTTATAGTCTAACCATTTATTCTCTAGTCACTTAACGAGAAGCAACGATGTATTTGTACATGCCATTTTTACAACAACTTTATACATAGCATGAGTAATAAACGGAAAACCTTTTGATAAACGTTAAAATTAAAAACACATATTGAATATATCCGAACAAATGTACATAAATCACAGATATCACAAACATAATTCATACTTGGTATTGAAATTACGAACAGCATTTCATAGGAACACAATTTATGTTGTAGCTATATGAGAAACAGGTGAAAAATATATATCAAAAGGCAGACGAACCAAGTGAATAATATCTACAAGAGAAGAATACGCAATTTCAATACACAGAGAATTCAAGTCGGCCTTATGAGTTGCGCAGAAATCATTCATGGGCAATAACACCCATTTCTGCTGGGCGCCACCTCAGTTATTGCCCCGGGATAGGATTATTGGCAAATTGTTCCGTTCGCATTCCGGCCCGACTCGCACATGAAATATTAAGCACCTATGTACCGATATCGAAAGCCTACGTACGTACCGCACGGCCGATCTACACACCTATAACTATTCTCTATATTATGTCGGCCTTGTACTACACGGATTCCAGAAACTTTTCGCTCTCTCAGCGTGCCTTACTTACACGTCATGCTGGTAATAGTTCTTGTTTTTGTAATACGTTTTATCCTACCCTATTCGCAACTCACAATATTAATTACCTATTTCCATACTGCAGTCGACAGTTAAAGGTAGCACAACATTATGTCTACCGAAGAGGGATTTTATAGTTCTATAAAATATAAATAACACCGATAATGAACAAAGAACAATAACCGAGCAGGCACTAAAGATAAAGCACAGGTAACTGGAGGTACATACCCAGTTGAAGATAAAGCCGAGATTGTACTCTGTGCGAATATTTAAATACGAGCTGAATATTTGCTCTAACTAGGTTGTAACGGTCGATTCCTGCCTCGCGAACGGATGTTAGAATCCATAAACTGTGAGATAAGGCCCAAAGCGCGGATGCTCGCCGACCTACCTATACACCGACTGACACATTAATGTGTGAAAATCAATTTTCATATGTTTTTATACAACGTACAGGCATTGTAGTGACCGTTTCGTAATACCTCGCGCACAAATATGTAGCCTCATACACCCGAATTCTTCTACAACCTTTTCGGCGTTTATGGCTTTCGTCCACTTTCATAATATTTCAGAAAAATTAAGGTGTCTACTCCAGAAAATATTAAAGAATATCTTAGACTCAGTAACTGTAGTAAAAGTTTGAATGTATCCACTTTTTACGACACTTAAGGAAAATCTTCCAGTAAAAATTATCTTTAAAATTATGCCACCCATATTTTATGTATTCAATATTAAATAAAAAGAGACTTATATCATAATATACTTTATTATGGGCCATTACTCAATTTGCGTGTAGTATACTTAAAGATCAGATTAATTTAAAGAATAAAGAGGTACCTACAACAAAACTCTTTAAACAACAAATATCGGCAAAAAGCTCTATAAGTCTCAGCTGTGTGAATACACATAGGGTATTCAATAATTGCGCGGCAGTAGAATTATGATAGATGAAAACAATTTCCAACAAATGTAACATAACACAATCTCCAGAGGAGCACAAACACATGTAATATCGATCACAATCTGTACTGATTAATTGCACCTCCAACGAACAATGTAGCATTCGAAATTTGTATGAAATACACACACTCAAATGAAATTAGGAGGTAACCAGGCATATAATTTCCCAAATAGAAATTGTATATCACGCATACAAAGGCTGTATGCTTTAAACCAAAAATATAGACAATACCGAGAGCGAGCAGCTCCCATTGTGGTCGCACGTCTTTGTTCACCTATCTATGAATCCTATCGTCTCTCCTTATTACATTCGGGCGTACATTTTGTGGATTCAATGGTCACATTTTGGCGGGTATGTGTACTCAATACAAAATATGCCATACCCTTACGATGACAGTGCTTTTATGGGCGTAACATTTTCTTTTTAAAATATTGAAGTAGGTACTTTCACTGAATATTCAATATCAGCACTTGATTATTGAATTGGCACCAGTTATCCATTTATCATATTATAAGTAATTGTCCATCTAAGATCTGATTATACAAGAATAATAATAAAGAGACGAAGTAGATAATGAGGATTAACAAATATGAGCAACTGACATCATCGCTAATAATAACTGTCGCTGATTCTATCATATTATGTTTATTACAATAAAGATCATTATTCACATTTCTTTTGTATACGAAATAGGTTTAGAAGAAATACACAAATGTGTGCACCGTATAGGCATTCTGAGTAAGCTAGTAAATAATACGTAACATAGAAAGCGTAGAAGGAAATGAAAGTCATAAGTCGAACCATACGAGTGTAGAGTTCGTTACTGGGACCCATCAGTTCCGGCCATGTTACGAGCCTTCGAATTTGCGTGCAAATAAAATTGCCCGCCGCGCCGCATTGGTACCGGACTGGACTCCCCGAGAGACGAACGTAAAGTGGGGTGGGACGGGATATAAAATGTGGACTCGCCCAAGTCATCTCCTGCGGATGTTTGCAAGTAGGGACGTGTACGTATAAACAACCTTATATACTGTGAGAACCGAGATTTTTGTAAATAGTTTTGTGTACAAAAACTTCTTATAAGCTTCAGGCACTCGAGTTTCTTGCGATATACTTGTAGAATTTATGGTCAGCAGTTACTGCGACATATAAAAAGAGGACTATTCTATTGCATATTTTCTGTTCTGTGTACTTCATAGCTTTATGAGTACCTATATTAAATAGATTGTTCCATTCTATATATAAGCTAGTACTAAGATGTAGATATTACGTAATCAAAGAAGCCGTGCTACTCTATAAACCGATATAGCTATTATGTTAGCTTCAAAACAAAGTTCGCCGTTGATTACTAAGAAGTTAGTACTGAAATTCAACACTTCAAGTTTTCATACCACATACAAACAAACCGAGTCGTAAACTCTTCAATAGCTTGTAGAGTGGCAAACAAAATAAAGTCCCGAAGCACAAGCTGTTCGCCATTGAACAATAGTACCCACCAATTGAGATAATATCTATTCGCCAGTCATACTTTTAGCTGGCGGCTATTCTGCGTGGTCGCGGCACCAGATTTTATAAGGCATAAACCCTGAGATAGCGGCAGTAAAACTTGGAACTGAGGCAATATGCCAGCTCCCTATTGCCAGTTCCATTGCTTTGTTTTAAACTGACTAGGAGGGCGATACCTATAGCCGGTATGAATAAGACTCGGTAAACTTGGATAATACACAATACAAGCGGTTATATAGCGAGATAAGGACTAACTTATTAATGCAGGTATGTTTAATTATTACTTACGGCGTGAATTTGCTTACATAGACAGTACCTAATATAAACACGTATTATTGTTTTTGTACATACGCTGCCACAAACAAGGCACATCAATAAGAACTTTGTGCGGCTCTGCAATATTTATTCCAAAGCAAACAAAATATACACAACTTATTATCAAAGGCGACAAGCCAGCATCCACGGCATTATTTGTTCGTAATATTTTGATACCGCAAATATGATATCATAACTTTTTATGGCAAAACCAAATAGTGTCATCAGTTTCCTGAATGGTCCTAAAGAAGTATCACTCTATTACGGCGGAATAATGGCATCCCTCCCAAATCCGTTTATCGTACAGTAGTGAGACTCGGGGTGGTTCAGCCTGTTTAGATACACGGTGCACTCAATATACTTCGTTCAAATTGAGGATTTCAGCTCGCTCTCAACATTGTCATAATGTTTCAGGCTAAAAGGGAAAACGGTGAATGCGATGAGGCAAACGTTTAATGTAAACTTATGTGTATGAGAATGGTTATTTGCAAATGTGTGTTAATGCAATGTTTTAGATGTGTAGATAAAGAAATTGCTTCTCCTTGATAGGTACTTTCGAGTTAGGTTTAACGGATTGTTAGTATTTTATTTTTAAACGTACTACGTACAATGCGAATTCGAAGAAAATATTGATGATTCATAAGGGCATGAAATTAATGAAATGTCATTACGAATGTGAGGCCACGCGTCCGGACTAATGAGAATAATTGATTTTCTATTATATTAAATATTTCAATCATTTGTAGGTTGTAGAATGTATACATTATTTATTATTGCCGTATAATAATTATTAATACACGAATTACGAAGGCTCACCGCTGCTGTTGCGCATAGTGTTGAAGGTTCGAATCTCACACGGAATTATTATTCGTGTGATAATTGTTTCGAGTCTAGGTGTACTTTGACTCCGTTAATTGCATGTTTATAAATTTCCAGCGCCACAAGGGTTGACAAAAACGCGGTAGGTGAGATTTCCTGGTATTTCGCTTGAACAAGGGCAGCAAAACTGGAGGAGTACCAGCAACCGTGTCCAACGTTTGTTGGATGATAGCAGTTGATCGAAGCCAAACAACCTTTTGCTGTGTTCTTGTAGTGAATAGGTTATGCAGGCTCTTTGTGAGGATGGTGTGCTTTGAAGGGCCAGTGCACGGTAATGCTATCTAACAGTATTCTTCTTCATACAATCGTTTGGAACGCGAGTCATACCTACGCGCGTCGAGGTCGGTAAGCACTTGGTTCGCAACCAGTCGCAAATGCGCCGCAGCGATAAATGGACGCGACGGTGTGATGGTTTTGTAAGCAGTAAGCGTGCGACTTGTTAATATTTGATTGAAATAAGTACAAGTACTAACATAATAATTATGGCAAAGTACAATTGTAAACAAAAGTATTTTTAAGTAAAGTTTTTATCCGAATGCGGCATTTTTTATACCTACTATTTTTAACAATAAAGCTTTTCGAACCTCTCAGTCGAGGCGCAAATATTTTTCAGCCTCAATTATATAAGGTTGTTTTTTTATTAAATCCACTAATCAAAAAACGTAACCTCATTTTTATTAAACATTTCCTATTTCATTCACAACAATTTTTTTTTTAAATGTATAATATTTACTATCACTAAACTAGAAACTCAAGTAGGTAGATGAAATTAAAATACTGTAACCCTGTCGCGTATTCGCGTACCGCTCGGCTGTAGGTAATTATTTCAAAGACAGAGCCGAGTTACAATACTGTTAGATAACATTACCGTGACACAGCGATATATTCATTTTATTGTTCTCAATATGTGTGTTAGATGTGACCTCTATTGTTGCAAGCGCGCTTAGGCTATATTAACCACTTACCGCTAGGCGTGATAGCTTAAGAAGTTTATCGTATTACTCACTATAAATTATACCTACTACTGTATATGTAACAATAAATCATATTATTATATAAATACATAATAATCATTAGAATCCAATAATTACTTCGAATCCACATCATATTTAAGCCAAATCAAACATACACGCGATAGGCAAAACAAAAAATATTAATGCAAACCGGCCAAGTGCGAGTCGGGCTCGCGCACGAAGGGTTTCGTACCACTATCAACAAAAACGGCAAAAAAATCACGTTTGTTGTATGGGAGCCCCTCCTAAATATTTGTTTTATTTTAATTTAATTATTTATTTTAAAGTGAATAGGTATGTCACTAAATATTCTGTGATTATTTCAAGCGTCTACCTGTTGCCGTTATCAAATTCGAGCAAAAACGAGCAAAAAAATCACGTTTGTTGTATGGGAGCCCCCTTAAATATTTATTTTATTCTGTTTTTTAGTATTTTTTGTTATAGCGGCAACAGAAATACATCATCTGTGAAAATTTCAACTACCTAACTATCACGATTCATGAGATATATAGCCTGGTAACAGACGGACAGACAGACGGACAACGGAGTCTTAGTAATAGGGTCCCGTTTTACCCTTTGGGTACGGAACCCTAAAAATGAATTGGGTATCATGTCCATTGTTGGGCATCATGCCCACTGTTGGGCATGTTGTGTTGCAAAACGCAGCACAAGGCAAAACTCGACAGCAAACAGCAGCAACCAACTCGAATCAGCACACCACCACTCTGCATATAAATGAAGCCATTTTGCTATTTAAAATACATGTGACCTTGTGACCCTATATCTCAGGGGTCTATTGACCCACAGGGCCCATATTCAAACTCGACTGAGGTATGACCCCAAGGTGTCTGCACACCAAGTTACAAGTCAATATTTTTCCATTTAAAATATGTGACCCCTATATCTCGGGCGTCTTTTGACCCCCAGGGCCCATATTCAAACTCGACTGAGGGATGACCCCAAGATATCTGCACACCAAGATACAAGTCAACGAGCAGCGATAGCGATCAGTGGGGAGACCAACAGACTGCAATGCAGAGGGTCTCGGGTTCGAGCCCACGTCGCGCACCTCTGACTTTCGGAAGTTATCTGACTTTTCGAAATTATGTGCGTATTGATTGACAATTATCGCCTGCTCCGTGCCTCAGAGAGCACGTTAAGCCGTCGGTCCCGGCTGCCATGAACATCTATGGCAGTCGTTATTGGGAGAGTCTCGACACAAAAGATCCCACTGGGTCGAAGTGTCGCCGGTCCGCACTGACTGTCCCCCACATAAGATAAGATAAGATACAAGTCAATGGGTCCAGTGATTCCGGAGCTATGCCTGTCACTAACAGACAGACACACAGACCCACAAAGTGTTTTCATTAACCTCTTCGAAGAAGACTCAGAGGTTAATAACTGTATATTGCAATTGCAATTTGCATCTATAAAGAGAAATACAGAACCATTAGAAAATTAAAGACCTCACTCGAAGAACAAATGAAGAGTGTACAATTATTCGGTCTAACAAATAGTAAGTAATGTATATTGGTGGAAATATAAATGCACAGTATACGAAGCGTGACGACAGCGATACTAGCGCCGGACCATAGCCGGTTATAAATTGAGGAAGTAACCGACCACTAGCGTTCGAGCCGGGACTTCGGATTTGCGTACAAATAAAACGGCGAATTTATCAACTGCTAAATAAAACAACTAGCGGATAAAACTACAAAATAAAAATTGCAATGCTTGCCTTATTGTTGAGAATATTATATAGATTAGATTTACAAACTTGTATAGGTATTGTATTCTTATATGTAAGAATCATCCTTACTTAATATTATAAATTCGAAAGTAACTCTGTCTGTCTGTTACCTTTACACGGCTAAACCACTCAACCGATTTAGATGAAATTTGGCACAGATATAGTTTAAAACCTGGGGAAGGACATAGGCTACTTTTTATTGATGTAGGTACCACGCGGGCGGAGCCGCGCGCAAAAGCTAGTAACATATAAATGACTTGCTTGTCTAAAAACTATTTTTGTCGTTCTTAATTATTTTACAAAGATTATTTAGGTGAAAGCCGAATTTCCTGTTGAAACTTAGTCAAAGCTTTTTATTCAAGTTAATAGGTTGTTGTTTTATCTAAAAGAACGATTATGAGTATGGGCAAGATTATTTATTTATTTAATTAATTAAAAACACATTTATAATACCTTTACAGGATATCCTAAAACAATATTATAAGCTAATACATAATATAATATAACTAACACAGTAAAACTAGTTTTACAAATATTACACCTTAAATACTTCTAGTCTAGCCTTAGGGTATCGTTAGACTTCGGGTTGTGGAGGTCAGGTGGCAGCCGCAGGCTGCGGTGATAAATATCAACGTCATTGGCAATTATATTAATAAGTCGTATAGCGTGCGGCAACGGGGCAAACTTGAGTAACATTATAGACCTATATAATGATATGTCGACTTACTACATTACTCTCAGAATTATACAAAAAGGACAACTTTGGATAATGCAATTTGAAAATATGCCTCGCCGTGTTTAGCACAAATATCATGGTACACGGCCCGCCGCAGGAGAAGCGGTGCTATAGGCACTTGCAAAATCATACGTTGTCCTTAAACAAGTGAGAAACGGCAATGAATTGCTATAAGTCTTAGTTCTAAAAAATGGCGTTGACCGCGAGTCTCTAGCTCTTACGGTTCTTGAGTTGAAAGTTGTATAACAGACAGACGGACGGACGGACAAAGCTATTGTATAAGAGTTTTTCGAATTCTAAAACCAAGATTCGAGATTTTATTTCGGAGTAGCTGTACTGCCACCACATGATGTAAAGATCACAGGATCCTTTGATGCGATCACAGCGCAAAACCTCACGTCTTATTCAAGAATAAAATATAAATAATTGAATATTGCAAAGTAGACATAACAACGGATAGAGATTATACTAGGAAGATCTTCTGTAAGATGTGGTATTCTATATTTTCCAATCCGAAATGTACTGTAATTTCTTCTCAGTGCATATCCTATTATAGTTTATTAATGCCCAGAAAATTAACCAATAACTCGTGATTACATATCCGTGTAAAGTTGTTTAATTTCAATGTACATATGTATAACGTTCGTTCGCATAAACGTAAGACAATATGTGTTATATTTTGTCAGGATCTCCCATGTCTCGCATAGTAAATTCTAAAAAGACTGTATACTTTAGTATTATGTACATATCTCTAAAATGAACATAGGCTTAACTATAAATGCCGTTGAAGGGCGCGTAAGAAATAGAATTTTCACCCACTTATCACCTCTCAAAAAATCATTTCATATCTACGTCAGGCCCATTTATTATATAAATTCATATCATAAACCCCATTTATAAAATAAATTAGGTTTGGGTATCCATACGTTTTTTGACTCATAAACTCCAAAAGGATTTTTGCAGCACTTGTACAATATTATACCGATAGAACATATCTCTTCTTTTTTAGTTGGTAACTGACCTAGTGCCGATATTTTTCAAACCGCTCTAAGGCATTGACCTAGCCTTAACGGTCTGACTTCGACTCCGAATTTTTCCACTATCAATTGACTCCATCGAATAGGTACTGATGATTCTGAGCAGACCGCACAGAACTTACTTATTAATTGTCATAAATCATAACGGCTGACATTGCTAGCTTTATGTGATAAGCAAATATAAGTGTTATGCGTATCTACTACTTTTGAATAAACTCGGGACCCATTTTGCACGACTCTATGCGTCAATACTAGGATCTCAAGAATGTCCCAAACATACTGTTCATAAGTAGTACAGTCAATTTTCTACGGTGATCTAATATTATTATTATAATACCAGCCTTGTTAATATACTGTCTCACTGTTGGCCACGGGACACTACTTGATGTCAAAAAGATTAGGCCATAGTTCACCACGTTGCTGGCGCAATGTAGGTTGGTAGAGTTCATACGTCTTCAATAACTATTAGACATGTAGTTAACCTCGTAATGAAGGTTTTTACACCGGTAAAATGAGCGATAATTAACTAAGTAATAGATGCATACATAACATCGAAGTCAGAGGTCGAATTCAAGACCTCTGCGTGGTAGCCCAACCGGCTGCCACTAGACTATCACTGTTTTGTATTTAAAACATCCTAATAATAATTGCAACATCAAAGCATTCTCTAATAAAATAACTGTAATGATTAAGATGTGAATTGGCGAATCAAATGATCATTGAACATATTATAAGCTCGATTAGTTTTATGGTATTACGGAATATGATTTATTCGACTATAAGTTGTCGGACTTATCTAACTATTTTCTCCGGCCGCCAGAGCCCACTTTACTTCCACGTAAAACTGGAATCTATACGATTAAAGATTTCATCCTCCGATATTGGACGATCGTAATATTTTAACGATATTCCGACCCTGCAGCGACTCCTTTGTTTTACTGCCTTTATTTTATTATTTATCGAAACATTTGATATAAAAGAGCCATTATCTACAATTTTATGTGATAATTTATCGCTAAACCTGCAAATAACAGTTGTAGGTAGCGCTTTTTAAAATATTGATCTCTCATGAATACATGTAGCTTTTTAGCTATAATTGATTATGAACATTGGTTTGAAACATAGTCTACGACATGTTAAGATGGAAACGTTGGTAGCAGGTACTCTTTTAAATGCCTAAAAGTGAAGTATACTCACTTGAAGAACTATTCGCCGTTTTATTAGTTTTTCGGGACTGTCTCTTCGGTCGAGTAGCGTAAATTTTCGCTGAAGCTTGCCGCCGATCGAGACTTGTTATTGGATATTTCTGTTAGGCAATTCTCAGTAGCGAAGGAATCTGGAACTAAACTCAGATGGCGTCAATAAGCTCAGCTCTTAATAGGTAAAATCTAAACATATACGGTTTATTACTCTCAAATTAATAAAATGAATATGTATGTATTATTTATTATTAGATATTTATATTATTCGGACCATAAACATATTGTAAACTGTATGTATTAAGTACCTACGCAATGAGCAGAGAGATCGGTTAACCGATTTGTATTATCAAAATACAAGAAAATAGTTCATAATATGAATCACATAACTATCCATCCCATTACTTTCTTTTCATCCCATATTTTAACCAATTCCCCTATGGTCAGCAACACGCGAGTAATACTTCTGGTATGGCAAGTGTTCATAGGCTATGTGAACCGCTTACCATCAAACCGACCATCCGCTTGTTTGACACTTTAGTTGTATAAAAAGTTCTTTAATATGTCGAGCTTCCTATTGGGCCATTAACAGGGACTAAAGAGATGAACAGAAATAGAGGCTACAGGATAAAATAAGGCTCGCATAATTATTTGGATCAAGGGTGAAGAGGATATAAACTGATAGCAGCAGCGCTCTTTTACAATAAATCTGGACGACTCATTGTAAAAACGTGTTAGAAGCCCTTAATATAATAAAAATAGGTTGTTATACGAATTCACTGACCAGTTCCGTTCGAATAATATCGAATATACGAACGTCGAGACTTTGACGATATATGTTCACCAGAATTTTAACTTAAATAATATAATAATATTATTTTTTACGTAATGTTAAGACACAATTATCAATTCAACAATCAGTGCTAGGTCTTGTTTGTTGGCTACTGTGGCTAGGTATTCAAAAACAGTCAATATTATTTTAAATCTACTCCGTGGTATCACCCGCGTAAGCCCCGATGCCGCCACACTCTTGTAAATTCATACGTTTGTTTCATGTTGCTTAGAAATCAGAACATAGAATAAGAAGCATTATTGTTACATAACAATTAAATACATATTAAGTATAAATTACTTAAATATATATATCTCCTATGTAAGTAAATAATAACTCAAATCTGCTGTCTTTACCATGTGGTAGATATATTCAAATTTCTCACTGTTTAACTCTGATGCCAATACCTATAGAGGCAGGATGCATAATTATGAGTATAGACAATAACACAATTCTGAAAACAAACATAAACGCAGTATTTTGATGTTTCTAAAAAAAAAGTAATAACGGATTATTAGTACCGCGCCCAGACTTGTTTCGTTTACATACATAGTTCTACTCGTAGATAGTTTGTGTTAAATCTTCTGATATAGACTACTGGCTAAAGTAGCCAAACTATGCTGCTGTTTCGTGCTCAAATCAAACCAATATTGGCAACACTGCTCATCGCAAACTATGATATTAAAGTTTTTTGCCAAATCTCTAATAATAATTTACTCTATGACCTTATGTACCCGGTAGTAGGAATTTATCAAATTTCAAATCAAAATGAACGGCTAGACGGTAATTTTGAGTCCCAGAGTCTCACCTTTGGCTTTTTATAGTCATGTGCGTATTGAATTGTTAATTATCGCTCGCTTTAGACTAGAGTTAACCTATATTTCCGAGAGGATACTATTATGTCTTTGATTGTAAGTATGAACCAGGGATGTGGCGAATATTCGCATCCGCATCCGTAACTACGGAGCTTCCGCATCAATTTGAACATCTGCATCCGCTTCCGCAATAATCAACGCGGATGTTAATGCGGACACAAATATAGCGCAGGTTGCGATAAGAAGAAAATGGGTGGGCCGATGAATGACGCGATGATTCTTCAAGTAAAAATGAGAATCAAGAAACACTAGAAAATGGTATAGTTACATTTATGAACCTTTGTAAAACAGGCTTGAACCTGCAGAGGTGATATTAGACACTTTTTAGACTTCGAAAAACTCTTCTACAACAGCTTTGTCCGTCCGTCTGTCTGTCTGTTATACAACTTTCAACTCAAGAACCGTAAGAACTAGAGATTTGCGGTCAACGCCATTCGACACAGCATAGTCGATATACCCCGAAATGAATATGACCTTTGAACTCTGACCTCAAGATCACGTGGTATCGCGTGATCTTTGCATATTACTTGAACCATTTTTTGGAACTCTTAAGATTTATGGCAATTCATTGCAGTTTCTCACTTCTTATTAAATACGATGCACAGTTTTCATCAGCATCCACATATGCAATTGCGGAGCTTCCGCATCGATTTGGACATCCGCATCTGCATCCGCGGATGTCTAAAAATCTGCATCCGCAACATCCCTGATATGAACGTACACTAGGCTATGGTGGACTACGGTCTAAATTGCCTCCGTGGCGCAGCGGTAGTGAATGCGACTGCTGTGCATGAGGTCTCGGGTTCGAATCCCGGGTCGAGCCAACAAAAAGTTATTGGGTTTTTCTATTAAGAAATCTCAAAAGCAGCCTGCCGGGAGTTAGGAAAATGGCGGTGTTTAGTCACCCCGTGCCTCGGAAATCACGTAAAGCCGTTGGTCCTGCGCCTGATCTCTCTCCGGTCGTGTCGGATTTCCGTCCCATCGAATCTTGAGAGTTAGGGAACAGAGAGTGTACTTGTGTTTGCGCACACACTTGTGTACTATAATCTCCAGCGTAGATGGCCAGTCTCCGTTAAGATTGGCCACCGTGACCGAAATTCGGTCTGGAGGACATTATTATACCTCAAAACAAGCCCGTTCCCAATAAAGGTTCAAAGTAAATATTATATTATATTAAACCGTTTCTTGTAAATACCAAATTAATGGGTATTTAATTTATTCTATACTGGTCAGTAAGGTTTTCCTATATAATTCGTTTATACTTAACTAAAGTGATTATTGTTTTCTACGAAACCAAATACACTGGCAACCTATTTCAGCTACTTATATTTTAAAAGCCTATAAGGTCTAACAGCATATGAACTTATCGAAGGAACACCTTGGAGAAGCCCGCAAAATAGCCAACGAATTCAAGCCTCACACGATCGGCAATTGCGCTAGCGCCATTTATGTTACACATAAAGACTTGGACATGTTTTATGCGCGTCAGATCCAAAATTTACCCAATTGTAAATATTCCAATCAGTTCGCATAATGCAAGACGTGGAACGAGACTTAACTAACATATTTTTTCACGTGTGTGACAAAGATATCGAATACATATGTTGCATTATTAACATACCTAAATTTAAAAATCGCATGGCTTATAGACAGCTATGACTGCCAACATAGATACTTATTAGTGTTACGTGCGGTTTTAGACAATACGCGTGATTTTATATTGTAACATTTCTATAGTTATAAATAATTTAATTTGTTCACACACCAACAAAACTGTATGTAAACATTCGCTTATTATAAAACCCTTATACGAGTATAATCACATCGTGTTCACCAGAATAGGGATAGGGATCCTATTCTGCTTACATACAGCCATACAGACTTCAGCTTGTATGTCTCCAAATGGGTAGGCAGACTGCATGCACATTTAGCCAGCAAATTATTTAGTAAAGTAGCAAAGTATCTATACATATAATAAAATCGTAGGAAAGTCAAAACTGTACATTAAATATTTTTTTAAAAGAATACTTGGGGTGTGATCTACAATCGATATTAAAAGTCAAAAATATAGTTTTTAGAATTTTTGTCTGTTTGTCTGTTTTTCTGTTTGTCTGTTTGTCTGTATGTATGTCCGGGCTAAACTCAAAAAGTACTGCATGGATTTACTTCAAATTTTGCATGAATATTACTAACAGGTCGGGTCAACATATAGGCTACATATTATCACGCTATCACGTACGGGGGAGGAGCTGTGAATCTTTATTTTTCTTACGCATTCTGTGACAGCGTGTAATCTAACGACGCATATTTAAATGTTGTTTTTGAGTAAGCCATGCTATTATCTAGCTTTACACTATAAAAACTACGCCATTTAAGTAACTTGGGCAGAGAATTAAAAAATAAGAACGGAAAACGGGCTAAGAACAAGAATTTATTTACTATCCGTTTCGTGCTACATAGTACCATCGGCCAAGAAAGTGGTCTACCAATTTTGACAAGTTTCTGTGTGATCTAACTATCGCTAAGGTTGACACATGTTGACACATGGCATGACGTGAATATAATCCTACCCTAAGTAATATTATAAAAGCGAAAATGAGTTTGTTTGTTTGTTTGTTACCTTTTCACGCCTAAACCACTGAACCGATCATCCTGAAATTTTGCATATACGTTGACAGGTATACAGAAACGGACATAGGCTACCTTTCATCCCGAAAAAAAGTACTGTTCCCGAGAAAAACAATAACAACATTTTTATGATAATAGATGGCGCCACGTGTCTTTCGAATCATGATTAAATTATATTATTACAAGCAGAGTACGACCCGAATTGACTGTCAAATTCTAAATTAACGCGAGCGAAGCCGCGGGCAAAAGCTAGTTTAATAATAGAGAGCGAACACATTGCCGTATACTAAGCACATTTCTAGACACCGCGCTGCTAATAATAATCTTCTAATTATATAACCCAATGACCGCACGAATCGACATCGTAGTGATTTTAAGGGGTCGCCTCGTCACAGCCACTGTATCAGGTACTGTGACTTCGAATCCCACACGGGACAAAAATGAACGTAATACATAAATGGTTCTGCCGAGTGTGGGTGGTCTGTGTCTGTCGTTGGATTAATACAGGAATTATACCTTTTCATCTCACGGCAAAAATGTAAATGGACGGTGTAGACCCAAAGTAGTCCAGGAGGACCCCCAGGGGTCCACGAGACTCGATGGGGGTCTACGTCGGCGTGACAAAAAATGGGGTCTACAATTCGTAAGCGGGGTCCACGAAAATTTATTTGCTTTCGATAGTGAAGAACTAAAATGTTGCCTTGACTTCACCTACCAATGTAGCCAGATAATATTTTAAGAAGCTAAGCGACTGTTATTTGTAAAAACTTGCATATTTCATATTCAGTACCTGTGGTCTCGAACATACTGATTTTTAGATAGAGAATGCGTTCATTCCGTACAGATTTGATACATTTTTTAATTGCATTTTCTTGTTTGATTCTTTACCAATATAAATACTAATGCCAAGGAATATGGTGGAAATGTAGCTGCAGGGGATCCACCGGAACCAGATAAATTTTGAAAGTGGTCTATGAGAAAAAAAGTCTGGGAACATCTGGTGTAGACGATAATGGATCTTCTGGAACCAAATTCACTTATCCCATGATACTACTGAGACAAAAAAAATTTCAGTTGAGGGATCCCACCATGGGACTAGTGGGACAGACAAGCACTATTCCTAGTAACGGTATATCTTTCTAAAATAATAGAATAAAACTTTCTTTATCCAGTCATTGAACCCGCACTATCAGCCGCAAATATGCCGCGGGGTCACATAAAAGACAATTTACTTATTTAGATAGCTACCGTACCGTTGTATCATAGTAGTAAGTCATCATTACATGAAACGCCCGTACGTGCTCTGCGAGACAAATTCCATAAGAAAGCGGAAGAAATAAATACGACGCGACGCAAGACATTGATTATGACTCAGTATATTCACCATTCGCCTTGTACTACGATAATGTCGGGTTATCCCTGTATTATTGTGTATAATATTCGACTAATGCTTACATACGACCGCCTTGCCCGTGTGATATTGTTGTTTTCTTGGACGAGTTTGAGTAAGATTTATAGTAAGACTGTATGTCTTATTAATGTTTAGAATATACTTATTATATTATATACTAGCTGACCCGCGCAACTTCGTCTGCGTCACATAAGAGAGAGAGTGGGTTGTAGGCACCTATAACACAATTTTAAAGGAGCTAAAACTTATCTACGAACCACATAAGAACCATTGAACAAAATTTTATAAATTTACCTACAGTGCTAATTTAAAATCACGCAGAATAAACCAGGAGAAACATCGTTTGTATGTCTGTAATGGGTAATTATTTTGCTGCGATGTTATTTTAAAACTGCGATATCGCCTAAGATACTCATTGAAATCGAATGATGTAAAGGGCAATTTAGTTTTAAATTAAATACTTGTGATGAATAACGTATTTATTTGTATAAGGATTAATATCATGTTTATTAAAACACCTCAAATAATGCATTATTTTAGAACAAATTTGGTTAGCATAAAAAAGTTATAGTGAGCCAACCTTAAAAGATAAACATATGCTGTCGCGGACTTTTTTTTAGAACTTTTAAAAGGGAAAACATGATTTTTGCGAAACATTAACTGTTTACGCAGCGCACGCAGCGGACGCTCCCAAAAGGAAAAAAAACCCTCCGATTTTGAAACATTCTTCATTGGTGCTCCGCTCCTATTGATCTTAGCGTGATGATATATAGCCTATAGCCTTCCTCGATAAATGGGCTATCTAACACTGAAAGAATTTTTCAAATCGTACTAGTAGTTCCTGAGATTAGCGCGTTCAAGCAAATTCTCAGCTTTATAATTGTTTGTCATCATTAGACAATACAAACATGTTTTCTTAGGCATACGCCGCCGGCCCCCCGGCCGGTACCGCCGCAACCGCTATGTCCCTGCATTTTAAATCTGTAATATCTTCGAAAATATTCATTTAAATTACATACTGTAAAGGGCCATATTGATTTATATTAAATGCACAATGTATTTAAGTTACTTAATTGGATAAGGATTAATGCTGTATTGCTTAAATCGCTTCGTAAATAAGCCATTATTTCTCGTAAAAAGTAAAGGATAAAAAATGTTTTTTGTGGGTTATCTCTAGGAGATAGACATATACCATCGCGGACGTTTTTGTAGACCTTTTTAAGATGTACAATACTGTAGGACATTATTTTGATCTATCTCGTAGCGTTCAGGCAGCGTTTGCAATGTAAGCGGAGAAAAAATGTGTTTATTTACGACATCACATTAGAAACCTCAAAAATTATCAGTGTTTCTCTACTATATTATGCATGTATTATACATATAAACCTTCCTCTTCAATCACTCTATCTATTAAAAAAACCGCATCAAAATCAGTTGCGTAGTTTTAAAGATCTAAGCATACATAGGTACAGACGGACAGCGGGAAGCGACTTTGTTTTATACTATGTAGTGATGATATATAAATGCTTTCCAGAGAAGTGGATATACGTCTGTATATCCGCTTCACTGGAGGGCATGCAGAGGTACACATACATTTCCCTAGCTGAACCTAGCCGTTGCCAGACACTGAGAATTTTCTATCAGAAAAATGTCATTGCCGGCCACAACAATAAGCACCAATTTATGCCACGGCACCGACAGGAATCTTCTATTTTGAAAAGAGTTAGATAGAAAATAACTATCTATATCTTATAGTTAAAACTTAAGCGTAACCATTTTTTCCTTCTCAAATTCAATAAGTTTCGCATCAATAAACTGTTTTTATTTAGCTGATTTTAGATATTAAGTTATTGTATAAATTAATTATGAAAAATGTGAATGTCAATACATTCACCGTTATAGTAGAGGCATCTATATGCCTCTACCCTACAGTAGATCGTAGCCAAATAACTAACAAGATAAAATGTAAATAATTATTTTTTTAAAGACAAGTCTCGCACTAGTTGCAGTTCTTGTGTTATGGGCAATTTATAAACATTTAAATGACGAACACAAAGGACACCAGACTCCGAATAACCATTTGCATGTTATACAAATTTTTGTCCCGTGTGAGATTCGAGCCCACAACGCTCGACGTAGTGATAGTGGCCAAGTGACCATTCAAACCACTACTCAATCGTTGCAATAATGTCTATGTATGTAATTCATATCTATAATCTTAGTTATTTATATTCGTGATGATTAATGAATCAGCGCAATGGAAACGTGCAAATATAATATTATAAATGCTGCCTCCACATTTATCGCCGAAGGTTATAAATATGACTTCGTATTCGCGTTAATCGGAGTTGTTACATCACCTCAGACGAAAATGTCAGAAAATGGAAATCCGCAGATGGCTCTTCATCATATTAATTAAATGTATCGTAATACAGTGTGAGTGCAGATAACTTTTAACTTTTATTGTTTGTTTGGTAGCCATTTACTGTCATTTATGTGACAAGCCGTTCAAAAACAGCTGACTTAGCAAAGACAATTTTACGTATCGTTTTTTCCAAATAAGTGATAATTTTGAAATGTTTTTGTGTACAGATATCGGCGCGAAGTCAGTATCATTAAATGAAATAATTGCTGCCGAGTCGCAGGAAAAACAAGTGGCAAAAGTACCATCAAAATTGAGATTTGCAGGTCAGTAACTAAAACGACAGTCGAATTGTTTCCTGTGCTTTTTATCGATGTATTTTCACGTTGATTTTAAATTACTAGAACCCCTCTCAATATTTCAGATAGATATTGAATATTTGTTTTGTATTTTGCTATTAGTTAGTATGTATTTTCCTTTTAAATTTATTGTCTTCCCTTAGGGATACTAGATCCCACGACACAGTTACCTAATCCTTTTCTGGAGACTAAGGAATATAAATTGTATGTGCCCCTATAGAGGCAATAAAATAATAAATGATTATAGTTTTATATTCTTGATAAAAATCTTCTCTTGGGGATAGGTTTAAATAGAAGTACCTACTTATAGGATGATATATAGAGTAATTAAAAGATCCCGGAACCGGTAACGTCATTTTAGCAAAGCTAAGATTTTAACGGTTAATGCGTTATGTCCCTCGCTCTATAAGGAATTTTACTGCTGTTCTTTCTCATAATATTTTTTTCGGTCTAAAAGAATCCTGTAGTTACATTATGACTATAATTATAAAGAAGAATTAGGCGCCAGACCAGGTTCCTACGAGACATTGTCTATATGGGTCGTTCGTCGATTCGCACCACGGGTTGTTCGCACCATGGTGTGAATCGCAGAAGGACCCATTTTGAATTAGTCGTTTCACACCATGATGTGAAACGGTGAATGCTTTTTTTGTACTTCGTCGATTCGAACCAATGTTATTTTACTACTATTGAACAGGCTCGCATAAAAATGTTAGTACCTACACCAATTTATTTTTATTTATTAATATTATACTAAGCTATCGCTTTGGAGATTGAAACTGTTTCATGCTTAGATGGAAAAAAAATAACAATTCTTTGGTTACTAAATAATAATAATAAAAAAGAAATTATATATAAAGAAATATATAGGTATTATTAAAAAAAAATAGTAATAATACCTAATTATATATATATATATATAATTAGGTATTATTACTATTTTTTTTTAATAATACCTATATATTTCTTTTATATGATTAAAGATAATCAATATTTTGTCATGTGACTAAAAGAAACTAAGACGACAATAAACATTGCTTTGTCTGCTTATTTCAATAAACGTTTTCTACCCGTTAGTACCAAGAAAGTACATTTAAGAAATAAAAATGGTGGTGGTTCGAATCGACGAAGTACAAAAAAAGCATTCACCGTTTCACACCATGGTGCGAAACGACTAATTCAAAATGGGTCCTTCTGCGATTCACACCGTGGTGCGAACAACCCGTGGTGTGAATCGACGAAAGACTACATTATTAGGTACCTATTAAAACAAATATTATTTTGCCTGTTTTGCCTTAATAGATCTAAGTGGCCGCTGGGTAAATCTATGAGTTACTTACAACTTGAAATTAATTACCAAAAAATAAATATAAAATTCACAAACGTGAAGTCTAGACATTTCATATAAAAATATGTTAACCGAACAACTGCCGCAATTCGATTCAAAGCAGTAATAGATTCATTGCCTACTATATGCGACCATGTTAGATCAAAATACGATGCTATATATTTAGGTATGGACTTAACGTTTTAACGTAAAATACGAATTCAAGATAGGTACGTATATTGTTAAGGATAATATAGGTAAGTAATAGTAATAAGAATAAAGATTGCTCGTTAGACGACTGAATTAAGTCTCTATTACTTCTGTATCAAGACTTAATTCGGCTTTCTGGTCGTATTGCTTGATATGGCACGCATTGTGAGGATGTTCCTCTCTCTAGAGCCTCAGCCTCTCTGGACTCTGGCCCCGATGCAAGCGGGTCTTCATGTTTTTTTAAGTTTAAAGATCTTTATTAGGTAACTCAAAAGAACATACAGTCCACTTAATGAGCATAATTTTAAATGTGTTTATTATATAAATAATAATATATTTTAAAATTCGTAAATATTGATACACCTACGTAGTAATAAAGGTAACAAAAAAGGTTGTCTACGTAAAATCCATGCTAATATAAAAATCCTATATTATAAATGGGCAAATCTATCTATCACTCCATATGTTAATGAAGTTTTCATGGCTTAGGCGCTCTACAGATTTTGAAATATTTGATATACCTATACCTACCTATCTCTATACCTACTCGACAAGCTTAAAAAAACCCGAGCGAAATATCGGATGCTAACTAATATTGTATTATGATTATTATCTATTTATAGATTCGAGGGCGACACCGGTTTCATCAGACAATATAATTACGGCAGAATCCCAACATAAACTGCTGCGAAAACATTCACCTTCACGGAAAATTAAAGGTGCATGCATTTAAGTTATATCTAAATAGTATAAAACAAAGTCACTAACCGTGTCTGTCTGTCTGTTTGTCGATTTAGTTCGTCTTAACTACTCAACAGATTTTGTCATTTTAAGAGTAATTTAGAAATTTTCTTCCAGTAGGTTTATATGTATAATAGTGATGTAACGAATGTTCGCATTCGCATTCACATTCGAGAATATTCGCATTCGCGAATATCCGCATATTTTTTGCCATTCGCATTCGTATTCGCAAGAAATGATGCGAATGTTTGGCGAAAGTATTTGATAAACTAAAAGGAAATTATATATAGATTGGATGCATATGGAATGATAATACAACTGACAAGATTTATAATTTTTATTTACTTATAATATTTGAATAACAAATTATTATGGAACAGTCTTGACGTAGGCAACTAAATTATAACTACTGTCTCCCTTGTTCTTGTTAGTCTAATTAAAATATAAACAAAATCACAAATAAACAAAAAATATAATTTCGATGCTTACTTTAAAAATATCTTATTCTAAATAATAATATATTTTGTGAAAAAAGAACTTGAGAGATTTAATCAAATTAGGTAATATATCTAGGTCTAATAAGTCTTGTTACAATTAATTGTGTAACGTTTGTACTTATTTAACAGATACAATATTAATAAACTAACCTCAAATCATGACAAATATTTTAGAATGAACTTCATATGACTTGCTTCATTTATTCAACTTGTAACGGTTAAAACCTCGGCTATGTTCGGTTTAAACATGGCTAATAATATTTAGAGCGCGCTTTATTTGAAATTCAACATTCGCATTCGCATTCGCGAATTTTGGAGATGAATATTCGCACTCGCATTCGCGAATGTGAAAATTCTAATATTCGTTACATCACTAATATATAATAGCAGTACATGCCAATTCAATATAAAAATAGTACAGAAAAGTTATAGTATAATATAAGTTATAGTTTGGTATAAAAATAATAGATTATTTGCTAAGCTAATTGGAATCCATTATTAATCCATTTAAATATTTATTGGACCATTAACATAGTTAAAAAGTTTCCTGTACCTACATCACATAATTTGAATTGAATTTTCTATTGAAAATATTAAAGTCCTGCCACAAAAATAGATTTTAGGTAATAAAATTATAAATATGTACTACATATTATTATTGTTATGTAGCTCCCAAATTAATTATTAATTTATTCTTCTAATACTCATTTATTTATAAATGTAATGTACGGTGTTCGTTACTATCGCGCTCTCACTTCCCTTGGGTGTTATTAAACAGTCTGGATGGAAGGACCGCAGGCGCTGTTCACCTGTGTACTGAATATAATAAATCAGATATTAAATGTTCATATATTTTTAACTCCAAATGTTATGTAACATATTGTTATTTAAAACTTCATTAAATGCTTACCTTTTTAGATCTTCTGAAGCGTTCTCCTTTGACTAAGCGTCTAGCATCCCACGCAAATATAAGGAAATTCAAAACAGTTATCAGTGAGTATTTCTATTGAAGATACCTCGAATGTTCTTAGAATAAAGAAATCAAATAAATGTGAAATACTCAAATGTTTCTTATGTAATTTATAGAAAACACATTCACTGGAGACAAGATATTATCGCCACTGAAATACAGAAAAACATTTCAAATAAGAAGTCCTTTGAAACCTAAGAAACTCAAACTCACACTAAAATCAAGACAAAAACGAAAAAATCAATCGTCGAAACGCGAAATTAGTGGAAATGAAGGCCTTAAACACAAATATATTCCACTGCTTAAAAGTCTTAGTATGTTATTCGATAACCTTATTAATACTGACGACAGCGACTCCGACGAAATCAAAAGAAAAAAGTACAAACGCAATAGATATTACTCCGGAGAACAATTTGAACCATCGTTCGAACGTTCAAGTATATCCGATGCCAAAATTACCAAATCTAGATCGCAGAAAAAGACAACTACTCCTCCCCCGTCTTTCTCCACTGAAGTATCGTCGAATACCGAGGGTCTCACCGATCACCAGAATAATGACTACAGTACTCTCAGACCGTATAAGAGCGTACCCGTATTACTTCCAAGAAATACCGTTAGCCTTCGGAGAGACAATTATGGACCAAGTCAGAGAAGCAGCGCCACACATAACGGAGACCCTGAAGGAGATATCACCAGGGATCATGGAGATTATGAGTATGATACCAGAAACACAAAAAATGAATCCGGTGCGAAAAGCGATGAAAACGATACCTACAGTGTTACACGAAATGACTCAAGTGGCATTGGACAGTCAAGAAGAAGAGGAAATGGAAGTAATACCAGAAATTCAAAGAATAGAAAAACAAGCGTCACAAGCAGCACCTTGGAGAATGAAAACAACGATGTCGCCACTGGAGCAGTTCAGTTCGAAATTAGAAGAAACAAAACAGAGAGCGAAGACTCTATACGAGAACCTATTCGAAGATTACGAGGATCCGTATTCGAAGACAAAAGCGTACAAGACGAAAGACTTATATCAGAACTCATACACCCCAAAGAAGTACTTCAAGAAAACGTTTTCAATGCCACAATCGATAGCACCGGTGATAAACGAATCACTAACGAAAATGGCCCATTTACCACAGAAGATGAAAAAATTCGTCCAGGAAATGAAACAGTGATATCAATCGCAAGAAATTCTCGTCATGCTGGCAATAATTCAAAGAGCGTAGGGAAAAAACACCCGGTTGTGCTAATCTTCGATGGATACAGTGTTACAAGAGATAAAAATGGTGAAAACAAAGTTTCGGGGAAAACTATTCATATCCGACATTAAAATATGTATATTAAAAACAGTAAGTTTGTGAACCTGTATATTAGAAATAGATACTTAAGTATTTTTTTGTACAAATAAATGCATAATAAAGAAAGTAATTTATCGGCGTCCTTTCTTCCCCTTGCTCTTGCTGCTCGCTAGCGCAGCTTGCGGTTGCTGATCTGCTGGCCTGCAACAAATAATATATATAAATGTCAGTAAAGTGAGTATGTTTTTTTATGGCCTTACTAATATTGTAAATGCCAAAGTGTATTTGTTGGTTTATTTTCCTTTCACACAGTATAGGCGAAACATGATTTTAGTATATATAGTTTATTGGTCTACATTTTATTTACAAAATAAAGCATGGTGAAGCTTAGTTTGGGTAACTGCTTTTTAAATATGAATGCTTTAAAACAGTTTAAGTGGTTACAGGTAATGACAGTAAATGGAGCAGGAAAGATATGATGGCATCTGTCTTGCTACATTAAATCACTATGTATATTCACTTGTAGCTAATGGAAATACATAATCTCTGCCTTTCCCTATAAAATAACAGGTTTAAAACAACATTTGCCCTTAATGGATTATTTATTTTAGTTTATAACTTATTCTATTACCTTATATGTATAATGAACTGAATTCCAAACAAATGATTTTTATAATATAAGGGTAGAATAAAATTGTTTTTAGACTTACAATTCAAACTCATGTCAAGCCATTTAAATGTCAGCTAATTAGTTCAGCCAAGCCTAGGAGCTGACATGCATTTGGCAATCCATTAAATTATTTTTGTGTTGATCTGCCTTTTAGAAACTGGGTGTCAGTGCTACTACCGAAAATTTCATAAGAAAACTCAATAAATCTGCCACCCCTAGCAATAGAACCTGGGATTTTAACCTATTAAGCCATAGCAGACGTAATAGGTTTTCAATGCTGTTTGACATTCCAACAATAGATAGGTTAAAGATACAAAACAAAGACATTACCTATATAATTTTTTAGACAAAAATGTTTTATAAATCATGGGTCTTATAAATTAGTTAATATCATACTGTAAGTCAATAATTATACAGAGGACCTTGAATAAGTTCTCGCTGTTTCTTCATAAATGGCAGTAGCAGCACTCCGTGCATGGAATTTCGGATGGTAATGCATCTGCAAGGAAGGACTACATCTAACCTTAAATTCCAGTGTATGGTAGTTCACTTTAATAAAAGCTAAGTATTTCTTTATTGGTTCAGAAAATGTCTACTTTTGTGCCAATTATAGTGTATTTGAGGGGAATTTTATTACACTATTTTATTCAAAAGAAATCTGCAGCTGAAGTACACACAATTCTTGTCGAGACTTACGGCGACAATGCTCTGTCGGATACGACATGCAGAGATCACTTGTAAACTACTGCTTCAACGGCAGAAAATAAAAGGCTTTTTGCACTGGATCATAACTGGTGATGAAAAGTGAATACACTACGATAATCCAAAGCGTAGAAAATCGTGGGATAAGCTCGGCCATGCTTCAACATAGTCCGCAAAACCAAGTATCCATGGTTCGAAGCTTCTTCTCTGCATTTGGTGGGACCAGCAGGGAGGGTAATCTATTATGAGCTGCTCAAACCAAATGAATCACACGAGATCGCTATCGACTTCAATTGATGCGATTGAGTCAAGCCCTAAAAGAAAAATGGCCACTATATGAACAGAGACACGACAAAGTGATTTTGTAACATGACAATGCTCGGCCTCATGTCGCAAAACCAGTGACAACCTATCTGGAAACAGTTAAATAGGAAGTTTGACCCCACCCTCTGTATTCAAGTGACATAGCCCCTTCCGATTTTCACCTATTCCATTCAATAGCACATAGCCTGGCTGAGCAGCGCTTACATTCTTACGAAGATACTAAAACATGGATTGATTCTTGGATAGCCTCAAAAGACATACCGTGTTTACCGACGCGGCAATCATATACCACCAGAAAGTCATCTCTAGTGATGGGCAATACTTTGAGTTAACTATTTTTGTTCTTTGTATCTTAAATAAAGCTTTCATTTTGTGCAAAAAACAGCAAGAACTTATTCAAGGTCCCAATAATATAACCTTTACAATATTCTTCATTGATCAGCACTACTCATAAAAATGAATTAATCTAAATCATGTGTTTTTTTTTATTCGTTTGGCAATACTTTCACCTGTTCTGTCTAGTTTTCAGTTTGGGTATTTGTTCACCAATATGCTTCATTACTGCATCTCGAGTAGGCAGTTCAGGGTTAACTGGAGAGCCATCATCATTTTTTAACTGTACTCTAATTCTGCCTCTGTACAATATTTCCTGTAACATACAAATAAGTAGCATAAGTAAATTTTATATAAAAGATTAAGTATTTAATTCTTTATTGTTTTTATTATGTTTTCCCTGCTTTAATAGTCTTTATTTAAATAATACCCTATGTCCTGGTACAATTTAGATTCATACTTAAAATTCAATTTTGGCAATTGTCGGCCTCAATGATGTAGTGGTTGGTGTAACCGACTGTCGCGCCTTAGGTCGCGGGTTCGATTCCCGCACAAGTCAAACATTTGTGTGCATGAACATGGATGTTTGTCTTGGTCTGGGTGTTTCTATGTATATTATATATGCATTTACAAAAAAAAAGGCATATATGTATGTTTATCCATTGTCTAGTACCCATAGTACAAGGTCTGCTTAGTTTGGGCTAGATCGTGTTGTATGTATGTGGTAGAATATTATTAATACATAGTTCCGAAAGTTTCAAGTGTACAATGTACAGAATAGACAGAATTAAGTTTATTTTCTATGCATATGTTTGTATTAAGTAATACTTTTCATAGACAAACCTTACCTTGCTAGGTTCTCTTGAATACAATTTATTTTCCACTCCCACTCTCAGACCAGCAGCTACCAACACGTCTCTGATCTCCTGATGTGTAGGATTCTCCACACAACTGGCTTTAGAAAGTTTACGGCCTTGCGCCAAAGTCTTCTTGCTATTTAAATATGCGGGGTAAATGCAAACCCATCTGGAACATTAAGGATTATTTTAATAATAAAACTATTTGTGCTTTAAATAAATAAAAACTTACGATTAATGCTCTGACGAGTAAATATAGCATTACACCATAATGTTTATATATAAGAATGTCGGGTAGTTAAAACTACTTATTTAGACTATCATTGTTATTCTTCATGATCTGTGCATGCATTTATTACAAAAAATATGCTGATTGTTGATAAATCTGAGGTTACTTACCTTTCCACGTCGCTGTGTTTTTTTTCTGGGTTCCAAGAACTTATCATAGCAGCCATCGCTTGAATTGAACCTAAAGGACTTTATGGTCACAAATCTAAGTAGTTATTGATAAATACGGCTATTTAATTTAGAAAATACAATTTCACAAGTAAATAAGAACGCAAGCGCCAATGACGTTTTTGACATTTAACGTTCCTTTTTAACTTCCACGTTGGACAGTGTATTGTGTGCATTCCAAAATGGTATCCAATTTATTATTATAATATGATGAATAAAAATATTATAAATAATTCACAGAAGGTGAATTTTGTTTATTAAATAAGATCAAGCTATGAACATTTAGAAGCATTTTTATTTATATTCAAGTGACATAGCTCGATGGTAGCCGTAATCTCTTTGAGTTTATGTGTTCTGTGGCCGTAATGCTAAAATTAAAAAGTAAAATGAAATGATTAAATGACTGACAAGTGACAAGACAACTATGGTCTATGACAATATTGACAATCTATGAATCTACCACTTCCAGTCTAACCCATATAAAAAAGTACTCTGTGGTCTAACCTCTGAAAAGTAAAAACGAAATGCTTTTGCTGTATTGTACGTATAACATCTAAAGAAAAGTAATATAAAACTAAGTACATATTACAAAAGAAAAGCGGATATATTTTCGAAACAATATGGCTCTTATGGTGGCAACGGATAAATACATTGTAACTGCAAGAGAACTTCTTGTAGATTTTTATGACTACTCTAACCGTAAAAATATTGATGTTCCTGTAATTTGCAAGGCAAATGAAAAGGACTGTATATCTGATATCGCTGTTTCTAATGACTGTAAGCATTTAGCTATAGTTACAACTATTTCGAAGCAGCTGATGGTGTATGATTTATATCAAATGGAACATAAGAAAACCTTTATTATACCAAGAAGCGCAAGTAGAATAAGATTTACAGTTGACGATGCGCAAATATTAGTGGCAGATAAAAGTGGGGACATACTCATATATGAGCTAAAGGAGGAAAATTCAGGCACAAAACTCTTAGGTCACCTAAGTTTGCTGTTGGATGTTTTACAGACAAGCAATTCAAAATATGTTATATCTTGTGACAGAGATGAGAAGATAAAAGTATCTTGTTATCCTAATACTTATAATATTCAGACATACTGCCTTGGACATAAGGAGTTTGTTAATCACATAGAACTGTTGCCCCATGATGTACAATACTTAACAAGTTCCTCTGGTGATGGAACTGTCAAAATATGGGACTATGAAAAGGGGAAGCTGCATCATACAATTGATACTTCTTGTGATGTGAATGATGACCAATTGAAGCAGAATTTTATAAACATGATGGATGAAGGTGGCATTGAAGTTTTAACATTACCAATAGTACATTACACTATTTCAAGTGTAAATAAATGTTCTAGTATTATAGCTTTAACAGTCCATACTTGCAATTCTATAGTTATTTACAGTGTAAGTAATCAAGACAACAAATTTAGCCATAAATTAGAATACAAACTGGATTTAGAGAGATTTCCAAATGCAATTAAACTTTTTAATGACACTCTTTTTGTATATGATGATTTAGAATCAAATGTTCATGTTTACAAGTTATCAGAGTCTAATGGAAAGATATCTGTTGAAGCCAAGAGTAAGATTAAAATGTTTGAAAGTAAATCTGCAGAGACAGAAAGTAAGGAAATGCAGTTTGAAGCAATCAAAGTATTGTATAAAAGGAAGTTTGATAATGTTCAAGAATACCAAGAAAGGAAAAAGCAAAGAATAGAAAAATCTTCAAAATGACATATATAATATATATCTATAAATATACCTTTTGTTTTTATTACTCAACCTCTTTCAACTGCTAAGCTACAGATAATCTGGTATTTATATCATACTAGTTTTCACCCGCGGCTTCGCTCGCGTAAATATAGGTTAGGTTTGTAACAGTTTAGACGGCGGATAGTGCATCAAGCATTTTTCCTGGGTACGAAAAAAAAAAGTTTTGTAACAGTTCTTTTTTCTGGATGAAAGGTACCCTATGTCCTATTCTTTACCCCTGACAACATGTATGCAAAATTTGATGTTGATCGGTTGAGTAGTTAAGGCGTGAAAGCGTAACAAACAAACTCATTTTCGCATTTATAATATTAGTTAGGATTATGGCGTTTTCAGAATGTGTCAGTTTGAGAATATGACATTTTGCGAAATTCCAATATGTCATTTTGCGAATGTGGCATTGTGCGCCTAAAGCCTCGTATCCACTAGGCAACATTTGGTGCACGATATGTTGCACATGTTAAAAGTCAGTGCGGAACTTTTGTTTAGCAACGTTGTCTGTCTACACATGATTTTGCTCGCATCAGTCATCGAAAAGGGTTATTCCCAGTTGCCCCCACTATCAACGCCACCACTGGTGACAAATGGGATTTCTTTCCATAAAATCCCATTTGTCACCAGTGGTGGCGTTGATAGTGGGGGCAACTGGGAATAACCCATGGAAAACATGTAGCCAGAGGAACTAATGTTGACAGCGGCAGTGGTTACAATTTTATCGAAAAATGCATCAAAAATAAAAAAGCCACGTTGGTGGGTTAGAAATTACTTACAAAATAAAGAAAATGTATTCAGTGATGTCCGTGTGATTGATGGATCTTTTACAAATTTTACCCGAATGAGCAAAACAGACTTCGAGATACTGTTACAAAAAATTTAACCCATAATATCAATTAATTTGAGCACTCGTTCGTTACACCACACAGACATTTCTGCGCGTCACGTCTCAACTCGACAACATTTGATGCTCAACTGCATGTTGCACCACAACAAACAATAAGCCGCGCCTCATGTTGCGCGCCAGCTGGCAACGTCGTACGATGATGTGCAACGCTGCCGAACATGTTGAGAGTCACGTCTTGCGTTGCGCGTAAAATGTTGGATGCGAGGCTTAATCCTTACTAACATAACCTAACCTACTTTTACGTGGGCGAAGCCACAGGCAAAAGCTAATTCAGAAAACTGATTAGAATCAAATCATTTATGTTACTTTTGCATGGTCGTCAAATACGACAGATAACTAGATTTAAAAGCTAAAGATCTCTGCTGGGCCTGTGATACAAATAGAATATGATATAATATAAGACGGGAGCATATTATACTGGGTGTAAGGGGCGGCGGCGTAGTTACCGAAAACTTTAGCAAGACGTCTTTCTATAGATACTATCTCGACGCAAACTTCTATTAATCCAAATAACGCAATATTAGATTTATATTAGGATTATACAATATTGATTAACATTACTATGCGGTACGCAATGTATTGCTACTAATACAACGAAACGCTCGCGCCGCGCGCCGGCCCTCGCCGGAGAGCTAAGTAGAGATGTAAAAGTAACGAAAAATAGCGTTATAGTAACAATCAGTACTCGTTACTATCATATCGTTACATTACTCGTTACTTTTGATACCTACCCGATAACAGAGTATCGCATCAGGTCGTGTTGCATATTGCGTAGGTACGGTATAAGTTGACGTTGCGTCGTTCGTACTTACACGGTAATCCTTACTAATATTACAAAAATACTTATACGGTATATCCTTACTAATATTATAAATGCGAAAATGAGTTTGTTTGTTTGTTTGTAACGCTTTCACGCCTTAACTACTCAACCGATCAACATCAAATTTTGCATACACGTTGTCAGGGGTACAGAATAGGACATAGGGTACCTTTCATCCAGAAAAAAGAACTGTTGCAAACCTAACCTAATCTAAACTACATTTACGCGAGCGAAGCCGCGGGTGAAAACTAGTACATAATATTTTGAACCAGACTTGTCGTTTGGTGTAGGTATATGTAGTTAAACCTAAATTTTTATTTGATTTAATATGTAAATTGGTTACAACTACAAGTAAACTGTTATTTAATTACCCCAAGGATCTGGATGGGAAACGACCGAATTTGCAACAAATTTACTGTTTCGAATATTTGATGAAATATTTGAAAATATGTAATATCACAATAAGACCGCAATCCGTCATGCATTTACTAATTAAAAAGAAACAAATTAGTATCGAAAATTACTTATCTATACATATAATAAAATCGTAGGAAAGTCAAAACTGTACATTGAATATTTTTTTAAAAGAATACTTGAGGCGTGATCTACAATCGATATCGAAGCCAAAAATATAGTTTTTAGAATTTTTGTCTGTTTGTCTGTTTGTGTGTATGTATGTCCGGGCTAAACTCAAAAAGTACTGCATGGATTTACTTCAAATTTTGCATTAATATTACTAACAGGTCGGGTCAACATATAGGCTACATATTATCACGCTATCACCTACGGGGGAGGAGCTGTGAATCTTTATTTTTCTTACGCATTCTGTGACAGCGTGTAATCTAACGACGCATATTTAAATGTTGTTTTTGAGTAAGCCATGCTATTATCTAGCTATACACTATAAATACTACGCCATTTAAGTACCTTGGGCAGAGAATTAAATAATAAGAACGGAAAACGGGCTAAGAACAAGAATTTATTTACTATCGGTTCCGTGCTACATAGTACCATCGGCCAAGAAAGTGGTCTACCAATTTTGACAAAAGTTTCTGTGTGATCTAACTTATACTAATCTATGATCTAACTATCGCTAAGGTTGACACATGTTGACACATGGAATGACGTGAATATAATTCTATCCTAACTAATATTATAAAAGTGAAAATGAGTTTGTTTGTTTGTTTGTGACCTTTTCACGCCTAAACCACTGAACCGATCATCCTGAAATTTTGCATATACGTTGACAGAAACGGACATAGGCTACCTTTCTTCCCGCAAAAAAAGTACTGTTCCTGAGAAAAACAATAACAACGTTTTTATGATAATAGATGGCGCCACGTGTCTTTCGAATCATGATTAAATTATATTATTACAAGCAGAATACGACCCGAATTGACTGTCAAATTCTAAATTAACGCGAGCGAAGCTGCGGACAAAAGCTAGTTGACAATAAAATTAAAACAACATTCTAACAATAAAACAACATGAATTATTATTCTTTTTCTTACATTGAAATTAAACATGTGAAAGAAAAACACATTTTAAACAATACTAAAATACCTACATATAAAAAATCTTTTTTCTTCAAATGAAAAAAAAACTTATAAAATAAAATTAAAACAACATTGAAAATCTTTTTTCTTATAATGAAATTAAACATCATAATATATATGAAATAAAAGCACATTTTAAAATAGGAATCTCTGGTTCATATAAAATCTTTCTCATTCGCTTTGGTTGAATAGAACAACGCTTCTCACTCAATATTTGGCCCGACTTTGAAAAAGGCCTTTCAGGTGATACTCATGAGGTAGCCATCACGCCCATCACCGATAAATATAGTTTGAGAGTTCAGGGTATAGAATTGCCCGCTCCTGCCACCATTTCAAAAGACACCCATTTCGATGAATAATGCGTTCTTCTAGATATTGCCTCATGGTAATTATGCTGCTGCTAACTGTGGAGTTCGAAGCAGACACTGACTTTGTCAAAGCGTCAAAATCTTTCCATATTAAGTCGTTATCAGCGTCGGTATCGCACGCAGATGTAGCTAATGTGGATTCGTTCTCGTTAGGCTCGGTTAGCTGCTGTTTATGAAAGTTCAACTGGTTTTGAAGCTCAGTTTTCAATGCATCTTTGGCAGACTCATAACTCGATGCATCAAACCTAAATGCCAGCTTCTTAAAACGCGGATCTAACAGCGCTGCTTTCGTTAACACTGAATGTCTGTAACAATTCCTGAATCTACTTTTAAACTCCGTTATTATTTTGTTTGCCAGTTTCTTTCCTGTTTCCATAATAGTATTTGAGCCTAAATTGTCAAAAATCATAATAATTCTTTCTGTGGAAGCCAAGACCATTGAAACAGTCACTTATTTTTCTGAAGACATTTCTTCAGTAAGCTGCATGAATGGCTTCAGAATTTTTATTATTTCTGGCAGTGCCTGCCATTCACCTTCCGAAATATTTTCTACTAGATTGTGTAGAATTCCAAGAGCTGCTTCAAAAGGTTCTTGAAGTGAACAAATCCTCTCAATCATGTCCACTGAGCTCAGTAGCTCACCAGTCACCGATCGCGCGCAGCGTGTCTGTTTACTTGCCATGCCGCCTAGAGCCCGAGTCCGTCGGGGTTCGTCATTGACTTGAACCACCGTATTTAAACATTTTTTTACTTAAAACTATAAACAATGACATTGATTGTCCTGAGCTCCTATCTAAAATAGAATTTAATGTGCCGAGTAGGGCAGTGCGTTTCAATTCATACATGTACCACATGCCTCTTCCAACTACAGGCAAAACAGATACCTATTTGGTGCGAGCAAGCAGGAACCTTAACAAAATGTGTAAAACCTATGACATAGATCCATTTTCCAGCCCGGCTACAAATCGATAAAATAACATCTACAATAATTAGGGAGGTGCAATCGATGTATCGATTAAAAATAGTCAAGAAGTTTTTATATTTTTATTTTTAATCAGCCTTGTACCACGCAGCTAATAGGACGAAAATAGAACAAAAAAATCATGCATGTTCTCTGTCGCAGAAATACGACACAGGCGGTAGGGGCACGGCATTATGTGTCGCATAAATGCGACACAAGCGGTAAAAAGGTTAGGTAAAATGTATTCTAATTTAAATAAGTAGGTACAGCGATTTCGTTTGACTAAATACGTAGCAAATAAAATAAATTTGAACGCAATCCTAAATTTCTAAGCCATCCGTAAACCTACTAGAAAAATAAGTTTTTATTCGTTTTGATTTATACTACGATCAATGGCACGTATGGTGCAGTGATTTATAAGTGAACTCATTAGCCATACGGCAAGCGTTGTGAGTTTGATCTTCATACAAAAGAATTCCTGCGTGTATTGCAAATGCCAAGAAGATCCGAGTATTTGTTCTGTTTAATAGTCCAGCGATGTACCCACATTCCACCACTCAGTTGTGTTATCCGTTTGTCCGTAGGTAACCTACATTCATTTGAAAATAACTGCATATCGATAGTTTTGTTTACTAACGAACATGAAGTTCGAAGTTTTAAAAGTAATGTAATAAAGTAATAACATAACATTACTTTTTATTTAATGTGATGGCCTGTTAATATGCTACGAGTTATCAAAATACGTAATTAATTATCAAACACTCACTACTGAATTAGTTTTGTAATGATATTTCCAAACCTAAATTAATAATAACAATCTTCACGCTGTTACTTCCTACAATTAGTTAGTATTTATACATTCATATTAATTATTTTGTTGGAATGAAAATAACTGTTACAATCTTATAATCATATACCGGTTATGATCAATTACGTATTAAATCGATATGGATTATTATCGAACGTAGATCCACCCTCGATGGCGCGGCAACGACGGTGGCGCCACAATAGTTTAAATTTAGGCAGATAATAAAAATTAAAAAATAATTGGCGCGTAATGGCTACGTAGGTATCTGTATTAATTAGTGTGCGTGGTTGAATGACCTGTTTAAAGCACGACAATTTAATTACATTGCTGTATTTTAGTAAAATGTAGTATTTTTTGTTTTTATTTAATAAAATGTATGGTTTATGCATTATTATGATTCACAGCCAGAAAAATTACAACGATTTTTAACTCAAAATAATGGTCTGTATCTATATTTCAGTTTTCGATACGCCCGTCCTTTACACCCAGTATATATGATGTAGAGTAAAATGCGATTTTATCCTAATCCTAACTAATATAATAAAAGCGAAAATGAGTTTGTTTATTACCTTTTCACGCCTAAACCACCGAACCGATAATTCTGAAATTTTGCATATACGTTGTCAGGTGTACAGAAACGGACATAGACTACTTTTCATCCCGAAAAAAATTACTGTTCCCGAAGAAAACAACAATAACATTCTTATGATAATAGATGGCGCCATGTGTCTTTCGAATCATGATTGAATTATATTATTACAAGCAGAGTACAACCCGAATTGATTGTCAAATTCTAAATTAACGCGAGCGAAGCCGCGGGCCAAAGCTAGTAGTTAATAAATAAAACTAAAATTAACCAGGTAATTTTTTATTATCTTTGTTACAATTCAAACAAGAAAAGTGAAATGTGCAAGTCTTATGGGTTGTACAAAAATAAATGAAACCTAAGTAATATTTCAACATTAGTTAAGCTAACGAGTTAATCTAAGCCAATTTCATTACACGAACAAAAAACCTAAAAATCACAATATCACATTTTAACTAAACACAACAAGGCATGTTACAACTAAGTTATAGATTCTGGTATTTTTAATACTTATTGCTTTTTGAGAAGAGCAATCGACCTGGCGAAAGATTCAAGAAGTTCACTGAACTTTGATATATTTGTAACGCTATAATAGTACATATTATTTAGGTATCTAGTTTTTACAATCGCCATTAATATCTAAATGCAATAAATACATACAATCTGGATCATTTACGTAATTTACCTAGACTTAAGCACATTAGCGAAGTTACGAAGTTGAGAGCTAAGGTTATCGATTTCATTTAAGACACTGTCAACTTCGTTCTTAAGATCCATTAAATCAGGCAAATTGTTACAATCCGGCACATTTAGAAGTGTTGTAAATATCTTGTCCCATAAACTAACTTTCATGTACCTGAGGACAAAAACATCAAATTATATAACTAATTACACACAGGGTAGTCAAGCAATTTATTTAATTGTACTCTTACTGATCTGCAGACTCAGGCTATAAGGAAAAATTGTCTCCCACAATCTGCTATATATTTATATGAACACAAGAACCATACATGTGTACAGCCTGGTATTTACCTGGCTGTACACATGTATGGTTCTTGTGCAGCCATACTACACCATACGAGAAAAATAGCAACACATTACACACAACCAGTGATAGCAACCTAGATTGCCCATTGCTTAGCTCTTTTTCCAAGTAACTGCAATAAACCATGTGTTATGCGAATTCGTATATCGATAAGGTAGCTTGGTGTAATTACTCGGATACCTACAAACCTAAAGCGTTTAATTATATTTTTTTTACAAATAATATGCACTTATTTTTACCTGGGAAGTTTCTTGTCAATATTCCATTGTCCTAAACGATTAGCTACTTTCATGTAACTGCCCATCAAAATGACATGGATTGTGCCAGCCAAACAGTACAAGTCTGTTTGATAGGTCCAAGGCTTTCCTTCTCTCATTTCGGTGCATGTGAAACCCTCTGTCGCGATCAACTAAAAACCGAAAACGTTTTATTAATACTCTGTGTTATGTATATGAATAGGAAATAATAAGATTATGTAAGTCTAAGTATGTACCTCTCTAAATGTAGTGCCTTCTGGAAAGAGGGACATGTCAATAGCACAACCAAGGTCAATTAGTTGAAGAGATGGAGTCCTCCATTCTTGAGTAGGTCTGCAATAGGAAAAACAAAAAGATTAAGAATAATTCATCCACAAACATACTATAGTATACATTTTATTTATGATGGTCGGCTAAAATACGCTTTTATATACTTTAGGTCTAGGACACATAAAACGAAACAACAAAATGCAGAAAAAAAGACAATTTTGTAATCATAATTTAATCAATGGCAATAAAGTGTGAAAAATACAAAGCTATTTTTGTTGCTTTGTGTGTTCTGTGTAATTATCAAATATACAAATATACTTTTGAATGTTTCATTTTAGACTTATATGGACCCGGACTTACACCAGCAAGGTACTAAAAATAAATTAAAACAAGAAAATAAAAATAAAATCAAAGTTTGTGCCCCAGTATCCTAGTCTAATTATTTAGAACGATACTTACATTTTCATCAACAAAAAGTTGTCAGGCTTGATATCAGCGTGAATTATCTGCGCTTTATGCAAATAATGGATTATAGACAACATCTCTGAAGTTAGTAAAATAACAATGAATTCATTTATACATTTGGAGGTAGCAGCTCTGATTTTATTAGCAACATCTAAGAGGGACCCATATTTTGAATATTCTGAGACAAATAAACTGGCATTGTCTCCTAAGAAGCCTGTTGTGATGTCCATGTATCCTGGTAGCTGTAAACAAAAATGCTATTTAGTATAATATTCAACTTTATCTATGTATTATTAATAATAATTAAATCCCAAATTACCATAAATGGATCCTTTATTCTGGCTTTTATTTCCTGACAAATGTAGAACTCCCAAGGTCGACTCGGCTTTTGATATTTCACAGCCACCGATTTATTGCTATGCAGATCCAAGCAAAGGAACACAGCGCCATAGTTCCCTTTGCCAAGTTGTTTATCAATAGATAATTTATTATTACCTACACTTATTACCGTTGCCAGTTGCAACTTGGGAATAGACCTCACTTCCACATATCCATCTGCATGAGTTTTATTTGGGAATTTCACATATTCTAACAAAGAATCTAGAAGTTTCTTATTGAAAGGATCTATTAGTTTTGGGAAATCAATATCAGCTGGTCTTGGTAAGTCACTAGTTTCTATCAATGAAATAGAATGAGTAGATTTAAATGCCGCACACTCCATGGAATTTTCACTGTCTACATCCATTCCATACCCATCAGAATGTAAATCAGATTGCCTTGAATACACAGATGAAATTCTACTTTCTTTACTAACAGAGTCTCGGCTGTCCTCAGATTGGAATTCAGCTCTATGCTCAAAGTCTAATTGCCTCTTAGAAATATCTTTTTGCTTATCAATAGTGTGGGACACTTTCGCCGATTGGATAGGTGTACCGGTCTGTGCAGTCATTCCATCTTTACTATCAGAATCTGACATGCCAGAGGATGGCGGTATCTGAGCTTGCTCAGGACTAGACACATACAGGTTTTTGTGCATCTTTTGAGATATACTGGGACTGTTGCTAAACTTCGGAGTATTAGCATTATCTTTAGGTTCATTTCTATTGGAAATGAAGTTAAGATATTGGTTTGAAAAGCCAATATCTGGTGAATTTTGACCAAGTTTTACATTACTAGGCTGGTCATGTCTCACATTCCTCAATGCAGATGTCGGACTCTTATGGGCTGATGTATTTTTGGACGTAGCATTGGATTTGTTTGAACTATTCTGTTCTACAGTCGAACCATCATGAGAATCTTGTCTCAAATGCATCTCAGTGGGCTCAGCTGGAATGTTAGCACTGGGTACCGCAGAGCTTCGGTAGTTGTTTTGAGAGGCTTGTGGACTTTGATATATTTGAAATGAGGGGTTATTGGAAGTTCCATATCCAGGTGATTGGTTCTCAACTGGTTTAGGATGTTGCCGGTACTGGTTCTGCATTGCAGTAAAACTTTGATTACTTGGATGATTAGGTTGGTACATATTTGAATTATTATACTGATTATGCATGTTATGATAGCCCTGCTGTTGATTGAAGCTTTGATTTGGTTGAGGGGCTACTGGACTAGGTCTTTGATAGTATTGAGGACTCTGATACTGTGGCTGATGAGGAGGACTCTGGAAGACTGTTGGCTGTTGCTGTTGTTGTTGTTGTTGTTGTTGTTGTTGTTGTTGCTGCTGCTGCTGCTGCTGCTGCTGTTGCTGTTGTTGTTGCTGGTTCACATAAATATGTTGCCTATCAGTTTGACTAGGGTAGTGATAATCTTGACGTCCACCATAATTCGGTTGAGGACTCATCATAGGATGTCCAGGGCTGTGATAGCCTACTTGGTTAGAGTAAGTAGGGCTTTGAAAACCTGGTGGAACATTCGAACCCATAGCATGTGGACTCTGCATACTAGGGTGCTGGGGACTATGGTATGCATTAGAACTAGGACTCGCATAGCCAGCCTGCACCTGTTGTTGATTCATCATCTGATTGTTAGAATAGCCTTGCTGATGTTGGTAGCTGTAGTTTTGTTGAAAATGAGGATGCATTTGTCTTTGCGGAGAGTAACCATTGTAGTTTTGAGGTATAGGCTTCTGGTATTGGTGGTCATGAGAAAGATAAGGCACGGAGGTGGACGGTGCACCAGCTTTGTTCTCCATGTCACGCTTTTGTGATGGAACTCGGGCAAATTGTCCATTCATTAGTCTCGGCTGAGCAGGTAAGGAACTTCTTTTCGATGTAGTAGGCTGAGCTGGATCGTTGTTGCTATACATGGAATCATAATTTGTAGTATAAGCAGTAAAGTTTGTTCTTGTTGATTGTCCTGAAGAACTAGAGCCAGATTTACTGAAATATTTAAAGAATTTTTCAGTTGTATTATTAATTTTCTTTGATTAAAAATATTTATCGAGCGTAAATACGATCATCATTTGATCATTTCACTACATTTGTGTAATCTAAAATAAACTGTGCAATGAGATAATATAATATGTTAGTTTCAAATATCATGTGGAGACAAAAAATAACATAGTTAACCCCTTTGTCATGGGACTTTACATCAATTGTAGTAACAAACCCAAATTTCTACTTGGCAAGACTACAAACAGTCTACCTACTAGGATAACATATTTTTTTATATTATGCCATATTCGAACTTAGAACATAAAACCTCTTGAATTGAAAATAATGAAGTATAATCATAAAAGCATTGCGCCTTCTATATAGACGTCTATAAATATATTCTATCAATTTATGTTTTGTATATAAAGCATATAATTAATTCTAAGTTACTGGCTTTCATACCTGTTATACTCCCTTGTGGCTTCCATTATAACTGAGAGCCCTGTGCCTTGATTATCTACAGTTGCATGTTGATCAGTTGCATGCTGCCTACAACTTTCTTCTCTTTTCGTCATTCCTGGGTCATGGTGTTCAATGACACTCTCGTCCATACTAAATTTTGGCACAGACGGGAATTTGCTTTGATCAATGCAGGATGACGGCTTTTTGAACTGAGACATATTTGGAGTACTGGCATCCTTGATGTTGAAATTAAAAACTTGAGTGCATGAAGGCTCTTCATAGTATGCAGTTTTGTTCACCTGTCATAAAATAATATTTTAAGATTCATGTTTATAGACATAGAAAATAATATTACATTAAAACAAAGCTAGTATGTGTAAGTTTACTTATAACTTTGTCAGTAATGATGCCAGTTACTCAGTTGAGAAAAGTAGCAAATCTCAAATGAGAGTTCTCAACTATTCTTTACACAATCGAATTTCATCAAACCGCTAGCAAATGAGCATTTACTTAAATAAATATATTATGTTCAAATACTTACTCAAATTTTATTACAATTTAAGGAAACATGATATAGAAACGAAATAAATGCTCTTAAGTAGTGTGTTTCAAAAATTATGTAATTCTCAATTAAGAAACTGAGAGACTAAGACGTCTACAAGACGAGGTTCCACATACTGAAAACATGCTACTACCATGAACGCCTGATCACTTTACTTTCTTTACAGGATGCGGGGTGCACACACAGTAACTCATTGGAATCGACAGTAAAGTTAAAGCAAACTTACAAAGGTTTATTAGTTAACAATATACATACATTTTGCTGTGGTTGTGCTACTGGAACAGGTGCTGTGAATTTGCTTGCATTTTCTTTGTCTTGCGGTATAGTCCTCATATCAGTAATTTCTTGTTTCTTCTTGGTGTTAATGGCCATAGTTATAGACCTATCCTCATGGATATCAAAGTTAGGGACCTCAAATTGTTGCAGGACAGGCTGCACTATAGACGGCTCTGCAAAACGATTCACAGGTATAGAACTGCAACTTTTAAGTTTTAACATATTTATGGCAATCAAGTAAGGCGCGTAATTCGTTTCATAATTGAATAAAATTTTATTTTCTATTTCATACTTTATAGCATTTCAGAATGTTATAAAAGATCTTATAGTTAGGTTTAGTAACATTATGGGCACTGACGGTTATGGCAACAGTAAGGGATACAATAATCTATCTATATTATTATTAAAATTGTAACAAAACGTATCAAAAATATCCCCAAAATCAAAATTTAATTTACCATTGTCGTTAAACAGATTTCTGAGCTCCCATCTAGCTTCCTTGGTGTTGACAGTGACAGAATCGCCTAGAAGGTTTCCCATCAAACTCCTATTGAATTCCTCCATCAAATTGTTCTTCCCATAGTTTGTACCGGCGTTTTCATTACCATAACTATTATTTGCTTGATTTACCATCTGATTTTCTTTGTCTGACATAGTCAAGGATGGCTTGTAATTGTCATCACATTTTTTTGCTGTGAGCTCACTAAATTCTTTAGAGTCTAAATTAACTAGCACTTTGGGTTCACCAGGCGAATGCATGTTAGTTACTTTTGTGATGTTTTGTAGCGTTGGAATAGCCAATGGCATCAATTGTCCTAAATGGTCTTGTTCCGAGTCCAAAGCACAATTCGCTAATGTTTCTAAAGCACTGCACTGGGAAAGTGTCTCATTTATATTTTCATAATTTTGTTGAACTTGAACATTTTCGATTTTTTCAGTCTTCACTTTCCTTTCTAAATTGTATTTTCTAGATCTTATTTCTTCTAAACTGTATTCTCGGTCATTGACATAGACCTAGAAACATATTGCATTGATTAATTATAATTAATCAATGATTATAATGATGAATAATTATGCACATAACTTTAACACATAGTTCTATCATATCTAATTATATGCAATAAAATGGTTACCTGCGTCTTATTATAACAGGGTATTTTTGTTGGGTCCGGAGGATCAGGTACACATAGAGTCACAGTGAATGACAAGTTATCCAAACAAAAATGCATATGATTTGGTGGAAGTCTTAGAACATCGTCTGTGTCTTCATAGGCTATAAACAAAATAAAAAATCGAATTACTATATAATTCATGAAATCAAAAATACATACATAAAAAATATAAGGAGCAACTATTTAAAGGATTTTACATATGTTACTCAGAAGGATCGAAAGACGTGACGGATTTCCACTTACTTTAAAAAAAAAAACTTTTTTTATTACTTACGTGTAAATGGAAGAGGCTGATGCGGAACAACATTAGTATGCACCATTTTGGTCTTTGGGTTTGTCCAAATACCAACTTCTTTTTGATTTTCTACATTACTGCAAGACTGCACTAATGAGGCAGAACCTGGATCTTCGGCGACAGGGATAGCGGCATGAGATGTTGATGGTGCATCCTACAAGAGAATATTTTACTAGTGAGCAAAATTAATTCTTAACCGTATAAATTACCATTCAAACTTGACTGGCTTTGAACAATACTTTTGTAACCAGCACAATCCTGTTGTTCATATTATATAATAATAATAATTTCTCGTACCCTAATAATTCAGTTGAATTTTAGTTTAATAATTGATAAAATGAATTAGTGAAATGTTATACCATGTAATAATATACCACAATTATATATATATTTTTATATGATTGTTCTGTCTTAATCACAATTAGCAAAATTTTAAGTAGGACAAATTATACTAAGGGCCACTTGCACAACAACTCACAAAATACTAGAATAAGATCCCAGAGCGATCAGACATAACTTATTTTCACATAGATGAAACCTTAGGTTCTCAGTAGCGTCTCATGTTCTTTGAATACCTGCGTGCTTGTGGAGCTCGCCTTGTGACACCTGGGCAGGTACCAGGTAAGAAAGGTAACTAAAAATTAGAGTTACTTAACTTAAATTCACATGGCTGATTTTTTTATATGTTTTGTAGAATATTATTCTAAAATAGTATCATAAGTGTCAGACACTTTCCATGGACCAAAACTTTTGTCAGACGCTTTAAAGCTCTGTAAAAAATAAATGAACTTTACTTATTTTTACATGTCTGATTTTTAAATATGTTGTTAAGGTAACTATCACAAAGTTATATTTCATTAGTCAGACAAATTGTAGTGACCAAACATCCCCTAAACACAAAAATTATTCAGCCAAGAGAATGAAATCTGCGAAATTTATAGTGTTCCTGGCATATTCGATGGTGATGCTGCCCGACTTTAGCCGTTTTTAAATAATTACAGCGTATCTAATATTAAGGAAGAATTGAATCCAAATTTTTTTTTAAATTTTGATGCAATTTACCATCATGCAAATCTCAGTTATTTCAACAATTCTTGCGAGCTAATTACATTGCAAATCAAAAACAACTTACCATTTTCACTTCTCAAAACAATGGGTGGACTTTACAAGAAAACCAGTATCATTTTCATTGGTTTGATGGTGATCATTTACCAGGAGACGTTAGTGAATTCCTTCAAGAATCAGGTACTGTACTTTGACTTCAAGTTTAGAACATTTTATATTGGCAGTTTTATGTTTTCTAATTTTTTGATCTATTTTTTAAAGAAGAAGCTGCCAGCAACGACTACATAGCTGATGACGATAAGGATGATGACTCGAATGGATAAAATCATGATTGGACTAATGATGAAAATTCCATTGATTATGACGACGATTACGATGATTAAAAGATAAACAAATACTTTCTATAGTTAATCATAGTTAAATATTTTTTCATAAAATGGTTTTTGTTTTAATTGTTCCAACTGGTACCTTTTTATAATAAAATTAATATAATTCTTCATAAAACAAAATTGCGCCTAATAAATTTATTTTCCCGAATATATGCAATAAATTAATTTACTTAAATATTAATTAATGATTACTTTAATATTGAAGTTCGTCTTATTTAAATAGAGATGCAAAAATATTGAATCAAAAGTAGTAAGTACTTTAAAAATATTTAAATATTTTACTCTGAGACGTATGCGCATAGTGCTCTCGCGCTCATTCTCTTGGCTGAATAATTTTTGTGTTTAAGGGATGTTTGGTCACTACAATTTGTTTGACCTATGAAATATAACTTTGTAATAGTTACCTTAATAACACATTAAAAAATCAGATATGTAAAAATAAGTAAAGTTCATTAATTGTTTTTTGTGGAGCTTTAAAGCGTCTGACAAAAGTTTTGGTCCATGGAAAGTGTCTGACACTTAAGATACTATTTTAGAATAATATTCTACAAAACATATATAAAAAATCAACCATGTGAATTTAAGTTAAGTAACTATTATTTTTAGTTACCTTTCTTACCTGGTACCTGCCCAGGTGTCACAAGGCGAGCTCTACAAGCACGCAGGTATTCAAAGAACATGAGACGCTACTGAGAACCTATGGTTTCATCTATGTGAAAATAAGTTATGTCTGATCGCTCTGGGATCTTGGACTATACGTTTAGCACTAAATAGATTTAAAACATCGTGGCATCTCTCAGTCACCTTCACACGGATGACTGACGACAGCACGATGTTGTAAATGACTTCAGCGCTAAACGTATTAAGCAAGTTGTCGTGCAAGTGGCCCTAAGAATCCTTAAGGCTATTGAAGTTAACAAATATCCTAATTTTAATGAAAATGGTTGGATAGATAAAGTCACTATCTTGAGATCCAGTAATTCGTTTACATAAAACTCAAGAGGAAGCGAAACCCAGCGATACTTTATAATACATTAGGCTCGTCCTGCGTAAATAGAAAATCAATAACTAAAAAATGTTCCGGTACCTTTAAAAAATCTTCACATTTTACGATTGAGATGCACACCAACTTAGTCAATCGTGACCATGGTTGCTAAAAGCAATCGAAACGCCGGGATATGTGTAAATAAATAGACTAAAAATAATATTAATTGTTGTAATTTAAATAAACCGCGTTAAAATTCGTTGAAAGAAGTTCAATTTCAATGTGTAATCGTAAGAATAATAATATAATGTTTGTTACTCAATCACGGGTCAGCCTTTATTAATTGAAACTTGGCATACAGATAGACCATGTCCTGATTTAACACATGAGAGACTTCCTTCCGGTATGCGTTTCTGCGAGTTGCCGAGAAGCCAAGGGCAGAAGGTAGTAAATTATGTTCACAACAAAATATTGAATTCAACATTCCGGAGCGTATTTTTAACGGAGCGGGGTCATGTAATGCCAAAGCTAATATTTTTTTATTAATGTTGTGTCTGCTTATAGTACCTTCCCATCTTTTAGAGAATAATTATATTCTATACTACTATTATAAAGCTGAAGAGTTTGTTTGGTTGAACGCGCTAATCTCAGGACCTAGGTACTGGTTCGAATTGAAAAATTATTTTAGTGTTGGATAGTCTATATATCGAGGAAGGCTATAGGCTATATAACATCACGCTCCGACCCACGGGAGCGGCGCAGTAACTATAAACGCGGGTGAAACCGCGGACACATCTACAGGCTGTCCGATAATTAATAGATAACCTTGAAGTGTCTTATAGTAGAACTGACGGCCGTTCAGATAAAAATATGAAAACAAATCTATCCTAACTACTACCTGAGATATGATTTTTTTTTAATTACCATTTTTAACTTTCTTGTACTCTACGACCATAAATAAATTAATTCCATCGGTTTTTTGTTGTTTTATTATTAACCACTAATATGCTAATAGATAGACAGTTAAAACTATGACTAGCTATTGCTCTTTTTTAACTTATTTTTTTTTCTAAACTGCTACTATAAGACATTTCAAGGTTATCCATTAATTAGCGGACAGCCTGTATATAGTACACATATAATATCGGTTTATAGGTAATCTAGTTTATTTACAAAATCAATAAATTGTATTTATCATTAGAATTGTGTTAAAATACTTTCTAAAAAAATTTTATATGGATTTGTTTTCGTTTATATCTACAGTAGATTTCATTTATTACGACCATAGTTGTAGCGACCAATTGTCTATAAAGAGGTTAAATCTAAGTCCCTTGAATTTAAAGAATACTTTAGTACAAAATATATCGCTATAGCGACTTTGGATGTAACGCCGAGTTCGGGTATAGCGACTGTTTTAATGAATAATTTGTAACCAATACTTAGAAATCCAATGCAGATATTGCGACCGGAGTCGGCCGCCAAAGACACAAAGAGCTTTCTTATGTTTTGTTTACATCCACACAGATGGTCAGCAACTATGGTGACCTTTACTATTTGTTTATAGATAAGAGTACGTACGTTTCCAAATTAAAGAACAATGGCAGGTTTCTATAGAACGTTTTACCTGACATCGATTTGCGGCATCTTGATATGAAAAAATGTTAGAATGAAGGGGTTACACAGTATAATCATAATCAGAAAGATATTTTTATTACGAAGCCACAAAAAAAGATATTGTCATTTTTATATTCAGAGAGAGATTATCCCTGAATGCACCATCGATCCACTCAAGGATAATCCTTGATTAGTCTCGGCCCTTCTGGCCGGCCGACCAACGCAGGCCAGTCCTCTCTGGCTTGCGTTGAGCCGGACCCACGAGCGCCCTCAGGACTCATACCGAGAGCACTCTTGGGTTTCCACTCCAGCTAAACAGCGAAGGCAAGCCATTATTATTATTAATTAACGCATTAATTAATTTACGTTATTATAATGTCAAGCACACTGTCACCTACTGTGTTGTCATTGCTATTCTTATAATTACCGTGTATTTACATGCTTGCAGCCTGACATATACGGCAAACGTGGGTATAATTCATTATGTCATTACTAATTGGTTATTTTGAAAAATAATAATGGAATGCATTATTGTTTTTGCCACTTTTAATAAGGTACATTTAGTTAAATAAATCATCTTGATGTACTTTTTTCAAAAGTTGCTACATTTTTATAGCAGCCTTTACGTGGAACAGAACCGGAAGCAATTAAGAGCTTCTTAACTAAAAATATTTTTTGTGGCTTTCACAGCTTAAATTAAAATCGTAAAAATAAGGAACAAATAAAATAATTGAGTTTTGTATAATATATATGTCGGAATTTAAAACATTTAGGTAAAAACTTGCCATGATTCTTTATGGTTCATTTACAAATTGATACATAACATGTCTGTATCTCTTTACCTTTGCCTGTAACGACTTCCGGATATAAAGACGAAATTACAGTGGGCCCTTCATCGTCGTTATACCCGAAATCTACTGTATATTGCTAACAGCCTTATAAGGCTTGGAAAAATTTAACTGTATACAGTTCAATTTTTCCAAACTTGTTCCATAATTGGACAACTAAACGTATTGCAATAAGCCGTCTCTGGTTTTGATTCAACTCTTAACGCACGAAGCGTTTTGATTACAAATCTATACTAATATTATAAAGCTGAAGAGTTTGTTTTTATAAACATGATATTAATCCTTATCCAAATAAATACGTTATTCATCACAAGTATTTAATTTAAAACAAAATTGCCCTTTACATCATTTGATTTCAATGAATATCTTTGGAGATATCGCAGTTTTAAAATAACATCGCACCAAAATAATTACTCATTATAGACATACAAACGATGTTTCTCCTGGTTTATTCTGCGTGATTTTAAATTGGCACTGTGGGTATATTTATAAAATTTTGTTCAATGGTTCTTATGTGGTTCGTGGATTTAACAAAGAAAGTTTCAGCTCCTTTAAAATTGTATTATAGGTGCCTACGACCCACTCTCTCGATTATGTGACGCAGACGAAGTTGCGCGGGTCGTCAGCTATAGATTATAAAGCTGGAGTTTATTCGTTTGTTTGTTTGAACGCGCTAATCTCAGAAACTACTGGTTCGATTTAAAAAAATATTTTAATGTTGGATAGCCCATTTATCGAGGAAGATTATAGGCTATATAACATCACGCTACGACTCACGGGGGCGGCGCAGTAACGATAAACGCGGGTGAAACCGCGGGAAAATCTAGTTGACTATACGCAGCACCACAAAGCAATGGAACCCCTTCTCGTCTGTTACCAAAAAGGAATAATCTAGCTACTTTCAAGACTAATAAGTCTGTTGAATAAGCGTGCTCACGTCTCGGTGTTATTAAAAGTTTAAAATTCTGGTTCCTAAACAAAATTTTCTTAGTACAATACAGATAATTATAATTGTGACATGCCATGATTATGCTCGGTACTATGCCGTACTAAACCCATGTAACAACTAAATATCGAGTAAATGTACAAGAAGGTCGTTGAGATTTAAACATCTCATGAAGTCGCGCCTACACAGAACAAGTCAAAGAAGTAAAATAATAATAGCTGTGTATTATTTTATTAAATACATAGTTAAAATATTTTGAAAGCCTGTCTGATGTACTGCGAATAATTCCTGTATCGCGGGGGATTTAGGCTAGCCTCATTTATACGTATTCCGTATTCGATTGCCGAATTCGTTTTCCATATTCGGAGCTCCGAATGCATGGAATCAATATAAAATACACTAACTGCCGCACACGTCCGCTTTTTTCCGAACGGAAAAGATTCCGTATGTACGTTTCGAATGCAAACCCGTGCGTTCGGAGAAACCATTCGGGAAAAACCTAATGACGTCATGCGGAATGCAGCCCTTGCATACATTTTGTTTGTGTCGGCGCACACGTTCGGAAATTCTCAATCGGAACAGCGCCCGCGGCGCGCGCATCATACGTACGTAAACGATAGATATAATGTGTGAGGCAGAAACATTAATATTGTCTATTGAAAAATACCCTTGCTTGTGGAATATACATGACAAGGACTACACATAATATAAAAGACTAGATGTTCCCGCGGTTTCAGCCGCGTTTATCGTTACTGCGCCACCCCTTTGGGTCGTAGCGTGATGTTATATAGCCTACAGCCTTCCTCAATAAATAGGCTATCCAACACTAAAAGAATTTTTCAAATCGAACCAGTAGTTCCTGAGATTAGCGCGTACAAACAAACAGACTCTTCAGCTTTATTATATTAGTATAGATTTGGCCTGGGAGCAGGTATTTAAAGAGGTATAGTTCACACTATTCACATAATTTCGTTTAAATATGTTTGTTTTATTTAATGTTGTTTTATTATTGTTGATAACTGTTAAATATTGTTATAATTGTTTACTATTGAAATGCAATTGCTAATAAATCATCGTCCTCCATCGACGTGCGTTCACTACGCTATCACTATCCGTACTGATAGTATACATTCCGAATAAAGAAAAACTAACGTGTGCGCTAGTCTCACGGAATTCCAAATCGAGATTACGTGTTAGGAAATCGAATACGGAAAACGTATGTATGCGGCCAGCCTTATAAACATACAATTAACAAACATAAAGCACGCTTTACACTATTCGCGAAGTTGATCGAAGTTGAGCGAATACGATAGTAGAGAGGCACTTCGGCTTACCTCGTCAAACTTTACCTCGCCTCGGGCGACTTCGGGTCGTTGTCGGTTTCTGCGCCCGAGTCAAAGGGCCCGAAGTTCGAACACGAAGCGTCTGACTACACTACTCGGCTCACTTCAGTTCGCATCGAGACGTCATGAGCACATGACGTTCTTCTCTTCATTCTTTTTAATTTTCGTTAAATGATAAATACGCACGTAGTTATAATACGCGAGAGTACACATTGCAACGGCAGCTGCCACTTGAACGTTATCCATGATGCGTATCGTGCGGGCGCCGGGCGACTGAGCTCCTCGCGAGGTTGCACGAGTGTGTAGTCATATAGTTCGGACTTCGGTCAACTTCGACGAGTATTTCGTCGAAGTAACTTCGCGAGTAGTGTAGAGCGTGCTTAAAGGACACCTAGACTTGAGAGACCACAAAACTCGGCGCAGTGGCATCGGTGCGTGGCGAGGCGACCACTCCAACCACTACGCCTGCCGTGCAGTCACACTACTCTTGCTTTTGCAGTTACATGATTGGCTAACTGAACCACCCACAGTCAATCTAATTACTTGACTAGTTTGATTCTATCACGTAATTCATTAGCTATTTAGAAAGCGGGTGTATGAAACAAAAGGTGTAAGAAATTAATAAGTTTTACTAGCATAAACTCTTCATCAAAGAAGATTTATCGTACCTATCGATGCAGCGTTAACTTGCGTCCGAACTTGCATTATTGTCTTACAAGTTTTTGATGTGCCAATTACTTATTACCAATTCCATCTTGCTGACTACATACCTACTTATGTTAGTTATTTTGATTCTTCTACGGATTTATTCGTTCCTATACTTATTATGCTTTAGGATTTTAGGTCTTTTTGTCCTTCATGGCAACGCACTAGTTATACTTTTATCTTTAAGGACCGATAGGGTACTGAGAGATTTCCTGCTGCCCTATTTTATTTATTTATGATCAACTGCTTACTGCACTAATTACAGTGTTAACCAACGTAGGCGCAAGGCATTTATACACATATGAACTACTTATTATGTTAAGTAATATTTTATCACATTATGAACACAACTTTGCTTTGTCATTGTCTAGCCTAATCCTAGAAAAGATTTGACATTAATATCTACGGATAGTGATAGTAACCACGTCTCCAATACTCCAGCGAAGAATTTCAGAGAAAGATCACCGTTTTACTCCTTAACTGAATCGGCTTTTGTATTCCGAGCCTGTAATCGGACCCTCCCAATTGCCTTGTTGTACAAACACTTCGAAACTTCAATTGTTCTTTCCTGTATTGTATAAACTGCTATATATATATATATATATATATATAAATGCCAATCTGAACGCATTTTATGTATATGGTAGTGATCTATTAATTAACTAGCTTATCGGGGGATTGGTTTTCCTTATCAAAGATTTCTAAAACAAAAAATGGTCCATGGCTAAAAAGTAACATAGGGACTTTTATATTTTTTACAAAACTTAACAATTTCTTTTGAGTAGTCGTAAATTACGACTACAACCGTCTTTTGTATTTATAATATAGACAAATTTAGAAATATCCTATCTATTAACCATTCTTTAAAGTACATTTTAAAAATTGCCAATATTGTGTTAATAATGACCCATATCGACGGCCTCAATGGCGTAGTGGTTAGTGTAACCGACTGCCACGCCTGAGGTCGCGAGTTCGATTCCCGCACAAGTCAAACATTTGTGTGCATGAACATGGATGTTTGTCTTGGTCTGGGTGCTTCTATGTATATGTATGTATTTACAAAAAAAAAAGGTATATAATTATGTATGTTTATCCATTATCTAGTACCCATATTACAAGCTCTGCTTAGTTTGGGCTAGATGGTGTTGTGTGTATGTCGTAGAATATTATTATTATATTATTATTATTATATAGGTAGAAGCTCCAACAATCGAATTTAATTCATAGCAACTACTCATTTCAATATCTCAAAAAGAATAAAGTTACAATGGACCTGAAAACTTACAATGCCTTTTCTAGAAGTATACTAATAATCTTGTGACTATTTCAACTGAAGGAAGGAATCAAAAGTGTTTAGACAATGGTTAACTTCAAAACAACAAGAAAGAGACACTACTGTCTACTACTGTCTTTTAAACAAGTATACTGTTAAAATCGAGGATGACGGAACATACTCACTTACTCACTAAAAATGTTACCAGTTATTAACTTTTTAAAGTAAACATGCTATATATAAGTTATACAACAATAATTATAATCAAAATTTGATACCTCAGATGTGATATTTTTTACAATATATTCAATATAATAACACTATAATGAAATAGGCAAATAATTTTTTATGTAACTTTGATTACAAAATCTTGATGATATATGAAGTAATGAATGTAAATAGTAATGATAATATAATATATTATATCTACATACATGCAAAGATTTATGCATGCATATTCCCAAGGACTTGGTCAGGGATTAGACTCGCATTATGCCAGCTACATATATAGATCCCAGGTAATAAAGAGATAAGCCTATTGTCCATCAAACAGACACATTTCTAGACTTCACACTGCTACTGAGAATTGCAGTAACAGGAAATCTAAATAAGTGCCTTATCCCTTAGAAACTGAGATCCTATCAATTGCATGTTATAATAAACTCAATCTTATGGTATGTGCCAACAAGGCAGTCTGATACAAAAAAAAAAGGATAGGTATCAATACTTTTATTTGAGTGATGGTCATAGATAAATAAATGTGAGTTCTGTTCTGTTTCCACTGCTTAGTAATGTATGCAAAAACTTAAAATATAACAATCACTTATCTTTACATAGACTAATCAATTGAATTAAAGATTAGACAAACAAAATACCATTTCAATTATATAGAATCATACAAAGGTATTGGTAATAATAAATACATTGCACAAAATAATCAATGTGCCATCTACAAAATAAATTAGAAGGATGATGCAATGATACTCTCAGATACAAGTACAATACATTAATTACCACAAATCAATGATTCTATGACTGACAGATATATTTAGTAAACAGAGAATAATTCTCATAACAACTTTATTATAATGAGATTTTGTACTATTCTCTTTTCCAACAGTACCTATTTATTTGTTTCTAATGAATACTTTGTATATACATATGTAATTATATATATGTCTGAGAAAGAAGTGAAGGATGTTTTAGAATAAGCCTTTCAAGTGTGATCTTGGGTTGACACTGAAGCCATAGCCAGGTTGCTAAAATTTAGTTGCTGTAAAATTTTTGGACCTTTATATGCATGTAATATTATCAAACCTTGCATTATATAAATACCTTCTGTTCAACTAAAAAGTTTGGAACCAATGAACGAGTCAAGTTAGATATTGACAATCATAATTATGAAAGAAGACATCATATTAAACTTTCCAAAATGTAAGTCATATTTCAGTTGAGGACTCTCACACAAATCATGATAAATTAACTGCTATGTGCACTCTGTATGCCATTAAAACAGAGCCTATGTTAGTTAGGCTTGTGAAGCTAAGAATTTGAGAACTGATTCTGCAGTTCTAGAGAGAATACATATAAACAAATAATAATTAATGTTATCTCCATATAATAATAGTATAGATATATATTTTTTTTAATCAATAAGTCTTAGATCAATACGTATTTGATACTTGTAAATGAACTCACCTCATACACATTGACCATAACATTGGAATTAGGCAGTCTATTATCAAAGTTGCCAGCTTGTTGTCTCACCACTCCAGGGACAGTACTTCTGACACTGTCACCAACTCTCTGCACAGGCACATTGGCTATGTTCCGTCTTTTGAATGACTTCAAAGATGTTAAGGCCATTCTAGTCTCAGCTAATGCCGATGCTGCCTTCCTTTTTGTTGGAGAGTCATCATGTAGCATTCTTTGAGCAAAAAATAGTTGGAAGTTCCTAGAAAAAAAAAAGTATTCAGATTTTTGATTTCTGATGATAACCTCAAAAGTTAAATGGTTGCTTAGTTAGTATCAATTTGTGACAAAAATTAGTCAAATGCTAATATTATTTCTAGAAGGGAGAAGTAAATATGAAGCCACAAAAAGCAAAAGTAGATCAATGGAATTAAGGCTATTTATAGCACACACATTATTTATTATGCCCTACATTTGATGACAACTTAGATCATAAGTTAAGCACATATTATTCATCAATTGTCATCAATCTGAAATATTAGTTAAATAATTAATAACTAACCCATTACTTTAGATTAAGTAAAACATGAATGAAAGAAAATCCAATGTCAATGTATTATCAAGTGACTTAACAGTACTATACTTACATATGAGCCTGCTCTAATTCATCCAAAGGTTGTGCTTTAGCCTGAAGACCTAACATGTATACTTGATTAGCCTTCTTGTAGTCTCCAGACTCTTCACAGTAGCATGCCCAGGCACGATAGAATTCTGAGCATTCCACACCAATACCAGTGTTATACAACCTTTGATATATCTCCAGGGGATTAGACAGACAGTCAACCTACAAATCAAATCTTAAATTACAAACATATGGTGTCTTATGGTAACTATACATGACCTAAATTACCTTTATAATACTAAATTGGATGATAATACTCTATGGTAAAATAACTCCAACTATAGTTTTTCAATCAGATTAATTAAAATAAGGTGTAAATCAACTGTTAGTATAGAATTAAGGCAATTGTGATAATAAAAACTTGTAATGAGAAAGGAAGCCACTTATTCAAACAACTTACATATTTTATCCATAATTTTACAAATCTCCTATCTTGATAATATTTTTTTTCATTTTCAAACAACTGTAAACAGTCTTTTATTAACTTATCAATATGCCCTTCATGTCCATGTTTAGGATACGACTGTTCAACCCACTGGATGTAGTTGAACCAGGGATCCAGGGGATCAGTACCCTGATAGTGTCTTATAGCTGCTTCATGTTCCCTGTGGTAAAAGACACTTTGTTAACGGCTGCGTTGCATAAAAATAAGCCGCTAAGCAACTTAACGATGACATATACTTATGATAACACAAAACACTAATAAAAACAGGCAAGTTATAGTTACTGGCAAACTACAGTTTATAAAGACAAAACCATGGCTTTATATCATTATGACACGTATAACAAGATCGGAATAGCACAAGCCGAACACTAGATAGGTAAAACAATTACTCTTTTTGCATCTGCAGCTGCCTCTGAGCCTCCACATCCGACTGAGCTTGCAATGCTGTACCGAGTTGCACAAGGTTCCTACCACCTCTCAGTGGTTGAATATTTTCCTTACTAACGTCGATGTCCATCGTAGAACTATAATAACGCTGAAATATTACAGCATGAGGAATAAACACAGCACTGGAAACCACAAATACGCGATGGCAGAAAACTAGGTTTCGAGCTTAAATAAACAATTATAATTAATGTACCGTGTAGATGTTGTAAGTAAACTTATTTTATAAACGGATAAACATTTTACTTCAAATAATTGTACAATATTCAAAGTTTTATGCTTTGAAAATCCGAATAAAATTGGCGACTACCAACTGAAGCACCAAAAACTAGCCCGAAATTGACAATACTCTATAGACTAGAATGCTTATGGCAGGATTTGAAATTTCACAAAATCGTCCGTTACGCGACTTTGTTTATGACCAAAGAGCCTACACCGCCAGCGCCATTGTGTAGTTAACGTTATTCTAAAATGGAGAGTCCCTTAATAATTGAATAATATGGAATAAATATAACGAATAACATCGTGAAATTTTATAGGCATAAAAAAACTGAATCCGTCTTATATAATGAAAATTCTGTATATATTTAATGTATCGTGGCAACCACCATACGATTACATATATTATAATAACTCATAACAGCTACATATCTTCCAAAATATATATTATCTTCAGCTGTCTAATATGACAACGGACAAATTATATTTAGTAACACACTGCTAAAACCAATTTGGATGCCCGTGCCCTTTTGTCAATTAATTTACATTTTCTTTGTAAACATATATGTATTTCAGCGACATAATAATCATTATATCGTGTTAGTGGTTCTAATAACTACATTTTCTATAAAATATCAGACGCTTAGAAAACTTGTAGTCAAGCTTTTACTGAATGGTACGCAATAATACTATACAATCGAGTGATTGAAGCATTGAATCGCAGCTTGCAAGACATTCGGGGCAATCGAATCTTGATGGATGGAGTGGTCGCCTTGCTGGCAAGTGATTTCCGGCAGACGTTGCCGGTTATCGAGCGAGGTACCGTGGCAGACGAGATAAACGCATGCCTCAAAGCTTCGCCGTTGTGGGCTAAGGTAGAGCGGCTCTTCAATGATCAGGAGTCTGGACTCTTCGCACAAACGCTTCTCGAGGTCAGCGAAGTTCACATGCCGATGGATACTAACGGCCAAATAACCTTTGACAGCCTATTTAGCAATGTTGTTAGCTCGGAAGATAACCTTATTAATGAGGTATTTCCGAGTTTACAAGAAAACCTGGTTAACGAGGAGTGGTTGTGCGAAAGAGCTATCATGGCGCCCAAAAACGAATTGGTAGGAAAAATTTATAAAAGAATATTAGAGCAAGTTCCAGGTGAGGTGAGGACCTACATGTCAATAGACACGGTGATGACAACTGACGACGCAACTCCCTCGACCTGTCAGGGGTACCCTCCCACAAGTTGGAACTCAAAGTTGGTGTGCCTGTCATACTGATGCGTAACCTGGAAGCGCCCAGACTGTGCAACGGCACTAGGTTACGCATCACAGAGCTGAGACGGTACATCGTCCAGGCCACCATTCTTACTGGCGGGGTCAAAGGAGAGACGGTATTGATACCCAAAACCCCTATAATACCCACAAATTTACACTTCCAGTTCAAATGCCTACAATGTCCTTTAAAAGTGGCTTTCTCTATCACGATAAATAAAAGTCAAGGACAAACTCTAAAAGTAGCTGGCACTCACCTCGGCACCCCCTGCTTCTCCCACGGAAAACTGTACGTGGGTTGCTCGCGTGTGTCGAGAGCAAGAAATCTTTTTATTTACGCAGAAAACAATAAGTCCCGCAATGTTGTTTACCGGGATGTGCTGCAATAACATGATTTCTAACTCTCTACGACCCGAGACAAAAAATTACATAAGACAGCATAATCAACTCTCCCGTTCTGTCAGTCATCAAATTTTGTAAATTGATCTTTCCGATGCTCAAATTTAAATTATTTTGCTTCTAAAAATGTGAATAGTAATTATTTTTACTGTTAATACACAATTTATTTTCCCTAATAAACCGCGGGTAACACCGCGGGGTACAGCTAGTATTAAAATATACATATACAGTGGTATGTTATCCTGGCTCAGAATATTAATACTAATAATCCAAAGTGACAATCTATACGTGTGACAAGGACACACCAAGCTAATCTATATATATATTTATATATATATGTATATATATATATATATATATATATATATATATATATATATATATGTATATATATATATATGTATATATATATATATATATGTATATATATATATATATATCGTGTCACGGTGTTTGTGGTCGCACTCCTTCGAAACGGCTCGACTGATTTATATGATTTTTTATGTATTCTGTACGACGTATGAAATATACTGTACGACCTATTCTCATACCTACCAAGGTATGAGAATAGGTCGTACAGTATATTTAATACCGCTAGGTCAATCTAACCTACATTTACGCGGGCGAAACCGCGGGCAAAAGCTAGTGTAAGTCTACAATTTTATAGCGCGTCTTATAGTGTCTTGATTTTGTACAACTGTTCTTCAAATATACTATAATAGGTACGTACTAGCGACCCGCTCCGGCTTTGCAGGAGTACTACATGTTTCTTTTTCTATTTTCTATAAGTTCTATTATATTCTGTATTCATTTTCTCCTCAATATTTATTCATTAGTCATTTTGTTTGTCCATGAAACTTTTTACGCGCCAACACCACATTTCATTAAAAAACAATAATATAATTAATGGCCAATTATATCATTGGTTACCAATTAGAGATTTTGGCGACAACTAATAATAGTATCCTCCAGACCGAATTTCGGCCACGGCGGCCACTCTTAACGGAGGTTCGCCAACTCCTGTGTTCCCTAACTCTCATGATCCGATGGGAAGGTAATCCGACACGACCGGAGAGAGATCAGGCGCAGGACCAACAGCTTTATGTGCTTGCCGAGGCACGTGGGTGTCTTACACCGCCAACTTCCTAACTCCAGGTTGCTATTGAGATTTATAACTGAAAAACCCAAAAACTTTTTGTTGGCCCGACCCGGGATTTGAACCAGAGATCTCATGCACAGCAGTCGCATTCACTACTGCTGCGCCATCGAGGCAGAACGGAGAACTATGAGATACTCGACGAATAAAATATATTACTGAAATTCAAATGTAAATCAGAAAGAAACCAAATTTATTATTCTAGTAATATTCTCCAAGTTGTTCCTGTCATTAGTGCCATGTCGTCGATGTGTCATTTTCAACATTATTGACAGCGACAGTTGATAGTTGACGTTAAAATCGTGGTGGTTGTTGACTTGTTTGTCTTTAGTTCTTTACTTGAAATCTAATATACAACAACTACTTGTTAGATTTTATTAAATAATACACGTTATGATTATTATTACTTTTAAGTACCAGTTGTGTTACTAATTATATAGTGTATTGTGTAAAAAGTTAATGCTAATACCATAAAATCCTTCCTTGAAATAAGACTTTTTGATTTATTTTATGATATAGGTAATCACATTATATCAACAAACATGTCTTTTCGTATGCAAATGGAAAAACAAAAAGCTCAGGAAGAAATGCGTCGACTCATGGCTGAACGAAAGAAGAAAAATTTAAAACCTACCAAGATAGACAATCCACTTGCTAAGTACAACAGTACTGGTCAGCTTATGTGCATACTTTGTAACTCAGTAGTCCGATCAGAGCATGTGTGGCAAGTGCATCTAAACAGTAAACAACACAGAGAAAATGTAGAGAAAGCCAAAAAACTAAAAGAGTTGACAAACAACTTCACTGTTGGGAAAATCAAACACAAAAGTTCTAGCCCACCTAGAGATGCTCCTCCAGAAAAAAAGGTGAAAGGAATATTGAAAAATGCTAAATCATTACCTGTACAAGCTCCTAAAAATAATGCACCACAAATTATTTCATTTCACGATGAAGAGATTAAAAGAACTCCTTTAAGTGCTGATACAATGCCAAAAAAAGAAGGTATTACTGTTTACAATTTACTTTTTGGAATAACTGAATTTATTATATGTATTTAATAATAATAATATTCTATCACATACACACAACACCATCTAGCTCAATCTAAGCAAAGTTTTTACTATGCATACTAGACAATGGATAAACATAAATATATACTGCTTTTTGTAAATACATACATATTATACATAGAAACACCCAGACCAAAACAAACATATTATGCACATGTTCATGCACACTAATGTTTGACTTGTTCGGGAATCGAACCTGTGATCTCAGGCATGGCATTCGGTTACACTAACCGCTACGTCATCGAGGCCGACATAATTATAATTATTTAATCTGACTATAACATAACAAACCATTAAGAATATTATAAAGATGGATTTATGTATTCATTTTAGAAATAGTCTCAACATCATCTACAGTTGAGATGGTGACCACATCACAGACATTAGAACAACCCATTCCTGAGGGCTTCTTCGATGATCCTATCCTTGATGCTAAGGTAAGCCAGGTCTTAAAATAAAACACATACAATATCATCAATATTTTATTCATTTTGTATACTTTTATTGTTACATAGTTCATGAAGCATTAAATAAGTAACCATAACCATTATAATGGTAATAAAAAATATTGCAACTAGGTAACAATTACATTGCAAAAGAAGTTCATGTACATAAGAACATCCTTAATGTAAGTATATATAAAAATAAATCTTAAATGTAGAAATTCAAAGTAATAAAAAGTATGAAATCAAAAAATAAATGATGTGTCAGACAGTTATGTAGTTTACAATAAATTGGACAATATACAATTATTATTATTGACCAAAGAGTTCTTCAAAACTTGCATGAATGTACTCAATCATATCGGTGGTCAACATACTGCGACCTTTTACTTTAAAAGCCTTTTCATTACAAAGTCTTATTAGATGACATGCAGCATAGCATGAGATTGATGCTGCCGCTAAACATTTGTCTCCACTCCCTATTGAAATTTTATTCTGATTAGCCATTGTCCAATTTAAAAATGTACCAATAGCACCTGCTAGCAAATCTCCTTGTCCACCACATCTCCTGCCTGAGCCATAGGGATTTGCCTGCCAATTTAGGTCAATATCTGGACTAAATAGTTCATCAGTGCCCGATTTCTTTAATATTGTGACATATTTGCCCAGTTGTGTTACACATTCTTCTGGCTTTCCACCAGTTTTGTTTGAAAGTCTCTCAAACTCTATTTTGTTTGGAGTTAATATTACTGGAGACATAAAATCCTCGAGTAAACATGGTTTTTGAGTAATTAAAAACAATCCATCAGCATCTATTACCAGAGGTATTCTCTTTTCTCGTATTATTTCAATTAGCTCTGATACCACTGAGAATGTTTCATTTTGTCTTCCTAGTCCTGGCCCAATGACTATAACATGGAGTCTTTCAAACCATTCTGCTATCTCTGGAATAGCATTTGGATAGTCAAGCAGTGGATGTACTATTAATTCTGGACTGAATGACTTAATAACAGTAGCTGCACTTTGTGCACAGAATATATGAACAATATCTGCTCCTACCTGTGAAAAATGTCATCAACTATGAAATTTATTTGTCAAGCAGGCAGTAAGTCGCACTTTACTGTCGATTTACATGTCGTTGAGTACTACAAACCTTTAATGCGCTTATACCCGAGAAGTAAGGTGCGCCTGTGTATTCTAATGAGCCACCGATAATACCTATTCTGCCAGCCTGACCCTTGTATTGACTTCTATCATCCAATTGTGGAATGCAAGCCTTGACAATTTTTATAGTATGGTCTGCTGTCATCTTACTTCGTGAACGTATCGGTCTGTAAAAATAATAAGGAATTGGTTTAATTTTTTTTTTCAGTAAAGTTATTATTGATAATGATAACTGTGACATTTGGTTGTTCGTAATTTCTATGCGTTCAGTGTTGCAAATGTGTGAAATCTCGGTAGACTTAAATGATAATAAAAATCGGTAGAAATCGTTTGCCCATTTTACCAAATACAATAGTTTTATAAAGTATATTGTACGAATAATATATTATTTGTATTATTTATTTAATTAATATAGATATCTATAGTAATATTATAAAGAGGAAATATTAAATTTTTCGTTTGTTTGTTTGTAAAGATTTAACTCTCTCTATTAAACTACTCAACCGATTTTAATCATTCTTTCACCATCAGAAAGCTATATTATTAACCAGAAAAAAGAACGGTTCTATTTAAAAAAAGTGACTGTTACCAACATAACTTAACCTAATCTACTTTTACGCTTGCGATGCCGCGGGCAAAAGCTAGTGTTAAATAAATACAAATTGTTTAGCGCCAATTTTGAGTATTTGTACATTGATTACATTTTTTATATCATACTTATCATGGCGGTACTACTTAATGTTTTTACGTAACTTTAAACCATTAGTTCCCAAAGTGATCCAGGTGGACCCCCAGGGGTTCCCACGGGAGACTCAACGGGGTTTACGTTGGCTTGACAAAGAAAATGGGGGTGCACAATTCGTTAGAGGTCCACGAAAATTTATTTGCTTTCGACAAGCTCAGCGACTGTCACTTGTAAAAACTTGCATACCAGTGGTTTTTCGATTTTTCGGTAGAGAATTACTAAAAAAAAAAGGTCAGCTCGTAGAGATTTGGTAATTTTTTTTACTTGCATGAACTTGTTTCGCTGCAGGGGGGGTCACCGGAACGAACCAGCAAAATTTTTTATGTGGTCTATGAGAAAAAAAGTTTGGGAACCTCTGCTTTAAACTAGGATTCTTCAATCTTTTTGAAAGATTATTTACTCAAACTGAGTTCACAATAAAAAATCCTTCCATTTTGATTCTAATCGACATTCGAAAAAATTTAAGTTTAGTAAATATATCACAAAATCTATTTACAATTCAAAACGCGGCTTCGCGTAGGCTCAAAATTGGAATGATTTTGAAGTTGTTTGATGTAGTGCAGTTATGCTGATCTTTCCCTAAATATCGTAGGAATTAACGATATGTATTTAATATGACACCTTTAGTTTAAAAATTAATGAATACAACTGTAACTAATTAATTAGGATCATTAGTTTAATTCGAAAATAAGTGTATTCGCTATGTAAAACTTGTATTAGTAGTTAGTAGGCAGAAATCGGTACACTTACTAACTAAGCGGTAACATTGACATTAGTTCGTAAAGCTTTCAGAATTTCGAACCCAAGAAGTGCTTACGGGGTCCGCCGCGCCGTCCGTTATTACTCAGCAACAAGCTTTCAACGTCAGTCTGTTCGTCGTCTGTCTATATGTCCGTTCTTCTGTCTGTCTTTCCTACTATTAAAGTTATCTATCTTGTGAAGGGTAATAGGTATCCGGTTGAAACTTATAAATTATTTATTTATTTGGTTAACTCACAGCATATATAATTATGATGCATATAGTGAAAAATTTAGATTACAGAGTTCTAATATACATGCCACTTACGAGCTAACATATCATTCATAGATGAGACAACAAAATTATGTTAAAAGGTTACAATGATATTTAAATGTGAACCTTAAATATAAATTAAAATAAGATAGAGTTTTAAAATTTAAAAATGTGTACAAAAACATAAAGACATAGAAGAAAAAAACAGAAAAAACAAACAAACATAACACTTTGCTTATTCTACATAATATGTGACATCGTAGTTGATTGCTTCAATCATAAAAATATCCGCCTTAGGATGTTAAGTTTTAACTCAAAGATTTTATAGGCTATTGCGGTTGAGGGTTCGGGCTTCTCTCTGGAATTAAATTTAGTAATGCCGATGGGTGCACATCGTACTTTTACGAACTATAGGCGCTAGACAAAGATACGTTAATGCAGGATCGCACTTTCACGAGAATATTTGTTGTATTGATATACAGCATCAAAGAATAAATCGTTTCGGATATAGTATCGTCGATTCATTTAAAGTCTTCCCCTATATCTACAACGAAAATAATTAAGAATTTTTTTATCTATTCAGGTTCGAAATATTGAATACAAAGATCCAGTCGAAGAAGAATGGGAAAAGTTTCAAAAGGAAATAAAAGAGGAAGCTACTGCTTCTGCAGAGATAATTGCGGGTGAACAGGAAGAGGCTACAGCTGAACGACAAATAGATGAAATTGACGAACAAATAAGAATTTGGTCCAAGTATGTATAATATTTATAATCTGTTTAAATAAAATGACGACGTAGATAATAATTATTCATAGAATAGTATACAAAGTACTACTCCAGCGTGCGTCATTGCTGCTTAAACAATTCAAAGGATTACGAAATATTCTAAAAATAATTACTCAGTTAAATATTACTATTACTTATTTCTGCAGGGTATTAGACTTTGAATTGAAAAAAGAAGAAACTAAAAAGAGCAAACAAGATACCGAACAAATGAGTGAAGATGAAGAAGGTGATTCGGAGAATGAAGATGATATTGATGAGTTTTTGGATTGGCGAGCAAAGAAATCGTATTCATAGCTGTGTAACCAAATTAGTGTAAATTATTTGAAACAACAATTGCGTTTTGTATTACCTGTATTTTATCTATCACTTTTAACTTTATATGCGAGTTTATTCTGAGCTCCAGACAAAGAGTATAACTATACTACAGAAATAGAGAGCCCTCTTGAGCTGAATTTAAGCAAACCTTTTTGATTTTGACGAACGACAATGCGCCAGCTGAATTTTGGTGACGACATCAACGTGCTTACATATATATACCTACATATAGTTACATGATATATTATACCTATAGCTATGATAGCATGGTATATTATACTTACAAATAGATATGACTATAGCTATGGATGTATGATAACTTTCTAAATCTTATTGAGACTATTTTGTTCCGTCCTATTTTAGGTAACATGTTCTGGTAGAATATGTTACAAAAATAGGACGAAACAAAATAGTCCCAATAGAATGAAAATAGTTAAAGGTAGAAAGAAAACAATGAATTATTATTTATTAAGTACTTTTTATTTTTATAATGCTTATGTTTATAAATTCATATTCTGGGAGTGCATCCGAATACACACAGCCTAGTAGCATTATAAATCAGTTCTCGAAAACTATAACACCTTTTTAGCACAGATTCACAGAACAAAACGTAAAGCATCTATATCGCACAGTAAAGTACAAAAATTTTGGCGTAAGGTCCCAATAGTAAGGCGGAGGAACACAAGGCACTTACTTGTGGTAATTACAACGTAATAAAACAATACGGATTGGGAACTAAAAAATGCGCGTACGCTGAGTCAGAGGGGGGGGGGGGCACACTGCCCAATACCTTTCCTCTATCCAAAGGTAGGACTGACATCTGTGTTTTTGGCCCAGTACTTGTGCTGTAAATCAATCGCAGAAGATGGCACTTAAACAAATTTTTAATTTATTATTTAGTATCAGTTCTTACCTATCTATATACTTTATACTTTTATATTTTTAATTTATCGAGGATCATATTTTATTCTCATTTTAATTGTTTTTATCATAAAAATGTCATAAAATACAAATTAGTAAATATGTCGGATATAGACTATGATTCAGACATTGGAGTTGTAAGTCGGTCACAATATGGCGACTGCATCTTGCCCGTGCGCACGTTTGTAGTTTTTCATCTTATATTGTATATTTTTCGGCTGTGAAGGTCTTATGTAAGTGCGTTGAGTCGGGCTCTTTGTTCCTCCACCTTGTGTCAATTAATCTTCCCATCGAAAACTGTTTTTATCAGTGTGCGATAGTGACGCTTTTAGTATTTAGTGTTGTGCGGTTTTTCCAACAACAAAAATGCCGAGACGATGCGCATTTCAATGTGAACCTAGAGTTTGCTGCACAGTTATATTTTAATAAACATAAACATAATAAAATGTTATTTGTCGTTGTTTTATTCTTAAACTACGATATGCACCGTATACTTATTGTATTTAAATTGTTTTGTTTTGATCTATTTTTGTAACATTCTACTTTATCTAATTTAATAACGCCCATTTTAATTTGCATATTATTTTATGTTACAAAAATACGATTGATACAAAACAATTTAAATACGAATCCTGGATTACAATAATTGAACAGTTGTATCATAAATCATAATACATATACATAATATAAATAGCTATAGGCACAGAATACGGAATAGCTATAGCTATGTATAGAAGGATTAGTTCAGGGCCAAAAGCTCAGATGTCGCTGTTTCAAATAGGGTTGGGTGAAATTGACCTTAAGAGGGCTCTCTTTTCCCTATATATTACTTTACTCTTTGCGCTGAGTGCAGCGAGCCGCCATAATATTGTGTTTATGTTAGTGGTTTGCACCGGAGCAGTGCGTACCGGAGAATAACCGGTGGTTTACCGGTAAATGTACTCGATTGAAATAATCGGTAATTAACCGATTGATCTCCGGTGATCGTCGTATCTTATTTTTTTATATAATACAGTTACACACATAAAAGACACATTCAACAATCATTTTTTATAATTATTAACATTCATGACAATTATTTACCAACTTGTTTCTTTGGAATTAGATTAATTATTTCAGTCATTAATTCAAAGCGGTCTTGTCCGTTTATGTGATTCATTTCAAAATTTTAAATCAGAATCGGCATTTGTTATCTGTATAAAACGTTATTTTTTAAATAAATGATTATATCAATTATATCAATTGATTTTTCTTATTTCTTCATTTGTAATGTATAAATTAAAAAAAAGAAACAAAATTTCTTTATTCTCTGGTGACCTCCGGTTTTTCACCGGAGATTACCCAATCACCGGTGAATTCAATCGGTTGTTAAAATGTCGCTCCGGTGCAAACCTCTAGTTTGTGTACCTAAATGTTTATTTTCCATTTGTCAGTTTCTAAGAACTGTCACTTTAATCATTATAGGTAGAATCTGACACTAGGTCTTTTTAAGTTAAGCTGGTATTTGTGCTTTATGAAATTATATTTTATTTATGTATCTATTCCAATTTGTAAGAACTTAATATTTTTGTCGAATTTATCTTTAATTAATATCACATCAATAATTTTATTTTAAAGTTAAAACAATTAGTATACTATAGCGCCATCTGTTGACAATTTAAAGTACCTGGGAGTCAGTAAATAGTTCTCTCGCCAACTATTAGATGGCGACTCTTTGTTTACTTAGCTGTCAAAAGGTACGTAGTGTGCCCCCCCTGGCTGGCCTGCAAACAGTTGAATTACATTAGAAATCATATTAATTAGTATAGGTAAGAAGTACTCCCGAATAAAATATTTATTTGATTTCTGGGCGCTCATTATGTCAGGGTATTACCCATTATAGTAAGGCCAATGAGTCTTAACGTATCTCACTAATGGGACGTTTGTATTTCTACCGTTTTGCTGGCCTTACTATAGTTATACCCGTGACAGAACACAAATTCAATTCGTCTTTTACGCGTTTATACCTAGGTGGTGGTAACGGTTTTACGCGCGCGAAAACCCGTGGCCCTGTCGTTTCTATACAATGTTGTACTGTTGATTAGGGTGGATTTTTCACGAATGACATCGGTTTGGTAATATTGGGCAATTTTGACAACAAACTATGATAAGGATGATCTACGCTTACTGACAGTACAGACGGTTCTATCATATTCACAATAGAAGCTAAAACATTTAAATCAGTTACCTGATCCATGAACTTTCGTGCGCTGACGTCGACCAGAAGCATGTGATGACTCAAAAAATCGGCGCCTAGTATGGGCTATTAACGTCGGCAATCACGAAATCCCATCGATACTGTCTACGTAAATCTAGATTTAATACTAAAGACTTTACCCCATAAGCTCTTATTTCGGTTCCGTTGGCTGCGTAAAGTTTGTATTCACTGCACTCGCGATTGTATATATACGAATACTTTCTATTCACCGGTAAAAAGGATACGTTTGCACCTGTGTCTATCAAAAAATTTAATATAGTCCAGTGTACCTATCCATGATGCCTAGGTGGCGACAAGGAGAGATGGCACAGAGCTCCTCCGTTGTCTGCGCCTCGCCTAGTTTTCCTGGTTCTTTGGTGCCTTTCATGCGCAGGGTTCCGTGCATTTCCTTGCCCTGTCGCGAAATCTGTTGTGGTACTTAGTAGCAAAGCCAGTCAGCAGGGCTCTCCATGGTCCGTCCCGGTACCGAAGAGTCGCGGCTGCGAGCAAGGGATCCTGCAGATCGCGAACGATTGTTGCTCCATCGGGGGGCCGATAGCGCGGTCTTCCTCGTTCCAGTTGTTCGATCTTCAGAGTCAATTTCGCAATCTCAGCCATGATAGTTTCAGTGTCCATGGAACTCGGGGATGGTTCTGGGTGCGTGGAAAGCTGTACTGTAGTCATTTTGAGCGAATTTCACTGTCTTCACGGTTTTGCCGAAAATGTTCAAGGTAACTATGTTCGCCGGTCGGAGTCACCACTTTAGGTACTCCGTGGGGTATGTGAATAAAAGAAGTTCGTATGTACAAACAAGGCACTGTTTATTCAATATTGTTTACTAAGATTACGACGCGACATGCGACAGCGTGCGAGAGAGTGTTACTTATAATAACCAAATCTATGATAATAACGTTGCATTCAGTTAATAGTGATGGATATATTAGCATTCACATCAAGGTCGGTCAACTCTGTTCTACAAAATGTTGATTGGAGGGTTGTTAGACACGACAGAGATAACGATAGTGAAAAACAAAAATAGCGATATCATTCTTGCTGTAATGAAAATATACACTTGAGTTTAAAAATGTTTTTATTTTAATTTATTACAATTAGATACAATGTAAAAAACTTGGAAATAATTATGAATTATATTTTTGATAATTAAACAATAGAGCAAAGTATCTTAATCGCAGTATAAAAAAAGATAATTCAATATTATAAATATTTACAATTAATTTCGTGTCATTTACTGGCAACACTACAAGAAAAATGTCTGCCACCGCTTGCGCACCGTTTATCTTGTAATTTTGGTTTATTTTCGTAAACAAACTAGTTTTGATTTCTTCTGCATTAAAAACGTTGAGTCGAGCAACCTGTTCCTCCTTTGTACTGTTTTGGTTAAAACAAGTGTTATTTTGTGAGATATAGACTCAAGTTGTGAGAAAGTGACTCTTACCTACATTGTTTTTGTTGTTTTACTATAATAATAATAATAATAATATTCTACCACATACACACAACACCATCTAGCCCAAACTAAGCAGAGCTTGTACTATGGGTACTAGACAATGGATAAACATACATATATACTTTCTTTTTGTAAATACATACATATTATACATAGAAACACCCAGACCAAGACAAACATAAATGTTCATGCACACAAATGTTTGACTTGTGCGGGAATCGAACCCGCGACCTCAGGCGTGGCAGTCGGTTACACTAACCACTACGCCACCGAGGCCGACATATGTGTATATGAGTTTTACATAGTAAGATTTGTATGTATTGCTCTATTCACAAATAAACCTTTTTTAATAAAGTTATGTACATATTTTATTGAACTCTCTAAACTGTGTTTTTCGATTAAGCTTTTCTTTAAATATGTGAACGCTGATTTTATTAATAACCAGATTTCTATAGAATAACTTAACAAATCTAAATCGGCATACACTTGAACTCTTCGAAAAATACAGCAAATAGATATACATACCCATATAATATACCTACACACCACCAATTTAGAATTACTCGCGCTAATACAAACATGACATTTACGATAGTTTAGTGCGGGCTCAGGGCTGCAAATAGATGGCGCAAGACGCTAAGGAAAAATTTCCTTACAAATTTTGTATGAAGTTGTCATTCTTCTCTCCACAGATTAAGTAGAGATGCGTAATGGCGGTAGAGGAGGACGCACTGACACATTGACGTACACCATAGACAATCTTGTATACGATCGGGGCAAAATGGCGGCATGGTCTCAAAGGGGAAATCACTGAAGGAAGGGGGTGCGGTAACTGTCAAAATCAACTATTGAGCCCATAGACATAAGCCCAGTATTTTTTCTTCGAAGATTACTGCCCGTGGACTCTCTGTAATCTGTGGTATAAGTGTTCTGTGATTCACATTCATTTTTAGCATGCCTAGGGATGTTCCGATACCCACAAGGTATCGATACCTACTCATATAAGTAGTACTCAAATAATTTTTCGATACTACTCATATGAGAACCCCTAAAGTATCGATACTTACTCATATCGATAATAATTTTTAGATTTTTTGTGGGACTGATATAATAGGAAAATATGTGGGGAGTGGTTGATATTATATATTTTTTTAAGATTACACATAACAACCACACATTTAAAAAAAAGATAGATTTGGTGGCGCTATGGTAACATTTAAAACCAAACACAAGCAGCAATAACATAAAATTAAATTACTCGATAACAATTAACAAAAAAGTGTTGCTAAAATGCTAACAATAATAACAATATGGCAACGGCGAATAACTCGAGTCGAGCGAGAGAGAGAAGAAAGAGGTCTCTCACCCATCAGGATGAGTTCAGAAATAAAATTGTAAAGTAACATTTGTTCAGTCTGTTTATTATTTTCATTAGGATGCCTTCAAAAATAAAATTGTAAAGTAACATTCGTTCAGTCTGATTCGATTCGATACCAAGTACTTCTGCCTCGATACCGAGTAAGTATCGCAAGATTGATTCGATGCTAAAAGTATTTGGTATCGAATCAAAAGTATCGAGTACTTACTAGTATCGGAACGACCCTAAGCATGCGAATGCTCATTTATCAATTTTATCATTTTCCAAATGAAATGTTGTTGTGAAATTCTGTGAAGTGTGAATTCATCGCTTCGTATTCGTACACGATTCGCTACATTCATACTTACGCGGGTAACGGGTAACGGGTTCTCCGTCTCACCAACGGGAATACTCAATCTATCCGTTTCACATGACACAAGTGAAATTAAAATTATTAGCAGGTGGTGCGAATGTGAAGGATGATATTAAGCAATTATTATCTTCGATGTACTCATATTTAGGGACGTATATTGAGTGAATGCGTGTGAATGTTTATTTAATATTAATCTGTGTAGCACGCGCTTGGCGCGCTTCGTATTGTGTCAAAGTTCAGTACGTTTTGGCATTTAGTGATAGTGAGTTTTGTTTACGTATTTTATAAACAATAATTGCTTTCTTTCGTCGTAAGCTTTATTACAAAAAATTAATGCCCAAAAGTTAATGTAAATTTGTAAATAATGTACATATGTAAAATAGAAAACGAGACTTACATTGTCTCGTTTAAATGAACTCTTTATTATTAAATACACCAGTTTTTGGTATTTTAATAATTAGGTATTTATTTATTTCAGAAAACTGGTTCCATAGACAGCATATAAAATCATAACATTAAAAATAAAATTTAAAATCACAAATAAGTATATAGTCTATAATAAATATTATTTCATTCAATAAATTAAATTAAAAATAAATAAATAGGCTGGAATGAATTATTACATTAGTTAAAATAATACATGTCATATAAATTAAATCAAGATAAGTAAAAAGACTTGTCATACTCATTGCCCCGCCTGGGCATCGCAGCGCCGTGAGTTGATCGCGGCAGTCGGATTGGTTACCCTCTCGCTCCCGGCCGTAGTTCAGTCTATGGTCCGGAGTGAGAGGTCGTGGAACGCCGTCGCTTCCTTCTGTGAGGAAGTGATTTCCATCAAGGAGGCGGCGGAGCGGGAGAGGGAGCGTTTAAACCCTCTCCCCAACCGCAGAACCGGGCGCCGGAGGGCGTGAGATGACCTCCAGCCAACCTGAGGTTTGACCTGGGGGTAGCGGGCTTTGTGGGCCTGCCCGCCATCCGTTCAGCACCAGGTCCGAGAGGCGGCGTGCGTGTTCCCACGCGCGCCTCTGTGTCGTGTCCGTCTCCCCTCTAGGGGGGGAAACAGTAGGGACTTTTTAAAGGTGACCATTAGGCAGGTCTTTTGTGCAGTGGCTGCCATTTTATACGGCGGGCCGAAACCTTGGCGGGGTCGCGACCGTATGTGAAAGTGATTCGCGCGGCCACGCCGATAGTGGTTTGTCGAGGAACACCGTGGTAGGTTTAGTTGATATTCCGGGAGGTCTATTTTATCGTTTTAACATCTTTCTTTTACTCCGGCGAGTCCGACATAACCCCTCCGTCCGCCCCCGTGGAGAGGTATGCGTCTATGCATTCCCTCGTGTAAAAAAAAAAAAAAGCTCATAACATTAGATAAAATAAAAAATAAATAAATAAAACATCAAAACCAATTTCATCATAGTTTAAATTAATAAATTAAGCTCACCCCTACACGATAAATAATTATTATTAATGTTACAATCAAATGGATAGTTGCTACTTGCTTTGCTACACACTGCTGCATCTCTCGGCCATAGAGAATTAATCTCAGCACTCTCGAGAGGCTCACCAGCCATAGCAAAGAGGTTATTATTTTACGTCGTCCCTTAAGGGTGTGTTCCCCTTAGCGCTCACGACCACGGCTTTTCCCGTTCCACTTGCTACTTAATTAATGGTTAACTGGATTTATATTAAAAAATACATTTAATATCTTACTAATAATAATAATGTGAAAGTTTGTGAGGATGGATGGATGTTTGTTACTTTTTCACGCTACTGAACGGATTTTGATGAACCTTTACAGTAGGTATTATTGTTTATTCATCGGAATAACATATACGCTACTAAAAATCTATGGTAACATAAATCTACATTAGCGCGAGCAAAGCCGCAGGCAAAATCTAGTATTTTATAATGTTGTGGAGTATTTAATTAATTTACATTCAAATATATTCAAAATGTATTTTACGGCAACAGTAGGATATCTGGTAGTGCGTCGTAATAATGCTCCAGAAAGTACTAGTTCATCCAGTTCAGATGAAGAGAATAATACCATTCTACAAATTCGTGAAAATCGTAAATTTAGACCACGTATTTACGATTTACATAATGTAATTAAGGATTCAAAATACTGACAACTGAAACATTGTAGATCAACTGTAGATAATAAAATTATTACTTATTTATGTATTCATCGTTTCATCAAAACAACGTCACGACGCGACGCGTGAGCGTGAGTCATGACGTCATGAGTGAAGTGTTCGCCGCGACTACAACGATCGCAGATGTCATGTATGTGGAACGGCTAAAGGAACATCTTGGGCGTTGTGAACGTTAAGTGGAACGCACCCTATAAAGCTTTCACATTTGACAGTTTCAACATTGACAGAAAACCACAATGATTCAGGTTGTTTTGTTTGATTGGTAAACATTTTAAAATATTGTTTTAAAAAAAAGATAACTCTGTATAAAATTGTATATTTATTTCATCACAAAGTTGCAGATATTCTTATAAGCCACAATGTCGAATCCTGATACTGAACAGTTTCGCGAATTTATTAACAAACTTCAGAGAGATGAACAGAGACCGGCAGTGTTATTGGATATCAAAAACTTGATTGCTTACAAACCTCCTAATGAAGCTATGCAAACAATAAGAGATGTCGGCATATCGGAAATCATTCAATGTGTGAACCTACCAGATAAGTATGTGTTCATATATTGTTTCACAACATTTGACATACATGCTGCACTTTAAGGATGAATTATATTTAATTTAATGTCGCCAGCTGCACTAAGCGTCTCAATATTACTCTGCAATGACAGTAACTTATTGATAAGCCCTAGCTTAAATGGATGCTGATTTGCCTATCCTTAAGTGTTGTAATTCAAACCTGTTCTGAGGTTGGATATTTTTTTCTTTGTATTCAATTCTGTTAAAGTTTTCAAATACTTTGAATCACAATTAAATCTGCCATATGATTAGAACTGATAAGCAATCTGTATTTGTTAAATTAGTTAATAGTTTTTGTACATTAGATTATATGGAAGTTCATATTATGTTGAAGCAATATTTTATTATCATAGTATTTAATTATAATGATGTATGTCTTGCATCTAAGAGATTTTTATGATATTCTAATAGATAAATATATTCTCCCAACCCATACTGTGCTAGAGCATTGAACCATAGCTTAACACCTTCTTATGTTGAATATTAGATATTTTCTCAATTTAACCTCTCAAGCTAATGCTCTTCCAGACACAATTGTTTTTAAATATTGTTTCGCATCCAGCTATTGACAGGTAAATAAATGTTAAATTAAACAAAACTTCATTCACAGAGCTCATGTTGATTTGACTTGTGAAGTGCTAAAAATATGCTTTGATAAGTTTGAAGCTGGGGAAGTGGTGAAGAATTACACAAGTCATATAATGTACTTACTCCGTCATGCAAAAGGTTGTGTTCGGAGGATTGCTGTAGATACAGTATGTATAAAGTGTTTCTGCTTATAATAGATATGTATTAGGCCATTGAAGGTCATTTATATTAACTATTCAATATTTTCACGCATAAAAATATATTACCTAATTAATCTTTAGTACCTTTATTTCTTATAGTAGTAGATTTTGTATGGCTCATCTTGACACAGCCACCATCGCTTACTGGAAATCTGTTTACGTAGTGAATTAGTCGATAATATAATTAGTCAAATTTGGTCGCAAAGTAGCAGAATTGGTCAGTCCTCTGTTTAAGAGATATAAAGGGGTATTTGGTGGCTGTGCCAAAATGAGTGCTAATCAATAGCCCCTTATATCTCTTATTATCACCTCAATATCTCGGCAACCACAATACCTAGCGAAAATCTAATTGCAGCAATAATTAGTCGTTAATTGATCGACATTAGTCACAAACTGCCAGAATTAGTCGCTGCTTCAAAAAGAGAAATTCAGTTTTATTTTTCACGTAAATTTGGTCGACGGACAGTCGCGTAGATATTGAATGGAAGAATGTATTGAGTCTGTTCATCTTTAAAATCTAAATTGTTGTAATGGTGCAGATATAAGAAAACATCGCGCATCTTGTATCAATCTATATTTACAGACAGATTGATTCAATAAATAAAAAAATAACTAACCTTAATAATAAGCTGATACTCATGGCTTAAAATATAATGTGACCAAGAGCCAGTATATGGTCTTTAAGGCTGGTAAATTGCAACCATCTCATGTGCCCCCTATTCGACTGTATGGTAGACCTCTAACTAGGGTAGAACAATTTAAATATTTGGGGCACATAGTTAAAGCCGACCTTAAAGACAATACTGACATTGAACGGGAGCGGAGGGCACTGTCAGTACGAGCGAACATGATAGCACATAGATTTGCGCGCTGCTCTGTTGAAGCTAAAATTGCGCTATTCAAAGCTTATTGTACTTTGCTCTATACTTGCAGCCTATGGACTAGCTTCACTTTGAAATCATACAGTGCTCTCCGCTTACAGTTTAACAATGCATTCAAGTCTGTGTTGGGACTACCTCGCTACTGCAGTGCCTCAGCAATTTTCGCCGAAGCACGAACTTCTTGCTTTTACACGACAATGCGCAAGCGTTGCACCTCTTTAGTTCTCAGGGTGCGGGCTAGTTCCAACACAGTGCTGGCAATGATTGCGGACAGGTTAGGTGTTTTGTGAACTTGCAATAAACGTTTATTATTATTATTATTAATTTAATATGAAAGGGAAATGCTGGAAATATAATATACTTAATGTCCACATCTTTGTATGAATAAATTTGATTTCTCAAAGTATCAATATACATGGATTTGATAATCCTTACTTAATATTATAAATTCGAAAGTAACTCTGTCTGTCTGTCTGTTACCTTTTCATGGCTAAACCATTCAACCGATTTAGATGAAATTTGGTACAGATATAGTTTAAAACCTGGGGAAGGACATAGGCTACTTTTTATTGATGCAAAAGCTAGTAGACTATATATTTGGAACTGCAAATAAGTGGACAGATAAAAGTTTAATTAGTACCTATATTTCCTGAGCATATTTTAATGGTCTTTTTGAGACATTTCTATTGATGATTCAATGCCAGATTTGAAAATGGAAAACAATGTTCCTGCTGAGAGAACAATAAAAGCATAATGAATTTAGTGGAGCTGACATCTGAACAAGTAAAGGCACTGCTAACTGTCATGCCAATGCAATTGTTTACTTTGAAACATTTTCCTGCAAAAAAAAAACAGTTTAATTACTCATAACAAGCATCTTTTAAGTACTGTGGAGAGAACATTGAAATTTTTATGAACTTGTGGCGTATCTACCACATACACACAACGCCATCTAGCCCAAACTAAGCAGAGCTTGTACTGTGGGTACTAGACAATGGATAAACATACATATATAATTTTTTTGTTGTAAATACGTACATATTAGGTATACATAGAAACACCCAGACCAAGACAAACATCCATGTTCATGCACACAAATGTTTGACGTGTGACACACAAATGTTGTGCAATTGTGGGAATCGAACCCGCGGCCTTAGGCGTGGCAGTCGGTTATACTAACCACTACGCCATCGAGGCCGACAATAATATGGAATCCAAAGTATATATTATTAATTTATTATACAATATAAAAACAAAAACAAAGTAAGCTACTAAGCTAGATAAATAAAACATAGATAATTAATATTGATTTGATTTATTTAGTGATAAGTCGTAGTGTTTTCCTAATATTCTATTCTTTTTATCTTTGTGCACTAAAAACTCGCGATGGCTAACGCGAGCTTGCGCGATATCGCTCCGAGCATGTAAGTCCGTATTTATTAAAGTGCCAATGCAGAATGATCGGTACACCAATGTGTAAACAGCGACATTTGCATTTCATTATTTTAGTCCGACTTGCTGGCCCAATGTGTACAGCCGCCTTATTAACATTACAATACTGTTGAGTAGGTACGTAAAATTCAGATTGCACTTGAAGCATAGGTATTAGTAAATGTACCCAAATCAATGCCTATATATTACCTAGATTAATATTAAAGTTAGTGTTTAAATGATTCAATATTTTTTCATTAGTAGTAACAAACTTCGTTGGATATTAAAGGACAAAGATAAATACTAATTGCTTAAAATATACATACTTACTCACTTACTTACTGTACTGTATTGCATTACTTATACATAACAATTTCAAATTTAAGACACGCAGGGCTTGTAGCCAGATAGCATTTATCTATAAGATAAAAGTCTCACCATTTCTCTTCTTTAACCTAACATGAGTGAGACAGCATGCGATTTATCTTTAGGATAACTTTTACTTGTTAGTTGTAGGAGTGGCCGCTTTTTATAAAACGGTTTATAAATAAATAAAATTCGAAAATTGAAAAGGAATGTTTTCTAGCGCCAAGGTTTTGTTTGTTGTTTATTAAGTCCTACAAGACAAAAATTTGTTTGATTTTTAATAATCGGCTTTAATGTTAATTTTATTTGTTCACAATATTTTATTTGATATTCTTAACTATCAACCAAAATTATTCATAGCTTGATTACAAATAGGTACTTGTCATTTAAACATAAACAGATTCATCACCTTCATTCAATCGTTCTTTCAATGAGTCAAACTCAAATTGTACGCGATTGTATGTCGCGTAAAAATAAGCTTAATTTTCTCTTTTCAGAAGCAACTAATGTCGGCCAATTAACGACTAATTATTGGTGCAATTAGATTTTCGCTAGGTATTGTGGTTCCCGAGATATTGAGGTGGCTGTGCCAAGATGAGCGCTCATCTTGGCACAGCCACCAATATCTTTTAAACGGGGGCTCGTACAATGCTGATATTTTGTGATCAATGTCGACTAATTATTGGTATAGTTAAATCTTCGTTCTGTGCTGTAGTTTTGGAAATACAAGGTGTCTGTGCCAAGATGAGCGCTCACTTTGGCACAGCCACCAATAATACCCCTTGTATCTTTTAAACGGCGCACACTGTTTGAACGTAGAACAACCTAGCTGGACAAAAATATTTATACCTTTTTTATAATTAAATGTGTTTTTATGTAATACAAATAATATAGTGCTGTTTTTTCTAAATCTACGTAGATGCATATTTTAACACCATGGATGGGAGCAAGTACATACATACAATAAAACTATAATAATATGCTCAGTAAAGTTGCTCTAGTGGCTATAATATTTATTTACATTCATATATTGAGCACTTAGATAGTAATCTACTATCGTTATAGTTCTTTTCGACGTAAGTTTTGTGGTGTTTTCTTCCAAAGTTCGAATATCGTTCTTCTTGAGATGACATGAACATCCTCATCTGAAAAAATTATAAATAAAAATAAACCGAGAATTTCTGAGTTCCAAAGTCTATTTTATTTTAAAGTATATTGAATAAACTAGATTAATTGAAGATACATTTACAACTCGACTGTACACGACTCAATGAAATTTTTACTTGAAACCATAAAAAATATGAATATATTTCTATACCTAATTCATAATTATTTTACTGACTATAAAAGTTGCAAATATTTAATAAAAACCACTTACCTGTATTCACAGAAGTCATAGTAACAAACACAAAGTGATATTGTTTTGATAACGCGCATGCACCTTTCCAAGACACGTTAAGTGCGCACTGAACGGGTTAAAATTTGTTGGAATGTCGACTTCGTCTCTAACGCTTAACGAGCGGCTCTCTTTCGTTAGCTGTTTTTTTAAATACCGTGATTGCATGCCACTGATTTGTTATAAAGAATTTATAAAAGTTTTTCGTTTTAAACCTATTGTCCATCTAGGTTGCTCTACGTTCAAACAGTGTGCGGGGATCGACCAATTTTGCTACTTTGCGACCAAATTAGACTAATTCACTACGTAAACAGATTTCCAGTTTGCGATGGTGGCTGTGCCAAGATGAGCCATACGTAGATTTTGTGGCCATGTTACTACTTTATTAATTTTGTATGATTCCTGTGGTTTGGAAATGCTCCTATGTAATGTGTTTTGATAATATATATTATTTCATTCTAAAGTTACCATAGAAACAGGCAATTATCAGATATCAGACTGAACCACAGTCAAGATTTAGTTTATATTTAATCAAATTATACAGGTTTTAGATGTTTTACATGTTCTTTTATATACCTATAATTTTTTTTTGTTTTCCAGGTACATAAAGCAGTAATAGCTGGAGCTTTATTACCTGTTAACGAGTACATTGATGTGTTTGTAGCAGTGTCTCAGTTGGTCTGTGATTCAGATGTGGGAGTTGCTAATAAAGCTATATTGATCACATCAAATTTACCACTTGAGGCGTATCCAAAAGTATTGGACGAAATGAAAATTGGCTTGGAGTTGAATAATAGTAGCAAGTGCAATGTGTTAGAGGTGCATATAATATTAATTTTATACTATTATAATAACTTAGGCCCGGCGCCCACTATCGGTGGGTATCGGTGCAGCTCGGGCGCCTTACGGCGGCTTCGGGCGCCTGAGAGCTGCTTCGGGCGGCTTCGGGCTACCTCGGCAGTCGTAAGCATACCTAAGGACGCCGAGGCTATCTTCGGGTAGCTCTGGTAGCATTTTCGTGGCAGACACGTCGCAGAACAGTCATAACGTTCAAACTATGTGCAAATTTAATTTTTACCTCTGCTAATACCTGCATATTATCTACAATTAAAATCATGAGCGTTTTTCCAGCTCCAATAAATAGTGTGTCTAGTTTATACTAATATTTACTACTTATTACTAATAATACAATACACTAACTTTAACATGGTTTGATACTGCCATTTATTGTAGTCGATAGAACTAAAATTAAAAAAGCGGAAAAGCGCTCATTCAAGCTGACAATAAGCTGAATTAAAAATGTTCATGAATAAAGCTGAATAAATAATTGAAGCTGAATAAAATTTTTTCATGATTATTTACTTAACACGTTTCCTGTCCGATGAACCACATATGGTACATAACAATTGATTTTCTATTGTGTCTATCACGGGACTGTGATTGGGTTAAGCACACAGATAATCTTTCTTCAACAGATGTACATAAACGGAAAGTAGATGGTTTTTTCATTATGTAAGGACGGAGGAAAGCAACCAAGGCTTCAAAATTTTCATAATTCATCCTATAGTAATCTTAAAATTTGCGAACGTCATATTGTAAATCATTAAACAAGTTAAGAAATTCACCGAAAGTACATCTTTGCTTCCAAAGCTTATTCACCCAAAATCGTCTTTTTTGCCTTATGGCTCCAAGTTTCTCTTCTTCTTCAGCAAGATGAACAATGAGAACTAAGTCCCAATTACCATTATAAATACACACGCACAACTGTTTTCACGTAACGTTACGACTGCTCTGCGACGTGTCTGCTACCCGAACTATTCTTAGTTTTGCCGAAGCTCCCCGGAACCAGCCTCGGCGTCCTTAGGTATGCTTACGACTGCCGAGGCAGCTCTTAGGCGCCCGAAGCCGTCGTAAGGCGCCCGAGCTGTACCGAGCCGCACCGATGCCCACCGATAGTGGGCGCCGGGCCTTAATTTTTTTTTACCCTCTATTATATTTTATGTAAATTTAAATCTGTAGTTTGGATTAATAATGGCTTTGTTATCAAGTTGAATTAAATTTATATGCAGACATATTAAACCTGCATTCTTTTAAAACCTGTAGTAAAGTAGATTGCCATTTTTATATTAGGCGGATGTCCTGTCTTTCTCAGCCATTTGTCTGCCATAGCTCTATGCTATAAAGAAATAAAAATAATAGGATATTAAATGTATATTTATGTGACATCTTGCTTTTTTAGGTCATTGTCAATATCTCATGCAAATCCAATGAACACTTCAAATTATGTGTTGAGATGGGCTACATTGATTTCATGATAACAGAACTACAGACAGATGATATCTTATATCAAGTAAATATTTTGGAACTGTTATCAAGATTGGTGGTTAAACCACAAGGCATTAATTACCTTGTTCAGAATGGAGGCTTAAGAACCATTTCAGATTATGTGATATCTTTAAATAATCATCCTTTGAAAGGATTAATAATACCAGGTATTTATTTTATCCTAATTATGTTTAGTTTAAAATGTTTTATGCTGGGAATTACTTCCACAGACAGATAATAAATTATCATCTTTATAATCAATAATATAACCATTATTACCTTCATAATTCAATGTATTGTCTTAGCTAACAAAATATATTCAAAACAACAATTTTTGTATCAAACAATATTTTTAACCATTGTGCAAATCTAACTCCATTTGCATCAGCAATGGTAGTAAGGCCACCATTAAAACAACTGCTTTAAAATAAATCCCGCATGAGCAATTATTTGGACATAATACAAATAATTGCGTATGTAGTATGTGGGATACGAACCCATAATACCCAGCGCAGCAATAAAGCGAGACGACGCGCGCTTCTTGTCTACACCGTAAATGTGCAGTCAGATTCATAAGAAATATCGTAGATTCTACCAGTCTTATTTTATTTCAGGTTACATGAAGTTCTTTGGGTGCATGGCTCACAAATATCCTCGAGAGATATTTGAGAAGCATACTGTAGTGTTAGACTCTCTGTTTAATGCATTTGAATCACATGATCAAAATGTTTTGCCTGTAGCCCTTGATACACTTGGTTTCATTGGTTCCACAATCGAAGGCAAATTATGCTTAGCTGCTTTAGGTGAGTGCGGTTTTAAGGTATTTGTGTTATGAATCAATAGCAAAACGTAAATAGGTACTATTTCTGTTAAAACTCCATGTAATCAAAAGTTTCTAATGTTCGTTTAAGATTATCTATATATCTTACATGTAAATTTGTATTTTAATTAGTTTACCAGTTTTTTAATTAAAGACATTCCAGCATACAACATAACCTTTTGAGCTAAATAAACAAAGCAGTGGTGTATTTACTACACCTGTGTCTAACCTTTTCATATCTGTAATAAATTGATTTTGTAATTTCTAGGCAGTAAATACACACAGACTGTTGAGAAGGTGGCTCAGCTCATAAGAAATAGTCCAACTGATATGAAAATTCGTGCTCTGCATTGTTTCGCTGGTCTCATCAGCATAGACAAAGATCTTTCTGCACCCAAGTCTGGGCCTGTTGACCACAGAGTAACATTAATGACAAGAGAATGGTTTAGAACTTTGGATGCAAAGTCAATGGCAACATTATTAGAGATGTGTAAAAGTCCATTCCCAGATATAAGACAAGGTTCCTTCGTATTATTGGATGCTGTATGTCAGCATCAGTGGGGAGAAGAACTAGTGGCGAGAACTGCAGGTATATTAATTCACTTTTATTATATGAGAAAAGTTTATTTTAGCATTCTTAAATAGGTATTATAATATTAATTATAATGAATTTCACAAGTTAATAATAGACACTACAATTTCGCTGTCGTACGGATTCGTCAAATAAAGACTAAACAAATATAACATTTCAGGTTTTATTGAATTTCTTTTGGATCGATCCATAGTGTACACTAAGGAAACAAATGAATCGAAGTACGATATCATTAAAAGATTGGGCCGGTCCTTGGCATTTGATACAAGCATTATAGCAAGACTGCAAACCTACGCGGAACAAGGACCATTCTTTTCCGAAAGTATGTTGGAGGTGGCCATGGATGAAGGTGAAAACTAAGTCTTGGGAAAACAAAAATTTACCAGTTATTGTTTGAATATTGTTTATGTTGAAAGTGAGATCTATTTTGGTTTGCAGTATAACTTTAAATGTAATTTTACGAATTTCTTAATAAACTATGCATAACTTATTTCCTTCTTTTATTTTTAGCAGTAGTCTCCGTCTTAACAGCCGCTTTTCGTTTGCTGGTTCTTTTGTTATCAGCTCCGTACTTGGTAGCCAAATTGTCAATGAAGTTGTCCATTAGTTTTCCTCTGTCTTCTTGTTTCTGTCTTATCATCAGTTCCAGGCTGTTAGGCTCTGAAAAACGATGAAAATATTGCCTTCATTTTGTGGAGTAAGTTTGGCTTTCGGCTGTTTATAAAGTGCCGGGTTTTATTCTCAAGTTCCACCTATGTTATTTGAGTTAAGAACTATTACATTTTTCTATTACAATAAGATTGGTCTATGATGAACTTAAATTAGAGAAAATACATTGTTTATACAGCATACAGCTTAATAAATAGACTATATTTTATGACTGTTAATAAGAAGCAATTGAAAATGGAAAAAAATATTTGTAATTACACTAATTAAGAGCAGCGATAGCTAAGTGGAGACCAATAGACTGCAATGCAGAGGGTCTCGGGTTCGAATCCACGTCGCGCACCTCTGACTTTCGGAAGTTATGACTTTTCGAAATTATGTGCGTATTGATTGACAATTATCGCCTGCTCCGTGCCTCGGAAAGCACGTTAAGCCGTTGGTCCCGGCTGCCATGAACATATATGGCAGTCGTTTTTGGGAGTGTCGACACAAAAGATCCCACTGGGTCGAAGTGTCGCCGGTCTGCACTGACTGGCCCTCACATAAGATAATTACACTAATTACAGAACCATTGCATGAATCCAATATTAATGTAGGCAAAGTTTTTTTTTCTTTAAAAGACAACTCCCGCAGTAGGAGTAATTTCTGTGTCGCGGAGGCTTTACGAACTATCAAAATATAAAAATAATATAAAAGAAAAAAGACTATCAAACAAGGGACACAAAGAACACCCAGAATCGGAACATTAATTTGTGGATCACATAAATTATTGTCCCGTATGAGGATCGAACCTACAACACTCGGCGCGGCGGCAGTCAAAAGGGTGTTGGGTTAATTCGAAGACAAGTGAGAAACGGCAATGAATTGCCGTAAATCTTAAGAGCTAGAATAAATGGTTCAAGTAATATGCAAAGGTCACGTGATACCACGTGACCTTGAGGTCAGAGGATAAAGTTCATAGTAATTTCGGAGTATATCGACTATGCTGAGTCGAATGGCGTTGACCGCGAGTCTCTAGCTCTTCTATTTTGGGTGGGTTTAAGAAGGAACCTAACATAACCTAACCCTTCCGAGACGGAATGCAGTGATTTGAAGTGTTTAGGTGCTCGTTTTGATATATTTTAGTAAGCATATTTTGGTGCGCAATTACTATTTTTGGTGGTCATTATATTTAATCCCGATACTAATTATGCAACATTTGGTTGTATGTAGCTAAATGTAATCCTAACTAATATTATAAATGGCAATGTGAGTTTATTTGTTTGGTATGCTTTCACACTAGCGTTGTTGCAATAGCGATAGTTTCACTATCGATAGCAGACTTTGAAAAACGGTCGATAGCGCGAATAGTACTATTGAAAATGTCGAAATGCTGCAATACTATCGATAGTGAAAATTAGGTGATACTATTGTACTTTAGCGATACTATCGAGATACGATACTATCGATAGTAGAATACTATCGAGATACGATACTATCGATAGTATCGCGTCAAAGTAGTTGATACTATCTATGATCTATTGACGCGTATCGATAGTTTTGTTTTAGTAACTATAGAAGTATTTTCGATATTGTCGGCTGGGAATAAAACTAGCAATAATATGAGCAAGCAATACTGTCGTAAGTTGTTCCACTATCGATAGGGCAAAAGTCGATACTATCGATAGTGCCGATAGTATCGATACTATCGAAATGCAATCTATCGATAATATCGATCTTTAGCAATAGTATTACTTATTCTAATCAATCGATACTATCGATATTCGATAGGACTATCGATTTTCATGGCCACGATAGTATTGATAGACTATCGCTATCGCAACAACACTGTTTCACACCTTAACTACTCCACTGAACAACACTGTTTCACACCTTAACTACTCCACTGATCATCATGAAATTTCGCATACAAGTTGTAAAACGCATAGAAAATCATCATAGGTACCTTTCATTCAGAAAAAGTACTGTTTCTAATCTAACCTAAAATTTACGCGAACGAAGCTGTGGGCAAAATCTAGTAGAGCATAATTATTTTTGCGCTTGCGTGAAGTGTAGCAGCAGTTCACCTAAAATTAATTATAAAGTATTTTATTTATACCTGAACCCAATCCCAAATCAGTTTGCATTTCTTCTGCTTCTTTAGCCTCTCTATTCTCTTTGGCAAGCCTTCGGAGACGTTTCCTTGCTGGTTCATGTGTAAATATCTTATAGGCAGGGATGTCACCATTTTCTATCATTTCCTGTAATTGAATCCATAGATGTTATGTACATGTTAACTAATATAATGCATATTTATTTTATGTAATGAACTGGTTCAAAAGTATTTGAATTCTTATATAAAAATTGTGATTTTAAATACAGTATTGAAAAAAATGAATACTAGACAAGTAATAAAATCATAATATATATTACATTAAGAATCTTCCTTATCCTTGGCTCCTGTTCTGATCGGGCAAATTGCACATGATCAACAATGTAATCCATGTCTCCCTTGCCATTTATATAGGCTTGCTTTATCTCCTGTTTCTCCAAATCAGATCCTGTAACAAATCCAGCTCTTATTAATGAAGTGTAATCAGGAGCAGTAGCAGAAGCAGCGATAGCTCAGTGGGGAGACCAACAGACTGCACTGCAGAGGGTCTCGGGTTCGAACCCACGTCGCGCACCTCTGACTTTCGGAAGTTATATGACTTTTCGAAATGATGTGCGTATTGATTGAGACTTATCGCCTGCTCCGTGCTTCGAAGAGCACGTTAAGCCATTGGTCCCGGCTGCCATGAACATATATGGCAGTCATTATTAGGAGAGTACCGACACAAAAGATCCTACTGGGTCGAAGTGTCGCCGGTCTGCACTGACTGGCCCCCACATAAGATAGAAAGAAACAATATGAAATGTTAAATTCAAAGTTGATACATGTGAGCTGATACTTTTGTGAGTCAATAGCTTTATACATTCTTTAAAATTTTCTTCTTCTTTCTTATTATTGTCACAAGGAGGATATGACTATAATAATGGGAGATTATAGTTACAGAAAAGTCTAGGGTAAAAGTTAACACACAAAAAATCAAATAACATTAAATTATAATTTATATTATATTTATAAAAAATATTCTAATGTTTACTTTAACTATTCACACAATTATGGCAATATTAGATAGATCATAATGATTATTATTATTGATAGAATCAAAGTGTAATATTATACTAATTATATAGATTAAAATATAAATATATATACAGATCAACTAAATTTAGTAAACAATAGAAACTGTCTATTAAAGTCACGCAACTCAATATGCTTACCAACATACTCCTTTTCATAGGCCCTGATGTCTTCATCAGTAATTTTCTTAAACAGCAGCCTCCAGTAGACGCTCCAGTCACGGTCAACAATGATATTGTAGTCATCATCATCAACACTCTTGGTTTCATCATACAGTGCTCTCTTGGCTTTGTCAGTGAGAATAGCATGGATACTGCCCAGTACTTTGAATTTTTCTGTAGCTTCTAGCTTTTTGTCTTCGGCTACTCTATCAGGGTGTACTTTGAGGGAGAGTTTGTGATATGCCTTTTTGACTGTAAATATAATATGCACGGTAAGTTTAATTGCATAAAGTGTTATTTAAAAATAATAATAATAATATTCTACCACATACACACAACACCATCTAGCCCAAACTAAGCAGAGCTTGTAATATGGGTACTAGACAATTGATAAACATACATATATACCTTTTTTTTTTTTGTAAATACATACATATTATACATAGAAACACCCAGACCAAGACAAACATCCATGTTCATGCACACAAATGTTTGACTTGTGCGGGAATCGAACCCGCAACCTCAGGCGTGGCAGTCGGTTACACTAACCACTATGCCATCGAGGCCGACATAAGCTATATATATTCTATAAGCTGATAAAAGCTTATAGAATCTTTAATAATGTTTGTAAAGTAAATCCCACCAAAACATAAATGTAAAAAGGAGAGCCAAGTTCAATACAAAAATTATGCTTGGCTGTGGGCTTTGCCGCAAAAAGAATGGAGATCTAAATGAATGCCAAGTTCTATGCAAAATCCAAATATGTATTTATAGGAACAAAATAACATTATGAACAAGTATTAAACTCTATTTCTTTGCTTTATTGGATACCTATAACAATTGCTGTTATTTAAAAATGTGAGATCAAAGTAGGTTAGATTTGACTTGGCCAGTTTTTATCAGAATTAAAAAATATATAATTATATATATGTTGAATAACTTTATAAAACGACACTCTTTAGTTTAGTTCTTTGTTATTTCAATTCCATTTATGATTTATCGATGCAAACTAAACGACTTGTGTTTGTTTACGATGTTTTTGGTTTTTATATATACTAACAGGTATAATTTACCATATTGACCACAAAAGTAAGATGAGTTTTGAAAACAGAATCTTTGAGAAAAATTATACAATCTTACACAATAAAATATCAAGGGTTCATTTTGTACACAATGTAATTAAATAAAATTATTAACGGTCGTTTATAAACGCGATGAGATATTTTATTACTAAAGGTATGTTACCTTCTTTGTCAGTAGCTTTTTCCGGTATTCCTAAGACTTCATATAAATTGGTGGTTTTAAAATACTTCTCACACAGCTCTAAGAGACCCATTTTACAGATGTATGTTAAATGGAAGAGCAAGTAATTTTTTAAAACAAAAATACGATAGTAATCACGGTGTAACTCGTCGACAGGATACAAGACAAGCGCGCCAAACTCTATGTCAATGTCAAATATTAAAAACAAAACAATTTAATTTATTACTATTAGATATTCAGGCTTTTTAGAATTCCATAGATTTATACAAATCATAATATTCTTCTTTATTTTATATATCGATGGCCCCATCGAATAAACGTGTAAATGAAAACAGTAAATTTTACAGGAAAAATAAAACATTTGAATTCAATTTAAAGAATAATTGTTGAGAAAAGGTAATTATAATGTAGAGAGAAATAAAATTCTTCTTCTGACTTAATAATTTGAACTAAGTTATTAGAATGAGATCTCAAAGATTAAATTAAAGAGTTTGCTAGGACCTTATTTAAAGATAAGTAATTGAACTTTCTAACATAACGATAGGCACACACACATAAGAGAATTAATAATTTGAGTTTTAATTTTGGAAGAGGTACTTCCAAAAATAAAACTCAAATTATTAATTCTCTTAAAAAGTACGTAAATATAATTTTCCAGCTAGGCGCCGGGTGTACTGGTGGCCTGGTGGTCGGATTACATCGGTCAGCTGCGCCATTTTTGCGTGGTAGCCCGACGCCAGTACATCCGGCTTCGTAGTAGGCGTTGTCGCTCTCCTGATTTTGTCGTCATGGAGATGGAACTATATGACGCCTAGAGAGTGGCCCAAAAGGCATTGAAAATCGCCACGAAGCAGGCCAAAAATCAGGCTCGTCAAGTGCTGCTGGGGACTCAGGACCGTAATTCCTGGGGGCTTCCATATCTTATGGTCAGGGATAAGTTTCGCTCCTAGGCGCCTTCCTTGTTCCAGAGTCTCCAGCCGCAGTTAGTTGAGGAAAAGAGCAGCCACCACGGCTGCTCTTTTCCTTTCACGGGCGGAGCACACACCTCCACCGATGGTTCCGCCTTCTATGGTATCCAACGCGGACTTAGACTACGACGTGGTTCCCGTAGTGACCCTAGTAGAGTTGCGAGCGGTGGTGTCAAGACTTCGTTCCAAGAACACCGCCGCAGGGCCCGACGCTATTCCAGTCCGTGCGTTAGCTCGCACCCCGACTAGTAGGGCTCCACAGCAAGTGCTTAGAGCAGGGCCAGTTTCCGCGTCTGTAGAAGGTGGGGAAACTGGTCCTGATTAGGAAGGAAGGGCGCCCGGTGGACTCCCCGTCCGCCTACCGGCCCATCGTGATGCTGGACGAGGTCGCTAAACTGTTTGAATTCATCATTGGCCCGGACTTGGTGGACAACCAGTATGGTTTCCGCCACGGGCGCTCCACTATCGGCGCTGTTCTGTGTATGAGGAGCCTGGTGGAGGATGCTGTGTCCCAGGGTGAGTTCATCTTTGCAGTGTCTTTGGACATCGCGATTGCCTTTAACATCTTGCCCTGGAGTTAAGGGAGGCACTCATTTTCCATCGAGTGCTGACCTACCTCCGCCGCATTGTCGGAGCAATTTGTCCGAGAGGGTAGTAGTAGTCTACCCGGGTTACTACGGTTGGAGTCGGCGAGCGATGTTGTGCGGTGTTCCACAGGGTTCGGTTCGGTTCTGGGTCCGTTCCTGTGGAACATCGATTACGACTGGGTGCTGCGAGGTGCCCACCTCTGTGGCGTCGGTGTCATTTGTTACGCCGACGACACACTTGTCACGGCGAGGGGTAAGTCGCACCGGGTGGCGGCCATACTGGCGAGCGCTGGGGTCGCACAAGTTGTTGGTCGTATCCGGCGGTTGGGCCTCGAAGTGCCCCTGTCTAAGTCCGAGGTCGTTTGCTTTTACGGCCTTCGGAACCGGCTACCTCCAGGGGCTCATATTATGGTAGGAGTGGTCCGCATCGGCGTCCAGTCAACCCTAAAGTATTTAGGTCTCTTGCTCGACAGCCGATGGGACTTTGCAGCTCACTTCCCTCACTTGGTATCCCGTCTTTGGGGCGCGCGCTGCATGTGCGCTCGCGCGCCTGCTGCCCAACCTTGGGGGGCCAAACACCTCCTGCCTCCTGCTCTACGAGGGAGTTGTGCAGTCCATGGCCCTGTATGGGGCCCAGTTTAGGCGAACTACCTGACGGCCCGTAACATTTCAGCGCTTCGTGCACCACAGCGCGCCATGGCTGTCAGGTTGATTAGAGGATACCGCACGATCTCTTTTAAGGCTGCAAGCCTCCTCGCCGGATCGATGCTATGGGACCTGGAAGCAGCGCTTTTGGCGTTGCTCTACCGTTGGCGCCAAGAAGCGGCAGCTCGGGGCGATGAGCCTGCTCTTTTCGCCCTAGAGGCACGGTCCGAGTTCCGCCAGGTCCTGGTGGACGAATGGAAGGAATGACTTGTGCACCCCAGTACCGGGCACGTTACGATCGTGGCGGTAAGTCCCGTTTTTAAGGAATGGCTGGAGAGGCGGCATGGCCCCCTAACCTTCCGACTGACACAGGTAATGACTGGCCACGGTTATTTTAGCCACTTGCTGTGTCGCATAGGCTGGCAGGAGACACCCGGATATAATCACTGCGGCGACTGCTGCGATGTTGTTGAGGACACGGCGCTGCTTACTTTGGCGGATTTCCCCGCCTGGCCATCGCAGCACCGTAAGTTACTCGCTGTAGTCGGATTGGTTGCTTTCTCGGTCCCGGTCATGGTTCAGAGTTAGTGATCGTGGAACGCCTTCGCCTCCTTCTGTGAGGAAGTAATTTCTGTCAAGGTGGCGGCGGTGCGGGAGAGGGAGCACTTAAATATCATGCCCGAACGACACATCGTAAATCTCTCAATATGTCTTATACCCTGGCTACAAGTTAGAGCACAACTTTGTGCGTCTTAATGGCCTTGAAGACAGAAACTTGTCAACTTTGTAAGTACGCGTAGATTACAGAGGCCACACCTGTATCTATGCGTGTCTTTATAGGTCTCATAGCGGTGACGCAGACACGACTCGTCTTTTTGAGCACCTGCAATCTTCGACTGACAAAGCTCTTGAGCAGTACTCTTCTGCAGAATTAGTGATCTTAGGAGACTTTAACGCCCACCACGTAGAGTGGCTTGGTCCGCTGACTTTGCGGGAAGGTCTGCTCATGACTTTGCTCTGGCCTATGGGTTTTCTCAACTGGAACATAGTCCTACCAGAATAGCAGACGTAGAGACCCACACCAGCTCCTTATTGGACCTTCTGCTGACTACGCGCTTGGATGGCTACTCCATCCAGGTGGAAGCACCTGAATGGGTTGCCAGCTTTTTGTCCGGCAGATGCATCCAAACTGTGGTTGACGGTGATTGCTCTAATCGTATGGACATAAATTCTGGCGTCCCGCAAGGCTCTGTGTTCTCCCCGACGCTGTTCCTTCTGCATGTCAATGATATGTTGTCAATTGATGGCATTCATTGCTATGCGGATGACAGTACTGGGGATACTTATTACACGGGCCGCGCTAATATCTCTCGGTCCACAGTGGAGGAAAGCTGCGAACGGCTTGTGTCTGAAATCGGAAATACTCTGGATAGAGTATCTGAATGGGGAAGACTAAATTTAGTCGTGTTTAACCCAGCTAAGACACAAGCCTGCGCGTTCACCGCTAAGAAAACCCCATTTACTGTGTCTCCACAACTCCAGAACACGTCTCTCACCATCTCCAAGAGTATTGGAATCCTTAGCCTCGCCATCTCAAGTGATGTACAGTTCCGCAGTCATTTAGAGATCAAGGTCAAGCTGGCTCCCAAAAAGCTTGGTGTGCTCAATAGAGAAGAAAGAAAGAAAGAAAAACCGTTTATTTGCCACAGATACAGTTCAAAAAGGAAATACATACTTACAATATAACTTAACATTAATTATTAGAAACGTGCAATCTGTGGACAGATTGGTACGCACTCAGCATTGTTGCTATATTGTGGTCCATAGGGGATCCACAATAGAGCGCTGATTTTCAGTGCGGACCTTTAGATGTCGCGCGGACGTAAGTCAGCCTAATTATAATTCTATAATATCATATTATAATTTCATTAAATTGTGCACGCTATATATACCTACGCAGCCTAGAGCTAAGCGGTACTTCACTGCAGAGCAAAGACTGCTTCTATATAAGTCGCCAGTCCGGCCTCACATGGATTAGGTACTGCATTCATCTTTGGCAGGAGCACCAAAATACCAGCTTGATCCTTTTGGCGCGGTACAGAGACGAGCCTTGAGAATTGTCGATGAGCCCAAACTCACAGACGGTATTGAGCCACTAAGTTTCAGACAGGACTTTGCCTCCCTTTGTGTGTTCTACCGCTTATATAATGGATTGTGTTCTGATGAGTTGTTTGAGATGATGCCCTTAGTTACTTTTTATCATCGCACCGCTCGCCATCGGCAGGGATTTAATTCTCATACTTCACAACCTAATTGGTGCCGCACCAAGTGATGCCTCTGGTGTTGCAGGCGTCCATAGGCTACGGTGACCACTTATTATCAGGTGGGCCGTATGCTTGTTTGCCACTTTAGTAGAATAAAAAAAAACCCTCTCTCCAATCGCAGTACCGGGTGGAGGGCGCGCGATGACCTTCAGCCACCCTGAGGTATGACGTGGGGTGGTGGGCTTCGTAAGCCTGCTCGCCACCCGATCAGCAGCAGGTCTGACAGACGACGTGCGTGTTCCCACGCGCGCCTCTGTGTCGTGTCTTCGTCCCCCCACAAGGGGACAGTAGAGGCATGTCTGTCTTTCTGTCGCACACGGCGGGCAGAAACCACGGCGAGAGCGATTGCATATTATGAAAGCGATTCGCATGGCCCCACCATCTATGGTTATGTCGAGGAACACCGTAGTAGGTTTAGTCAGTATTACCGGGGTATGTTGGCCCCGGTGAGCACGACATAAACTTTCCGTCGCCCCGCGAAGAGGTAAGTATGCTTCAAAGCATTCCCACACGTAAAAAAAGTATGAAACATAAACGGAATCAAATAATAACACAAATAAACAAAACAGTAAGTATGGGGATTGCTATTATTCCATTACATTTTTTTTTAAATCGTGTTGAATTTAGTGAACTAGAATTAAAACAAATATATTATTTATATTAGATGTTTAACGTATTAACAGCCGGCAGGCATAAGCCGGGTCCGTAGCTGGTAACCGTTAGGGTTATAGATCAGCCGGCAGGCATAAAGCTAGGTCCGTAGATGGTAACCGTTTGGGTTATAATGAAACGCGTTGACTGATTCAACTGAGAATATATTTACAATTTTTAAGCCTTCTTATATTCCATTTACTGTTCTTACAAGTAACGCTCGCACTATATTCATTGCACCAATCAGCGACAAGTAAACAAAACTCTACAATTCTGTGAGGAATTCTTGAGCGTGTGTGCGTGCGGCGCTACGGCGTATAAATATTGCCACGTATAAAAAAAGGGGACATTTTCGCGAGTCGCTCACTCAGTTCGTACTTCGTAAGTTGGTTTCATCGCGGCTAGACGTATGATGCTCCGTTCGATCATCTTCGCGCGTCGCTCAGTTCGTAAGTTGGTTTCGGCGCGGCTAGACCTATGATGCTCCGTTCAATTCCAGGTTCCTCATAAACTTATATGTTGCCTGTGCGTATATACATACGCCACAGACGTAAACTCAAAAAACACGCATTTTTATTTCTGGTACAGTACTGTAATTCCTAACCTTAACAATAAGCAACTATTTTTTTACCAATAAACGTGTAATACGCAGTGCATAAAGTGATGACTAAACATTGCAATTTGTCAATCGTTTCAATGTTTAGACACGTTATTTTTCTAAAATTTATAGAAAATTTAAAACTGCAACTGTTGATTGTAACTTTTTTTGTGTGACTTTTGATCTTATTTTTCCAAAGAAGAAAGGTTTCACTGCCTATTACTGCGGCATTTTTGGACAAAAACTTGTGAAAAAATTAGATAGGTGCTGGATGGGCTGTAGAAATGAAATACTTATGCAAAAAATTTTTTTCGTTATTAGCCATTACACGTTTATTCGATGGGGCCATCGATATTCTTCTTTAGGTCACGCGGTTAGTATAGTAGATAAAATTTACTAGTCTCAGAGTGTATTCAAATTTTGTTTAATAACTTGTAACTAGTGGCTGGGATACAAACAGACTATACATACGAACACGACAACGCAACGACATTAACGGACGTGGGACTAAGGATATTGTTGTTCGTGTTCCAGGTTCCATTCAAAGTTAGAGCAGAGTGCTAGTAAATTATCTGTTCTCATAAATAGCAATAAAACTGGTAGAATTTGTGATTACCACCTTAGGTTGCCGCTATCAGAAATATTGTTATACGTATAAATTTCTTTGTTAATAATTTCTATTTATTAGCAAAATTAAATAAGTGACAGTTCAGACTATGTTTTCTAGACTGTGTCACCTGCATCGTAGATAACAGTTTCATTAGCTATAATTATAATAATCATCTATCAGAATAACTAACCTAACCTAACTAACTGTAGGATAAGATAGGATAACAGAAGTTCAAAGTTTTTGAGAGCTACTTAGCGTGCGACCTGCATGCTTTCTTAAACATAGATTGTAGGTTACTTAAGTATTTAGTTAGTAAGTTATGTAGTTATATAGAAAGAAGAAGTGCTCATGAATGTGGGCTCTACAACTTCTCTGGTATTTAAAGTTTTCTCGCAAACACTTAAACGCGTTTTAGACGTGGTGTAAACTAACTAACTTAATTAATACCACAATTAAAATTGCCAGAAAACCTTGCAACACTTTGTAAACCACGAACCACATGCGTAAACCGGATTTACATTTGCACGATCCAATGAAATAGTCGTAATAATAGGAATAGAAACTCAGAAATATTGTAAAGTTAGATTGATCTTTGTAATAAACATTGGATAAAACACTAAAGTTGTATAATTTAAAATTTAGTTGAATTAATTTTTCAAAGAACATAAATTAAATAAAAGTGTAATTGTATCAAATTTACATAACGCAGAAGGTTGAAAGTAATGAGCCAAGATCATTTGCAGCGATAAAGCATAATTTCAACAAATACACTACTGCTCCGATGCGAGGCTCAACTGATAGGTCCTCGAGAGTAATTTTTTCACTGAGGTTGAACTGTTTGCAACTTACTCAACTAGTTACGTTAGTTAAACGATTATATCCCGTATTCAACTGTTAAGCTGGGGCTCAACAGATTGCACCTTTTGCAAACTGAGCTTTTAAGTTGAGGCTTGGATAAGTAATGCAATTACCCTAAGTTCAACGAGTTGAGAAAGTTGAAAGTAGGTAAAAGGGCAGCAATAATCCCCAGGAACAACCAATTTATTACCTTAGTTGGTCGGATGTGAAAATAATATTAGGTAATGAAATGATTTTATCTATACTTAAGTAACTACTATATTATGTAATAGTCAGTCTTCGCTCTGATCACATCACGAAACTGACTCACCCTCGCATTACTATCACAGCACCCAATATTTTCTACTTTGTGAGGCACAGACATTAATAAATTTAGACCATGTAAGTACCTACATAGATACATTTGCAGAAATTGCCTCATTGCCTGTCGTCTATAGCATTTTTATCACATGTATATTTTTGTTTACAGCGCATAACTATAATTATCTCGTTGACATTTAAAAATTTTTAGGATTAATTTATACTAATATTATAAAGCTGAAGAGTTTGTTTGTTTGTTTGAACGCGCTAATCTCAGGAACTACTGGTTCGAATTGAAAAAATATTTTTTTGTTGGATAGCTTATTTATCGAGGAAGGCTATAGGCTATATAACATCACGCTACGACCCACGGGGGCGGCGCAGTAATCATAAACGCGGGTGAAACCGCGGGCACATCTAGTTAATTATAAAACCAGTTGCACTGATTTATATGAACTTATCGAGATATCTTCTTAGAACAATTGTACGATTGTGAAGTGAAATCGTAGGGGCTAAAGCTTTTTAATAATAGCCGTGGTCATTACGTTCTACATGTAGCAAGGGGTCCTCAGTTTGGAAGTTTACTTAGCGATGCGACGTATGTGACTATATTTTCATTTCTCGCCATGGTAAACTAATAAATAAAGCTATTAAATGTTAAACGGTTGCTGTAGCCTATGGGCCCGTGCGAGATTCAGGGAATATTACTCGTGTCGGGCAAGACACAGACCTATGGGTCCGCGCGATTGGACTACAGTATTCTAGCTAGGGGATCAGTCCTTTGGAGCGCCAAATGTATCCATGTCCCATATCCAAATTAAGTTGTACATTTGTAACATCGATACCGCATTGATGTGTCATCACTAAAAATATTCTTTGGACTACAAAACAGTGTCATATTATCGTAAATGCGACTTGGAGATCATGTCAAACCTTTATTAAATTCCTCTCGCTGCGAGAGTCTCATAATTATGTTTCAGCCCTTCCTTTCTCTCTCTCTCCGTCTTACCTCACGACAACTCAAAAATTGACGAAATTTTTAAAATACTAATGCTATTTATAGGATGTCCATATAAGTTTGTATAGCGTCGTCTTCTGTAGTTAGTCCCATTGAGGCAGCAGTACTAGCCCCCGCCGGGTTATCCAGGTTTGCCGAGATGGCCATCCCATTGTGCTCCACTTTTGTATAATATATTATACGCTTTGCTTGCATCCCAGATTAAACAGGTTGTGCATGGAAATTATTTTGTTTGAGTCGGTGACCCCATACTGAGGGGTTCTGGCTGCCAGGTAATATGTTGAAGACAATTTAGAAGCAGGAATCTCCGGTCGCCTTACTATATGTACAGGTGCTAGATTAACCGCGCTCTTCCATAAAAGTACTTTAGACCTTCTTGGTGTGGGCGCCGTGAACCGCTATGATCCCGCTAATGTAACGTATTGCTGTCACCTTCAGTAAAAGCGATTTTTTTACGTTAGATGCAGTTCTAATTCATCATATGATTACGTCATCGTGATAACTTATATAGCGTTATGATTAACTAGCGCTGCATCTGCTTGTATAACAACTTCGCTAAACAAACCGCTTCGTAAAAAAATAATAGATTAGGTAATCATTGAATAACAAATGCTTATATACAGTGCGACAAATATGTCCAAGGATTTTTTCTTACATTACTAATAAATCAAAATATTATGTGAAATCGGTGAAATATCTGAGGAAAATGTCACTAGATTAAAAAGGATTACATCCTTATTCTACAAAATAATAAGATTGTAAAAATTCATTTGTTTTAACAACACATTTCTGCTTTTTGACGTACATACATATTGCCCATTTTTACTGTCGTAATTTATTAATTTTGGTTCAAAGATAAACTGAATACTGTATCAAGCTGTACATGTTGTAAGTTTAATAAACTATTAATGGCATGGACCCTGTAAAACTAGGTTCAGGTGATAATAATAGTGCAGCGACAATGGAAACCTTAAAAACAACTATACAAATGGATTTTATGAGATCAGACGATGAAGATGAGAAAACTTCGCCAAGAGGTGAAAATTTACAGGACAGTGAAGCAAACAAAAATACAGATGAAATTACAGCTCAGATGATTGATGACAATGAAGCTAAATTAAAAGACAGAATCGCACAATGCAGAAATATTATTGAATCTCTAAAGATCGAACTCAACGAGGAAAAGTCTAAATTGGAAAAGCAAATAAAGCCTTCCCAGCAGTGTTCTATTGAAAGTCCTGTAAAATCTACAACAAGTCAGTACGTTGCTTCTAGGAGTTATTTTATGGAGGATATAACCGCCTCAACTGACATGTATAGTGATTGCGTGGACAGCAAACTAAGCTGTGACGAAAACTTAATAGAATACGAAAAACAACTTCAAAAATATCAGAATACGCTAAATATGGCACAAATTGAAAAGAAAAACGCTATAAGAAAACAAATGTTAGCTAAAGCTTATCGACTGAAATTATTAGAAGTGGAAAACCAATGTAATATTGAACTGCTTAGGGTTAAGCAAAGTTTACAATGCTTGGAACCCTTGCAAATAATTGCATCTAAATGGAAAACTAGCTCAGATGATATGTACGCTGCAAACAATTATGAATTAATTCCAAGATATCCAGAACTGAATGCTAGTTCAAACTATGATATAAATATTGGTGGAGATGCTTTAGTCCTCAAAGGACCATTAGACAGTACAGATGTTGTTAAAGATGACTGCGTACCCGCAGATCAAAGTTACGAGGAATGAGGAATTTTTAATGTGACTTTATTTATTTATTGAGTGATCACTGATCACATAGGTAAAGATTGAAATGATTTTTGATTTTCTATTTTATTATTAGTTCGAAATTGAGGAAATAGACATAAATCAAAATAAAAGTTGAATAATTTTAAAGCTTTCGTTTTTTACTTACCTACCACCATCACCAATACAGTATTCTTTGCTATTACTTTGGTGCCGGACGGTCAAGCCAACGGTAAGTCTTACGGTAAGCAGCTAAAGCCGCTTTTAGCTATGCTTTATTCCTATGCATTACAGAATTAATGTCAAAGAATCACACCAATCCACTGTCTATTTGGAAAACAGAGGAAAGAGCTTGTAGAATGTGCTGGGTAGACAGTTGGTCATATCCGCCGAAAGACTGATGATAGCTGAACAAACCGATTCTATAGTGAATAAAGGGTAAATACTGCCGTGACCTGGACAGATGGCTGAAAATGTCGTTGTGGTACACATCGGGTGAAGCCTGTGTCCAATAGTGAACTGAAACAGGCTGATTAATAATCCCGACTAAACGGTCTAGATCCTGCCCTATTAGAAAGTTTACAAGGTGTATTTTTTTTATTAACTGTTAGTTGGATTACAATAGGCGTTTGTAATCCAACTAACTTTTAATAAGAAAACTGCAGCTTTGACTATAGACATTTATTTGACTAAATTATCGATAAAATAACAAAAAAGTTAAAGAATGGCACCAGGAAAAATAAATAAATAAAACAACAAAACAAAAGGTTTCCTCATATTTAAGTATCAAAACTAATATATACAACCTGAATTACAAACATTGCAATTTCCAATCAAATCAATTACCGAAAACGGGTGTGAAAATTGGATTGCAATAAATCAAAAGCCGAAGAGGACCTCCATAGTGGACCACACACATCGAGGCACGCGCTTCGAATGCTGCTGCCTTTTTATTCTCGCCGCTTGAGGCTCGATCGTGTTCACTCGGCGCTCGTCGGCACCCGGTCGGTAAGCTCCCGCACTGACATCACACACGTCTGCGTGCGCCCGCGCCCGTTCAGTTAGGAACTTGAACTTTATTTTAATAAGATTCCAATTTGTCAATTAGAGGGCATCGTATGAACCAAACTGGTTTGACTCCTTTACACCTTGTATCTTTATGAGTTTCATTTAAAAAGTGCTTTTGAATACCTACCTAACATGTTAAAGTGTATAAATTCCCAGGTTCATAGTTAATCACGAATAGAAGAAATAGGTTAATATTACAATATTTTTCTATTATTAATTAAGATTAATTTCGTTTTTGTCTACCTGAATATTTAATTTTATATTTGATTATACACGAGGGCTTGACTTCTATGGCGAAATGTAGTAAGGTACAGAGTTATTTATGTCCACTCTATGAATGAATGGCAACAATTTCAATTATTAGGTGACCATTGGCCTATAACGGTTGATTAATTCATCGAGAAGCCATCAAATAAATAGGTCAGCCTAAATAGATACCGTACCTACATGCAGCATGCTGCTATCTTTACTTCCATACCCATACGTATTTATTCTGAAGTCCAAACGTACGTATATGCGTTTCTAAAAGGTATCTAATTATTAGAATTTGTTAATTAATAAACACAAGACTCAAGTTTTCTTTAGGTTGATATCTAAAAATCAGAATTGACACATTTCTTTGTATTTGTGATAAAATAAGAGTTTCATATCTTGAGTTAAAAACACAACAATTATTTTCTATTTTAAAGCCTAGAATGTGTTAAAATATTAAAAAAATATTGCGCGCCGGTAGCTACGCGCCAGATACACAAGTATGCAAACTATTTTGGCCGAGCAAGTTTTGGATTCTGTACCTCTCCAACCTTTAAACTTTGATGTTTCTTTTTCTTTGGAGCCTGGAATTTAAACGAATTCCTTGTCTGGAAAGATACTTAAAATAATTGTATTCATCACTGACTAATTGAAAATTATTTAGATAAGTTTTAAGTGCAAAAGTGGACATTAGTCATCACTTTATCCTTTTTAATATGCATTGGTTGCCGTGTACTAAGGAAACCTTGTTTGCCGAAGGTGTAGGGAGATATCTCACTTGATCCACGGCGTCGGGCGACACGGCACCCGTCTTGTGTGTACGAGCTCGAGAGTTTTATGGAAGAGTAAACAATTTAAAACACTACACACCGGGCGTATTGGTCCAGCACTCTCCTCCATTAGCCTTAACCGACACCTCGACTCGCCGGTCCTTTGACGAAAATGATGTTTGTTCACAAGCGCGGTGACGGAGGTGCGGGCGCGACACTCGCTTACCACTTGGTACAGTTTGCTTTAGCTGCCTCGGAGTGGCTGGTAATCGGCTTGTCGATCTTGTTTAGTTTATGTTAGCTACGTAACTAAGTATAGGTATTTTTGATTACACGTTTGTTAAGTTTTCACTTTAAACAGTTAATTTTAATCGAATTCAACCTAATGCTGCCTACGGGTAGAGAAATTTGCTCTGTCTATTGCTAGTATTACGTCTAGTTATTGCTAGGTATACTGGTACACTTTAGTAGGTATTCACTCATTATTTGATGATCACATAGGTGATTTGTTATATTTAGAATTGGTACGACATTATCACATAGGAAAATCATAGTGTGTAATACCTACTCTATGACTTACTGTGCCGCTCGCGGCATGCTCTAGTTATTCAAATCCATATGATACCTATCTTGTTCGAACATTCATGTTTATTTTACCTATTAAAGAGTAGAAGTTTACAAGTCAATGTATTTATTGCTATAGAAATCTATTTAGCTATATGTCAAGATAATCTTTACCTAATACTACCTCCTTCAACAGTATTAAAGATTAATGTTTAACTTTAAAAGTCTTTTTTTTGTTATACAAAATACAAACATTTTGAAAGCTTTTGAAAGGGCCTCAAAACAGATATTTCGGACGACAAATATAACATGAGCCTGTGTTTACTTACCAAATTCTGGAGGAACGCAAATCCGTTCTAAGTTATGAATGAGCGGTGAGCTATACAATAACATCCCTCGTTTACTGGGTTAGTTTATTGTATGCAAGAGGCATTGTGTCGTAAGTCTATCCGCTATCAGTATCTACACGCTGGCGCCAAACAAGTGTTCGTATTAACAACCATGTTACTATGAGATTTACATAAACTGTTCCTTCTTTCTGTTCCAAATATTCAGCTTACAACTCAATAATTTCTCTTTTCTTGCGGTAAATTTAAAAAGAATTTAAACAAAAAAGACATTACTTACTTCAGTAAGTACCTTTATGTGCCTATTGTTTCCTTTGTTAAAAACGATACTGGTAAACTTTCACACGTTTTGCACACCGAGTTCCTTCAAATTACCTATCTATAGTACTACCTCTAATGACTTAATGAGTTATTAGAATTAGATTGATTGTTCTATACGATGGGCAAGTCTAAGCAAAAGGGATGCGCCTTAATACCTTTGTAATGGTTGCAAGGTGAGTAAAGATTGACGTCATCGGTCGTAAATAGGGAAATTACTTATCGTCACCTATCTTATCAGTGGTTTGCGGCGCAAAGCTTTGTAAGCTAGGTGCGAGCACGTTGCGTTCGCACCCTTTTGCTTAAATGTTCTCATGGGTCTTTTCTGGGTAACATCGATAAGGATGTGTGATGACCGGTCTGTTCACGACCAATGTTAATTTTTATTTGCGAATAATATTTCTAGAACTTTACTGTTACTTGTTTCCACGATAGTGTTGTGTTAATCTATGTATATATATTATAGCTTTATTGCATTAGAGAAAAGCTTATCAAGGCTTGGTTAAGTTGTAAAACAGAGTACCCAGTAAAAGTGTTCTTGTTGTATGTGATAAAATGTAGGCAACGTAGAGAGAGAGCAAATAAAGGAGATATGTCGAACAGAAACAAAACTTGTACTTACGTATGACTTATGGGTTTATTATGCGGATTATGCATTTTATTGTGTAAATGTAAGGGCCGCTGCGTACAAATTGTCCTAAGTAGACGCTCTCTCTTATGGAAATGCGTATTACATTTTCATCTGCAACAATTCACTTTTGAATGAAATAGAAGAGGAAGTAAATATTTTACTACAATAAATGTGAATTGGCGTTCGTGTTCAAGTGAATTGAAATATCTATTACACATGCTATTTTACATTTATATAAGTAAATAACAACAGAAAATGAATACCTTAGTGGTACAGCGGTCATGAATGTGATTGTTGTGCAATGGGTCTCGGTACGGTTCTCCAGTCGGGCAAAGTGTTATTGGTCTTTTCTGTCAAAATATTCTTAGTTTCAGCATGGAGTCTAGAACAGTGTTTTGGGTACGCCAATCGGCTCCTATTATAAGGGGACTTAATACTACAGCTGGCGAAATGCTAGTGTAATTCCGCCCACCCCTTTAGGTATATACGCGTTATGGTATGTATGTAATTTATGTTTTGATGTTTAATACGGGCAGAAGCGCTATTGATAGCGATGCACACAGTTGGATTCGAATTTTATTCGGAACTAGCTGTTACCTGCGACTTCGTCCGCGTAGATTTTAACTAAAAAGTGTTAGTCTCCGCGGAACCCTATTTTTTTCTAAAATCAAAGTAGCCTATGTTACTCCTTATAATATCAGCTATCTGCCAGTGAAAGTCCCGTCAAAATCGGTTCAGCCGTTTCGGAGATTACCCGGAACAAACAGACAGACAGACAAAAATTTTAAAAATAGATGTTTTCGTATAGGTACCTTATATGTATAATTTCATATGCATTAGATAAAAAGCTGTTATTTTGACATTACAAACAGACACTTCAATTTTATTTATTTGTATAGATAATAGACTAAGCAGTAATGTCCTTATGTCTATGATATGATGATACTTACCTTCACCAAGAGTGATATATGTTTGTGATAGTCGAGACTGGGGAGAACCTCTCTTTAAGATAGACCTTTCTTGTAGATGATCGACCATGTGAGACTCGTACGTGGCAACGTAGCTTAACCTCGTCTATCGTAAGCTAAATCCGATTTTTTTGTGACTTTTTGTGAATTCACGTGTAAATCGGCCTTTAGCTAAAGTAAACTCACCACAACACAAATGTACGATGTACTTATGTATAGTACAGCTTATAATTAATCTGCGGTATCAATTCCTTCGTACTTTCGACTCGACAGTTGATTAGCAATTTATGAGTTGACTAAACAATTAGTCTTTGATCAATGAGTTAGACTATCGCGATGAATTGTCGAGTTAATAATACAGTAATAAAGAGATGATTGCGAGCCTTTGTCAGTGTCGGCTTGCGGTTTATCTTCATATATTACTTGTATATAGGTTCAGTACCATGACGAATTAGATACTCAATAGGTAGATATAGATACCGTTACTATAAAAATTCGATGTTCTTTCGGAACGAATTATGTATTAAATATTTTTATATACCTACAAGAAAAAAATATGACTTATCCTAAGTGAGTATTAAAAACTTATTTTGTAATTAATATTGAGAGAAGAGGAATTTTATAAAAGTTCTATAATAGGGACCTACTGGGTCATAGATGACGAACAAAGATGTGTTAAAATCTGACCATCCGTTTCGTAGCTACGAAGCTACAGACACACAGATACACATAGGCGTGAAACTTATAACCGTCTTCGCTTTTTATAAAAGGTAAGTAGGTATATCTAGAAGCTTGATAAAAAATCGACATATAAATATGTAGATAATGCTATTATATATTTCTTTTTTTGTATGATTTACTAAAGAGGTGGACTATGTAAAAGCTTTGGTACAATAGAAGGCTTTGGTACAACAATAGTCAGGAGTAGGTAATTCAGTTCTGATGAAAGAGCTCGTATTATTGGCTTGATAAAAAAAGGATGTTAAGGTAAATCTAGAATATTTCCAAGCATATGTGCAGATTCTGACTGCCTGGAAGGCATGCTGGTTTATGATGCGATGTACATAAACTTAAAATAAAAGCAATTGCATTTGAATTAAATTCATTGACTGTACAGTATATAAATAATAGGTATATTGTATATTGACAGCACTGTACAGGCATAAGTCTAAGTTTTCGATCACGCCAAGTAACTATCGCGTGATACACAATTGTATTCGAATTGTATATTGTATATTGATTGATTAATCAATTGTATATTGCGAGTTTCACCCTGGTACAAGACAAACATTTCTGTGATCCACAAAGTGCGGGTCCAAGCTTAGACATTCTTTGCATCCGTTGTAAAGTAAACTGCATAAAAATGGTGCCTTATTATTTCTTAAAGGTTGTATATTTAACAAAGACAAATAGAGTAATAATGTTCATATTAGTAAAATAAATAAACAAAGCTCGATGACCTTTGTTACATTTGTGGATTTGTAATATAAATGACGTCACCGATGATGTTATGTTAGGTAAGTTAAGATGGTAATGTTTAAACAATTGCAGATTTAGCCAACAAACATAACACAATGATAATTAAATTATGATTACAAGTTTTTTGCCATTAATCATTGTATAATGTTTGTGGTTACATTTGAGTGCCGTAAGATATATATATCTGATTTATATATAATCTATACATGTAATAAGAATAACATCGTAACTAAATTAAAATGTTGTTGCTGCGTGATCTAATGATATCTACAATGGCGAAAATATAGTTTATATATTTACATTTTTTGTCTATTTGTCTGTGTGTATATATTTAAGCTTTACACAAAAACTGATGGCCATAGTCTAATGAAATTTTGCACGCATATTCCCCTACGACCTGGTCAATATAGGCTAAAAATTATTAATGTCATTCTCCATGTATTTTATATACACAAGTTTTCGCAATGTTTGATCTCTTGTCCCTAGAAAATGTACAAAACGCTTTCATACAAGTGCCTAGTATTTTTGCTGCCTCGCTTATATGCCTAATATTTTCATTTATATATCTACAGGGGCGTGTCGTGACAAGTAACAAGATTATATAGAATTATTCTGGATTATAGACAGGATATCATACATAAACCTGTATATCTTTGAAGGGCTAGGTAGGTATTACAATGATATTCTACCAGCTGTAAGTTTCACGTGATAGGGTTGATATTATAAAAAGAAAAATTAAATAACACTGTCCAACCTAGGTATCATGCCTGGGACCTTGCAATCGACCGCAGAAATAAGAGCAAGCTTGCACCGGGGCCAGAGTCAGCCCAGGATTTATGATTTATTAATAGATGTCTGTATGACTGTATCTGGTGTTTGTATGTTTGGGAAGATTTTCTTATTATTAAAGCCAACAAAATCTTAATCTTAACATCAGGCGGACCGTATGATTATTGCCTAACAATGTGATTTAAAAATAAATATACTTATAACTGATTTAAAATTACCTTAAATTCTGAAGGAATTTATTTATATAGTTATTTTACAAAGACAAGTGCAAATACGCAACATAATGCCTTCATCATGGGGGTCTTTAGAAAATCGAAATAATGGACAATAAGAACTACAGATATTTTGTTTCGTGAATGAATTGAACCGAAAAAGCAAAGTGACCACTTAAGCCATTGCGCTATTCGTTTGCGCCGCCCGTCACTATTTATAAAATTTAAATGATGTAATTCAATGTTAGGACAATTGATATGATAAATTAATGATATATACCTACTACCATAAAATATAACCCCACATTTATGTTAAACTAGATATTTTGATGGTATAATAGGTACTAGTCATGAATTTAAAATTTAATGTTATGTATGTTTTCTTTATCTTTCTATAAGAATTTGTGGTAAAAACCAAAAATAAAAAGGTTTTATTATCAAAGTAATTTATATTATGCAGGCATTTGGTTAAGGCGTGAAAATATAACTACAGTCTTGCGGAGTACTTCAGCCCGATATTGGAAAGGTTCCAACTAATCTCTGTCTTAGTAAATTTTGAGATATATGTATTTATGTATTTAAATTCGTGGAGAAAACTTTGTCCTATCCCTTTTTAAGCATATTCCCGGTACGGAGGAATTTATTATAGACTTAGTTTGGCATAGTTAAAAATATATATGTAATTTCTTTTACTTTACTATAATTCAATTTTGTATTGCATAATGTTTATAGAACTGAAGGTTTTTGGCTTTGATTCTGATAGGGAAAAATATTTATTTTTTGATTTACGTTTACGTATTTCGTTCATTGCGTGACCATTTAGTATTTCATTAGTATGATATATTTTCTTTTCTACATGTGTTATAAATTTATGATAAGATAGTATAATAGGGATCTAAATTATGTGTTAATATAATAAAAGCGACTGATTATTATTACCGCTATCTCTCGAATGGTGTCGATACCATTTTATACTCATTAGCATGTTCTCGACCAGCTAAATGTCCAACAAGGAAGTTTAATCCTCATGTTTTTGTAGTAAGATCTACGTACGTCTCTTATGACTTTTGGTATAGATGCACGAAGACAAAGGGTCATTAACTGTTCAATAAGTCACTTCGGCGTGACCTCATAGGTAACAAGAACAACAAAACGAGAACAAGTCTGATCGAGATTCATTCATATTCTGCCGTCACTTAAATATCCACTTTACCAATAATAAGTATAAATAAAACATATACATGAAATTTTGGATTTCTTGAAGATTTGCTGGGTCTCCTACGTATCTTCTGGTCTACCCATGTTTGTGATATGGGATGCATTGTATCATTTATTTTAAAATATAATGGTTATTTAAAACATCATTCACCTACGCTTGGGGCTTTGATGTCATCGAACACAAGTCGGGTAGTTGACAATAGGTATAAAGTGACAATCGCGTTCTCGTTTGAGTCGAAAGCGAGATGAGAGTAGAGAGAATGCAACGCGCTGCGGGTAGCGAGCGGGCCGCGCGGTGGTGGTGGCGCTCGGGCGGCCGGGCGGCAACAAGGGATGCAGGCCCGGGCTCGGTGGTGGACGGCCGGTCGGATCGGGCTGCGGCAGCCGGCTCTCAGTGTCGCTCAGATCGCGGCGCGCGGTGGTCGTGCGTCGAGCGCGTGTGGAGTGATGTCTGCGAGATGAGGCTGTCGCTGGTGCTACTGTGGCTGGGCGCGGCGGCGGCTTGCGGCCCGAGCCGCGGCTACACCCGCCGTCAGGGCGCGCGCCGCATCACGCCCTTAGTCTTCGGCCAGCACGACCCGAACATTAGCGAGAACAAGAACACCGCCAGCGGCCCTCCCGAGGGCCGCATCACCAGAGACGACGAGAGGTTCAAAGACTTAGTGCCGAATTATAACCCGGACATCGACTTCAGGGACGATGAGGGAACGGGAGCCGATCGGCTCATGACACAGGTGAGTTTTCAAAATTTTCCTTCGATTTTCTTTTCACATCGACTCAATATTTAAGTTTCGCGCGTATGGCCGTGCGAGGACTCGGCCACTTCGGTTCCGAATGTTTAATGGGAAGTGCAATAATATTCGGCCCGTTCTAGTCGTTGGAAGTTGTCTCGCAAAACAATGGATTTCATGAAGTGTCCGCTGTTTTGAAAACAGCTCCTTAGTGCTTGGGCAGGGACAATCGCCGGTGTAAACATTACGCGCGTGGAACAATGGGAACAAATTGCGGGCGTTACGGTAGCTTCGTAGCGAGTGTTCCGATTGTAGCACTGCAATTACGCAGGCTTTGTCAACAAATATTTTGACTCTGTGACTAATGGAAGAATGATGAATTCTTTACAATTTTGATGCCAGTTTGGGTGAATATATGGCCGTCATAAAAGTTGGTGTCGAGCATTCAGTATCGTGCGTTGTCATTCAACATGCTTTGTACAAACATAAATACGACTTACGAAAAACTTATAATTGTTGGGGATTGTTTTTTTGTGTTATATCTCCGTTGTAAAATTACGCATTAGAACAAAAGCCAATATGCTTTTATTACATTGACGTACTTTAATTAATTCAATAAGTAATAGAATCTAATACGGTACTTTTTTCGAACTACCCTCTAATTTTTGTAAATTTGTTATTTCGCTTTTTTATTGTTGTTATCAAAAGATAGGTAAAAGAAAACATCAAATGTAAGTAGCTGATCTGTGTACAATATAGAACCATTCTGTTTATTGTACGGGTTCTACTTTTAAACTGAACAGAAATATTCAGAATGAAATAATTTCCCGACATTAAGAGCGCGGTTAAACTGTTTACAATTGAATGTTTATAGAACTCGCAACAGCTTGCAATCGCGCCGATTGAATTATTTCATAGTATTTTTAAGTGATGCATTGGATAATCAATTCTGAAAAACCGTACACGTGGCATCACTAATGAATGAGTTTATTATCTGTGCTAATATTAATCACTACGTACTTATTCATAACATGTTGGTAAAGAAAGTAGGTTTGTTTGTTATTCTTTCATAATGAATAATAGGAATATTCTGCTAAAACACTAAATAACCTGTTGCTTTTAAAACGAATGAACGAAACTGCAAGATTTAATACAAAGTAATAAAAAGAAACTAAACGCTGTATTTAGTTTTAAAAAGAGATTGAATAGTAAGTTAGACGGAGTGCGGAATTACGAGGTGTCCAAGTGACCCATGAGGCGTGTCTACAACTTGTGCCCACGTGTAGCTATAAAAATCGGCTTAAAAGATTGCATTACTATAGCTAGCATAGTAAGTATGTATGTTTGTCGCCTACGAACAACACAGTAACCCATTTAGTACAGTTCACTCACAACGGTAAGATAAGCGAGCTGTAAACTTCTATCATATTAATTCAGTTTCATCACTAGGTATAAACATAAAATATTATGACTGTAGTTCAACGCGAAATTAAATCTAAGGCTTAGACTCACTACAACCAGTTTTTGTATGCCTAACTGTTAGAAAATCTTCGGGTGGCCTGAAATGTTTGGTATGAATAAGGTTTGAAATAAGTAAAATGAAAAACGTACATACAAATATACATATTTAAAAACATTAAAATTGAATGCATTACTTTTTTTAGGAATTTGGGATTTTTAATTATTGTAGGTGCTTGAATATATCTATTAGTTAAAGCACTATTTTAATATAAATTTGGGAAATGTATAGGTATCTCAGCGAAGCTATGCAAAGGAAAACTATAGGCAGGATAGGCAGTTATTTTATAATTAACAATACAAGTTGCTAAACATTATAATAATTATACTTTGATATTTGATCCATGAATATTGAATAAAGTGCACTCTTTTATATTACTTTGGGCTTATAAATCTTAAAAGTAATCTATTATATTATTACTAAAAACGTCAAGTTTAGCTTGGTTATACTAGATACAGATTGTTTAGACGTCATATGCTAATATGCGTTCATGCGTATGTCTAACATTTTCACAAGTTATTGAACCGTCATCGGCGCTTAGACACGTTGGAATACTATTAATATTTATTTATATAGGTACGTTATTATTTGAGTAATATATTTGTATGGGTAATCGACAATCGTGGTGGGCAAATAAGTACATCGTGCGTATAGTCAAAGAACCCGCGTAGTGAAGAACGCTTGCGAGCGCTGGAATGGCCATTTAATATGTGTACTGAGCCTTATTTATACGAACCAATATAAAATGTAGGTACAAATCTCTGATCTATGTTAATCGCTTGAAATACTAATGCGACTATGTTAGGTTTATCAATGTCACATATAAAGTTAAATGCAAAGTTACGCGGATTATTTTCAGTAGTGTAAGTTAAGGTAATGGTAACGTTTAGTTATTTAATGTATGAAGTTCGTTAGGTAATCTTATGCGGTTTGTTGAAAGTATTATAGAGTGAAACAATTGATAAATTTGATTTTTACTTAAACTTTGTGAAGTAGGTATACAAAATATATGTGTATTTTTATAAAGTAAAGTATATTTTGATAAAATACTTTGTAAATATTACTAACTTACTACAGATATTATTTAGTGTAATAAGTACATCTTTCAGTAATGAGTTGGTTAAGTAAGATTTAATATAGATATATATATATATATCTGATTTTAAATGTTTTATTAATTAGCCATTGAGGCAGTCATTCGTTGGCTCAGTCTGTCGCTAATTTTAACTATATTCCAAAGATTATATTGCAATTAATGATTGTAGAAAATTATATTTATTTAACTTAAATATTGTACCTATATATTTTAGTTGAAATATAGAAGTAGCATTAATAATTAAAATAATGTTAGAATCAAAGCACCATTTAAGCTTATCATTTTATAGCTGACAATATATTAAACAGGTAATAATATCAAAGGGTTTTAAATTAGTAGTAATCTATCTATCTATATATATAAAGGAAGATGTCCTGACTGACTGACTTAGATACAACGCACAGCCTAAACCGCTGGTCGTAGGAACTTGAAATTTGGAGAGCATGTGTGTTTTAATTTGTAAGGGTGTACTAAGAAAGGATTTTTTGAAATTCCGCCCCTAAGGGGGTCAAATAGTAAAGTTTGTAACGAAATTTTCTCATTTCTGGACTTAGCAGTATGGAAATTGGTACATAAGGTTTCGATTACAATTGAAAAATATCTGTGTAGGTGAAATGGATAAAACTCTTCCCTAAAGGGGTGGAAGGGGGGAAAAGTTTGTATGAAAATTTTCTCACTTCTGGACGAGTACGACCCGAATTGATTGTCAAATTCTAAATTAACGCGAGCGAAGCCGCGAGCAAAACCTAGTCCAATAATAAAATGGTATGTTGCGATCATCAGTTTCAAATATAATGACATTTATATAATATTTATTCACATCATTCTTAGTTCTTTAGTCAAATCCACAACGAAATGTGAATTTGACTCGGTGAATAGGACGAACACGTACACGTACAGTAATATATTTATAAATACCTATATTTACCTATTTAGTTATGTCATATAGGGTAAAACCATATAGTCACTCATGACCGTTTATTTGCGTTACCATAAAACGTCAATGCAAGTTTACTCAAAGGCTAAAGGAGGAAAATCGGTCATCGTTCGGGAAAATAATCCTTCAGCCTTCAGCGAAGTTGACGGACACGTATGAGTTTGGCCTCGCTCTAATGGCATGTCAAACACCAGCTCGTGTTGACAAACAAATTCGCCATACAGGCTATACAGTTACATATTTGTATATTACGTATGTGTATGTACCTACTACTTATAGCCAGTGTAGTGTGATATTCAATTACTGTTATTATACAAGATATCGTGGGCGTACATGTACGTACAGCCAGTGTTTATTGTATATATTCATTATAATTAGTGCTCACATATACATCTGATGTATTTGTACATAATAAGTATGTAATAATATGTGTTGTAAATATTATTTCGTAATGTACATATTCATAATTAAGTAGTACGTAACAGTTACTATAATAAGTAACATGATATGCTTTTACTTATTGTTTTTAATGTAAAGTAAATAATTTTATAATTGATTGCAAGCCATGCAATAATCTTAATACCATATATATTTTTATAATCTATATACACTATAGACATCTATAATATCTATATTATACAATAATTATAATAATACCAATTAGTCAGTAACCGAGTAAGGAATTGCTGTAGAAAAATATAACTGGTCACTATAATTGTAATAATATAAACATAAGCTTGTAATAAATAGGTACCTATTACCTATATGATAATATAGAACCATCAGATGTTATCACTTAATAGTCAGTATACATCAAATTACTTGTAATAATTATACAAATAATTAATGTTATAATAAAGTAATATATGTGTTTCCGAGTAGGTATATGTTTTACAGATAGGTACCGTGGGTACATCATCATTTCAGCCTATTGCAGTCCACTGCTGGACATAAGCCTCCCCCAGGGTGCGCCACAAGGCCCGATCTCCCGTTTTCGCAACATAACATTCTTATATTTCTTTCAATTAAAATTTAATTAAATATGTATATTATTGGAATACGCGCACATGGCAATTTAGAGGGTTACTTCATTACAAAACAAATCACATAGGAGTATAACAGGCTATAGCTATAGCTTGTAGTCATATCTCGCACGAGTCGTCGGTATGCATATTACAAACAGTTGTTAGTACATAAAATAGCAAACACATATTGCATCGCATGAACCCGACATGAAGTACGGCATGTTTACCAGCTCTGCTATTCCTGAACATCGGTTTGATGCAATGTCAATCGATCGATTGTAATTAGGACGTATGCATTTCCAGACAAGGTGTTTATAATCGGTGCCCAAACATTAGCTCAATAACGGCCCGAATCGCGTCATCAAGCATAATTCAGTTTAACTCAACCTAAATCCTGAAATAGTGTTGAAGTGTTCAAGGATACTATTGTTTGGCCGGATATTCGTGAATAATGAGTCGAGCGCGAACTGATTGCATAGCAAATATGTTAATGGCGTAGGCATCTTTAGGGAATCCAGTTATATGCAGATAATAATCGGACGAAGGAATGTACGGCCGATCAGACGCGAGTGTGTGCGTGAAAGAAAGGCCGGCGCGAATCCGCCGTCGGTCATGTTATGTGCTCGCCGCGGGCAGCACATAGTCGGAGCCGAGCTGAGCAGCCTTGCATTCGTAAAAATCTCCAAACCGGTTCGATGCGCCTCCATTACTTTCTTTCTGCCTCCACCGAGCCTCCCATTTAACTCGGGCCCACTTTTTATCAGGAATCGGTATCTCCGTCTAATAGTATTATTTATTTCTCATAAATAAGAGGGAATATAAGTAAAGTTAATGCGCACGGGAAGCGGTACATTACATGCCAGATGCTTCAGAGATAAATGCGTTATGCTCTTTCCGTCGGTTGTTGCGTTGCGTAACGTGCGCGGTGACAGCCCGGGATTTATGCCACAGCTTCCACAACATTGTAATCTTTATTTACAAACAATTGCTCGGATTTACATTATCACTGCGCTGGACTGCACTTTGTGAACTTTGTACATGTAGTTATGTACATAGTGCATGTAAGTTGTTAGCTATCATGTATCGCATGCCCGGCAACTGTTTTTAAGCTGCGGAGTGTCCATGCACATTGCACATGGCTGAAGAATGCTTTATACTTGATGTCTCGTTAGGTTTACAGATATTTAGAGATTTATTTTGTGCTAAGTTATATAAAAGATGATAAATGTGCGAAAAGGAACATCAGTAGAGATGCCAGTCTGAAGGCGTTTATCAATTGTCCAGCTAGCCAACAAACCGCAAAATAGGCGCAGAACCACATCGTTTGCTCTCCTGCGATTCCAATCGGCATTACTTACCATTTTATGTAAGTTTTTATTTAATATTTTATATTCCTGGACGCGAATAAAGCAAAGGAGCGCGAAGGGGTGCGGCCGCGGTGCGGGGGTTGAGGGACATAAATATCTCGGTGATTTATGAGCAAGGCGGTCGCGGGATAGGTCAGCATTATTCAATTTCGTATTTGAGGCTCGAGTTACAATGAGCTTTTACTGCGGCGCGCGCGCAGATAGCGTAGCAATCCCGACAACCGACCGCCACACTCACTTTTGTTATCTATTTTTTAAACCCTATTGTAATCCAGAGATTAGCCTCGTGTTTGACATTCTCTCAAATGACGTAAACATTAATTAAAACCCGTATTTTATATTTGTAGAACTTTTAGGAATTAGCCTTCATTTTAAAAGCGTGTTCTGACAGCGAGCGGTAATTAAGTAGGTATGTCAATAGTTGGGTAAATAAAATAAACGTTTTATATGATGGCACCGTTTTAAACTTACTTAATTATCGATTGTTAATATTGATTTAATTTCATTGCCTGATACGCTAAAGTGGTTTAATTTGTTAGCAGCAAAGACACCGCCGTCCAAATTAGATACTTTTCGACTTATTAGCGGAGGATAAAAAACGGAACGAGGGCCGATCGCTTTGTGAATAATTGACCATAATCAAATTAATCCTAAAATTCTACGGTGGGTTTACAACGTTGTAAAATGTTATAAAGACCTCCTAACAGCCGTTTATAACATCGCGTTTTTATCAACGGTGCACTCGCTGCTACTCTTAATTTAACATAAACAACCATTAAGAAATCATAACTCCATACATATGAGAATGATTGGTAGAATTATTTTGAAGCACACTAATTTACTTTACCATATAGTAAATACAAGACGTTCTTGTGCAAATTCGTCTGTTCGTGGGGCACTTAATTTATTAAATAAACATTTTATATGAACCACATTTAGTCGAATCGATGTTAGGCAAGATTATTTGGTTAAATCGTAACCTACAGATGAAATTGGGATATGCGCACCGCAAATTGCTTTTTTATGACTCATGTTACATTAAGGTCTTATATAAATTTCGATTTATTGGGCTTACATTTACGAAATCCTTTCATTTTTGATTGTTTATTTAAAAAATGCTTATGCTTGATATTTCGCAATGTTATTCTAAACAATGCAAGAATAAATTTGGATAAATGTGTGAACTAAATTCTTATTATATGGTATTTCTGCAATAATAATTTACGAACTATTGTTAACGTAGTAGGTATGCAAGGTATCGTTATTGACGGCCACACTCGCAGACACACCTGAAGTACCTTTCATACTCAACGTTGGGAATTATGCGCATTCGACGAATGATGGCGAATACTCATTACGTTACGTACATAAAATAATGTCCTAAAAATACTTTAGTTATCATTATAATTTATAAGTAAGTAATTATATAGTATTGTCTTCTGTTACGCGAATGTTATTCATTGAAATTAAACTACTATATACGGATTTTATCGCGGTGTTTATTTGGTACGTTATTACATAATTTAGAAACTGTTAGGTACACTACTACTACTATTAAACTTTACTAATTTTTAAGTTAATTAAATTATTGAAACTATTAAAACTATTTATATTTATGTTTACACTTTCCCCGACGTTTCGGTTGCTTTTCAGCAGCCATGGTCACGGGGAGACTAAGATGGTAGTTGTCTCAATGTTCCAGTGTAGTTATTTCAAAGTACCCGAACATAATTTAATCATTGGTGTTTCTATTTACACAGAATGAGCTCAAAGTATCAGGAAGTCTAGCTGTGGTTTGCTTCTTCTAGGGTTTGACTATTTGAATTACTGGATCCCAAGCTGGTGGTACATTCCAACCATCTTCGTCGTTTCGTTTTTTTATTTCAATAGCCTCGCGAAGCATCTTTGGTAGGAATCGGTGTTCTTTAGCGAGAATTTGTGGTTTGTCAAATCTCAGGTAGTGGTTGGTCCCTTGTTGCACTTGATCACCCACAGCAGACTTCAACGAGCGTTGGTGTTCTACATCAGTTATGTCTTCTTATGCGGGTGCCTATGCTTCTCTTGGTTCGACCAATGTATGAGAGTCCGCAGTCACAATCTATTTTATAGACCCCTGCATCTTGTAAAGGTAGTTGGCACTTGACGGATGGTAAAAATGTACTTATCTTCGTTGGCGGCTTGAAGTATGTGTTGATTGAAGCTCGCTTCAAGATGTAACCAATTTTGTCAGTGACATCCTATATATAAGGCAGTATAGCAGGCTGGCGCTCGACTATGGCTGGCTTTTCTCGGGATCTGTGACAGCGGCGCGGCTGTTAGAGCTTGTAGTCTTGCAGTACTTGCTTGACATGTTGAAGCTTGGTGTCCAGGTGGTTCTTGTCACAGATCCCGTGGGCTCTCTGAAACAAAGACGTTCTCACAGTAGCTAACTGTTTAGAATGGTGGTGAGATTAGAAATATAGTTTTAATAGTTTCACAATAATTTAATTAGCTTAAAATTAGTAAAGTTTAATAGTAGTAGTATAACAGTTTTTAAATTATGTAATAAAGTGTCAAATAAATCCGTAGTAGTTTAATTTCAAAGTAATTATATTTCATTGTTAGATTCATGTTTTTATTTGAATCCAGATATAAAGTTACAATAGACAAATTATGCTATTAAAATTGTTCCGACGATAATTACTCTACTATTGCAATGACTGGACTGCAGTGTGTCTTAGTGACTATTCAAGTTTTGCCAGTGCAAGGGTTGTAGGTTCAAGGTTCAAGTACATGGGACAAAATTTCTATGATTAAGAGGTTGTTCTGAGACTGGATCTTTTTTGTGTTCGTTGTTTGAATGTCTGTAAAGTAGCCAGCATTACAGGAGTTATTTCTAATGAGGGAGATGTATTTAAAAAGAAAGTGATATTAATTATAAATTAGCAGCTGGTACCCAAAGGTCGGCGTACCGTTGAAGTTTAAGTATTATAAACGGTTTCATATGTTTGTGAGCTTTCGCGGTTCTACAAAGTTAAACACGAAGTAAATTATAATCGTTGATGTGGTAGCCCTTTAACGTTCGCGAGTTGTCGGCGGACACTTGTTCAAACACACGCCAAACTGTTCAAGTGATAGGTCTTTGAACCTCGCCCATGTTTGCGGTTTGTTTTATATAGTTGCTTCTTAAGGTGGCGATAAATTAACGATTTGCATTTCTCTCACAAACGTAAACAGTCGTGATGTATGTAAACACAAGTGTGCTAATACCTTAACATAAATCAGACCATTAGTGAGCGCTGCACAATGTATAGGTAGTTGCGCCTCGCGCTGGTGAACACTTGCTAGATAAACAAAGCCCCGACAAATGTTGTGAGTGTAGTCGGCTCGAGATCACAGCTCCGTATCATTGTCTGCCATATCATAACTCCGTATCAAGTGATTTTATGTTTCCTACAAAGAAAATGTGCAAATATTTAGCCACCAACGTGTCATACCATTTACATAATAATACGTATGTAAGTAAAGTTTAACTTACGAGCCGGCCGCACTATACTGGAGTTGTCTAGAGTTGTAATAGAAATATTTAGCAGTTTATGTGATAATACTAATAATTTATCGCTCAGTTGACGAAGAGTCTTGGCTAGCGTTAATTTATTCCGTTAGCTTGGTGTCTGCGAAGCTCGTTACACACAATGAGTTGGACCAACAAGATTGTTATTAATATAACAGTTTGTGGAATTATATTCAAGCTAATACGAGACTGAAAAATCAGGTTTCCTATTGAAAGAAAATACACCTCTTTATTATTACAGGAGTCGCGCCTAATAATGAAACTCGTGTACGGTGTTACCTTATATTCCCGTCTAGCAGATTACCTATAGGTATAGTGTAAAGAAAAATTTGGACAGATAATATTTGATCGATTCAGGTTTCGAATTCACGTTTTCACGTTTAGCAATAGCGGACTAACGAGGCGGAATTATTTTTTAAATACTTAGCATTAGAAACCCACGGTATCACCGTTAAATAAATTCCCTTAACAACTTAATGGCTGTTGAAGATTTCTCGAATGCTTTGTTGATTTTTCTTTTATATTATTTTTTTCGTACTTAACTAAAAGAAAGGGAAACCGAGTGGGCCGCAAAAAGCGGCTCCAGTGTTTGCTAGAGCGTCGTGTGTCTTAGACGTTGGTTTATTTTAATTACTGGCGCAAATATTTGTCAGCCAGCTGTTTGTGGTTATCTTAGTCTTTCTTATCTGTCAAACCTCAGTCAATGCTAGGAGGCACGGGCCACGCCACAACAAACATAATATACGCCGTATATTTTATGATTGTTCCGCTTTCCTTCTACATAATCTTGAGCAAATACTCTTTGAATGCACCTGTTACTTTAGTAAAAAATAGAAGCAACGTATTGTATAAATTATGTATTTGATAACTATGATTTTACTTCTGATTAATTCGTTGCGGGTTTCAAGACAGCTTAGCTTTTTCCGAGAATTCACGAGTGCCAAAATTCAATGTTTTCCATAGTCATCACTGCTGAAACTAGCTACACAGAGAGATGGAGTTAAAGCGGTGATAGTGCAGCTGTCATTAGTCCTAATAAAAAACTATGTAAGGAGCAGTTCATTTAGCTTGTATTACGTTTTTATTAAGCCCTAGTATCACTTCCTTGGTCACTTACACTTTACAAATAATGAAACCATTCAGCGCGCTATGATTGTAGTTAAGTGCGTTTTCGAGGGCCGCACTTTATGAAAAATTCAAAAGATGGTGTGAGCCACAGAAAATTCTGAGTTTAATTGTTATTTATGTATGTTGTATAAATATTTATTCACGAAGGTCAGGTGAACGCGATACGGGGTCTGTCAACGGCTAGCAAAAATCATAGTTCCTTTGATGAGATCGTATTAATAGGTACTATTTCTTTAGAAATATTTGAGTTAAATCAATGCCTCTATTCTAATAAAAAAGTGTTTATTCAATTGGAAAGGCTATAAACATATGGTCCTGATTTCGATATAAGCTAACTTACGTGAAAACTATTCTTGCATCAAAATTACATCAGCGCAGCTTATCAAATGCCTAGTTCAAAATGTGTTTTTACAAGTAACCAGTTCCGTATCCCCGAATATTACGTGTGATGATGAAACATGAGCCGATACAATTTACACATGATTACTTTGGTTTATCGGCAAAGAGTTTTGATCCATCCCGCCCGATCGTAAATCTAAAGGGATTTTCTTTGGTAATGTGGAGAAATGGAACATTGTTAAAAATAGCCTTATGGTAAAATTTGACTTGAGCAATATGTGGATAATATTTAATAGTTAGGAAGAGCTGCAGTATTTAGTTAGTATTGCTTCACCTATGTTAAGGTCTCAGCAGAAAGTAAGCCGTAAGAAATATTGATTTCTTTCAAAGACTGTTGTTGGTTGATGGTATTATTTAAAAAAAGACTTGATTATACTTTAGACGAGCTGGGCTCACTTGGTTACCATGTACCAGTTACCACGCTTTCTTGGTAAGGCTGGTCTAACGAGGACCAAAACATGCGTTAAGCCAGAATCCGCCCTTCGGCTTGAGGAGTCTCCTCAAACTTGTTGATCTTTTGATGATGTCTGTACTACCTAAAATTACACTTTTGAAGCTTTTATCCTATGTTATTAACATCGAGGCTGATCTAGATAGGTGTTTTGTTTCCATTCAGATCGAGATTTGCCACATTTTCACCACATTCAGCACCTTTATCTTGATGATGTGGGGTATTTGGGTACAGCTAGTTTACCTTTGCGAGCATACGAGAGTATTAGCTACATGATGATAAAAATAACTATAGTTACTATATCGTAATAGATGAGCACCTTCTTACGTGAGACCCACAGGACAGGAAACCTTTTCCTTTCTTCTGTTCTGTGGTGAGACCTAAGGATTTGGTAGAATGTAGTGATACCCTTTGCCTGTCCATTCTAGTATATTCAGGCTTGAAGTTATATAAATAGCAGCTTGTAATATAGTACTGGAACGCGGTGACGAATATTATAGCCCAAATACCTATAGGTGAGTAATTGGACGACAGAGTATGCGGAATATTGCCACTTTACACAAGAATTATTTTACCTATTTAGTGTCATTCAAGTTTATTAATATTGAAACCAGAAGGCAATTAATATGTGGCTGGTCAGTAAATAGATCACTAACAGTCACCACAATCAAGTAGGTTTAAAGCCCTAGTATTATTTGATGTTGACAAAATTCAGTTAAATAAAATGGTATGTCGAATTTATCTGTTATTGCGGTATTTATTTTATATTATTCTTTTGCGTGGCTAATATATGGCAAACACACATACTAGATTATAAGCGCTGACAATAGCACGATATCAGTCGTACAAACAAGATTTTAATGTGATTTCAGCGCAAGGGCAATACTGATATCTTCTAGGATTTCATTGACCGCAAGAACACAACACTAAGTTACTGGGCTTGGATTTTCTGTAGGGTAAAGCTACTGCCCCAGTTGTGGCACTAGGTTTAAGCGAGGATCGCGAGCCTCCCTCAAAAAAGGATCCTTTATGTCGGGATAACTGTCAATAAACAGCTGTAAACATAATAAACCGCGACATAATCCGTAAAAATGTAGTTTTCGACGTGCAACATTCATGCAAACGTATCACAATACTTTGAAGTGGCACAATCAAATTGCACAATTTTGTAAGTTATGACTTTTAAGATGAAAGAAAAGCCCAAAATTTATTGTTCAACATTGTTTATGTAAGAATCTTCGTATAATATTGCAATGTTTGGGCTTTATGTGCAATCTGTGTGGCGCTTATCGATGGCTTTTGATGATTTATTGAGCTCCCTTCCCTGGTTTTGTAAGATGTTATGATATACTGTTCGAGAAGAGCTACCGCAGTAATTATCCAGAAGATTCATATGTGAAACTAAGTGGGTGCTCGAAAATGCTATAATATTAGATTTCTTCTTGTTTGCTTTGGATCGAGAGTGGTTTATATGATCATACAGTGCGATGAGTGTTCTATATTCGATCTTTGAACAAGACAATGATGCGTGATCTATAGGTAGCTGTTCCGTATCTAATTACTTTTGTGTTTGTCGATTTAATATTCGTAAAGCCCCCTGAGTCATAGGTGTTTTATTTAAAGTGAGCGTTGTTCCTTAAAGAAAAAAAAAAGAAGTGCATTTAACATTTTTAGCCTCGTTATTTCCAATTACAGCGATGTTATCAGTATGAACTTACCGCAAATTTAATTACTACATCGAAGTCAATAATGATAGACAACGATTAATGTGCTTGAATTTTTAGTAAAAAGGCTCCGTAAAGGCTTAAGTGGCCGTAAAAATCAAGCAGGGCCTGTACTCAGCGTGTCGATTGGCACTTAAATCTTACACCCAATAAAAGTGCACGTTGCACGGCCAGGCCCGTAATTGGTCCTGCTGAACACAACTGCGCTTAGGCCTCAAGCGCATGGACAATACATTTACGACTCTCATTGGTCTCATTTAATGTCGTGTGACAAGCACATGTACGAACAATGGACTTATAATTGAAATTTTACAATGTGGAAAATTTTTCTGATGTCTCGTACCGAACTGGTTTATGTGGTGGAGTTAATGGGAAATATTTGCTGGGTTTATTAAAACGAGGTTTAAAAGAATTACTTCGCTAGCAAAGATGAAGGACACTAGAAACGCATATTAATTAAGCATTAATAATAAATAATTTTAATAATGATTCTGAAGGTGCCTCTTAGTATGATTGCTAAACATAAAATGCATATTTATTTTTATTGGTAATGATATTGAATACTGATAGTGAAGACGACAAGCTATTCAGTCGTTGAGAGGTGAAGCGCGTCGCGCGCGCAGTGTTCGATGCGGCGCGGCGCGGGCGCAGCGGCTGCAGGCGCCGCGGGACTCCTACCCCGCCTCCCGCACCTCATGCCGCCATCACCTTTATTTATATTTATTTACCTTCCCTTCATTCAACGAGGGCCGCCCTTTCGGCCCTTTTTGTCGCACCGTAATACGCCCGATACTAATATTGTGAAAGAGCCTGCGGTTTGGGTGAATTTATTGTGCTACGATTTGATGTAGCACCGATGAAGCCCGCATTCTGGAAAGGCCGCCTTTGAAAAAATGTGCCTTTGCGTTCACAAAAACTGTGGAAGAGAATCTGGAGATTTAGGTTTATGTTTTACCGTTGCGTATGAAGTTACAAATGTTTACAACCTAAAATACCTCGTGTCTACTGTTGCACATCTTTGTCATAACACAAGTGCCGATGTTGCAATGCACCTATATTTTATAACTTGCCTACAAACATGTATATTCATAGTTCTGAAAAACAAACCATACTATTAGCAGAACCTTTCATAAATTATGATTAAACATCACCGAGTCTGACATGAATGTCGATGTCGATAATTTATTGGAATATTACGAGAAAACAATGCAAAGATAAATCACTACAAATTGTTTGGACTAAAGATCAAATCTTCACTCCATCTGTGATGCGGCGGCGACGTTCACGTGCATCGGTTATCTATCATGATAAATGGCGTATTTATTTATCCGACGAGCCTAAATAGCTATGGTAATATTGGCCCTACAACAGCACAAAAGGTAACAAAACACAAAAGTTGAAAAAGGTAAACCGCACTATTTACAAAGTGGCTAGCGAGGACCACACAGCCACAATCGAGCCGCGCGTGCGACTCAGCCGCTTCACAATAAAAAAAATCGTTCCCAGCATAGATCTTTTTCGGTTATACATCTCGCATTTTGGTGGTGTGATTTGTGACGTTCGGAAATGTTAATGGCACGTCCTGTTGATTTCCTTTTGCGGTGCTGTTATTTCTCAAGTTTCTGGACTTGCAAACTAGATGACTAGGTATCATATCATATACATCGTTTCGTATTTAGTTAGTTGTGTATGGGGAGTGCGGAATCTCTTAGAAAACGCAAATCGTTTCGGTGTGCGCTGGCGCGTCGGTGGCGTTGTTTACGCGATAGCAGCGGCGCGCTCGGCGCATGCGCTGACGGACGATGAACAGAAGCGGCCAGTCTTTGACACCGCACCCGGCCTCTAACTCTGCTCAAACTATTTTTAGACAGAATTTTGGTTAATAGTCATAAGTATTGTTTTCTTATTAAATTTAGATTAATAAGTACTTAGACGGAATTTAAAATGTTAACCAAGTGAATTTAATCTGTATAAATAATTTTGTTATAAAGAAATTATCAGCGAAATGAAGAACAGTATAGCTGATCAACGTCATTAGTTAACTACTAACCAAAATATAGATTAGTAGCAATATTTTAGCTAAATTGCGTTTTACATTCAAAATGTTCATAGGATCAAGATCTTCAGCGAGTTCGCGTATTGCGTTCTATTAACTGTGGTACCTTTACATGAGAGTAAACGTTGCGTCGATAACACATACATTCATTAAGGTTGGTTGGCACGAGTAGCTTGTCCAGCTCATTACAGGTATATTCAGCAGGCACACGTTATTAGGTGCGTTTACTCATGCACACATGCGCTACTTTAGGGCCCGTCTAATTGAACGTAGGCGCGGCGGCGGCGGCCTAACCTAATTTACATTAATGCAAACGAGGAGCATTGTTCAGGTGTGAAACGCCAGTGTCAACACGAGGCCTCTACTCAAATAGTTTATTAGCTCCACCCAGCCCTGTTCAGGCGGACGGACCTTTGTAATACTGACAGCCCTCTAAAGACACGCATACTTAACGCTTAAATATGACTATTCAACACATCGCAGCCGTTTACATACAGACATATCTAAATAACACACATACATACACACAAAAATGTTAAATATTTAACGTGAGAAAGTATTAGATTCCTGGCTCTGATATTACACTCACTTCACGTATCGGTTTTCACGTTTTCTAACATAAGCATCTAATTAAGGTGGAGATAAACCATATAACATCATTGATTTAAACGTAATTAATAAGCACATGTAATAAGGAATTGACAAATTATTTTATCCAGCTGTAGCACGTATGCGCGTTAAACTATGACAATTCCACAAAGTGCACTAACGATTTTACGAGCGCTTTACATCTGCTTTATAGGACCGTTTAAAAGACGATTTAACGCCTATAAATGTTTTTGATTGTATGCGACAAATTGTGATGGGCAGGGTGTGTCGAGGTCGTTGACTGAGGGTGTCCGACACTCGCGCTGCGGTCAGCTGAAACACAAGAAGATCGCAGCGGTGACCACTCACCAGTTCGTATGAGGGCAACGCGGCCGCCCCGCGCCCGCCGTTCTGGAGCCGCACGCGCGACGCAACCAACCGCCTTGTGGTCAACGCCGACGCCCTGCTCTACTCCTAGCTGTTCTTGGCACACGTTTTGAATAATTCTCTCACATAATTACTTTATTTATTCACTTGTATTCCCAAAACATTAAACTTCAGTAGAACGCTTAAGCTTCAAACAATTAAACCCTGCAAGCGAATTGACAAATACCTTTTAAACATTGCAAGTTTTAATCAGATGGCAACGTCTTGCATAAGATGACGTCACTTAAGAGACAATGGTCGATCATAAATTAAAGTGACAATCTGGCACATCGGAAATTAATCTCGCCATGTCGAGTGTCATGTATATCGCGGTTATCCGTTCGTAATAACACATAAAAAATTACCGATTGAGACCTCGTCGGAAGGTAAAGTGCATTCTTGTGTAAGTTGGTTGAAGTCAATTCGCGAGAATGTGTGAATGTGAGTGAACGCATCGGGTATTATTGTAACCCTCCTGTTGAACTAACTCGCCGGTGAATCATGCTTTTGTCTCAAACATAAATTATCATAGAAATTATATATCAAGCAGCCATTGTAGTAAATGACTCGCAAAAAATAGATGTCCACTTTCACTATCGCTGTTTATGTTTGACGTAACCATTTAAATACGGAACAGATATGGAAATGAAGTAGTATTCAGAATGTCATTGAGGCATGTCAAAGCTGTATTGCCGTTAGAATGTAGTAGGTGTGTGAAGTTTTGATCATAAAATAAATATATCTGTTAGCCATTGGATACGTGAATATATTTGCGGTGAATTTTACTCTAAACAAATTAAACGGAGCTGAACAACTTGTTTTGCGAGTTCGAAATCAATATAGTATAATTTGTATACGCAGAAAAAGTATGAAATTCTCTGAGCATGCCGATGTAAACATTAGTTTGAGTTTGTTTATTTTATTTCTAACAAATTGCATACGGTACGTATTCTTACAATATTTTGTACAAATGTTAACCTATATCAATTATATTGAAACATTTGGAGACTATTACACTACATAACACACACCTTTAAACATGCTTCACGAATATATAAATAAGCTATGTAAAATAATAACAGAATAGATATATCTTTAGATATGACCAGACCAGATGTGTTACGCGTACGTAAATTCGGTATCATTGACGGGTGTTTGTAAGTAGGTATATTAATTGTTTATTACTAGCCGTCAAAATGTTATGAATGTGCTGTCCTACGGCCATGAACGGTACACGCGGTTGCGGTCGAGTTCAAGGGAAATAGAGACGAGAGAACGTTTTATGGCTAATATTTGCTGACGAATAACTATCCCGATAGCGAATGTTCAACTCGTGATGCCCCCACGCACTACCGGTCGGTGTATTGCAAAAAATTAATACTTGTCAGTATCGATTTTCGCTAATGTCTAACACGTCTCAGACGTTCTAATTTAAAATTTTTCTCTCACGCGTTCGTTCTATATTTCCGCTCCCATGTAACGTAATATTGTCTATACATTCTGCCACGAAAATATTTTCCCATTCGGAATTCAATCATTGCACCGAAACGACTGTGCAAGCAACATTAAAAACTTTATTTCAATTATCATAAAATCATTCAATTATAGTTTTAACATTTTGGTTTGTTGTTAAAATGGCTTCACAAGCATGTAATTGGTTTTCTTTATGGGTCTGTTGTTTATATGGGAAGGCATTGATGCGAGCGCATGTATGTGCGTTTATGATCCGCTACCACTCTCTGGAATGCGTAGAACTTTGGAAACAATTGTACTGCGGCATCATTGCAAAGAATTTCATATACTTACATATGTGCTATGTAGGCGAAAATACCTACACAATACTTGTACGTGTATAAAGTTTCTATATAACATAAGGAAATCTTGCTTAGTGTGTGTAATTTTGAGGTGCGGACAGCTAAGCAGAAATACTACTGCTTATTGTTAATGTAAACCTTATGTATTTATTTACAAGGGTCTTTGGTAATATATTATGTCTACCCAATTTACGAATAATTTATTACCAATAATAACAATTGGTAGAGGAATATGTTGTTTGGAAGGAAATCTCACATTACATGCGACTTATAGATTAATCGCATTGAACATTTCGAAAAGTGATGGCACTGATCGCAATGAACTGAAGACTTTTGTGTGTACGTTCTTTTTTATTGGATTCGTACCAGGTGCCTTAAGAAACAAAACAGTGTCTTATTCGGGAATCAATGTGATCTTGCCCGTTTCACTGCCATCAAAGCATTTACTTTTTTAAGGGTTGGCAGCACGCCCTTCAATGTTGACAACGCGTACAGACTACGAATCCATTTACCATCAAGCAGCTTGTATACTTACCACCCTGGTAGCATAAAATAAACTAAAATACCTTTTTATCGCCAGAGATAATTAATATACAATACTTTAAACGCTGCAAATATTGTGAAAATAGCTTTAAATAATGCCCCTTAGTTAAAGCTTTGTGTACATTAACCTATGACATGCGTATAAATCCTGTGTGAGTGGGTAGCTTACCGTGAATGTATTGATATAAGACTGCGTGTTTGACATAACGCTTATTTACGAACTACCGTGCAATAGAAAGGCATTCGTATTGTAACATTGCCTATATTTATAGGTTCGTGGTTACGGTCGGCGCATGTGAAGCCTCAACCGCATGCGATTTGTTCTCACGCGGTTTGTGTTCCCATCCCCCTTACTCACATCGAAAATCTGTCTTTATATCTCTCTCATTTTGAGATTCGAGCCTCACATTCTTTCTTTTTGATATTGTACATTATTTACATCTCGCGTTTCCACTCTAGAATTTTTCATTGTATGTTTGGACTAGATGAATGAATAAAAAAGCGTTTCTGTATAAACTAGTATGACTGGTCCTCAATCCAAATTGGCAGTGAAAACTACATAACGTATGTACATAAGCATGTGAAGGTTTTAATTTGATTTACCTTGAAAGTTCTTGTCATATAATTATTATTGTGAAACGCAATACTGTACATTGCTTTGTTTTTTTCTCTTTGTTGTTGTATTTATGTAAGCGGAGTCGACGTTATTTGGTCTAGCGACGATTGTCCCCAGCAGAACAATGCTTCGAGTCGTTCGCGATTAATAAACTAATGGGTATAATTGTTACCCCGCGGCGTATGGCGGCCGGTATATTCGCGTCATTATTTTGACTATGAACGATCGACTTCGTGCCTCCGATAAGGCACACTCCACTCACAGTCGTGATTGTGTTTTATTGTTATTGAAACTGTCGCGGTAAAGTTGAACTTCCTCTTGCAAATGATAACATCAGTTCATAAACTGCGCACTTGACCTCTCCTGTGACTTGCGATTCCTTGAATTTAAATAGTTTGAATGTAGTATTGTTAGGGGGTATTTTCCATTGAATAGCGCCACGGGTATATGGCCCTGAAGAGACAAGCGAAGTCATATCAGTAGTAGATCTACACTTCATCTTGCTACGTCGTCTTATTACGTCCCACGTTATTAGGTAGGGCTAGATCCTATTAATGTCTAACGGGCACATATCTAGACTTCATATTATTAAGAGTTTCCATAAACAAAAACGCCTGGCTAAAGATCTCATGGCTGACAATGATGCAAGACTTTACTTTAATCGGCCTGGACCAACTGGGTCGTCTAGCAATTTAATTTATTTATAAGGGAAAAGAGATGAGGGCTAATAGTAAGGGAGATAAAACCGTGCGGATACACGTTTAAACCTACTACCCAATGACACATAAATACAAAGTTATTGGTCATTGTTTTAATACAACGGCCGGTGCACCGTTCATACATAACTATTAAAATGCACGATGCGTTGACCAGAAAGATACTCACATATCTGGCAAAGTCCTGAGCAAAGCCACTCGTAGTTTATTGGACGAAGCACATTAACTATTAAGGGATGCTTATTTGATTCTTGATGACATGTCATCAGCTATTTAATAAGCCTGATAGGGCTGCCAATATAACATGTATAATAGATTCGGAAAAAACAGAACGCATTCTTGTAATAGCCATATTAGAATCGAGTATTAGAAGTTTCAGTAATTATGTCTACACTATCGGAAACACGAGACTAATACTTGGCAGTTGGTCTACAAACTGCCAAGTATTAACAGTCTCGTGTTACAATGTGGTTTCTTAATTATATGTGTGGTTTTTTTAGACTAGAAAGATGGCAATGGATGACATTAACTTCGCTTGATCGTAAGCGACTACAGTGGCGTATGATCGCTAGTTATACCACGGTTATCATTTGCACATAGCCTATACCAGGCAAAAGAAAAGTGGGATAGGATAAAATAAAAGGAAAATGAGATACAAACATGTGAACCTCCAAAATGTTTATTTACCGTTTGAAAAGCAGTAACTGCATTATTAACGCCAGTTTTCTGTAACAGGGTGGTAGTTTCTCAGGAGAGCTGGCTCATTGGTACCTACACCAAATAACTGTCAATTGAAGACTGCCATTATCGCTCACGTATCTACGTATAACAAAACTACGGACTATAGAATACTCCATAAAGTTCTCAAAGGGAGGTAAAGTGTGTCAGTTGGTATTTGAGCTGCCCGCTGATTTATGATCTTACCATTTATTCTATCTTCTGAATATTGCATCTACTCATCAGTAAAACATTTATATCTATATTGATTACAAGGACAATACGCGTACAAATAGCAACAAATAAATATGCAACATAATATTCTTTGAGTTTAGAACTAAATTAGCTAATTAGCACGCTCGTAAAAGTTTGCGTAACCGAAGATAATGTTCTGTAACTCTTCGAACCGTAAAGCATTGGCATTTTACATTTGTTAGGTAATACAAAATATTTAGCAAGTTGAATTGTTACTTCAATGAACAAGAGCCTATGTCATAATAATATGTACTTACTTGCTATTATGTGGTTAAGGACACGTTTATTATTGACCAACATAATTGCTTTTGGTATTTAGCAAGGATTTGGTTAAGGTTTGTGAGGATACAGCTAATATTGTGAATTGTTCACACTACAAATACATGAATTATAATATATTGAGTTGTTTGAAATGCATTTGAAGATATTCCAAACAATGTAGACACACCAAAAATGTTTGTAAGCTAACATCGTTTACGCACAAGCCGATCCGGTCAGCTGATGACAGTGACGCAGTCATATGACGAAGTGAGAAAAAAATATACCTATCTTTCTCGAACATATAAACGCGTCTCTCTCAACAGCTGACTAGATCAGTTTGCGTGAAACCGGTGTACATTTTGGCTTCAAATACAGGTACGCTAAATAATCTAGTCTGTAAATGTAATCTAAATAAATGACGTACACTACAACCAAAATACTCATTGAAAGAATAGAAATATTAAAAACTCTTGGCATCTTGTTGTTCTTTAAATGCGGAGCTTGTGCAAGGTATGTACACTAATGGCATGTATGCCTTAACTAACTTTGTGTTATAAAACTAATACGCGTAACAAAATAATGTCAAACGTTATCATACTTGTGACCTAAACTGAAATATCGTCGGCAAGCATTTATTTAGTCGAAGGGTTCCAAGTCAAGTGCTTCATAAGGCGTGGTCGAATTAAATTTGAAATCGCAGAATTATCTCGGTCGGTTTGTAAGCGCAGTGTTTGGTGGCAATAAATTATCGTGTCGGAACACAAAAGATGGCATTGTGAAGTCGACACGGCGACGTCTGATAACGATCGCACGCCGGGCCCGGTCAGCGCAGCGGCCAGCGCGCGCGCACCTCGCTCCTGTGTCTGCGACACTCTTGCGCATGATCCAACAAATCTCTTCAAATTAATTACTAGTATTATTTTATAGGCATTGTAATTGCAGAATAATCGTGCAAATGCTATGCAGATTACTTAAAATTCATACTTTAATAGTTAAATCACCATTATAATAGTAAAAAGGGCTTCTTGTAGTCGTAGACGCTTTAGATAGCTTAAGTTTGAGCAGCGATATAAGTCGCTTTTCGGTAGTACATATATTTTTTTATCTATCGTAGTATATAAACGTAGTACCTATTTTCTTTAAATGTACCTTTAATTACATAGGCAAATTTTGAAATACTTATACATGTATAGAAACCAACAGTGTGATCATGAAAAATTTTATGGTGAATGTTTGATTTATCACGCGGCGGAGAACGAGCGCCGCGGTCCGCGACCCGACTGTTCAGGCGACACGCTTTGTGTTCGGCGTCGTCGTTTTATGTCCAATTAATTTAAATAATAGCTGCTTCTCGACCTACCTGAGCTGCGACGCTACTGCGATGGGTCCAGCCCTTCGTGACAACGACACTCACGCGCTGAACACTGTCCGTGTCACTTCCAACCAATGATATCGATCATTGGTCCACTTTATTTATACTATAGACATACATACTTCAAGTTACGTCTGGTTATTGCTGAAGAATACATAGATGTATTATACCTTTAATAGGGTCATGTTCAGGGTTCAAGCCAGTTTTATAGTCACATTTGTAGATCTCGTGTTGTACATACATTTTTCTAACAGGAAAATCACATAATTTGGCGATCTGAGTTTCGAAGCCAGAACCTTTTGATCAGTGCAAGCTTATGCCAAAAGACCAAGGGTTTTATTATTTTTAAAGCCCTTTCCCAGGCCAGCCGATATCCCGGGGAACTTTACAAATAACGTACACACAGCACACCAGACACAAAAGAAACATTTGTGGATTACACAAATTTCTGTCACATGTGGGCTTCGAACCCACATCACTCGGCGTAGTAGTAGAGGCGAGCGCGACAATTTAAACAAATAGGCCATCCATGCAGTCGTCAAGTACCTTTACCATAATTATAAACAAAATGTTGTCAAGACCTTGAGCTTTGTGTCAAAACTTTAAAATAGCTTCACCGTAAAGCAGTATTTTTCTTTTAGAACTACAAGAGGTTCTTCTTATTCATATATGCAGGCCATTATGGTCCTAAATAGTTATAAAGCGCTCTAGACTTTCAAATTAGCATGTCTTAAAAGTGGATTGATCGCTCAGAAGTCGTTCATTGTGTTCGCTAAGGGGGACATTTGTCTACTATTATTTCGGGCCGGTTTTTTCATGTACCTGTCTACATGGCGCCTAACTATTCATATTCAAATTGGTATTTCGTGTTGGGTAATTTTTAACATTTATTTACAATTGTGTAATCCGATCACTTGGAAGATAAATTGAATGAGGCGGTGTAAGTGAGATAAATTGATGCTTTCCCTACCACTATCGGGCGTTAATAATGATATCGAATTCCAGTACACAACGGAAGGAAAGTTGAGATTTTGTTTATTTGATGACTAATATAATCAATAACAAGGGTAAGCGCTGTTTCCAATCCTTAACTTATGTTTATTGAAAGTTTGTAATGATTATGAACATCAACTTGCTTGTGTTTTTGCCTATCTGTGCTTTAGTATTGAATCATAATTGGTATTTCAGATTTTCATAATTAATTTTCTTTGTGTACCGTCCATGTACTATAGGCAATATTGTTAACTTAACGTTTAAAAGACTATCCGGGCGTTTGTTGCGTTTTATTTTGATAGCTTTAAGCGTTAACTTGCCTGAAAGTGGCAACAGGTAAAATGTAAATTCAAAAACTAAGCTTAAGTTATAAGTGTAAGTTTGACGTTCAAAAGTATCTACTGTTTTGACACTACCCACTCATGTTCCTTTCGTAATATTCAGGGTAAGATTATATTTAGTCCAATAAAAATATTCGCATATTATGGTTTCAATATGCTGTAGTCATTTTAATTAAGAAGGAACTTTTGTTTGCGTCTCGATTCATAGCTACATGATATAGGTATGTAGATATGGATCGAATCGAATCTTGCTAAATAAATGTTATAGGTACCTACATATATGTAAAACATTTATTTGGCAAGATCCGAGCTCATGCATAATATAAAGTCTTAGAAGTGTTGCATTTACAAAAAACAGCTTACGGCAGCCATTCCATATTGGAACAGTCTTAATTCCAAAAACAGTCATCACACAGATTGATGATAAAAATTAACGAGCAATAAAACGAAATAATATCAGAAATATGAGTGTAACCAATAGAAGGTTGAAATGGAAGTCAGGCGGGTTCTGTAGCGGTCGGCGTGGTGATCTCGCTCCGGGCTGGCTGCGGCCGGGTCAAGCTGCTTGTTCATTAACGCACAGTGCCTCCCACCAGCCGTCGGTCATTTTAGTTTATTTATGGTCGCTGGCTCGAGGTGAGACCCCAATTTCGCATGCGCGCCCGTGGCTTGATAATTATACCCTAGCCGCGGCTGAAAAAGGTCGCCGTTTTATATTGAATATGAATATCCCTCCACGATACCCTTGCCGTACTACATACCTAACGTTTGAGAATACCTATTTATTTTAAATACTTGGCCGGATTCTGTTTCATTTTTATTTTCTTATATTAGGTATGATATAGTTTTTCTTCGATTTTTTCATTTATGGCATTCTCTTTATTGCTTTAATATAAAAAAAATGAAAATGAAAAGTTCTATATTTGTCTCAAATAAAGATTAAGCAACAGTTACATTAATTATAAATGAGACATCCCCAGTAAGTAATTGATAACACTTGTGTTGGGGCTATCTCGCTCTTTCCCTTAATTATTAACAATATTGAGACTAATGTTTACAAAAAAATAATTTAAAATTAAAATTAGGTTAAAATTAAGTATAGGAAGAAAGATACAATGGCCTATAAACTAATTAATAGGATCTATGTTTGTGCTATTCCTGGGCAGTATATTTGGCTTGATTGTATTTGTGAACTTATTCAGCAAGATATATGTATATAGGTACGCGCGCTGTTCTATTCTGCAATTTTTAAGCACTGAATTTCATCAGAAACGCTTTTCAAATTTGTTAACACTTGGTTACCCACTTATGAATAGCCTCTATAGGGTAAACTTGTCGCAACTTAGTTGCCCGTGGCGCCTGGGACTAAACTTACATAAATTTCTCATTTTTCAACACTTCGCACTCGTTATAAGACAGGCGTATATAACAACCGGTTAATATATGCTATTTTTTATCTCTATAACGCCTTCACTTCACAGCCCTGATAATCGTTTATCGCAAAACATGAATACTAAACGTTCTATTTATTACTTCTAATAAAATAAGTTAAACCGAATGGAAACGGGTAAAGTGTATTATAATTTTATGGATGTTAATATACTTAAATAGATAAGTTAAAAAGAATTTTATGAAGTCAATGGTGCTCCTTGAATATTTTAAAGAGAAAGCTCTTCCCTGTTCGGTGAAAACACACAACAATATTACTTAAACAACTGACACGTTGTTTACATATTTATTTATTTACCTAAATAATAACAATTTTTGAAGTTTCGATTACGTTGAGTGTCACTCTCGACATGACTGTAGAATAAGTTAGAACAGTTACTAAACTTTTAGTAGTTCGTGGTTTAACGGTGAGCTCGTGACTACGTGTCAAGTGCCAATAGACGAGTAGGTACAGGCGTTAATGTCAAAATGATTAGCGCGTTTTTGTGGCTCAGTAGGTATATAAGAAGGCTAGTATATACAACTCGGTATAAAATCCTTGTTTAAAGTTCAGAACCCCACGACCGCACGTCAGAATTAAAACAAGGTAGATAAAGTTACAAATGAAACAAATATTTTTCTTCTTACACAAGCATGAATTTATTAAAGATACCGAAGGTCCAAACACAAGAAGGTCGAAGGATGTGGTGGCAAAAAGCTCTCTCATGTCCGCGATGTCGAGATAACATTAAACTGAGCATTTGTTATCCTTATCTTATGTTGGAGCGTGGCTAATGTGGCTGGAGGCAGATACACCCGATCGATTTATGTCGCCCTGGCACCCACGACAAATTGATAATTAATTTTCCAACGATGCGTTTGATGGTGCCGAATTATTTTTGCAAGCTCGTTCCGATCGCTTTATTTTGAATTGTGATCAGCATTAAACGGGTTTACGGCACGTAGATGTTTATATCTACTAAATTAATAAATCGTGCCGCCGCTTCTCGCTTGCCTGACAATGACGTTTGACGGATGGTTCATCGTACCAGTGCATTGTTCACAAGATAAGTCGCATTAATAGTACCTGACTGCCCACCTGATCCACTTGTACTTGCGACCATTTTTCTATAGAGTATCTTCTATTAATTTGACTGCAACTAGTTTTTAGCCATAAGTCACTAACTAGTCATATAAAATGTAATACATTTCATCTCCCTAGCCTTTATTATTCCCAATTCACTTGGGGTCGGCTTTCTAGTCTAACCGGATTTGACTGGATATCAGTTTTTACACGGAACGACTGCCATCTGACCTCCGCAAAACGAAGGCTAACGATACCCTAAGGCTAGACCAGTGTCAGGATATAAGAGGGCGCTGACTTTCCAATAACGACTGCCATAGATGTTCATGGCAGCCGGGACCGAGGTCTTAACGTGCTCTCCGAGGCACAGAGCAGGCGATAATTGTCAATCAATACGCACATAATTTCGAAAAGTCATATAACTTCCGAAAGTCAGACGTGCGCGATGTGGGTTCGAACCCGAGACCCTCTGCGTTGCAGTCTGTTGGTCTCCCCACTGAGCTATCGCTGCTTATTTATTGTAATACGTATAGATAATATCTATGTAGAAAATATATATGTAGATAGGTATATATATTATATATACCTATCTACATATATATTTTTTATAGTTATTAAGTTTCCAGCTTCCTTATTGATAGAGAAGATCTATAGTCAAAGTTTCGTTAGAAGCAGGCGTAAAAGTGACATTAAAAAGGTTATATGCGATCAAAAAGTAATATTCCCGCGCAGCTATTCTCACGCCCTCGCGCGAGCGCACACAAAAGCCTCATCTAATGGACACCCATTGATAAAAACAGTTACTACCTCAAAATAAATAACAACACGCGACTCGAGAACGAATTATCTCGCGCTCTTTATGATAAACATTTTGAGGTCCTGTGACATGTCGTACAAAAAGCAAATGAATCATGTTACAATAATGCGTCAGCACATTAGAATAATACTTCAATAATGCTCGCTTTAGGCTGTCTAATAAAGTATTTTACGAGGCTTGTCGCTGAATTCCACGTAAGTAGTGATGCGGAAACAACCGCAACATCTTAGTCCCACGTCAAATTGTCTCTCCGATAAATCACCAATAGCTTTGATGCGCGTTACTACATGTAAACCAATATTCCATGAAACTTTGCCAACGTATCTCTTACACAACGAAAACGCAGCTTTAAATCCTTTTGTTTATATTTAAGGTTTATAATTGTAGTTACGTATCAGATTAACGTTACAAGGATTTGGTAAAAAAACGAAACCGTCTGTCGTCGAGTAATTTTGTAAAATTGTTGGAGACATCGGTTTTTATTTCGGCCCCAAAACAATCTAAAAACTCTCGATCTTTTGTGTAATACGATACTAACCGCGGACGCCAGCTTGACACGACAGCGGTCAAAGCGCCCAGATTTAGAAATATATGCCATTTAATATCAACTATAGCCAACGCATGTAGGTACGGTACGTAAGTAGAAACAACAAGATATGTCGCTTAGCAAGTTTTTACAAAAGCAACAAAAAACTAAATTATCAGAGCTCTCGCCACAGTAGTCGTTTCACACTGATTATTGGAAATAAAAAAAAACATGTGTCATAAAAATATGCGTGTTAAGCGACACATCACCCCACGATGGGCACGATGAGCTCGATGCGCCTCGTAAACGCCGCTCTAATCCTTTAAAACAATGCTAATGGATCTACGTGAAGTCCGCCGCTTTAAGTCCTGTCAACGTATTTATACATTGGACCGATCGCCTTAACGCTTCGCTCGCCACCAATAAAGATGACACTAAATTAGAACTTTATTTCCTTTTCTACCCGAAAGCACAAATTGTAAATAAATATTTTATTATACTTGTTCACTGGACGCATTTTAGTGTGAGCGATGAACACGGGTTCACGTCAAAACATCTTTATCGGGTTATTTGTCTTATAAAATATTATCAAGAGGCTCCTCGGGACCGTCAGCAAAAGAGGACGTATAGTGTGATACGTGTGCGGTGTTTACTTTACACCCACGTATGTGATCACTTCGCTTTGGGGCGAGGGATAAACAATGAGAGCGGCGATTGCTCGTCAATGGTGTAACAAAGATGGTTTATTTTTCTTTGAAGATGAGATGTCGATGAGAATAGGTTGTTAGGTGTGAATCACACCGGCACCGGCAGACCGTACCGCGGAGATTAGTGCGTGAGTTGCGCAACAGTGCGTACCAAATCCGACGCGACAAGCAGAATTATTAAGTTTTGACATACTGATAAATCAATAACTCATAATTATATTGATAACAAAGACGCGCCAGGAATTTGTTTTGTATTTTAAGTACGTACTATTTAGATAGAGCTTTCTAGAAGGTGAGCCTTTGAGTTTAGCCTTTCTAGTTTCAAACAAGCATCTTGTAAAGTAAATAGTCGAGTATTATATGTTATGGTACATAGTATGTAGATTTATCTATTAGACCTTTGACAGCGATCATGATAGCCGGCGTAGTGGTCGGGCGGTGCAGAGTATGGTACGGAGGATCGCCGCGGCGCGCGGCGGGCGCTGCGGTAAGTAAAAGCTCACAACCGGTCGCGTCGGAAGGGGCGGGCATCGCCTCCCGCAATCACGTACTTGTCGCGTTTTCATCACCTGCTCGCTAAAAGTGACGTAATTACGGATGCAAATCGATCAACAGCAGTTATCGACTCGACGAGGGTTGACGCTGGAAATTAGCGCGATACGCCGGTTAATGTTTATAGCCTTCCGCGATATAACGAATATGGTGTTTACGACGTGTACGTGCAAGCTGACCACTTAGCAGCCGCTTTTAACCCTTAATCCTACTTTACAATAATTATTATTGTTTTTCCATAACTATGATAATGTTAGAGCACTTAGAAATGCAAATTAAGCTTTCATTTAAACTTTTATTTCACTCTCAAGAATGTACTGTTAATCTCTTAGTATCAAGCTCACTGTGCAAAGAGAATGATAAAAACAAAGGATAAATATACACAGTTGATCGATGTCGGAAGCGTGGATTCCATCGTTCATTCGGATGACTTGCAACTAGTGAGCATGCTCTCATTGACTCCGCCATTGACCTCGCGTCAGCCAGACTTAGCGAGCACAATAATATAAATAATGGAATTACATCCGTCTCGCGGGCATTAACAACTGAAGACATACAATACACCGATATAAAACAGCCTTAAAACGGATCGGTCCCCAGGGTGAAGAAGGCTCCGTGCATAACTGGAACAAATTGTTTGTAAATAAGAAACTCATTGTTACCAAACATTTGCCAAACGCAGGTTTGACATTTACGGAATGTGTGTCTGATTATGTGAATTGAACGTTGCATTATTTTGATCACAAGAAAGCCACATAGGTACTTTATCTGGCAAATGTTGTTTTACAAAATAATTGTCCATTTTATGTTCAATATTCTGTGGCAACGATATACATAGAGGCAAACTATCGATGATGAAAATATTCATTCAGTTTCTTTTAAATTAAGTCCAAAAGTATACACGTCACCTGTGATGGGACACTTGCTCCAGTTCAGTGAATGAAGTGTAACGTTGTAGAGGACCGTGGCTCAGCAAACACCGCATATCGGTGTCTTGTTTCAAAAGTTTTTTCCAACGTGGTGAAAGGCGCCCGCGTCTCCTTAAAAGCCTTGTGGACTGTATTCGTTAGCGCACCTTTACATACGAAATATAGCCCTCAATGGGAAAAAGTTCTTGACAGATGCGTAGATGTGTCTACAAACTGATACAAAACCCAAATTGGCTGGTCCGATAAACTGAATTCAACTAGTTATGAGAATTAAAGAAGGTACACAGAGCTACACATCCACCTAGACTGTTTGGACTTTGAACTATTAGAAGTTAAACGGTGCGAATCGTGCGAGAGAGTGCGTTATATTTTTGATCGACACCACTATGCACTGTCCCTTTCCGACAATTATCTATTTTGTATGTAGCGTAGTTATGCGTATACAGGCTGTCTAACTTGATGTGTAGTCGTGTGTACCTAATATTAAATATAATTTTATAGCCTGTCTTCATTTAAATTGCATCCGCTGATTTACTGTTTTCAATTGCATTATTCTGTCAAAGTAATAAAGTATTTCGCCTAAAGCAAGACATAAATGTTCAAGAAAGTCTCGCGATGATTTCTTGCTCACTAATAGAATTTGCTAACAAGTCGAGGCGATTACCGGTGGTAACATTTCATAGTATATTAGATGCGAGAGGCTGCGAGCGTGTATGTGTTAGCGCGCCTTAGCCCCACGTTGCACTGTCGACAGCCGCATTAAGACAACAAAGGGTGATATTTTTCGTGGACAAACATTAAAGGGCTTTGAACATGACAGACGCAGGTGATGCACCCACACTATGCATATTTATGATGTGTTCGACAGCCAGCACCACACTAGGAATTATGGTTAGCAAATATTTGTAGTATTTACTTGTACATATCTTATGAATAGTTTTGACATTTAATATCTTCTTCTACGAGTAAAGGCGATTAACGAAATAAATAAAATAAACATCAGTAAGTAGGTATATATAAATAAAAATCATAAGTAATTGACTGAGTAATCAAACACTACGTTATTCTGTAATAGCGGGCCGTGTCTGTGGTAGTGTAATTACGTAGTCAATCTAATACAGGTTATAAAAAAGTAAAAAGAAAATGGCCACCAGGGCCAGTGATTCACACGTTGCGGTTTCTATAACTATTTGTGAGTGAACAAAACGATCTGTGAGAATCATTCATGGTCCCTCCCAGCATTGCCATCAACCAATCCGAAAAAAATATTTCATTGCTATAAAGACAAGGTGTTAGCTGGCTACAGGGTATATTAAGCCGCCTAATTTGTACTTTGCACCGTCGAAAACGTTATTTAGCTTTGACTCAACCATACGTTTTTGGAACGCGTCATTTTTGCAGGTACCTAAGTATGATGGGAAATAAGGCGGGCTATAAAAATCAAGCATTAAGTGGTCTTATTTTAGTTTAAATGGTTTTGTGTGCCGCTTAAGTCGTCGGACGGTCTAAACAGATCTGCAACAATAAATGTACTTCGGCCGTCACTAAATTTGAATGTTTACACGTTTAAAATGTTTACATTGTTCATGTTTTAGTTAATATGGACTATAAAATTATTGAATTATCGTTTGCACCTTTAAAAAGGGATTTGATGATAAGTTGCATAAAATGTATGTGCACTATATGGGAACACCTTTTTAGTAAGTATGTAGTGATACAACGCGTTGTCGGCACAGGTAACTTATCTACAGCCTTAGTGGGCCCTTACCCAGAGCCTCGCGTAGATATCTCGTGGGTTCGCGTGAACAAAATGAACGGTCGGCATTACAAAAAAATGCCCTTAAACTATTTGTTGTGGTTTCCACAAAAAGACAAAAAACGGGACATCAAAAACCAGTCAGCATTGGTCGGTGCTTTTCGACTCCAGTGGCCTTGTAGAAAAAACCATGTGTTAAGGAATGTAAAGAGCCATTTAATTATCCTAATATATTGTTATGGTCGCGGAGGGAGGTGGTTATAAATTAACGGCGAGCCGGAGCTAGAACGAGGTGGCGAATGGTGTCCGTGCACGGCGTCATCTTGCGCTCTGTTTTTTTGTTGTAAGATAGGAATGTTTAATGACATAGTTAATTGATGTACGTTATGAATCGGTAGGTTCATGTGTGAGTAACTGGCTGGGCACATGGTAGCATCTAATAATTCTCATGCGTGCAAGTGCGGAGCGCGGCGCGGGCGCAGACAGCACTCGGCGTTCTCACGTTACTGCAGCCGCTGTTTCAGTGCGATGATCCTTAGAGGTTTTATTCCATTTTTACCTCAGTTCCATCGAGCGGCCTTCATTATGCGTCCGCAAGTGCTTCGGTCGCCACCGGTTCAGGTAGCGCGGAGTTTCGCTTCAAAACTTGACCTTAGGTATTCGATACGCTTGTTATATTTTTTGTTAATCAATATAATTGAATATGAGCTTTTGATGTGGTGTAATTTGATAATTTGCGAAAATAAATTTACGTAAATTGACTTCGTCATAAAAACTGGTTTAATGTTCGATTCTTATTGGATGTGTATGTACACATACGTTAAGATATATAGCTGGTTGCATACCGAGTTGATGATAATCGTGATATTAGGGTATGTAGGTATCGAGCGCGGGACAGGGCGAGGTGTCGGAGGCAGGGCTCCCCGCTGCGCGTGAGCATTGTGATCGACAGCTTGTTTACTAAAAATATGCATAATGAATTTATAATAGCCTATCGGGCTTGCCACGATGCCTCGCCCCTCCGAGCCCATACGGGTCTTGCTTCACCTACCTCTTCATGTACGAGCGTGTGCTGTACGGCGATCTAAACTTAAATCAATATTAAAGGAATATACATTTGTAGTAGAAATCGTGGCATACCTCCATTACTGAGACTCATTATAATTGTGATAGTTAGAGATAACCGTTTAAACCGAGAACAATTTAAATTAAGTTTAAAAAATGCACTTATCAGTTTCCTATTCATGATGATCAACGAAAGAATGTTGTGGATACGATGGGTGAAAGATGGTTAATTGCGCCACCGATGTGTTCCCACGTTTAAATGCAGCTAGTGTTTGTGTAAGCATTTAGCATTCGATTGTTTTAGTGCGGACCGAGACGTCTGCGGAGAAGCAAACATTGAGCTTCCTGACCGTGCATCCCTCCCTCCCCCCTTCTCCTCCACGACCTCTTCACACACCATATTCGTCTCTCGGATTACACAAATATTTTACAAAAGATAAGCTTATTAACAATTGCAATTAACTTATGGTAATTGCAGTTTTCAAGAAGAAAATTGAACCCTTGCAAATGGAATTTTGATGCACTGAAATGTTAAAAAATAAAGGCACTGCCGACGTTAAACATGTCGCAGTTCTCGTAACTCTTTATTAGGTGGTTGAAACGTTCGTAGAAATAATTATATACGGTGCTCCGAACTATCTGTCGCATGAATGTGGTCGAACACCCCGGCCAGGCGGGGCGCCCGACGGTTCCTAGCCTCGATTCGTTACGTCAATCTCCACATTTTTTCACAACGAAATCTGCATAGAGTGAGTTGACATCGCGCAACAAAGCCGACACGCGGTGCGCCGAGTATTGTCCGCATTTCTTTATAAATATTTTGACATTTCCTTGATTCGTCTCGCGCAGCTATTCCACAAACAAATTCGTGTCGATCCTTTTGTGCAGCGTGTGTAATTTGATTTATTCTTTCACGACAAACGTCCGACATCCTGCGATGGGTTGTCCAACGATGGGCGGCAACGTTTGTCGATTTGTTAGCACGTCTATTGGTATTTTCTTTAGTAGGTGCAAACAAAAAGGTTCGCATGTCTTTAGAGCGTCGATATTGTTTCTTAGAGGTCCTTTGAGAGTGCGCACTCCACTTACGGACCTTTTAGGTAGTTGCTGTAAATTGCGACGTAAATATTAGATATTATCATGATTATTGCTTGTGGCCGTAGCGCATGCAGTTTAGATAGTTAGTAAACTGCGGCAAATTTTTTAATACTAGTTTGATTACGTTGTTAAATAATTGTTTATGTCTACGCGTCCGTTACAGCCACGAGATTAACGTATTAAAACATTCAATAGCACTTGAGTTTATCGTCTTGACGTAAAAATTATTTGCACGAGTAATTCGCACTAACAGGTGGAGTTGTTACGTTTCAGAGATGCAAGGAGAAGTTGAACACGTTGGCGATCAGCGTTATGAACCAATGGCCCGGCGTGCGGCTGCGAGTCATCGAGGGTTGGGATGAGGAGAACTCCCATTTAGAGCACTCGTTGCACTACGAGGGCCGCGCGGTGGACCTTACTACCAGTGACCGGGACAGGAGCAAGTATGGTATGCTCGCCCGTCTCGCGGTAGAAGCAGGCTTCGACTGGGTCTTCTACGAGAGCCGCTCCTACATACACTGTTCTGTCAAAACAGGTAACTATCGCATCTATACAATTGTTTTTAATTTATTTTGTTCCTGATTTAATAGACTAGAGAGTGCAAATTATATCTAGTATCTATTGATCTAAATAGGAAAATGTAGAAAGAAAAAAGATAATCATAACAACAGTGTTCTATGCCACTCCGGTGCGGTGTAACGATCCATTTTTCTAGCTGAAGTAATCTGAAATTTCCAACAGGATGTGATAGTAGTACTCTAGTAAATAAATTATACCTACTATACACTATTGGTTAAAAGTGGTTAATAAGTATTATCATCTTAATGACTATTAAAATAAAATAAATTATTATTTAAAAATATTTTTGTTTACATGCCAGCAACGGATAAGTCACAATGTACAAAGAATCCTAAGAGCTACATACAGACTGACAAATAAATGACAAAACAATAGAAATTATTTGATCAAGAGTTTTGATTATACCTAACGTAGTAACGCTTGCGTGGTCTACGTTATTTTCCTTCCAAAACTTTACAATGACTATCTAATGTAAAATATATGCAAACTTTTGTCCAGATTCGTATTTCCGTACTACAAAATGAATCATCCAAATCGGACCAGTTGTTCTCGAGTTATAAACGCATTGACAGACATACAGAGACGTTTTCATTGGTAATGTGTAATATTTGATCTACAAGTTTATTATTATATTATGAATGTGCAATTTAATAATGAACTTGTGGATCAAATGTTCATTTTAGTTACGGAAGCAGAAATATATAGAGCTCAACTTGATATAAAACTTGTCAATATAATGTCAATCTTTAATCAAGGATACATAATTATAATATTTAATAGTAAATGATAATTCGATTTTTGACAAGTATTACCGCCGGATAAAAAGAATTGGCCTTCAGAATGTATATTATGATCAATGATATTTTATTAATATCGGATATATAGAGTATTAATATCGGATACTGACGTTAATAATTGTTACGTCACATTATAACATTACTAGCTTGTATTTGTGGCTACGCTTTCGAAGTATTTCGTACTAACCATGGATTCTCAGGATAAAAAATATTCTGTGTCTCTCAGATTTGTTAAGTTAAGCTAACTATCTCTTGGCAAAAAAACATAAATTGGTAGCTCCTGTGCCAAGAAATACAAGGACAAACAAACAAACCAACAAACACAATTACATTTATAATATTAGTACAGGATTATGAACAATTGCAATAAATATTTTATAGAGCGCTCTTTCTTGCATTAGGCATAAGTGCGTTGAAGTCTTTTGTATGGGTGTGCGGTCACCACCTTTTATTTACCTTGAATTGAATAATTTATCATTCTAATTAACGTAATAACATTTAATATTTAGATAATAGTTAGTATAGCTCGGTAATATCGTGATTATTATATAAAAGAATAGGTGTTAAAGAAAATATGGCTTTATACTAAACTCCAAGAGAGTTATGGTAAATATATTTGTTTATAGAAACTTGTAGATCTTAGAACCTCTGCTGTTGTAGTAAAATACGTATTAGGATGGTATTCACAATATATAAGATCAATAATAATAGAATATCCGGTAATAACCTACAATATGTGTTGAAATTATTGGAAATAGAAAAAAACCCAATGTTGATTAAGTTTTCAAGTCAATAAATGTAAAATAACATAATCTAAATTTCACACAAAACATTCCAATTACTATAGAGATTTGTGGTTTACTCCTAATTTTCTTTTGACATGTACAATAGGAAATCACGCGCTGGAAACCCCACCCCGCTCATGTGTTGTGGGGGAAAACCCATACGTTTATCATTTACGGGTACATAACTGTACAGTGGGCTTTAAGCTACGGGACGGGCCAAATATATAGTTGAACTTTACAAGAAGAATGCATCTCAGACAGCTTCCCGCGCCCGCGCCCCGGCGGTGTCGATCAAACGGACGAACGAGCCTCTTGTTAGCATCCCTCTCACTCGCACTCGTGCACAAAACTATATCCGTCTGCTGCGCACGCGGCCGCATCGCAGCCAATCCCCCACTTCTATAATTACACCGGTGATTCAATGGCTACTTATATCTATATATGTGTATACGGCATAACGATGAGAGAACCGCGTGTTTATAAGTATGCTTGTGTTTTTAGATATTATGGAGGCATTCGGGCGCGCTCGCATAGTTCCAATTAATTTTGCAGATGGTTCTATAAGTGGATTGATATTAAAACGCGAGACCGAAACCGTAAAACATAGGTAATGTAGTTAACGATATCACTAACGTGCCATTAGTATTCATTCCACATCACAGCATCAAGAATCCTAGCTCTTAGGTACTATGTAGTAGCCATTAATACTGCTTTTTGCTAAAGGTTTATTCATTATTTAGCAATAGCCTCTTAAAATGGTGGCCCTGTTTTGCTATTAGAAATAAGTGTAAATCCCTTTTAGAAGCTTTCAAAGTTCAGAATTTTCTTATCATGAAAATCTGCTATAAAATAATGTTAATTTACCCATAGATAATTATATATAATATAGGCACCAATATATGTACTTATAACGCAATTAAAACAATAACAGTTATATGAGTAATTATACATATTACACTCGGTAGCAATCAAAATAAGGTACAGGTTAAGAATAAATTCTCTTTAAATTATAGGCTTTTAATCCGAGCCTGTAACTCGTATCATTTTTGTCAATAAATTACGTTATATCGCTGTATCGAACACAATGGCGAGCGTATATTTTATATCTACCTCGTCGCCGTACGAATAAATATCGTAAATTTGTAAAAAATACCTAAAATCGTCCCGAAACGATAAAGAGCACTCATTGTTTCAAAAAATCAAAAGCTCGCGCACTGATAGCCAGCGGAGTCGGCCGCGCGGTCGCAGCCAATTTGTTTCGATGTTTATTCATTTATTCCGGCGTTTTGTACGATCCGAGTCTTTTAGTATTAATTTGGATCTTATAAATAATTAATGTGCTTTGTGTAGGTATGTGTGTTGCGGTCGTGGCTCTTTGTTGGTCGCGGTCAAGGCTGGACCGCGCACGACCAGCCACCGCCTGCACACTACCCCTACTTTAACAAATCTGTAGTTCATTTTAGAGGGATGTAATGTAATCGAATATTGCATCATTTTATTTAAAAAATAAGTCTTTTTGTGAACCACCTTTAAATATTTACAAATAATAAACATCCAAACCCAGGACAAGTATCTGTCGGCTCAAATAAACGTTTGTGTCACAATTAATATTATAGTAGTTACGAGATATGAGCGTCATTTATTACTTTACATTATTATTCTATTATATATCAGTTATATGTATATAACTGGTATAATGTACAAACTTTCAGCGGGAAACTTATATACAATCCATAAAGCATTTGGATTGTAAATAACCCAGTAAATAAGTATTACAATAATTCTTCATAAATGAGTGGACCTGACTTAGTAGACTATTACTTTTATGGACATGGTTCATCAAAAATTTAAGCTTAACCATTGTAAAGGTATCGATTGGAATTTAATCGAAATACTTTAAATCAGTAGTAGTTTTTCGCTCTATCGCACGGCTTATAAAAGAGACGGAGTAAAACTGGCCCATTATATGCTCGTATATTAAATTAAAGCATCCAGTGATCGCCTCGGCGCCAATAAAACTATGCCGAGCGTTAATTTTTTGTATTGGACCCGATTAATTGGTTTTCATTGGTCGGCGATGATTGTTTTTTTTTTATTAGGATCATTGACTCATGGTATTTATACTAACGTCATCATAAGATTAGGCGTGCACTTACACAAATTATATAGACCAGATAATGCTTATGCGTCCAAACTTGTCGCCTACGCGAGCACTTTTTATAGGTGTACCTAATAAATATACATGTGCCAGGTCCTTCTAGCCAACGAATAAATATTTATACATTTGTTTTGTGTTCGAGTACCTTGTAAAATGGTCATTAATATCTTTCAATTAGCAATAAATGTTTTAAATGCTCATTGAATACCTAAATAAATGTCTTACTATAAAAGTAACAAGCGGGTTCGAAGTACATGCAATTCATACAAGCGTGCCGTGTAACATTCTTCAGTCCTTTGAAATTGTATCAAAGTGAGACATTATTACTGCAATGTTTTATATTTCAAACCTGTTGACTTGTTTCGAATAGCTTTTTGCGACTATTAAGATTTCTTTGAAGCTAGCGACAGAAAACTAGATGTATTAATTTATGTTTTTATCTTCTGTTATATGTCATGTAAGTTTATATGTGTGATTGCAATAAAATTAATATTAAATTCAGCATATAATTGCCTTTATCTTTGAGGACAAGATAGGTTCAAAGTTTTCATGTTTTGAACAACAAACGTTTGTTTTGAACATCATTGGTTAATAAAGTATGTAATAGAATGACCAAATAAAATTGGGGTACATAAAATCAATGTAGATTTCCGTTAAAACAAGTGTTTAAATGTGTTCTACGAAGAGAAACAATGTGATGGGTAGTTGACAGTTAAGTAGGTTCGACAGCGAGGCTCGCGGTAAATGGGGCGTGACCGGCGGTGACCGACTGTGACCGCCGGTGACCGGCCGGGTCACGATTTTCCTCACAACTCCACACCACTTCTGAAGGACGTTTAACCCTTTAGTGGTACACATAGTAACGTTTTAATACATTGTCACGGATTTGTAGTTTTATGGGAACGCTATTTAAGTACAAATGTTGAATCAGAATAGAAGGAAATAAAACAAGTAGGGACACAAAATCGTACTTTAGCAAATTAAATGTGGTAATTATAAGTTACATAATATATTGACAAAATTGTATATTATTTCATAACAATTAAAATGCTAATTAAAATAGTATACAATTTTGTTATGTTTATAAAACTCCTTATTTAATTGACGAAGAACAGTTTTAGTATAATAAGTGAGACATTTAGATTTCAAAGACATATTATCATAGAACACAAGTATTATTATCAATTACTTACTGGGGATGTCTCATTTATAATCAATGTAACTGTTTTGAGACAAATAAACATATTTCATTTCATTTTCATAGATAAAATACAGTGATTAGTAATAGATATAAAATACCGTGGCCCCTTATGAGACAAGCATAATAAGAAATATTTGTATTACAGTTATTGTCAATGTATTAACTTGGATTAGTTTAAGAATTTCATTACATTATTTTTAATCTATACTAATATGTACTAGATGTTCCCGCGATTTCACCCGCGTTTATGATTACTGCGCCGCCCTCGTGGTTTGTAGCGTGATGTTATATAGCTTATAGCCTTCCTCGATAAATCAGCTATCTAACACTATTAGTATAGTAGATACTAATATTATAAAGCTGAAGAGTTTGTTTGTTTGTTTGAACGCGCTAATCTCAGAAATTACAGATCCGAACTGAAAAATTCTTTTAGTGTTGGATAGCTCATTTATCGAGGAAGACTATAGACTTTATATCATCACGCTACGACTCACGGGGGCAGCGCAGTAATCATAAACGCGGGTGAAACCGCGGGCACATCTAGTTATACATATATTCTGTAGGAACCTAATTTTACATTATGAGAATAAGTAGCTTAGCATTTTGGTTGTTACAACAAGGCATTTTACATTTATGCATGCACATAAATTGTGTCTATATGTATAGTGAAACTAGGTTATGCCCGCGGCTTCCTTCGTGTTAATGTAGGTTAAGTTAGATTAGTAACAGTAGCTTTTTTTGGATACAAGGTACCCTATATTCTTTTCTGTTCCACTCACAACGTATAAGCGAAATTTCATGATGATCGGTTGAGTAGTTAAGGCGTGAACGCGTAAAAAAAAACCCACATTCGCATTTATAATATTAGGATATAAACGCGGATTCTGAAATATTTATATGAATAATCAGAGGCTTAACCGCAGATATTACAATGATGAAAGGAGTACATTTTTTATGGGAGCATAGGTAGAGAGGATAGAAGCGTGAGTGAGCGATGTTGCGCGGTCGAGCGGGCGCGGGGCATGCGTGCGAAAGCCTCCTTAGGGCGCGACATTCGAGACGCTACATCCCGGAAGGCTGCGGCTGCGCCCTAAGACGTTCCCACACTACATGAACCAATTTTATCTCCCATCATCGAAATATCCATCTCAAACATTTTTTATTCGATGCACTTCATAATCATTCGATATTGCTAACAATCACCAAATTTAGCACAAGTAGTGTCTATATACAAAGTATGACAGCATAAAATGCAAAAACCGGTACTAAATGGTATGTTTTTTTTTTAATGATATTTGATGACCATTATATCGTCATAGATCTGGTTATTAAATGAAGATAATCGTTTGCGTGTAATCAATTCGTGCAGTGCTATTTGGAATTTAATGTAGAACTATTATTTTTACGAGTACTTTAGGTGGATATCTTTTTGCTTCGCTTTATCGCAGCTAATGCGCGGAATAAATGGACATAGTTTGGTATGGAGGCAGAGAACTCTACGATCGGACATGATTTATCTATAAAGCTGAGGAGTTTGTATGTTTGTTTGAACGCGCTAATCGCAGGAACTGGTTCAAATTGAAAAATTCTTTTAGTCTTGTACAGCCTATTTATCGAGGGAGGCTATAAGCTATATAACATCACGCTACGACCAATAGGAGCGGAACGTCAATGAAAACTTTTGCAAAATCGGCAAGAAGTCTCTAATGGCAGACGAAGTTGCGCGGGTCAGATAGTGTATTATACTTTAGAATATAGTTCCAACAGGTACACATGCTTCTGTTGCTATACTAGGTTTTGCCAGCGGCTTCGCTCGCTTTAAAGTAGATTTTGTCGAGTAATTTATATCCCTCGCGAACAATACTTTTTTTCTAGATTAAAGGTACGTATGTCTCAGTACGTGTATGCAAAATGTCATGATGATCTGTCGTCTGGTTAAGGCGTGAAAGCTTAACAAACAAACTCACATACACATTTATAATTTAAAAAATAATAATAATTAGGATCAACCATTCCGCTTCACTTTTTGTCAAGTAACCATCTTGCGAATTAAATTTCGAATTAGTTCGCATGTCGTTTTAACAGATGTTAAATTATGGAATAAATTAAATATAACGAAAAAGTGGTCTTACTTCACTAAGCAACAATGTTGTTAATATTTTTAGTCCTCTAAATGTAGGCTTTGCTCATATGAATAATATTAAAGAGAACTCTCATACGCTAAAAGCAATTCTAGGTAATGTAGACACATTCCACGTGATATTTTATGTTTTCCATCTTTTACTTGAATAAGCAAACTTCATTTTATAGCAGGTATATTAGTAGAGATTGAATGAAGGTCAACAAATATTGATATTGATGATCAAATATTAAAGTTGCATTCTTTGTCAAAGCGTATAATTTTAAGCATATTTATATTTCATGGTTGGTCCGTTCACTTTTCTTTTGCACCTACATATCTTTAAGAGGCTGCATCGTCAATTCTGTTCAGGTGTGCAATAAATTCAAACGTTAAGATCTCAGTAACACATTACAATTCCAGACGATACATATTGCATCAGTGTGGATTACTTGGCGTTTAAATCATTTCGTGTCGATCTCGCGAACAGATGTAGTAGGTGAATTATGAGTTGCCTCGATTGGACATTTGTGTGCTTTATAAATATTTATTTATTGAAATACATTTAATGTGTTTATCTATAAGTTAAACACATAAATATGTGACTGCTCATGACGCAGATACATAGAGCTTACTATTAAAACGCTTATTTGGTATTATAAATATTTACAGTATACTTTAAAACGATTCAGCGAGACGAAACCAAACAGTACGAGGTTGCAGTCGAACAAAAAATGTTAAGATCTCGACAGAATTTTGCCAAGCTAGTAGGAATCTCTTTACCGATTATTACAAGTTTAAAATGTTTCTCACGTTTTCCTAGTACAACGTTCCTATTCTGGCAGATAAAATAAACCTTTTCATATTTATTTATTTTCTTTTTACGTTGTAAGATGCGGCAAGCGTTCGGCGCGGGCGCATGAATCATAACATTCATAACCGGCGCGGTTTGGCATTTGCATGACCATGCGTCGGTTAATTGCTATTCTATACGATATAAATCAGATGAAATTCTACTGATCCGATTCGACCATCTCGATAACCTTATATCGTCCCAACAATAAAAAGGCTGCGCCGTCTGACAAAATCCTACCGAGTAATGTTATCGCTGGAGCTTTCGTACATTTGAATTTGGGGACAGCCGGTGACATAAATATTTGAGTTATATGAAAAAAGATATGAAAAAGCGTGACATTTCGCCCATACGACATGTCATCCCATCGACAAGATAAATTATTAATAGTGTCACGTGCGTACATTTGTCGACTTGGTAATGTATGGTCACGCGCGTTGGGCCGCTGCGGCGGGACCGGCGCGCGCGCCGCCTAGCTCTCCCGGTGGTCCCCGCGGGGCGGGGTCTGCGCGGCCACTCGGCTGCGCCGCCGCGCCGCGCCCCGCGCGCCCGCACACCTCGCGCACCCGCGTACCCGCGCACCCGCGCCGCTTATCGTCGCATCTTCAGCCTAATGTTACTTACGTCACTATGAAATCGCATTGTGACTGGTTTTTAAGGCTTTGGATTCGTTAACTTTCAAGCTTAATAAGGTCGGAATTAAAGATAGATAAAATCGTTTAAATACTACTTATATTTGTCAAAAGAAAACGTTTATTTATTTCGAATTTAAATTTGTAGGTTCTAGACTACTAGATTTTTGATTATCTTCTATTGACGTATTTACTTTATAATACACCGGAAAGGCTCTGAATATAAAATGGCGTAACTTAAAGGTGAATAAAATGCACCCCAACCTCAATTGTACAAAAACGCAAAGGCGTCCGACGTAGATCCAATGAATCGTGTGATGTGTTCAGCAGACAACAAATGCATGTTGACAATAAGCGCTTGACTTTGAGCAAAATCTAATTTGTGTAGTTATTGTGTAATGCGATCCGCCTCAGCCCGTCGCTTTGAGAACAGACTGTGAACAAGGATCGACTAAATTTGTCGGTCGGTTACACAACAAATCAAAATTTAACGAGTTCGCGCAAACCGGGGGCTTTGCAAGGTATCTTTAGCCGTGCTCATTTGCGCGTGTAATTGCACCACCCACTGTAACTGTAACTAAAGTTAAATTTTAGCCAGCGAGCTGTGTACTTCTGTTGTTACTATTTAAACTTCTACTTGTAGTACAATTGTTACCAGTCAGCCGTCAACAGTTGGCCGTGTATGCCTCCGTGCTTGCGGTTCAAACCATTATTATTTATCTTTAGCATGCCATTTAGTTGCACGTAAATAGACACCTTTTTGCTACGGTTTGGATCCAAACGAATTAAAAGATTACGCACAGGTACAGTTTAAGCGGGATGAGGCTTTAAATAAATACTATTAGATAATGTACAAACAAATTTTAGCAAATCAGGATTCTGTGCGATCTTTTTGGATGCAGTTTTTTCACACAAACAATAGATGAAAAGAATTCACAAAACGGATTGAATTAGCTTATCTAACGCTTAAAAAGTTTGCTCAGGAGATTACACGTCCTTTTTCGTGGAATACTATTCTTTATACTTTTGTTGATTTGGCGTGCGAACAATATATCTGAGTAACATCAGCCCCGAGCGAGTTGACCGTGCAAGCTTTAGTAAAAGGCGAGCCCAGTGCAGTGGTATACTCGCCGATAACCCGCCGCAGTGGGAAGCCATTCGCGATTCTCTTTTGTTTCGTATCTTATCCGATTTTAATTACGAGCGTAGAGAAATCTCGTTATTCCTTAAAGGGATATGACTGCTCCGAGCTAATTTACTATCGTCCCTTGCACGATTTTATGTTCTCAATTTTATTTTATTGCTTGTGGTCCACGGTATGTAGACTCAGCACGCACGTACTATACCTGTTTCAGTGTTTCATGTACCAAATTGTTTTCTTTTGAATGTTACATTGATTCTTTAATGAAAATAAAACGTAATTTCGGTTAATATATTCATATAAAACACTTTAAAATAAAAAGTATTTAATTTATTTTATTTCTTTTCGTTTCAGAATCATCTGTGGGTACGGGAGCCGGTTGCTTTCCTGAAGGTTCGATTGTGTACACAGAGAAAGGTCCCCGTGACATTGCCACACTACAGATTGGACACAAAGTGCTGGCAGCCTCTGACGACGGCAAAATGATTTATTCCGAGGTACGTATACTTATGGGTAAAAGTAAAAGTAAGTCGGTCTATGTGGAAAACCTTGGGGCAGGCCTATGTCCAGCAGTGGTCGTCTTTCGGCTGAGATGATGATGATGATGAAGTATACTTATAGGAAATTAAAACAAGGCTGTTTTTATGATATCATTAGTATCCCATGCAAACTAACACCTAATGTACATAAATATGCAAAATATAGGTAAGTAGACAAGTGGACCAAACCATTATTTTGTGGATTTTAGCGTTAAAAACATCTTATAATCAAATGGCCAGCAGCTCTACAGAAATAGACGTTGTATTTTTTTTGATACTATATACTTAGGTAGCAAACAAGCACTGTTACTTACGCTTTCCATTAAGCGTTTATCGCAGCTCATGACCGCTTGATACACTTACACGTTGCCAACCATTCAAAACGAAATTGCTGTGCTATCAGCAGAAAGTAGTCTTCTGTTGATAACCGATTGATGATAATCGTAAGAGAACACCTCCTTTATCCGCTAGAAATCCTAGTTACCGCAGGAACACAACCCGAAGGGCCGCCATCTTTCATATGATGGAGGTCCCTTAGAGTTTGTAAAGTACTTTCGATATTAATTTAGTTATTTGTACATTTCAGGTGTTGACATTTATAGATAGAAATCCGAACGTTACGCGTCAATTCATCGAGTTGACTGCAGAGAATGGCGTAACGATCACGACGACGTCGTCGCATCTACTGCTACTAGCAGCAGCCGACGGGTGGCGGGAGTCTTTCGCGGCCAATATCCAGATCGGCGATGTTCTCCTTACGCGAGGACAGGCTGACGTCATGAGGCCGTCTAGAGTGGTGAAGACTCGTATGGTTGCGAAGCATGGTGTTTATGCGCCGCTGACCAGAGCGGGTACAATCATAGTAGATGACGCGCTGGCGTCTTGCTACGCGCTGGTCCGAAGCCACTCACTGGCGCACGCGGTCATGGCGCCCCTGCGGTGGATGGCGCGATGGAGCGCCTCCAGAGAGTTCCCGCGCGGCGTTCACTGGTACGCCAGTGCTCTGTACTCGGTCGGGGACTTCGTGCTGCCATCCTCGTATAGGTACCGCTAGTGGTGTGTTTGTGCTGACATTGAGTGGTCGGTGTGAGGGTATGAATCGCGCGCAGGACGTGCATTGGACACATATGTAAATATCGCTCGTGTAAATAGTACAGTAGGACAACGACATGTAAATACTTAGTTCGCGAACATTAAAATGTTTAATATTATATAATATGCTCGTCGTTAACGAGTTATACTTACCCTCATTGGAATTTATTTATTAAGTAGTTTTAGGTACCTTTTGCAAATTTTGCATATTATTTAGTTAACACACGAATATTTGTAAATTGTGTCGGTATTGTTATTCTGCACAATGCAGAAATACTTAAATGTATGCGCTTATGTTATTTTAAGTTACTGTATAAATATTATTAATAAAATTAATTCACTTCTTTAGCGAATCTGAAGAGTAATATTTCTGATATAAAATGTTTTGATTGAAACAGTGTATAGTATTCGTTACGCGCGATGTATTCGGCGTAAACCAGACATTCCATAACTCTAATCCTTGTCGACTTACACGCATTAGAAATGATGAAATTGTGATCTTGGTACCTAAAAAAGTGCCTTAAGATTTTTATTTATTGTTATTTATAAGCTAGGTGTCTATTTATGAATTGACGAAAGTATTTAGGTCTAACTTATTCTATTGTGACCAATCCCGTCTTTATAACTAAGTGCTTTAACTATTTATTTATTATCCTCGCCCTGTTGGGCATCTTTTGAACGCTTGACATCGTTTGAATTCTTTATAACAATATCTTTAATATTTTCTACCAGTGCATGACTGGTTTCAATCCTTGACTTTCTTGAATCAATGCAATATACGTGGAAGCGATCAGTAGTCGAAAACCTTAAGCGTCGACGTGAGCTTCTCACACGAAGAACATCATTGAACATGTCACAGCAAACGGCGACTTATAGATCATATGTTAGATCTTGAACTGAAGTATAGGTTCCTATAGATTGAATTTAGTGGAATGTTGTAAGACTTGAGAGTGCAACGATAATTTTTATAAGTAATTTCTAGGACAACATTTTGAATTATTTATTAAAAATTCACAGTTTGTACTTAAAAGGTCGATGTCAGCGACGAACACTAACTAAAATTCTATATAATAAAATAGAGATTAGTGCTTATGTAGATGATACTAACAAATTTTATAGTTACATACATAAATCGGAAAGCTTTAACTAATGTTTGGACAATACATTTATGCCATAATGATTGCCATATTAATATTATTTAGTTTAAAAAACTAAACGCTACCCGTAAAGCACCAGTGCCGACTGCCACCCTTCATCATTCAACGGAGAATTTTATTTATGATTTGATATGATAATATATTGAGAGTCACTGTGGCATAAAGTGTGTACAGATGTTTAAGAGTTTGTATACTTATATTGTAAAAATGTGCTATGTTTAACTTTCTTTGTAATCTACGTCTCGACATTAAGTTGACTAACACCCGTTACTTATTAGTTTCTAAATATTCTATTTAAAAGTCTTGCAAGAAATGCCGCTATCAAATATGATAATAATAAATCTTTATGAAAGCATATTCTGTTCACGTCTTATCCGCAAAGATCTTCTATATTTAATGATTACGTTTTTGATTTCTTGCTTTTTTCTCAGTACGTACTATGCGTGCTAATTTTTGTTTATTTTCTTGAACGTGGTGTTAGAAACTAGTTGGCGAACTGATGCATCAGAACCATAGGTATAAAACGAAGGGGTATGGGGATAATTCAGCCATCGCCAGTACTGAATTTGCCTCTTGTTCTTCTTAATGCAGAATAATTAATTTTCAATCCTAGTCCGAGTTAAAGATATTGCTTGGGAAACCTCAATAAATATCATATAATTATGCTTACCTATTATGGTATATGTGTATGTTACAAACTAAATTCATATAATCAGTAACATTAAAAATATTAAAGCAAGTTATATTCGGCCAATTAACTTGTTTTATGTTAATAAATATTGGTTAAATCGCCGGCCATGTAAATTAAAATAATACATAATTATTGTGCTGTGTGCATTATTTATTTATTAACGTTATATTTGCATTAACATAAAAGTCTTCAGTCCCACGATGATGTGGGCATAGGTATATTTTTAGAGCTTCTTGTAAAGAAAGAAAATGTTGAGGACATTATTTGATGTACTGGCTAACCACTGTCGTGTTATCAAAATGTATTATAATATCAAAATAAATAAAATGTTGGCTTTGTGGACATAGATTTTGTTTTATTTTATTGACAAGTTATATCATGAACCTCTTTTAATAACTTTTAAACTTTCGCGTTGTATGATATAATATAAATACGTACCTAACGGGTATTAACGCGATCATGCATAATGTTTACTTTTTGATGCTTGACGTTTCGACAAGGTTACACCGGCCGTTAGGTATTATATACGAACCTCTTTTGTTGACAATAATAGAAAGAATCTGGCAAAGGAAAATACGACATATACCATGAATCCATAGGTTATGCATGTATTTTAGCAGTACCTACGTAAGCACCGGGCAAATTGGCACACGCAATACCAGGTGTACCACTTGCTGATGTTATAGGAAGTAAAAAAGACACTGTCAGCCTACAGAACGGCCTGTTCCTCATAATTAAACTAGGATGCCAAACCATTCTGGCCATAAGGAAGCTTAATTCCTTACAGCTAATTGAAAAACAGACATTCTGCAGATCAAACTAGGTTAATATTTTCAACATAACTTTTGTATTGGGTTTCTACAAACAAGGCAACGGACACAAAAAGCAGATTTGTTTTTAGTTTGGTTTAAAATTAAGTAGTTTTACGATTTAAGATTTCTTGTGGTCTAGGCCCACGAAACAACCCCAAAACATCCTGCACTTTCTTGAAAAGCCTGACACATTTTAATAGGAATGTCACAGGAGGTTATTAGTTTGTAATCATCTGTAGGGACAGACTTTGTCAGTAAAGCTTCCACAGGTTTGAAGTAAGATTCCGCTGGGCACTAATGCTTAAAAATAAGACCATTATTTTATATGATTAATTTAATTCGAATGTCGTGCCTTTCAAAGGAAGTTCACCATGAATGGAGCAAGTAAGTTCATAACGGCGAAAATATGCTAAGAAGTCTTAAAAGTAATTGGTTGGATTGGGAGATTTATTTATGGATAGGTACATTGAATGATGGTATCACATTTTAAAAGATTCAAGAGAATCTGATAGGTTATCCTACAATTCGATTAAAGTAATAACAATATTTCTTAAATATGAATACATATTCTTTTGTAATGAGGTAATGACATGTCAATAGCTAGTATCTACGAGACTTTAAAAGCATTGAAACAAAGAAGTTAAATTTATTCAGTCATATGTGATGTAAAAGATTAATGTTAACCTTTCAGTACAGGTGTCTTAATATAGGAGCAATCTAAGACAGTTTTCCTTGATTAGATTGGATCTTAATATTTACAATCATTAATTTTACGCCTCTCGAAACGAATTGCAAATTTTATAATAGGCAGGTTGTTGGCCATTCACCCACTGGTATAATAATATGCTGCTTTGCGTTGCCTCACACGAATAATAACATAGTTCTGAAATAAACAACTTTGTAGTTCAGAAACAGATTAGAAGATAATCATACATGGTGCAGAGGACGGTGAACCGAATACACAGGAGTGGGTAGGTGTTTTCTTAGTTGATAGTTATAGATTTGCAACTTTATGTATTGTATAAGTATATTACGTAAGTGTTGTAACTGTAGCCACACACACCTTGCATACACACTTGTCCGTCAGCACCATAAACTTCCCGAGAAAGGAGGGTAAGTTTCGGGCTAGCGGTCGCCTTGTCGTTGCTGCCACGCTTGAGTGCTGTGGGTTCAAGTCTTGTATGATTAATTATTTATGTGATACACAAATGATTGTTCTGAGTTTGGGTGTACTTTGCGTCCGCTATTGTATGTTTGTAAAGTCGCCTGTGAGTTGTGACACAAGCCGCTGGGAGATTTCTGTTCAAAACAAATCGCTGTAACAAATGCAACTGACCGTTATTTTTACGAAAGGTCAAAACAAAAATCGCACAAATGTTTATCAATTGTTTATACGTCACTGACGTAAATGGATAAACATTTTTGTATGGGTGATGAGTGTGATGACATCACATATTAGGTAATAATGAATAGCCGGCTTAACACTGCGTAAAACTGGTTTCTCGCCCATATAAAGGCTTGTCCGTAGTGTCCGTACAGTGAATACGGATTAAGTCTGCCAAATGCAGTAAGGAAACCGGCCACCTGTCTATTTCATTAATAACGACACACTCCCGAAATTGGATTGTCTATCAGCATCAATCTAGTTAATTAATTGAAGGACGGACACGTATTAGTCAGGAAAACCCAAATAATAGAGCAGTCTACCGTTTTAAACCGTAAAATCATCTGTAGGCTAAACGTTTTTTCTCAGTTTCTCCAGTTTGAGCGATTACGGAGGGAAAAGCACGACGTTGTTAAAACAAAAAGGGTATCTGTCCATTTTGTATTTAAATATGTAACGAGCACTGTCTTAAAACCTTCTTTTGATTTAGGAAATCGGTTGGATTTATAAAAGTACCAGGGATGGTTTAATTTAATGACGCCATAAAAAAAGAAATGAAGCCTTAAAATAATGTAGAATGGCCGTAGTCGCTTTTTACAATGTCGATATGGAGATATTACAAGTTTTCAAGCTGCCAAGGCTTGTTATAAAATTCATAACATAATTACGTTGAAGCCATCTATCGATTCAAAAGCTGTGTGTTCTGAAGTAATTACTTCAGAACACACAGCCTTCCTGTTTTTGTCACTTTAATTAAAGTGACAAAAACAGGAACAAAATTTGTAACATAAAGATGAGTGCTCAATCACGATTCAATAAGTTTAAATATAATAATAATGAAGAGCACAAGTAAAATGACAAAGTTTATGCTAAAGGAGCTTCGAAACTTGTTAAAAAGTTCAAAGTTGACCCAGATGTTGCAAAGTTTCATTTGATTAAAGTGAGGAAAACAAGCGGAGATTTTGTAATAATCGTCTAGGATCGTCTAGTTAAGCCTTGGTAAAACACTTCACAGATAACTAAACTTATGTTATTGTCACACCTGTCTCGCGTTGCAACGTTAGCTGTGACTGAATTTAAACATAAATTTTTAAGATTGGATAAATGGCGCTAGTTTAAAAAGAGTATAGTATATTTTGACATCAAATTAAAGAGTTTATTTGTTCGATGTTTTTATCTCGATGGAAATTGTGCAATTAAATTAAAGTTTACTAAGATCCTGTATGACATCCGTAGGTTTAGAAATATCTTTCTTTTCACTTAAATGATATTATTACTTATTTTTCACTGTTCATGCGAATATAGACATATTTTCCCAACGGTAACATTTTTAAATTTGCCCAGTTTCAGCATAGGAGACATAGACACAATGAGTAGTGTCTTTTAGAGAGTTGAGGAAATAAGATGAGACACCTACCTAAGCACTGGCCGTGGCAGGAATAAAACTATTACTACATATGAAATCTAATAAATCTGGGTTAAGGGAATGGGTGTCTAAGGTAACTTGCGTTGACTTCATAGGACCTGGGGGTGCCCGAGCCTCTCCAAGAAGACTATCGGTAGGTCTGAACCGACGCCACTGCTTAAAGTGTTTTATTATTATTAAAACTGTAATGATTTCGAAAATGATTTATGGTGTAAAGTTAAAAACACAATTGTTAGAAAAAGAATTATTATGACAAATAGACTGTGACTCTATTTAGTGTCATAAACTTACTTTGCATATACATGTATGTTTATTACATTAACTTTGAAACTAATGATTATGAATATCGTTTGACATTTAAGATTTAACACGGCTTTATTTCTGTATAAAGACTAAAGGTACGATGTAATTATTCAACTTCTATTCAATATTTTAAATTTAATTTGTCATATTTGGGAAACAAGCGTGAATCTATGTATGTATGTATGTAATTTAACATAAATATGATGCCCGGGTACATAAATGAGCCTACATTTGCAATAAATTATATTAGATTATAAATGAACAAATAATAGCTAAACTGCAATGTACAGTAATTTCTATAATATATATAATTATAACCTTAGGTATATTTGCTGCAACTTATATAACATCTACGTTTTCCCTTTTGGATTTTAGTATATTTACTAAATATATTTACTTTTGTCTTGGTGGCACAGCGGTAGGTAGTGAATACGACTGCGGTGCATGGCGTTTCGAGTCCGATGTCCGGATCGGGAAAGTGTTTTTTTTCGGATTTTCGTCAATGAATTCATAGTTACATATAACGTAACAAAGCTGACAGAATGGTGTATACTTATTTCTGTCCAATCTGGTTTAAAAAGTAATTTTGCAAGATCCAAAATGTAAGCTAGCATTAATAAATTAAATGAATTGGAATGTAAGTTGGAAATTAATTAATTAAAGTTTTCGACTTGTAAGACAAATTTAATAAGCGGACTGTAAATAGGTAATCTTTATTGTTCTATCTATAGATGCTATACTAAAGCAGTTCTTTGGTACTATCTTGATCTAGATTCTTTACTTGTATATTTCTGCATAAAGATTGGAAAATGAGTCCTCATTTTTTAATCGTTCAAGTCTAGTTAGAAAATATTATTCCCGTTAAAAGATCACTTCCAACCAGAGATTTTATTTTATCCAGAAAGATAACATCTGAATAGAAAATATAATGATAAATAATGCCATCTTATTAACATACTAGCTTTTGCCCGTGGTTCCGCCCGCGTGGTACCTACATCAATAAAAAGTAGCCTATGTCCTTGCCCAGGTTTTAAACTATATCTGTACCAAATTTCATCTAAATTGGTTCCGTAGTTTAGCCGTGAAAAGGTAACAGACAGACAGATAGAAAGACAAGAGTTACTTTCGAATTTATAATATTATATAGTAAGGATATTAGGTAAAGTTGTAAATAAACTAGACAGAATTACATTACAAGTATCAGTCTACGTGACTCTTGATCTTTCTAGCGCGTGTTAATTACCAATAAAATCAAAAATGTATTACTTTACTAGCACACTTATAATATTTTAAGAAGACAGTGTGGAGCCACAAGTTGGAAAGTATATGTAGTAGAGAACTGCAACAGCCAGGATAGAGTGTAAATGGAAAATATTCTTAATAAACTTTGGCCCTTAATAAAAAATAGTCTTCAGCGAAGTTATTTAGCTGTGGTCATAGTATTATTATTGCGTACTGAAGAACGTGCCAGCGCGCCACATAATGTAGTATACATATGTTGGTCTCATTTTCGCGCATGCGATTAAAATCAGTTGACCACTGTTGCCTGAAGAAAAATAATATGAAGCGTTACAAATGTAATTAATAGTTAGAGTATGACTTAGTTAGTTACGTTAATTTTATCTTATAATTAAAAAAAGGTATTTTATTAAAACCTTATTTCGATTTCCTTTTTGTACAACGTAACGTAACCAAGGAAGGAAGTGCTTTAAGTTCACGTGATGAGTAATTGAATCAAGCACGTGACAAAAAAACCATAATTATAATATTTATTTTAAATAGAGAAGAGAACGCCTTTACTACTTGCCAATGCGAGAAAATTACAAATAAAATAATTGCCTCACAAAAGCTAGGTACCAAATCGCGTGAAAACATAATACCGTCTAGTCATATCGTCCTGGAGCCCTGTAAAGAGGCGTAGAACATAAAAATATGACTTGCTTTCCTATTAGTGATGAAATACATCAGTTTAAATTCGACGTAACTAAGACCTACGATCCGACGACTAAGATCTTGTTCAATAACACAGTAAGCTGATATTACCCTCATTTGTCTATTGCAATCTCTGACAGTGTAATAATTGAGCGTATCGAGGGAGTAAAGTTGGTTATTATTTATTACTAACTAGATTTTGGCCGCGGTTTCAATCCTGTTAATGTAAATTTTGACAATAAATTTCTATCCCTTAGGAACAGTACTTTTTTCTGGATGAAAGGTATCCTATATCGTTTTCTATACTAGCGTAAAAGCGTACTAAACAAACAAACTCACATTCGTATTTATAATATTACTAGCTTTTGCCCGCGGCTTCGTTCGCGTTAATTTAGAATTTGACAATCAATTCGAGTCGTACTCTGCTTGTAATAATATAATTCAATCATGATTCGAAAGACACGTGGCGCCATCTATTATCATAAGAAGGTTATTGTTGTTTTCCTCGGGAACAGTAATTTTTTTCGGGATGTAAGAAAGCCATGTCCGTTTCTGTACACCTGTCAACGTATATACAAAATTTCAGGATGCTCGGTTCAGTGGTTTAGGCGTGAAAAGGTAACAAACAAACAAACAAAGTCATTTTCGCTTTTATAATATTAGTTAGGATAGGATTAGGATTAGTTAGGATGAAAAACTGCAGTTATTTAGCTCATTGTGCATGTATTAACTTGTAAATATACTGAACTTTATTTCATCTCCTGAGACGGTCTCCACGTCTACCTTACTGTCAAATTACTGTAACTAGAGAAATAAATTCTAGTTAAAATTTTATATGTCTCATTGTCTCTGACCTCTGAAGGTCCAAGCAACTTATAAGTTATAAGGTTTGTATTATTCGTTTGAACAAGATAGAAAATATATATATTTCAAATAAGCATTCAAAAGTCATTGTAACAGAATCTCGTTACTTGCCAATAATAAAATTGTAACTGGTCGATATCTGTACATCTAAGATGTTTATAATAGTTATAGAAGCCCGAAGAATTACTTTAAGTATTTTTGTCTGTCTGTATGTTTGTGCGCGCATCACGTAAAAACGACTGCACAAATTGAATGCGATTTTACAGTTATTTTCCTAAATTAAAATCTGGTGAAAGATACATGATCTTCATACGTCGCCTGGAAGTCAAAAATATAGATGGTACCTACTTTCAAATTCTGCGCATATGAAGTCGTGGACAAAATCTAGTTAAAAAATAATGTGTTTGATTCTTATACGAAATGAATCATTTTTGCTAATAGACGACAACATAATAATAAATAAATCTTATTAAGAAACATATGACCATAAAACGAGTTGTTATACAAAACTTCTGACATTTTTATTGCTGATTAGACTTACAAGGAGGCTACTAAATTGTGCCAGTGAGAAACGTTTAATATTATTTTTCTAGTACAGTACACAAACAAATAAACAAGGTCTATCTGAACAAAGTTACGTTATTAATTTTTTTAGTCTCAAACAAGTCCAACGCGCGCTCGCCCGTTTCCTATTCCTAGCGAACGATTGTTTATTTGGAAATATGACAAGTACAAACAATTTCATTTTCATCAAAATATTATATATACCTATATACATTTAATTCCTTCTGTGTTTCACCAAATTAATATGCGTAGTGTTGTTTGATTTGACGATATTAATCTTGTTCTCTGACAAGACTGAGGTGAACAAGGAAATTATAGGTCATTAAAATCTTGTTGGTTCTCTAGATGTTGATTTGAAAAGTTGATTAAAATAACATTATAATACAGTAGCAAGCTGGCGTAGTGGTTAGTGTAACCGACTGCCACGCCTGAGGTCGCGGGTTCGATTCCCGCACAAGTCAAACATTTGTGTGCATGAACATGGATGTTTGTCTTGGTCTGAGTGTTTCTATGTGTAATATGCATGTATTTACAAAAAAAAAGTATATATGTATGTTTATCCATTGTCTAGTACCTACCTATAGTACAAGCTCTGCTTAGTTTGGGGTAGGTGGTGTTGTGTGTATGTGATAGAATATTATATTATTATATCACTGAACTCCTTATAAACGGCTGATAAACCGATTTTGATGTATTTTTTGTGTGTAATAAGGGATCCCTGGATAGTTTAGATTTACAACTGGATCCGGTAGGTGGCGCTGCGATCGTTTCGTTCGGGCAGGATACCGTCTGCCGGATCGGGTACTTAGGTATAAACATATTATAACTAAGTTTGTACCTATGGGTGTAGTCTTTTAAAAATTGCTCAGTAGCTGCACCCACTTCATGCTACTTCAGCGTTTTTTACTTTAAGGAGCCAATAATATTGCCGATCTTTAAATAAAACCCAAGATCAAGCAGATATGCTTATGCCATTGGTTCAACAAGGAACACCTTGTTGAACCAATGGCATAATCATTATATAATTTAGTGACATCCTAATTCAGAATTGAAAAAACAGCCTTAAACTACAGGTTGTTTCACTCCAATCGCTACTTTCGTGTTAATGGAAAATAGGAAACTATCAAGATATCAAATATTTTATACAACGAGGTTATTTTTAAAGAGGGTTAAGGCTCTTCCCTATTAGGTGTGCTTCAGATTTGATTGTTCATCTCGCAGTGCTTTTTTGAAGCATTTATCAGAGTCGTTATGCACTTTCGGCTGGCTGCTGCCGTCTTGGTCTTTCGGCGACCAATATATAAGCAACTAGCTTAGAAGACCAAGTGAAACGACTGAACTTCGTATCTAGAATTTCTTGTACATTCGTAAATGGAGTGCAAAGAAACTGTAATAATAGCATTGCTAATTATAAAGAGCAAAAGGCAAAAAGACGAAAACCATTTTAAGTGCATCCTTTGCGAAGGCAAAGGATGCACTTAAAATGGTCTCTGTCTTAAAATGGACTCTAGTCTATATACTAGGGTCTATGCTTATTGAGCTATTGGGTCGTTTGGAACCATATATTTATAACAAGTACAGATACTAACTGCGATACAGTAATTCGCCGGAAATATCCTGGTATTATACACTACTCGCTTGTGTATGCGACTGTCGCGCCTGCGCACGTCTCATTTAACGGTTTTATTCCACGCACTTTTTTCCACGGATTTTTTCTTACGGTTTTACTATCACATTTTTTTCAGTTCGGTCGCGCAGCAAAATCCCTATCCCCTCCAAGCCTGCCGTAAGGAACTTCGTTCCAAAAATATTTATAGAACTTTTCACTTCAAATTTCGATTGGCGCATTCATCTCTTAACATTTCCAAATAGCCAATAGCTTTTATTTCTTTCATAAATTTGTTGGTATCGAAAGGCTCAACCAATTTTGTGCGCGAGGTCCAGTTACCTCAAAAGTTGTTTGTCGCGTGAAAGCTTTCATATACACCACTGGTTTAATCCTGTCGCGACTCACCAGTCGCTCGTGTGTCGGCAACTACGTGCGTAAACAACTATATAAACTGTAGACAATCACAATGTTGCTCGAGTCGCTGGCGCTCTTAGTAACCTCTCAATTTAAATTTTGTAGTATAATCTTTCAACAATAAACGAATAAATCAATTGTTCTCAATATATTCGAGTGCTTTATTTTAGTCACAATGATCTCAGTTGAAGTAGTTGCCAATAAAATGATTATATATATAATCACCCAAATACGTAACAGGAATTGACACGATCACGAGAACGCTTGAAGGAGTTACACGCAGAAAGCGATTGGAAAAAGTACGTAAATACCTAGCATAATCATAGCAATCGCAGGTTCTTCTTTTAGGCAATGAAAAGAGCAACCATAAGCATTTGATCTGCCTGATGGTAATTGCCATAGCCGATTACCGTTTGCAATGCCAGGAATATCTCTCGTGCGTTGCCGACCCTAAAGACTAATTAATGATGGGATGAACGGATGAGATGGGTAAGTGGGCAGCTCTCACCGATCAAAACCACAAACTCACGCGTCCACTGGGCAAAACTCGCTTATATTATCACTCTTACGCTAGTTGTCTGTGAGAGGGTGGCACTGTACTAGCACAAGCACAAGCAGTTTCATTCTTAGCATCATAAATTAAATCTTTTCAATTTTAAATGTTTATTTAGTTAAGAATAAGGACTAACAACTGTTCAAGTGGTCTCTTAGATACAAGTAATATATTAAGTCGTTGAGACTGCCGCACGAGATTGAGTGATCCTCACATTATTATTTCGATCGTCCTAGTCTTAAATAGCTTTACCGTTTTATTTTCTCTAGTTAACAAACTCTACTTAAAGTAAATGGCATTCTTGGTGGCAACTGGTAATTGCTGTCCATTGACTTCATGCTGGTAGTATTTTTAACCCTCGATGAAATAAGGATATGTCATAGGTCTCAGGACATTCTGCGGCAAGTAGTTTGCTTCAGAGCATGCACATACGCAGGATAATTAGCGCTGACAGCGCACCGTATTAGACTAACCATTCTCACATTAAGATTTGTCAAGACAAGGGTGAGCTGGAGTGGACAAATATATAAATGAAATATCGCGAGTCCAGTCCCACTCATGTCAAATCGTTAGTAAAACAGTGTTATAGAGTTGGTATCATATTTTACACATAAATCAGATACTTTGAGTAATCAGTCTATTGAAGTCTATGGGTGGACTTATAAGCCTTTTCCATTTAGTATTCCCTTTGCAATTGAGCACCTGCACTGTCGCAACATTTTGTTCGGGTACTAAGAGTTCACTCGGTGCACTTGACTTCTGAAAAGTAATTAAATTGTAGATCGCTGAAGCTTAAAACGGCGTTTATTTTCGCTTTTAGAGTCGTTATTGGTAAAGTTGCCGGTAATTATTTTCTTTTATCTGGAAATATTTAAGAAAACTGAGTAGGTACCCATCCTAAGTGACGCTTTATTTTAATTAATAAATTTTTATTTTGCATTTTCTTAGTTAAAAGTAATTAAATATTCTTCAATGTCTTCGAGAATCACTTTATAACGTAGTATTTATTGTACCTATTGTTGCTATAATTTATTTATTCTATCACCTTCACAGAAAGCTTACAGAATACAGACTAATATATACTTCATCACGTAATTATTGTTATAAGAAATGTAGTTCACTTAAAAAGCAAATATATACTAAATTAGAACAGACGGATGGATGATTCTCATAACACAGGAATTACCTAGCAAGGGAGTCATAGATCAATTAATACCTGTAAATATTGTTTTAAGTGCAGCACTGTTGTATCACATTATTTAACCTTATAATGACAAATAAAATAAAATAATTATTATTAAAAGAATATATATGTATAAAAGACATTATATGGCATAATAGGGTAACCATAATAATTCCTGATTACAAGCTTCCACATGTGTAGTTGTTATTATCACTCAGCAATCTTTAGTGTTGATTAAATTGATTAAATTTAATAATCTTCAATTAGCAATTTTTATTTTACATAATTATAATAACTAGCGGTCGCCTAGTGCTCGAAATTTGACCAGTTTGCCTGTAAGATATTGCTGATATATGTCATTATATATTGATATATGTAACCATGGTTACGCGCTTCGACTGCATCTGTCAAATGCATGGTTGTGTGCGTGTAGTGTTTTTTCATTAATTTAATGTATTTATAATGCATATTTTATAAAAATAGTAGGATTAGCCCCTCCTTCTCCATATAAACCTTAACTGTGCCAAATTTCATACTCCTCCGTTAGCGCAATTTTCGTAAAAAGGGGTACAAAGTTTTTGCTTCACGTATTAATATATAGATAACGTATAGCGTTTTAGAATTGAAGATGTTTCTTAGAATCAAATTTCTTTTGTGGACTTAGTCAAAGAGGTTCCTTATAGCACGATAACTAGTTTCATATAAGAAACAGATTACTAAATAAGTAATCTGTTTAGTTCCATACCAACGTACTAATACATAGGTACAACTGTTCAAAAATTAAATGGTGCTATAATTTAGAGGTTCATTAAACCTTTTTCAGTAACACAATACCATTACAATCTACAAGGGACAGAAATCAAATCACCGAGAAAATTGAGCTCGGTTTAATTAATCAGTAGTCAAGGCAATTTGTCATAAATTAACTAACGACCTGAACTGGAAGTAAATAGCAAACAGAAAACGATATTGGCTTCCAATTCCTTCTTAGTGAAGCTGCAATCTATAAATAATTGCGTATTCATATTCTCAAGTAGCTTTAAATCATATGTATGGAAAATATAAATTAACTATTATTGAACTGCTTGGATTGAAAATAAGGATCTATTCGAATCAAAGTACTCAAATAGATTCACGAAGGTACGCTTGGAGAGACAATTCTAGACTCAGCGCTACCACTGAAATGTTTAATCGACCTACCTGGGTATTAATAGGAAAAACAATATACCAAAAGACCAGCGATTCAGTCAAATCATAAGTGTTGGTAATATAACCTTAAGTGCCAATTTCATGACTACTTAAAATATAATCCTAACAGCCTAAGATGCAAAATTGGGCAAATATATTATCGTAACGACCCTAGATAATAGAAGTTTAATATTAATGACATAACTTTCTCCAAATCTTATGCCACAAATAAATAAAACCCTAATTAACTGATATAATTAAAATTTCGCGTGGTCTGTAATATCCAATTAGAAGTTCATGTTCATCCATCGATAATTTACTTTACAAAAATGTATTTAAATTTACAAACATAACATCCAGTTAACATAAAATCCTTGGAAAACTTGTATAGGTAACGTTAAAGCTAATTAGATTGTACAAAGCTTTTTTCGAACAAGTCTTATTATGAATCTTTGCAAACAACTGACTATATTGACTGTAATAGAAAACAGCTAAAACGCTACAATTTATTAGTGGGTTTATACCCACTGAATATGTATTCAGTGGGTATAAACCCACTAAAAACTTGTACACGAGTGGGTATAAAACGTTATACCCACTGTATCTATATGTGTACTAGCTTTTGCCCGCGGCTTCGCTCGCGTTAATTTAAAATTTGACCATCAATTCGGGTTGTACTCTGCTTGTAATAATATAATTCAAACATGATTCCAAAGACACGTAGCGCCATCTATTATCATAAGAACGTTATTGTTGTTTTCCTCGGGAACAGTAATTTTTTTCGGGATGAAAAGTAGCCTGTGTCCGTTTCTGTATACCTGACAACGTATATGCAAAATTTCAGAATGATCGGTTCAGTGGTTTAGGCGTGAAAAGGTAACAAATAAACAAACTCATTTTCGCATTTATAATCATTATTATTATATTATATTATTAGTTAGGATAGGAAGTTAGGATTAGATTTATTTAATCTTTGATTTAATCGATTTGGGCAACTGTGCCTATTGTATAAGGCACAAGTGCGCCCTTGCGTGGAGTACTGTTCTCATCTTTGGGATGGCTCCGCGCAGTACTTGCTGGACGCTCTCGACCGGTTACAGCGGCGGGCTGTCCGTATCATCGGAGATCCAGAGGTCACGAGTTCACTGGAACCTCTGCAACTCCGTAGAGACATTGCCTCATTGGCATGTTTCTACAGAATATACCACGGGGAGTGCTCTGAAGAGTTATTATCCCGCCCTCCCTTTTCCTATCCAGAACAACGCGTGCTGGGCTCAGATGCCATCCTTACACGGTAGAGTCGATTAGAGCGCGTACCAAAAAGTTTGGGTCCTCATATCTCTGCCGAACGACCAAGGCATGGAATTCTCTGCCAAGGCACGTGTTTCCTTCTTCCTTCAATCCTGGGTTCTTTAAGCTGGGCGTGAAAAAGCATCTTCTCAGGCCGTCAAAGTAGAGACCTCAACATCGCCTCGGCTACTGTGGGGGCGATGTGGAGGCCACTGCTCTTAGACCACACGACTGCTTACCATCAGGTGGAGTGTGGTCATTTTGACGAGCAAAAAAAAAAATAATAAAAAAAAAAATAGAAAAAAAAAAATTATTATACACTTTAAAATCAATATTGTTATAGATAATAATAAAATCATAACAACCTTATTTTAAAGTAAAACGAATCCACAGATACTTGTTACAGTATATACTTTCATCTATAAAGTTATACATAAATATTATATTTTTGAAGTGAAAACTTCTTCAGCGGCGTTGTGCACTTTTTGTAATGGGTAAAAAAATTTAAACTCGCGTCAGGACACGTGACCTGATCGAAAATTCGTATATAATAATACCTATTAGGTTTGTATAGTAATTTTATAGTGTCTTTATACCTAATCATATATTTTATCATTAATTGTAATTTAGAACTTATAAACCTATTTCCATACTTCTAAGACCAGAAGTGAAAAATTTTTCATACAAACTTTATCCCCCCTTCCGCCCCTTTAGGGGAGACTTTTATCCATTTCACCTACACAGATATTTTTCAATTGTAATCGAAAACTTATGTACCAATTTTCATACTGCTAAGTCCAGAAATGAGAAAATTTTGTTACACACTTTACCCCCGATTTTACCCCTCCAGTGGGAAGTTTTGTCCATTCCACTTACATAGATCATTTTTGTTTGTAATCAGGACCCAATATAACAAGTTTAATACTTCTAAATCCAGAAATGAGAAGGTTTCCATACAAACTTTACCCCCCATTTTACCTTTTTAGGGGGATTTTTGTCCATTTTACCTACACAGGTCATTTTCAATTATAATCAATAACTTGTATACCTATTTTTATACTTATAAGTCCAGAAATGAGCAAATTCCATATAAACTTCACTACCCTATTTCACCCCCTTAGGGGTGGAATTTCAAAAAAATCCTTTCTTCGTACACCCCTACAAATTAAAACACACATGCTCTCCAAATTTCAAGTTCCTATGACCAGCGGTTTAGGCTATGCGTTGTCTCTAAGTCAGTCAGTCAGGACATCTTCCTTTATATATATAAATATCATAAATATGTATTTATACACGACGGGCTAAACCACCAAGATCTATTAAAAAACAAGCTTATAAAGCAACCATGAATAACAAAATTGTAAACAGGTGTGAACCGCAGAGAGAAAAGTAATAATTTAGAAAAAGTTTCCTAAATGATCGTAGCCACTTTTAAAAATAATGTTTAGAGAAAACACACGGCTAGCTTTGATCAATATTGTCAAAACAAGTCCATGTTTTAATCAAACATCCAATTGTATACTAAGGTGAATGTAGCATTTTTTATTGGAGACCCATTTCAAATAAGACGGCAAAAGTATTTTTATTTGGTTTTGTTTCCTTGAAGTAGCCGTTTGAAGAATTTTGTAATATGCAAAACAAAAGGCATATAATGGCTGCATTTATGAAAAGACACATTTAAATCGTTTACGGGGAGCTTTATTCTTGTCGTTGCTTTTACCCGTTGACCACGTTTAGTTTATGCCTACTTTACAGCTACTGTTTCCTGTTATTAATTTCATTTTACTTTCATCTACCACCAAAAGAATCGTTTCCAATGCTACTTTCGAACTAAAGCATTCTAAATATCACCGTTTGCACGCAGAGATGGAAAACATTCGTCTTGGAATAGTCGTTAGCGACATGTTCGTAAACGTAACGTTGTACATCCTTCGGTCTATGAGAACGTTGATCAGTATTAGTTCTGTCACGAGTGAGAACGCACGTTACTCCAATGGAAAAATTGGGAAAATTCTAATAATTGTAAGACATTTTTAATGTCTATAGTACTATAAAGTGAATCGACAATAACGTTATAAAATTAAATAAATTTTCGGTGATACATCTGCTGCCAAATTAATAACACCACGACAAACTTTTTATTGTAACTCTCGGAACGTAAAGTTTAAACGAAGTGGAAATTGAAGAAACGGTTTCAATTTAAGAGACGCGAGAATAAAATGGTGATTTCCACATACTTAATATATGTAAGGTGAGTTTTTTATATCATTCATAAGGTCTTTGATGTATTTACAAAAAATGTTATTCATTTTTCACACCGCAATTTTTACTTTGATAACGGATGAGCTTAAAGCTGTCATATTATGTAGATCGTGTAATAATATTTTGTTTGCGGAAAGTACGTACTTCCTCATGTATTATTAAATCTATGGATGTGTTTATTTTTACTGCATTGTTTTTATAATTTGTCTAAGGCTTCGATATGAATTATTTTAAAGCAAAATTGTGTATTTAAAGTATTTAATTTAAACATGTAAGTGAAAATATTTACGATGGATTGAACGTGCTACAGAGTAAAGACTGCAGAGGTAGCAGCTTCAAGTCTTGTTTAGTTTATTTAATTTATTATTTCCTTTATAAAGGCTAAGTAACTCTAAGATTTTAAACAGTTTTTATTTATCACTAGTTATACTATCTCATGAGGAATCGAATCTGTAATACTCCGCGCATTGGTAGTGGTCAGGTGACTATTACACTACACTACAGCACCATTTGTGTAATCAAATCTTTTCATTATATGTTTTTTCAATATGACTAGATTTGTGGGATAAACATATTTAGTCATTTTGATAATCCTTTCTATTAAAGAAAATCTAAAAAATACCTCTAAAGGAAATGGAGTACGGCAATGACCACGCCGATGCGTTTTAAACTACTTTCCATACAAAATGTAATATTTTCTAATTATTATCAGCCTTTCAAAAATATATGTGTGATCAATGTAATTAAATGAGTTATTTATTTTTTATTGTAAAAATATGTAAACTTAATTCCAGCATAAACTACAAAAGGAACCAAATAACTTCTCATTTGTTATTCCCCTAACTGGCAGTTACTTTATCAAGTGTCGCTCGTTGTAGTGAATTGGAATTCGATGTATCCGTATTACGGAAGCTCAGCTCAGACTCAACGTGACCGATCAAGACCCGATGGCATTAAGTATCGCCGATCTACAAGCACTTTACAGAATTCTCACGAACGCGTGATTTGCTTTCACTGTTCAAATACTTTCTCAATATAGAGGTAGTTATATTTCTTCTGGGATTAAGAGAAATTGTTTTCTGAGGTAATCTTGGTAGATTGCAAAGCCCCCGTTTAAATTAAGCCACATAGGGATTATTAGGTAATACGAAAGCATTTTGTAATAAGTTCACAGTATCTTCGAAATCTACAGATATATCTTGGGATAATTGGACACGTTTAGTGAAAAGCTGACTGATTAATGTTTGTATAAGCCAATCAGTGTGTTTGATTTTCTTATTCAAAAAGATCGGATCAAACAGACAGGTTCCTATAAATAACTTACTTTTTAGAATCCTTTACTAGTGTTCTAAATGTGAAAGGTTAAGTGTTTATTTATCAAACCTGGTCGAAGCGGTAAAGAGATTGCACTAGGTAACTAACTACAGGAAATAGATTTTTTAATAAATGCGGAATAAGTAAAAATACATAGGTATAGTATTTCACTTCCAGTAGGCAAATAAAAGACATGTATACCAATCATATGCACATGCTTTCATTAATTCGATCAAAATATACAAGTATCTAAATAAATCAAAGTTTTTTTTTACCTGCTGGAATGCTGTGACGCATACTTCTCCGTGGGGCGACCGACGACGGAGAGATTATGTGGGGCTCATCGAGGGAAAGATACCCCGGTAATACTGACTAAACCTACCACGGTGTTCCTCGACATAACCATAGACGGCGAGACCGCGCGAATCGCTTTCACATGCAATCGCGACCCCGCTGAGGTTTCGGCTCGCGCCGCTTGAAAACGGCAGGCCACTACATAAAAGCACTTCCTCTACTGTCCTTATAGGGGGACGAAGATACGACTCAGAGGCGCGCGTGGGAACACGCACGCCGCTTCTTGGACCTGGTGCTAGTCGGGTCGCGAGCAGGCCCAAAATAAATCAAAGTTGCTTTAATCTTTCTAAAGTGGGGACATCCACCCAGAGTTCGTTTCTGTGTTGCAAGCGACTTCGGTAAGATGTCATTTACTTTTTAATAATCTAAAAACAAAACAAAGGATGTAAAAAGTCATCATAATTATGAGTATGCAGATCTAAAAGAATGCTAGCTGCTAGTATATTTCCAATAACACTGTATTCAATAGACAGGCAGTGATCGAACAGGTGAGCTTGCGAGAGCTTGGCAAACAAATCCAATACTGTATTATGATTGATCGAGCTTTTTTCAGTCAGGTTAGTAATGTATGATTTGAGATTTATGTAGAGATAGAGCTACTCGTATATTTAGATTTCATTGGTTTGATGTGAAGTTATTTCAAATCACTTCATATTATAAAACAAAGTCCCACGCTGCGTTTCTCTGTCTGTCTATTCGCGATAAACTGAAAAACTACTGAAGGGATTTTTTTGCGGTTTTCACTAATAGACATTTATGAGGAAGGTTTAGATGTATAATTTGTTAAGGTTTTGCCCGTGCGAAGCCGGAGGAAGTCGCTTATAAACTATATATTTAACATCACACTGATTCGGTTATAGCTACATTTTTAGTACCTTTACATTTTTTTTATATAACTAAGGTGGCAAACAAGCAAGCGGCCCACCTGATGGTAAGTGGTCACCGGAGCCTATGGACGCTTGCAACACCAGCGGTATCACTTGCGCGTTGCCGACCCTTTAGGAAAGGAAGTGGGAAGGAGAAGGAGCGGGCAAGGGGAAAATAGGGTGATTGGGCCTACATTTTCTTTTATAATAATAATTAAGAACACCTCCGTAGTCAATGCGACTACTTTACATAAGATCTCAAGTTTGATTCCCTGGTTAAGTAAAGTCGTTAATACGAAAGGAGACCGTCCATATTCGGCCTGCACGTGGACAATCGTCTTATAAACAAAGTAAAATATTAAAAGCTTTTTTAAATATATAATAAATATTGGTTACCATCCAGTAGCATGAAATTGACTTATTTTATTTATGTATTATATCAAAATAATATACACAGCCTGGAAGCAATAAGGCAGTATTACTGCAACTGCATAGTCGGCCGAAGGACTGTTGGTTGCTGTGCTCACATAATGTCTGCAATATGGTACCTAAGCTGGGTAAGATATGAAAATGTCACACCACCAGCCCAGTTTTTGAAAAATATTTTAATAACTTATGAAGGTGATGGTGACACATGAAAATAAATATTTTTAAATAGTGTTTTATTGTATTATTTAACGAATTTGATACTAAACTTCAAAGAATAATGTTAAAATTAATATTGTTATTGCAATATAAAATTGTTCACGTCCAGGCCAGGATCCCATACATGCTAAGTTTGATTTCCAATTCAGTCAGGAAACTGAATTGGAAATCAAACTTAGCATCTCACGATCGGCATCAAGCACGAGGTTATGCAACGAGGCTATAAATTTTTATAATGCCAGACATCATTGAAAAGCTTTTTGTTCTGGCCGCTTGTGTGCCGCTACGACTCAATAGGCAGTAGATATATCTATTTATATTTTATTAATTTCCATTAAAACATTATTTTTCGTTTCGTTATCAGTGGTCGCGACAGTAAGCTCAAGGCTTATTTCGCCGAAACCTGAAAAGGTAGCATAATAATAATATTAAATAATTTAAGGCCTTTGACCTGCAGTGGGACAATACAGGCTGAAAATAATAATAATAATAATAATTTAACATATTTTATACCTATCGTACAACCTTATTTTCAATTTTGTATTACAGTTTTCATGATATTATATTCTTATTAATTCATTAACCTACCTAACCTAGTGGCTTATGGTTTCACGTCATTACTGCAATGGGCGGGCTTCCAATATTTTTTATCTTGGCTACCCGGCGTTGTCGGTTACAGAACTAATTATAGGAACTAATTGAAATCCGAGCGCGGTAACTGCATATCGCGAATATATATCTAAAACAGTTATTGCTAATGAGAAATGTTTATTGGTATATACCAATAAACATTTCTCTATATAGAGCCTCCATACACATAGCAAGTGATAAATACTTACTAATGATCCATATCATTTCACAATGACTTGTATATGTATCTACTTATATAATTTTCTTTCTTAGAATTAAGTGGACACCAAGAATTTATAGAAATAGAATTATAATTCTTTTATAGTAAAATCCGTAGGATTTCGGATTTACTAATCCGATGCTATAGCATAAAATACATCCTAGCTAAGATTATAAATAATGCAAATCAGAGTTTGTTTGTTTATTTATTTGCGCTTTCACGTTTTAAATACTCGACCGACCATCTTGAAATTTTACATACACTTTGTCAGGAGAACAGAAAAGGACTAATACCTACATTTACGTGAAGCCGCGGACAAAATCTAGTACAGTACAGTAGACAAAGTCAAGTCAAGTCAAAAATCATTTATTCATTTAGGTCACAAAGTACTTACTAAAGTAGTACTTATGAACGTCAAAGGGGTGAGTGAGTTTATTACATTTACTGAATTTACATTTATGTTAATTGCAAGGTCGAGCAAAGGTTGAGTCTATGAGAAGATACTTGCCACTAGGCCACTCTTTTAAATCGCCATAAAATTATAATTTCAGTATTTTACAACTCATTTATGTACGAGGTTTTGCAGTAATTATGCCATTCACAGATTCTGCTTTTAGAGGTATTTTATTTATTATTCTGTACGACACCACAGAGTTACGCAGAGGTGTATTCTACTCACATATCGCTAATTATTTGGGACCCACGGTACCCTTTCTACGTGGGACTTGATGCCGTTTTCCGAGAACATTGCTAGACATCATGCTGCTACCTATTTCTTTATTTTGAGTGCACTATTGGCGGACCAAACGTCAATAATTAAGGTGTTCGCTGAAAATCAGCGCTGTGTAGTGCTTGTAGCAATGCAAGTGCCACGCACTATGCTGAGCGCATCACCGTTATTTTTGTGCCGTCAGGTGGGACATGCATCTGCACATAAACATAATTTTAATTGTTTTTAAAGTTTCTTTATATTTTTATTTAAATACTTTTGGTTGTAAGTACCTACATTTTAACAATATTGATGATGCATATGATGGTGCAAAAATAAACATCTTTTCATTTCATTTTATTTTCATTTCAATTCCTTTAAATTCTATTGAAAATTACCTCACAGAAAAACTGGATCACACTTTGCTCGAACCAGGAATCAAACCTCACGGTTGCACCCAAACATAACTCTAAGCTAATAGCGGTCAACGAGGTAATCGTAGAGTGACATATTTTTTATTTCAAGAAATATAATCATGTTAACCACTACCCTTCGAACAATAGGAAACTATATCTCACAATATAAAAATCTCTTCCTCAATTTGCTGACATTAACATTCAAGAACAAAAAGGAACTGCCTAGTAAATATTATTCTAATTTCGGCCCAAAAATAGGATGCACGATTTAAATTCAATATTTCCTTAGGCTCAAGTTATTAAACATAACATTGGGATAGAATTTTAGTATAAGAAAAATAAGAGCTTATTATGGATTTTTTTAATAAGGTCTTTCGCAAGGCTGATCTGTGCCCTTAATAGGAATTTACATAGCTCTCTATTATAAGGAAAGTTAGCGTCTTGAACAGTTAGCGTCTTGAGTTATTAAGTACCTACTAAGTCATCATCATCATCATGTCAGCCAAAAGACGTCCACTGTTGGACATAGGCCTCCCCCAAGGTTTTCCACACAGACCGGTCTTGGGCCACCCGCATCCAACCGCTTCCGGCGACCTTTATCAGGTCGTCGGTCCACCTACTAAGTACTAGAGAAGAAATCTCAACTAAATTTCTTGTAGTGCATGCTCTTTAGCGCACTCAATTTGAGCCAGGCGATTACTAGAAAGACACGTCTCACGTCTGAGTGCAATATTAATTAAACAGTAGCGAAATTATGGCATGGATTAAATATTAAAATTTTGCACTCAAACATGTCGTTGCAATAATCGCCTAAGTTAGTTATAAAGAATGCACTCTAATTTGTTTTACAAATAAAATATTTGTGATGTTACCGCTTTTACAGAAGTACACATTAACTCAATGGTCTCGAACGGTAATATCTGTCTAATATCTTCCAATATCTTCTAACAGCGCTAGCAGCAAATTTCATGAACTAATAAACGGAAAGAGAGATTTTCTGCGCGGATGGACCGGCTGTTGTCAATTATTTGTTGACAACGGTACGAATGGGTTGGCTTGCCTAGGAAACTACTATTCTCATACAGGCAAACCGTGTTAGATAATATTGCTACTGCATATCGCTTGGTAAGTACAAGTACCGAAGGCTCACATTACTATACTACACCCATTCCTTTCCTTTTATACATACATAGATTCACGCGTGATTGCCGCTTGCTACGATACTGGCATACCTTTATGACTTTATTCACTTTCATCATAATATATTGCCTCGCATCCTTTCTTCAGAATTTTTTTCATTCCATATTAAGTATATAGTGTAGTATATATAGTAGCAGCGATTTTCTAGTGGGAGACCGATGGATTGCCACGCAGAGGTCTTGACCTCGATCCCCAGGCGCGCGTCTCTGACTTTTCGGAGTTATGCGTATTAAATAGTTAATTCACTAGAGAATAGTCATTTTGCGGCATGGTAAGTTGAAGTTAATTTTGTGTAAGTTCAGTATGCTGAATACGAGAAAAATAACAGATTTGTTAAATTGACTTTAGTTTATGAGATAAGATCTTCGATCAATAAAGGATAAAATTTTATAACTATATGACTGAACGAAGGTCGAAATAAAAATACAATTACATATTAAATATATATTTTAGAAGCGGCTATATAATAACGACGAGAAAACTTAATACATAAATATGCTATTAAAAAAATATTAGAAAAATCTTTATCTGTAAGCTTTTCTATTGTGTTTATATTTAGGACTTATTAAACTCAAGCAATAGTCTGCCATCATAATATGGCTGTACCATCGGCCTTGGTATCTTTCTTTCATTGTTATAATGTCCTGATGGAACCCTCCTTTATGTCGAATATCTCAAGAACCAGAGTCAATCCATACAAAGTAAATATAACGGGTATGACTGATTGTGTTTAATAAAACCAGTAACAAAATTAATGCAGCAGAAAATATATATTTTTTTGTTCCCCTATCGCTTGCTTTTTGTTTAACGGTGAAGGAAAACATCGTGAGGAAACCTGTATGTCTGAGAGTTCTCCATAATGTTTTCAAATATATGTGAAGTCTGCCAACCCGCACTGAGCCAGCGTGGCAGACTGTGGACTAAGCCTTCTTACACAGAGAAGAGGCCTGTGCCCAGCAATGAGACACTTTAAATACAGGGCTGATATTATATTTTTATAATATTATTATTTAACTTCTTTTCACTAAGTTTAGCAATGCTCGAGTGATACCTCTAGTATTGCAAGCGATCTTAAGCGATGGTGGCCACTTACTATCAAGTGGGCTATATGCTTGTTTGCTACTTTTGTTATATAAATAAAAAGACAGGTCATACTAAAAGTATAGGTCAAAGTTCAATTTTAATGATTAACCCTACTGGGTTAATAATTAAAATGGAACTTTCTTTTATCTAATCAGTCGTACATGAAAGTGATTGCCGTCATGTCAAACGATAATGGATAGATATAAAAAATGCTTACAATAAACCAATATTAGGGAACTTGATACCCATGATCGATTGCGTCGAAATTGCAGATAGCGACTGTGAACAGGTGGAGACATTATGGCCGAACTAGGTATAATCGTAACTATCCATATGTATATACGGTTTACGGTGTGTCTATACGGTTTGAGCAATCGGTTTAGTGGCACAATTTATCAAATAAATAATATATAGTTTTAGTTGAATAAGTGCTCCCATCCATTTACTTCAATGGTGTACCATGTGAATCTTAAAAAATTGTGCATTCATTGTTATTTACACTAAAAAAAGAATCAATGAAGTCCTGAATGTCCAAGTTAATAAATAAATAAGGAAAATGCGAAACTTTACTGTATTCGGCTTTTACATAGATATATATTTTCATGCGTCAGTGAAACCCGTATTGCGATAAACTATAGGAGTAAGTAAACGCACCGTTATGCAGTTAAGGTAGTTTCAGTTTTGCGGTCAAGGTTATTATGTAATCTAATTTTCTGTTTGTATTCATCATATTTATTTATACATTTAAAATAAACAGCGACGGTAGCACAATCGCAATATTGATATAAACCCTCACACAGACATTCTACCTTAGCTAGAGAGGTTAAATAGAATACTAGTAATACATAACCCAAATTTCTGGAAAACTTTTAGAATAGGTAATTAATACATATAGTGGCAAACAGTCCGTATAGAGTAGTTTAATTTCAATAATATTCGCGTAAACAGAAGACAATATTATATAGTGGCAACAATTTTTCTCTTATGCTTTGTTATAAAAATACTCTTATTATGTTCTGTAGTTATAAGTAATTCTTGAAGGTATAAGTAAAATTTATATAAAATAAATTACGACCATGAAATAAAATATTTTATTCAGATGCCAATTTAGCTCTGTAAACCATTTAAGTACTACTTTTTTGATAATAAAGAATTAAATTATTATCGTGCTTTGAATACGTTTTTTATAGAATGAAGGACTGTCGTCAATTACTAATAAGTAAATATTAGTGGTTCACGATAGTCCTTCATTCTAAAAAGATATAATATACGTATTAAATTAAAGTACGTAGTATGGTAAATCCAAATTGAACAGAAAATGGCCATGAAGCATTGTTAATTTAAATTGCCATGAAAAGATACTGTTTTATGTTAGTCTGTGTATCTTTAGGCACTCAACTAATATGGAAAAAGATGTTACAAGTTATTTATTTATTAAGGACCTCCGACTAAGAACATAAAAAATGAAACTAAGTTTTGTATAGTGTACTCCTTCAGTTATAGGAGACCACAGCATGCACATACATTCCTAATAAAAGATCATATTTGGATGTACTTTCTGAAAATGATCCAACCCACACTCGGGTCAAAATCGAGTTATTATTAGCAAATTAGTCACGGGGCTACTATTTACTAGCTGGAAAAATTTGGTAGCTCTACTATCACTCTAAATATGAAATAATGACTTAGTAGCCCAACCCACATGTATGGAGAAGCAATACGGGATTGAACTTCAATCACGATTATCTTTTGATTATCTATTTGTGGGTTGGAACGTTTTTCAGAAAGTACGTCCATTTATGGGTTGGTTACTTATCACGTGCACGTTATGACCACGTTTTTATGTTACACGTTGTATATTTATACAAGTGTAAATAAAATTTCCAAAACAAATGAACAGCAATAAAATTTGAGTAAACAAGTACTTTAGATTTTATTTTATTTAAAAAGTTCGTTCACTCTTATCCTGTTTCGAATACTTTGAATGATGCGTTGTGGTGGGTAGACTGATATCTTAACGTCTTTCACAATATTTTATCATCATAAATAACACATAAATATCGATAATAGCCATAAAAAGTAGCATAATGCTTTTTATATCGTCGTGGTCATCGGTTGTCAAGACGTGCGAAATAGTTTGCATAGATATACGTACAGTGTGCAGGATAGTAAACTTTGTGTTTAACTACCGACCCCAGCTTGCCTCGCCTGATATGTCAATATAAACCTAGACGGTGGTTTTGAAGAATAACGCAGTTTACTATAAGAGAGTTTACTCTATGTATACATCGACAAAAACGTATTTATATATCATATTATTACCATCTTAGTTGTAATTACTAACAATTTCATCAACGAATTCCTCGACCGATCATCATAAAATTTCGCATACAAGTTGACAGAGATACAGAAAATGAGATAGAGTGCCTTTCACCCAGAAAAACACTGTTATCGACGAATAGCTAGTGTATTATATTCGTGAAAAGATAAGACAATATTATCACAATTACTTATTTGACTTGAGTTATTAATACTCCGTACTAGAGGAGACAATTCAACTTAATTATTTGTAACACGAGTTAGAATGCATGCTCACTAATTCAATGTGAGCCAGGCTATTACTGGAGCGACACGTTAAGTGTAATAATTAATATTGTACTCACTCATGTCGTCGCAATAATCGGATAAGTGAGTTAAAGAATATACACTCTAACTCCGAATTTTCCAATTTTGTATTATTGAAAGACGAGCTCATCAATATTTGTCGATGAGCTCGCCTTTAAGTATTCTCGAACACCATTGCAAACCACAAAAATAACGAATGGTTGAGTGAGCAAGCAATTTTAGCGGCTAAGAATGAAGATTTGAATGACTTAAACTTTGTAATTCAGAATCAAATCGTTGGTGCTCAGCATTCATTTAAAGGAGAATGGGCAATCGAAATATTACCCCCTGAAAGAGAACTAGGTATAGTGTACCTATGTTCTACAAACTCACGTTTATTTTTAAATTGTTTGTGATGTGTCAATAAAATAAAATTTGAAACTTATACTTTTACTTTGATTCATATAGTTTTATTTTCACTTCACAGAACTGTTTTTTTTGTTTGTTGAAGGGTTATCAGGGTTACCAGCAATAAAGACATCGTTATTTAAATATCCCACTCATAAATATTAGAAGCGTATTATAATCGCAATAAATATACCTAAATATACTTTTTAATATCAACTATCGTGTAATTAATTATTTGAAAAACAATTATATAAAATAAAGAAAGCAGTTGATATATATTTTCTCAAATCGATATATTAATGTTCTTAATATGGCAAGAAGTGCAACAACAGTTTTCGGGGATAAGATATTAAAAGCAAAATTTTAACAAAAAAGAAAACCGACTTATTTCTCGGTTTTAGTGAACCTTGCCAAAAACGAGAACATCATCAATGTAGCCAAATACGCAAGGATAACTCGAAAATGAATGGTCGAATCTTGATTAAAATGAAATGGGACCACACGGAAAGCACCAGCTTTCAAATAAAAAAGAATCATCAAAATCCGTTCACCCAGTCGAAAGTTATGAGGTAACAAACATAAAAAAAAAAATACAGACGAATTGATAACCTCCTCCTTTTTTTAAGTCGGTTAAAAAGTAAAACAAAATGGAGGCCATATCAATCCCTAAATGATGACTTTCCCGGTTGGAAAAACTTTAAACTTCTAATGTTAACTTATAATGTTGTGAAATATAACTCAATTTTGAAATACCTTGCTCTTAAATGTATAGTGGTATTAAAAATATGACTTTTGTTACTCAAAAGACAACTGATGTCTTTTAACATCTAAGCTAAACTTAAAAGTAAGGGTAACTGTTTTTAAAAGAGCATTTTCTAAAAATCTCGGAGCTTTTCGTATATCATATTTATTTTTCTTTAAAGTATTTATTATACCCTATATAATAAGGTAACTTCCATTTTGGCTCAAAAATATTTATAGCAATATAAACCGATACTGGAATCCATACAAGTCAGCGCATTCTCCTTGATTGCCTATGTAACAAACGAATATAATAGAAACAATAAATAAACAATTACATATATAATTTGTGAGGTGCAAAAAAGAAAATCGATCACGAGTTCACTGGAACCTCTGCAACTCCGTAGGGACATTGCCTCATTGGCATGTTTCTACAGAATATACCACGGGGAGTGCTCTGAAGAGTTATTCCACCTTATCCCGCCCTCCCCTTTCCTATCCAGAACAACGCGTGCTGGGCTCAGATGCCATCCTTACACGGTAGAGTCGATTAGAGCGCGTACCAAAAAGTTTGGGTCCTCATACCTCTGCCGAACGACCAAGGCATGGAATTCTCTGCCAAGGCACGTGTTTCTTTCTTCCTTCAATCCTGGGTTCTTTAAGCGGGGCGTGAAAAAGCATCTTCTCAGGCCGTCAAAGTAGAGACCTCAACATCGCCTCGGCTATTGTGGGGGCGATGTGGAGGCCACTGCTCTTAGACCACAAGACTGCTTACCATCAGGTGGAGTGTGGTCAATTCGACAAGCAAAATAAAAAAAAATAATAATAATGGATAGATAGGTGTTATGTAGGTGATACGAAGTTCACCGAGTCAGCTAGTATAGTATATAGATATATAGTATAAGTGATATTATAACTACAAATACTGTCATTGTATTTAATTGCAAAACTATATTATTGCAAAAGCAAATAGTACAAAACACTGCACAAAAAGGAAGAACCGGCGCACAACGTAATAGAAGTCATTAGCACTTAGCCTTATTTCAAAGCTTCGTACATTTTCCAAGCAGAGATCGCCGGCGGATATATGGGGAAAAGACGTGATAGTCATTAGCTCGCTGGACGGCAATGTGTTTTGCAAACATACGTACAGTTTAAATTTATGGTCAGTATAGAGGCGAAGGAAAACAGCGACGAAACCCACACGCTTAATGTTAAACAGTCAACATGTAAACAGTTATACCTACTGTGTTTCATCGATACACTGCGATCATGAGTCAGATACTGACTCAGATCGATCTTACCATAGTGTGTATACTATAACAATGAAGGAGGTAAGGTAGGAGGTATGGCGCAGTGGTTTAAGTGTCGCCGCGCCGCATGTTGCGTGGATCCCCCCCCCCCCTCCCCCCACACGGGACAAATATTTGCGTGATACACAAATGGTTGTTTCGAGTCTGGGTGTTTTTTGTGTCCGTTGTTTGCATGTTTGTAATGTCCCCCGCGACACAGTAAATATGCCTAGTAAGGGAGTTGTGTTATTAAAAAAGAAAGAAAATTATAATAGGACTCCATTTGTGACAAATGATATAATAATAATATTCTACTACATACACGCAACACCATCTAGCCCAAACTGAGCAGAGCTTGTAATATGGGTACTAGACTATGGATAAACATACATACATACCTTTTTTTTTGTAAATACATACATATTATACATAGAAACACCCAGACCAGGACAAACATCCATGTTCATGCACACAAATGTTTGACTTGTGCGGGAATCGAACCCGCGACCTCAGGCGTGGCAGTCGGTTACACTAACCACTACGCCATGGAGGCCGTCAAAAAAAAAGGCCGTAAAGAGAATTATTAAGAAATAATAATCATACTCACTCTTTGTTGTATATACACATCGTATAATAAAAATACCAGGTCAATTATCTATGACATACCTAATATTTTTGTGTATAAGATTGGCTGGTATTACTCAGTTCTAGTGTACAATAATTTAGAAGAAAAATACGCACATTACCAAATTTAAATATCGCTCTCCGACCTAAATTAGTATATTGTCGGGCCCCGAAAAAAGGGACTTGTCGGTTACATATTCTTATTTTTATTTCATATGACATGGAGGAAACGTCGTTTGTTATACTGGAAAATGAAAATGTAATTTTTGTATGAAACCCTGTCTAAAGTGAAAGTAGTAGTCGACTTATTTAGGTAGACGTAGAAAGAAAAGGTAAATCCCTTGCTATAATATGTACTTCATAATAAAGTAGAAAATTCAACTAGATTGTTCGTACCACGCGCTAGAGTGCATCCTCTTAACTCACTTAGCCGGAGCCATGCGCTTACTGCAAAAATATGTTCGAGCAAAATTAATTAAAATGTATCGCAATAGGCATTAATACATAATAAAATTTGTAATAAGCGGATGTCTTAGACTAAGTGAGTTAGAGAACACGAGTTGCTTGCTCTAGTATGTAGTAAATATTACTCATACGGTTTTACCAAAAGAGATAGATTGGTGTCAAGCAAACAAGCAACTTACAAGTTTATACCTTCGGCAATATAATAACGGATTACCGTAAGCTACGATTTTATAGCTACAACTTACCCGTGTACGTGGCGCCATAAATTGACTTCCTAGAGAGCACACCAATCAAAATGACTGGCCATCATCCTCATTGACATAATAAGTGTTACGGCAACCTAAGTCATTTTATTCTTAAAAATAAAACGTTACATAACTCAAACGTTTTCATAATTAGAATATGCACTTAATGTTTTTCCACTTGCAGTAAGACACTTAATTCTAGTTTAATAGTAGTGGTTTTATAAACACTTAAAGTGGCCTTCGCTGGTGGTGACTATTACAGACGTGTTAATAAAACTTCAAACTGTAATTATTTATGTATATTCATTTAACTTTATGGGTAACGAATATATTGTGTCAGAATTAAATAAAGGCGACTCATATCTCAATCAAATATCTAAAGATTTTTAAAAACATATTCCAATTTTACAAGCAGGCGTACCATTTGCTTGTATTTCCGCCGTGTAAAAAACACAAAAATTTTCTTATTGTAGGAAGCGAATGATCATATTTATGCACAAGTTTGAATATTATATATATTTAAATACTAATTGCATAATTAATTATACTATGATAGATAATAAAATAATAATAAAAAATCTTTATTGCCACAAAATAGAACATACAATAGAAAGTCAAAGAGTCCAAATGAATGTACAAGATAAAGATTAACACTATAATGTTCTGCAGGTACTTAAATTAGGATAACCTGTGCTATAAGTAGCAGCAACCTTCCAGTGTCACAGAAAAATAATCTTATACGGATCCCAACACAATTGAAAAATTACAAAATTAAACAAGATCTTTGCTTATATGGCAATAATAGCAATGGTTGAATATCGTTATTAAATAGCAAACCGTGTGTGTGTGTGTGTGTGTGTGTGTGCGCGCGCGCGTGCGTGTGCGTGTGCGTGTATGTGTGTGTGTTCATTTATGCCTGAATTTTATTATTGTTTAAGCAATCGGATGAAGAAGTTTCTCCGTTAACGTCGTAAGTAAGTTAAAGTAACCAATCAGTTAATATCCTATTACATTCGTATTTTTTTTTACGAGCAATATTATAAGTTTGTTAACCTTGGTATAGACGAAACGTCCGAGAAAACAGAAGATTCTCTGACTGAAGGATGTTCTATGAGTGTCTGCTGGTGGCAGTTTAAACCTGAGTAAGACATATCGTGAAGCAAGGTGGCCAGACTTGGAAATTAATAGGTGTTGTTTTAATGTTAATTGAAGAATAAACAGTTGGCGCATTGTTAGAACTTCACAGTGCTCATACAATTCTTTTGTAGAATAGCGATATGGCTTAAATGTACATAATTTAGATTGTGGAGTACAGACCATTATGTAGCATACTTTAAAAACGCCGAGCGGAAAAGGAGGCTGTATTTATTTCATTTTGTTTTATACAGCTGCCGTACTTAGGGATAAAAGAGGCTTGCAATGGGCTCAGCATTGAAATGACGTCATTGCTATTTCGTCATCCATGCAGAAATAACAAAATACATAATTATATAGCTTAAATAGAGTAATGAACCAATTTTAACTTGTAGTATATACAACCGATATTGCCTTGTATAAGTCTTGACACTATTATGCAATCTACCCAAGACCTATCTAGGCGTCCTGAATTTCCCTAATGATTTGACAAGTACAAAAGAAATAAATATATGTTCATAAGTTACACAGCCGCAGCGGTAGAGAGTCATACATGTTGTTTCTGAAAGGCTAATTAACGACGTATCAAAATCAAACTCATCTCTCATGGTTGACTGTTGCTAATTTATTTAGTCAATTAAATTTATTCAGCGAATAGAAAAATATATATCTTGTATTAAAGTATTTACTAATAAAGTATGATAGAAATTGTTATTCCATACGTAATATAAACTTAGCACTCATAGTCGCTTGTTGTCACCTTATTTTTCAATTTACCCACATTATAAAATATAATTTGTTTTTAATGTATACTTACTTACGGCTTACGTTTAACTTATCACTAGATATAGTAAAATATAACAGTCAAAAATAGTAAATGATCACCAAATTGCACAGCAAAATATATTTAAAGAGATCAAAATAAGTCGTGGGTTTAAGGAGGAATCTAACATAACCTAACCTTTCCGAGACGGAATGCAATGATTTGAGGCGTATAGGTGCTCGTTATGATATATTTTAGTGAGCATATTTTGCTGCGCAATTACTATTTTTGGTGGTCATTATATTTAATCCCCTTATTTTTAACTGATGCTGTTATTATTGTAATAATTAATTAAAATTACCGAGCACGACTGTTCTGATAATCATTTTATGTGTATAATAACTAAGTTAAACTTGTATATCTCAGTATAAGTGAATCATTGTATTCTGTTTTGAGAAATAAACTTCTTAACCATTTACAGTCAGTTTACAAATTATTGTATTGATCTGCGTTTCGGAAACAAGGTTGATGGTCCTATATTAGTAAAGTACTTTTAATAAATAACATGCGTTGCATTAGGTTAGACACAAAAACAGAAAAAACATATTTTATTTTATTTATTTATTCAGGTATATTTAAAGAGTAAACATACACATTCACATATTATAATTGACAATTATCAAATGTGCATGAGCTACCCTAATCACAAATATGCACAGCTTTGTCAGGTAGAAGAAAAATCGGGAGACAGTACTGACTACGGGCATACCATCTAAGCTCATAGTGCATAGAGTAGTAGCAGATCTCAATACAATTATTTTACAATTTTCATTCAATCTGCTCCGTAGCTTATTTGTTGGGGAGATATTTTATCTAGCAGATATTTTTAAAATGATTGAATAGTTCTGCATACGTTAATAATAGCATTGTTTAAAGTAAAACACACCGTATAACAAACATATTGTGCTTTCGTTATCGCTTCGTTTGATTTAAAACTCCACAATGCCGCTTTTTATATATACGCCCGCTGTTTATATTTTTTACTATATTTATTTGGAGGTGAACAAATACATTTTTTATTTGATGTTTTCTCATTAGATCTTATAAAACGAGATATTTATATTATTAGCTACCTAATATTACAGCTGATAAGTTTTATTTTGCGTACGTTACATTGAGTCTACTAATGACTTCTAAAATATTTTATATGTCATGGCAATGACAGAAATGTAGAAAATTATTATGTTGCTTCGAAATCATGCATACAGTTTAAATATTTTTTAAACATGTATATAGGAATAGCTTTATTCATAAAAATTAAAATGTATCTATCTCTATTACGCTGATTTGACTTTAAAACTTTATTTCTATATGTTGTATATTCCAAGTGATCAGCTAACATACCCAATATTTAGTTTCCCTATTCATCCACTTTGTCCACGCTAATAAAGCGTCTGCAAAGTTATGACCGGTTTAATTCGTAAAGGGAAGATAGAAATGAGAATGTAAGTTTGTTTATTTGTTTATTTGTTACGCTTCCATGCCATTACTACTCGACCGATCATTATAAAACTCATACACATTGCCAGGAGTACAAAAAAGGACATAGGGTGCATAATAAAGTACTGTCTCCGAGGGATAGCCAGTAATATAAAAAAAAAACATTAGTATATATTTATTACGTATAAAGTATATACGAGAGGTCTATATACCTACCAATAATCATTTTTCTATTTAAAATTTAGATTAATGCGAACGAAGCCACGAGCAAAATCTAGTATAAGACAAAAAAGTACCATTTGGTACTCACACATACCTACGTATGTTATAAACATATGTGCTAATATACATACTTACGCTGAATCGTTTGGTAATGTTTTAAATTCGTCAAAGCTTTGTGTATCCTTTCATCTACAAGTAGTCCTAAGCACCACCACTCAGCTACACACGTGTAAGCATGTGTAACATACTTAATGCATGAAAAATTCTCTTAACCATGAAATATATTTATTTGCAGAACTTGCAAATCTTTTTCCGGTAGAATAATTTCTTTGATTTATAATGTTCGAAAACGTCTATTTCGTGACGAAGGTGTTTCTGGACGTAACGTAGGTATACAACAATCATTGTATTATATGTGTAAAATATTGATACCTATATAATAAAGCCTTATTAAATTTCTGAAATAATAGTTGGCTTTTAAATATAGAAAGCATTCTATATATGTAGATTTTCATATAGGCTGCTTTCTAATTTTAAATCAGTTCATGTAAATAATACGTTGATACGTTTTATCTTCATGATATTCACCCTAATAAAAAATGTTTTTGAAATCTAGTTAATTATTATGATTACATTTTACTAGCGCCGAAAGGCTTAATTTCTTGTAGGTGCTATACCTAATGACATGATTACAAAATAACGAAGTGTAGTTGCTTTTAAAAGCTTAAATACATATAAATATTTTGCAGATTTACTACAGCTTTGGTTGGGCTCCATTCCATAAAAGAATCTTATCTTGAAGTACGAAGGAGTAACGATGGGAAGCAAAGAGAATCCATCTTAAAATACAGTGTTTAATTTCATTAACGATAAAGCTCAAATAAAATTTTGCGGATAAATAGGTTCGACTATGCTTGCTACATGTAATTGGTTTGACTGTTGTATAATCAAGTAGAAAAGGACAGAATTTCTTTTCGGTCCCTCGGAACAATTGTTCGCAAGGATAAAAGGGTCAAAGCACTGGAAATTCAAGCTATTCACTCCTCTACTCATTCGTATTACCAATATAATTCACTCTTTTCTGAAAAAAAGAATGTTAAATTAAGAAAAATACGAACTGTTTTTATACCTGTTATAAATTTTCAAGTTTAGAATAACTAAGTTTGAACTGTGGAACGTTATTAATAATCCAATCGCGTAGTAATTTGCTTGTAGTATTTCGCGCAGGAAATTCTACGGAAAAGAAGATATTATATTCTTTCAATTAGCCTCTCCGCTGACGTAACTAACACACAATGATGTTATATAAAATAGTAATATGCGTATTTCCAATATTTCAGCCTGTATTCCATTGCTCCCATTTCTATTATATAAATTTTACGAGCAAACGTATCATATCAAACGCGTCTGACTGACAAACTGATGATATTTATAGCTTACTTTTATTTTTTGTATTATGAACGTATCTCATAAAAATATACGATCATATAAATACGAAATATTATCGCCATATTAACCAAAAATCGCCTTTGATAAAAGTTGTCCTATCGTTCTGGATCACTGTTCTTACAATATGTGGTAATGCCATTGGATAATGCTAAGCAGTTGTGAATTTATAACATTAATCTGATATATTCTCGTGTCAGAATTTATATGAATATTTCTTTTGTTTCTGTTTTCTTTCATTTCTCCTACTCCAAATAAATAGATATTGCATTGCTTTTACGCTTTCTGTAGTGGTTAAACTCAGTATATCAATATTAATAATAGCATAAATATAAAGGCGTAGTCAGCAAAATTGGAATCCAATAAATTATTAAATTGACTTCTTTACGTTTTATGGCTGTTCTGCGATCTTATAGAACATCTATGTACTTCTCCAATGGGGCAGCTCTAGTGCTGAGGGTAACTAAGTAAGTAATAAAAAAATAAAAAATGTCGCATGCTCTATCACTTAAATTACCATACACAATCAAAAGTTAATTAAAAATGTTTAAGCCTACATCAAAATATAACGTGATAATTTACGGTAGGTTTCTTGAGTTGATATTGCCAAACTATCTTTCTATATTTATATTTTAGCCTCCTGGATTTCATTTAATCTAGATAGTATAATCTGAATGCTGAAATGCTGAAATTCTTGTTGAAATCATAATATTATTTTTATTGAAATAAAGATAGAATTTATCTTTTTAAACATAATTTAATGTTTTGAATACAGTGCATTTTAAATTATGTGTGTTTATTATTATTGTGTAATGTAGAACTATATAAGATAGTAGTCTTCAGGCGAGTGAATACACTAATCACTTGCGACTTGGTTGATTATTATCTTCCAGGCAAGCGTTCAATTTGCTGAAATCTTACACCCATTATACGTATTAACATAATATGTATTGGTATAGTTAGATGACATCTGCTAAGTACCTTATAGAATTTAGGCTGTGTAATTTGTCTTAACGTCGAATACTTAGATCACAAAAAAGTGTCTAATAACTGTAGACACTTTTTTATGCTATATTTATTTCCTATTGAAGCACTTAATTCGTTTAGATTTGTTACATCATGCAAAATAAACAAACATTTTCTTACCAAATTGGAGACATTTTTGTTCTTCTTTAGTTTAAGCAGGCAGCGGTTTAGCTGTGTACCCTTGACATTGCCGAAATCTATGAACGGCGGTTGACACTTACCAGTCTGCAAGTAGGTGCAATAAAAAAGAGTACCTAAATCGATGATCTTACATTAAGTATACTATAATGAAAATCAATAAAGCTACTCGTATGTTAAGATCGTAGCAAACCGAAATCCGTATTCTTTGTACCTCTACAGGAAGTAGGCTCAGTAGTAGTAGTAGTAGTAGAATGTTTACTAACTAGCTTTTGCCCACGGCTTTGCTTGCGTAAAAGTAGGTTAGGTAATGTTAGTAAAAGTGCTTTTTTAAAATAAAATATAACCTATGTTACTCGGTGATAATCTGATAATATAGCTTTATAACGGTGAAATAATTTTTAAATTAGATTGTATAGTTTTTGAGTTAAATCCTTACAAACAAACATACAAATAATGAAAAAATGTCGTCTTTATAATATTAGTATATAGATATTGAGAGCAGCGATAGCTTAGTGGGGAGACCAATAGACTGCAATGCAGGGGGTCTCGGGTTCGAACCCACGTCGCACACGTCTGACTTTCGGAAGTTATATGACTTTTCGAAATTATGTGCGTATTGATTGACAATTATCGCCTGCTCCGTGCCTCGGAAAGCACGTTAAGCCGTTGATCCCGGCTGCCATGAACATCTATGGCAGTCGTTATTGGAAGAGTGTGGACACAAAAGATCCCACTGGGTCGAAGGGTCGCCGGTCTGCACTGACTGGCCCCCCCCACATAAGATAAGATATAGATATTAAGTAGTGCACTGTCTTAAACACCATCTACTTGCGTCGAGTACAGGTTCCTTATATATACATAAGTTTCGTATAGTACATCTTGCGGTCAAATGCAACTAGCAGCATGCAAACAGTTTCTATTCAAGTTAGTAAATCCAGTGTACAAACATTTGGACAGTCCGTTCACAAACGCTAGTAAATTAATTAAACGTTGAGAGGTAGACCTGACTTTACACTAGAAGGTAAGACCACAATGAAACCCTGCTCACATTGTTATGTGGTTATCTTAAAATCAATGTGTTTAAGAGAAGCTCACCGCGAGGTAATCTGCTTGCTATCATACGTACGTACATAGACTCATGCCTATATATACCATTTTTATAACATTTGCTGCATGCCGTAGTGGTTTAACTGGTTGTCTCACCAACCGCCTGCGCTGAGTGTTGTGTGTTCGATCCCCACACGAGATCAACATTTCTGTGATGCACAAATTGTCGTTTCGAATCTAGCTGTTCTTTGTGTCCGTTGTTTGAATGCGTGTAAAGTCCACCGCGACACAGAAATTACACATAGTTTGGGAGTTGCCTTTTTTAAAAAGGAAGATCGAAAAAAAGTTTAGATAGCAACGGCAGTTCAGACACATTTCGCCAGATATACATATATGCTTTAGTTTTTACGTAAGGGATTCATTGAACTCCTGGCAGATATAGAGTGCGCTGCTACTGCGAATTTCCTAACCGCAACTTAAGCCCCGGCTCCAACCAAGCCAGTACTGTTTGTTATCATGTTCAGTTATAAAACTCATTTCGTCGTTGGCGTTGGTTCGTCGAGTATTGGTAGCCCCGTATCTGGCAACATCTGGGTTAGTCTTATTGTATCATTTTTTAAGTTAACAAGTCCGAGCAAAGAAAATATAAAGAGCTAAAACGTGGACGCATTTCTTATCCAGTCGAACATTTGTAATGATCTTGCTGGTATGAGTTCTAAATTACCAAAAAAATATAACTCAATGGCGATTTAAAAAAGAAACCGTGCCGTATCTGCAATGCTTAATATCTTTTCATAGGATCAACTTGAATTTAGTAACTAACTTTAAAATAACTTCAGTAAGCTCTCAAACTGAAACTAAAACTTCTATAAGTATTGCTTTGTGACTTAAAGGAATAAATCACTTCGACTCGACTGAACTTAAGTATAAAAATACGGATATGAAAATGCTATCGCAAGTTTTTGCAAGCGAACATCTTTAAAACAACTTTTCCTGTTAGTATGATGTTATATATCGCTGTAATTTACAGAGTTGAACTACCTACAAAGTTTATAAGGAATGGGTTGCCAACTACTTGACAAGAGGGTGTTGGGATAAGGAGGAGCTCGTTCCTTCCTCTTCCCGGATGCAATATAGATATTTTATGACACTTTTGACACTAAGATCTTCAATATTAAATCTATAGTTGACGCCTTATATTAAAGTGTATTTGAATTAAACTTTTATTAGATACGAAACTGACATATATAACATCGGTCGGCCGCAGACACAATTTGGTAGAGTGTAGCAAATGACACGTTCTATTAGTAATGTGAGTGAAATATTTCTAAACAAACTATATTCTACATTTGATAATATCTAAAGTGCTCATGCAGACGTGCCTAAAACAACCTTAAAGCATGAGGTCATATCAATATCTATAGTAAGCTGCTAACAACTTGTACAATATGCCATGGCTTGGCACACGAACATATTGTTTTAACATCGATTAAAAAGTATGGAATTTGTTGTCATTAGTTTGAGTTTAAGTGCGATACCTAAGCATAATACTTCAACAGATTTATTAGATTACTACGTGTATGTGCAACAATTGTGAATTGTACTAGTTTTGTATAAACGAAAAAAAATAAGCATTATGATCTAGCCTAGCTATATTTTATAATAAATTTCTTTAAAAAATATATTGCAACGTCAAAATATATCTACGGTTTTTTTTTACCTAGGTATAACGATTCCTAGGTCAAAAGTTAAATGATGGAATTGAACGTAGGTAAGTACTATTCGTAAATATCTAAACGTTTACATTCATTAATTTTATGATATCAATTGCAATAAAAATAAAACTGTAAAAGATAACAGTACTGTCGTTTGCTATTTAAAATATAATTAAACTCTTTTAATTTCTAAACCTTCTTTTATTACCTCCTCGTTGAGAGTGAAGGTCTACCGCGATTATATATAAAATTGGTTCGTTAATTACGTGAACTTTTTCTGTTTAGCCTGCAAATGTCGCCGACACACGCCCTGGCAAATAATTACATAAAAGGTCCGTTTAATTAGAAGCCAACTAGCACAAACGTGTCGTATAGCAGGCGCACGAACAGCTTTTTCATGGCACTTACTTTGTTAAAGATCAGCTCTATAAAGATTATACAATCAGGATATAGTACTACTATAAATCACTACATATTATAAAACAAAGTCCACCGCCACTGTCTGTCTGTTTCCGATAAAATCAAAATTTACTGAACGGATTTGCATGTGGTTTTCGCCAATAGACAGAGTGGTTCTTGGGGAAAGTTTAGATGTATAATTTGTTAAGGTTTTGTACTACCCGTGCGAAGTCGGAGCGCGTCGCTAGTAATTTATATAATTAGTTTGAAAAAACAGGTAACATTTATTTCATCAATATTTTTTATAGCAAATTCGAATTCTGTGTTTTCATGTATAGATGATTGTATACAATTAATGTATAAATAAAACAACAAAATAGTTTGTTTTAAATTAACGAAAACATTCAACAACCATCATGTAATTATGACGATTTGATACAACGAATACGGGCAGACACTAAGCAATACAACGTTAAATACAAATTGTATAAAAGGTAATGATATATATTTTTTTATACATCTAAGGTGGCATACAAACATACGGCCCGCCCACCTGATGGTAAGTGGTTACCGTAGCCTATGGACGCCTGCAACACCAGAGGCATTACTTGCGCGTTGCCGACCCTTTAGGAAAGGAAGTGGGAAGGAGAAGAAGCGGGAATGGGGGAATAGGGGTGGTTGGGCCTCCGGCACAAAAATTTTTTTTTAGTATAATTTTAAAATGTGTTGAATTTCTTCATTAGATGCACTCATTTTAACAGAAAGAAAAACAAATGAAAACCGGCGGGAAACAATATTTTAGTAAAATGTTTCTTTTTTGAAATGTACCCTTTTTAATAGTATCAAAACCAGCCAGATACAAATAGTACAGCCAAAGAGATTTTATTAAACATTTATACAGACTACATGCGAAAAGAGTTTTTCCTTGACCTATTATACTATTGAAATGTCTCTGCTATGAATTAATATAGTTCTGCACAAATACGTACCTAAGTAGGCACTATTACATACTATGCTTATTGATTAAAGCTGAGCGCCTGGCCTATACCAGACTTGTACTAAAATCATTATAATCGTGATGTTTACGCAAATTTTTACCTATATCTTAGCACAGCAGTCGTAATCACTATCGCTACGCTGCTAAAGCAGTCAAGTAATTGCAATATGAAAATGTCTTATTATGATCATTTTATTTATTAAGCTATGTTTTATTGTTAATATATGACGATGATTGTCTGTTTATGTCTCAATTGACTGCTAGGTCGCGACAATACCATTCTAGTTCTTTGGGTAATATAAATCTTACAGTAATCTTATTTCAGTATTTTTTTCAGTGCCGTCTAGTTTGTTAATAAAAAGGCAACAAGCCTTCTTTATAGATAGGTTGTAATGAAGTTATATTTACTATTATGATGTACTAAAGTAAGTTTGTATCAAAATAGTACATTTACGAAGGTTTTACTGTGAAAAGACCTAATATGTATTTTATGAGTTCTTAACATCTCAATACTCAATACATTTATTGCAATCCACAAGTTAAATAGATGTTACAATGGTATAATATAAGAAACATGTATGGGCCTTGTCGGCACGGCAAGATGTAGGAGAGAGTGATTATAAAGTATTCATTTTTTTACGACTATTAAAGCTGAAAACAAAAATATAAAATATGTATTTATATGAGTTTTTACTATTCAATAGTAACAAACAAAATTGTGACCGTCCTTTATTTTATTATGACGCATGACGTGCCGTAGTTGTATAACAGCACTTAATCTACTTGCTATGCTTGTTTCCATTTTTTTTATTTCGGGTTCGACTCATGGGTCGGCCAAAGTGTTATTCGGTTCTTTGTTATGAAAATCTTAATGGTAGTCGTCGTCTGAAAATGTGTTCGCTAGATCGTAAAAGGCTCGCCCCTTATTAATATTATTGACAGTTGTTAAGTATCTTATTGATAATAGAAATGTGAGTTTGTGAAAATGTTTGAATGATTGTTAGTTTAGATTGTATTACTCAATCACGCCTAAAGCGTTGAAGGGATATTATACTAAACACATAGAATACTATTTATTCCGATATGAGAGATACCGAGAGAGTCTCAGCGTATCTCATACCGGGAAGCAGCCGAAGCATCGGGCTTAAACTAGTCCTACTACTATTGTAAACGCGAAAGCTTATGATTGCCCAAACTAGCTAGAAATAAATTTAAAATAAATGGTAGTTCGTATGTTATTATGTAACTTTCAATTAGTTACACAACAATTGAGCACGTCTCACTCTATGGCTGAAATTGTGATCTCGGATGACATCTCGGATTAAGGTCCTTGGAGTTAATTGTCATTGTAACGAGACATAGTATTATTTACGTAAGACATAATACCAGCAAGAATAGACATTCTTGCCATTATATTCGTACATTTTCATATTTTATTTAGAGAACGAAATGTTTTATGCATCTACAAAAGAGCGCTCGTTACCTATAGCATACGTGATATAAAATTAATTCAAATGAAATAAAATTCTTCAAACATGGTAAACATATACAATATCATATTGGATTCATATGAATCCAATATGATATTATATTTGCATGTTTTCCAACAAATATTATAGGAATTGGTTCTTACATAATAAAAAAAAATATCAGTATGTTATTTTTTAATCTTGGTACCGATCGACCGATCATCATGAAATTTCGTATGCACGTTGTCGGGGGTACAGAAAAAAGTTTTGTTCCCGAGTGAGGAAAGCCTATAAGCTAATATTTCATATATGTCTATTGCTTACTCTATTCATTAAACGTAATTGTCTTGCATATCTCCGATGCTACTGACCGCTAGTGTTATCCAAGTCGTTATTACGCGGACAAATTGTAGTTTACATCGTCCAGTTACTAATATTATAAATGTAATATTTTATCAAGATGTTTGAAGGTTTGGATGCTTGTAATCATCACACACAAAATAGACCATGTGCCCAGGATATATTTTATCTTGATATGCATTTCTGTGGGATTAACGCGGACGAAGCAACGGGCAGAAATTAGTATAGATAATATAAACAAGTTCTATAATATTGCTTACAATAGAATCTAAAACTTGTGTTGTTGGAGGGTGTATTGAAATTAATTGTTTGGTTGCTGGAGATATCTTGCTTGTGGGTTCGGTGATTGAGTTCTCGAACATAGTTTCGGATCTGTATTTCGAGTTAAGCGATACGAGGTCTGTAATCCGAGAGTACTTACTACTTGTTTCTTTAGTTATTTGATAGTCCTGGTAATGTGCTATAGAATTTTAAGCGCCTTATTTGCATATGTATTTCTTCTTGTGTATAAATAGGTCAGTTTATAGTATCCAGCGTTGGGTTTTATATGTCTATTGAACCGAACTTATGGAGCAAAAGAGATAGTGTCTCATACTTACCACACACTATGAACCCTTACACTAAAAACTTACAAGTAAACGTAGCTACATCATTTTTAAAGTACCGTACTATCAAAGGAAAGTGTTATACGATCATTGTTACCTTTTCCATCATTAACCAATTTTTTTTTATGACGGTTTATGACGAACATCTGTCTCAGATGCATTTGCCTGAAATGCGTAAATGCAGGTTAGGTTATGCTAAGTTAGTAACAGTATTTTTTCCTAGATTAAAGGTGCCCTATATCCTTTTCTGTACCCCTGACAACGTGTATGCAAAATATCATGATGATCGGTTGACTGGCTAAGGCGTGAAAGCGTAATTAACAAACAAACTCATACCTATTTACATTTACATTATTACTTAGCATTTAGCATAATGATTAGCGGTAACTAATTTTAAATTTAGCATTGTGGTTAGAGCTTACTTATCCAAAGAACATTGTTAAATAAATTTTCAACGGACCCGAAATTAAAATGTTGATTTTCAAATCGTCTCGGCCTTTATTCCACTTTTCTCTCCAATACTGTGCCAGTTTCATCCATCGCAGTCTTCGAAGTTTCATTATTTCACCCGCCATTTGGGCACACCTGTGTTCTTAGTCTATATCTAAACTGCCACTCCATCTGTCATTCATAAATGATCTACTTTTATGGATTGAAAAGTGAAATTAAAGTCTTACTTAATAAGAAAATAATTTTAAGAACTAGTTTTATTGATAAAGTACTTAAAATTAAAGTTTTACTGACTAAGAAAATTATTTCTTCACTATTCTCAGAGCTTTTGAAAAATGAAATTGAAAAATAGCACACGGACAGCTTTTTTTTTGTATAGACTTATTGTTTAGATATCCGTATCCACATACTTAGATCTTTTTAATAACGATAGTTCTACGTGTGTTGTTAAAAATATAAATGCTTTCTACTTGTTAGGGATGAAAATTTATAAGCGCTGCGTAAAAAAGGACTCCTTAGTTCGTCAAAGTCGGCACCACTTCTTTTTTTTGAAAACGTGCCCTGTTCTTGGACTACGCGACTGCTAACCGGAGTTTAGTTACTTTGATAATAATAAAAAAACAAAAACAATATATTGCCTTGTCCATGCTCGCGAATGTTGCATGCTGCTTAAACAGCTTTTCCTCATAATCCTCCGAACAATAAGTAATCACGGTGTCAATGAACATTTATAGCGAGCTTATGTGTTCGTTCAGTAATGATCAGCTAATTTCGGAGAACGCTTCTTTGTTCATTGTTATAATCTGTGAAAGCTGTGTTATCGAGGAGCCAATAGCTGCTCTGAGCGTTCGCCTAACATTGTACAGGCTCGGTCGATGTTCGATCATATTTTGGATTCTCCGTACACGTAGTGTTGTAAACAAAAGCTTGTGGCCTTTGTTTAGAACAAATTTTTTTCACATTTTAGTAAAAATAGATCTTTCTATTTTAAAATTCGTTTCTACTATATTTGCCAACGGATATTTTAATGTTAGCAAATGATTGATTCCAGTAATAATCCGTACGTTCAAAACAGATAAAATGAAAGAAACACAGGTATCGAACATCACTCGAGCATGTCTAAGATAGAGCGAATACGCTCTACCTTAGATCATTCTCCGAATATCACTCAATCAACTTTTCTTTAAGTATCAGTATTTTCATTTACCGCGTGAACGAACGTTGTTCTGAATGTTCGTTGGACACGCTAGTGATAAAGGGACTTACCGCATGCACTAATTCTTTTATGTCTTCCCTTCTAAACGTACTGTATAAAACTATCTTTTAGGGTTTGATGTTGGGTCGCGGAGCAATCTAAAAAGATATCCGCGGCCCCGGAATGTGAACAGCAAGAGAAGGAATAGGGGTGGGGTTTTAGACAGTAGAAGTCTGACGTACTCCTTCGTTCCACCTAGAGCGAAGGGATTCATTGGATATTTCTAAAAAAAAGAACGTTTAATGTTTACCCACACACTCCTAACATATAATAAAGAAATTCTACACCAAAATCATGTGTCACAATACGCCCGCTGATACGATATCTGGCATCTGCCAAAATTAATTTACTTATCGGGTGAAATTGAATATTTATGCATACATAAACACTTTATTAGATAGCAGTATCATATGTATATGTGTGCTGGCGTTATCAAATCGTCGAGTTTGCACGAGCTATTACAAATTACAATACATAAAGCGCTTCGTAGATATAAAATTCAAGCGACCGTAAAGAATGGCGCAATAACTAGACTAGTACAACGAAAGCACAGATAAGATAATTATTAGGGTACGTTCTCGTAACCAAAGCGTTGTCTTATTTAACAAAACATTTTATCTTATTGACGTCAATGGTCAAAACAGAGATAGGTTATTTACGTAAGTTAATAAAGCTTGAGCACAAAAATAATAATGTGCACACGACCTTTAAAAATGTAACAGTTAGGTAATTAACTGTTACATTTTTATGCCGTTATTATTCAAGTAGCGACTAAATGAGGAAACTGGTATTGCGGTTTGGATTCAAACTCTACTCTCTACTTTAGCAGTATATTGTTATCCAACAAAGAAAAAACTTTTTCGCATCACTTACTTTGCTCATATACTTCAATATAATATATACTGACGTCGCAAAAGTAAAACAAATGTACTCTTATAAATTATCTTTTCAAGAAATATATTTTTTATTATTATTTAATTGGTGTGTCTATTTATAAATATATGTTTACATAAAATAATCATATGCAACGTCAATTGTTATGTAGAAGTTTTGATAATATAATCGTTACGACAAAATAATCATACCTGCAACACAGCAGAGAATTGTAAATCCCATAATGTGTAATTCAATTATGGTTTTTAAAGACTGGATATGAATTACTTATACATATATATATTTATTCAGGCTGAATACCGTTCGTAAGTCTAGCAACTAACCTAAATGTAAATTCAGTAATTTCAGTAAACTAACAACTCTTTCACATTCATAACTGTAAATTTGAGACCTAAGTAAATAAAGGTTTTTGAATTTGTCTTTGAGGTTGCGGTACATTTTCATTGTTTATACGTAGCAGCTTAAAACAATTCATGCTACTAGGTTATGAAGTAACTGGCACAAATATGTGTGTGATATCTATATACAATCTATTCAACTCAAGTAAAAGAGGTTAATACGCTTTTCAAAGAAGAGTTTGAAGGCGGTACTTAAAGATTCCAGCAAGCTATTCTTTATATCACTGGGGATTATAAACGTCTTATAGATGCCAAAGTAAGATGCAGATACCGGATGAAAATGCGAACTCTCTTGCACAGATTTCCGCAAGACGGCATTTCTGACTTTTAAGCACTGACTAATGCGTTCAAAGCTCTTTTAAATGGTGTATTATCCACACATATTTTCTAAATAGTTGGATCTGTCGTGAACAGATTTTGCTTTTATGTTTAATGCAGAGATTACTTTGTACAGAATTTCATCGGGACTAAGGACTGTCAAGGATTAATGGAATAGTTATATATAAAAGTTAGGCAGATTTAGGAAGTTTTTGAAACAGATCTTATATGGATCTATTTCGGTGGCGCAACGGTAAATAATGCGACTGCTGTGCATGATGTCTCGGTTTTGATTCCCGGGTCGGGCAAAATGTTATTGTAGCACGGAAGTAGGAAGTACACTCGATTAACAGCAATAGCTTGTGAAATGTGGGTATAAAACACCTCTGCCTCTCAGTCTTTATGACCGTCGCAGCGCAAACATTTTTATTAATTTCCTATTCCACTTTGCGCTCCAAGGGTCATGGAGCATTTAGAGAGGGTACGAGCTAATAAAGAACTAGTGCGCTACATAGAATGCCTCCCTTAGCAATTTGATCATTATTTACATTATTCATCCTTATAACTCCTCGTTCTAACGTAATAACAAATTATTTTCTACGATTAAAATGTCCTAATAGTTATTCAGTTTTACATATCGAGATAAGTTCATGTAGCATCGGTGCCATATTTGACGTAGAAGATTCGTTCGTGTGGAGGACGCAATGACCGCGTTTCATCTTAATTAAAAGTGGTTTCGCGTAGTCTTTAATCATAAGATGATGCAAATTTTCTACTTAAAGTCCCGACTGACGCCAAAGGAGTACATATTTAAAGTTAAAAGCTTGTGTTATTCCAATACATGGCCTGAATACCTTTATAGGTCGCAAGTTTCTACCCGAGAATATAGCAACCAAATAACCTTGTATAATATACCTGCGATGCGATAATTAGGTTTTACAAAACTCTTTAATATAACCCTGTGCTATTAGCAAGACGAAATGTGGACGTTGCCACTTTTATTAACAGCGTACTGACAATGGCAATCATCCAAAGGCTACGGTAAACCCTTCACATCTAGGGGACCAAATGCTTGTTTACCACCTGAACGGTATAATATAAAGGATTTCCAAAGTCAATAATAATATTGAACATTCCCGTTGTTGAGTTGTTTGTACATTTTACTTTATTGCCGATAGCCATGATACCAATTAAATAAATAAGGTGCCTATGATGTACGGATACACGAAAAAGCATATATTATATAATTTTTCATATGCAAAAATATATATACAGTTTAACAACGTCGAATATATTGCGTAACAACAGCGTAATATCTTCGGCAATAGCTTTGAATTGATAACTTCCTTGTTTTTGAAGTCGCAGATAAAACGGTTCACTAGTTCAATCGTGTAGACATGAAAATAATATACCTGTATTTATAGCATTAGGCCTGTATATACCAGCTAGAAATTTCGAAAATATCGATGATGACTCTGAGGTTTCAACCATCCAGATATCTGACAATGTATGTGCAGCGCCTTGCTGGTATTCCTAGCGATGATTATTTCGTTAAAAAGATTCTGTCACAAGCCTTAGCTATATGCTATATCCATGAGCTTCATCCTTGCTATCCAAGTTTCATTGGTCCGTTGGGTTGGATGCCATGCATTTAACATATACTCCAACAAGAAAGTTCTGATTAATCGCTACTAAGAATCGCTGCTAAAGTAAACGAGAATGCCAAAATTTGGCTAGAATTGAAAATGCCTGCGACATACTTCCTATAATATTGTTATATATAAATAATTATATGATTATTGTGATATAAAAGAAAACTGTAGAACTGCACCGACGAAAACTCATTTTAAAGGGTGATTTAATTTATTAACGATAATATCAACCAGTCCATAGCTACCTAAATTAATTAATCACATTCAGGGCACTTAATTGTGTTTAAGTACCCTGACGTAATGAGCCAATTGTAATATTTTTTATTATATTGTGATTATTTTATATTTTCGTTTTGTATTATCTTAAATACGATATTCAATACGATATGTTACAATTCAATTCCAATATAATATTGACATTTAGTATAGTTCGTATCATTATGTAAAAACTGGTAACAATCTTGACATGTTCTGTTTTTCAAAAATGTCAAGCAGTCGCTAGCTAGACTGCGTCAGCGACTGATGGCGACTTGATTTCAACATTTCCGTCTTTGTATGCGTTTTGACTTTGTTTTTGTGCTATTTACTGCTGTGTTTTTGGACTCCAAATATTCTACTCCTGAACTACCTTGTCTATTGACCGGGGTCAATCAGGAAAACAGTATTAGGATTCTGTTCCTAATATTTCTGTTGACCTAGCTTGTTCTTACGGTCTGATCTGATTCTGAAGTTACACCAAGATTCGCTGTATTAATTGTGGTGTAAATGTCTTTTGGATGCAACGATATTCAACATTCGACGTAGAACTGTAGATTGCTGTGCACATACAATGACTATATTATGGTATTTCGGGTGGGGAAGATATCAAAGTGATATAATACCTCCTGCCCAATTCCTAGACGATTTACTAATTAAACATAAAGATCAAATGTTTAAAGGAGAATAAAAAATATCTAATAAATACACACTGATGTTTTATTTATGCACCCTGAAAAGTATGTATAGATTACATTGTGAAAACATGTGACATATACATATTTATATAATGTATACCTACTTAAATACTAGCTGTGCCCGGGGTTTAACCCGGGTTTATGGTTACTACTCTGTGTATCGTAACGTGATGTTATATAGCCTATTATAACCTTTCTCATACAATAGGCTAAACAGTGCAAAATGGATTTTTGTAATTGGTCTGGTAGTTCGTGAGATTAGCCCATTTAAACAAACAGACTCTTCAGCTTAATTATATTGTATAGATATTGATATTAGGTTCCTCTAAATATTTAAATATTTTACCGAGTTTCTATAGGTTGTTTTAATGTATAACTAACCATGGTAATAACACTAATATCTAAATTCTATACCATTTGCATCGCTCGCAAATAATATTTTCATGAAGCTGTAACTATTTTTGGTGCACTTCTAATAAAAAAGCAAAATTACTATCTATACCTCGATGGCGTAGTGGTTAGTGTAACCGACTGCCACGCCTGAGGTCACGGGTTCGATTCCCGCACAAGTCAAACATTTGTGTGCATGAACATGGATGTTTGTCTTGGTCTGGGTGTTTCTATGTATAATATGTATGTATTTACAAAAAAAAAAGGTATATATGTATGTTTATCCATTGTCTAGTACCCATAGTACAAGCTCTGCGTAGTTTGGGCTAGACGGTGTTGTGTTTATGTGATAGTATATTATATTATTATTATTCTAATTTTTTTATCCTTTTTAATGATATATATATATAGTTCAACTTTGTCGGATCTGGCCGAGTCTAATAGGAAATCTAGGCATTCTCCTTTATAGAAAAATAAACAAAAACCGACTTAAATACCTACACGTACAAACTTAAACTAACAAACAGTTTCAGAAAAGAACCACAAAAATCAAATAGTCATCTATGTATATATTTTTCGTTATTGTATATATGTCTTTTTGAAAAGTAACTAAGTCAATTTCGATAAAAAAATTATGTGACCACCACTGAAAAATGACTTACTTATGACCAAACAAAAAATAATCATGAAAATCAATTCATACTTAGCAGAGTATTTGCGTAACAAACATACAGTCAAATTAAGAACCTCCTTTTATTGTGGGTTATATAAATTGGTTAAAAAGCGGCATCAGAAACGGATTTGAAAAGTTTACTACACTGCAGATTGCAGTAATTGAAGCAGAAGCGAAAGACTGCTACCACACTAGTCAGATAGGCAATTAAGCTTTACAATCCTTACTGATATTATAAATGCTTAAGTTTCCTGAGTTGTCCTTCCTTCAGGGAGCTTTTCGACGGCACAAAAGATAGACATGATTTTCCTAAACGCGTATTAAACTCTGTATCGACAATTGGACAAATTGATAGGCTTTTAGAATTTATCCATTGATTTTCTATATTGCTACATTTCTTCAAAAATCTATCTTTATTGCTCCAACGAAACTATGGGTGAAAGTTGTATAGAGTATTAATAAACTAAGCAGGAGACATATTACACGTAAATTGTTTTTGTAAAAACAACACTTGTAATAGGACTGGTGTAGTTTTTCACAATGTAATTGGAAATGAATAATGAACTATACTTATATTGTCAAGATCTTGTAATATTGAGATACATAGCATCCGTTAAAGAGATTAGTTTGTTTTACGACGCTCAAAACTAAAGCTTCTGTACTGATTAAATTGAACGTAAAATCCTCAACTGTTTGCAGACAAAAATAGTGAGCTTTATGCTCAATTTAAATGGTTCTAAAATTCTATTCATAGCAACTGTGCATCTCTTAGAAAAGGTCACGTTAATTGATTCAAGCTACGTAAAGAAAGAACAATACATTTTCGTATTTATAATATACTAGACTTTGCCCGCGGCTTCGTTTGCGTTAATCTATGTTTTGTTAATAAATTTCCCTGAGAAACAGTATTTTTTCTAGATGAGTTGTAACTTATGTCCTATTCTGTACCTCTGACAACGTGTATACGAAATGTCATGATGATCGTTTGAATAGTTATGACGCAAAAACGTAATAACCATCTCACATTCACATTTATACATTCACGTTTATAACAGTAGTTAGGATTAGGAAGGAAGGACAAGATGGAATGCTGTTGTGCAAAGAGAGAGCTAGCTACCTGTAGACGATGTTGAGGATCAAGCGAAGTGGAAGATGTGGGATATATAGACAAGAAGAGAAAGAGAGAAGATTGTAAGGCTTGCAGGTCCTAAGATGCCCCTTTTTGCCCCTGCTTTCAAAACTGCAGTATTTTTAAAATTCGCTTCTCTTTCTGGTATCCCATTTTGATATCGGCACTTCATCAACAAACCAAATAGGTATATTTTAATAAAGACGTCTATTCATACGCATATAAGATTCTCAAGGTCTACAACACAAAAATTCACAAACGAATTTATAAGTAATTAATTTAATAATAGCAACAAAATTAGATTGTAAAAAGCAAATATCGATGGCAATCGATAAAATACCTGGCAATACAACATTATAATCGTATTAAATTATAACAGTTACGCATTGAATGGTTCCGGGAAGAGATCGCTTTCAGCGACGACGATTCCTAGTGGAGATACATTATATTGTATTTTCTACGTATTGGTGTACAAAGCATTTCTATTAATATTTAATTAAACAACACACGGTTATTAATGTAAATGCCTCAATGGTGCATTGGTAATGATTGCTGTGCATGAGATATCGAGCTCGATTCCTAGGACGGGCAATCATTTGTGGATCACACAAATTTTTGTCTCGTATAGGATTCGAACGCGCTACACTCGGCGAGGCGACCACTACGCCATCCGTGCCGTCAAAGTATTATTGGATATTTCAATTAATAAACTCTGTAGAAGCTCGGCTTCTGGTAATTTGTCCTCTATTACGTGATACCCAAAAACATAGCTAGTGCAATGTGGATAACCACCTCTGTCTACCCTTTAAGAGATATAAGCGTGAGACTATATATAAATAACTAAACTGTCAGTATCTTCCTGTTCAGTATAAATCGAATGTAACATCCGCGAGATCTCAGAATACACACAGTTTCAGCTAATCAAAGATAAAGCTTTGCTGATTTACCGGCTATCTCACGTTTAGTCACTCGAATAAACAAACAGCATTAAAATAGAATGATATCACCGTACGAATCATAGTTTCAGTTGGAACAAGATTTCTTCAAAGGGAGTACAAAATCATCATTTACAAATACAATTTGAAGCTGTGCTTTATATTACCGAAACAGACGCGATCTCTCTCGCGTTTTAACGTATGACACTTCATAAATAATGCACCCTTATTTGCTTGTCAACGCACTTTATTCCTGTCGACAAGCATCCATTTCGCTGAGTAGTGTTGGCTGTAAATTCTATTCGTTCTGGAATACATTTTACTTAAAATACGTTTTTACGTTGTTTTTTTACGTTTCAATTTAAAAAACTTATGAGCAACGTACAATATTTGAATTACTTTGTATGTGAATTACTTTAAAAAGTATATATATTATATTTTTAGTATATGAAAATAATGTACCCAATATGAAATCATATTTCGTTTGAGCCATTGTGTTTATGAGTTTATGTCATTCATAAAATAACGTCATTTTTCGTCAATAAAATACCATAGTAACAAACCTATACGTTGAGCTCCTTAAGTTCTGAGTTGAGCTGCACCATTACTGTCAAATGCGTGCACTGACTTGACATGTCCACTCAATCTGTGTGGTTCTTTCCTCAAAAGACCATTTCTGACACCAATCTTCATGGTCTTCACATGATCTGACCAAGATTATGTCTGGACTTTAAAAGAGACTGTGACCTATTGAGTTTGTTTCGGCCTTTCTTCTCAGAGTAGTCAGATACGAAACGCCGGCCTCATCTAGTTTTCAAAATGTGATTGACATGTAAAAATGTTTCTACAAACCTAAATCATTATTATCATTATTATTTGTTTCTCTTTCACGGGTATATTCCTAATACGTTAGGAGAATACCCGGCCCCTTGGGAGGCTTACACGGAGACATGGGTCCAACGTGAAGAGGCCCTTCGAGAGTTTTAATCAAAGGTGGGATGGAACACCTACAGCGGTACTAGCCGCAGCAGGCGTAGGACTATCGCTACGTATGAATACTAATATATGGGCTATGGGTATGGGTGTTTGATATTGGTAACTATGGATGATAAAACGGCGTCTGCCCTGAATACTCTAATAGCATCAATCGAATGGACATACGGTAACTCGCCAACTCACTAGATGGGCCCCCTAAATAGCCACTATAGGCATACAAGCCAGCAGCAGAGGGCAACACCGGTGCGAGCGGCTAGGGATGTCGAGCGGTGCGGCGCCGGTTTCGCCATCACGGGTCTCGTGAAAACGGAGACCCGGAGCGGGTTTCCCCGTAGTTATGCCCTTGAAAATGACACTTCCACCCCCAAGCATGTAGCTCTAGCGGCCCCTCTCTGACCGGCCGATCAAGGCAAGCCAGAGTTGAGAGTCCTACTGGCGCTCTTGAAGTTCCACCCCAGCCAACCAGTAACGGCAAACTGGGGACGACGCCCTCACCGACTCTCTGAGGCATTCAGGACCGCAGTGTCGCCACTCACATTCAGCTCGCCACAAGCTGCCCTGCGGTTTGTGCGCTTTTATTGAACCTGGTGATACATTTTTGTTTATATCACAAGGCGAAGGTGTTAGTTTAAAAGCTAGTATACTATGCCCTCCGGTATCGAGTTAGTCTCATAAGGAGATAACGACTGTCCCAGAGGGGTTCATTATTATTATTATTATCATTATAGGCAGTGGCGTAGCGTGGGTGTCAGCCGCCCGGGGCGGATATTATTTTTGCCACCCTCTTATTAAGGAATTTCAATTTAAAAACTATTAATTTCAATAATTCTAAATAACTTTTCAGCAAGGACAGTCGTTAATGTTGTATATTGCAGTTTAAATATTTACAAGATATTATTATTATTTATTGTGAAATATTGACCCCCCTAAAAGTACCGGCCAGGGCGGGCCGCCCCCGCCGCCCCACTACGCTACGCCACTGCCTATAGGTATAGTATATTTGGATCCTATGTGACAGAGGATAAACCAATTGCAGTATACAAGGCTCCAGAGGCTTTGCTTTTTATAAGCTTTTCTGTGTAGAAAATCCAATAACTACTACGCTATATGACTCAGAAATAGACCAGACTTTCTCAAAAAATCTAACGTTTGTTTGGACCCGAGTCTGGATCTTATTGTTTCAGTTATGTAAATATTTATACAAGACTACTGCGGCAGTTTTCTTACTTAAAACAAAAGACAAGTAATTTAAACCGCGTAAATAACACTGAGATTCCATTTTAAATTCATCTAGAACAATTGCTTATATTGAGAGATATACTGAAATCTTATGTTCCTTGCCAATTTTGATCGGGAACACTAAAAAGCATTTTAGAAACAATACGTAGCCAGTACGTATGAACCGTCAGTAATAAAGTGGGCCAAACCCATAAAGCGTTCGAATACAGTTGAAATACATTTTGTTTTCACATCCAAAATGATAAATGTATAGAAACATACCATTAGCGAAGATGCTCTTGTAACAACATTCGTATTTTTGTTTGCGTTTCTTAAATTTTGGCTTAATCGCCGCAAACTAACACATTCACGACTCGCAATGCCTTTGTTTGCGCACTTAACCATTTTGTTTTTCCTAATATTTTCTACTTCCTTTTAATAGCTGTTTTACCTTTGTATTTATTATTACTACATTTTGTTTTTTTAAGTGTTATTTTATTAAACCAAGTAATTTCTTACACATTCAACTAGCCCTGCAGTTATATTTGTTTTGAATAGAATGTTATGTTTAGTTTTTTTTATTTTATTAATTATCACACTTTATTGACGGTGTAAACATCAAAACCTTATTGGTGAGTACATATTTGAGCCGTTTGGTATCGAAACGCTGAAGCCATGGGGTCCAAGTGCTAGGTCTGTTTATAGAGACCTAGCTAAGTGGCACAACGACGCTTCGCGTGACCAGAGGCGATACTTTTTTAATTGGTTATTATGTTGCCTATTTGTCCTTTATAAAAGATTTTATTATGATTTCGGTACAAACATGCTCATTACAAAAGTTCAGCGGTCAAGATTTGAACTTACGACCTTTGAATAGCTTGTCAACCCTGCCTGTCGCTTTTGTATCCTGTGGATATAAAGCTTACAAAGTTTCATAAAAGGTCAGTTGACGTAGCTGATACCTAATTGCAATTTATTATGCCAAAAATAACCATAAAGAAACGGTCTAAGAGACCGTTTCTTGATTGTTTCTATATTTTGATGTATTTGTTTAGATAAATATTGTCACATACAAACCTATGTATATCAGTTTCCAACAGGGTAGGCAGCAGTGTCTATCTTCCACATTTTGTCAGCTGAAGATTTAGGTTGCAGCAGAAGGTTGAGTCTATTTTCATTTACCAGACAAATTTCCATACTACTGCTATTAAGATATGCTGAATATCCCAATAACACTTTGCCCGTCCACGGAACCAAACCCGCGATCACACAATCACATACATAGGGTAATTATAACATATAAATTCATTTATACCATATGATTAACGAGGCTGTCGATAACAAATCAAACAGTTTAATTTTTGTCGTATTATTTTCAACAACAGTTCGTTCGACTTGTCAAATGTTTTATTCAAGTTCTAATCAACATTAGGTCATAAGATTTGCATTCAGTTTCAGTAAACTACTTTGTTTACGAGTTGCTATAGTGAAATAGTAGTACCTTATGTGGTATTATACACAGACCTCTTAAAACGGAAAAAACCTTAAGGAACGAAATAATTCAATAGCCAGTGACACATTCTTCTTCTTTTTCTTTTTGTTTAAATGACCACTTCCCCACTAGGAATAATACCTGTATCGCGGGGGACTTTACAAACATTTAAACAAAGTACACAAATAGCATCCAGACTGGGAACAGCTATTTGTAGATCACACACAAATTTTGGTCCCGTGTAGGGATCGAACCCACAACACTCGGTGTGGCGGCAGTGGCTAGACGACCCCTTTAACCACTACGCCATCAAAGCAGTGTATTGCAGTTTATTACGCTGAGTGTGAAATACAGCAGTAATTTAGTTATTTTAAAGTAGATAATATTATAATGGATATATTTTACACACTCAACATTTCATTATTTTCGTTATTGGTTACCTCACGGTTTTGTGCGTTAAATGTTACAAAATATTTGAAATATTTCTATTGCATTCGGACTGTCTTGCCAGTATTTTCCAGTTATAAAAACGTCATATACTAATGGAGAATAAAAAGTGTTGAAAGCACTCATGAAAATGTTATTCGAAAACAAGGATTGTTTATTTACTCTACTATCATTTCATGATAATATACATAATATAATATGTAAAATAATGATAGCGGTAAACATTCTAATATTAAAAATGCAAATGTGAGTGTATTCGCTTGTTTGTTTCGCTTTCACGTTTTAAATACTCGACCAATCATTAGAGAGAAAATGACAACGGTACCTTTCATTCAGAAAAAGTATTGCTCCCGGGGGATAGAAATTTATTAACAAAATCTACATAAATTAACGCAAGCGTAGACGCAAAATCTTGTTTCTTAACAAACATATGCTTCAATAAATTTTATGTCAATGTTAAGATTGATTCGACACCAAAATTTTGAGTATGTTTCTTAAAATACAAATGATTAATGTACACATATATACAAGAGAACAATCAAACTCAAATGCACGCTAATAATACAAACTTAAATTCAAACATACATATCGTATTTATACTTGTCGCTACAGACAATGTACTATCCATCCTGATGACGAACACATTTATTAACAAAATAATACTTCGCAAAGTGCACTTTTTTTGTACGAAAAACAAACTTTTTAAATTACATTACTTATGTGTTAAAACATTTTTGCTTTTATTGTGGCTTTACTTACAATAATGTGTTAGACACTAATGTCTTGCAAATAACATATATTTTATTATTAGTACATTTCAATATGTAGGTAAAGATTACTAGATTTTGCCATTGCTTCGCTGGTTTCGCTTGTGTAAATGTAAGTAAGATTAAGATAGTAAAAGTACTTTTTTTCTAAATAAAAGGTAATCATGTCCTTTTCTGTTTCACTGATAACGTGTATAAGAAATTTCATGATGATCGGTCGAGTAGTTCAAACGAAAAAGCATAAAAAACAAACTCACATTCGCATTTATAATATTAATTAGGATTGGGATGCCTTACTTTAACTCCCATTTGTGGGTATGGAACATCCAAAAACGTATTGATAATTGTTATCTAAAATAATATCGACGTTGTTCTATCACAGCTATCCAATTTCGAATATACTAGAATAGTTCTAAACTGTTTAACTGCCTTTCGCGACTTTTTATAGTTCATACGCGGGGTATTTCATATTGTCCTGTGATATAAGGCTTTGACCAACCATGCATTTCCTTATCAAATGGGCGCTTGCTTCGTGCTTTCTTAAGGTGAAAAAAGACTAAGAAGTAAATGATTAAGAAATACTATTTAGATTTTTTGTAAACGTGATACCTCATGCACAGCAGATAAGAGTCTCGTTCATTACCAGTGCGCCCTTGCGGCAGTCTGAATATAATGATATCTAAATTATTATTTCATAATATAGCTATAACGTTAGGATCAAAGATAAACAGGTTTTGTTTTTAGAACATGTATCCTATAGAAAAATCTGTTATATAATATCGTAACGGATTCGATATTTTGTCATAGACAAGTATCAAGTTCAGTAATTGTATGTGTCGTGGCCAGATCTTTAGAATTGATCACTTCATAAAGTGGCCGACTATTTTATGGAATTGTAGTATCACATGATATGGCTAACTAAAACAGACCATATCGTTTAAACGTCAACATCAAGATGTTATCAATTCTTAGAACTGGCCTCGACATATGGACTCATTGGTCTCATGACGTGAACGTGGGTTTGATTCGGGTGTATATAGGACTGCTTCGGTAGCGCAGATACAGTCTCAAGTTCAATTTCTGGATTAGGCAAAGAGTTATTGGAATTTGGTAGTAGTCTTGTACTGTACCCAGTTAACGACAACAGGCTCGTCGTCGTTACATGGAGCCTAAAACCACAGCTGGCGATAAGAGGGTGGTGCACCACTACAACCAATTATACATATATGGCCTAGTAACGTAACAAAGAGTTTCTGATATTGTTAGTGTACAGAACCGTACATTAGTTTAGCTTCTCACAAGCCGTGCATTCTGCACACGCAGTAGAATTTTATATTGCTAAATCAATTAGTTGTATGTAATTTACATTACAATATTAAATATTAATGCAATTAAATCATTGTTTATCAAACATTCAACTCGGTCAGTTTTATTAATCTATTCCAATAGAATCGCCCGTCATCATATAAGCAGAAGTGTAGGAAATTTCTACATTCTTTTTTGGTCCTTCGACCCGGATATCTGATTCCTTGGTATATGAAGAATTGCCTCAATGGCGCAGAGAGAGTGTAAGCGACTGCTGTGGATTGTGTCTAGGGTTTGAGTCCCGATACGGACAAAGTGTTATTAGATTTCTGCATTAAGAAATTCTCAGAAGCAGTACGGGGTCGGGAACTGTGCCCGGTAAGCGGCAGCAGGCTCGCCCTCTATTACGTCCGGCCTAAAACCATAACTGACGAAATGTGGAGTAATACGCCTCAACCAAACTCTTCAGGAATATACATAGGCGTGTCCTCAGGCGTAGATCTATACATGTCTGTATGTAAATTTATTATATTTTTATATATAGTTACTAAACAACAAAGCTCGCATAATAGCAAACGCCGGATAGCGTATAAGCAGTCTGAACTTTCAGAAGCAAAACATCAACATACAAATTACTTACGCTCAAGGATTTTGTTCAACAATTTTATGTTAGGTTTACTTTATCGTTTCATTAAAACAAAATTCCGATAAGTTATGCTACAACATTAATCCGTTTGTTTACATATTATGTTTGAACCGGCTGTTATCTTTTATACATACTCGTATAACATGACGCCATATCAACTTATCAAACTTCTGTTTGGGACAGCTTTCGATTGGATTTAAATGTGAAAGTTCAGAGACTTACGGTGCTTGTACACGACGTTAGTAGCTGGCGCGGGCTACATTCATGAGCTACATGCGCGAGCTACTCGCGCGGGACACTTGCAGTCGCGTGAGTAACATGCAAAGCTACTAGCGTGGGTAACATGCTGAGCGACTTGCGCGAGTTACATGCGGAGCTACTCACGCGAGTTACATGCAATGCTACTCGCGCGGGTTACATTCAAAGCTACACGCGTGAGTAACATGCAGAACTACTCGCGTGATTAACGTGCAAAGCTAATTGTTATTGAGTTGTTCTACCAAGAAATTCTCAGTAGCAGCATGGAATCTGAAACTTTACCCGGTAAGCGACAATAGGTTTGCCCCTATTCCTTGTGACCTAAACTAGCGTAATGTGGCTGAAATACGTCTCTGCCCAACCCTTTGGAGATTGAAGAAGGTCATTTGCAAGGGCTACATGCACGAGCCATACACGCGAGATAAATGCACAAGCTACTCGCGTGGGTGACATACAAGAGCTACTCGCGCGAGCATTATGCTTGAGTTACTCGCGTAACTTATTTGCACAAGCTACTAGGGAGAGATTTTGTGTAGTTTATTTTGATTGTTAAAACGAAGCTAATATGCCTGCGTCAGTTCCTTAATCCACGAATCTTATTCGCGTCGTGCACTAAACAATATTTATGAAGACATATAGATATACATACATTTTGAAAGAGATACCTTGGAAATAATGCCTGTCTTTCAAATTTCTATTTATGGACACACTATTTTCTTTACTGCGTGTTTCAATATCGTGATAAGAGTGAACAAAGAATAAAGTGAAAGTCCTTGTTTAAATGTGAAAAGTCCCTGCCTTGTGAATCGAAAGGTTTACTATAAAACACCGCCTCTAAAGAAAAATGTTACGGATATCTTGGAATGGAAATAAAATTGTTAAATAAATTGCGTTACAAAATGAATGAAACGTGATTACAAATTACAAACGTGATTACCGTAAGGATAATGAAATTAAGAAACCATTTTTAGAAATAAGATGGCCTAAATTATTTTGTAAACCAACCCGTACACCAACAAAACAACTCTTTATTTTCAATGAGAAATGAGTTTTTAATAATGAAGTATTTTTCTCATTCCCTGAGAAAGAAATACTTGCAAATAACTTTAATAAAATAGCTACGATCTTATTACGCCGACAAATAAGGGATTGAGGATTTGTTGACCAGGAAATTAGTTCAATAATTTACTGGCCAACAAATATTCTATCCCTTTTTTATAGTAAGAACGAGGACAAATAATAATATATAGATATTTAAATTAATATAAATTGTAACTGGCAACAAACATCTATTTTTTACAGGATTGGAAAATCGGGTCCTGGATTTAGAAAAGTTACATTCAGCCTTAAAATATTGCCGACCTTTATGACGATATAACAATAAAGAGGATCCCAATAAATTTGTTAACAGAAGAAATAAAATGTATGAACTGGTAATTCTGTTTTTATGGAACATTGGGCCTGTTAAAGGTTAAGTGAAGTTACAGTAAATTGTTTTCGAGCAATAATAGTCGTATTCTAGTATTTACGACAAGTGTTCCTTGAGGACCTCTCCAACATTCTGAAGTAGATTTTATAAAATACGCCCTAGGCTAAGCAGCCATTGTAGTGACTTCTTTTTCACCACTGCATTGAGTCCGTAACCGTATAATACCTATGGTGTACCATACTTTCAAAGGTTACGGTAACCTATGGGCCCACCCACCAGCGTAACATTAAACCTGTATTGTATCTATACATATATACGTTTGAGGATGTGTTTTATACATAAAATTATAATTAAACCACATTTGGTAATTTTCTTGCGGCTGTTTTTATTTACCAGCATTTATCTATGCTTTTCTTGACGGATTTGATACTTTTCAACAAGCACGGTCACGCAAGTAGATTTGAAAAAAAAAACTTTGAGTTAAGCTTAATTTACGTAAAGAACATTTTAAAAAGTAGTTTTGTAATAGTAGTTTGTTTTGTATGTGTTGATATATTATTATCTGTTACAAAAAAATATTAGTTACTTATACCAAACTCTCCCGTAGTTGTTCAGAAGTCAATGAACTTCCTATCGCAGCCAGTTTACTATATGCTACATTTTATAAATTGTATATCGATACGAGTTACACTTTAACAAAATATGGTACTTGATATAACAGTTCCTCATAGACACCTAGCCAGGTACCCATTAAATTAGTGTATTAGTTAAACCTCAAATACATTTAGTAGTTGATACAATACATGTCAAAGTCATCTATGTATACGTGCTATCAATAATGCAATGAAATAACCGTTTTGGCAGTAACACTCAAACTTTGTTATATATTGCTAATAGAATTCAATTATAAAGATGAAGACTTCGAGAGTATATACACTAGAAGCCAAATTTCATATATATAATTGAGTAAGTAGTAGAAGATATTTCATCTATAGCATCCTTTAAGCCTTTTGAAAACCTAGGTGATCCTTTACAGACCACACTTTTCAAAGATGTTGAATGTTGCATACATTCAACATCTTTGAAAAGCGTGGTCTGTAATAAAACCACTTAGTATCTGGACACTTTCACAAGAATTTAATTACAAGAAATAGTCTAGCTTCCATATTTCTACTGAATTTTATCAAACATACTGGGCAGTAAATAATATTCTACAAAGACTGATGGACGACTCTGAAGTATGGAAGAACCGATACGGACGATCAGTCGGATTTATTTAATAACTTTATCTGCATTTAGTAGACTTTATTTTAAGTTCATAAAAGAGAATGCCAAGATTTCCTGGAAGACTCGGCCAGACCCGACAAAGATGAACTATATATCATTAAAAAGGATAATAAACGTTGAATTAGATAGTACATTGATATTAAACAAATTTTACACGGGTTTTATCGCGTTTTAGTTTTTTATACATAATATATACATAATTTTGAAACTTTTTAATCTACTATTGTTAAACACTTTTACTAGTTACTGTTTACTTCAATTTAAGCTATTTAAATTATACAACTATTTATATTTACTTTTACACTTGACCATCTCCCCGTGACTATGGCTGCTGAAAAGCAACCGAAACGTCGCGGCGGGGAAAGTGTAAAATTAAATCTAAATAGTTATGTAATGTTTGATTTCATATGATTTTAATTATGATTTTTTGCTTATAGACAGCCACTGGCACGACAGTTGGGACTGACGTGGTTAAGTTTTTAAATCATGGAGGAAAGATGAGGGCAGTCACTTCTATTGGAATGCGTGTACCATTAAGATGTTCTTAAAATATAAAACCCCAATAATGATTTACCTGACTCATGAACTAATCCCGGAATTCTTATACAGTTCCATTTTCTTTTTATTACTATTCTAAAGGATGTCAAATACCGAAAAAGTTTTGGCCAAAGGTCAAAAGGTCTATTGCGCATTCGTGGATCTGGAAAAGGCTTATGATAAAGTGGTGAGGAATGAACTTTGGTCGGCATTGTCCATGTATAGAGTGAATAGCAACCTCACGCGAGCTCTGAAATCTCTTTATGATGATTCCAGAGCTTGTGTTAGGATAAATGGGACCTACACAGAGTGGTTTAGCATCGATAAAGGTGTTAGACAAGGATGTGTAGCGTCACCTTGGCTGTTTAACCTATACATGGACAATTATTTGAAAGATTTAAAAGATTGTGAATGGGGATTAAGAATGAATGAGTTACTTGTCAAATGTCTTCTTTATGCCGATGACCAAGTAATACTTGCGTCATCGGCGGAAGAGTTGCAGGCGATGGTAACTATTATGCATGGTGCTTTTGAGAGTAAAGGAATGAAAATAAATGTAAGCAAGACGAAAGTAATGGTATTTGAAAAGGAAGAGTGTGTGACGATGTGTAATATTATGATTGATGGAGAAAAAGTGGAGCAAGTGAAAGAGTTTGTATATTTGGGTACTTTGTTTACAAGGGATGGTAAACATAACGGAGATATTGAAAGGAGAACGATTGCTGGCAACAAAGTGAATGGAGCCCTACGCGCTTTTATGAACAGTCGAAATGTATCCGAAAAGGCACGTTTGGCTGTTCATAGAGGACTATTAGTGCCCACACTTATGTATGGAAGTGAAAGTTGGGTATGGCAAAAGAAGCATGAGAGCAGAATAAATGCTGTAGAAATGAGAGCGTTGAGAAGCATATGTGGTGTGACTCTGAAAGATAGAATAAGAAATAGTGTGGTTAGAGAGAGATGCGGCATGAAAGTGGATATAGTTACAAGAATAGAAAAGGGTATGTTAAGCTGGTTTGGACATGTAGAAAGAATGGACGAGGAAAGACTGACTAAGAAAGTTTATAAGGCTAGTGTGAATGGAACAGTCGCAAGAGGAAAACCTAGGCGAACGTTTCTCGATCAGATCGGAGGCGTTCTGGACAAAGGCCAGGTTAAGAGCTCCTTGAACCGACGGGCGTGTATGAGGAATGTGATGAAAGTGAATGAAGCCAGAGAAGTGTGTCAGGATCGTAGCAAATTGAAATCCGTAGTCTCTGCCTACCCCTCTGGGAAACAGGCGTGAATCTATGTATGTATGTAAAGGATGTCAAAAGTAAAGTTAAAAAATATATCAGGGGAAAGTGAATTGATTCGTGTAGTCAAAGTCAAAGTCAAAGTCAAAAATCATTTATTCATTTAGGTCACAAAGTAACACTTATGAACGTCAAAGTATATAGGTTAGTGAGTTTACTAAGTTACTGAAGCTACATTTAGGTTAGTTGCTAGGTTCAGGCAAAGGGTAGAGCCTATGAGAAGAAACCTGCAAGAAACTCACGGCCACTCATTTAAATCGCCAGTTCAATATAATTTCAGTATTTTACAACTCAGATTAACAAGGTGTTACAGCCATTGTATAATTGCCAGTCAAGTTTAAAACTTTATTAACCTGAACCAGGGACGTGAACTCAGCCAATAAACAGCCAATTTCTTAAACACTATGGCATAATACTTAAAAAAGAGCTAGTGTACAAAAAAAAATTGTTTTTGCTTATATAGCTGCCGTATTATGATTTCTATTTATATAAGCGGCAAACGCGGCTTATGGGTATTTTCTAGTTTTCATCGCATGATAGAAACAATACTAAGAGAAAACACAGCAACAACATAATTAACCACTAAGAAAGATAGAATAAGATCGGCTATTTTGCCTTTAGTCTGCACGACACCAACCTAAGAAATCGGACCTTTGTAGTGAATTTTTTCTGTATTGCAACCCACAGCAAGAATGATTAATTGCTGCAATGTAAAATTACTTTCAATAAAAATATACAAAACAGAGTTGTGATCCACTAGTCGCCCAATGCAGCAATTGTGTAATAATTATGTAACACTCCCAACGTTGTCGGGCTAAAATATACAACATTGATGGCAAAAATGAATTACGTAAAAAGTCGTGAAGACCTAATGAAATTTCACTGTAATTCGAAGTCTTAAAGAATTCTTTTTATACAACTTACCTAGTTTATCGTCGATAAACTTGTCCTAAATCAATCTCTGCAGCTTAAGAGATTGGGTCGTTAAAAACGCTAGTATCTCGATACTACTTTTGCGACAGACATGGACTCTTTATCCACATAAAAGTACGAGCTATAAGGAAAAATACAATACTTAAGCTTACAGTTCTAAAGAAAGTTCACAACTTATCCAAAAGTTCTTCGAGGTCATTACTCTATATCAATCATAGTTTTGATGGCAAGCCCTACAGAATTAACACAAAAATAGTTTTAGTAAAAAACTTGTAACTCGCTATAATATAGATCCATATTATAGTGAACTAGATTTTGCCCGCAGCTTCACTCGCTTAAATATAGGACAGAAAATTTATTTATGCCAATTTTCTATCCCTCAGGTACAGTAAGTACTCTTTTCTAGATAAAAGGTGCTCTGTGTCTTTTTCTGTACCCCTGACAACGTACGTGTATGCGAAATTTTATATTTATCGGTTGAGTAGTTATCGCGTGAAAGCGTAACAAACAAACAAAATAACAATCGCATTTATACTAGATTTTCCCCGCGGCTTCGCTCGCGTAAATGTTGGTTAGGTTAGAAACAGTACTTTTTTTAATGAAACAACGAACGATCTATGTCCTATGCTGTACCTGATAACGTGTATGCGACATTTCATAATGATCGGTTGAGTAGTTCATGCGTCAAAGCATATCAAACAAAACTCACATTCGCATTTTTAATAATATAGCTAGAATTAGAATATCTGCAACATACCTTTTGTATATACGTACAAAAACAGTTTAATAAAGTAATATTTAAAAAGGATCGTATCGTGAAGCCACTTCGTGTAATAGTTCGCTTTATAGATTGTGGCCTTGCCAGCGAGATATGGACCATAGAAATACTCGAGGGCAATGGTCTCGATTTCATAACAGCTAAACACTGGCCTTCAGCTAGACGAGCTCTGAACGAAGCGGTTAACAAATTGTCTACGACATTTTAGTATACATAATTCTACTACTAATTAATAATAATAATTGTTAATTCTTCTATTATATGCCGGGATATAAACTTCCATGGCCAACCAGGAAGGCACTAAACAGGTTACGTACCCAGGTTGGCAGATCTAAAGATAATATGTCAAGGTGGGGTTTTATCGACCCAAGTGCAAATAAGTGCGACTGCGGTGCATCCCCACAGACAATGGGTCATTTGCTGCCGTGCCCTACGAGCCCAGAATTGTGCACGCTTGATGAATATACCAAGCAATGCGATACGCGTAGCTGAGCACTGGGCTAAAATCATTTAAAAACTGTTGCCATCGACACGATAAGAAGTATAAATAATAATTATGTGTGATGTAACGGGCCGTCTCAAAAGTGTACTTGGACAAATGAATTTCCTAGGAAATCTCTCCATTTTACTCCGTGGATACTTAGGAAAGCCATAGATTTGTTACCAAAGCATTATTACGTCCACCCTAGAGTAAAGTCACGAAAGTTGTATAATCAAGACATTCTTTTAAATTTGTGTAATTGGTTTTTACTTTTACCGTGTTTATCCAACTATCTAGATATTAGTATTTTAAATTATAGGTATCTATTGTATTCATCCGAAGATTATCTAATAGAAATTGCTTGTAGCGGTAAGGCCGCCCTTTGTATAAATTTATGCAATATGTAATGTAATACGAGTATATTGTAGTTGGTGTACAATAAAGAGTAGTATATCCATCTATCTCTATGTACGCAGTTTCTATCAGTTTGAGGATTCTCTGAAATAGTAATTTCCTACATTGATTGGTTAAATTGAAAGTGCAACAAACTAAGCGTGTTACTATTTTTAGGCCTAACCTAAAAATAGTAACACGCTTATTTTGTTGTTATGAGTTTATCTATGACCAATTTTCTCGGCGGCCTATCTTATTCTAAGATACTTATCACGCATAAAAGCTCTTGCTTTTATGCGTGATAAGTAGTCCATTTGATGAAAATCGATACAGACACCGTTGTTTAGCGGTGAACATGTTGTGACTAAAATAATTTATGTATACAGATTCATAAATCAAAACAGTACATAAGCAAACGTCAATTTACAAACTAGTCAAATGGACGCCTTGTTTACTAACGATGAACATCTCACGATACCAATTCCCTAGAGGTCAACCGTCAGTTGATCGTAAACTTTATTAACACTACCTGACGTAGGAGGACCAGCCCGTTTCCTATAAATCGGTTAAGTATTTGTTAAATGGATAAGTTGTCTAAACGAAGCGCTACTATTCGCTTTCTCTTCACACTCTTACAGTTAGCTGGAGCGTATCTCGAGGTGTAATCCCTGTAAACCAACCTATAAAACTCATAGGTTTAGAAATATTTTAGTAGACTACCTTAGTGGCGTAGCGATAGTTTATACGGCTGGTCCCAGGATCGATTCTCGGGTAGAGCAAAGTGTATTGAGTTTCTCTATCAAAAAGTTCTAAGATTTTCTAGCAACAGGTTCACCCTCTATTACGTGTGACCTAAAACTATAGCTGAAGAAATGTAGGTTAAATACACTTCAAGGAATAAAATCATTTTGGGCAAAGTATTATTCGAATTTTCAGTCAAGGAATTTTTGTTAGCAGCAAGGATTCTGTGACCGATGGGCGTCTATAGGCTCAAAACATAAAACCATAGCTGGTGAAATGTGGATGTATTACAACTCTGCCTAATTCTGCGGGGTTAAGGCGTGAGCCTACGTGGAGATTATTTGTAAACATTTTATTATGATACTTTTATATGACGCCAGTAGCTGCTAACTCAGGCTGCATCCGCGTATTCATTTTATTATAGGATGACAGCCCGCCATTTTGGATTAAAAATATAGCTTCGTATTCATATAATTTATTCAAAAAATAAAAGTCTTTCTTAGTGAATCATCAATCAATGTAAAATCTGTGGTAAAATAAGGCAAGAAAGTTGTATAGGCAGTGCATCATGTTTGAAAATACAGATATAGACGTACATATAGGTGTCTAAAGAACTTTGAAAACAACGTAATGATAACTTTTCACCGATTTAAAGGTTTTAACAAAAGATTAACCAAATCTCTAACAGAGACAAAAGTCGGTTTATTCCTTAGACTATGAGATGTACTTTCGGGTATATCCATATCTAGTAAAACTAGAAATAGTTGTATAATCTTCTAAACTTATCTTGATAGATTTTGAACCCCACGTATGGTTTAAAATTTTGAATAGGCGACATTATGTTTTATAGCAGATGATCGATGTTTACGAATTGATAAAAATTGTAATATTAAGAATATAATATTCAAAATTAATATTTATCTTCTATGATGAGCGCTTCATGTGTGCTTGGAAAAGGAAATTAACATTTTTTTAATTTCCTTCTTCGCTCGGTTCTTTTCGATTCGTAAATAAAGAGGCATCTCATATCCTCATGTTTAATTAACAACGTTCCTGGGAGTTGGAAGGCTGTCTGGATTAGGGCGGATGTATGAATTTATGGTTTCTCATTACACTGTTACAGAAATGTGCTCTTTTATTACATTTTAAAATTGATTGTCGTCTATTACAGATCATTACAAGTGTCTATTCGATGTTTTGATTACGAAGCGTCTGGTACGAGGCGTCGTCGAACCGCAAGCAGCCTGCGGCGACACCCCACGTAACGGGAAAATGCAATTATCTGAGCACTTTGTCTTCGGCGCGTCTCTAAGTATCTATTAGCTTACATCGAATTGAAATGAGGACAAGATTCTACAATAATAATCTATCTGAATGAAAGCATTGGCCTGTCTAACTAAAGTATTTGTGCGCCTTGGAAGCATAACTATGATATATACTAGCTATTACTTGTGCTTACCTTGAAAAACAAGAAATAAAGAGATACGTAGACAGTAGGATGTCCCATATACGGGCAAAAAAATTTTTTTTTAGGTTTTGAAATGCATATCTCCTATTTCTTTTTAAACTACCCAGACTTACTTAAATACAAAATTTCATCTTCCTACGGCAACGTTAACCCGTGCCGACAGAAATATAAAGATTTTGAAAATTGCTGTTTTTAACCCTTTCTGTTATATAGCTACATCAATTGAAATATTAAAATTTTATGAAATATTTATTAAAAGAAGATAAAATTGCAGATCAGGCAGGAAATTTTCTTTTGAGGGTCTCTTTTTTATAATCTGGATACAGATTTCTATGCTCCTGAACACAGCGTAGCAAAAATTGCTTTTGCTCTTCCTTTGCAGTGATCAAACCATGAAAATCTTGCATAAGTTTACAGCTCTTTCAGCCGTATCATTAACTGCCCTTAAAGAAAGCACTTTCCTTTTCGCCTCTGAATAGGCAACATCTTCATCCCATGTAGAAGCGGGTCTCTGGAGGAAATTCTTATCAATTTTTAATCGAGAAAATAAATTTTTCCTCTTGACAGACACAAAATCACTTAATGATTTTCCTGCAACAATAAATAAGGCAGTATTATTAACAATTTATTGAAAACAGTATAAAAAATAGTACTATTTATTGTATTCCTACTTACTAATCAGACATATCTTCTTCAGATGGAATGTATCTCTTCCCAGAATCATACAAACTCTCTCTTTGGAAATTCACTACAATGTTTGTTTTGGTTTGTTCATTAACTTCATCATCAAAGAGTGATAAAACGGCAATTTCTTCTGACAAGTACCAAGATGTTGACTAAACTTGCTCAGGGCTGCTTTCGAGATCAATTTGTCAACAGTTTCATATTCCTTAAGCCTCTTTAAAAAGCACAAATCTTGATTTGGTGCCTTCACCGCCAGATTACATCGAAGCCATGGTTTTACATATAAAACCGCAATGAATAAACAGACGTCTTGAAGTGCTCGCTTATCCTTGGCGCTAATTTTGAACTGGGATTGCAACAAACATATCTTCAAAGTCCTCCTCACGGCGCTTGTAGAATTTTTTTGCAACTCCCTCCAAGCATGGTGAAGATCCACAAGTTTTTTTACACAGGTATAGCTCTGGTAGAGATTCTAGCTTTTGCCCAAAATATAATACACTCCCGAATGACGAGGTTAGCGCTTTCACTAACAGTCAATTTAACTTCACGAATGTTAAAAAAAAGTACTGCAAGAACTTGACGATTAGATGGTAACTTTGCGCCTGTTATTTGATAATTTACGTCACCAACTAAGAAAACACATTTTTTATTGCTTCTTAATTCCTCTACCATCTTTTAAATGTATAACAATACGTGTTAATCGCGAGAATAATTGAGAACAAATGACAAATACCGTGAATAAGCACCGCTACTGCCGCGCAACATGTATGAATATGATTCGATGCAAGTCGGCACGGGTTATCGTACTCCAAATAAGGTAAACATTTATTTCCGAGTGTTTTAGAGGCAAATTAACAAAACTAAAACCTATGTGTTAGAAATTTAAAACTTTAAAAAATAAGGGACACCCTAGTAGACAGATTAACCTTTTCCTCTGCGAATACTACAAAAATCTCGGATATTTAATAACATTAGTCGGATATCATTTCAATCAAACGAATAATAAGATATCCGAATAAGATATCCCATTGATGTAAAAAACGGACTAATCATACCAGAACTTTTGGCAGATAGTCAAATATTTACTAAAGATAATTTTAATAGTTTTGATATTTTTCCCTTGAGACTTTTAAGCATATAATTTCAGAGGTAGGTTTTGTCTTAATTCGTCATTGTAATAAGAATACCTTTGATTACATATACAAAGCGAACGTTTTTTACTACAGTCAAGAAAATTAAACTGCAGACATAAAATTGCGTTCTACAGCTGAAACTGGAGCTATTTTCTCTTGGTAATTTTTCTTCCATTTGCGACCGGTATCTTAGTTTATGGTTCTGGGAAACAATAGACACATCGTTAGTCGTACAAACTATAGCTGTTCCCTAAGTAGGCCGAAGTAAATACTAAGCGGGAGTCATAATTCATGGTCATTTCTTTCTGACAATTTAGTGTGCTTCGGATTCAAGTCACTCAAGGAAATTGAATGTCAACAAACGATAACTCTGGTCGAGTAGTTTCATTGTGGCTTAAGGAACATTCTTTTCCAGAAAACATTTTTCTAGCGCTCTCTATTTTCCGCCCTCAATATTTAAATCTTTAGTAGTTTAGATAACAAAATTGCCGTTTTACTGAATGTCTTAAATATGTACAGACAGTAGCGATAGTGCATATGAAATATGCATTAAGTAAAAAGCTGTTATTTTGATATTACTTACAAACAGACACTTCAATTTAATTTATTTGTATAGAAGATGATTTTTTGATATAAGTACCGTATTACTTTCATATGAAGATTCATATGAAAGTAATAAGGTATTTTACTAGATAGTAAAATGCTGTTATTTTGACATTACAAACAAACACTTCAATTTTATTTATTTGTATGTATTGATTAATATATGTATATATAAGGATTTATTTACTCCTAATATACCTGGTAATACTTGAATATCATAAATATAATTATACATTACTAGTATTATAATAAAACTAACCACAAAACATGAATGTATGTAATTAAATAAACTTGTTACATAGGGAAAAAATAAAATTATATTACTTATAATATATAGTTAAATAGTTGTTTAATCGTACGTATTAAAGGAAATAATAGATTCAATAACATCTTTAACTTTGTAGTATACATTCTGCCATTGGGCTGCAACGACATTACAATGGCATACGATGGCATGGCATTCGACGATTTAAAGTTTATAGCAGATTGCGTGGACATGTGGCTTTGTTCTCTCAGCAATACCTATGCCTGTTAACACAAATTGTGATGTTTACTTTACGGCCGAAGATAAGAAACCTGGATCAAAAAATACTTATGCAGCTGGATGTAGTGCGCACTATCAAATCATGTGTGGACTATCTGTTTTAAGTTACCTTCATTTGGAATTACTATAGCAACAACAGAATAATGATGTTAGAGCCTCGTGGTCCTACGTTTTTGTTCGTACCAATTGATTTGACGGTGAGTTGCTGGGCCTGTGTGCACACGAAGAATTTATATAACAAAATTGTGCAAGTGTTCGTGGGCAAGGAGTGGAACTTTCTTATACTATCTTTGGCTATCTGGCTTTTGTCTGCCTCTCTCGCCATTGCGTTATTTGTGGTTAAAATTGAGTGTGATGATGACGGATTATATATCATTGAATGCATTGTAATTTTATGGTTTCTCATAAAATGTATACCTCTTTTTATCATTTTCATGTTATTCTGCAGAATATTCTACATTATTATAAGGAAAAATCTAGGTCTAGGGACCTGTATTACAACCGCCAATGTTAATACTAGCACCAACTTCGCAGGTTTTGTTAAGATTAGTGTTATTTCGTTTCTTTTAGTAATTATAACTGGTTTGTTGGATTTAGTAGATGCTATTATAACATTGTATTATGTTACTGAGTTAATGCATCAGCCAGCGATTGAAATGCCTCTGTATTTATGAGCAATTAATTCATATCAAGGGATAGCAATCATTACTGTATTTCTTATCATAGTTAAAAACTCTGGTAAGTAATTAATATAATGATATGATTATTGATTGGTCATCTTATTTTTTACTAATATATCAATTAGGCCTATACTATAAATATTTAATAGCAAATGTATCAAATAATAAGAATGAACAATTATATATTCATAATTGCAAAGCTTTTTCTCAATATTGTTTTTCTTTATAATTGGTTGAACACATAGAAATGTTATTGCCAAACATAGTGAATGTAAAAAAATAATTAAAATAAATAATTGTTGCGTACTATATTATAAAATAGTTTTCTAAAGTAAGCACAATTTATTAACTAATCAATGTTTTAAGAATGCAAATTATACAGTTATAATTAGACGGAAGTATGCGATAGCGCCGCGCGGCAGTCATCTCTCCGCTACCACTTAGTTACGTCGTACTAGCAATATAATAATATATTAGGTTTATATAACTGGTACCAGACAACAGGTAATATCATGAAGTACTACAACCCATGCCCATTGTAAATAAAGCTTTAGAGTATTCGTTGTTATAAATTCATTATTTACGTAACATCATTGTACCTAGTGGTGTAAAATAGTTGGAAGTTTGGAAGACTGTATATGTATAGGTATATAATACCCACCTTGATATAACACAAAGTAAACCAATTCCAAACTACAAGGGCCTGCCCTACTCAATAAGTACTTAAGATTTGTCTGAAGTCGACGAAAGTTTGTAATTTGTTGATACTGACATCTCAATTAATAGCATTATAAGTTGTCGGCATAGCAAACAGATCTTGTGTTGTGTGTATGTCGACATAGCAAACAGATAGTAGGGTTCAAGTGATATTTAAAAAAATCCTTCTAGATATAAAATCTCCATGGAAGTGACCTAGATAATAAATTCTCGTGTGGACTCAGATATAAAAAATATTTCATGTTTTTGAAGCGCGGCGTCGCTTGTAATACTTGCACCTGCTGTGTTCGATTTACAGTTTAGGCAAAATGTTATTAAGTTTTTCTCTCAAGAAAATCTTAGTCGACATCTGGAATTGTAGCCAGCTTTTTTAAAAGATATTTCTCGCTCAAGGATCAATTCCTGTGTCGCGGGGAATTTTGCAAACATTCAACCAACGGACAAATAGGACACCCAGTGTATGGTTCACACAAAGTTTTGTTCCTCGTGGTGATCGAACCCACACGCATGACGCAGTAGAAATAGCGAGGCCAGCACTTAAACCATAACGCCGTCAATGCAGTAGTTAGAATCCAAAAGTAGAGGGGTAACTCACCACACCTATGCCTCATACTGGGATAGGCGTGTGACGATACATGTACTTATGTATGTTTTTTATATAGTTAGTGGTACCCAAGTGCTAGTAGGTAATAAAATACCGTGTATAATGCTTGCAGTATTGGCTTCAGGCATGTTTGAAGATGCATACGTCGAAGACTTCTAAACAATTAGGTAGAAAGCGGTGCTTGTCATGCAGAATATACGGCGCAGTAGATAACTTTACATTGTTTGATCTTCGTACGAGAAACGTAGAAAATCTACGATAGTTGTTGTTTCAAAGTCTATGTATTTTGTGAAATAATACATACATACATAATCATTACATCAATAATTTTATAAATTTATTCAACATATATATATATATATATTTTAATTCTGATAAAAACTGGCCAAGTCAAATCTAACCTAGTTTAACATCTCACATTTTTAAATAACAGCAATTGTTATAGGTATCCAATAAAGCAAAAAAATAGAGTTTAATACTTGTTCATAATGTTATTTTGTTCCTATAAATACATATTTGGATTTTGCATAGAACTTGGCACTCATTTAGATCTCTATTCTTTTTGCAGCGAAGCCCACAGCCATACATAATTTTTGTATTGTACTTGGCTCTCTTTTTTACATTTATGTTTTTGGTTGGATATCATTACTTTTTGTAAAGAAAACTTAGATTTACTTCTGTTCTGTGTATAATTATGTGGTTCCGCGCGCCGCCGACGACACACCGTTGGCCGGTTGTTTAGCGCGTATTACAAGTTTCTTGTATGGGGACACCACTTATTTTTTGACTTAACTTTATTTTTATATTTCTGTTATATAGCAAATATATTGGGATAGTTTCAAATATCTGATGGTAACAGTTCCAACGCTACAATATATTTTTTTTGTATGGCGACTCCCCCTATATTTTAACTTTTTTTATTTTTAGATTTTTTCCTTAATTACTGAGCTGGATTCCAAATTGCATCCTTCTAGGTCATCTGGAAGTAGGTTAGGTTTAGGTACTATATGTCAGTCAGTCAGTCAGTCAGTGCTAAAATTTACGACTTTTTGACCTTCATATCTTTATAACCGTTTGAGCTAGCTTCATGAAATTTGGGCTTCTAGATGTCCTTATGGATATAATTAAACACACGTAGTTTTATGTGTTTACGTTAAAGAGGTTTTGAGTTATAGAAGGGTCAAAAGTGGCACCAAGTGGTTCGTGTAATATTACACTCGGCGCTGGCTAGCCAGTTCCTTTGCTTGAACTTGGCTTGACACGCTGCCGCGTGTCTAGATATAATATTGATAATCGACTTATACATGTTCACATATAAAATCATCACATGTTTTCACACAAGTACCAAAAGAGTTGACCCTGAATAAAAGCTTTTAATATAAAACCGTTTTAATTTGAGCAGTGCATTACTTAACAATTGGGTAATTAAAAAATAAAATGTTAATTACAATTAATTTTTAAATATAGGCGAGATTAAATTATAAAGGCTTTAATGAATATCATCATTAACAGTAATCTTTATGTGAGACAAATGGGTCTGCCTTTCTAATGAATCACATCGTTGGAATGACATTAATTTAGGGGCCCCTATAAAATGTTATTGCCAACAGATTTTTTTCGGAACGTGCCACGAGAAATAAATTTAAATGACAGAGAGTAGATGTTTTTAAATCCACTTAAGCTTTTAGCTCTCTCCCCACTTTATCATGTGTTTGCTAATATTATGTAAATTGCAGGCTTAATATTTCATATATACATATATACACAGGAATTGGGTGCTTGTCTGTTTTGAGTGCTATGTGACTGACATCCTAACTAATATTATAAATGCGAATGTGAGTTTGTTTGTTTGTTACGCTTTCACGCCTTAACTATTTAACCGATCATCATGAAATTTCGCATAACGTGTATGCGAAATTTCGTGCCGATCAGTCAGTCGGTATGTCAGGGGTAGTGAATAGTCCTTTTTTTCTGAATAAAAGGTATTTCATCCAGAAAAAGTACTACTAAGTTCTGAGAAATAGAAAACTGATTTATTTACGCAAGCGAAGCCACGGGCACAATATAGTCTAGTGTATAATAACACAACTTCTAAACTCCACATAAATGTGCTTATTTGATTAACAGCTCACGAGAAATGTTTTCAGCACTTTTATTGTGCTTATGATGGCACACATTGAAATGATCTGCTACACACGAGAGATTACAAGCGCATCTGGAGACACTTGCACAATTATATTCGCGTGTTGCTGAGTTAATAAGAAAGGTGTCCCTATGCGTCCAATCCCAAGAATAACAAATGCTGACCTCCTTAAAAGCTCTAAATTCCTATTAACCAGCCACGCAGTGGGCAAACAAACAACAGTCACCTATGATTTTAAGTAAAAGGGGGCGAGTCTATTGCTCTTTGCCAGGTACATTTTGGATCGCTGTACCAGGATATTTAAAAAATCCAAAGCCTGGGATCTCGCAGTCGCATACATATACGAAAATTTACCATAGGACCAACAAAGAGACCTTAGACCCCTTATACTATTTTATACATTTACCATTATTTAATTATATATCTAAACATTAGATATTTAATAAGTCAATTTATGTTACTGTGTTTTTTTTGTGAGCGTTACTTTAATTTCCTTTATATATTATAAGTATTTATACCATATCTAAAAATACATTACTAAAAAGACGAATACATATACTTAGTAACAAAAATCAAAAACTATTTTATCAATATTTTATTCACCATAATAAATATTTATCGAAGAAACGCGCACCATGTTGAGCGTAACGATATTAGGTCAGAAAAGAACGTTGTTGCCTGTTAGGGAAATATGTCCTGATCTAAAAGTCAAGTACCTAGAAAATTAGGAAACTTTTAGGTATTATTACAAACCCGGGTAGGTACTGTGAATCAATAAACCGTATAGGAAAACTCGTAACTTAGTTCGGACTTCAATATCTATAATTTTGATATTCCAAGTCTATATTGGTTTTTTCCTACGGGGTTATTCAATCATTTATTTTCTTATTGGTTGTTCACGGCATCTTTTTATGTTATAGATAAGTGCTATTTTCTTCCACGACATAAAACATATTGTACGAACCCATATAATATTTACGTTTACATCAACTACGAATATTTGCTACATTAACATTACGCAAAAGTCACAGGTGAATTATAGTTTGCCCGCCATTTTATTCACGTGAACTATACACCTAATCTTTTGTTCTAAAATACGACATTTACATTTGACATTCATTAGACTAGATTGAAAGTCTACTTGGAACATATTTTATTACGAAGTATAGCTATCATATTTTGTTCTATTTAGTCGTAGAATTACTGGCATTAATTAACACATATTTATATATACAATGTAAATAAAATATTAACGCTTTCACGTACAAATTATAAATTATTAAAAAAATACAAAATCCTGACTGAAAAGCAAAGAATTAACCTTTTTCTAGAAATGTTGCTATCGGCGACCATATTTATATGATCTTGAAAATAATATGCTTACGTACTCTTTGTCACTCCATGTAAAATTATTTTATTATTTTCCATCAAGGCCACTGAGCGTGACAAAGAAATAGATCCATGCCTACGTCTTATGACGCAGTCAGGTAAATAAAGCTTCATTCGTTACCGTTTATCTCTGATTATGATAATGTTGAAATAACATTTGCCATGTAATTTAACATTGCAATAACAATCAAAATGGAAAACTTTTCACGAAAATATTCAAATCAAGTGGTTCGTTTATTTTATTTTTGATAAGTATGCTTCGAATGTTTTCGTCTTTTTATTTTTAACGTACTTAATTTGGAACAACTTTCTTATACTAAGTTTATGAATAAAGTACTTTTCATTTTAATCTCAAGCAGCAAGATTTTAAAGTAAGTTTAGTAATTACAAAATATGTTAGCAAAGACTGACCTTTATAATTAAAACATGACGAAATGTCAAACCTGAATGTCTAATTTCGTCGCTAGACGGTTATTATGACTATGGGCAAATTATACAGCATAGCGTCTCTATAATGCCATCCAGACCGAATTTCGGTCACAGCCACACAATAGAGACTAGCTATAGTGCAGACGATATTATGCACAAGTTCTAGTATGTTTCTGATGCGATGGCATTCTGAGACGGCGCGGGTGGTTGAATGATAAGGCACAGGACAGGCACTGGAATAAAACTTCAAATTCAACTTACTGCCTACAATAACTTCTTGCTGGGCTACCCCGAGATTTGAACCCGAGAAGATCTTATGATCTGCAGTTGCATACACTAGTGGCTAGACAGATGATGTAGTCAAACCCCTATAATAGTTCAGCTTTTCTAGCTTTCTCTGTATAAAGTATTGCTACGATTTTAATGTTGATACCAGAATTGTAAAGATTTGCCCATGAGGAAAACATAATGACACTATTTATGATCCGGCGAATCAGCTCAGGATCAGTACTACTTTGGCACTAAGGATTAAATAATCGTTTTTGTGATAGAGGTGAGGCAAAGCAGAATCCTCGTTCAAGCATAGAACAGGTAGAGTAGGTGGAGTAGCTACAGTAAGAAACACATTTAAGATGGTATCCAAAAACCTAAAGTACGAATACATGTACTAATAATAATAATAGTAAAGACCAACGTAATAATTCCATTCGCATAATTTTAGTATTGTTCAAGTAAAAGTTATTTGGAATATAAACGGCAGCATGAAATTTATCATAAATGCTACTGGGCGATTGTGAAACACCGGTGCAGTGGTGGTTATGGTAAATTGGTAAGATTTAATTATAATTATAGGCACATACTATGCTTGTGCTTTATTTATATAAAACCTGAGTGTTATACATATTATTTGGATGATTGACAGACGGAGAGCGTTATGTTTTTGAAAACCGATTTTCTGGAAACTTTGTATGGAAATACCTTGGCCCTACAAACATGCTCAAAATATTCTGAATGAACGCGAAGAAAGTCGCGTATAAAAAATAGTGCTTGAAAAGAATATGGCTTTGCAGAACTTCGTAACTTCGTCAGGCGTCTTCTGTGAGCAAGAGAACTGCGCTGTTACACCTACGGCCCTAGAAAAGGCCCAAAGGCGGTTGATAGCTAACCATCAGGCGTACTGTACTTTACCACTTTCGGCTTATAAAAATGCCTATATATATTTTTTTTTATCCTGACTCCAAGTAAGACTACCGATTTCTGTAAAAATATTTAATTCCATTTATGCCAATTGAGAAAGTTTCATCATCCGAAATTTGTCGCTTGTTATTGGTAGCGCGATCTCTACCAATATTAGAAGTATTAGAACATGCCTATCCAATATACAGGAATGTAACAACCAATTGGTATGAGAGGTCTGACATAAAATAAATTTATATTATTCATGTAATACATAAAATGTAATACTATTTATTAGTTTGTTAGTTATATAAACAATTACGCCAAAACTTTGGCGTGTTGTTGTTCGCGCGCCTGTGAAGATTTTAGGCAAATGAAACCTATGTTTGTGTTGCTTCGAGAAGTTTTAGAAAAAAGGGAAATGAATTGCTTCAAGCAGTATCATTCAGGTTAAGATAAACGCTAAACATTTAGCGACCCGAATCTTTTTTGCCACCAGAAGTAAAATACAAATAAAATATTATATTATGGCTAAGTAAAGTCATATTATTTTCATCATTGATCTTAAGCCATTAATCCGAGTCTTTCGGGCGCCTGAGAACTCTGATACTAGTTAAGCTATTAACGCAAAAAACATTTAAAAGGAACCAAAGAACCTTTTGACTGTTTTGATATTTGCAGTTATCATTTCGAGTGTATACCTACTGAAATTTAATGATACTCGGGAATGGCAAAAATGGTGTGCGTGACAGTGACCATCATATCAAGGTACTTAATGGCGCCTTTCAACACGCTATTACTATTTTTATTAACATTGTACGATCAAATTTCTTCCTTTCAAAATCCCGCCAGCGTCTTCACAGAATGCTTCTACTATTATTCCATAACTGCACCATACATTTCTGCTGTAGTATGCTAGGGTATAATAGCTGCTTGTATTCAATTGTTAATATATTATGTTTTGAGGCCTACCACGTAAACCTGCTAAACTCATATAAATCGATTTCAAACATATGCTGTGCAGCAACTTCTATAGCTGTCTATTGAAAGCACTCTCAACTCATCAACAGTTTAGAAATTAGTTTCTTCGCTCGAACTTAAGAACCAATTTATATTATACTAATATTATAGTGTAGAAAATTTTCTTCAGTGGTATTTTTGTGCCGCGGTGTCTACCAATGTAACGGAGGCTATTTTTAATTATTTTTTTGACTTTGACGAAAATGGGGTCGCTCTAAAAAGTTCTCGAATATTGTGTTTGCTTATCGAATATGCCAACCTCGTCTATTTTCACGTGATAAAGGTTTTGATAACGTGTTCGTGACGGCTTTTCCAATACGATTAAACAACGTACGTGAAATGTCCGGTAATCCGTACTCAACTCTTGGAAACAAAATACACCGCGATAATTCCGTAAACATAGCTTAATTTGTCCGTGTGTGGAAATTGCGTAAGCATAAGATAATGCTTTGTACATTACACATTATAAATTACGGTTATATTTTGTACTTGTCAACTCACGAGCGTAGCGTTAGTAGCGTTTTTTTATAAAGCGTGTATTAAGAAGAATGTATGTTTAAATACTTTAAGATCTTAACGTGTATATGATAAATGGTAATGTAAATTTAAAAGAAATACATTTTATTGAAATTTTCATTGCTTTTTTACCATACTGTATTACACACACTACTAATTTACCTTTCTGTAATACACTGTATACAGAAATGCCCTTTTTGACTTCTAGAACTACTGTACATACATGACTGTAGTAAACCTAGACTGCACGGATGGCATAGTGGTTTCAATGGTTGGCTAGCTGTGTAGTGGCATCGATTCGTTCCATATATGGGACAAACATTTGCATGATCCACAAATAATCATTTAAGGTCAGGTGTTCTTTGTGTCAGTAAATTATAAAAGCTAAAGTTTTGAATAAAGTAGGCTTCAATAGTAAGTATCATATGTAGAGTAAAGTATATTTATAAATATTATATACCAGTACGGATATTTCTTTTTTGATACTGTTGGTGGCAGATGAACCAGCGGTCCACCGGATATTATGTGGCCACCGCCGTTCATGGACATGCTTGTGTTTCTTGACATCACAGGAACAATTCCAAGAAAACACAACCTAGCTGCTACCTACCTTAAACTTACGTGTCAAACAAGCTCACGATCTGCCTGATGGTAAGAAATTGCGCTAGGCTATATGAGAATGGATAAAGGGATTAAAGAAGGAAGGGAAGGAAGCAATGAGTCCTGATTGGGCCTATGGCGATTTCGCTTACTGAACAAAACGTCTACTGTTACTTTAAATAGATATTCTGCGAGAGTCCTACTCACCTTTTATTTCGAGCGGTTTTGAAAGCTGAAAACGGTGAAGCGACTTTACTGGTCTTTCAATACGAATTTCTGTCGCCTATTTCTGCTTAAAAATAAGTAGAAAAAGCAAAAGAAGTAGCTAGAAAAATAAATACATACAAAATTACTCAAAGACTTTCAAGCGAATAATTGTCACTTTTAGCATATCATTAATCAACCTTTCCCATGTAATATAAAGTTTGTTGTAATTCGAAAAAAACCAACGTAATCTTATTTCACGATAGGTTACGTAGATGTTTTGAAAACCGCACACTGAACTGAAAACCATACAATATTCAATCCCTATACTATAAATGGTGTCGTGAAACCTACACCACCCTATGTACTACTGCACAAATGTTAACATTTCCTTTAAAATTTGCAAAACAAAAGCTTACAATATACCACGCCTACAAAAGAGACCATAGCCAAGACAATATACGTATATTTCGAGAATGTTTGCAAAATTTATTCTGGACAGATGTCTATGTGGAAAATGATGCAAATAGGGCATTCAATTATTTTCACGAAATAATCAGTCTGCTTTACGATCTCTGTTTCCCCAAATTAAGAACAAAAGTAAATTTAAATAATAAAATAAAACAGACATGGGTAAGTACTGGTCTTAAAAGAAGTTGTAAAACAAAACGATTTTTACGGTATACTTACTACAAAAATAAAAATGATGTCAATAAAGCTAGGTATATACATTACTCAAAACTTCTTAAAAAGTCTATCCAAAAGGCTAAAAAGATTGCTAACATTAACTTCATAAATAAAAATGAAAATAAATGCAGGGCCACATGGACTGTTATAAAAAACGAATTGTGCAATACAAACCCCCAAAACAATATTGAACACATCAAAATTAACGACATTATTCTCTCAGCTCCCGCAGACATAGCCTCCGTATTTAATGACCACTACATAGATTCGACATATCATCAAACAAATTACAATTACAATACAGGTAGCTTTGTTGGAAAAAATAATAGCAACTCTATGTTTCTTACACCTATATCAGAAAATGACATAAAACAAGAAATAATGTTATTAAATAACACGAAATCTGAAGGGTACCACGAAATAAATACAAAAGTTATTAAAGCTTGAGTCAATGAATTATGTGGTATTTTAACACACCTTGTTAACCTCTCATTCTCTCACGGGGTTTTCCCTGAGGCTTTGAAAGTCTCCATTGTTAAGCCACTGTTTAAGAAGGGAGAAAAATGGGACGTAAATAACTATCGACCTATAACTTTAATAACCATACTCTCAAAAATATATGAAAAATGCATGTATAGGAAGCTACTTAGCTATTGTGAAAAATATCATATCATAAAAAAGGAACAATTTGGTTTCCAAAAACAAAAGTCCACGACACTGGCAATCTACTCACTCTTAGATGTAATATTGATGAATGTCAATAACAATCAACTAACAACAGGTCTTTTTTTTGACTTAACTAAGGCATTCGATTTAGTTTCACATGACTTATTGCTACGTAAACTACAAGCTATTGGAATCAGAGGACTGCCGCTTCAATGGATATCATCATACTTAAGTGATAGAAAACAGTGCGTAGTAGTTAATAGAGTCGATGAAAAAGGCATTATGACACCATACTCATCGGGTTACAGGGCCAACAAGCAGGGTGTGCCGCAAGGCAGTATAATGGGCCCTATTTTGTTCCTTCTATATATAAATGACATCATTGATATTACAACTCACAAATGCTTCCTCTTTGCCGATGATATTTCTATTATTGTAACGACGGACAAGAAAAATAATGCTATAAAGGAGCATGAATCACAAATAAATGAAACTATTGATTTTTTAATTCGCTGGCTTAATAATAATAATTTATGCATAAATCTCAATAAATCCGTGTACATACAATTTAATCAATCACATAATAATAAATACAACTTTAAAATGAATATTCCAAAACTTAGACAAGTGACCGAGACGAAATTCTTAGGCATAATAATTGATGAACATCTTAATTGGAAATCACATGTAGAGAATGTATTGAATAAAATAAATAAATTTGTATATGCCCTTAGACAGGTTAAGAATGTGACTAATATAAAAACGGCTGTGATTCGTGCATACGTGGAATCCGTACTGCGCTATGGGTTAATAGTTTGGGGAAATAGTACAAACCAAATGAGAGCGTTTATAGCTCAAAAAAAGAGCATGCGAGCAATATACGGTCTCAAATGTGATGACTCATGTCAACCAATTTTCAAAAAGCTTGGCTTGCTACCACTGCTTTGTTTATATATTTTTGAAATTTGTATGTTGGTCTGGAAAAACAAGAAATTTTATAAAACTATGAATGATTTGAGACCTAGAAAACGACGAGATCCAAATAGACTGGTTCTAAATTGTATCCCGAAAACCACAAAATTCAATAGCAATTGTATCGCGATGTGTATCCGAATTTATAATAAGATTCCTAATTACTTTAAACTGTTAAATACAAGACAATTTGGTATTCAGTTATACAAATGGCTAACTGAAAATAATTTCTATAGTCTCAAAGATTTTTTTGATTTTAAATTGTGATAGTTGCATAATTATCTAAAATTTGCATGCTATGTAACCGTGGCAAAACATGTATGTGCTTTATTGAATTATAAGATCATTGTATACCGTGTTTTTTGGCAAATAAATATATTATTATTATTATATTATTGTAATATCTAGAACTCGTTGAAACACACGGTCAAGACTTCTTTCATCTGGTGTCACGTTAATAATATTACAATTTATATATTTATTATAATAATTATTCAATTTTACGTTTAATTTGAGGTAGTCAATCCATTTTTCCTTATGTAGGTATGGGTATCAATCTAATATATCTTTGATATTTGACGGATCACTAAAAAGCTAGAAATTATTATAAAGTAGTCGGTAGAAAAATTCCTAATATCTGCGAAATACGTCGCTGAACATACTCTTCGTTGGCCCACTAGTGGTACAGCGGTTAATTCTTATGACGAATCGTATGCAAAATCAGAATATGAAGAGGATATCGGCCGCGTAAATAAAACAGTCAACCCATTTTTTCATGCGTTAACCTACGTGGATCAACCCTGTTGGGGGCAAAAACGACAAGAAATATACTAAAACAAAGCCGATTCAAAGAGACTTACAAATAAACCTTTACAAAAACGTTTTAGTATTTTTGTTCCCGTTCAAGAGAGATTTTCTTTGGTTTTCCTTTTTAGCTTTAAGAACAAGTTGTAGTAAAACTAAACGTATTATTACTATTTATTTACTTGTTTAGTACGCAATACGCTTACAGTCATAAAGAAAATAAAGCCTTACTCCCACTATATGTAAGGATTTCTTCAGAAGGAGTGAAAACTATCGCAAATCACGATATATACTGTTACAAGATTATGCTTGAGATTTCGCCCGTGTGGAATATAGTTTAGTACGACGTTATCACGCGGATTATATTATGTACACGAGTACCATAACTTTGGTTATACTGAACAGAATTAGATGCAATGTGGTTTAGAGTTTAAATTGAACTGTATGCTACTGAACTGTGATAACGGCATCAAAATTCATACAATGATTTTTGTGTGAAACAAACAAATAAACATGTAAAAATTAAACATAATTTCAGTTTCTTCTAAATCTGAAAGTATGTTTATTTATTTCACCTGTACCTTTAATTGTTTCATGTGTGTAATATTTTAAAATATTATTAGTGTACTGGTATATCTTAGAGTTGGTACAGGAGTTTTCCAGGACATGTCCTAGTTTTTGTGGTGTCCTGGGATGTCCTGAATAGGTTCTAAGCAGCGTCCTGGGTTTTTAAAATTTTAAAATCACGCGCCTCTATTCCCGCATAAATTTACAGTGGAATTTCATTTCACCTATTTTCACTACATATTAATTTAATTATTGCAACTCTATTACTGCGTCCTGTTTTAATCTGAATTGTCCTGGTTTTTCCAACTTCTGATCCTGGTTTTTTAAATTTGGGATTGGCAACCCTAGTACATCTTAGTTTTATATAGGCAGAAGAAGATATTTTCTTAAAGTATTAAGAAAGTGGTGGCCTAGTGGGAAACGGCTTGACTGCCATGCAGAGTTGGTCTCGAGTTCGATCCTAAGGCACGCACCTCTGGCTTTTGGAAGTTATGTGCAGATTAAATGGGTAATTATCGCTCGCTTTAACTGTGAAGGAAAACATCGTGAGAAAACTTGTATGGCTAAGAATTCTACATTTTGTTCTTGAAGATTAGTGAAGTGTGGCAACCCGCACTAGGCCAGCGTGGTGGACTATGGCCTAACACTTCTCACAGCCCGTGCGCAGCAGAGGAAGAGTTTATAAATAGGGCTATTATTATTTATTAACAAAATTATATTGATAATATGTCAATATGTATGTTCACATATGTTATTACTTACGAGGTTGGATTGTCTCTAAGTTGTTGACGATTCCTACTGTAGTATGTTATAGTTAATGTTTATTAGATATCATTGTCTCAGCGTGTTGCCGAATCTAAAGGTTAAAGATCACTCTCCTTGAGTGCTAAACAATGTTGACATGTGAAAATCCATTAAGCAATATCTATTTTAGGTTGATCGCTAACGGGCAACAAGTGATTAACCAAACAGTAAACAGTATTTCTAATTACTAAATGTAAAATATTTTACAGGTTAGTAATATTTCTTGGAAATTTACATCGCCTGAGTATTAGTTAATATCTTTATTATCATAATAATATTCTTATTATATTTTATTTATTCACTAACAATATTATTACTATAAATATATAAACTGATGCTCATGCTGCATAAACACGGGATGGCATACTTCACACATCTTCAAGAACATTACTTAGACCTCCCAGACATGCACATTCAGTAGATCCCACAATATTGCCTTCGCCATTTAAGTAAGTTAATTACCTATTTAAAAGCATATAACTTTAAGGTATGTGCCGTGGGATTGTACCCCAGAGCTCTATGTGGTTAATTCGTTACGTTATGATATGACGTTTGCTCTATTCGACTACATTCTTTTATCTTTATACAACATGTATTTTTTATCATCTTTGTGTGTGGATTAAAGAAAATGTATTGCGGGCGTTGTAAAGTGTTTTGACTACCAGGTAGATCGTATCTTTGTTTGCTAGGTTTACGACAGGCAGCAGATTCGATTGATTTATTTGGATTTGTTTCTATAATGGTTGTAAACCACAGCCATTAACGATAATTAGGACCGCTTACCACCAGGTGGCCTGCTACAACGTCTACCATCCAAAGCAATTAAAAAAATTAAGCATAACATAATGCGGAGTGAGTATGTAATCCCCGTCTTGTCGATAATTCTAGAACCCGAACCAAAGTACTAAAAAAAGATAAACAAGCCAAATCAATCACGGAATCGATCACTCATGATTAGTTATGCGTATACTTTTTGTTATTGTTGCTTGCATTTTCAAAGTACATAATTATCCACGTACCATTTTAACACGCTTTTATTAGCTTGGTATGTATCTTTGAATCTATGTAACGGAATCTTTAAACGTCATTGAAACTTTGCACACTTATCGAGGACCGATGACAATGCAATAATTTAGAAAAAAAATTAACTAAAAAACACGCTTTATTAAAAAGAGTAAAAAATAATTTAATAATTTTAATGTAAAAAAGCGTGGGGAGCTTTCTAAGATACTTTGATAACCCCCACCCCACGCTTTTTGTTACTTTTCACTGTTCATTAAAGGTACTACATCATACTACGTCTGAATCTAATGTAAAGTCACATATAGCTACATCGATGTATAGCTTATTCCTCGATTAGAAGTTCTGCCGTCAGCCAATTACCGATGAAATTGGAAATATGACAGGCTTTCCAAATAACTTATCTAGTCGATACCAAGGTAAAGTACACAGTATAGGAAGTTTAATTGGACCGATTTCAGTTTACAGCAGCTGTGGAATCTGTAAAATAAACAATCTGAATTTCGAGAGTTCATTAGTAACGAATTCATTATTACCGAACTCTCAAAACTGTAGTTAACCGATTTTGAAATAAACAGAAATAAATAATTTAAAAAAGAAGAGAATAAGGGTGTGTGCGGGCTTTCATATTCAGAAAATACATCCAGCGTTTCTATATCTTCGAAATGGTAAGAAAAGTTTGTACTACACCCACATTTCGCTAGTAAACCTATTAACGTCTACTAGCACTCTAGCGCTAAAAATTGATAACAGGAAACCTCAATAATAAATAATCAAAATGTTGCGCTATATTTTAATTTATCCCCTTAATATCTGCGGACTTATTTGATTAGTTGAATTTAAATGTAGGTATTTAATCTAGCAATAGTATCTACACTATATTATATTATTATTATACCTACTCTCAGTATCATGTAGGTGGACACTGACTAAACTTCAATAGGCTCGCCCCATATCGCTTTAAAAGTAAACGTACATAGGAGTACATAAAGCTGCTATCGCCGCTGCAATGTACGTATATGCACCTCTATGTAACACAACGCAGATAGTATGCGCAAATTAAGGAAACTTGCGCATGAATAACCAGTATTGCGCATGTAGCCCACGCGAATAGCTGACTCGGTCACTTGCGGTGCAGCTACTTGAGTAAACAAGTAACATTACATGACGTTACGTTATATTATTATATGTGTAAATACACTAAGAGTAAAATCAGAAATGTTTCTATACCTACCTTTGTTCCCATTCAACGACTAGGGAAAATTGTCGACCAGGACATCCGTAATACTTTCCGTTGCTTAAATGTTATCACATGAATGACATAGACACTAAACTTTATGTATTATCATAATAACCTACGAGATATAATTTCTAACTGCATAGATGCCGTAGTAGTTTAAATGGTCGTATCGCTACTACCGCCGCGCCAAGTGTTGTGGGTTCGATACTCACACGGGACAAACATTTGTGTGATCCAGAAATAGTTGTACCGAGTCTGGATTTTTTGGGTCCGTTGTTTGAATGTTAGTAAAATCCCCCTCGATACAGGAATTATTCGTAGCACGAGAGATGTGTTCTCTAAAATAAAATAAAAAAATCTATTTTGACTAATGCTTCGTTGCTCCCTGATTGTGAGTTACCAGGTTTTATTACTGAGTCGGATTACTGTGATTAGCTTTTTCTGCTAGAAAATTTGTGCTAGCTAACGTGTGGAGTTCTTAAATATGCTCAATAGACTAAAAGCAAGCTCCGCGTTTATTAAGTAGGACCTAAACCATAGCTTACGAATAGTGAGTGTATTACCTCATTAGCTACTCCTTGGAGAAAACGCAGGAGTGAGCTAAATATGTATGCATTCTCACAGAATTGGGAACCTATTTTGAATAATTAACTTTAACTAAGCTCTTTAATACTAATTAACCTCAATTCGAAAGCTATTCGGTCGTAAAGATTCTATTCCTTTATAATGTGGAATTTCTGAGTCATAAATGTTGATATTACGTCTCGTAATGTTATGAGTAGTATAGTGATTGTTATTGTCAGTTCATTTCAATGACGTGGACGGGTTAACCTTCGATATGATGCGTGACGTCGAAAGATTGATGAATTGCTACACAACCGACGCTGAAATATTTATGAAAACAACACTCCAATTTCCATTCCATTGTAGTCCGTTATCCATCGCGAATCTGAATAATAATGGTGTCAACTACAATCTGCCGTTTGCATCTCATGCTAACGTAGTTTTGAAAATAGAGCGCGCCAACAATTTTCTTTCTTTTTGGTTTATGAATTCCTTGTTTATTTCGTTACCATATATCAAATAATATGCAAGATCTATCTACGGGATATTATTTTTACAAAGGCAATGAATATTTCCTGTAAAGGTGAACTGTATAGACATTAAAACAACAGTCACAAATAACACCTAAACTCAGAACAAGTATCTGTAGATCGAACCTCGAATCCCGGCAGTGGTAGGGCGATTACTTAAATCGATCCGAAAACGTTAAATGTATATAGATAGTTATTTCGTCGCATATATTTAGGTTCCACGTATTAGGAGCTATTATTTTCTCAATAAGCCAATTACGCCAACAGGGCAGCCAATTCTTCTTTAGTGTAATCTTTCTTTATGGCTCCATTGTCGTTTACCGGTTGAGACTACCTATATTTTACATAACTGAAACTGCCAGAAAAACGAATCCAAAAGCGCTTCGAAATTCTGAATCGGAAGTCAACGAAGGGCAGGCATTACGCAAACGCTGGCGCGCACACTTGTACACATGTGTATACATATGTATAAAATCTCATAATATATTACCTTTATATAATATGTTGCTAAAACGGACGATTGCTATCTAACATAAAATGTGATCATTAAAGTATTTTAAATAATTGTGAATGCGATACTTCTTATTACCAAACTAATTTATGCATTCACAGTAATTGCACTATTGTTATACCTACATAACAGATGAATATTTTTGCTCACAAACGGCAGACGCAAACTTTACATACATAAAAATCCTATTAATACTAAACTTTGTTACTCAATCACACATAAACCGTTGAACGGATAGACCATCTTCTGGAATGTGTGAATCCGTCAGAAGCCGGAAAGAATCTAGTGTTCATTATAAAAGTTATATAAATGTAGGTTTCCTTCAACACTAACCTACACGTCATATCCATTTTATGTCCTCTATAAAACATGTATAGGAACGTTTTTTAACTGTCTCATTAAACTTATTGTAATTTCTGCAGCTAAAGTACTATTAGATTGAGCAATAATGGCGTCATAAGGTAGTGACCCCATTTATTTCAGTATTGTGATCATAAAACACAGGCAAGTGATAGATCTCCTTCAGCCGCGGATTTATTACGTTTATATCTCATAGAGCGCATCCATGTGTGATGCTCTCTTGTAATATAGCAACTTTCGGACAATAACTCATCATTCATCATTCATTTGGGGTTAAACTACTTTTGTGGTGCTTTAAACGATTAGTTTTTCTAACTTTGTTGAACTCATTCTTAAGTTTTTTAAATATAATATGGATTAATTACATACAGAGACTCATAGCCATATATAGCCGAGATGTATTCTGCTCACAATTTGCCTGCTGTTTTTTGGTCCCACACAACCAATTGATGTCTACTGAGCACATAATCAGTCGCTTCTGCTGCCAGAATTTCCTAATAGAAAAACCTAATAATTTGGCTGAATCAAAAATCAACCCCGAAAACTCACAATCGGCTGCAAACATAAATACAAACTTATACCGCATATATACTTACATAGACAAAGGTTAAATTAATTTTGCTATCAATTAAAACATACGCAATATACTAAGATAATTAAGCCTATTTGATAGCAATAGGCCTCAAGTAGTCACGTAAATAATATATAAGCTATACATATATTAGTATAGTATAAGTTATATATTATTTGGATGAATACTTATAGCAGATTTGCTTGTCTACTCCAACAAAAACTAACAGTATATAAACAAATATGGCTCCACTCGCAAACTTGCGTGTATGCATTCGTTGTTTACGTACATGAATTCATCTATACTAATATTATAAAAAGGACTATTCTAATAACCACCTTCAAACGTTACAGGAATTACTGTACAACTTAATTAGAAACGCTATAATTAACTTTGATAAAGCTCAATTAAAGGAGGCACAAAACAACAGCAAAAGGTTGTGGCAAGCGATTAAATCAATAACACATGGCTACCACAAAACAGCAATCTCCTGCAACTGAACCTATCACATCATCAAACCCCAAACAGTCAGTGGATAAAGCTAACGCCTACTTTGCTAACATCGGTCGCTCCTTGGCTGAAAAACATTTTGCAGCCTCTAGCACACAATCAGAACACGCAAAAGCGTATTCATTAATCAATAGCTTTGTCCTAACAGACACTGATGAAGCAGAGCTAAATCGGCTGATTAATAATCTAAAGAATGACTGTGCCGTTGGTTCAGACAACATCTCAGCTTTGTTTGTTAAAAGGTTCAAAGACGTTTTGATTCCACCTTTAACATTTATATGTAATCTGGCGTTTTCTACTGAAACGTTTCCGAGCGCATTCAAACTAGCGAGGGTGCGTCCGATTCACAAAGGTGGACACAGGGGAGTAACAAACAACTACAGACCTATTTCTATTCTACCCACTCTCTCCAAAATACTGGAAAGGCTTATGAATAACAGATTCACCAAATATCTATAAAAATATAACATTCTGGCTCCAGCGCAGTATGGTTTCCGTTCAGGTATATCTACCAGTATGGCAGTTCTAGACCTTACCAATGAAATAGTCACTAAGTTGGATCAGAAAGAAAAAGTTTTAGGTATATTCCTGGACATAGCAAAGGTCTTCGACACCATCTCTGTCCCTACACTCGTGAATAAGCTAGAGGGTATCGGTATAAGGGGCATACAACTTTCCCTCTTCAAGAGCTACCTTACTGATAGGCGGCAGTGTCTGAAAATTAGCAACAACATTAGTGACGAACTCCCTATATCGTACAGAGACCCGCAATAGAGCATAATAGCACCTACACTATTCATCATTTACATGAATGATCTCTGCCGCCTCTAACTCTCTCAAGGCGAAATGTTCATATATGCAGATGATACCGCCCTGATATTCCACGATACCTCGTGGGAATCAGTCTTCAAGCGTGCTCAGACAGGCATCGATACAATGAAGAAATGGCAGACCGGAATCAATTATCACTCAATATGGACAAAACAACATACATAACCTTCTCTATATCCGCGAAATGAAGATGACCTCTTCTCCGTCATTGTCTAACCGCTCACTCCTGTAGCTTATTGGCCGAGGTTAGCTGCCACTGCCCTGTTCTCACCACGACCAAAACCGTAAAATACTTAGGCATACAAATTGATGAAACATTTTAATTTCATCCCCATATTGACACACTCACATCTAGGCTGAGAAAAATGATGCATGTATTTACCAACCTACGTCAAGTTGCAGACGAACAGGTGTTAACATTTGTCTACTTGGCACTCTGACAATCTCTAACCCAATACTGCATCCTTGCGTGTCAATTTAACAACTCACGCCAAAATACCATACAACCCTGACATAAGAAGCAATGTCAGGCGCAAACATGCCATCTGCTCCCTTATATCGGTTAATACTAGCCTAGCTCAGCCGAGTTACTATTTCTTGAATAGTTTTGTATATAATAAGATTAATAAAATTATTTATGTGTATCCCTCAACAACCAAAGAATGCAAAAAAGCTATCACAGTCTGGCTTTTTAAACTGAGTTATGATGAGACCGAAAGTATGCTACAAATAATAAAATAAAATAAATTGGTTTATCAAAACGCTAACGCTCATAACTAATACCACACGATCACTCACACACGCGTGCGCACACGCAATACAAGCGCTCCGCTCGCAGTATTAGTATATTAGTAGCATTAGTATATTAGTATAATATTATAAAGCTGAAGAGTTTGTTTGTTTGTTTGTTTGCTTGAACGCGCTAATCTCATATAGTATCTATACTAATATTATAAAGCTGAAGAGTTTGTTTGTTTGTTTGTTTGCTTGAACGTGCTAATCTCAGGAACTACTGGTCCGATTTGAAAAATTCTTTCAGTGTTAGATAGCCCATTTATCGAGGAATCTCGGAATATATATTATCACGCTAAGATCAATAGGACCGGAGCACCAATAAAGAATGTTTCAAAATCGGAGGATATTTTTTCCTTTTGAGAGCTTCCGCTGCGTGGGCTGCGTAAACAGTTAAAGTTTCGCAAAAATCATGTATGACAGAATTGTTCCCTTTTAAAAGTTCTAAAAAAAAGTCTGTGGTAGCATATGTCTATCTTTTAAGGTTGGCTCAGTATAACCATTTTTATGCTAACGAAATTTGTACTAAAATAATGATTTATTTGCGAAGGTATTTTTATAAACATGATATTAATCCTTATCCAAATAAATACGTTATTCATCACAAGTATTTAATTTAAAACAAAATTGCCCTTTACATCATTCGATTTCAAGGCCAAGTACCGTCAAAATTGGTTTAGCCGTTTCGGAGATTAGCCGGAACAGACAAACAAAAATTTTAAAAATAGATTTTCTCGTATACTTCCATATGCATTAGATAAAAGCTGTTATTTTGACATTACAAACAGACACTTCAATTTTATTTATTTCTATAGATTACTTATAGGGAAATTCATATACCTACCTACTTATATCAAACCTGAAAATTTTGTGTTTTTTGAACGCGCTAGTATCAGGAAGTCAGGAACTAGCAGGCCAATTTGTATGATTTTTTTTGCCTCTGTAGCCCATTTATTGAGAAAGGTTATACCAAATAACATCACGCTACAACCCACGAGGGTGGTGCCGTAACCATAAATACCACAACGCGCAGGTATAACTGCGGATAATATTTGTATTTATTTAGGTAGGTAGGTACGTATAAAATTCGCTCGTATTGCTTTTAGGCACATCTCACATTTTTATGCCCGTGTACCTACCTAATATAATAATAATGCTATAAAATAATGATCCAAGTCCTATACAAATATGATAGGTAGTGTTTAGTAATTTTCAAATAATAGGTAGGCAACTTACCTTTTACATTTGTTTAGCCTACGTAAGGCTAAAGATGACAACCTTGATTTTCTTTTATTTTATTGCCCATTTCTACACTTGTCATCTACAAATCAATGGACTTGCACCGGTAAGTGGTACCTAAGTATGCTGTTGTTATCAAGTCCGTGATCTCGTACAATAATCAAAACGATATTTTCAAAACTGTGCTAATTATATACACTCTTATTACTAAAAATTTATAATACCTATTTACAAACTAAACCTAGATATAATATATTTATCAATAAGTGATGACATTCGTAGCTGATGATAAAATTATTCGTAATTCTGCGGTGCGCTCTGCAAACTAGCGATACATCCTGTCCCCATTACATCCCGCTTGAGACTGCACATCATGCGCGAGAGAGCGTTTCGGCAGTAGGAAATCACATATTTTCGGTATTATATTTTTGTATATTATATAATGCATATTGTGATGCCCGACAAACAACCGTTTTTACATGACCTTTCTTTTGGTATATTTTTGAAAATTCAAATCTCAATATAACTCAAATAAAACACGAAAAATGCTTAAATCAGACCTATCTTCACGGTTTTTTTCTATAGTATAAAATGTCAGTAATCGTGTTTCGAATGCCCGACAAATCAAGATCTAATGCTGCAACATATATTTTTTTCAGAATTTAAATCTATGTTATTTACGAATAAAACGCCTTTAAGCACGCTAGATAACACTGTACTTTGGGAAATCCTGTAAAGAGACGCGAATAACTGACAGTAGTTTTAAATTATGTTTGGTTACCCACGATTTAATAGACAAAAATTGTATACGGTACCTCTATAGTTTACTGAATTATTAAAGTAATATTGTATCAATTGTTGTTTGGATAAGCTACACTCGAATTATGTCATTTAGAAAAAAGGAGACCTAGAGATTTGTAAAACAGGCCACGAGTCTTACTAGGCTACAGACTCCAGCTCTCAAGGCACAGAACAATTGTTACGTTTTTATCATTATATAACATTGTTAAAAAACTACACAAACGATTTTAAAAATTATTTCTCCATTAGAAAGCTATATTATCATCGAGTAACATAGGCTTAATATTTTTTTTAAAGAAATGTACTGTTACTAACATAACCAAACCTAAAGCTGTCTACTACTTATAAGAAAAACAGCTTGACTAAAATACCATAGGTCTAGCGGCTCTGAGATAATAATAATAATAATACAATTTATTCGGCTAAAAAAAGAGTATAATAGTGGACTTAAATCAACTTGAAATTAAATCTTAATATCTAACAATAATTCAATGCCTTAATAAACTAGTTTATAACCAATATAATAATTATAGTAATTTATTATGTCAAGAAAGGATAATTAAACATCTTTAAATTATTATAAGCTACTTGCCTGAACTAGGTTAGACCTGTGTTTCAGGCGATCACTTGTCTATCTATTTTAAAGTGGACATTTATTTAAATATCTATTTGAACAATAATATAACTAAATATAAACTTAAGCTAAAACTGCCTTTACACGTACAAGCAACTGTGTCATACAATAAAATGCTTAGGTACCAAAAGTATAATTACATCATTTTAATATTTGTAACAAATTCTCTGTGTCTGCATAATTTAGTTTACCTAAATATTCCGTTATCATAACATTACAATTTTTATTACTGACGCTGTATATACTTAGCAACTTATTAAAATTATTATACAAAAATGGACCCAAGAATATATAAAATCTGTTCACAAATGCATGCCTAGTTTAAGATTTGTTACAAACCAGGTATTTCTTTCTCTTATCTGAAGGTGTAGGGATAAAAGGGAGTTCAGTGTGCTATTTCAGTATCGTGTGTAGAATAAATAATTGTCGGACAGTTAGTACCTCACATGTCGTATAAAGCTGATGTGTTGGAAATAAAAACGGGCGAAAGGTGGCTATCTTTAAAATTGCTCTTTGAGCACGTTCTAAAGGGAGTAAAATGACTTTGCAGCCCCACCCCAGGAAGTAATGCAATATGTTAGTATGGATTGACACAAAGCTAAATATACCTGTTTTATTAATGTGTAGTCGGCTATATTACGGAGATTCTTAAATATATACATTAATTTACGTACTCTTGTACATAATAAATCGATGTGTTTACGGAAATTCAGATTTGTGTCAATAGTGATACCTAGATATTTGATATCATTTGCTTTCGCTAATGTGGGACAAGAGCATGCAATGTCGGCGTTTATTGTACAGTTATGTGCGTATATTTTTGGATTAGTGGTTGGCATGTTTATGTTCCGCATTGTAAATAAAATGTATTTAGTTTTATCAGTATTTAAGGTTAGTAAATTATTGTGAAGCCAGTTATTTACTATGTTAAAACCAGTCTGAGCGAGTTCATAGACATCAATACGTGATTTTGCCGAGAAGAGTAACGCAGTGTCATCCGCGTATGACATTATGATACCATTTTGTAGTTTCAAGCTGCAGAGGTCATTTATATAGATAAGGAACAGAGTAGGCCCTAAAATGCTACCTTGAGGAATTCCGTAAAAACTATTTTTTTGTTCAGAATTTGTGGACTGACCAATTTTTATGCACTGATAGCGATCACTAAGATAATCAGCAAATAATTTATGTTGGGTTCCCCTTATTCCAAGTGTTTCAAGTTTGTGCAATAGTATAGAGCAAGAAATAGTTTCAAAAGCTTTAGCAAGGTCCAGAAAGATACCAATGGAGTGCATACCCTTATCCAAATTGCTAGTTACATAGTTAGTTAATTGATGTACTGCTTGGTTAGTTGATTTCTTAGGTCTAAAACCAAATTGATGTACCGATAGCAAATTGTTATCTTCAAGGTATCTTACTAATCTAGAGTTTATGACTTTTTCTAGAATTTTGGACAGACCTGATAAAATTGAGATAGGCCTATAATTATTTATAGTTTGTTTGTCCCCAGATTTAAATATAGGGATAACCACTGCTTTTTTAACAGTTTAGGGAACACTCCTTCTTGTAGGCATAATTGAAAAATGTGTGTTAATGGAAGAGCCAGTTGGTGTTTAAATGTTTTTAGTATGTTATTGGATATGTTATCCCACCCAACGGCACAAACGTTTCGTAATCCCGAAATAATACTTAATACTTCATCGACATCGGTATCTAACAAAACAAAAGAATTTAATGTAGAAGAAGACCTTATCAAATTATTATTGCTTTATGGTAATACGCTTTCTAGAAAAAGCATTAAAAAGCAGAAAAAGCAAAAAGCATTATTAGATATTGCTTTATGGTAATACGCTTTCTAGAAAAACTTTAGACTGCGAGACGGAGACCAGATTCGAACGTAATACATATTCAATCATACATTAAAAAAAGTTTAACTATTAGGATAAACTCAGTGAACGGAAATAAACAGATAAACATCATTAAAACTTTCTGTGAGTTTTCCAAAAATGTTTAAGGAGTGTTTTCAGTCTGATTACGGCAAGTGACGTCCGGGTAGCGATCCTTTTGTTGCCTTACCCATTTCATTAAGCAAGAAAAACCATGATTGCTCAATCAATAATGGTCGTGTATAATCCAATAAAACAAAGCAGCATCCTGAAATACAGCTATAGGTATTTCGTTTGATTTTACTTCTTAATATACCTAATAAATAGTGTGTGAGACGCATGTCTGGAACGCAGCGCGTGATTCGTATTATTTTCACGTAACTGAAACCTAATAAAAAGCGTATTTTACGTTATGATTCTATAAAATATTTCTGTCTCTCTTATGTTTTCAGTAGACGCGGTAATCCTCCAAATAAAAGTCTACTATATTGTTCGCTACACTGACAACTTTTTATCGGCTACTTTGAAATCTCGTTTAATGGTCTATTGCTGAGCAAAAGCCATTTCTCGGCATTCCTTTGGCACCCACTGTTTGATGCTTGTTTTGTGACAATACTCCTACACCACAACAGATTTAAGTATCTTACAGTTTTATGTAGCCCGTTAGCTTAAGAATGGATTCCGTATATTGCGACTGAGAGTTTAGTTAACGGTAACCTTACCGTATCTATATTATAAATTTCTGGATGTATCATGATTAGTGGTAAGTTTGACAAAATAATAATCTACCTTTACTCTTGCGCGGCAGCGGCCCGCCGCCGGTGGCCAAATACAATTGTTTTTTAATTATCTTTTTCATTTCAGCCATTGACAGGTTAATATGTTTTATTATCTAGATAAAAAAGAGCTGTCCGTACGTGCTGGATTTAGTAACATAATATTAAAACCAGCAGTACGGAAAGCTCTTTTAATTATACTCAAGCGCTTCAATACGCGTCATTATTCACGGGTGCACTGTGGCTGGCGGAATCACACATATTGACTGAACGTTTTATGTGTGGGCGGATGTAATCGAACGTGAATTCATTTCACAGTCCCATTTCATAGAATGCCAAAAATATAAATCCTATGTAAAATCAGTGGATGACTGAAGCAGCCGTGTGATTAATGATTCATTACACTTATACTTTATGTATGTATGTAACTTTTCATCTGTTGAAACTCTATCTGCCCTACGTCTGACTTTTCGTTTATGATATATTTATTATCGTCATAAAATAGCTAAGCCTTTAATCAAGTTTTATGACTTATTAAAAGTTATTTCAACGAAACTGAAAAAGAAAAACATTAAGGATAACATTTCTGTGATTATAATTCTGAAGACGTCCCTCCTCAAAAGTCAAATAAGAGAAAATGGTTCGCGATGGTCGATCAATTCGATCGTTGGTTTAGTAGGTAATTAATTGACACATTTAAATGTTCATTCCTTTTGTATTCGGCTTGCGTTCATTTTACTCATTTTATAGCTGCGATTTTCTTTTTGAAGCATTGTGTGAGTACTAAGTAGTTAATGTATAAGAAGAAAATACTTTTATGAATATCTTTTTTATAGACTATAGAGAAAAATACTATTCTGAACTTTGATAACTGTGGCAAATGTGGATATTATTACCTGCCAGTTACAGTAATATAAAAAATATCGACTGATTTTGCAATATAGTTATTTTCGGCTTTGTCAATCTTTCGGACAATTCTTCTATGAAATAATGATCTGCAACTAGCTACATACATATGTAAACTATGCAATGACTCAATTCAATAAAAGATTACACATTGATAAGTCGTGGTCGATTATGTTAAATATATTTTAATACCCAGCAGGCGCCGGGATATTTATGAATTATGAATAAGAACTTCTTTGCGCTTTAATTCCATGACATGTATCAATCTGACTGTATATTAATAGTTGAATATTGCTTACATGTAGATCTTCATCGATGGCACAGCAACACTGAATGTGACTGTCGTGGAACAGGACTTGGATTAAATTCCCGAGTCCGGCAAGTTGTATTTACGTTTCTTTTTTAAGAAAAAGCTCAGTAGCAGCGGGCAGTCTAGAACTGAGCCTGGTTGACGACTATAGGCTCGATCCCTATTACCCAATACCTAATACAAGAGTTGGTGAAATCAGGTTGTAATAGCCATTGAGGATATAAGACGACGACTATGTATCTATAGCATGAGTACTCAATCAACATGATCGATTAATTTATCCGAAAAAATCACAACATTTCGAATCAATAGAAAAATCGAATAGATTGGTTTTTAACGGCATCTTACAAAGTAGTATAAAGTTGTCCCTGCTTAAGTCTTGTCGTCTAAAATGTCGATTTATACACGTAGCTGTAGGTGTGTAGTATGGGTACTTTGAATGTAAGCTTTATGAAGTAACAATGAAACATGTGAAGCCCACGCAGTTACTTCCACAGTGTTGACGATTCGTCGCGTCTGAATCGTTTAGTAAGTAAATAGGCAGTGGGTGTCTATTAGTAATCATTATCATTCAGTCAGCTTTGACGTCTGATACACAAGTTCTTGTTACGTTTCTGAACTTCCGAATTACTGTAACTAAAATTTGAGACATTCGTTAAAATATGTATTCGGTCTGTAACAATATGATGCGGTTATATATATTTGATGATCATAATGTGCTCAATCATGATAAAGATTAATGTCAGCTAAAATATGTATATTTCTAAATAGTTTTTTGCCGTATTTCTGTATGGGTAGAGAAGATAAAAGTAGAGCTCTTTCCTTGATAGGCTATTTTTAATATAATTTTTAAAGCCCTTTCTATTTTATTCGAATAATTTACTATAAAATTATAAGTTAATTGACGCGTCCAAAAAGTTGTCATAATTTTGAAAAGTGGAAGTAAAGCGGTTTTTGCTTGTACGTGGAACGGACGACACGGCCTGCACGGCACTATCTTTGCACACTCTAAGAAATGTCGCTGATATAATATATAACCGATAGAGTGGTAAACTTACCATGATGTTTTAATTATAACATGTAAATAACTATTATTACTTCTTTTTATTGGTAATGTTAAAAATATGGGTACAAACGATTGGTAGCAAGTTTTCTTTGAAAGGTGTAAAAAGATCATTCTCCTATTGGAAAACGATAAAATATAGAAACTGTAATTAAATTCTTATGACCTTTATAATGGTAATACGGTATTCTGTCAAATTATTGCGGAACTTAGGTACTTACAATTATTTTATTGATACATGTCCCATAATCTCTCATGATTTGCTTGACTCCGCTTGCAACTAATAGGTATTTTAACTATTACAGTAATTTCAATGATCACTGTCATCACTATGTCTTTATTTTTGTGTGCGAGCTGATATTCTGACGAGATTTTAAGGTTGCATGACCACGATATCGTTTTCTTGCATAATTTTCATGAGACGTATATAGAAAATAACTTAACTGTCTAGCATAAATCTGAAGCCTGTGGCCCACCTGGCAGGCTATTTCCACTATAAAAAGACCGCACACGAAGAACGAGTAGGTATTGTGTTTCAACGGTGAGTTTTACTTCAAGCGACCCTTGGCAATCATAATGGCATGCCATCAGGCAAGACGTAGGTATGCTTGCAATCTGATGTAAAAAAAAATATAATGGGAAAATATATGCTATGTATCCGATAAGTACAAGACTACGTCACATACATTCTGACACACACTTTCTTCTGGGAAGTGTACTAGAAGCTGCGGAGCTATTGCTATTTTATTCTAATCGTAGATTCCTGGCTTATGACGTCAAATCTTAAATTGGTAACTCATCGATCGTACCTAATTACCACTATGAATAGGAACTATTCATTGGCACTGTGTTGTTGCTTCGATTGCCAAGAATATTTCAAGAAAATCTATTGATTTACTTACTAAAATAAATATAATATAGTGTCTTACTTGCTTATTAAAAGACTCTTGAGTAAATGAATAAAGTATTCTGATTACGTCACGCTAGAGAGTTTCTTGACGTTATTACCTACATACATAGGAAGCCATAACATCTCGCATCTCTGACTTTTCGAAGTTATATGCGTAGGTATTAAATAGTTAATTAATTATCACTCCCTTTAATGGCGAAGGAAAACAACGTGAGAGACCCTTCACGTCTGAGAGTATGTGAAGTCTGCTAAGTGCCAACCCGCACTGGGCTAGCGTGGTGGAATATGGTCTTATCTTTTTCGCACGGAGAATTTGCCTGTGCCTAGCAGTAGGACAATTTAATACAGGGCTGATTTTATATATGATATGTAGGCACTCACTCATCGCATGCGCTCATCTACAGCTATGTGGTAACACATAAAATAGCCTTAGATTTTGAGGCAAATTGCAATCTGTGACGTAGGACCGTGAATGGCTTAGTTGATACATATGTCGATGTCGCCATTTCAAGTCCTATTACATAATTGCCTTTTTCCTCGTTTTTTAATTTATATCAATACGTACAGAAAGAAACATAGATGATAAAAAAGAAGGTTACAGGATTTCTTATTTAAGCTAGGTCCTAGTATGGATCGGCGGTTTAAGCTAAATTATATTCGAAAGGGCCGACTTCCTATATAGACCGTCATATATATTCACTACAATTCAGACCAACATTACAAAGCAGGCAACTAGGTTATCTTTTTGAATGGACAGCCATTTATGCGTTTAACAATGGCAAGCTTTATGTTTACGCTTTGACTATTTATGATATAGCTGGACTTAAACAAAATATTTTTCTTTACAGATGAGGCCTTGGTGAGCTTCGAAAATGAGTCGCAACAGTGCTGGTGGTGGCGGAGTAGCAGAGTCCAATGGAGAGCTCCGAATATTACTGGTGGTGACTGTCATCATCGGTCTACTTCTTATGTTCTCCTTACTAATGTGTTACGCGTGTGTGCTCAAGCGACTGTGTTGCGGTACTCCAAGAGAACGAGCGAAGCATGTGGCTTGCGCTAGAAGAACTGAGAGTTACCCAATGGGTGATGTCACGTTACTCTCCCAACCCACGGAGAGCGAACGAGTTTAAATAATAAAGTAGAATAATGTGAAAATATAATAACCTACACCATAGCACCTCGGTTCTCTAGATTACTCACACCATCTCTATAGTCCAGAATTAGTAATTTCTTTACCCGTAACACTTTTTCTGGCGTAGGTAACTGTTGTGAAACTCTCAGCGTAAATAAAGACTGGCAAATATGGCTAAGGTAAAGTAACGTACTCTTTTGTTGACTGAAGATGGAGTAGTATACAAATATAAACCACTTATGCTAATGCAAAACTTATAGGTATTTATCATTACAATTACATACATACTCTTACGAACCCTAAACTTTAACAGACTTCAAATTTACCTACTGTTCGGGTAATGTAACCGAACACCTCATACACTCCTACATACATACACGCTTGTGTGTGCAGACACGCAATAAACAATAATTTTATATTGACCTAGAAGTTAGGCATAAGTCAGTACATAATTTACATTCGCGTCAACCGGGTTCCGATTGCAACATTTTGTACTCATCAAACATTTCTTGTAACATTAACATTCTATAGTTTAGTAGTTAACATTGTCTTGTGAAGTGAAGTGAATTAAACTCTATTTCTGCACGTTAATAACAACGTATAACAAGAATAAAAACGTTAAACTTATCATTTATTACACCCACTGAAAGCTAAACACCGCCAAACCTACACTTATTCCAATTGTATTAAAATTTCGCATGTTTATGTTTAGAGATTAAAATATTATTTTAGCAGTAATAAAAAAGTATGAAAGAGATATAGTTTATGTATCGTATCCAGTCTTTATTTACTCTGACTATATATTTATCAATCTAGACCTACGTTGCACTGCGTTTTCAAAAGACTGATTTAGGTACTTGCATGCCTAATTTTACCAAAGATTATAAATTATACTTTGACTTTTTTATTGCTTGGATAATTATTTAGAACTATAGTTAAGTATATTTTGTTGTAAACAGTTTTAGCCTAAGGTAATTTACTCAAACCTTGCTCCCGAAGATGCCAAGCCAGTAGAGCATAATAAAATAGGTAAATATGTTAAATTAAATATATAATTAATAAATATCTGAATATGTATTATATGTGTTTAATTATAATGTATGTAAAGGAATATAGGTATTTAATGGCCAAAATCTCAATTGCCACTTTAGAATAAGCAGAACTTATTCTAGAAACCCTAACCTGAAAATATTAATGAATAAGCTAAAATAACTCAGTGTTTTGCGAAATAGACGATTGTATTTGGATTTGATTTAGTGTAGAAGAAAAGCACTGCAAAATAAGCAGGACATATGGAAGTATCCGTTCAATCCTGAAGTACCTACGATTGGAGAAATACCTTCACTTCTACCCTACAATGCTACTAAATTATATTGTTTTCTTCCTTTTATAGACAGGGAAACAATGTTCAAAGCCAGATTTTGAAAGTTCCCTAAGGAAGTGCTGCGCTGACATCTGTGTTCAGTGATTTAAATCCCTTTTACAATGAACTACGCAAGTAGCTAGCTCCGCTGATTTCCTTTTTGCAAGCTCTGCAACGTACTAACTACTAGGGATTGCTATGCCTATTATTATTGCAAGTATGCTGAGCTATAATAATGGCTGTTTATTTGCTGCTCTTCTTAAAGATTATTAAGAAAATTATAAGATTACTTTTCTATCTAGAAAAAAATTTTTGACAAAAAGACTGTACTTGTCTTAAAGCGAATAAGTCAATAGTGCAGGAATTAGCCGAATTTACAAATTTGGTTGGTAGCTAAGAACACAGCAAAAATAAATGTGTTGAAATAATTAATTTAGGCAGCAGCAATAGCTCTAGCAATGACGTTTGACACAGTCACTAATCCCATCCTAATCAAAGATAGAATGTGTACCTAAACTGCAAAACATTGGAACACATTGATAATAATTATTCGAAATCATTAATCTCTGGCATTGATTTTTTATTAGATAACGTATTACTGATACGCAATTATAAATGGAGATACTGCCAGGCTAGTGGCACGGCAACAAAGAGGTAGAAACATGCAGTGAAAACTGCCCACACGAGAACATCTATGGCTAAGCCCTTGTATTGCACGACGATGTATTATTGTGTTTGTTTGTATATGAGTATAATTTTTTTATAGGACGACCAAAAACGTCATCATATAACAAAGACTATTGCATATTTGACAGATCGAAAAGCTTTATGTTTATTTCGTGTGTGAATAGATTGCGACGGGCGTAGTGCGCTGTCAGTGAGCGGCTTTCATACATGCTGCCTCGGGCCATGTTCTACCTATTGATCAACATTCGAATGCGAGAATATGTAGGTACTATTAGAATTTATTTTTCCGTAGTAATTTTTATACATTGCTGAAGAACATAGGTATACCAGCCTGATCGGGCGAGAACCTTCATCAAATGGCCTTGTGTTTCCAGTACTTTTGTTGTCTGCGGGGAGATCGGTCGTCTATATCATTTACCTACCTCAGTAGCGCAGAGGGATCTTTACTGTTATTTACAGTATCCATGATCTGTCGCTTACGAACAGACGGGTCATTTCAGTATTTCGAGTCTAGCAACAAAATCAAAAGCCGACCCGTTATATTAAGAGCCATTTTACGTTTTCGCGCGAATATCTAAGATTTCAGTCGCCTAATTTACCATCTTAGGTAAAACTCCGACATACGCCGATCTTTCGTATGGCCAATTCATGAAACACATTTACAAAAAAATATTTGTTTACTTTGTGGTGATTAATCTCCAACAACAAGTTTGCTGAAAAAACAAAGCAGAGTTAGTTTCATGCTCATATCTATCACTAATATTTATAAATTTGACTGGAAAAATACGTATCGTATCAGAAATATAATTTTGTTGCCATATATATAACTAGAATATCGATTATTAATAACATTATTTCGTAAAAAAAATAAAATCTGAGGCCATTTTTTACGTTTTATATCCCATCCCTATTTTATTGCGATTTTTTGGTTTAAATAAAGTGTAATTACATTTATAAAACCATGTCAAAATAAACTATGTTCTTCAAGAAATCTAATTTCAAAGTTTGATGAAAATCCCTTCATGAAATTTATCATAAAATGTATTTGAATACAACTCTAATTTAGAAAAAATTATGATGCACAAGCATGCACCGATTAGTACGGCGCGAGCGCCCGTTGAGGAAGGACCTGTATCATTATGTCTCGCGTGCCGAACTTCGAGCGTCCGTATCGTAAACGCATTATTATACTACGACTACAACATTTTGATTCTTTGTTTTTTTTTTCCTACAGTAAGTGTATTACTGTTTTGTTTACTATCAAGTGTATTATTTAAGTAGTTTGTATAATGTTAAGTTTTTATTTTATTCGTTTTACCAATGGGGCGTAAGGGTTCTGTATTCCATTGTATCAAAAAAAGGAAAAACACAAATTGTGCAGCCCTAAAGAAAGCAACGGAAGCGAGGTAGATATTTTTTATTTGCAGTTCATAATTATATACTGTTGTCGATCACATAAGTACCTACATATCGACATAAACTAACTAAGGATAGTAGGACTCAAGCACAATATGAATTTTATCGTTTGAAAGTAGAAGTTTAAGTTAGTTGTCTATTACTCTTTAATTAGTAAAGTCTAATGAGCCGTTATAATTTTCATTAAAATTCATTAGGTATATATGTCACTATTTAGCATAGTTTATACATACCTAAATACTGCAGTTTAGAAGATAGAGTGGGGGAGGGACATTTCAGGATTTTCCTTTTTTATATTGAATTAGAGGATGCCCACAGCTACGCCCGCACATGTTTTTTTATTTATCCATTTCTTCCCAATCCCGTAGGAATTTCGGAAAATCGCTTCTTAGTGCACCCCTACAGTACCCAAGGAACATACATGTCAAATTTCAGCTTCTTGCGCCCAATAGTTTTGGCTGTGCGTTATCTGTCAGTCAGTCAGTAACGTAAGACTTGTATATACACAGATATTTCACAAACGGATCCCTAAATAAAAAAGCGGTTAAAATAAACCCCTAGTGTATTTAAAATACCTTGCTAACGATAACCCATACAATGTTGTAGAAAATTTTAAAAACCACTTTTCCATTTAGATGTATGGGAGCTTTTGTTTATATCATTTTTTAAAATTTTATTGTCCAGTTTTGTCCGCGTGGTTACAATATATAACCATGTTTCAGCTCTCTAGTGTTTATAGTTTTTGCGTTAAGCCGCGGACGGACATGGCGAAACTATAAGTGTTCCTTGTGGTTTATTACGAAACCCTAAAAACGTACGTTTCGTGGAAAGTTACGTAACGCGTGGTCACCCTAGCAATACAAAAGCAAGGGGTTGTTGCCCGGGTTTGCGGGCGCTTTGTTTTGGACTAGTTATTTGAACTGTTTCTTGCGCGCGCTCGGTATTTATAAGGTATCAGTAATACATACATATTATTTTTCAAAAATGAAGGCGTTATGTTTTTATTACTTTGTAACTATAATCTAACGCGAAAATTCCTCCGATCACCAACAAAACGTTATTTTTCTTTAACTGTACCCATCATTATGGACTACTTTAGTCCTAAGACTGCCGAAATCGCGAAATAAATACCTATCAGTTGTTTCATACATTTTGTCGGTGTCATAGTTCAATTTTATATGGAACAGGTGATTATATTTTCGTGACTTTTCCAAAATCCCACAACAAAAGTTTACCTCTAAGAGCTTTGCACTAAAGATAAAATAACTTTGTATATTTGTTAGGCTGCATTGACTTTGCTGAAACTTTTTGTGTGGATTGTCAAGATACTTTTAATTTTAGATGGAGAAGTAAGATGACTCGCTCAAAGGCTGTAATAAAATCGGTAACAGAAAATGTGAGTTTATGTAAACGTAATAGTTTTATTGTACATCAGTCATAGTTCATTCAATTAATATAAAATTTATATAATTATTTGAATTAAATTCAAAGGAAAAGCGGCCACTTAAATTACACGCTGAGATAGTAAATTGTGACGAGTTTGTAAATTGTGTTGAGTACATCTAATAAGCAATCAGATTCGGCCACGTCTAGTCGTTTATAAAAATGAGTTCAATTACCCGCTAAGAAATTTGCACTAAACAGAAATAACGTTATAAACTTATATTTTCCTATACTATGTTTTATTATAAAACTAAAAATTAAATAATCTAGACTTTTTATTTATATTGACTGCACAGCGTAGTGGTTTAAGCGGCCGCCTCGTCGCTTGACGCAGCGCCGAGTATTGTGGGTTCGATCCCCACACGAGACAACACTTTGTGTGATTCATAAATTGTTGTTTCGAGTCTGGGTGTTCATTGTGTCCGTTAGTTGTATGTTTGTAAAGTCCCCCGCGACACAGGATTTAGTCCTAATGCGGGAGGGAGTTGTATTCTTAACAAAAAAATATATATTTATCTATAATTAATACAAATACGTTATTTGTTTTGAAAACTTACATATTGCAAAAGTATGTTTAATACAATTCAAGCAATAGGTACCAAGAAAAGTATCAAAACCTAAGTGTAGACACGGTCGCACTATACCACGACGCTCCTAGACGCATCGTACTGTCTCGATCGCTCGGCGAGTCGGAATTTACCTAAACTTCACTTGCGTAATTTTGTGAAATGGCTCGTAATGTGCTTTTTGTTTACCTATGTACCTATATTTTTAAAATATAAAATACTATTTCTTATAAGCAAGTTTCTTGAAGCTAGCTATATAGGTATGCTATAGGTACCCAGCTGGTTTTTTTTCAAAAGACAAGGACAGCGCGATACTTGCTTCAAGAAACTGTTGACAAGCAAATGGGCCGTCAGTTGACATATTTGTTATGTTTTAAAATAGAATAGAATATAATAAATAGCTTTTACAGCGTGTAACAAAAAAGTGTGGTCGTACATGTATACCTACCTATTGATAAATAACCTAGTCTAAAATACCTAAGTCTTTACGAATCATTATGTTACAGATATCTATCCGATAAGTAATGTATCGTATTTATTTGTACAAATAAAGAATCTTTACACATAAATGTTATCTTTTATTTAAGACTACACGGCAGATGACTGCCTCACTGGCGCGTGGCACAGCAAGAGCTTATGCGAGTTTTGTGGAATTCCTGATTCGGGATCAATTCTCAATTCAAGCAAAGTTATTGCATTGCATACTTACAGTCAGTGCTGTGACCAAATAACACACGTCACAATCGTCAATCGCACACTAATATTAGCTTAATATTATGCTGCAGGATCATCATGGATATATTGAAATTAAACTACTATATACGGATTTTATCGCGTTGTTTATTTGACACTGTTACAAAATTTTTTGAAAAAACTGTTACACTACTATAATCACTATTAAACTTTAACTAACTTAACCGAAACGTCGGGGAAAATGTAAAAATAAATCTAAATAGTATAATAGTATAGTAATAGTATAAATAGTTTTAATAGTTTCATTAATTTAATTAGCTTAAAAATTTGTAAAGTTTAATAGTGATTATAGTAGTGTAACAGTTTTTTCAAAAAATTTTGTAACAGTGTCAAATAAACAACGCGATAAAATCCGTATATAGTAGTTTAATTTCAATGAATAACATTCGCGTAAACAGAAGACAATATTATGTAAATCATGGATATAGGTAATAATTATTACTTACATTTAAAATTTAAAGATAGTCTCCGTCGCGTCGGTCTGACTAAATCTTCGGAGATGTAGGCCTTGTACCTCTATATCGTAATCCTAATTCCTAACTAATATTATAAATGCGAATGTGAGTTTGTTTTTTTGTTTGTTATCTTTCACGCTGCTTGATTAATCATCATGAAATTTTGCCTACACGTTGTCAGGCGTACAGAAACGGACCTGGGCACCTTTTGATCCAGAAAAATTACTGATACTAATCCTATCCTCACCTAACCTACATTTACACGAGCGAAGTCACGGGCAAAATCTAATATCAGATATGTGGAGGTCACTATACATATAGCGACTCACAAATAGCGAGTCACAATAAGTACATATACATACGTGGACCCATGTCCACGTAAGAGGACGGAAGAAATTCTTTGGCACGGTAGTAGTACCTACTGTGTCGTTTTTCAGAAGCCTAGCTGATTTCAGCGTGAATGGGCCGGTTCGACCGGAGGACTATCCTCTCACAGAATATCGACGTGAAATAGCAGTATTCCTATTTTTGTGATTAAAAAGTGCCGGAGGCCTTACATCCTCTTTCCCCCTTCCAGCTCCTTCTCCTTCCTACTTCCTTTCCTAAAGGGTCGGCAACGCGCAAGTGATGCCTCTGGTGCCGTTTCACTCGTTCTGAAAATCACACCCAGCAGCAGTAGTCGACAGCACAAATAATAAATAACTTAGGGCCATAGCAGACATGCTACTTTTAGCATCGGCGATCGGCGACATAGTCGCTGTTTAGAAGCTAAATGCAGCGTCCAAACATTGCACACCGCACACTTAAAAACGCCAAACGTCGCGATTGAGTCACCTTTCGGGAGCTCAACACAGCGACTGAACGCTACACACCGCACACATTCGGATGTCGGTCGCATCGAATTGGCATCTGCGGAACACGACTCAGTGTTGCAGTAGATTTTGACAAAGGTAGGTATACCCTTACGATGGATTCTAATGAAGCTGCACTGCTGCTTGCTTTCTTGATAATGCGAAAATATCAGTAAAAGAAAGAAATATTAATAAAGAAAGAAATCATTTTGTATTTGTAAACAATGCCATTGCAAATCGGCAAACTATCGATAATGGACTATCGACCGGCAACACAGCAGTCGATCCGATCAAGTATCAGAGCAGTCACAAACGCATCCGAACGCAGGAAGTCGCGAAATCGCGGTGTAGCATCGATAGAATCTCTAAAACGCGCGATTTTGATACTGCGATCGTACAGAGTCGCCAAAACGCGATGCAGCATCGATACAGTTGCAAAATCGTGTGAATCAGAACGGCGGGTGTAATGTTACGAATCAGCATAAAATAGGAATAAGTATATCAAATTTACCTAAATCTACCTATAAAGAAAGCAATTTTACCTCTTTGAGTTCAGAAATAGCATAAAAAGAAAATGAGCTAATAAATATTAAATCTAAGGAATAAATAAAGCGTAATTAGAAAATAAAATTTAGAGATTATTACCTAAGCCCCTGGCAAATTGGCAATTTTAATTGGCTTAAATACTTATATGTAGACTTTAGAAAATTAAACCAACCCTTATCTACTTTGCTCATACCAAATAAGTGACAGTGGTTAGTGAGTTTACCGAGATTTTTAATATACCTACTCATTTACCACTAAACTTTAATATTTGTAAGTGTTATTCTGTTACTTAAATTATTTTAAGACTGACGCAATTTTAAATAAAACTCATGCATTTACCGAAACATCATTTATTTTAAATGAAGAAGGCAATCTATGGAAGGCACTTACCATTATTGACATTTGTTCCTATAAATGTAACGGCGTTTTATTAAATATTATTATATCACAATATATCACGCCATTCAAATAACATCCCTTTAGCTTTTCTGTACAAAATATGCATTAGACTCTTCATTGAAAACAAGTATACATACATTTTCTTTTTCAACAGGCAGTTGTTGCTGTTTCGTTGCATAAATAAATGTATTATTTACTTTTCTTAATTACTCATATAATAAAAAATCTATTAACATTTACTATGTCGTTCAAAACAAGTTAAGTTCACACAAGAAACCCATATAAAAATATATACCTACGCAATAATAAAATTTTGATTACATTTTCAACAAAAAGACTTCGTATAGTGGACATTATTACATATATGACCAAGCAGTAAGTCAATAATAATACAAGTATCCCTAAAAGTCTAGAAAATACTTTTTAGTATGTTCAATCCAATCGACTTTCGAGCAATACGTGACACGTTAATAAAACTACAATATAATGCTTCATTGGTCTATAGTTTACTGGAAATCTCTAAAAAGTAATATCATGTTGTCTCCATTGAATTGCTCTGAAAACTTAATAAGATGTACTAATTATGTGACACACCATTTTCCATACAATTTGAAGAACCGGCGACTGCACTTAACTCTCCAGTGTAACCGAAGAATACAGTATTACGTAACAAAACTGAGGCTGGCGGTCAAAATTTACATGAGAAACTGTATGAAATGTCACGAATAAGTTATAAAAGAAATAAATACAAATGATTCTAATTCTGAAGTATATATATTTTGTAGCAAAATACAAGTGTTTAAGGCATTTATAGTTAGTACTGCTCGCAGTGCAGGTATTCACTAGTTACACATGAGAGATTAGAAATATATTGGAGAGAAAGAATCACGTTATAGACGTATGTATTGCCTTTATCTATCACTGGAGATGTAACAAGCTGATTATATTTAAATTGCTCACAGGCATTTAAGCCTAGAGGCACTTAGATCAATATTTACACTTACCTATAACACATACATTCGTTCTTGTAGTGATAGTATATAGATAAAAGTATTTTTAATACGGGGCCTAAACATATGACATATCTATTTAATGACGTCATTTACAACATAGCATAAGTTTGTAAATCCCCGATGGTTTAGATTATAAGACATCCACATTTAATAAATCACAGAGAAACAAGTTATTATTATACCTTCTATAAAACATAATAAGAACAGATGGGGATGGATGGCTATGTTAATCACAAAGGACTATCATCATAAACGAGTAACCAGAGATCGTGAAATTGCGTAGGTAAGACGGCAGTAAATAATATAATAATATTATTCATGAAAAATAAATCAGCATTATGCAAAAACGGGTCTTTGTAATACTATAATTTCGCTACAAAAGTATGATCGGCTCCAGACAGTTTCTTTTGAGAATAAATTTGACCAAACAGTGATATTTCACGATAATGTTTAGCTTGAAAACGATATGCAATCTTACAAAGCTTTAAATCATAAATGCGCCGTACCAGGTTTAAATATGTCACCGTTACGGGCATTAAGTTGTCATCTAACCAACAAGACATCTTTATAATGAAAATATATTATTAACACGCTCATTCATATTTAAAATTGAGCTTTATCATTTTATTTATGTGTAAGCTCACTGTTCTCAGAAATCTATTATTTAAATCTTTGCAGCCTTAAATATTTGCATTAGATTTCGGTCATTTATTTACAAACGTAAAAACATAGCCTGTATATCAAATAATAAATGCCCACTACTATTACAATATAAAAGAATAGTACTATGGCGTGTAGTTCTGTTCCCTCAAGACGCCGTGGACCATAGTTCTAAGGGACTGGGGCTTACAGTACTCTTCAAGCCAATTGAACACACCCGCCGAAAACTCAGCGAAGTTGTTCGTCGGTACAGCCTCAAACGAATCGAATAGTTTGTCCATTATACCCTGAAACTGTAAAATATATTATTTTCGTATGACGTATAATCATTGGCAGTACTTCGATTTAAGAGTAAAATCGGTTTGTGTTGCTAAAATGCTCGGTACAAACATATGTTCGAAGAAATAGCTAGAGGTGAATTCATATTTCCATTTGTTTTTAAGTCCAACTTAAGGCGTAGGTAAATATAGAAAAGGCGTGAAGGAACGCCGCGGTGCAGGCGTGGTGCGGGCATGAAACGAATAAGACACAGATGCGACTTAAATTATCCACAAGATACGGCAAAGTGCATAATATAATTATACAGCTCGATTTTGTTGCGATAACAGGTTCTCTTTACAAATACTCTATAAAAAGCGACGTCCCTATTGTTGGGTTGCGCCTGCAGGTAGCAATACGCGCCTGTGTGCCTAATAGGTTTTAAAGCGCCCGCTTCTTTTGCCTTATGTCGCTAATGTACGATTTACGCCTAATGGAGGCCGCGTCTATTACAGTCTATCGGACACAATACTAGAGTGATACGTGCTACCACTGTGAATTGGTAGTGCCCGAATGGGGATAGCCGGTAGTCCCAAAAAAGATAGGGTAGAACATAATTCCCACACATAACTGGAACGCCAGGCTGGCGAAGTATCGTACAGAAGTTGACATTACCCATGGTTTGTGTGTCTGCGGGAATGTTAATAAAGAGTCATAAGAATACGCTGTTCTGTCAGCGAAAGACCAACGTTCGGTATACCTTGCCTTACCAGACAAGGTATACCCCTCAACAACTCTTTATACAGTCGGTATTGAACGAGAGAACGTCATTAGGTTACGGTTACTCTTTACTACTAGCCGGACCTTATGACCGTTTGCACCCTTAGTAGGACAAAAAATAGTACCAGGCGCTGATTCATACTATATAATTTTTAATATTGCACGCAAGTTAACACTCATATCGATCGCATGCATATAAAACACAATCTACCTCGTTGACATGCGACCTGGTAACTCCAAAATAAATATAAATACCTACTTACTAATATTAGAAATGTAAAAGTTTTAGTAAAAGTTTTGATATTTACTACCTAATACACCACACCCTGATTTAGTACATATGATACTTTGTGTCCCGTTAAACGTGCCCGTGAGATTCACACGAGCGAAGACATGGGCAAAATGCAGTTGTAAATATACATAGCAAACTATATATGTAAATAGAAAAAAAACAGTAGTATCTTCTTTCCTTTTAAAGCTGACCGCAAACATACGGTTTCCTGATCAGGTTTCCGAAACAGGGATTCAGATTCGTCATTCCGTCAACTTTGCGCAGACGTAGGGTTTTTTCATCAGGAATTAGTATCACCAGTACGTACGGTAACGCCACCGTATCTAGCTAGCTCCGAGTGCCTAGTGCGAGTTTGTTTTACGTTAACGCGATCGACACGTTTATGACGTTCGGCGCTCCGATTGGCGCGCACCAAGCTCTTGGCCAATCAGAGAGCCAAACGCGGTAAACGTCGTGTTAACGTAAAAACAACTCACACTAGGCATTCTGATGTATTCAGAATATTTTCCGTTCGTGTGCGGCGGTACATACAGAATGTTAACGAGCGCTGCGTTCGGAATTACGTCATTCGGTTTTTTTCCATTCTTTATTCAGAACACACCGGCGAGATTTCGAATCGAACGGCGGGAATTATTTTCGCACGAAAAATATAAGAACGTGTGCGGTATATAGCAAATTCATATAAAAAGAGTGGATTCGGGTATCCGAATCTGATTCCCTGTTTCGGAAACCTGATCAGGAAACCGTATGTTTGCGGCCAGCTTAAGAAGCAACGTTTAGCTACCTATATAAAGGCTAGATGGAAACAAACGAGAAACGGGCTCACGTGTTCTTACAAAGCAAAATTGTGAACGACCAATGAGCTAGGGTCCAGAACAATCCAGAAACGATGAAGGAAATACGATGCAACATTAGTCCCTACTATCTTTCTGCATAGAATTGACGTGGTATAAGTAAGTAATCCAAACATATTCCCGCCGACCCAATTGCATGGCAAGTGCAAAAAACACAAACTCAACTAACTTACAGCGGTGCGTAATATGTGCCAATACTTACAACTTGAAACTTATCCTGATCAGTGAGCCTCTGTTCGTTGTGGCCTGGGACGGAGTGCTGCGCCTTCACGATCTGTTCGTAGTTGGCTTGCATGATGCGCAACGCGACCACATCTTTTCGCAGCGCGTTGCGTTCCTCCTCCTGACGTCTGCGCTGCTGAAGTAAGTACTGGATGTAGTCTATCGATTTTTGAAGGACCTGGAATTATATAAGCGCATTTTGCTATAACGGTCATAAAACATGGCGATTTTTTTAACTTAGGCATTAGGAATATGCCTAAGCTAGAATATATATATTATTCTAGCTTAGGTATAACGCTTAAGAAACTGAAATATTATATATTTTAAAACGACTACATTTGGCATTGAAGTATAAAGTAAATTATGCTCTCTTAAAAATTGCGGATGGATGACGCGCAATTTTTTTTTGTAACTTTTCGTTTGTCTGCTTGTGACTTACCCTGAGTTTCCTTTCAGATACTATGGGTAAGTCCAGTCCAAGAAACCGTAATCAATAAACGGTCAAATGCATGTCAATCACTGTGATTGGCTGACTGCAATAGCAACAGCGAATTACTTGATATAAGTTTGATTTTGTCTGCATGGCTGGCGTAGTAAAAGTCTATACAATTTTAGACCCAGTAGTCAGAGTTCGAAATTTTGTCGGATATAATTATAAGTCTAGATGATTGTACTTACAAATTTGTAATAAAATTGAGGATACCGTCCTGAGGTACAAGATATTTGTATTAGGAATTTACTTAAGTCCAAAATAAATCAGATTTTAAAGTAAATTACTTTTTCCTTCGAAGAAGTTGATTTAGCGAGTGAATTAATAAATTTCTGAGGCGGTCTTCGTTGACCTTGGAGCAATGTCACAAGCCCCATAGAACTCATCGATATACTCGTAAGTATGTTTTAACTTACACCATAGTTGGGAACAATCAATACTGTTCCTTAGGTATCTAAAAATTACAGGATTAAACTAAAAGGCCAATTTTGGTATGGCTTAAGAATAGTCTAGTTTTAGAACGCAGAAACGCTACCATTGATGTTGAACATAGTGCTCACAATCGGCCCTTGTCCCACAATGCAATTGTATCAGAAACCTAACTTCATCCGACTCGAAGCAATCACTATTAGCTTTGCTTAACATAGCATCACGCCCGTGGCTTGGCTCGCGTTTATGTAGATTTTGTCAATAAATTTTTATCCCTCGGGAACTACTTTTTTGGAGATGAAATATATCCCTATGTTCATTTCTGTACCTCTAACAAAGGGTATGCGAAATTTTATAATGATCTATCTAGTAGATAAGGCGTAAAAGCGTAACAAACAAACAAACTCACATTCGCATTTATAATATTAGTTAGGATATGGTAGGCAGCAGTGTAACTCAGTGATATTAATTATTTTTGTGTATAAATTAATAATATAAACTACATTAATTAAATCTACACATACAATAAAATGACAAACAGATGTTGTGATTGTGCGTTTGTGCAAGCTAATTTCCACAACGGTTGAACCCATGGTAAACTCGTATTGAGATAACTTGAGATGGTTGAAGAATAACAAACTAGGTCAATTTAAAAATGCTATACATGTGTACATAATCACGGTAATACTACATTTATGTTTGTGTCTATGAAATCGTGAACACAGCAAAAAAAACATCTTATAATATACTAGCCGACCCGACAGACTTTGTTCTACTCGAATGTTGGCTTGCAACCGGATCGCAGCGCCACCTATCAGGTCCAATTGTTAGGGGAATAATATATTCTAAGGAAAACAAGGACCCGTTCGAATACACAAAAACATAATGAAAATCAGTTCAGCCCTTTAAGACCTAAGTGACATACACAGTATAGAAGAATTGTATAAAGATAAAAAATCTGCTGCCGTGAATTTGTATTCGCAAAACACTAAAGTATTCGATGGATTAACATGTTTTTTACAGCACGTTGCATGTATGTCTATAAGAGAGTCTTTTACCCCGAAGTTCCTATAAGAACGGCAAATATATACCTAAATATGTATATCAAACTGAGCCACAGCGGAGTTTGGCATTAGCTTCAGCTAGTAAAAATAAATGAGCAACTACTTTCCACGCGAATCTTTAAAACATAATCAAATAGGCGTAAGCTAAAGACAATATTGCGTAAGATTTTTAAACCTAACACGTTATTGTTGAATGTAGGTACATGAACTGATGAAGCGATGTCAATGTCCTGCGTATCTGTAGCGATTGTAACACTTCAGATACACTACTAGAAGTGAATCCATAGATATACTGATTAATACCGCTTGATTTACTTTTTTTACATTATACTAAGATTCTAGGTCATTGTAACGCAGTTAAATGTTTTACAATATATCCTACACTAACTATTATTATAAATGTGAATATAAGTTTGTTTGTTACGCTTTCACGACTTTACTACTCCTCGACCAACTTTAATAAAATTTTGTCAGGGTACCTTTAATCCAGAAAAAAATACTGTTACTAACCTAACCTCACCTAACCTATATTTACGCGAGCGAAGCCGCGGGCAAAATCTAGTAGGTACTGTCTAAAATCAGCTGTGTTAAAATGACGTACGTCTACATAGGTCGTTGTATGATGTGACAAAACACTATTTTTAAAAACGACTCTTTCCTCGCTTTGTTTAAATCCTTTTGTGGAGTCTGTACAAACATTCAAACAACGAACGTAAAGAACACCCAGATTCGGCACAACTACTTGTGTATCACACAAAGGAGGTACCTATCCAAATTACGGCCCTAGTGGACAAGAATATAATTATATTGTAAAAACGTCTCATAATATTTTATTTATTTCCATCGTTTTATTTTAACCGAATCTAGCGGTGAAAAATACTTCATTTTATTTATCATTTTATTGATGCTGAAAGCCGTTGTTTGCGCCAACCATGTGTTAGGCACGGCATTGCCAATGTCGAAAAAAGATAGTTTTTTTTATTAGCAGTGAAAATATTGCGAAAAATTATTATTTTTACATAAAAAAGTCATTAAATTATTTTTTACTAACACAAGTAATATGTGGATTAAACATGGACATAATAGTATCAATTTATTGATGTTTTGATTTATTTTACAAATCAATAGATTGATCATTTCAATGTAATGGCATTATTTAATCTGTGGTAATGACAACACTTTTGTCATTGGGCATCGAACTTGATTGTCATTTATCATTCGTGTTGTGATAATGTTATACTTTTCCTTGCGGTGTTTTATATGTTCATTATCGCCGACCTTTGGCAAAGTTTTTGGATATTTGTTTCTGCTTACCCGACTGATACCGGCTTTATTGGACTTTAAATCGACGCATTATAACATTAAATTAATAGTATATCGTTATTTGATGGATGCTGGCTTTGCAGAGCGAGCACTGCTACCTGACTTCAAAAAACTAACTAGTTTATCCTAGTGAGCTCTGTAAGCCAGTTATATAAACTTATTCCAGGTTTATAGACAGAAACAAGTATAATTATTACAATCATTATGAATAAAATACTTTGTGCAAAAGTATCACCGTAACAATTCTGTTCATTTTAGATGCCTTATATATCCAAAACCCAACTACATAGGCTGATGAAAATTACACAAGCCGATAGAATACTATTAATAGTTCTTTGTAAAATATAGGGTTTTATTTTTGTCTATGCGTGGCCGAAGTTGTATGGGTTTGTTGCATGTCCCCTTTGTGTCCCATGTGGGGACGAACCTGCAACACTTGGCGAAGTGGCAATGACGAGGTATCCGAGCAGATATAAAGCTACAGTTTATATGTTTGCACCAGGTTCAAACATATAACTCAGGAACTAGGTATCAATACGATTTATAAATCACTTTTATGATCGATAGGCCGTTTATTAGTGCGCGCTATAAGCTAGATAATATCACGCTAAAACATAAAAAGAGTCACGTCAAACCGCGACACTCGGCTAGAACATTTTTGGAAATATATTACAAATCATCATCATCATCATGTCAGCCAAAAGACGTCCACTGCTGGACATAGGCCTTCCCCAAGGTTTCCCACACAGACCGGTCTTACAAATCGTGGTAAAGTAATTTTCCTTAATAATTTATCAACATTATATAAACACGCATTTTCGCCATATTCAATATTGTCTATATTGCGTATCAATAGCCGCCAAGGTCGGTGTAACGAAATTGAGATAACCTCCGGCCAGCATAGATACAATAACTGATAATATATGTACTTACGGCCGCTTTACTAGGCTTGTAGCCCGACGCGTCTGTTTGCTGGCAGGTGGGCACCAACTCTTGAAGCGAATCATAACCCTTCTTTATTGCATCTCTTCTTTTCTGTTCTGCCTGTGGATAAACAAGGATTTGGATATTAATATAGACACTTTTACCTTAAAACTATGTAACTAAAACTTGGCGTTTAAGATTCCGAAATATAGACAGAAATCATTGGACCTATTAAACTATGTACTTAATAATAATTGATCTGTTTAAATGTTATAAAGCATATAAGGTTATAAAGCAAAGAAACTGAAGCACCATTTTTTTACAAAGTCATTTAATCTATAAGGTATAAAAATCTTATACAGACAATAGTAGACTTTTTATTAAATATTAGCTTTTGCCCGCGGCTTCGCTGGCGTTAATTTAGAATTTGACAATCAATTCGGGTTGTACTCTACTTGTAATAATTTTGATTCAATTATGATTCGAAAGACATGTGGCGCCATCTATTATCATAAGAACGTTATTATTGTTTTCCTCGGGAACAGTAATTTTTTTCGGGATGAAAGGTAGCCTATGTCCGTTTCTGTATACTTGTCAACGTATATGCAAAATTTCAGTATGATCGGTTCAGTGGTGGCGTGAAAAGGTAACAAACAAACAAACTCATTTTCGCTTTTATAATATTAGTTAGGATGAAATAGCAGTATCAAGATGCATTTATTATTTTATTTTATTTTTCTATTAGAATGGAATAAGTAATGAGGGCACACGGCACATTTCGCGTTATTTACTGTTCAAAAACCTATATCGGGCGTGCCTTATTCTAAAACCCTGGGCACACGCTACTGAATCCAGGAGATATTCGATCTGTGTGTCCAAGTGCAGCTAGTCCGGTTTACGCGTGATTGAGTAACAAACATCTTCACATACTTTTTTATTTAAAATATTCTGAAAGACAATCTCTGTTTGCTACGTTTTTACAAACAACTCGTAGGACCGCATTGATAAAATCTAGTACCTATATAGGTAATAAGTTAAACCTTGAGGAAGAATGTGGGTTATTAAAAAACACAAACGGCGTCAGCAATAGTATATCAGTAGGTTAAAAAGCTAAGAGATCGTTTTGATGTTAACATATCCACCAATTGAAGTAACGGAATGCACGTATATAATATTTGAGACAATTTGCATCAATTTAGTTGATGCTATACACACTTGTTATTTGTCTTGTGATTACACATACACAAATAATAATCCATCATAATAGCCCACTTCGTTACTACTGATAAGTGTTACACGCGATTTAGAGATATTAGAGTGGCAATCGACAGTCCATACTCTTGAGGACATGTAATAAGAGAAGGAAGATTCCTTATCAGCAAATCGTGGAAGATAAAAGAAAAATGCTTCGTGATGCATCAGCTTTTGGTGGGTAACTATCTTGTTACTAGACATTTCTCCGAGATTGTAACGATCGTAAACCTTTCCACTTTGCCAAAATGAACAAATCCATACCATAATTTTCGACTCTCTTTAAGTTAAAATTCGTTTGGTTAGAGAATGGGAAAGGCTTCGGTCGTATTTGACCTCATCAAGACACAAGTTTGCAATCTCGACTGATGTCTGTGCCTTTATATAAACATATGTATAAGATTAGATTAACAACTAGCAACTAAATGATCGGCGTTCTCAACTGCAGTCCTACACCGCTAAGTGGAAGCTGCTATAGTTCACAATAGGAGCACGTGCATTTTAACTTGGGTACCTAAACGTGGACACAAGCGTTTCTGGTCGAGTGTGAGCTTATTGTATGACATGATGCTCATGGCCACATTATGCCACAGCTCACCATCAGTTTAGTTTGCCCTTCGACTTCGAAACAAAGGGGTTGAAATTTTTTGCAGATTTTGCAATATGCAAGTGATACCCTTGACATTACAAACATACTTAAGCAGGCCATACACGCTAGGGTGTACCTGACAGGTTTGCCTGTACAGTTCAACTGTACAGGTAAACTTGAGCTGCATAGAGACCATACACGTAGCGGTAAACCTGTACAAACTCTCAGTTGATACCATGGCCCCGACAGCGGCGCTTGATCTCGACACAGTAGCGTTAATAGGTTTATTGTATGTTTTATTAAAGAAAATAAAATTTAAACTAAGACACCGTTAACAGTGGTGTAAAGCATATGTACCTATACAGCGCCGCGCGAGCGTCTGTCCCCTCTAGCAATCAGCGCACAACTGATGCCTGCCCACACCTGCGCAGGCGACCGCTACACACGCTCAGTTTTGCCTGCACAGTTAAACTGCACAGGTAGAAAATATGTAAATTCATCTTTTTTCGAGTTGCCTGTACATGCGTGGAAACCTGCACAGTTGGGCAACATACAAGCTCCGGTTTACCTGTACAGTTGAACTGTATAGGCAAACCTGTCAAGTATACCCTAGTGTGTATGGTCAGCTTTAGACTATGCTAGGTGGCTTGTCACATTGAAGGCTTTAAATAATATAGCAAGAGTAACCATATATTTTTGTTGCACAACCATCATCAAACATCAAACTCATTTTATTGAACTTTGATAGAGAATATTATAGGTAACTTCTAATAACTATGTTTTACATAATAAAACCTAGGATTTATATAATATATATAAAATTAAGATTTGAATCTTTAAAATATGCAACAAAATTAGTAGGTACCAAATTATAGTGCATATTACAAATATGTAAGTAACATACATATAGATAACATAAAAAAATATGGATTAAAGTGATTAGATATAATTTAATAAGAGGCATGTATTTCATCATTGCCAGACAGTTTTCTTTATTTCTGGTTTCTGGCATACCAAGGACAGATCAGCAGTACATACCAAGTAGAGCTCTAGCAGGCATGGAACTTAAAACCTACAAGCTTGGCTTGTGCAAGCCATCCCCATCCCTTTATATTAGGACAATTTTCAAGAGGTAGTGGCCCAATTACTGTAGGATCCATCTAGAGCTTGAGAGGTGATGAGTATAATCCCTACCCATTGCAAAACTTATGTGAACTGCAGTTGGGGTCACATCAGTTTATCTAATATGTTTAACTTCGGGTAAGGTATGGTAAACAATAATCCTTGTAATAGGCAATCATTTTTTTTTAAACACAAAGAAAGATCTCATTGCCAAATACTGAAATTAATTGTACCATTACTTCAAATGTTATAAATTTATAATCCTTGATAAATAGATTAGAATAAACAAATATAATTATGGGAGCTACAAGAATATTAAATGGACTTAACCAATTGAAGAATAAAACCTACTGTTAATGGACATTTGGTTTATAGAATGAACATAAAAACTATTACACTAAGGTCTATAACATACCTGTGTATGAGCCTCCCTTCTTCTTTCCTTAAAGCTGAGCGCAGATGCCTTGTTATCCCCACTATCATCTTCATCTTCTGCAATTTTACCATACAATGTAGTGTTCAAGTTTTAATCTAAAGAAAAATAATTTAGGTACATAAATTAATTGAATTACAAATTCTAACTAGATTCAAACATTTCTATGTTTGAATCTAGTCAATAAACATTATAATATAATTAATCTAGTCAATAACAACAACAACAGATGCTATTTTTTGGTGGACTGATCTCACTATTCTTAGTGAGATCAGTCCACCAAAAAATAGCATCTGGCACTGTATTGCAGTTTTGCCAATAACACATTGTAAAATATAAATCAATTATTTACTATAAACATAAGTTGATATTGCCTAACATTATCTTAATGTAAAAACTTAAATTGTCTTTGCTTATGCCATTATTTAAACATATACATATGTTATTTAATTTCACATACTATTTGAATGTAATTATATTTACAAAGGTATTGGCAGCATAGTAGCTTGTGCATGGCAGATGTATGCTACTCCTGTGGTCCTCATTTTTTATATTTAAAAGTTAAGCTATATTATGTATATTAATAAACATTTTCTGAATATACTGTTTGCCATGCACATGGCTGAAAGCATAAAGTTTAATTCTATTGGAGAATCTATTTTTCTATACTGGATTGATTGTAGTTATAAATATTGAACAATCAAAGTGGTTAGTATTTAATTAAACATCTAATGTTGTATTCTATGCTAATTATATTGCGTAATATATTTATTGTATTCGGAATATTAACACATTTGCCTTGTCAGGTTTTATGGAATAAATAGGCAGATACGTATATACACAACAATACATAAGGCAAATATCAAAATGAAGTAGAAATGTGCTGATATGACATAACACTATTTACAATAAAAATAATGATAAATAGCAAAGGAAAAACACGTAAAGTATGTACCTGTGTTCTGGTTCGAAGAGGAAGGTGTTTGATGTATATTTTGAATAGACCCATTACTACCGCATCGTGGATACATTTTGTAGAAAATATATCTATTTTTTTACAAACTGATTGAACAAGAAAATGTTTTCTGGAGTATATTTTGGTTATTGTTATCTTTATCTATAAAAAAAAAATATGTTATGGTATACACTAATACTAAGTTAATCCAAACAAAAAACGTAATGAGGACATGATGACACTGTTAATATAATAGTACATTTAAATAAAACTTAGCACTTAGCTACATGTAAACAATTACGCACTAATTCATTTCGTATCACTTCATTTTATTACATAAACGTCACTTCTATCAACTTCACAACTACAATTCCTAAAGCTTTCAACCACAGAGGCCACAGACAATAAATTTCATTCGTTTACGTGACGTTTTACATACACCGGCAACCATTCAATTAAACGTCACTTGTAAATTGTAATGTAATAATAATAATAATAATATATCGTTTATTTCTCTCATAAAGGTAATACAGTAACTGTGGTAACACTTAACATTACAGCTTTAAATATAGGTACCTTTGTGAGAGCTGGAGTCTGAACTAGGTTCAAGACCTGTATGACAGATCTCCAGGCTCTCTCTCCGGTCATTAGTTTAGTTTTACATTTTAGTACTTAACAGATTTTATATTTTAGTTGATAAGAAATGAGAAATTTAACATTAAATCTGTATGTGAATGTGTGTGTTTTTGCGTGTGTGGGAGTGTGTTTATATGTGTATTTGTGTGTGAGTGTGTGTATAATGTTTTTATAAAAATATGCATCTGGATTTGTGTAAGTAAGATAGAATGGTACAAGAGTAAAATATACCCATTGTCTTTTCTATTACTTGGATGAAATTTTCGATCTCAGAGTAGTCCAATCCCATTAACCATTTTATAACTGTTTTTTTACATTCTTCTTTACGCATTGGATGAATATTTAAAATTTTATTTATTTTATTATAAATGAAACTACTGAGGAAGTAATAGCATCGTTGAGCTAATGTCGTGTTTGTTGCGACTGGTATACAGACGGTGTGTTTGCGTCTCATGGTAGCAAATTTAGACGGCTCGTAAGGTGTTTGTGCGTGAGTAGTGAGTACGAGGTTTAAGTACGAAAAGTTTTCGAACTGATAGAACGTCACAGGTTTTATATAAGTTTGCAGTAGGATACAGAAACGGCAGCTTCCAACCTACCTTCAAGAGTGCTCTCTGTGCACGCTCTAGTCTTAAAAGACTTGTTTTTGTAGTGCCACCCCATGCAACTATACAATACTGTAGGAGTGATTGGCCGAGAGCAAAATATACTTGTCTTATTATCTTAATATCAGCTACGTTCCGGAGGTTTTTAAAAACAAACATTAATTTTCGTATTCTGATTACAAGAGTTTCCATATGACACTGAAACGACAGAATGTTGTCAATCTCTATGCCTAAATATTGTATAAAGCTAGTGCTTTTGAGGTGAGTACAACTACATACGGCATGTGTCGGGTTGCAACAAGAGTGGGCTGTCAAACAGAAGTCAGCAGGAGAGGGTCTATTTACGTTGGAAAGGGAAAATGTGAGATATTTTGTTTTCTCTACATTTAAAGTTAATAGGTTTTGGGCTAGCCAGTCAGTGATTCTATTTAAGCCGACTTGGGCACAATCAAAAGCCATCTGCCAAGAGGGTCCATGAAAAATTAAGGCGGTATCATCGGCATAAGTAAAAATACTGCCGTTGTTGAGTTTCAGCTCACAGAGGTCCTTGATGTAGACTAAAAATAAGGTTGGGCCAATGATACTGCCCTGGGGCACGCCGTAGGCAATAGGAAGTTCGTCACTGGTCCAATCTCCGATTTTTACACACGGACGCCTATTTGAAAGGTAACTCTTAAATAAAGAGAGTTGTGTGCCTCTAATGCCAATCCTTTCAAGCTTGTCAATAAGGAGGCAAATAGAAATCGTATCAAAGGCTTTTGCCATGTCCAAGAAAATCCCAATAACCTTCTGTTTATTATCTAGTTTATTGATGATGAGGGTAGTTAAGTCCAAAACTGCATTGCTTGTAGAAATACCAGAGCGGAAGCCGTACTGTGATGAAGATAAGAGATGATGTTGATTTAAATATTTGATAAGTCTATTGTTCATTAGTCTCTCAAGTAATTTTGAAAGTGTAGGAAGAATAGATATGGGCCTATCGTTGTCCATACGATCTCTATCTCCTGCCTTGTAAATAGGATGAACCACCGCATGCTTAAAGGCATCTGGAAAAGTTCCTGTAGCAAAAGCTAGATTGCAGATGAATGTGATCGGCGGAATTAATATATTTTTATATTTCCTAATAAAACTTGCTGAAATATCGCCAAGACCCGCTGCACAATTGCTTTTCATATTGACAATGAGACGCTCCAGTTCAGCCTCGTCTGTCTCCAGTAAACCAAACGTACGATGATGAAATGGTAGCGAACAGAGAGAGGAATGTGTGGGTGACGAGGTAACTATTTTCTCAGCTAAAGATCATCCTACACTCACGAAGTAGGAGTTTACCTCATTTACAGAAATATGTGGGTTGCTGGCCGACAGCAGACTACCGGCATGTGACTTTTGTTTTGTAGTGTAAGAGATAGATTTAATAATGTTAATTTGTTATTTGAGCTTTGTCATAATTAATCTTAGTGGTGTTAAGTAACATTTTACAATAATTTCGATATCTTTTATACGTTGTCTTAAGTATCTCATTATCTGGTGTTTGTTTTAATTTTAGGTGTAAGTTATCTCTGTTCCGTAAGCATTTGAGAAGGCCTGGTGTCATCCAGGCCTTTTTAAGTCTTTTACGATTTGGTACTTGTTTCAAAGAGGTATTTGAAATTTGAATCGTGTTTAGGGTATTAATAAAATAATTTGTAGCTTCATTTACATCACTCATGCTATATAAAAGGTTAAAGTTTGTGGCCATTAAATCTGATTCAATGCTATCATAATTAAGAATTATGATAATTTTAGTTTATTGTATGTTGCTATTTGCTTTAGATTCATTTTGTAAAAACAATATAATTGTATCATGATCTGTGAGTAATATATTATAATACCTGAAACCTTATAAACACAACGTATAATGCTAGTTTTTCCATTAACAAACACTACATCAGGGGGGGGACACTGCCCAATACCTTTCCTATATCCAAAGATAGGACTGACATCTGTGTTTTTGGCCCCGTACTTGTGCTGTAAATCAATAGCAGAAGATGGCAATTAAACAAATTTTTAATATATTTAGTGTCAGTTCTTACCTATCTATACTTTTATATTTTTAATTTATCTAGAATCATATTTTATTCTCATTTTAATTGTTTTATCATAAAAAGTCATAAAATACAAATTAGTAAATATGTCGGTTAAAGACTATGATTCAAACATTGGATTTGTAAGTCACTCACAATATGGCGACTGAATCTTGCCCGTGCGCACGTTTGTAGTTTTTCGTCCTATATTGTATATTTTTCGGCTGTGAAGGTGTTATGTAAGTGCGTTGAGTCAAGCTCTGTATTCCTCCACCTTGCGTCAATTAATCTTCCCATCGAAAACTGTTGTTATCAATGTGCGATAGTGACGCTTTTAGTGTTTAGTGTTGTGCGGTTTTTCCAACTACAAAAATGCCGAGACGCTGCGCATTTCACTGTGAACCTAGAGTCCGCTGCACAGCTATATTTTAATAAACATAATAAAATGTTATTTGTTGTTGTTTTATTCTTATACTACGATATGCACCCTATACTTATTGAATTTAAATTGTTTTGTTTGGATCTATTTTTGTAACATTCTACTTGTTCTATTTGCAATTTTTATTTGCATATTTTTTATGTTACAAAAATACGATTGATACAAAACAATTTAAATACGAATTCTGGATTAGTATAAATAGCTATAGGCACAGAATACGGAATAGTTATAGCTATGTATAGAAGGATTAGTTCGGGGCCAAAAGTTCAGATGTCGCTGTTTCAAATAGGGTTGGCTGAAATTGACCATAAGAGGGCTCTCTTTTCCCTATGTATTACTTTACTCTTTGCACTACATACTAGCTGCTGTATCAATCGTCAGAATTCAAGTTGTCTGCATAAGTACTCTCCAAACCAAATTATTTTACAAAATAACGGTAAAGTCCACGGATTAACAACTACACCGGCATTGAATATTTTTTTTAATATGCACAACTATTGTTAGATTAGAATAGAATATTAGATTTCATTTTAGCAAGTCATCAATAAATAGGTAACCAAAACTGGACATATTTATTACTATAATTTGCCTGCGGCGTAAATGTAGATTGGGTAAGGTTAGGTTAGTAACAGTACATTTTTCTGGATGAAATTTAGAGACCCTCCCTGTGTCCTTTTTTGTTCCCCTGACAACGTCTATGTGAAATTTCATGATAATCAGTCGCATTTATAATATTAGTTAGGGTTACTACCTACATAACCACAGTGGGCATGAGAAAATCATATAAAGCCGTCAAACTATACTATACTTCAAATGGTATATGGTGCTATAACAGAAATAAACCAAAGGTAATAAATTAATTATACCAATAATATATGAAACTAATAGCATGAAAAATTTACGGCAGCTGGCAAAGTCAAAATCATAAATCGTTTATTCACTTAGGTCACAAAGTAACACTTATGAATGTCAAAGAGGTTAGTGAGTTTGTTAAATTTACTGAAATTACATTTATGTTAGTTGCAAGGTTCAGGCAAAAGGTTGAGCCTATGAGAAGATACCTGCAAGAAACTCAAGGCCACTCTTTTAAATCACCATCAAATTATAATTTCAGTACTTTACAACTCATAATTATAGTACCAAGTGTTGCAGTCATTATGCCATATGTCACTGTGATACAAAACTAAATTCAAAAAATAAAGGAAAGTTAATAATATTAGGTAAGAAGCATTTCAGGATTGAAATAATATTTATCTGTAGTTATTTGTAATAGACAGTAGTATGGCATGAGGACGCATACACATACACTTTGTGACATATGAAAAGCTAGTTCGTGACTAAATGTAGTTAAAACAAAATTTACGTTATTACTTACAAAGTTTGTTAAAAGAAAAGAAAGATACTTTAACATCGATCAAATATACCATAGATGCACGATCGTCGCTCGAAAAACGGCCCCAACGGAACTGTGCATAAATCAGTCGTATGCGCTATATTATGCACCTGTCCCACTCACTCTTGCGTGCGCTGCCCGTAAGTGAGAGCGAATCGACACCACTACTACGGTGGAGACCGTGCTATATACTTAGTACGCTTGCGTATCGCGAGTAACACACTTAGGACGCTTTACATTGACGCGTTTTAACTAAACTATTACAAAATGTTTCTCAGTGGGCGTTCAATGGTTATTCCAGTTTATTGCCTGGATTGCATAATAAATGCAGATACTTATAAGTAAGTAGTACTGGTCAGTGCCAAATAATATTGACGCGGTTTTTGTATGAGAATGTGCATCTATGGTATATTTGATCGAAGTACTTTAACATCACAAAATAAACACGAAGTAACTTCACATAACTAAATTGATTTATATAATAGATACAATGTTTGAATCCTGTATGAAACAAGCAACTAGTTCCATGAGTTTTTATCATTTAAGTAATCATTGACTGAATAATAGCCCTTCCGGATAAGCTGACTTTTAACAGCACTTTTAAATTTGAGTAAATGTAAATTTATAATATCAATCGGTAGTTTATTAAAACAGCGTATACCGAGTCCCGCAAATGAATTGTGAACTTTATGTAAACGATGATACGGACCTACTAACTTATGCTTATTTCTAGTGTTTAAGTTGAATACCACTATTCTTATTATATAAGTGAATATTATGTTTTATAAACATTATATTCGTAAATATATATTGCGACGCAACGGTAAGTATACTAATTTCTTTAAAACGCTCTTTCAGGGAAACTCATGTGCCTAAGCACGCTTTTGCAGAACGAAAATTGTTTGAATATCAGCAGCCTAACCCCACAACAGTATGCCATAGGACATGACGCTGTGAAAATAACTAAAATATACTAGTCTCGCAGTATCTACATCAGTAAGCTGTTTTATTTTCCGAACCGCGAATGCGGCTGAACTAAGTCTCCCTGCAAGACACAATATTTGAGCGCCCCACTGAACTTTATCATCTAAAGTAATGACTAAGAAAACTGTGGATTGTACAAATGTTACTGTTTCATTATTTAAATTAATATTTATGCTAGAACTCTTTACATTAGTCAATGTAAACTTAATACATTTTGTTTTTTTAGAACTTTAAACTACTCAAGTAAATTATTCGCCGTGAACCAGTCCAGGAATTGCGCGAGTGAAGAATTAACAGCCTGTAAATTCGGTGCCTTACGGTCTACTTTAAAAATATGTGATGTGTCATTAGCAAATAATACAATGTCGCACAACTTCTGTACGAAGAACGGCAAATCATACGCTAGAAACAGAAAAGGTCCTAAAATTGAGCTCTGTGGCACGCCCATTGCGACTGGTAATCCAGAAGATCTACTTCCGTTGATTTCAAGGTGTTGTAATCTATCGCTTAGGTAAGAACCAACGAGGTCGAGTGTAGCATTTCGAATTCCATAATGCCTGAGCTTTCGCAATAACGTTCGATGTTCAACGCAGTCAAAGGCTTTTGAAAGATTACAGAATACGCCAATAGCATCTTGCGAATTTTCCCAAGCAACAAAAATAAGTTTTAAAACACCCGCATTTATTGTAGATCGACCCTTTCTAAAACCATATTGTTCTGTATGAAATAAATTGTTTACGTTAAAGTGGCTCTATAATTGCTGTATATAATTTTCTCAAATATTTTACTTATAGCAGGTAATATAGAAATCAGTCTGAAATTACATGGATCACTTTTGCACCCATTTTTAAATAATGGTATTATTTTGCTACATTTCATTAAATTAGGAAAAATGCTCACATCAATGCATCCGTTGAATATTGCGGCTAAGTGTGGCGCTATGTTATCAATAATATTTGTAACTAATTTCACAGAAATACCCCACAAGTCAGCTGATTTTTTTAAAAACTAAACATGACTTTACACACCTCCACGCTATCCCTAACCAAGGATTCTGCTTTAACTGGACAAGACAATACAACTAATTCCTTAAGGAATTAGTTAAACTACTAATTCCTTAAGGAATTAGTTGTATTAACAGGTATCTTTGCAAAGTAGTTATTAAATCTTTCAGCTACTTACAATTTATTTGAAATTATATTATTATTGAAGTGAAACTTCTTTATCGACGTATGGGAGAAATTTTGTAGCAGTGTAAAAAAAAATCGTCACGTTTTTCGGTTACGCGCCATGTTGCTTTTTTATCAAAGTTTAGTATAGTGACGTAAAGAATATAATGTAATATATTTATAATAATAACAACAATATATTAGTTTTGAAGTTTGGTTTGAAATAAGAATAACAATATATTAATTTGAAAGTGATAAAATAAAAAGACTTATTCAAATTTAAGTGAATTTACAAGAAAAGTGAGAGTGATTATATATTTCGTTTTATAAATTCAACACGTATGAGCATGATTTTAATATATATTTGAGGTTAACCTCACTTTTTGATTGTAAGTATCAGTGAATGTATATAAATCTGTTAAAATTAGCAAGTATTAATAAATATGACTGTAAATCTAGTGAACATTTTTAATTCTAAAAACAATAAAAAATATAAATTAAATAATAATTTAAAAATAAAACAAAACACGATTAGAAAATAAAAATATGTATACGTACATCTTTTTTAATTATTCGTTTTTAATGATTTATTTATTCATTTTTAATTTTATAAAATCGTTGCATTTCTACAAGATTAACTGTCATCATATAATTCTATTATTTTGAAAAGATAATTCCAATTATTTATTCATAACTTGTGTAATTCATTAAGTCATTAAATATCTGCTTTGAATTATTTTTATTAAGTTATGACGCAGTTTTTACAAGACTACTAGAATCCGTAGAATGTAAAACATATATTTCATATTTTAGCTACCACAAGCCATTAATTACAAAAATATTTAATAATGACAACAATAGTAATAATGATGCTATCATTATTGATGAAATACAACAATAGCAATGATATTATAATAAGAACAATGATAAAATAAATTACTCATTAATTGTATGCATGTCTATAATAATAAAATAGCTTTAATTTAATACGGAAAAAATTGTTTTTCTTAAGGCTTAAGCCTTATCTACCCCATTTTCGTGAAGTTGCAAATAGTAGAAAAATGATATGTCGTAAAGAAGTTTCACTTCTTACCTGTGTACTCTGGTACACACACACATTTTTTACACTAAGGTTAATGGTATTATCACGCAGCTTGGTGCGTCCAGTTTCATTATTAATAATGTTCCAAGTAGCTTTAATTATATCGTCGGCATTTTGAATTTTGGTTTTTAAATAAAGGGCATAAAGGGCTTGGCTGTAGCACAAGTCTTTTTAAATAATTTGGAATAATTTCTAACATATTTAACAAAATTTGGATCAAAATTAAATTATTTCATTCCATATAATTCATAAAACTTAGCTTTACTCGTATATATCCCAGGTGTTGCCCAATCACAAAACTTAACTTTTAATTTTTTATAAAATATCTTTATTTTAAAGATTTTGTTATACTCCAGTGTAATAACGTTAAGTAAAACTCGTATAGTTCGTCTGGACTATCGCAATCTAGGTCCATGGCCTAAGCATATTTCTTGAATTATAATCATAATTAAATAAAAGCTACATAAACATATTTATCTATTTTTAATTTTCATAGTGAATAGGGCAATAGAAGATAATAATTGTATACAAATTACAAAAACAGTAATTGAGGTAAAAGCAAGATATAGCATTCGACTATTTTTTAAAGAATAACGAGAAATGTCTTTAATTAATAATCAGTATTTTTCCCTTTGACCCTGATCACCGCCTGTATGCATTCAGACATTCCCTGGACTTTTTAAATCTCTACTTGAGGAATTCCTTCCCAGGTAGTAGTAATTCATGAAGGTCCTGTGGCGAGCTAGCAATTAATCTAACATTCCTCTATATGCATATTCCAGAAATATTCAGTTGTATTTATTCCAGAGCTTTTTGCTGGTTATTGTAATTACCGCATTTTGACCTCCAAAATGTACTTACGGAACGAGCTGTCTGTGGTCGTGTATTATCTTGTACTAAAAGGAATTTCTGCTTTCCGATGAACACGAAAAGAATATCTGACTGGCCATGGTTGCTTTGGCCAGTCCCTGTGTCGCATAGACCGGCAAGAGACGCCTGATTGTCACCACTGTGGCGACTGCCGCGACGTTGTTGAGGACACGATGCTGCACTCTTTGGCGGATTGCCCCACCTGAGCATCGCAGCGCCGTGAGTTGATCGCGGCAGTCGGTATGGCTGCCCTCTCGCTTCCAGTCGTGGTTAAATCTATGGTCCGGAGCGAGAGGTCTTGGAACGCTGTCGCCTCCTTCTGTGAGAAAGTCATGTCCATCAAGGAGGTGGTGGAGCAGGAGAAGGAGCGCTTAAACCCTCTCCCCAACCGCAGAACTGGGCGCCGGAGGGCGCGAGATGACCTTCAGTCACCCTGAGGTTTGACCTGGCGGTGGTGGGCTTCATATTATTTGTTCTTTCGTGTGTTCAGGACAACGTCTGTTGGGGCAGCTAGTATTTTATAAAATTAATCATCAAAGACATCATATATATTTTAGAAATAAGTGAAATATTATTAGCTTCTTTCAATTAATTTATTAATATTTTTAGTGTAAGCTTCGTTGTTATATGTAGGTCCATGCTGTGGTCTCCTATAACTGTAGGAGTGCACAATATAAAACTTATGTTTATATGTTTGTGCAATTTTGACGTGACAACGTCTAATACATCGATGAACGCCGGCTGCACGCACGAAAAAGGATGACTCATTGTCCCGTTGCGACCATTGTCCCGTTACGCTCATTGTCCCGTTACGCTCATTGTCCCGTTACGCACATTGTCCCGTTACGCTCATTGTAACGTTACGGGAAAGAAATTATGTTAATATGACGTTGTCACGTTAAACTATCGTCCGTAAACCGACTTTACAGACAATAAATTTTTTTGTGTATGCTCTTTGTCGGAGATCCTTAATAAATAAATTAAAATAATATAACATATAGAATAGGTATACAATAAGTCAATGATATTATACATAATAAAATAATATACATTATTGCTATACTTCTTTTTATCTATAATATCATTGCCTAAGACTATTTAGATTTCCACCTCTATATATATGTTTATCCCTTCTATTTTATGGTATATTTTATTTTAGCATTAATTTAAATAAGTGATGTTTAAAAATTCAAATAAGTTTGAGAGGCTTGTAATGTAGCCGGTTTATCAAATCGTTCATTCACGTTGTTTCCATTCACTCATCTCATCCTAGTCTGCTCCATGGTACAACCGTACAACCTATCCAGCTAAAAAGTAGAATATTTTTTGTGAAAGCGTATCGCATTTGTAACTACTGCGTCTAATTATTATTTTGTTTTTGAAGAAAATCACGATTTAATTAACAAAAGATGTGCATGAATTCTTTAGTGGGTGAATTATATACAATTTTATAATAGTTTTAACGAGAAATGCATAAAAATCATTCTTAATTTCTCAAGCGATTAGGTACCGATCTAGTCATCCATGGCCACCATTTTAGAATTTACTCGGTGGTGCCTAAAAGTAATTTATTTTTGTTGTATGAGAAAGATGAGTAGTATTAATTGAAAACTTGATTATTAGAGTCTTTATTCCTTTACCTGTATTTCGAAATATGCTACGGATCGTAGGATTAATAAGAAGATGCTTAATTTTAATTATATGCGAGTGACTCCATAGACTAGTATAGTTTTCAGAAATACCTAATTGAAGATTAAACTGGTGGCAAAATGGTGTCGACGAGACAAATGAGTAGCGTCGGGAGTGGCAATGGGGGCAGCGACGGTGCAGGTCCTTCTCACGCGGAGCCTGTGGCGGTGTCCCGCGTCACTCGCCACTCAAGCGCTTTGATGCCGGGGGGTTCTTCGCCTCACGCTAGTACCTCTAAATGCACATCTATATTGCCAGCTCCGAAGACCTACACCACCAACGTACTTGATCTGCCAGTTGAAGTTATTGAGAAGATTTTTTGCTATCTGGGATTCAAAAGTGTTTCACAACTTAGAATGGTTAATATATATATTTTTTACATAATTTTAAGAGTAGCTTATGGTAGCTAGAAATAACTCATCAACATTTTTAAATTTGAAGACTGTGTTAGGATATAATCTTCATGTGAATGATGCTCTGCTTTTGTCCAGCTCGGCGACTAATCATTTTGTGTCTTGAGAGAAATCTCAACAAGTACCAGAATGAACTCGTTGACATCTGAGACAGTACTTTAATTTCTAGTTTAAATAAACCTGTTATACTATCTAACAGTATATAACAGTCAGTTTTATACTGTAAGATTGCAGCTATTCCGTGTCTACTAGAACAGCAATAGTGTTAAATATAAAATAAACCACTTTATTTTATGTTTAGTAAAGCATTAGTAAATAAGGTATTGTTATCATTATTCCAACTAATGATACAGTGTGACCTTTGAGTATTAGATGGTGTGAGCTAATTGAATCTGTTATGTTTGGTGGCTGTTTTCCTGTTTTGCTTTACAAAGCATAAATTATTCATGACAAACTAGGACCTGAACTATTACAATTTCAGGAATAAATTATACAAATATAAGTTTCCATTTTTATTTCCTAAAATAGATAACTCATATTTCCAATTGTTTGCAGGTCAATCGACAGTTCAATTCAATATGTAGTACTATACTAAATTCTACATTTCAACGACTCCAAAATCAGATGTTACATAGATTCCAATCAATCAAGGCAAAAATGCCTCGACGTGAATCTGCTCGTAGGAGTCACCCTTTAGCTTGTGAATCGGACATCATTGAAACACTGCATATGAGGTTGAGCCTGTTGCAGATGACCTTTGGTAAACATATTGAAAGGAAACATTGCTGTTTCTTTCCCGGAGAGGTAAGTGAATGTTTCTTTGCTCATGTTAACTAAAATTAAGAAAGCAAACATTTCAGCTCCAAAGTAAATTGCCAGATTTGTATTTAAAGATTTTTGAGATTGATCTTCACTGGTCTTCTAACTATAATAAGCCTGCAATATGGCTAAGTATTTTCTAGTTGAATTTGTGATCATCTTACTTTCAAAATGAGAAAATACTAAACTGGCTAACAAGTATATCAATAATGGAGTGTGAACACAGAAAATAACTGAACAATGAATCATGTCCTATTATAATTATGTTAGAATGTGATGTTTATAATGAGTTCCACTTACAATTATACATAATAGCAGGTATTAGGTTGCCAAGTTATACAGGAAGTGGTATGAACACCACCCATATGTTAATTCAAATTTATTAAGTAATTTTTAATTACATACATATTACAGAGAGTAAGCATTTCATATAATTATTATGATTTGATTATTATAACATTTATAACAACTAGGTTAGATAATTTATAATATATTTATTATAAATTGTTATTTAGGTTTTTAACTATTAGATTCTGCTACAGAAATCAAAAGTTACAACTTAATATTGGGCTTTTCCATCAAATTTACCTAATAATAGCAACATTTACAATATTTTATTATTTTAATTAGATGTCTTTCTTGTTGTATGTAACATTAGCAACAAGTTTTAGTCGGCGATATCTGGATGTTATCACAGTAAAGATTGACCAACTAAAATGCAAAAAACCTGTCAGATCACATAGCGTGCGCTTACGGCATGGCGTCGGTCAGCTATAGGGTGTAGCCACGTAATATGCGAGGCTTTATATCTAAATTATCTAACGCTTTTATGCGTTTACTAGCGGGCCATTGCGACCGTAATTCATGCTATAAAAGCAGCTATTTTGATTAAACTGCAAGGCATGAGAATATACGTAAGTTTGCGCTGCTTCGGTTTTCACATTCTCCATAGCTATCCTTTCGCTAACGCAATGCACTTGCAGTTAAATGGAACAACTGCTTTGAACTTAAAAGGCAAGCTGAGACTAGTTAGTTGGGCGTGTTGGTTGCATTTAGCCTCGCAATTGGGCCATTGTGCGTAAGTGGCCTATGCGGTGGTCAGTTACTCATATCATCTCGGTTCTCCCCAGGAAGGCAAGCTCAGATGTTTTTTCAAAACTGTTTAATAGTATCTGATCTGTTGTATCAATCAGTCATTTATGCACATTTTTTCATACTAGATCTAAAGTATCATCTTACTAGATGATACTTATGGTCACAGCATTCGTTTAATTCTATGTACATAATTATCTAAAAATGTATTATGTAAACTCCTACAATGTATAACATCATACATAACATCTGAATCATCAGTCTAGTTATCTTAGCTATTGTTATTTCGAATATTGAAAGCTTACTATTGGCTTTCTATTTCTGAAGTATGATAATTATCCATTATGATAGTCACGCGTCTTTTAAACATGATAACATCGACCGTTGTAGTCTTAGTTTGGAGATAAGAAGCTGCACTTAAATAAATAATAAATCCTTATGAAATCTGTCACAGAGCAGACATGACTACAGTAGTTTTATAAAATCTTTGTAAATAAATAAGAACTTGTTTAACCGTTTTTAAACGAAGCTTGTAGATGTTTTTAAAACAATTTGAGCTTCTTCTTTGCGTATCGATGGCAAACACTTTTAAATTATATATCTGCCGCCCAGAAAGCAGCTAAGTCAACTATTTGGAGCTATAAGTAAAAAATGGTAGGCAGCTAATAAATCTGTTGTCAATAATTAAAGTTACCCAATTTACAGAAATTACGAAATTAGTTAATTGTTGCGTGATATCAATTATTTTTATGTTGATTTGCTTATAGGTATTGAGGGATACCTATTTGTTACCTTGCCTTTTTACTTTAAGGTATCAACGAATCGACATTATATTTTAGCATAGAGAGAGAATAAGAGTTATATTTAGGGTTGATTGTGTGACGTAGTACATACTTTTTATCTCGGCAAAATTATGGTTCCTGTGGTATAGTTAGGCAGCCACGGGTTAAAATTAATAATTTTGTAAGATATAATTAGTATAATAAAATAGCTAATAAATTTACAATCATGCATATTTGTTTTCGATCAACAATACAACTAGATAACGGGTCACGTACAAAATCAAAGCTAAATGCTGTACGCGTGACAATACGTATACATAGCTCCATTTGTTTACTAACAAACGGAGAAAAGTTTTAAAACAGTTTTAAGTTCAACCTAATTACAACCATGGCACCTAGTAATAAAGTCACAAATCTTCAAAATATTATCTAATACTTACGATCATTCGTCACATACAACAACATTTAGTGTGAAGTCAAACTTAAGCGGCAACGAATAAAGTACTTTTTCCCGTTATTGCCTTGAGAGCTACAACGTTTTGTTTTAGTTTATTTTTGTTATAAAAGTTTGTGCGTGTGTTGGCGATGGCGAGCCTTGGCCAAACATTTGCAGCGGTACCTAGTTGAAATTTGGTAATTTTGTTCATCATTTGATATTATTTGTTAGTTTAAAGCTTAAAATATAACTTATTCTTTATGTACTTACCGAAAATAAGATTCTCCGGCCGTTAAATTGCTTTTTCGGGCATTATTTTTTGCAATTTTTGAATACACATTGCGGCATTGTGAGACGTGTTTACATTGGATGTGTTTCAAGCGAACTAAACAAAATAAGAGCTCACATCTCAAGTGCGCTGTTTGCGCCGACCCGATATCTGGTTGTATTGTTGATCGAAGATATTTATACCAAAGCACTATCAATCATATCATTTGTGAGGTTAGACGCACGATTCGAACCGTCATCATTTTACGCTATACACAGTTTTAAAGTTATACTTTGAATGTATTAATGTATAATAATATATGTATATTATATGTATGTATATATTTGGTGTCATTATAGTTTAGGTGCAGTAACTCATTACATTTAAATAAGTTACGGAGTTGACTTGTCCACGTTTTCAAAAATGCAGTAATATTTTCTGTTAACTTTTATGTTGAACGCATGATATATTATTTTAAACTTTAAAAATATATTAGATTGAAGATGCATCCAAAAAATAATAAAGAAAATATTAAAAACTAAGCAATGTTTTACCTACTTAATATATTATTATCTTTGATTATTTAAAAATGCAAAAGTGTTGCCTATTATTTCGATAAATCGATACTACCTTAACCTGCTGCTGGGTTGTAAATTATATTGATATCTAACATTGATGGCTAGCGCTATCCTAGAGCAATCACTCTGAGGCCCGTAAACTATCTTTATGCAAAAAATTATGTCGATCTGTTGCTCTGTTACTACATGGGAAAAGAGCAAACCAACAAACACGTTTTGCAATTATTAATATATTATTATAACTATTTTACATTTCTAAATCTATTATACAAACTTCTAATTCCAATGTCAACAAGCGAATTATGGAAAAAGCATATCTCCTTACAACATGTGTAAGGGGTAATGCTCTTTGCTGTACTTGCGTATTCATCTATTTTGCAATATTTGCTGAACCGAGTATGACGTTATAATAATTACACGAGCAATAAAGATTAACCTTTTATCACAATCATGTTTATTTGTTCCATTTGTCAGCAAATAAAGCCTTATTACTTCAGGCTGTAAACTAAGAATTATTCTATAGCAGCATTATTATTTTATTACGTAATACAGCTTTAAAACCAGCCACTGGCCACAACGGTTAACCAAAAAAGATATTCTGTTTTTTAAGTGAAGTTCAATATAAGTACCTTTACATTGCCTACTTATGTGCTTATAGAGTAGACCGTCACTCTGGCGCTCATTTTAGTGTTAACCCTGCCCATTTGCGTTTGAGATTTGAGTGACACCATAACTGGTTTTATCGCTCTCACAAACATTATTTTAGACGCATAATATCGGTGTAATCGAATTATAAATAAGTATCTAAAATACCAAATATCGATATTGTAAAATAAGTTTACGTGCGGTCAAATTAACTTGCTAACAAACATAAAATATAATAGATGTATCAGTGTTATATTGAAATAAATATGCGAGTATATAATGTGATCAAATTTCACGCTACTAAACTACATTATCGTTATTTAAATTTATTATCTGTCCAACTATACGGGTTAAACTTCGGAATAGTTGAATCGATTGTAACATAACTGAGTGGGAACAAACAGACGAGGCATTCCTTGCATGGTAGTTTTTTATAAACCTATCAAGTCTTTCCTTTTCAAAATCGCTGTTAAAGGCGGGTGTGCAATAATCCATAATAGTTTGAAGACGATTACTGTGGAGTCGGTGAGATTTAACATTGGGGATTTGCTATGAAACCTATATGAGAGATATCTATGATAATATATCTCAAGTTACTCTAGTTTAAATTCTATCACATTGTTGCTGCCTGCTATTGGAGGCCCACTGTGTTAGCCTTTCCTCCTTATTAGGAGGATAACGCTACTCTACAAAAAAACGGTTTTCGTTCGCAATAGAAACGAGAGTATTGTATCCTGTGTAAAACGCTAATGCTGATGCTAAATCCGATAAAGAATTTCGCCATCACGTCAGGATTTTAGTTATTGTTATTGCTTTATTTCTAAGTCATGCATGTATTGTTGTTAATGAGAAAAATTTATTCGTATTTCGACTAACTTTTGAAATAAATATGTTAATTTGAAAAAGCTATATCTAAAGAAACATATAAGCATATTAAAATATAAAAAAATAACTTTTTTTTTGCAGTACATATTATACAACAGTGATGAGGTGCTCATTCTTTAGCTTGGTGGCCGACGACCAAAATTAGTCTCGTATAATATTTTCACATCTTCACTTATTACTCTTCTTTATTTAGAAGTTGTAAACGAGGCATATTTATAACAAATTTAAGCAGGATAATTAACAGAACTACGTTTAGCGATTTTACTCTTTTTGTACTTAGAAAGTTTATAAAATTGTCAAAAAGAAAGAAAAGCAACAAAAGATAGTGTAGTTAGTTAGATTACGTAATAGATGACTACAAACATTAAATTACCTATGTAGCCGAAAAAAATAGCTGCTTGGTATGTAACTCGACCTTATACAGACTATTTCTGTTTTTATTTTTTAAAATATTTATTGACGTGATAGCGAAATTGGTGATTATATTAGCGATCAGTAATGCCTAACGAATCAAAAATATATGTGGTTACTCTGTTGCAAAATTTTGTAGACTAAGTAGTGTAATTCTTCTGATAAGTTCTCCGGAATCCGGTCTTCCATCACTCGCTGAGAGATCAGTACTACAGATAAAGACGTAGATATCACAAACTTCATTCTAAGATTGCTTATAAGAAATTACATTTATCGATAAGGGCGTCTCTCGTATATCCGTTCCCATATAGTTATATGAAACAGTTCTAAATTCCGGTCTACAATCAACACAATTTTCATGAGCATGTATTAAATAAACATTTTGATCAGTGTCAATTTGCTCTATTATCGCTTCTTGTGGTCGAGATATTTCCTGGTTACAGCTACATTTTTTCATTTCCCCAAGGCAAATGTTTGTGGTTGTGTAGTACCTACTGAATTCGATTACCAAATCGGCCGGTGTCGTTGGGGATTTGTGTTAAAAAAAAATTCGGTGGGAACACAGAACCTGGTAATGCCTGTTAGTTGGCAATAGGCGCCATGCCTATTACGTGGGACCAGAAAATAAATAAATAAATCAAGGTTCCTTTGACAGTTCCATGCGCATGTATTCTTTGCCAATTGTTTCCTTGTTCATACTTGTGTTATTTACTTGACATATTTAAGTGGCTTAGTTTCCTTTAGCCCAAGTTGTTAATAGTACAAAAATAGACAAAACATTCTAAGACTGATATATATTTTTGGCCTTGTTTTTGTTATCTAGGCATGTTGTATATGTTAAACCATTGTGTTTTTTTAGATATTAGATGAAGTATACAGTATTTTGTCATATTTGAAGACCACAACTAAACTAGCGAGACCTTATAAAGTGACTGATGAACTATTTGATCTGACAACAATGGCCATGGAATACTTTAAAGAACACATTGAGCCCAACTTGCCAGAGATTACTTATTTCGGTACAGATTTCTTTGATATCACAACTGCTTTTTCACGTAAGTATATTTTATAACTTATTATGTAAGAAGTTTGGAATGTTCAGGTATATTAATAGCGTCATGCATCGTCGTTAACGGACGTTGAAATGGTGGAAAATAATACATGAAACATTTTAAATGTATTTACATATATTTTTATTAGTTTGTCACTCCATTGGCTGCCACGACATTTCTCCTCTATCTCGTCGGCTTCTTGCTATTATAAGCACTTTGTAATTTGAACGTATGTTGAATGTTTCCAGCGGGAGAGAGCAGTAAGTCGTACATCTGCCTGGACTCGCCGCCGCCGAGCGGCTTCGAGTCGTCGTCGTCGCAGCAGGCGGGCGCGTGTAACGTGTCCGACCGCCGCGTGTCCTCGCTCAACATGTATATGGAGGAGAGCCTGCCGCCCTCCCCGCCGCCGCCGCAGAGCAATATGGTGCTAAGGAAACGGATACATCGTATAAAACAGGGAATGAAAAAGTACGGACTTTAATATCGTTTAGAATAACCCTTAATGTCAAATTCACATTATGGTAGTTGCAGTTTTATGTATTACATAATAATAATCGAAAATAACTACTTATATTGAAAATTTAATTATAGTCTTGCATCTTTTTGGAATATAGCATGATTAGAAATGGCAGCTATGGCTCTTAAATGCAAAATACTTGTCATAATTAGCCGCGCGCATGTGAGCGGGCGAGCCTTGAGACTGTTGTAGGGGCATATAATTATAATGATCAGTCTATACCGGTCAACTGCCAGACATAAGTTTCGCCGACTGCACGCTACTGAGCACGATGCACGGCCACTCTTATCCAGATCACAGTCACATTACAATTTCGTTATATTACATTTACCTCCATTTATTCAGGCCTGAAGGCTGGATATTTTGAAAACTAAGATGTATTTTATTGTTCTTTTTCCAAATGTTTGTTTTATATTGATTTAGAATCCCCAACCCAAATAAGCCACGAATAAAAAAAGAACTTCTTGAATGAACAAAGTAAAATGATTATGGCACATAACTAAATAAAAAAATAATATGAGCTCTGTATCTGTCTCTGTTTATGACAGCCTTGATTAGCTAACTAGCATAGCATACAGCATAAACAGAGATTGAAAAACTAATCGATTGAATAAACTATACAGTTTTGGTTTAAACTATGGTTCTAACTATGTGTACACATCATGATTATAACATAAAGATCAGTACAAGATGACGCTGCTAAGCTCTAATTTAAAAGAAATACACGACTAAAAACAATGATTTGAATAACTATTCAATCGATTAGTTTCTCCGTTTACAGATACAGCTTCTATATATGCATAATCAGGTCGCCAAGGCACGTTTTAGCCATGATCCACAGTAATAATAACATCATGCATCTTACTATATTCAGGTACAACGATCAGTTGTCGGCGCTACGCAGCGATCTCCGCAGCTGTAAACGCAAGACGGCTCTGCAGCAGAAACAGATCGCAGAACAACAAAAACAGATTGCTGAGCAACAGAAGCAAACTCTGGAATATGCGAATCGTCTTGATGATTACGATAAGAAAAATGAGGAGACAAGTCGTAAATTTCAAACTCTGTTACAGGTAATGTTATATTTGCGTTTTATATAGTAACTAGTAATCGCCTGGTGGTCGAAATTCAACCTTGATCATTATTAAAAATATGAGAGAAACCTTTTTTTCTACTCCTTTACATTTGTTCGTTAATAACTACTGGACAAAAAAGAATTAACGGTTGACAAACTACTGCCCTGTTTAGTGTTTGCCTATTTATATAAAAATATTCATTTTGAGCAATATACGGTATAATATATTAGGACAGTCGTCGGCAATCCGCAGCTCTTTGACTCCTCGGCTGCGGCTCTTCCTCGAAATGTTTAGTGCAGGCACGGAATATTACTTATCCTGCTTTATAAGTATGATACCAAGTTTTATTTAATTTACTGTTAGTTAAACTATCTTCAGGACCCGAGTAGATAGGGTTTCGGGGGGAGAACTACGGATCTCCCCCTTAGGACCAGGGTACTGCGGGGTCAGGAAGCTCACCGCGCCTCGAAAGGTGTGTTCTATCGACCGCTGATTAGAGTGCGTGGTGCCTGACATTGGTGTTGGTCTCGCAGGGGCTATGTGGGTAGCATGAGCAGAGGACGGCATGTTTGTTGCTCGGCAAGCACTTGGCGTTCGAGCGTCGGACTCATGCGCGGCTAGTGCGAACCAGTCGGATGCGCGGCTAGTGCGAACCAGTCGGATGCGCGGCTAGTGCGAACCAGTCAGTTGAGCGAGGCAAGGGGTTGGTCTTTAGCGAAGTGGCAGTGTGGTTTCACTGCCATAATACATCTCGGGCGCCTACAGCAAGTAAGAGTCATAGCTAGGTGATTCGGGCAATACCCGGCTTGTAGGCCAGAAAGGGTAGACGTATGGATGTAGGTCGGGAAGTGAGCGTGCCTTACAGCTCCAATACCATAGTGGAGATATGGGAGGCGGCTTCTCCGTCGGCCTCTGCGAGGACATCGTTAGCAACTCTCAGAGTTCGCGCGTGGAGCGGCTTTATTGCTGCGGTACCTATCTGGACAATAGGTAATGCCACTTGGGCACAAGGTAGCTCGCTTACGAGAACTGGGTCTTAGGATTTGGGGACAACCTGTCTATAACTGGTCCCTGAAGGTGCTTTCGGACACTGGAAGGTACAGCAGCTCTCACTTATATACCTAAACAGGTGGGAAAGTGGGAACGCTATATCATAAACTTGAGTAGTCTGTAGAGGGAAGAGTCTGTTAGTTAAAATAAGACTTATTTACAAAGGCAAGCTCGAGAGTGTTCTTTTAATCCTAATTATTGCCCTAATTATGTCATCTGCTAAAGCAAAGCTTGAGTTAAAAAAATGGCTCTTTGAAAAGATTTAATTTCTGTATTAGCTATAGGTATATTTGGCTCTTTTGGTCGGCAAGTTTGCCGGCCACTGTGTTAGGACAGTTCTACACTATATATACTAATATTATAAAGCTGAAGAGTTTGTTTGTTTATTTGTTTGTTTGGTTGAACGCGCTAATCTCAGAAACTACGGGTTCGAGTTGAAAAATTCTTTTAGCGTTGGATAGCCCATTTATCGAGGAAGGCTATATAACATCTCGCCACGACCAATAAGAGCGGAGCATTAATGAAAAAAAGTTGCAAACGTTGAAAATTCTGTTATGTGAAGCAGACGAAGTTACGCGGGTCAGCTAGTTTTAAATAAAAATATTATATAATATATAGTTTTAAATAATAATATATGACACTAACTTTGTAATGTCTAGAAGTTATTAGGTATATATGTAAATAGTAAGCTTAACATTTTGTCATTTTGTCGGTTTCAGGAGCTGAATAAGTGCAAGACGGAGCTGCAGTACTGGCGGTCGCGGTCCCCCGCCGTGCCGCCGCTGTGCGCCGAGTGCGGCGCCTCGCTGCGACTGTCGCCCGCCTCGTCGCTGGCACAGGTCTATATTAGCGATGTACGCTTAGCCATCAACATTGATTCATTTAAATCTTCGTGTAAATAGACATGATTGATAATTTAATAACGTATATAACCTTACGCAAATACAAATGTACATACTACACTGTTTCAAGTACGAAGTCCCTTTTGACACTTCATAGCACGTAAATCTGCAAATTTCATATAAATTGCTAAAATAAACAATGATTACTTACGGCACTAAAGACATAATTAGAATCTATGTAAAACCTAAAATAATTGTTTCACAAACATAATCATAAGAAATAATTTCTATTGATAATTTAAACATCAAAATAAAATAGCATTTTACTACATTACCATAGTTACGCACTAAGGTATATTTTTTACTTTCCGTCATTGTGACGCGACAGAATGAATCTGATAAAATCGAACTAATTCGAGGTAAAAACAATTGTCCGAGAAATACTTTTGTAAATTTGTTTTTGGTATTAATTAATTATTATTAGGTTGCATCGTACCTTAAACCCCATTCTGTAAATCCTTAATATTCATTATTTATCAAAAAATGGCTTTGAAGATGTATGGTTAAAATATCCCATTGTTTTTAAAGAGTAGCCGTCTTGCTAATCAACTGACTGTTGTACAACATTTATTTCACCCTTATACTACGTTTGGAGTAAGTATGTCATACTAGGAATTAATCAAGGATAAGCCCAGATTTTTTTACAAGTAAACACCTTATTTACAAAGTGGCGTAAATGTTATCACATTAATTGATACCACATATACTACATGGTATTCTTTGACGATTTTCAAATTATGAACCAAATGTATTCAGTAGGTAGTTTAGCCACAGGACATTGTTTTTGTTTTTATAATTGAGAAATTTTACAACATCATGTAATGCAGAGATAAAGTACTTAGGTGTCAAAGACCTTAAGCAGCGATGTTAAAAAAACCGCCGTATTGTACTATCGGGTCCGGGAATTTCCGGTCCTAGCGAGTTGACAAAAACGATTTCTCAGAACCTATGACCGTTAGCGAGCTGGAAACAGTGCTCGATGGTGTTCCAATTTGTGTTTAATTTTATTTTAGTTATATTGTTAAAAAAAAATCTTAATTTCTGCGAAAATAGGTTTTTTGTTAATGTTAACCGTCTTATATCAACCAGGCAGTATATCATTTAATGCGCCACCTTGTATAACTTTAATGTAACTATTCTTTCGATATTTCAAACTTGGATTGACTCCTTTTTTTCTGTTTCGATTCTAAACCCACGATTACAGTTTGTTTGTAAAGTTAATTGATAATATAATCGATATCGTGCTGTGTCGATTGAAACAGTCTCTTCACTATTGCTGTTCAACGATCATCTGTTAAATGGGACTTCGTATTTGAAACGGACTATAATGATATTTCTATTATGTCATCGTCCAATTAGGATTCGAATACTCGATTTGAATTCGAATTAGCGACAATGAATCGATCTATTTCATATGTGAGATTGTATACTTTTCGAGTATACTATTCAAGTCTGTTCACACTAGGATGGTCTTTTGATCACAAAGAACTAATTATTAAACATTGAGACATGTTTTAATTCTTGCGAGGTTACATAACAGACAGGTAGTATCCGCGCAATAAATGTTGTATGGTTAGAGAACAGTTCCGTCGTATCGTCTTATTTAAAGAATTCCCTTTCGTTTCAGTGGACCGCCGGCACGAGCGCCGAGTCCACCGAGGCCGAGGTGAGCATCGTGGAGGCCGAGGTGGTGGCTGCCGCCAGCTCCGTGCCCGACACGCCCACGGAGCTGCTGCGCTCCGACCTCAAGCCGGAAACGAAGGCCAAGCCCGAGCCGAAGGCGGAGACCAAGCTAAAGACCGAATTTAAAGCGGAGACGAAAACCAAGCCCGAGGCGAAGCCCGAGGTGAAGTTCAAGCTGGAGCCGAAGCTCGAGGTGGCGGCGGAGGCGGGTGCGGCCAGCCCGCCGTCGCGCCGCCGCGCCTCGGCCGACGCCGGCACCACGCCCGAGCGCAAGAAGCGCCGCCTCACGCGCCCGCGCAAGCTCTGAGCGCACTCCGCGAACTCGAATGTTCGGTAAGTTGGATCACGATCGCTAGCGCCGACCCCGTCACGCTCGGAGGGGACCCTGACCATCAGCGCCTGCCTCCCTTGTCGAGTATATTGACGGGCACGAGTAGAAGCGACCGCCGTGCATTATATTGCCGGCTCGCGTCATATTAGTTTTCTATTATGTGGTCGATGTGTTCCTTCCATGTTCGGGTCGCGGTGGTTCGCCGCCGTGACGCGTGATGTGTTCAGATTTTATTAGATACTTTCGGATTGTGCAAAATTTTTCGTGACGACTTTGCGTGTTGCGAGCGTCGACTCGCACTATGTTTAGGCGTCTAGTGCTAGATGCATGCGGTTATTCGGGGTCCACAGTATCGCTAAAATGTACTGAGTAGGTGTACCTATTCTTTACGGTACTCGCTTGCGTGGTTTATACGCGGCCGCGGCGGCCCTTGTGGGCAGTCGCGGCCGTGTGTACTATAAACGACAGGGTCGGTTGACAAGTTGTGTTTACTAGAGTTAGCATTGAATGTTACGATTGGAGCGGGGTCTCCTAGTAAACCCGCTTTTGACGCGGGCGTAGACCAGGACATTGTTAAATAATAATAAAACTTTTATGTACGTACGACGATCCGCAGCCAATAAACTTTAATTCGGAAGTCCATTGTAAAAGATTTTTCATTCGCTCATAGTAAGTATAACATAATATTTTATAGATTTATTAAAAATTGGTAATATTTAAACTGGTTACTTTTGCGGGATATGATAATACTTGCTATGCACATGATAAAATGTTCAGTTATTGACCATAAGATGAATTGCGTCGGATTTTGTAAATAGTAAAACAAAAATATTCTGATCAAATGACATAGCATGTATGGAATGAATATTATTGTTTGACTACTTGCAATTTGATATTGTAGAAAGTGTTTCCGAGATTTAGTTGTAATAGTTTTGATTGATCTGCAATTACTGCTGGTTTAACATAGATGTTAGGCTAATCGTAAACAAACTAAAATATTATACATCATGACCACTTATTGGAAAATAATAAATGTGTAGATTATTCTCAAAATGTTAACAATAGTTATAAAGTTAAAAACTACAATATCCAATATAACTTGTAAGTAACTTCTCACTGTACCGTTTTTCTGAACAATTTTTATTCTGTACGCATTAGAGGTTTCTTACCATAAATAGACTGTTTCCGCATACATGCTTTGTCTCTGTAATGTTACCTTTTTATAAGGAGTTAGGGAATAGAAATGGCCAGTATATAAAATTCAATCACGCACGTGACGCGTCGCCCTGACTAAATAAGTACTACAGTACGTTCATGGATACCATATTAATTAAGTTAATTAATTATCTGTCAAGAGTCTCACATAGTCTTTAAATCTTCGTTGCACTTTACACGTCTGATTGACGAATTACAATTCAAGGGAGTAATATAGTTTACATATAATTTGATTATGATATATCGACGGTTAACCATCAAGACCTGATATCTCAATATGTCAAAAGTTTTCAGTAGACACAAAAAGCCGTTTATTTTTTAAATGCGTGGGAATATGAGTAAAGCAAGAATATAGTTGGTGTTGGTATTATTTACAATATTTAGATGAATTTATTTTTATATCTCATTTAAATAAACGACTAGGTAAGATAGCAGATATTATTATTTATTTTTAAGTCTGAATATGTAGATATGAGATATTGTCATTTCACTACTTTTAAGATATATATATTTTGTTTAACAATCACAATCATTAACATTATTACTCTCATAATATTATTAGTATACTAATCAGTCTAGTATTATCAGTCATTTATTTATAATTATGTAGCTTTCAGGTTTGTACTTTTTAAATCAACTTAATTATATTGGTAAGTATCAAGTAGGTTTTTAATACATACAATCAAATATAAGGCAAATTATCATAGAACAGCTGGCAGTCTTCAGGCAGTAAAGTTTTCAATGATTGAAGATGTTTAAATTTTGATAATGGAATTGGTATTTGCTTTGTATGTAATGATTCATAGTGGTCTATGACAGCAAGTTTTTTCGGTCTCTGAGGAAGTTCAATCCATTCAGACTTATAATCAAGTTTTACTCTTATCAATCCAACTGGCAGGTAAGCGATAGCTTTCACATCAGTCACTTTAGAGTCACCGGCTTTTCTACCTGGTCTTATCGAGGAATATCGCCACGTTTGAGGATTTGCATAATTCTTGAAAAAATTATATTGGAGCATAAATGTCTCGTAGGGAAATGGTTTAATTCTTACCTCTTTAGTAGCTGTGTCATAATCACTTGGTAAGTTTATAATTCTGTTTTTAAGTTTCATCTCAATACAACTACTGAGTCTCCCTCCATCTGTGTGTGTCCTACTTCTAAGAATTTTTGGTATACACGTATATTATGCCGCATACAAAAAATAAGTAAAGTGTTGGCAAGAATATTGTTCCGGTTTTGAGCAGCGCAACCATCGAAGTATATTATAATAGGTACATTTTCTGAAAGACAGTGTCTTTCCAAAAAATCGATAAGCATGGACGCGAAAGTAGAAGATGTCAGATCGGCTTCAGTTTCTGCAAACCAATAGCATGTAGCATGGTATCTACATTATAAACGGAATAATTATGCAGAGCCAATCTTGTTTTATAATATATTGCACTAGCAGTCAGAAATGGGCACACTTTTACAGCTTGCAGATCAACATTTAAAACTATACATTTTCGCTCTAATGCATCCTTCTTATCCCTTTCTTTTTCGTCTCTAGCATTATTTTTCCTCAAAATATGCTCTTGGTATTCTTCTTCGCTTAGATTTCCGTTTTGATAAGTCGAACAGGTGTCGCACATGTCTTTTTTTAATTTGTGTATAGCTATGTTTTTATCGGCGAAAACTATATCAAACTTTTTTCTAGAAAATGTCCTACAATTTTTATCCCCACAGAACTTTTTATAAACTGCGTATAAATGAGATTTATTGCGTAAAATTGGCTCTATAAAAAGTTTATTAGTGTCTCGCCGTTTATAATGTGACGGTAATTTAGGAATGGAATCAAAAAAATCATCGATTAATACAAGCTGGGTTGTGCGACCTTCGCGTGGTGTAACATTCCTAGATCTATTTTCGTTTTCTTGAGAAGGATGCATTCCAGATCGACTTTTCTTTGCCCATGATTGGACTGTGAATGTACCCAGACAAAAACATTTTTCTTTAAAAACATTTTTCTGCATACTGGATTTTTTTCTGTCGTATTATCCTCTTTCGTAAGTGGTAAGAAATACTTCAACGTACCTCCTCGTCGCGATGGGCCCGAAGTGGTTGCTCGTTGTTTACCAACAAAAGCAACATTGTTTCCCACGTAAATTATACGTTGCGCCCAATCCATAGAACCCCAAAATGTTTCAAATATATTTTTTCGGTTATTATCAGTAAATTCATCACAGCGGCGCACTGCAGACTTTTTACAAAAATCAGAAGTACATGTCAAACCCATTGATCTTCCAGGTCTATTTTTATTCTGACGAATCTTTTGACCCTTTGCAGCCTCGTAGCCTAAGTAAGGCTTATCTTTCATCCGGAGCCGCTTGTTGAAGTTTTTTTTCCACGGTCCAGGTTCTGCTTTCTTTCTTCTTCTACCTTCAGACATATCGCCATAAAATGTTTCAATGCTTTGCATTTCTTGTCCTGTAATTTCTTCGTCCGTCAAGGTCTGACTCTCAGAAGACGTAATAACTGATTCTTGCGGTGAATAATCACTATCTTCATTGGCTGATACATCAACGTTATCGTCGGCGCTTTGCAACAATGTCGATTCATGAATACTCATAAAGCCCAAGTCTGAAGGCTGAATCAGTACCGAATCGATTCCTAACGACATTTGACCAGAAGGTTCTAAATTCCCTGAGTTTTCATTCACTGTATATTCCAAGATTTCTTGAAAACCTGCATCTGCTTGTGAAGGAACAGTTAAAGAAATATCGTCGATAGCTACATTTTTTGTGTTAGAAATCAGAAGTGAATCCAAAGTGATATTGGATGGTTCTTTATTAAACTTTATCAGGTGCACAGACAACGAAGGAGCATTGGACGATGGCGTGACGGAGTCTTGTACAGGGGATCCTTCATTTTCATTTTGTTGTGTGTCTGCATTTTGCTCTTCAGACTCCAAACAGAGTTGGACCAAGTTTCGGGCACGGTGGGAACACATTCTGAAATGAATTAAACACTTGTTATAAACCAGTCGTTAAAAATCTGCTTAAGTATTATGAAGATTGGCGAAACAAAGTTACAACTAATAACTTCTATCTACATGCTGCTTGTTTGCGACTGATTTATTTGTATTAAATAGTTTAAATAACACAAACATCGTTAGAATTATATTAACACATATTTATTTTAATAAAATATTAACACTATAAAAAAGAAATAACGATAAAATACAATAAAACTTACATTTTGAGTGAAGCGCTCGAGAGAGACCCGACAAGTTGCGACGCGCACACTGAAGATAGTAGCAATTGGCGCCAAAGTTTGCACTCGCGTATTTAGTAGGTATTGCCGTAAACGTAAAAATATTCCAAATATTGCAAATATAATAAAGGAGATATTTCTATTGTGTGAGTTATGTTTTGTGAAGAATTGGTAAAAAAAAAGCATTTCATCAAAAATGTCAGTTAGGAGGTCTTGGTAGTTAACCGTCGATATATTAATCTGTCGTATAATAAGTTTTTTCTTTTGGTTTGTTTACGGTGCGCCAGTGTCGAATGCTAAGCAGATATTGTTCAGGGCAGTATTCATATACCAAATGGCTAGATAGATTTCTTTATGATGTTATAAATTATAAAAAACATTTATGATTTAGTACTGGTCAATGCTAATATTGTGTCATTGAGGTGAAGAAAGAACTGCTGTGTAATTAGTAATTACTGTGGATTTTATCACGAATATATTTCGGTATCAAAATATTAGTTCTTTACGCAACTGTTAATATAAAAGTACGACGTATTTATGTCGTACTTTTTCCGCCTAGGATCTCATATCAGTCTTAACAGAAAAAATACATATGTGAGATAATTCTATCTTCACTTCAATAATACAATCAAATTATTCTGTTTAAATTATGTTTGACTAAATGTGCGCTACATCCCAACAGTGATCACAACATTGACTCCAGTCGTAGGCGCGAGTGAATGTTGTGAGGCAGGTGTCGGGAGTAGGGCGAATAGATTTAGTTCATAGGTTTTACAGCCCTGATAATTTTAATTTAGAAAACTAGTTTCTAAAGATTGTGAATAGTGGTGAAGGTTGAAATGTTGTGTTTATTTGTAAATATTCTTAAAGTAAAATCACATGTGTAATGTACAAATGAATATATTTATGATTGTATAAATATACAACAGTGTAAATGAAATATTTTTGTGACATGGTGTATAGTTAGGTGACAGTTAGTAGTTGCGGCATAAAGCTATTTTCCATACATTGTGTTTTACGAGGTGTGCTCATGGGGCTTCACACAGTTCTTGCATCATGTCACTAAACGATTTACGAACATATCAACCAAATTCATCGAGTCATCAATTGTGCAGGTTACCCAAACTATAGGCACTTAGTTCACTATTATATATTCTGTATCAAATACGCACAATTACTACATATATTTATATCCATTATTGAGAGATTGAGTAGACAGATTTGATTTTATTATTTGCTGTTTGTGAGTCATTCACCTTTAATTTCATTTGTGGTTTCACGCAGCAGCATTACATGTACATAATATACTTAGTGCATATAGTATATAAATATTTTCTAAAATTTTTATGTGCAGATATCACATGAGTACAAATATTTTTTCGTTATAGCGCCATCGGGGCTTCTCTGTTTCATATTATACAGTGGTAGAACTGATTCGTTTTTAATTAATACATGTACACTATGAACAATATAAATAAATAACTATTAAAGTATCGGTGTATTACTATCTCGAGCATATATTCAAGTGATAGATTTGTAGTGCTACCTATTTGGACAATAAGAATTGTTAGTTACCAATTGTCTGCCACAGTAGAGAACATGCATTAGGTTTTATGTTATAGACGCTTGAACATTAGTAGCGAGTTATCCCCTGCTAGCCGCCTGGTGGTCGGTTCGGCATGAATGCACACTTAGTGTAAATGATATATGATAGCTAAATGCTAATGCGTGTTCATGGTATGGCAAAGCTGCTCTCGCTCGATATCTTTGCCATGTTATATTTGTGTATATAGTTACGATTGTACATACTATGTATGCTGTGTGTAGGACTGTATATTGTTTCACATTCTTAGAGTGGTAAGGCAAGTTTTATAGAATAAAACAGAAGTACACAGATTATTTTTAATATAATAATTCTAATTTGAGATGAACGATATCTGCGGTATGTCCGTTACGGCGGTTGAGGGTCGGCGACAGTTGAGGTGGTAGTGGCCCCGCGGCTCTCAGAGCACAGGACATATTGAGGTCTGTCAGGGGTGCAATTGTGTACATTTATATATGTATGTATTATTATATTATGGCTATGATTTATCAACGACCTAATAATCGATGTTTATATAAAATAAAACTTATCATTGTCGGAAACTCGTACACATAAATATTGGACTATGTATGTCTTTTATAATTTATTATAAATATTAATTTTCTATTAAAGGTGAATGTTACAAATGAGTTTATTATCATTTAGCCAATTATTATAGTACACTGTGTACATAATAACATAATAACATACGTAGGTTAAGTAGCCAACTTGGAATCATTTACGACGTGCATGTAGTGGTGACAAGTTATGTTTTATTGATTTGATTCCCGCGCGAGCGGCACATGGCATGTTACAAATGATCCAAATGTATTTTATCACTAATTACCTTTATTATAATTATAATTTTGTGACAAGTTATTATTCGAAAGGTTTCTCTGGAAGTGTTCCACTATACTTAAGTTGAAGTTTGTAAGGCAAATAATTGAACTGTATGTATTTAAAACGATAACAAATGTATAACGTATAATAATTGTACCGATGTGGTTAACGAGACATCATGTATGTGTTGTAGAGCTTAATGAATTTAAATTTTAGAATGTTACTTTAGATGAGAAAACGATTTGAAGTGGACGTAATTGTGCCTAAATCAGTCGAGTACTTAATGCCATTGTGAAACATTTGTTAAAATTAATGTGTGGACCGACATTAAATGGTCACGTGTACATTATAGATATTTTTTCATATAATTCTCTTAACAAATGACGCAGGATTCATACAAAATACATTATAGCAATGTATTTTATGTATAAAGTAACTAAATGAACATTTATTGAAGCTGTGCAACTAAACTGATCTTCACGATAAACAAACACGAGATTTCTCTTTACAAGATGTGTAACATTCGTGACAACCCTACGGGAGTATCGGACACGACGCGTCGGCGTCGCCGACAGTTCTGATACAAACACACGCTCTATCCCAAGCATGGATGTAAATGATAATATTTCTGTGAACCTATTCAATGTTTCTAATCTTCTTCATTCAATAGTGCAATATGTGAATATATCCATTCAATGGTGTTATTCTGTCAAAATGTGCAGTTTTTATTCTTCGAAACTTTAAAAATAGATGCGATAGGGCTGTAAATTAGGTTAAAAATAATTTTGTTAGAAAAGAAAATAATATCCTGTCAAGTGCACCAAATGCATCACGGGAGTTTATGTTGTGCTCTGGCGAGTGTGTACAACCAGCAAGACTGTCAATTGCTGTAGATATTCTCTTTATGATAGTTATATGATATAGTATTTTTATTAGACAAAAATACAATAAATGTGTGAAGTCCAATTTCTTTGTTTTCTTTAGTTCATTTACCGCTTGAACATGATGTATGGTGGGTGCTTTCTTGTTTTAAGACAATTAACAGTTAAACATTTTAAAAGTTGCGTTGATGATTAATATTTATTTGAAGGTGATTTTAGGATACTAAAATAATAATTTATCAGGGTCACCTATGAACACCCAGGTGATTATATTCGCGGGTGATCAAAGGACAGGAAAGAGTCGCCTAGATGATCCAGATGATCATAGTGGAATAGACCGCATAATAGGCTAAGTGGTCGTCGTGTCACTATTAATGCGTCGATTGTTGGCAAAGTAACGTTCGACCTAGTCAAAGATCTTTTGCATTGGCGAATTCTTCAAATAGTTGGCCTTACTGTATATTGCACGGTTTTGGATCTATTGCCAAGTCGGGCAGCGCCATTCGGTTATTATGTTAGTAAAATTATATTCGCGGATTATCATTTGATCAAAGACACTAAAGAGTCGCCTATGATGACCCAGGTAATCATAGTGGAATAAACCTATTGTGCCCATACATGCAGTTAAGATATACATTTCAAATTATACACAATGAAAGCAGCTCACCTACATATTCGGTAGGTAAGTATTTCATGCTACCCATAGAATATAAATGGATTAGCCGCTATAGCGATTTTATTTTTAAATCTAAGCATAGATATATAGGTACCTACATAGTCTCCTACCGGTATATACTACCTTAAAGTGCTGTAGATGTGGATTACAGTCACATTTCACTAGCTATGTTTCAGATCCCGCGTAATGGGAGCAAACCGTCTATTGAGAATTTCAGAACTAAAGAGGTTTTTTATATGCCCCACTGCTGGGCAAAAGCCTCTCCCTTGGATTTCCAAATTACTCTGTTCGTGGATATCCCCTGCCAGTCCCTTTCAAAAGCGTCCAGGTCGTCCCGCCATCTCCGTTTAGGCCTGCCCTGTCGCCGTGGACTGTCTTGTGGCACCTAATTGGTGACAATTGGTGTCCACGTCTCTGGGTGTATGCGGTATATGTGTCCGGCCCAGTCCCACTTCAACCGGGCGGATTTCACACCTACATCGGCTATGCGTGTTTTGGACGTGATCCGTCCATTTCACTCGGAGAATGCTATGCTCCATAGCCCTCCGGCAGATCCTCAATTTGAACTTCTGATTCTTAGTCAGGGACTATGTTTGGGCACCGTAGCTAAGGACTGTCAATATACACGTCGATAAGTTGCCGCTGCCATTCAAAGGTAACCCTTCCAAAAACAATTATTTAAATAAAATTGCCCGCGCAAGAATTGATTATAGGCAACTCACAATCTGCCGTATGCGTACCGTAAGTAAGCGTATGGCTCATGGCACAGACACCATCGCAAAACTGGAAATCTGTTTACGTAGTGAATTAGTTAATAACACTAGTCAACACTAAAAAAATATCGCAAGTACACCCACTCCCATCACCTTCAACTTTTCTCGGTGTCGAATGGCGCCATCGAATCGGTACTAACCGATGATTCTGCCAACGTCAGGGTGGAAAGGGATAAAAAACAATAAATGAGTGGTTTGATCAGTAAGTAGGCAGTAGTGTGACCATTGACCGGTCATTAGAGCGATGGTTTTTTGGGCTGCAACAAAAACAACACAAATATTAGTAATAGGTACCTATATGCATAGTAGTAAGGTTAGAATATGGGAGAGGACAAGAAAAACCATCTATAGGTATAGAGATTGACGAGAACAAGAGGAGCAAGACTATATTTTGATTTTATTAAGGGAGATGAATTTATATAACGTTTTTATGAATGGGGTGTGTGCCAAAATTAATAGTAAGGGTATATTGACAGGACGAGGGATCTGTTTAGGAAGTAGATCATAAAGAGGAAAGGATATTTTAGGGCAAAAGAAAAATATATGTTCCAAGGTGCCCTTTTCGAGACCACACTCGCAAAGAGAATGATCTCTGACCCGAATTTTGGCTAAGAAGACTGGAGAGCCAACAAAACCCAGACGGAGACGGATAAATATAGACGTAGCCAGTTTATTTACGTTCTTTTGTCGGTAGAACCATAATCTGGAAGGGATAGAAGTTTGAATAGAGCCGTAGAACTTTCCTTTAATCAACTTGGACGCTTGCCACAAGCTGTTCCAAGTACCAATCAAGGAAGGACAGGCCAAAGAACGAAGTTCCCAAGGTAAGCAGTAATTAAGGTCTGTGCAACCTTAGCACAACAAAAATCTACAAACTCGTTACCTGCTATACCTAAATGACTAGCGATCCATGCCATATATAGCCACCTCGATGCCCATCAGGTGACACCTATACAATGATGCTTTTGTCCTAAGAGTACCTAATTATAAAGTTTTCACGACAGCCTTTGCCCAACATCAATTTCCTTAGTAATAAATTATATAATAAAACTAGAGGATGCCCGCAGCTACGCCTGCACATGTTTTTTTATTTATCCATTTCTTCCCAATCCCGTGGGAATTTCGGGCAATCGCTTCTTAATGCACCCCTACAGTACCCAAGGAACATACATGTCAAATTTCAGCTTCTTGCGTTCAGTAGTTTCGGCTGTGCGTTGTCTGTCAGTCACTCAGTAACGGAAGAGTTTTATATATATAGAAGATAAACAACAATTTACATACACATACCTATATATATATACAAACTAAATACATACTCCTGCAAAAATTGACTAAAAACATGGTTAAAGGGATTAAGCTATGAGGAGACTGAAAAACTGCTTTGGTCACAATAAAGTGATTCTTAGTACCCACTACTACATACTAGTAAATAGGATATCCACACAACACAACATACACACGCACACTTTCTTACACATAGACACACTCCATACACCCTCACACACACACGCTCACACACAGACACACTCACATACACATCCTCACTCACATACACATCCTCACACTCACACTCACACCATCAAACGTATGACTACAACATTTCAAATAAATATTTACCATATTATGCCCATAAACAAACTTGTGGCGACTCCGCACAGACGAAGAAGTTCAGCCTACATTTAACAGATGGCGATACAATCGCGCTTAACATGAAGTGTTAAACAAGTGGAGTTTACACAGCGACTAAGTATATGTACAAGCTCCCGACATCAACCGTCGGGCCGCGTCCCGCTAGGCACGATCAACCATCCTGGTCGGAGGATCCTCCCTTTGTATTGGGGGACTTCACACCCTGTTCCTCTACTTTGGTGACCCTGACGTGATCATCCAGCTCCTGACGTCATCCAACACCTCTCCAGATGGGCAGTAATCAAGTCGCAGCCAGACAGCATCTTCGGCCTCAACAGGGACCACCACACGCCTGCAGCGAACACGCAGCCTGGTCTTCCCTACGACCTCACCAGCGTCAAGGCTCAACCCACTGCACACACGGTCCACGCAAGCAGGGTACTTCACTCGCCGTCTACGCAGCAGCCAGCCACGACGCAGCAACTACGCAGCATCAACCCCGACTCACTGTGGGGCTCACTGCAACGCAACAACCTCGACTCACTGGGGCACACGCACCGCTCATCGCACTCGGACCCGACTCACTGAGGTCTAGCAGCATATAGTTCCGACTCACTGGAACTAGCAGCATACAGTTCCGACTCACTGGAACTAGCGACATCCTCCACTGGCACTGGCAACGCTCTTCAGTGGCATCCACAGCTGTCTCATCAACCTGATCGACCTTCGGTCTTGGGGGGAATACTGTGGCGACTACGCACAGGCAAAGAAGTTCAGCTTCCATTTAACAGATGGCGATACAATCGCGCTTAACATGACGTCATACTATTCGCATCGCACAAGTGGAGTTTACACAGCGACTATCATATCTTATCTTATGTGGGGGCCAGTCAGTGCAGACCGGCGACAATAACGGCTGCTATAGATGTTCATGGCAGCCGGGACCAACGGCTTGCACGGAGCAGGCGATAATTGTCAATCAATACGCACATAATTTAGAAAACTCATATAACTTCCGAAAGTCAGAGGTGCGCGACGAGTTTTCGAACCCGAGACCCTCTGCATTGCAGTCTGTTGGTCTTCCCACTTAGCTATCGCTGCTCAACACAGTTCCGACTCATTGGAACTAGCGGCATTCTTCACTGACATTGGCAACGCGCTTCAGTAGCATCGACAGCTGTCTCATCAACCTGATCGACCTTCGGTCTTGGGGGAATACTGTGGCGACTACGCACAGGCGAAAAAGTTCAGCCTACATTTAAATGTAGGCTAAACTTCTTCGCCTGCCCTACAATCGGTGATTTTGAAATCGTGTAATTCCTTCTACTGGTGGTATAGAATAACGCTGACAATATTTGTTTTTTTATTAGAATTATTGTTTTGGAAAAATTAATGTACCTTTTTTTTCGTGAAATGGTTTCAGATAGCCATATGTTAACCTTCCGAGGCAATTAAAAGTTTTTACTAATTAGAGAAAAATAACATATCAATAATATAATTAATGTCGTAAATAATAACGGGCGGTCCTTTTTATTGCCCCTTATTATTTACGACATCAGTTATTGTTATGTTATTTATTTAAATTAGTAAAATATTAAGATTGTATAAGCTCCCGACATCAACAGTCGGGCCGCGGCCCGCCAGGCACGATCAACCAGCCTGGTCGGAGGATCCTCCCTTTGTGTTGGAGGGACATCACACCCTGTTTTTCCACAAGCTTATAAATGCTATAATACATACAATACAAATTATATTATATATTAAGAATTATGTTATTAATAATTATAACTACTAAAATATCTATATCTAAAATGTAACTTAATATCCACATAAGTACATAATATAATACGTTCCAATATAAATTAACTCGAGCTTACAACTACTTCACTGCTGTTTAATGTCGTAAATCCAACGGAGGAACACTGACTCCCAAGATACAGGTTATTACCTAGTTTGGGAGACAGGAGTCCTATACACATAAAAGTGCGTTGTAAATAGCTCTTAAATAAATAATTACTATTTAAAAAAATTACAGTTAGTAATATGTACAAACTGTAATTTTTTTAAAGATAAATAAATTACTTACTGTAGAGAATTTGAAATCGTCCTAAAATGGTCTTTAAAAATACCTTTTCTAAACTCGCATTTAGATTTTTCATAAAAATATGTGTGCTATGCTGTGAGTGATGAACACTGAGAGCGATTCCACCAAGATATAGCTGTTATTGAAAGGCGATATCAAGGAAAATGGAACCCTGCGATGGTGGCAGACTACTGCTGGTTGTTAATTAATAACCACAACCTACCACCGACAAACAGTAAAAATGCAGAAATCAAGCGTTTTCAGTCCAAAATGAATATTTTATTTCATACTAGCTGTTACCTGCGACTTCGTCCGCGTAGATTTTAACTAAAAAGTGTTAGTCTCCGCGGAACCCTATTTTTTTCTAAAATCAAAGTAGCCTAAGTTACTCCTTATAACATCAGCTATCTGCCAGTGAAAGTCCCGTCAAAATCGGTTCAGCCGTTTCGGAGATTAGCCGGAACAAACAGACAGACAAACAGACAAAAATTTAAAAAATAGATGTTTTCGTGTACCTATACAGTATACCTATAAGTATATAAGGTACCTACCTTATATAATTTCACATGCATTAGATAAAAAGCTGTTATTTTGACATTACAAACAGACACTTCAATTTTATTTATTTGTATAGATAAATCTTATAACATTAAATATTAGTATATCATAAAATTGTGAGTTTTATTTCGCTTTTAATGTTATTTGTAATACATAGAACCCGAATCACGTGAAACGATTCGCGATAAAAAAATGTATTTTTTTTCTAATGTAATTAGCGTCTGTCGACCAATTAACGACTAATTATTGGTGCAATCAGATTATAGCTAGGCATTGTGGTTCCCGAGATATTAAGGTGGCTGTGCCAAGGTGAGCGCTCATATTGGCACAGCCACCAACCCCATTATATCTTATAAATGGGGGCTCGTACAATGCTGATATTTTGTGATCAATGTCGACTAATTTATGGGTATAGTTAGATCTTCGTTTGGTGCCTTGGTTTTGGAAATACACGGCGTCTGTACCAAGATGAGCGCTCACTTTGGAACAGCCACCAATACCCCCTTGTATCTTTTAATCGGCGGACCGACCAATTCTGCTGACCAATTTCGACTAATTGTCGACTAATTCACTACGTACCTAAATAGATTTCCAGTTTGCGATGGTGGCTGTGCCAAGATGAGCCATACTAAGTAAGCGTAGACTTCTATCGCAGACACTACAATCTTTACATTCCTATTCATACTTCATTCGAGTTAATCAATAAACATGACTTCCAACATGTAGAAATGATACTTGCTCATTTATTGCAGATCACAGATGCTGTTTGCAATAACAGATAACAACTTCGAGATCTCATAAATTGTGTTACGTATTCATTGACTGCAGTCAATATCGTAGCTATCGGCAGTCACGGAATCAAATACTATATTGTGAAATATTACTTCATTTTTCTGCCTCGGATTATCATAATGATCTTGACATAATAGCGTACCTACTTTCATATTAAAGAAAATGGTGCGTGTATACACGCGCTGAATTCTGTTATACCTACTGACTCTTATAGTGTCTATTATTTTACTGGAAGTCGTATATGTAGGTAACCATCACAAGTTAAAACCTACGGATAGATTTTTATAAAAGTATTGATAATACGATAGGTACTTGCGTAACTTTGGTTATCGTACATAGCGCTTACAAAAATGGTTTTCATTATAGCCATTGCCAATGTTAACGGGTGACGTCATGGATAAAAGTAAAAATTAGAACGATGGTTGGTGGCTACCAACTATCGTTCTGCTAATTTTAATTTAGAGTAGGTTTTGTCCATAAGGTCAATCTTAAACATTGGCGATGGCTTCTAGGCACTACAGTCTATACCTACTCATTTATCTACATTCAGATTAACTAGTAGGTAAAATTAGAGATCATTGGCACAGATACAGTTGTTTTTACAGATTATGTATTGTTAGCAATACCGTTATTTAACTATTACTAAATACTTTATTACTTAGCTAAATACCTACGGATATATTCATAAAAAATATCTTACTAAAGGCTTAATACGATGGATAGTTAAAATACTTAGTAGTCTAATAAAGGCATTGTAAAAAAACGTCATTCATTACTTTTCTGTAAACCTTTATTATAAATTATAAATTTATAATACAGCATCTACAGTTATTTTAGGCAAGCTAGCATTCTTAGGTATGTATTACTAGCTTTTGCGCGCGGCGCCGCGCCGCCCGCGTGGTACCTATATCAATAAAAAGTAGGTAGCCTATGTCCTTCCCCAGGTTTTAAACTAAGTATATCTGTACCAAATTTCATCTCAATCGATTGAGTGGATTAGCCGTGAAAAGGTAACAGTCAGACAGACAGACACATTCGAATTCATAATATTAGTAAGGATATAAAAGACACTTTTTAGAATTTTTACTTATAACGACATGATAGGTAATACTTTAAAGTTTTATGAATTTGGCCGCTAATCTGTGGTATTAAACTTATAAAACACAAATCATCTTTCCTTTTACGAAACATGCTAATAGTTAAAAAGTTTATATGGCATGTTATCGTTGGCGATGTAGCGTCTGGGTAAAATAAGCTTGTGTTAATCTATTTAGTTATATATTATCTATTGTATATTGTACTTCGAATTCCGTTACCAACCTGCTCAGAGCTAGCATTATTTTGGGAAATCCAGAAATTCCAATACCGTGTTTGGATATCAGTGGTGCAGCTTAGATGCTTTGAGAAACAGAGTGTCCTTTATTGTAGCTGTTAGGGCATGTTACATAACGAGACTAGATGTTCCCGCGGTTTCACCCGCGTTTATCGTTACTGCGCCGCCCCCGTGGGTCGTAGCGTGATGTTATATAGCCTTCCTCGATAAATAGGCTATTATGAGATTAGCGCGTTCAAACCAACAAACAAACAAACTCTTCAGCTTTATAATATTAGTATAGATAGATAGCTGACACGCGCAATTTCGTCTGCGTCATATAAGAGAGAGAGTGGGTCGTAGGCACCTATAATACAATTTTAAAGAAGCTGAAACTTTATTTGTTAAATCCACGAATTACATAAGAACCATTGAACGACATTTTATAAATATACCTACAGTGCTAATTTAAAATCACGAAGAATAAACCGGGAGAAACATCGTTTGTATGTCTGTAATGGGTAATTATTTTGCTGCGATGTTATTTTAAAACTGCGATATCTCCTAAGATATTCATTGAAATAGAATGATGTAAAGGGCAATTTTGTTTTAAATTAAATACTTGTTATGAATAACGTATTTATTTGGATAAGGATTAATATTATGTTTATAATAATACCTTCGCAAATAATGCATTATTTTAGAACAAATTTGATTAGCATAAAAAAGGTTATAGTGAGCCAACCTTAAAAGATAGACATATGCTGTCGCGGACTTTTTTTTAGAACTTTTATAGGGGAACAATTCTCTCATACATGATTTTTGCGAAACTTTAACTGTTTACGCAGCGCACGCAGCGGAAGCTCTCAAAAGGAAAAAATACCCTCCGATTTTGAAACATTCTTCATTGGTGCTCAGCTCCTATTGATCTTAGCGTGATGATATATAGCCTATAGCCTTCCTCGATAAATGGGCTATCTAACACTGAAAGAATTTTTCAAATCGGACTAGTAGTTCCTGAGATTAGCGCGTTCAAGCAAACAAACAAACAAACTCTTCAGCTTTGTAATATTAGTATAGAAAATCAGAGTAACAGCGACCAGATATACAATCTTTTTAAGAAGGTAAATATTTAGATTATGTGGCTACTGCCTTTTTATATCTAAAGCTATTTATTTTGTACGTTTATATCTGTTTTGATTGTTTAATGCACAAGATATTTCCTACTTCTGTGTACATGGAGAAATATATTTGTTTATTTATTAGGGAAAAAATGGATACAATAGATTTTATAAAGATCACAATTATATATAGACAGTACATAATCCAGAAACATTTTCCACAGATAGTAGTAAAGTACATATATAGGCTATAGTAAGAAAAGAAGAGAATCTAAAGATATAAAGATATACCTACACAATATACATAATATTTTTAGAGAACCATATAATACATAATATACATATTCTTTCAACAAGAATATAGTCTATGAAAATCTAATAGCCAAGTCTTTCGAAACATTTCTTTTAAATTCTGGGAGAGAAAGATGAAATACATCAATTAGGTTAGTAATACCATTAGCCATTAATTCATTATAAAACCGACATCCTCTTCTAATTAAAGCATTTTTACCATAATTTGTCCTAAACTGAGAAATATGGTAGAGACTGTTTGCGCGCACCTAGTCGTGGACATCCAACACATATTTTGCTAAGAAGATAAGGGGAGTCCACTAAATTTCTAATTATTTTATAAATAAATAAAATGTCTCGTGCAGTTAGGTTAGCTCTTTAAGAGATTGTATAATTTTCACATTGTCCAATGAATTATAACGCCATTTTATATGTTTTAAAAGCCTATTCTGAATATTTTCCATCATATCAATATAATCATTATACTGAGGATTCCATACAACTGATGCGTACTCCAATAAGGGTCTCACATGACTCTTATATAATATATCAAGCCATTTCTAAAATTGCTGGCTTTATTAGTCCTTGCCCTCGGTTCCTCTCTTTGCGAAAAATGCCTCTCATTGCATACCTACAAATTCTCTGCTAATAAAACTACCTAATATTTTTTTATCTAAGCAATGGCGAAAATACAGGTCTTACTATAAGACCTCTATTTCTGCTATTGCTTCATACTTATAGTAGGTAATAAAACCGGATGTTTGGTGAATTTCGTGAGTGTACTCGCATTACAGCTTATACCGATTTTTAATTCAGTTTTTGCTAACCTCACCTAATGCAATTGAAACTTCACATTGGCAGTATTACCTATGTCGAAATGCCAGTATGTACGTACATATTATGTTGAGCGAATGAAAATGGATCTAATTTCACTTAAAATAGAAAATAGCTATCTTATCCATCAGTAGGTATATCTCGACTATCCATAAGTGCTCGAAAAACAGTACCTACCTTACGTTTCCTGTTAAATAGTGGGTGACTCAATTATGTAAGATATTTATGTATATGTCTTATGTGAGTAACTGTACTAAGTACCTACTAAAAGTCTTGATAGATTGTAAGTAGGTGTCATATTTAATTATTTATTATACTTTTATTTATTTAACTTATTTATTTACATTCAATTACTCACTACACTCACAGTTTCCCAACACGTGCAGTGAGCCATTACATTTGATTATGTATTTGTACAGAAACATTCACAAATTTTGGTAATAGTAGCTTTTTTTGTAAAAAACAGATCAAGTACCGGATACTGAGCTATCAGGGCGTTGAGCAGTGCAATCGCTCGATTAGTCGGTGCATATTGGGCGGTGCACGTTCGTACTGGCGGTGCGGCCAGAAGACGGCGCGAGCGTAATCGCGTATACTGGTTAGGCACTGATAATGAGCACCGAGACAAACAACACGGGTTGTCGATTTTATTGTTCATCAGTAAATAATAGTGCAATACTAATGCACATTTGCGGCGTGTTTCAAGCGTGTCGATGCCTACCATTCCAGATACGAAAAGAGACGGATAAAGATAAGGATAAAATCCATAAAGCTTCTTGTACAAATAACGAGCGAATTTGCGCTGAACGCGTTCTATCATTATGCTGTACTTAGCCTCGTGCGGGTCCCAGACTATTGAGTTATACTCTAAGATACTCCGCACAAAAGAAAAGTACAGCACAACGACAGCACTCCTGCTCTGAAATGGTGCGGATTGCCTCATTACAAAGCCCAATGCTTTCAAGCTTTGACTGCAGATGCTTGTGATGTGCATGTTAAAAGTTAGGCCCGAATCCACAGTCAGACCCAAGTCACGCACAAGTGTGACGCGCTCCAGCGAGACATCTGATATGCTATAAACATGATGATATGGCGAGCGAGATCTTGTCAAAGTTATGGTTTTACATTTGTTTATATTAAAGTCCAGTCTGTTTCGGACACCCCAGGCTACAACACTATCGATGTCCCGCTGAAGCATTTCACAGTCTGTTACGTTACTAATTCCCAAGAACAGCTTCAAATCGTCCGCAAACATGAGACATTGCGATGCTTTAACAACACTTGGCAAGTCATTGATCATTATTAAAAATTGCGTCGGACCTAAAACGCTGCCTTGGCTCACGCCAGAGCGGGTGACATATGCGCTAGACTTGTAATTACCTAGCTGGACATACTGTGTGCGGTTCGCAAAATAGTTGGCAAATAATTTTAATAGATTAGGAGTAAATCCAAATGCAGCGAATTTTTGCAGAAGTATACCATTGTGGACACAATCAAAGGCTTTTTTGAAGTCGAAATATGTCGCATCCACCTGCTTATTCTGATCCATTTCGCTTACACAGTAGTCAACAAAGTTAATTAAATTTGTAGCTGTTGACTTACCGGCACTAAAACCATGCTGACATTCACTTAGCTGCGATGTAATCTGTCTAGTGATATGTTTGTTTAATATATGCTCAAATACCTTGCCAAGCGCTGACAACACCGCAATGGGTCTATGGTTTATAACTTCATACCTGGAGCCATCCTTGGGTACAGGTGTAACGCGTGAGACCTTCCACCTAGCTGGATAAGTAACAGATTTCAAAGCTAAATTTAATATATGTAGAAGAGGTTGCTGGAGTACTCTAATACAGTCCTTGATAATAAAAGCAGGTATGCCGTCAGGTCCTACAGATGATTTAGTCTTTAACTGTTTGACGGCTAATAACAAATCAGACTCATCGATAAAATCTATTGCAATTCTCGACGAGCAGAGATTTCGTCCTCCGTCAGAGTCCTGTGTGATTTCTGGGTCAGATGTTAGTTCATCAACTAAAAATACCGATTGGAAATAGGTTGCAAAAGCATTTGCAGCATCCTGACCGCAGACTACGCTTCCATTATACTCGAATTGATCGCAAGTGTGCCGCGAACAACGTTGTGCTTTTACAAATGTCCAAAAAGCTTTCGGATCCCTCTTTATACCCGTCTCAGTTCGCTCGATAAAGTTATTTAATTTAATTTATTGTTATATATTATATGTATTATAATTTAATTTATTGAAGCCTAAATAAAAATCTGTTACAAATTTGCCATAGTCCACCACGCTGGCAGTGCGAGTTGGCAGTCTTCACATATCTTCAAGAACATTATGACTATTTAATACGAACTTATCTTCGAAAAGTCAGAGATGGCTGCTTTGGGATCGAACTCGAGATCTCTGCGTGGCAGTCCAACGGTATCCCATTAGGCTATCGCTGCTATTAAAAGTTTACGTTAAATAAATTTATTAAAATAATAAATATATATACTTTTTACTGTTTGATCATCTTTTCCATTACCTAATAAGTGGTTATGTAATTTATTTTTATAAAAATGGCTACGATTAGCATACTCCTTCACGAAATATGTTAAAATATTCAACAGTATGCAAGATTCGCGGCTGTAAGCACAGAAGCTATAGGTACATGTGTCTCGTAAACTCGTAGTAGGGGCAAATCTATTGCCGTTTACCTACAAGGCACATTGCTAGACTCCGTGCTGCTACTGAGAATTGATTAATACAAAAATTATTAAGTAACTACACATTGTTCGACCTGGGAATGAAATGTGACACAGGATCGGCAGTTATTTTTTATCTAAGGTTTTTTATATCTTTGTTTTTTGCCGTAGCATAAGTTAAGCGTACGATTGCCAGGCTGGACAAAAAATTCTCAGTATCAGTACGGCATCTGAACCTGTGCCCAGCAAATGGTAAAATGCTGCACCAAAGCTGGTGAAATGTGACTGTCATACATTTCGGAGATACCTATACCTACATAGGCGTAGGGCTATAATATAATATTCTACCACATACCACACCATCTAGCCCAAACTAAGCAGAGCTTGTACTATGGGTACAAGACAATGGATAAACATACATATATATGTATTATATGTGCAATATGTATGTATTTACAAAAAATAAGTATATACTTATTTTTTGTAAATACATACATATTACACATATAAACACCCAGATCCTAACAAACATCAATGTTCATGCACACAAATGTTTGACATGTGCGGGATCGCACCCGCAACCGCAAGCGTGGCTGTCGGTTACACTAACCACTACACCATCGAGGCGTATGCATGTATGTATAATTGTATATGTAGCTATTGAGCTGCAGGGAGACTGCAAAATATATCCGATTTATAACAAATAGCTTGGCCCCCTATTATTTTATCTTATCTTATGTAGGGGCCACTCAGTGCAGACCGGCGACACTTCGACCTGGGATCTTTTGTGTCGACACTTTCCCAATAACGACTGCCATAGATGTTCATGGCAGCGGGACTAACGGCTTAACGTGCTTTCCGAGGCACGGAGCAGGCGATAATTGTCAATCAATACGCACATAGTTTTGAAAAGTCATATAACTTCCGAAAATCAGAGGTGCGCGACGTGGGTTCGAACCCGAGACCCTCTGCATAGCAGTCTGTTGGTTTCCCCACTGAGCTATCGCTGTTCTTGGCCCCTATTACATAAGTGAGTGTACCTTGCTGTCTGCTTACCTCTTTGGGAATACATAGGCGTGAGTCATGTATGTAACATACTCAGTATCTAGATCATTCGCTACAAGCACATCTATATTCTCCGTATTACATTTAGTGCTGCTATCTATGGTAGTTTTAGAATGCTAATAGGCAGAATTATATCGTTATTTAACGTACATTTATTGTTTAAACGTGTTATCTAAAGTCCATCTTTTTACGGTATAATGTCACGGTATTATACTGTAAATTATAATATCACGTCAAAGAAATGCATCAAAACTCAGTAATTATTGTTCTGGGACTAAAAAATAATCGGCTAGGAAGCAATCAATCATATCGTAGTAATGGACTGTACTGAAGGCGTTATAGTTTATGTGATCATCAGGGGCTATTAGATTGCATCGCTCTTAACGCCCGTCAGCATTGTCTTCAGAACTTAGTCACTCAATCTTTAGTATTGTTAATTTGAATTCGGTCACCAAAACTGCAGAATCGTTGATCCGAATTCGGTCACTATAACTGCAGAATTGTTGATCTACACCTGGTCAGCAAAATAAAGGGATTTTAAAAATTTGGGCTATGGTGATGTGATCACAGAGATGATGACTGCAAATTCCATGGACGGCGTCTCGCACCAATAATTCCATTCTCAAGGAGTTTCACGTAGGTACCTACCAGACAGGCTTTCGTTGAGAGGGTAGTTGTGAATACTGATGCTATTTGATTACACCTCCAGACACGAGTACTTACTTGATGGAAAGACCTGTGGGACAAGGCTATGTGCAGGGTGAAGATAGTATAAGACATCGTGGTCGGTCTATAAATCGCAGATCATACTACATTAGGGAGATCTCTAAGTCCAGTGTAACACAGTGCGCTTGAAATGCATCAAGCCGCCAGAAATGCAGATGTATCACGCGATACGCAGCTGCCCCGCGACAAAATTATGAAGGCACACGCCCCGTGTTCATACACACTGCCAGACTACTCTGATAAGGGTACCCGATATTGACATAGTAAAGTTATTTTGGAAGGGAGGGTGAAACCCCTGAACAGCGATACTGTACGATACCGCTGTTTAGAGGTCTCATTCTCCAAATTGAAAAATCCTATGTATATATGCATAGGTTCTTTTTAAATTTTGAGTGGAAACGTAACATTCGAGGGTGTTAAGTCCCACATAATTGTGGGCCTAGTCGTTTATCGGGAGTATTCCGCTTTCGGCACCAATTTTTTCGGCACCTATGGTTCCGGAAATAAAAAGTGGAATAGCTTAGGTGCCGAAACCATAGGTGCCGAAAACGGAATACTCCGTTTATCGGACACAGTTCAAGACACTGCTGCTGAAAATTTCATGGCTAAGCTAGAAATAGAACCTTATTATTATTATCTTTAATAATGAATAGACACTTATGTAATTTATGCTTCGCATAAAATATTGAAACGAACTTAAAACTATATCACATATCTATAGGTACTTATAGACTAATATTATAAAGCTGAAGAGTTTGTGTGTTTGTTTGTTTGAACGCGCTAATCTCAGGAACTACTGGTTTGATTTGAAAAATTCTTCCTATTTATCGAGGAAGGCTATAGGCTATATAACATCACGCTACGACCTACGGGGGCGGCGCAGCAACGATAAACGCGGGTGAAACCGCGGGAACATCTAGTGTAATATAATATTGATTTTATATAATACAATACACTATTTACAATTTACATGATTTAATCAGTACCTACTACGAGTAGTGCTCTCTACGTCCGAAATTTAAATAATTTATCACGTTCTGAAGTGGACCACGACATCATTGAAGATTTAGTGATTTGCCAATTCTGCTGCTATTGAGAATTCACTAACAGAGCCCAATAACTCGACGCCGCCCGGGAGCTCACGATGGCACGCAAGATTAGCGCATGTCAATAATTGTCAGTCATTGGAATGTATCTATGTATACCTATATTACCTATAATATAAAGATATGTATCCAAATAATTATGTTTAGACGTAGTTGCCTAACGGGTGTACTATTCTTCCTAGAAGATGATGCAGTTGCGATGACATTACATTCTTATCAATTGGAACTTAACCAATATTAGTAGTAGTATTTCTTCATTACAATTGAAACAATTATCTATATTATTAATATGATAAAGCTGAAAGAATGTAAAGTATGCTCGATTTTTTTTCTGAGCACGTAATCTCTGGAACCACTAATACCTACGCTTTGAAAATTATTTTTGTGTTCGATAGCCCGATTCTTGAGGAAGGTAAGGTTAGGCTATATTATACATTACGCTTCGAGTACGCTAGAGTAAGATTTTTACTATTTTTCGTGCATCATACCTGAATCATAATATTATATACATGGCATAAATGTTTACGCCTATGTTTGAGATAGTATCTACGTGAGGTTTCAGGTTTGAACCCAATTCGAGCAAATTTATTAGCTTTTCTTGCATAAAGAATGCAAGAAAAGTTAAACGAGTCTGGAAATAAGTCGGTCATAGTATCATTTTTATTACGTAGGACGTAAATGTTTTACGAAATGTAGGTGTAATACACTATCTAATCCTATAGGATATACAGCCTTAGTATGCATATATAAAATATAGGCCGGAAAACTTAACGCCTACAGCAGATGGCGATGCTTTCATTATAGGCAGGGGAATTTATAAGCGAGGGAAATGGCACGCAGTTGTCAGTCGCCGTACCACAGTCCCGCGCTGTCTGCGCCGCACTGCCGTCCGCTCCATCGGACACGCTGTCTTAACCGCGTATTTATTTTGTAAACAATACCAACCCGTTAATGTATCATGAATAAATATTCTTGCGGAACGTAAATCACATAAAAGTTATTGGAAACAAAGTGACTGTTTAAGTGACAAAATGCTTTCTCTAATACCTGTGTTGTTTGTGTCTGCGATTTTTCAAGGTATGTACATTTTTTATTAGACTTCTTAGCCATATTCTTAGAAATTAATTTCGTTTTAGAGACTATTTTAATTCTGTATTCATATAAATTAATATCGCTAATAACCATACTTACAAATAAATTTTACTAGCTCATTGTAGAAGTAAGTAACATAATTAGTTTACAGTTATGAAATATTTAAATTTTAAAAAGTAATAGGTATACTTTTAATATAGCAGGTATAATTTTGTATTTAAACTTTACATTTTAGTTTACCTAAATTGTAATTATTCGTTTAATGATTCAGATTGGATTGAATACCTAATCCGCCAAATAAACATTATGCCCGCAGAGAAGTGCTTACTGAAATTTTAATTTAAATAATATAGAAAATATTTAGTAGGTACGAATTATATATTTATCCAGAAATACTATTTTATCAAGAGCCATTAATAAAATCTGTCTTACAAAATAATGGAATAAATTATATCCAAAATATTCCGAACATAATATTATACCTACTTTAACTTTCCAAAATACTGTTGGATTTCTTATTACGACTTACGTATACGTACTGCATCTGTATAGGTACAAGTCAAATATTAGCAAAGGCACCTAAAAATAAACTTAATAGTAGAAACAAATCAGAAGTAAACCTGCTACGAATAAAAACTGGTTTTAAATAATTTCTTATTAACATTTAGAAGATACCATCTAGCAAAAAGAGGCTACTATAATTAAGACAACAATTTGTCATATGTCAACCATACGAAATTAATGGTATATTGCATAACTACTTAGACTTTATTTAAATAGGAAACCATTCGAAATAATAAATACGAGAGACCTCCATTTTATATTTCTTCACTGTACCTACCTACATATATTATACACTTGCATTCATTGACACCAATAGCAAATACCTTTACATGAAATTAGGATAACAATTCGAAATTTCATTCGAAAATGTGACATTTAGTTTTCCAATAATTTCGATAAAACCAATAAAGCGGTCTATTCGTACTACATCGTTGCTCATTCGATGTGAAGTACCTACCGGTATTCTAACTGGCTCTGGTATATACCTAGTTACTACCTAGTAGGTATGTAGGTATGCCTTCATACCTAGTAAGTAATTATTGCATTATAAACTTCATGCCTATGTAAGTGACGCGGTATTGGACTATCAACAACGATAATATGTATAATATGACGCAAATAAAATATTGATCATAACGTCATTATACCAGAAATGCTTATTATATTAAGATCATAGTGAGCATAGAGAGCATAGAGCCATAATACCCATGTATTACGGCTCTATGCTCACTAATAAAATTAAATATGAATACACATGTCAGTTATTTAATAATAAAACTTATGTACAATTTACCATTGCACTTAAGCCATTGACTTAGATTTTTTTCGCTACGCTCATATTAAGCACTGAATTGAGAATGTCCTGTCAGAAAAATGAATCACTATTCTGATTGGCGTGACCCAAGTACTGCAACACGGAACTCATAATCGGCAGTAGCGCGCTCCTACGCTCTTATTACTTGACCAACTCAACAAAAATAATATATTTAAGGTGCTAATAAAAAGAAATGCCCTTTAGGAGGTCGTATAGTTACGTACTGCAATTGTGCCGTTTAGATATAAATTTTATGTACGTCTGCTATTATTTTAGTGCGTCTCTACAGTTTTGATTGCAAGCGATTACAAAAATAAATAATTAGATTAATGATTACAAGAAAGCCGGCTTAAGAAAACAAATCACTTTAATCGTAAGTCGTGTAATACTTTTTGCAATAACGACTACGGCCGACCCGCACTAGGCTTTTATTCTGTTACAAACATCTAAACAACGCATACAAAGAACACCTAAACTCGGACAACTATTTATTTATCTTTGGAAGAACAACAGCACATACAACTTTCGAAACTAACACAATAAGACATAAAAAGCCAAATAATAGGTCTTTACGAATAAGTAATGAAATACATAATTAGGCATGTGAACATAAAAGTTATATATTACATAATATTAAAACTATTTGTGGATCCATACCCTTAATGGAACTGAACCCATAGCGTAGTGACAATAACAAAACGACAACCTAACCACTGCGCCATCCAAATGATCATTAATCGTTTTGTTCACAGCTTCTCATATTCAAACTAACAAAAAGTTTTGTTCACCAATTGTTTTGTACAAAAGTCCGCATGCACCTCCGATTTTGTTATCTAATACACCGTTGTGTTTGCTACTTATTGTTCACTGGTTGTTGTTACACAGTGGTATCAGATTGCCAACGTAACTACTACAACTTAACTCCGATTTGCATCAACATTCAGCTGTTCTTTTCCTATTTCCGATTTCAAAGCGCCATTTTGTTTCCCTATTTTAAGACAGCTATTCATAACGGCTTGTCATTTACATGATTTATTTCCTTAGGGAAAGAAGGTATTGTAATAATAGGTCATTTAAATAACGATTACCTCGTTATGCAAAAGGGAAATATGCTTAGCATTTGTTTGTATAGGTATCATTCATTTATTTAGGTTACTTAATAATATATATTTTTTTAATAATATTCTATCACATACACACAACACTATCTAGCCCAAACTAAGCAGAGCTTGTACTATGGGTACTGGACAATGGATAAACATACATACATATTATATACTTCTTTTTTTTGTAAATACATGCATATTATACATAGAAACACCCAGACCAAGACAAACATCCATGTTCATGCACAGAAATGTTTGACATGTGCGGGAATCGAACCCGCGACCTCAGGCGTAGCAGCCGGTTACACTAACCACTACGCCATCGAGGCTGTCTTAACTTAACTTAACTCGAAACATTGCTAGATGGTGTTGTGTGTATGTGGTAGAATATTATTATGTAACATACGCACGGTCAATAGGCATAAGCATATTACACATCACCCACACATATACACACACATATACACGCACACGTACACGTCTTTCCACGTGTTATGTCCTACGTGTTAGGGGTGAGCTAGGAGTAGGCACCTATTAACCGGCACTTTCCTAACTCAGTACTGTAAATAGAGATTTCTTAGTAAAAACCAAATAACAGTGTGCTTTGGGAATCGAAAGCGATATCTAACATTCGGCCAAGAGTGTAAACACAAACTTATGACATTGGACCAACAGCTGAGAGAATTAAAAAGAGATTAGAATATTAACGTACAATTGTATAGTTTATATATTGACCATTTAACATTGATAACAGTTTGCGATGCTAAAAAGTATAAAGTAACCTTTGAACCAGTGTTGTCAAAGTATAAATATGGTTATTTTAAACCTGGTTTTAAAAAACCTATACTTACAAATGAACTCCAGTAGTTAACTTGAGCAGGATATACAAAGTTCACTAAACCCAACAAATAAATGTTTAGTCTAAAATAAACCTATGATTTTAAGATGCATAAATCTCCCATCTTAAATCGCCGCTCGAAAGACTAAATACACTTAAGTTGCAATTTTAATAACCTGTTAATTCTTGGAATGCCAGACATAAAAAACTTGAAATCATATTATGTCTGGCCGCCGGTGTGCCGCTGCAACGGAATAGGTTAATATAAAATACTACCGGCGATTAATGGGCGGAAGAAACAATGTTCTGCTGCGGTCAAAAGCTAGTATGAATATAAGGATTCAGTGCATTGACCTCAAAACCACAAACTACCGTCCAGTGGCCAAGACTCGGCAGTTAGACAGAGTATTCAATCTAACTATAGCCTTCAAATGGCCGGCAACGCGCAAGTGATGCCTCTGGTGTTGCAGGCGTCCATACGCAATGGTGACCACTTACCATCAGGTGGGCCGTATGCTTGTTTGCCACCTTAAATGTATAAAAAAAAAGACTATATTGATATATTGTGCTAAGATGGCACTCCAGTCTCTAACTTATTTTTTGGATTAGAAGTAAGTACGTATCTATACAGTCATGGAATTTAGATTTGGATATGATTGTAAAGTTCTAACACTCTAGTTGGCTTCATAATTTTATTGAGATTACCGCATATAAGTGCACTGTAGATTCAATTCCCACACGATCTCAAATTATTGTAAACCCCAAATAGTTGTTCCGAGTCTGGTAGTTCTTTGTGTCCGGTATTCCAATGGTTGTAAGTCCCTCATGATACGATGGTTATTCAATGGATGTCTTTTTAAAAGGAAATCTAATAAATTGTTTATTTATTATTATCAACCAATTATCAAAAAAGTTAACATTCTTATGGCTTGACTTGTTTTTTTATTGTAATAAACATTTATACCAACCTTGCTTTGTAGTTTGCTAGTAGGCTTGCTTAAAAACTTTGATATGATGATAGGTCAGGGGTTATGCAGAGGTGAATCAAGACCACAACAGTGTCAGCAATTTTAATCTAGGACGAGCCTTTGGTTAGACACAGTTCTAGTTTTTGCACGGCTACTGAGAATTGTTTGATAGTACATACCTAAATATTATTACAGTCAACGTCCCGCATAAGGCATTAGGCTTAAGAACCTATCATAACAGGCTATCTGTCCAATGTATCACATATGAACATAATAATAAATTTTCTATTGTGTCTATGGTGGGAAAGGTTAAGATTTAAGTGCTGGTACAAATTGCCAAACATTACAACAGTTGGTCAAGGAATGTCCGTATAGTGTAAAGCCTTTACCGACAACTTTATCGTGTGGTCTATATATTGTAATTGGGGTATGTAATACGTGGATTGCACTGTGGATCATATGTTTGGTTTTACTAAACTAGATTAAAAGTTGAAGTTCAACTTAAACATCAAAAGGCCTCGATGAGATATTGTGCGACGTCAAACATCTTATTATCATCAATCCCTACTTTCCTACTAATATTATAAATGCGAAAGTAATTCTGTCTGTCTGTCACGCTTTCATGCCTAAACCACTGAACCGCTTTTGATGAAATTTAGTACAGAGATAGACCAGACCTTGAAATAGAAATAGCTTACCGTTTGTTGTAAAAAAGGGCATGAAGGGGTTGAAATAAGGGATGAAAGTTTATACGAGATTTTGGCATTATCGAAGATAAAACCATGAAACTTTGTATTTAGGCATTTGATAAGAAGTAAATTAAACATTAGCTCCAGCGTTTTTTTAAATTTCGATCTACATGAGGATGCAGTAGTAGATGAAAGTTCGTATGGAAATCCATACAAATCTGTCTATGATTACTATACGCATATTTATCAGTAGCATGTGTATGATTAGTAGAAATACCGTTAGCAGATTGTATGTGTATTATTAGTAAAAACAGTATCCTAAAAAATTTAAAATGCTGCCCATAGTATCTATTTCACGTAAACGAAGTCGCGGGCAAAAACTAGTATACCTATTATAAATTATAAAATAAAAATCGAATTGAGCACAGCTTGTTACAGTTTTATTAAAGCGTAGATAGATATAACTGACTAAACAGTTTTATTTTCGATGAGGGCACTGCTAATAGCCTCTATAAACGCATTGAAATTTAGTGCAATTATGTAATACGATCACGGCATCTTTATTTCGGATATTATGAAGTAGAGAAACAATCGCACTATCTCACAGTATTACAAGATAACTTGCTAGAACCTTCTACGTTACAGTTTATGTTAGTGGAGAGAAAGTTAGGAGTAGGAAATCGTAGCCACTATAATTCACAATAATATGTCTTGCCTTGTCTTTTAACTTAAAGTGACACTAATAGGCAGTACTGCTTCTTGTTGTAGGAGCGTAATTAACTGGACCTAATCGCTAAATAGTCCGATAAAGCCGGCATTATTCGTTTACATAATACTGAATGAAAATATCAATCGTTTGGAACAGGTGGTCGCATATAAACTCGTTATGATAGACTATTGAATGCAATGAAATCGATATGGGCCGTTTATAACTGTCATTTCTCCTTTTATATTTCTGTACTAGCTACCGCTGCGGCTTTGCTTGCTTCGATGTTGACTGAGGTGTGTTTTACATTGAACGTCATCTATTATAATTTTTTTTTGTAGTAGATAGGTATACGTATTTATGTCAACTGTACTAGGCGTAATGCTGTGTGGCGCAAGTCTTTACAAACATTTAAACCACAGATGCAAGAAACAGCTAGATTCGAAAAATATTTGTGGATTAAATAACTGTTTGCCCCTGTGGGGAACCTAAAATAGTCGATGCGTTAAATAATTAAATCTAAAGGCGCTAACTAGGAGGCGTCCATGCAATAAAAGTAATTATTTCATTATTATTAATAAGGAAACCACAGAAAATTAAAAATATATCCTACTCTACTTATGCTAGAATGAGAGATGACATATTTTTTTCAGCATTTTAATACCTTATAATTAAACATTGCTATATGATAACACAATCAACTTACTTCGTTCGTACGTTCCGACGAGCATACTAAACCACGCAAAAAAATATGAGAAAAAGCGTTCAACAATGAGACACTGGCCGATTGTTACTAGAACATAAAACAAAATTATCTCAAAATTATCTTACACACACGTGTAATACTAAACGATAATAATTAAAACACAGTCAGCGCCGCGGCAATTTTCAGCAAGTCAAGAAGTCTGTACAGATCAGGACGAATAAAACAAGTTTATACATATTAAACTTCGTTTATATGCCAGTAGGGTAGTAGGCTTTTTAATAGATGAAAATACAGTTATTTATTTTTGTAATTGTATTTTTTAATTAATTAGTTTATTTTCGATAAACAGTTTATGTAGGTACTTAATGTAAGCAGATTTTGGGTTGTACATACATAATTATGTAAAACGCAACGTATCCCAAGTGCCATTTTCTAGAATAACAACATTTACATACTAAAGATTTTGTATGTGTGGTTATACAAAATAATCTATTATCGTCATATCTTTGAAGTAGGTACCAAAGATTCAAACCAAATTTCATTAAAGCAGATTCATCGGTTTAGATGGTAAAATGACTGACTTGACGAATAAACACAGCTGCTATCTTATTTTAGAATAATAGTATATATTTAAATAAAAAATATATATTATTAAATAAGTGTAAGTATTACTGTCAATGCAAAAAACATTGCGCTTGACCCACTTTGCCTTTATCCGGTAATGTAAAGTTTAGCCGGTTACATTATAATTATACGAATTAGAATGTGTATAGACACTTTTACATTTAAAGGGGCTATTGTTTGATTGTAATATACCTAATCATAAACACACACCTAATTACACTGCCTACTTAATCCGATTATAGCGTCACGACTAACGCAAGCAAAGCGTTCGGTTTCTTCTATTGTTATATTATCGAATAATGACGTATTATTATATAACATGCAATTTATCCCTACATTGTTCATGAATTAATTTATTGTCAAACCATGTACATACGTATCCTAGTTATAGATATACATTAAATTATAAGCTTAAAATTACGTAAGTATTTACTGAGCATTAAGGTATTTACTTCAATGTATATCTCGCTTTTTCTCTTTTATGCGATACTATATTAAATTTGATAGTAGACTTACGCCTAAGAGGCGTAAGTCCTTCTACTAAAGACTAGAGCCAATAGGATAAGATCTTCTTGCTTCACTAACATATTTTCACGCACGTATCGTATCTTCTTGCTTCACTAACATATTTTCACGCACGCTTATTCGTTTAAGGCATTAGGCAACCTAAATTTTGTCTACAGAAAGAATACCTTAAACCAATGAAGAATATGTCGTGAAGAATAAATACATCGTCATAGAACTGCTTTTTGTAAAAGGTGAGTCAAAAGACTCACCTTTATCTTATCTTATCTTATGTGGAGGCCAGCCAGTGCAGACCGGCGACACTTCGACGCAGTGGGATCTTTTGTGTCGACACTCTCCCAATAACGACTGCCATAGATGTTCATGGCAGCCGGGACCAACGGCTTAACGTGCTTTCCGAGGCACGGAGCAGGCGATAATTGTCAATCAATACGCACATAATTTCGAAAAGTCATATAACTTCCGAAAGTCAGAGGTGCGCGACGTGGGTTCGAACCCGAGACCCTCTGTATTGCAGTCTGTTGGTCTCCCCACTGAGCTATCGCTGCTCAAGACTCACCTTTACACAACACCAAACAATATTTTAAACAACATGTAATAGGCATATCATGCAACCTTCATGAGGAAGCGTCCATTGACAAAATTGAATAGAACACATGAATTAAATACAATAACAATCAAAGTCATAGATGATAAAGCAGCCTATATAATATTACCTCTATACAGGTTGGAGCTGTGCTGAAGAGTTTAACAGCGATATATGCCTCCACTGTCCTCGATCTGTAATGTTATGTCGTTGGTAACCGGCGTTATATATCGTGGCGTCTAATACTGGTCAAACGACATTTTTTATTGTTAATTAAATAATTAAGTATTACATTTTAATTACTATTGTTCGCAAGCGTTTTTATTGGTAGGTATAAAAACGCCTAAGAAAAATATTTCTAATTTTCATTTGTTCAGAATTTAAAAAAGTATAATGACATAATTTGCTTTTTCTATTGTGTTAACTAAGAGCCTACTGGGAGACCAGTAAGTTGGTCTGCTGCGCAAAGTTCTCTTATTCGATCCCACGGCACGCATCTCTGACTTTGCGAAGTGTACGATTATAAGCGTAAAGGATAAAGCGTAAAGTAACTTGCATGTCTGAGAGTTCTCTATAATGTTCTCAAATATATGTAAAGTCTGCGAATCCGCAGTGAGCCAGCGTGGCGGACTATGGTCCAACGCAATGACACGGAATGTTTCATACTAAGAAGCGTATCGTGCCCAGAAGTGGGCCAGTTTATAAACAAGTCTGATATTATTCACACATTTATTTGCCGTAAATACTCGTCATTACACTGTTGTGTGTAATGCATTTAATATTTAGTGTTCTATGAAATAACATTATTTATTTAATAGTTTTTCCGGTTTACCTATTGCTAATAAATTATTGTAATTGTAGCATTGGGAAATCTCATTCTAACTTTGATGACTTCGTCACAATGGACTACTTATTTTAGATTGTGGTACCTAATTAGTAGCCGTTGATAAGTCCCGCCAGCCTGTAGGTGTAAAATTCAATTTTTTTTTTAAATAGGTACATTATCCGCTTGTTTACTTTAAGGATGACGTTTTGCAAGAGCTCGAAAATTAATATTATATTAATTCATGTGACAACTCTATTTCTAGATGATTTTTGTTATACCTTCAAAACGATATACCTATATTTATCAAATTTTATTGATTTTGTTTTAGCTAAGGGCAACATTTACAAAGAAAACAGCCATTTTCTTTGTTAATAGCTGTCCACCGTTGTTTTACCTACCTTTATGATTATTGCCCCGCTGCCGTGGCTGATAGCGTGATGTTATCTTCGTGTGTTATATAGCTTATGTTACTTCTGGATAAAGTAGCTTTCTACTTCTGAACAAACCTTTTAAAATCTGTCCGGTAGTTTTTAAGTTTATTTATTACAAACAAAAATACAACTGTTTCCTCTTTATTATATTAGTGTAGATAGATGTAGATATTCATGACGTATTGTGTTTCTGCAGGCTTTTTAAGTCTCGCTTTGATATAGCAGATACCTTTTTTGAAGAGTATTATGCCTTAGAGAGCCCGTAAGTTTGTTTGACATCTTAATAACATAAAAAACGACTTTAAGATTAGATCTTGCGGCAAAGTTATCGTTAAGTTACGTTTTTCCTTTGAACGAGAAAAAGACTTAGCCCAAAAACAGAGTCCACAATAGTTTAGTATTGAGCCTTCTTAGTTACGTAAAAATAAATGTATGTATATACTTAACTATAAATATAGCGTTAGGTACCTGAATTACGTAATCAAACTACTAAAGTGGAGCTACCGGTCAGTGCAGTCCGGATGATTGTGACGACCTGTGATTATCTAAAATCTTCTGTGACGGATCAAATAAATGCATTGTAATAGTTTACCATATATGGGCGAGGCTCTTATTTACACGTATTTTATTCAACGATGATCGATTCATATCATTGAATGGGATTTTCCGTCCTTGTCGGTATATTATTAGTCAATACATATCTAAATATACTGCTTCTATAAAATACCTTGTTACACGGATAAATTGGTTTCGTTGGTAAGTAATATGACAGCATAGGTTATTAGATTTCATCTCTTATTTGCTAAAATGTGATTTGTCATCTATACTTATTAGTAGATATATATATATATATATATATATATATATATATATATATATATATATATATATATATATATATATATATATATATATATATATATATATATATCTATAATATGTTATAAAGAGGTAATTTTCTTGTTGTTTGTAAGGATTTAACTCAAAAACTACTCAACTGATATTTAAAGTTCGTTCACCATTAGAAAGCTATAATAACACCGAGTATTATAGGCTATATTTATTTAAAAAAAGTACTGTTACTAACATAACCTAACTTAAGCTACTATTACGTGAGCGAAGCCGCGGACAAAGGCTAGTTAATAAATAAAACAGAAATGCAAACTTAACATTGATGTTGGCTGAACCACAAGTGTTGAACAAACGTTGTACTAAAGATATTTGATAAAGGGAAAAGCTCAACAGGTACTGTGAAAAATATGTTATAAGAAAAGAACTTGTCTAATTTACCTACGTGATTATGGATATATTAGTGGGAGCTCGCAGTCTTGCGCTGATAATAATCTCATTTGCATATTGCACAAGGATTTTAATTAAATTCGCCTGTCTTGTAATTTTCTAACGTATATATATTAAATAGAAAATTATTGAGTAGAGAGGAACCCACCTCGCACCCTCGGATTGCCCATCTCGACTATTGCGATAGAAAAATGTTGAACTCCTCTGGATAAAGAAAAGCCTTCGTCGTGGGATCCCGACGTTGAAATACGGAGTTGGGGTTGGGCAAACTGAGGGTGCGTGGCGGATTCCTCTCTTACCAATATTTATATTTAAACGTATACACAAATCAGAACCTGTTACATCGGATTCTAGAAGAAGCCTACAAAATAAATATGTAGTTCGATCTAAATATATATATTTGTCTAGACTTATGTTTTCAAGCTTTTATAAATCGATCAAGATTGCCATTACTGTGCACATCTAGAGCATTGGAAGTCAAGGCACTGCTTTGCTATCTGTCGAGATGCTTGTGATCGATGACTCTTGCGCTACCAACATAGCGATTCCTTTTTTTAGTGAGCTAAGCGCCAGTTATTTTTTTGGTGTTACAAGCGTCTAGGCTGTGTTAAAATATTATCACAAGGTCGAAACGCGCAGTAATCCTTACTAATATTATAAATTCGAAAGTAACTCTGTCTGTCTGTCTGTTGCCTTTACACGGCTAAGCCACTCAACCGATTTAGATGAAATTTGGTACAGATATAGTTCAAAACCTGGGGAAGGACATAGGCTACTTTTTATTGATGTAGGAACCACGCGGGTGGAGCCGCGCGCAAAAGCTAGTTGATAATAAACATTAATATATTTTTGACGCACGGATGGCATAGTCGTTTAAGTGGCCGCCGCGCCGAGTGTTGTGGGTTCAATCCCCACACGGGACAAAAATTTGTGTGATCCACAAATGGTTGTTCCGAGTCTAAATGTTCATTGTGTCCGTTGTTTGAATGTTTGTAAACCTCTCCGCGACACAGGTATTATTGCTAGTGCCGGAGTAGTATATATTTTAAATACCTTCGAATATATATGGCCTTATCACATAAATTTATAATTATAGCCAATAATAATAAGAATTACGGATTAAATAGTTTGCCAATCCGCACTTGGCCAGCGTGGTGGACGATGGCCTAACCCAGGACAGTTAATATACCGGGCTAATATGGATATAATAAGTATAATTATATTTGTTGTAGTTATTATGAAAATTTCTTTCAATGAGTGCGTGACGACTGACCACCCATTTGGATAGACAGGAAAATGTTATTTGTATTGTGAACCGATTACGCTTTCATTAACAATAAATTACACACTATTTATTCATTTATGGGGACTTTTGCTTATTTAGTTCGGTAAATAAGCAAAGATTCCTATTTATAGGAATGAATTTATGGCGTTATTTTTTTGGATGTATTGTTTACTAGCTTTTGCCCGCGGCTTCGCTCGCTTTAATTTAGAATTTGACAATCAATTCGGGTTGTACTCTGCTTGTAATAATATAATTCAATCATGATTCGAAAGACACGTGGCGCCATCTATTACCATAAGAACGTTATTATTGTTTTCCTCGGGAACAGTATTTTTTTTCGGGATGAAACGTGGTCTATGTCCGTTTCTGTACACCTGACTATGTATATGCAAAATTTCTGAATGATCGGTTCAGTGGTGTAAGCGTGAAAAGGTAACAAACAAACAAACTCATTTTCGTTTTTATTAGTTAGGAGGATTAGGATTAGGATTATTATTGCTGTTATTTTGTTGTTGCTGTTTTCTGTGCATTAAATGTTTGTTTGTTCGCTATTCTGTATGCGAAGGTTCCTGACAAAAATAAAATAATTAAAAGAGATATTGCACGATAAGCATTAGTACATACATATGTACATAGATTCACGCCTGTTTCCTAGAAGGGTAGGCAGAGACTACGGATTTCCATTTGCTACGATCCTGACACACTTCTCTGGCTTTATTCACTTTCGTAGCACTCCTCATACATGCTCGTCGGTTTAAGGTGCTCTTAACCTGGCCTTTATTCAGAACGTCTCCGATCTGACCAAGAAACGTTCGCCTAGGTCTTCCACTTGCGCCTGTTCCATTCACACTACCCTTACAAATTTTCTTAGTCAGTCTTTTCTCGTCCATTCTTTCTACATGCCTAAACCAGCTTAACATACCCTTTTCTATTCTCGTCTATATATCCAAGACAAGCATTAGCTAGATAAATAAATGGATTCTTACGTCAGTCATTGACGTAAGTAAGTATGCATTTAATATATTGTGTGATTATATAACTTATTTATAATTAATAATCCAAACAAAAATGAATACCTACTCATTTAACATTTTCAATAATGTGTTGTGTAATCGTAAACATTACACAACATAATTTCAGTAAAGAGGCAGGATAATATGAATATACTTAGGTATAGGCTAAGTCAACATAATTAAAGTAAGCATATTATAATTTATGAAATATTAAGATAATATGTTAACGTAAGTTATTAATGAGGTATTATGATTATGTAACCACAAATGACGTCTCTTAATACAATGAGTTGAACCAAGCCGATTTATTCTCTCTATTTATTATCTTTATATATTTACTTGCATATAAATCTTGTGTAGCTACATGTGTATGTCATTGAACTGAACCTAAACCTGGCTGGACCGATTTTGATGAGATTTTTGTCTGTGTCTGAGTGTGTCCCTGGATAGTTTAAATTTATAATTATTCGTCCCGGTTGGTGGCGTCGAGATCGGGCAAGCCAACGTTCGAGCTGGACAACGTCTATCTGGTCCGCTAGTAGGCATATAAAATCCTTTGTGCTGAGTGATTCACCATCATCAAGCCAAAAGTGCTGAAGGTAATGACATGAAATTTGAACAGTAGGTTTCTTTTGTAATGAAGAGACTTTTCTTTATTCATCTTCCAAAGTTCGGTGAACAGGATGAAAAACTAACTACGACACAGGTCATTGTCATTTGTAACTTAAGTCATGGATATAAGCGATATAAGCACAGAACATAGGTATACTTAAGTGTGGCTATAACCCTATATAATTATTAAATCGAAATCTACGCTATTAATGCCACGAGGACTAACAAGTTTTAATATAAAAGAATAAGTGTACAATAATATTCTTTAGAACAAAATTCAGTTACGGCGCGGGCGGCTAATCAATACGAAGAATAGCCGTGTGCGCAGATACACTATAGTGGACAAGTGCGTGCGTAAACACAAGTGTACCTTCTATTCCATCCTTCTCACCGTCCGATGAGACGGAATTCCGACACGATCGGAGAGAGATCCGACAGGACCAAACGGCTTTACGTGCTCAACGAGGCACCGGGGTTAAACACATCCCGCTCTCCTAATGTCCCGGACAAAAACTGCTTTTGAGAATTCCTATATTTAATTATTCTAAATAATTTGTCAATAAATACTTCTGACTTTAATTATGCATATTCTATAGGATCTAGAGTTATATTAAAAAGCAAAAAAATATTATATAGCGACCGATCGATGTTTACGAGACCAATTATAATTATTAGAATCTTTCGGAAAGGGCAAAAGCTAAAGCTGTACATATGGATGTAGAGCTTTAAGAAATTGGTACAAAATAAACTAATAAGTTATTATATAGTTCTATGATAAGTTCTATATTATTATATTTTAAGTTTTGATATGTACTGCATACAAATATACTCTGTGGTACTACCACAGTTAATATAATACAATACAAGGACTATTCAAAGTGTGTGTCAGTGCTCTCTACGTTCGAATTTAAAAAAATACCACTTTCTGAAGTGGACCACGACATCATTGAAGTTTTTGTGACCGTTGTGGTTACGGGGCGCGGGAAAATTTGATGATGACGGTTGTGGAGTGGCAACCGGACATTAAAAAAAACCGATAATAAATCCGTGATCGTAGTACCTACCGTATGTATAATGTTTCAATGTCATACCAAATGTAATCATTATTTATTTAATTTACAAATGCTGTAACGGAAAGTACTTAATGGTGGTATCATTATACACCTACACCAAATGAGTAACGTTTTAAATAAATTTAAATATATATTAACATGAATAGAGCAGCGGTAGCCAAGTAGGAGACCGTTGGACTGCCATGCAGAGGTCACGGGTTCGATCGCAAGACGCGATCTCATTCTTTTCGAAATGATGTGCGTATTAAATTGTTATTTATCGCTCGCTACAACGGTGAAGGAAAATATCTATATATATGGACTATGGATTAGCCCTTCTCACACTCGGAAGACGCTTGTGCCCAACAGTGGGACAGTTTAATACAGGGTTGGTATTATTATACATATATAACGTACTGAAAGTCTTGAATAGAAATTTGTGAAACAAAGCATATTTCTCAAAATTACCAATTCCTTTGCATTGACAATAAAGTCATTTTATTAGTATATCGATGGCTATTCTGCCACACAAACGCGTGAAAGTGATTTATCCGTTATTTAATAGTGTACCTTAAACCTTAAGGTTGATGTGTACTTGTTTTGTGGTTATCTAGGTTTGTATCTAAGAAATAAATACTGGTATAAAAGGAATAAATATAGAAAGATTTGTATATAAAAAAAATGTTTTTTTTAAATACGAATCTATTACATTTAAAAATATATTGAGTTTCGACATGGGCTACTTATTTACAACAAGAAGAGGTAGGTAGAGTAGAGTAGTTCTACATTGAAGGAATCGAGCCTATTACCGTCACCAGTAACGGTAATAGACTGCTGAAAGAACTATAGAATAATAAAGAATCGAAACCATTTATTAATTATTAAGTATATACATATGTATATAATGATATTATTAAAAACGGAAAATTAATATTGCCATATTCATAGTCTGCTACTATAACAATGAAATGCTTAAGTAAGGAACTATGTAAAACATATTATTATGGCAGTCGCTTTCTATCATAATATATACACTTAGTAAAAACGTATTCAAAATATCTCGATATTGGTTTATGTGTATTGGAAATCATAATGATGAAAGATATGTTTATCATAGTTTAAGTTTAAAGTTATATAGGCGCATGTTATATAGCTCTACTCTTTTTATACACGATAGGGGATGTAGTTCCTATTATAATACACCTCAATGATATCATATACAATCTACGTCATTTTTAACAATGCAATTATTAGTTCTAAACGGTTTATTCCGCATTCGACCCTCATGTTTCGTCCCGAATGTAAAAATACGCATTCGCCCCAAAAATTGTTCCTCATATGCCCCGATATTTAGATAAATATTAATTTCTTAACGTAATTCCTATTTCGTCCCAAATTATGTTCCTTTTTTGACCCTGTTTTTTTGTATAGCAGATTTTGATGTAGCGTCAGCCGAAAAATATTTTAAAATACTTCCTTGATCTCTCGGCGAAACTTTGGCTTATGATTATATGACATCACGAGCCCGACATTGAAAAAAGACTTAAAATAATTTTTAAACATGTTTTGTTTTGATAACCATATGCACAAAAATGTAGGACGAAAAAGGAATAATTAAAAAAGAGCGGGGAATGAGGAATATTTTGGAATGTGGGACGTAATGTAGGGGCGAATGTGGAACAAACCTTCTAAACTATACACCATACATGCACCTGCAAATATGATTGTAATGGAATTGGCAAATCGATTAAATAAGGCGTAACATAATTACTCGCCAACTGGAATCGCATGCAATTTAGCGATAAAAACTATAATAATTACACCTTTACTTTTTTATCTCTATGTTCCTGTGAACTTGATTATAATTGTATCAACTGGCATGGGTCACGAAACATGAACATGACATTATGTATCACGTGTAACTATAAAGTATAGTCATATGACCATACCTTTTACCTAATAATAATATTTCGTAATCTAGGAAAATAAATGTCATCAATCGCCAAGTTATTCCTTCATTTTACTTAGTGTCTGGCTTTTTAGGTAGAGTACTGTGGGCCACTTTATTATACATACATATGTATATTATAAAATAAAGTCCCCCGCCGCATCTGTCTGTCTGTTCGCCATAAACTCAAAAACTATTGAACGGATTTTCATGCGGTTTTCACCAGTAGATAGAGTGATTCATGAGAAGGTTTAGGTGTATAATTTTTTAGGTTTTGTGCCATCCGTGCGAATCCGGGGCGGGTCGCTAGTTGTTTATAAAAAGTTATCAGCGATTCGTGTGTGATTAACTGACAAACACCCAAACTTACATTTATTATTATCTATTAGGTTGTGTAGGATACGTTTGGTTGACTGTCCATTTGCCTATTATTAGTATCTAAACAACAGAAAAAAATCTTATGGTTGTTTCCATAAAATTAATTTTGGAGTATCTAATACATCAGTACATTATATCTGAGCACAAAAAATTGAATCTAAGCACACAAAGAAAAAAAATTACGTTAACCCACTTTGCTAGCTATTTAGTAAAAACATAACTTTAATGTTTTACTTTGTTTAATGTTTATTTAGTGTTTTGCAAAACATGTAAGGTCAATAGACAAATAAAACCAGCCTAGGCAAACAAAAATGTTAGCGCTATCATACTAATATGTGACGTCACAGTTACGGATGTCGAAAATCTGGTGCCCAGACTATAATGTTTTTAATAACTGAATAGGTACATGTTGACAATTTGAACTATAATTAAATAAGTAGTGCAATGAACACAGAATTACTTTAAAGAAATAGCTATAATTCGAACAATTGCACGTCAAATGCTTTGCGAGGTATTTTACTTAACTGCTTAAGTTGGACGTTTTGCAAAACATCACAGGGAACGATTTTAGGTCTTCACTTTAAGTGCGCAAGTAACACACCTGCTTCCGTTTATATATAACTAGATTTTGCCCGCGGGTTTGCTCGCGTAAATGTAGGCTAGTTTAGGTTAGGTTAGTAACAATAGTTTCTTCTGGATAAAAGGTATCTTGTCCTCTATTCCCCTTACAATGTGTATGCCAAATTTCATGATGATCGGTCGAGCAGTTAAACGTGAAAGCGTAACAAACAAATAAATTCACATTTATCTATAATATTACTTAGGCTATTCTTGTTTTATACCTTATCTTATTATCGATGACGTAAGTTTTGCGAATTCAACCACCGCATTTCGTGAGCTATGTTTAGATTCTAATTAATATGAGACGAGCGTATATTCCTCTACCGGGTAGGCCAAACACCAGGTTGCTACTCGGAAGTTCCTGGCAGAAAACTTGACAACACGACACGGGTATATCCATCGAGGTCACTGGACCATAGAGGCAGGCAAACAGTACAATCAATTTTTTATTTGTCTTCTTACTGACCAGAGTGCTCAGTTTTTATAAGGCGTATCTTGTAGGTTTGTTTATCAAATGTCCACTACTACTACTAACTGTCCAACGGCGTTTCACCCATGTTAATGATTACTGCTCCTCTTCCGTGACTAGTAGCGTGATTTTATTTTATTTTTCTAAAAAATAGGCTATCGAATGCAAAATAATTTTTTAATCTGAAGTTAAGCTCCAGATTAGCGCATTCAAACAAACTCTTCAGTTATCTATACTAATATTTTAAAGCTGAAGAGTTTGTTTGTTTGGTTGAACGCGCTAATGTCAGGAACCACTGGTTCTAATTTCAAAATTATTTTAGTGTTGGATAGCCCATTTATCGAGGAAGGCTATATGCTATATAACATCACGCTACGATCAATAGTAGCGGAGCATTAATGAAACATGTTGCAAAAACGGGGGCAATTCTATCATGTGAAGTAGATGAAGTTGCGCAGGTCAGCTAGTATTATATAACATGCTTCAGCTTCACTCAGAAACATTCGATTTTCCTGGATGCAAGATTCCCTATGTGCTTTCCTGTACCGTATACGAAACTTCATGATGATCTGTCGAATAGTTAATGCGTGAAAGTGTAACAAACAAACAAACTCACATTCGCATTTATAATATTGGTTAGGATTATAGATTCGAGTACTTATTGGCTTATTCCCGCCCGCTCCGCTATTTTGTTCCCCATTTAAATATTATTATTATTTTTTAAATCGTTCGCAAGGGCTCCAAAAGCTTATGTTAATTTATTTATTTAAAACCTCTGATCTCCATACATTTATTCCCAGGAGCTCCAAATTATATTACAACAATAAATAAAGACCTACTTACTAGTGTGTTCCCGACAGCTCGTGGCAGCGATTTTTATATTGAAGTATTGACTTTTTCTTGGAGCTGCTGGGAATAAAATCTTAGATAATGTTTTGGAGCTGTAGGGAACGAAATTGGTAAATGTGGCTTTATTAATTATTTGAATACAAAAATCCTTGGAGCTCCTGGTAATGAATGTATGGAAATATGAAGTTTGGAGAACAATAGATTTGGAGCACACGGGAATAAGCCTACTTATGTATGTGTATATGATACTTATAATAAGGTACGCATAAAACTTTATTTTAAGTGATACTTGCAAGTTGGCAATGGGAATGTAAATTATTTGTCATCAGTTCATAGAAAAATATACCGACGTCATACTAGACTCACGCTAGTATAACCTTCGCTTTGTTGAGTCCCACGTAATAGAAGGCATACATACTGCCGTTTATCGGGCATATTTTCAAACTCTGTAGTGCTACTGAGGATTTCTTACTATCAGTACCTACCACTGGCTGATCGGGGACTCAGTTGTGTTAGGCACTTGTCTAGGTTTAGGTCCTACTTACTACACCGCCGCTATAAGCGTCTATCAGATACAATTATTCCAGACACACTGCTCGTAGTCATTTTTATACTTTCGCATTAGTTATATGATTTATATAAATGAAAATGAAAACGCCGGAACGTCAAGCTTACAAAAAGGTTTTTAGATATATAAATACTGCTCGTAGCTTGGAAGCCAGTTAAAGATAGGATGACATTAACATTTTTCTGGTAGAGCAATATCACATTCTTTTTATATGTATTATATGTATATGGCACGCGTGATGGTAAGCTGTTATCGTAGCCAATCAAACTGCAGCCGTTTGCAGAACCAGAAACAACATTCTTGCATTGCCAACCTTTAAAAAAATACTCGTGCTAACACGACCAGTTTTGACAACATGCCATCTCTTTAAGACCCTGGCCACGTTATGGCTGCGATCTTTTGTAAACTGGAGATACTTTCCTAGTGAAGCTGCCCCAATTTGAGTGAAATCCAATCCAAGTTTAAGTGGCAAAGCCCTGCGCCTCATCTATCATTAAAATCCACACAATGCGACATCATTACGCGTCATAAGTGAATATGTGTTATCGAATGCCGCAGAATTATTAATAGCGCAAGATACAAAGTGGTGGCTGATCGATCGAGTGGCGGGGTTAGCAACCTGTCAGTTTATTCCTTAGATGGGTGATCATATAACAAAAAGCAAACTACTGTATCATCAATTAATAATGGATTTTGTAATATGTGATGTGTATTAGTGATAATGCCTATACTTAGTATAAACACATATGGAACGAACAATAATGATAATGTCCTTCAGATTGAATTTCGGTCACGGTCACTGAAAACATAACCATGCCGTGTTGGTGGCGGCGAATCTTAACGGAGACTGGCCATCTAGACGGAAGATATTGTAGTGCACAAGTGAGTGGGTAAACACAATTGCACTCTCTGTTCCCTTACTCTTATAATCACAAGTCTGGACAGAGATTAGCACCAGCACCCACATCATGCTATGCCTTTCGGCCCTTCACAGAAGAGACACTTCCACTAGGCATCATGACATGACAACTAATGACTAGCCTTAATACCATCCGTGACTCGATGAACCTTTCTATTTGTCTTAAATAAGACAGGCAAGAATTACCATAGTGCTATGCTTTACCAGGTTTATTCAGTAGGTATGTAGCAAACATTTCGTTTGGTCATGACTGCTGCATTTCTCTGTATGTTATCCACCATTTATTATTACCGCATAGGTGCAAACGACACGCGAGGGATTAAATTACTACATTAAAGTATTAACACGACAAAACGCACATTTTGTCGTTGTATTACAAATGCGTTTCCCTATGTAATTTCTCCAAATGCTTCTCCAGTTTGCCGAATAAGTGTACAAAAACGTGTAAGCAGGTAAACTGTTCATTATTTTAATGTAAATTACATAAGAATGTTATAAATTACTAAAACGTAAACGGATCAGATATCAAGAAGTTTCTGTAGTAAAACAATGGACACTTAAGATGTTTTTGTAATAGGTGCGGTGCTACTTGACCTACCGAGCTCTATATCCGTACATGTATAAAGAGAGTGGCACGTAAACATGAGTCGATTCACGATGTGCAATTATTTAAAAAACATTTGAATATTTTTCTTTTAAACAAAGATTATTTTTACTACAATGTGAGGCTGCATTATACTGGCCAGTAATAATATTATGGGATACACAGCAATATTTTGGATATGGCCGGCATATTCATAGGCGTGATAATAAAAAAGGGCGTTTACATTATAGCAGATAGCTTGAGTAGGTTTAGACTGAAATCCTAGATAGTTTTTAAATTGCGTAATTAGTCCTGGCTTACTTACAGATACATTCAACACTTGTATTTTTGGTTATAATTATTTTAGCCTTGTTATTGCAAAGTACCACCATCTCCTACAGCATTTTCATTGCATGCGCAATTGGGACAAAGCTATAGACTCTGTAACGCGCTGCTTGCACGCCTTGGCTTTAAGAGCCATCAATGCGCCACATCATGTCCTAACCGCGGCATTTCTTTTACTCTTGGTATTTTTGTTTATCACACGGACAGGAATTATTCCTAGTGTGAGGCAACTGTAGCACTAGGAAAAATTCCTGTGACACAGGGGACTTTACAAACATTCAAACAACGAACACAGAACACCTAGACTCGGGACAACCATTTGTGGATCACACAAATATTTATTCCGTCTGGCATTCGAACCCACAACACTCGGCATAATGGCAGTGGCGAGGCGATCACTTAAACCACTACCCGGCCTTCAAAAATTCATTAAAAGTTAAAGTTACATAGAACTTTGTAAAGTAACGTAACAATTACTGGAATGCCTGACATAATTGGAAAACAATTCTTTTGTAACTGGCCGCCGCGCTGGCAGACCACTGCCGCTCCCGACGTTAATGAACTTTTTATATTAACATATTAATGAACTCGACTACCATCTTTCTGACTCTTCCAGATGCCAAATAAAGTGATTCAAAGTGCAAAATAGCTGTTTTGTTCCTCCTTCGTTAATGGACGGCAGGGCAGTACTTTGATAGCAATCCTTTTCTTCTTTGGCTTTGCTTCTAAGTGCCAAGAGCACACAGCCTTGTCCATCCCAGTTACCACTTACCATAAAGTGCATTCTGCTTGTTTGTCCAAGAAAGTCAATAAGAAAGTACTGAGTTTCCTTCCGTTATATAATACCCCGCTGTTGCAAATATCCCTAGGCTACAGTAATCACATGACACCAGATAGGTCGCAACGCAAGCTTGCTTAGCACCTTAGTATCTAATCAAACAAACAAATAAAAGATTCTTTTTTAAAAAGCTTAGGTCTCGCATTCAGCTTGTGAGTAATTTTATGAAAATGTATTTTGTTATTTTATGTAAACTTTAATGTTGTAAAAATATCGTCAAATTCTTAATTTTATCTTACAGCATGAACTTGATTCAACCTTGATTTGACGTAGAATGTATTAAATAATAATCTACTCATAAATTCTACCGCAATTAAATCCAATATGAAAATTACAACAATACCTAAATCCGTTTTTTTATGTTCCGTGTAAAATAATACTAAACATAATTACTTTATAACATAATAATTTAAATTTGTTGTAATTTACTAGTAAAATATTATACGAATTTACAATAATTGTGGCAATTTCAGTTTGTAGTGGATACCGACTTCGCATGTTTTCCGCATAATTTTTATTCAGTCAAAACAAACCGATTTGTTTCCTTCCACGGCTTTATATAATCGAGAGTGCCTTTTTTACTGGAAGAAAACTTAAACTGGAAGAAAACAGATCTTACAAGCCATCTGGACATGTAAGCTAAGTGTTCGAAAGCGGGACCACGGTACTAATAGGAATTTCGAATGTATTACGACCACAGACTTGGAATATTTTTGTTACCAATTACAGCACTTGACATAAATGCATTTGTTGCACCCTTGAAAGCAAATTAAATAATTCGAATATTATTCGAATGGAATAATGCACATCACTAAACCACGGGATATTCAAAGCCAAGCGTATTTTCATCGAGTTTATCAATTGCCAGCTTTCCACACGTCGGCATGAAAGCAATTGACACAATATAATTAAATGATTTGATTTAAAAGGATCGCAGGTGGCCCCTACTTCTAAAATAAAATTAAAAGTTAAAGTAAAACCTCCGATTATAAACGTGAGAAACCTTCTAATTTTTACATTTTAAAACCGACAGTTTAGTTTCGATCGTATCGCAATTCTTTGCCCAGCACTTCAGTTTTTATAATAGTGAATACCTAATTACATTACATTCGTTAGTAGGTACTGAAGTGAAAACTGTAATGTTGCAAAAGAGCACGTAATTTGCCAAGAATTCCTTTAGCGTTGCGCTGGTTGCTAAGTTTCTTCACAGCTTAGTGGAAATAATCGATTGATTCCAGCTTGTGCGATCTTTATCACTCGCGTACGAACTACCTAGTTATAATTAAATCGAAATGTTGGCGCAGTACGCTTAGATGCATCGCCCATAAAAAGTATTTATGTCAGTTGGACTAGAACCAAATAATTACTGCTTGTATATTTAGTTATTTACTTTTGTTGTATTGAAATATATTACAATGACTTTTAATTTACGGGAGCAATTTCTTATATAGGTACCTACAGTGAACTATCGAGGTCGTCGCCGCATTCAGCACTTGTCATAAAAAATACATCATGTCAAATTTAACAATGCTATGTGAATAATTAATTATATTTGCGTCATTTCATGCGCTCAGTAGACGTCACGAAAGTATATACATATATTTAATTAGGTAGAAATATATTTTTAACTTGCTTTATTATCTTTTTGATTCTGATTGCACGGATGGTACACTAAGTGTTGCGGGTTCGATGTCTGCAGTGGAATAAATAGTTGCTACTGGATGTTGTTTATGTCTGCTGCTTCAATATTTATTAAATCCTCAATGACACTAAAATTATTACTGCATATAGGTAAAGGTGCCCACGTATATACCTACCAAGGGGAAAACGGAGGTGTGTCACGGCAACATTATGCCGGCAATGGTTTTAGTCCTCACGAAATAGGAAGCGAACCTGTTGTTGTCTTCTGAGTACAGCTGCAGGCTACGTTCTGCAATCAAGAATTTCTTGATACATAACCCCAACCCCTCATCATCATCATCATCACTATGCCTTGCCAGGGAATCGGCACCCATCAAGCACAGCAGTCGCATGCGTTACCGCTGCGCTATTGACGCACATAATTATCGCTGGTATAGGTGTTGTCCTTAAAGAAATAAAAACAATCATTTTAACACGAGGTATATTACATGACTACCTACTATTTAAGGTATGTGGTGACCACTACTACTTTAGAGTTCTAAAATACTTTTATAATAATAATTATTTATTTATTTACAGAAATTAGATTGTAGGTTAAGATTGACTTAGGCTATTATGTGTTACAGGTATTCATTTATACTCTTAGTTGACAGTATGCGTAATCTACAATAAGTATGGGTAGAGTACTGTTCTCCTAGATAGGCTACTGAATAGCCTGTGTTTAGGAGTACAATGCCAATCCCCTATAAATATTTTTTTAATTTTTGATGCACGTGCCATGTTGAATTATTAGAATTAATAACAGCAGTGGTAGTAAGTAAAACAATTAGACAATTACATTTCTTATTAAGTAGCGTGTGTGTGTATGTGTGTGTGTGTGTGTGTGTGTAAGGTTGTGTGTGCATGTGATAGTGTGTGTGAGGGTGTGTGTGTGTGTGCGTGTTAGGGCGTGTGTGTGTATTTATTTATTTATGAATTCTTCGGTGCTTTCATAATTAAAAATATAACAGCTTTGTCCGTCCGTCCGTCTGTCTGTTAGACAACTTTCAACTCAAGAACCGTAAGAGCTAGAGACTCGCGGTCATGGCCATTCGGTCATAGTCATTTCGAGGTATATCGACTATGCTAGTCGATATACCCCGAAATGACTATGACCTGTGACCTCTGACCTCAAGGTCACGTGATACCATTTTTTCGAACTCTAAGATTTGCCGTTTCTCACTTGTTTGTCTATAAGTTTATTTTATAGTACTGTAATAGTCAAAAAAATACTTATTGGCGTATATACGGTAGGGATAGATAGGCTGTGCCCTCCTCAGAATTGTCTGCAAGCGATGATAGATTTTAATAAAAATTCTAGTGTTATATGAGTAGCCCAATGCTGTTTGTGCAGTCAAGATATTAATTGGATGCTGTGAATGAAGTCTCGGGGGTCATTTACTCGGGTTAGGTAAAGTGTTATGCAGTGTTCTTCAAAATTTCTTCTTTACGTGGAAATTGATACGAATAATTTTGATACTTTGTGACTGTTTATGTATTACTATGAAAAAGTAACAAAATACAATTTTAGACTACATATTGTAATCGGATTTTGAGTATATTAAGATATGTGTACAGAATAGCATTAGTATGAAAGTAAATAAAAAGTCGTTTCGTTTTTGGAGGCGTAGGGATTTATTATACGGTAAGTACGACGTTAATAAGACAACTACATTATACTGAAAAAAAAAAAAATATATATATGAAAGTACGCACTGACGCATGAGGCTATGTTTATTCCCAAGAAGATTATCAGACTCAAGCAATAGAGGTACCTTTCTATAAAACATGACTGATAAGTACTGTTCGTAGTTCTATTATTGCTAATACTTAAGATAATTATGAGTAAGTTGCTCAAGAGGCTTGATAGCCATTGCAAACAATACATTACAATTATTATTGCGTTCTGCTTAGGTATTCGTAAACGCGCCCAATACTTATCTATTTATCATTTCTATTTCAATATCAAGGTAATATACTTTAAAAGCAAAGTAGGTACAATTGCAGTTTTAAAGTAGCTATCTTAGGTACGTAAATACTTGAAAACTAAAGTTCATTACGACTTTATCTATATTAATATTATTATACAGAGGAAAGATTTAATTTTTCGTTTGTTTGTTTGTAAGGATTTACTTAAGTAACTCAAAAACTAAACAACCGATTTAAACATTTTTTTCACTATTAGTAAGCTATATTATCACCGAGTAACATAGGCTATATTTTATTTTAAAAATACTTAGCCTGACCTACTTTTACGCGAGTGAAGCCGCGAGCAAAAGCTAGTAGCTTATTTGGGTGATATACATAATAATATTATGATGATCATACCACATTTTGCTAGATGAGGTTTTTATTAATAGTTACTACCACAGCGGAAACAAGTAAAATATATAGGCAACTAGATTTTGCCCGCGGTTTCGCTCGCGTTGATATGTTGATTTTGTCAGTTAATATCTATCCCTCAGGACCAGTTTCTTTTTTCTGATTGAAGGTTGATCCTATGTCCTTTTCTGTATCCCTGACAACGTGTACATGCGATTTCATGATGATCGGTTGAGTAGTTAAAGCGGAGAAGTGTAACAAACAAACAAACTAATTGAGATTCGCATTTATAATATTAGTAAGTATACACTGTAAAAGCAATCGTTTTCGTGCCGCAGGCCGTAACCCTCTTGACAGAGTATTATCATGTTTAAAATATCAGTTTAAAATTATGTAACACTTTAGTTCCCACATAAAATCTACTTTAAAATACATTACACCAACCACCAACGGCAGTCTTAATCTAAACAGAAAGGTTTGTTCCCTGATTAGTATGCAGGATGGCAACCCGTATGCAGTGCAGTGATTGTTTACTATAGAGGTCGTTTGTCAGGTGAACTTGAGTAACGGACCTTTACGGAAACAATTACGTACATCGGCATAAGTTTTATTACTCAAAATAAACTGTTATTAGAACAGTAACGCTTATAAAGTGCCTCGATAAATAAAATTAATGACTCAATTAATTTATCACGTAGATATGTTAATCTAGTTTCCTGGCCTAGATCAATATTTTTATTTAATGAATAAGTTGGCAAAACAGCATACAGCTTGCCTTGGATTTACCTAAGCTTATGGAAGCTTGGCTTGCATGTTCCCACGCGAGCCTCTGTGTCGTTTTATCTTCGTCCCCCCACAAGGGGACAGTAGGGATAAAGTAAGATAGTGAAAAAGGGTAGGGAAGTATTGTGTAGTGCCATACCGTTTAATACGGCGGGACGAAACCTCGCCGAGGTTTCGTGCCGCCGGCGCGCGGCCGATTGTATGTTAAAGTGATTCGCGCGGCCCCGCCAATTGCGGTTATGTCGAGGAACACCGTCGTCGTTAGTCGGTATTACCAGGAAGCCTATGGACGCTTGGAATACCAGGGGTACAACACACAGATATCTTATCGTATCGTACGATTAGTTATGTTAAAATTTCAGAATCGCAATACTGGATAGAGCACCTACATGGCTATTTAAATATGGTTAGGAATCATAAGGCTTTCAATGCACCGCATCGTACTATTCTGCTTTGACTCTGCCTTCAGTATCAGAATCCCAGCCTTATTACGTGTTCTGACACGCATACATACACATACCTACACGCGCACATACACGCACACGCACACATACACGCACACGCACACACAAATACAGACACACACACACATATATACGCATGCTGTTAAATTTATTTAAGCTTATATGCATAGATACTTATCTGTCTAGTTTTATTTTTCTGTAACGTGAAGAGCGGGGTCTCCTAACACAAGTATGTTTCTTACTTAAAAGGAGTACCTCAACAACTGATGTGAACTAGCTCGTAAGAAAATGAAAATACCAATATTTTTTACTTCTCGTCAAACTTAATTTAATGTAAATCTAAGTAGCCCGTCACTTAACGTTATGCATTTATTAAAAGATTTCGTCGCAGTCATGAGTCACGCTCGCTCAAACGATCCTTCTACGGCTGCTATCTTCACGAGCGTAAATAATTGTCTTAAAATGTTGTCAGATCGTGCCACACGACGTCGGCTACTTTTACTTTTAGTAAATTTACCATAATTTATGATCACAGGCACTTGCTAGTGTTACTAACAAATTTGTAGCGAATAAAAAAGAGCTGCAATTTAATTGTCAGCAAATATTCTAAAGACTAACAAAACGTTCTCTATCCTAATATTATAAAGAGGAAAGATTAGATTTTTTGTTTGTAAGGATTTAACTCAAAAACTGCACAATCGATTTTAATAGTACTTTCCCCATTAAAAAGATATATTATCATCGAGTAGGTAATATAGTCTATATTATTATTTTATTTAAAATAAGAAGGTACCGGTCGCGTTAGTAATGTGGGGGACACAGCGAATACACACACCTATATAAAGTAAAATTATATCGTATGTTATTTTATATAATGTATGTGTATGTGCACTGAGATGTATTGAGTTAGCGTATAAGCAGTGTTACGGTGTCCACGGTATTGTACGGTCGCAAATCTGATAATAAACGTAATCGGTCTAACCAGACGTATCATTTCATCACCCAGTAGTACCCGGAGTCAGATACACATCTATGAGATACAACATTGGTGATCCCGACGTGATGTCTTGAGTCAGGGTCACCAATGTTGTAGTAACCTAACCTACTTTTACGCGAGCGAAGCCGCGGGCAAAAGCTCGTTTTTAATATTCAGTGTCGCATCAGGGCAATGCGCTTTGTTCATTCAAGGAATACTTAAATTGATTTTAATGCGATAGTACAATCAATCGTTTTTATTAGTGTTTTTATGTTAAGCGGCATTTTAATCACAATCATCCAGTCGTAACCAAGGAGACCTTTAACGATTGAATATACTATTATACTTATAAATTTAAAGAAGTAGCACGAGGCATGTATTTATACAGTGAAAAAAGAAAATAGACGTATATAGCGACGTGCCTAGTTGGATTCGAATAATGTTCGAGCGTATTGAAAACTCTATACATAACTGCGTGCGCTATTATATAATTGTATTCGAATAAGCATTATTCGAAAATAATTATTATGCGCACCACTATATAATTAAAATATCCTAACTAATATTATAATTCGAAAGTGAGTTTGTTTGTTCGTTGGTTACGCTTTCACTCTTTAACTTCTTGACCGAGCATCATGAAATTTCGCATACACGTTGTCAGGGGTACACAAAAGGACATAGGGCACCTTTCAGCCAGAAAAAACACTGTTACCAATCTAACCCATATTTACGCGAGCGAAGCCGCGCGCAAAATTTAGTCAGTTATAAATCTAAATGTGTTTTTTTAATCAATCATGTTAAACCTATTGAGTGGCAGCGGAACACAGGCCGCCAGACTCAATAGCTTTTCAATTATCTCTAGCATTTTAACAATAGACAGGTTAATAAAATATCCAATATGACGTTTATTATCACTTATGCTTATTTCACACGTACCACAACCACACCACGTGGGCGGGCGCAATTTTGTATTGAAAATGAATAGTAGAATTTACACGGACCACATTTTGCCGTCATTATTGACCACGTGGGTGATACCGACCACATCGCAACCACAACACAACAACCAGCGACACCGCGAACTAGCGTCCGACAACATCGCAGACACAAGGCTGCGTCGACGCACCGACACTGCGCTCGACAACGAAAACCGGTGTCAAACTGTCTATCGGCACTCGTGAGTGTCATTGCGTCGTCGCAACCACATCGCAACTACTAACGACAACTCAACCACATCCACATTTTGTAGAAACCACAACGCAACTGCAAAAAGCTGCAGCGACAATATTCACACATAACCACTGCTTGATCACCTTTTGCGCGTCGATTAGGTGTGGTTGTGGTACGTGTGAATGAAGCCTTAGGTGTCACGGATATGTGACAACGACGATATAGATTTCTCAGAATTAAGCTGATAAATATTTAATAAGCTTTCACTCAAATGGAAACGACAGTAGTAGAAAATAATACCTACTTTATTTGTGACTAATAGAGGACGCGATGGTAATTTAAATGTATCGTATTTACTTTATAATTTCATTGTCAGACTTAGGTATATAATATTGGCCTTGTAATGTGAAATGTCGCCACAATTAATATCTATTACATTACATAATTTGCATTGTTTGCAAGGTTTGAAGCAGTAAAATTGTACCTATTCAAAGTTGGTAAATCAGCTCTGAGTAAAAACTAAAAACAAAGGAGATATTTTACTTAGAGCTGATTCACATGTCGACTTCACAAGTCAAATTCGAATCAGAAAAGATTTCTCTATGAGTGAAAGCGTACAGCGACAACTCTACATACGTGAACTTGGGAATTCGCTCAAACTGTTGTAGTGCCTTCGGCCTACAAAAGGCAGCTAAGCAATCTCGTACGGTGTTCCTGTGGTCAGTCGGGTTTTCAGGTTCTTGGGGATATGGTCTGCTGTTAACAGGGGCGTGTGCTCTTTGCTAATGGCCTGGTAGTACGGCGACTCGTTTCTTCTCATAAGGCTGTACTCCTTGAATAGCCTTTTTGTTAACATTTAATTTTTTTTTCTGTTTAGTATTTTATTTTATTCATTTTTGACAGGTCTAAATAATACTTACAATTATTATACAGAAAGAATATAATTTAAAGTATCTCTTTCGTTGAAAAAGGAAGCACCATACCATTACATTTTCATAATAAGTGTTAACAAGAGAAGTTAAATATATCGCTGCAGGTTCTGTTGTCTAAACTTTTCTATAAGTTGATTCAATCGTCTAAATCTGTTTGTCAAAAAATACTATAATAAGTATACCAACTAAAGGAAATACGTTTCTTTGTAATATTTTATATATCAGAAGGTAATTATTTTTATTTATTTATTTATCTATCTTTTCTTTTATATATGTTGATGATGGCAGGATTTGATTTACTCTGTATATCTCAGAGATTTTACAAACTAAAATATTAAAAACGGACATAAAGTACGCCCAAACTCGGATCAATCTTTTGTGGATCACACAATTGTCTCATGTGAGATGCCAATCCGCAACACATCGCACGGCGGCAGCGGTGCGCCCGCGCCGGCGGCGCCCAGGCGCCAGCTTACACGCCGTGTTATACATGCGTCATCCGAGCAATCACGATAATACTACATTAATCTTTGCAAAACCTCATATAGGTACCTACACAGTAACAAGTTATGTGTATGCTACTGTATCTTATATGTGCATAGTATACTGCTGTCATTAGAAAAAAGCCGTATCTAAAATTTTGCCGAAATTGAGATTTTACTTATTTGGAATCAGTAAAAAAAGATGCATCAGTCTGTATTTTATATTAAACTAGCTGTTACCTGCGACTTCGTCCGCCTAGATTTTAACTAAAAAGTGTTTGTCGCCGCGGAACCCAACTATATTTCTCTGCCCAAGTTACTTAAATGGCGTAGTTTTTATAGTGTAAAGCTAGATAATAGTATGGCTTACTCAAAAACAACATTTAAATATGCGTCTTTAGATTACACGCTGTCACAGAATGCGTAAGAAAAATAAAGTTTCACAGTTCCTCCCCCGTTGGTGATAGCGTGATAATATGTAGCCTATATGTTGACCCGACCTGTTAGTAATATTCATGCAAAATTTGAAGTAAATCCATGCAGTACTTTTTGAGTTTAGCCCGGACATACATACAGACAAACAGACAAAAATTCTAAAAACTATATTTTTGGCTTCGATATCGATTGTAGATCACGCCCCAAGTATTCTTTTAAAAATATATTCAATGTACAGTTTTGACCTTCCTACGATTTTATTATATGTATAGATATAAAAAGATTGGCAGATACTTCATTTTCCCTTATGACGGCAGTATATACTACCTGCTTTAAATAGGGTCTTGTTTAAAGCTGCATACAACCAATGATAACTGTTCGCTTGCGTCGTGAAAACCACGTGAAAGCTAATATCAATACAGGAAGAGAACGAGCTAGTTATTGTCTTTCAAATGGAGCAGATTAATCTAAATGAATACATTAAGCCGTTTAATGCCAGTATAATAGCAAGTAATTACTATTTATTATGGCAAACGGAGCCAACTATTGCACTCGCAATAGCAAACAAACCGGCTCTAAATGATACAATAGTGCTAATGCCAACTATTCCGCATGTGGACCAACAATCTTATGAATGGATAGTCTAATGTATTTACACAACAATGACAAACAGTCCTATTTTGTGACTGAAATTAAATTTCAAGAACGAACGATATTATAAGGGCTCGTCCCGTATCATTTCGAACCAAATATGTAATTTATAATGTTTGCTACATACTCTACTCTATACTAATATCCTCCAGACCGAATTTCGGTCACGGCAGCCCATTTTAGTAGAGACTGCGCAGGAGATATTATAGTTCACAAGTATGTGCGCAAACACAAGTGCACTCTCTGTTTTCTTACTCTTATGATCCGATGGGACGGTAATCCGACACGACCGGAGAGAAATCAGGCGCAAAGGGCTGAGTGCGCTTTCAGCCATCTCACTTACCAAACAAATCGCGATACTTCATCTGTACTGTTGCTTTACTTTTTTTAATAGGTTAGGATACATCACAAACTACATATATTATAGATGAGACAGCCAGGCTCGTGCGTATGAAATCATAATGTAGTCGTTTGTGGACCAGTTCAAAGTATTTTTTTAGAGGCTTACAGTTTAATATCTAAAAGGGGGATTGGCATGAGCCCCGCTGATCAGCACTATTTATTCTTTTTACGTATTATGCAAAGTTGGGAATGTGCTTAGACACAGAAAATAATAAACAAAATAATAATTGAAATCGTGAGGACATGTTATAACATGCTTTGTTTTTACAATTTGTACACACAAAGAAGTCATTGTCAAAATCTTGTAATAAATAGTTGTTATATTAACACCCATGTACATAAACAAATTAACATCATCTCAATGAAGTCACGCTCACGGTGAGTTTTCATAGGCTCGCTACGCTTCAAGGCGTTACAGCGGAGTGTTCCAAGCATCACGAATGAAGAACAATATCACACATATCAACAATAGTTTACACCGATGCTTTTTTAGGCAATGACATAGGCCTACATATTATATTTTCTACAATTTATATTTCTTACTGGAATTTGCCAGCGTCTTCGCTCGCGTTAACCGACATTTTGTCTAAACATCCTAATAATACATCTAAACCTTCCTCATTAATCATTCTGTTTATTGTTGAAAACTGCATGATAATCCGTTCCTACTGAACTGATTTTCATGCAGTTGCTCGCAAGCAGACAGACAGACGCGGCGCGGGCGGGAGACTTTGTTTTATAATATGTAGGTAGTGATTCATTATTTATTAAAGACAACTCCCGCTCTAGAAATAAATTTCTGTGTTGTCTAGAAATAAATTTCTGTAATTTCGGACTTTACAAACTTTAAACAACGGACACAAAAAACACCCAAACTCGGAACAACCATCTGTGGATCACACAAGTTTTTGTCCCGAGTGGGAATCGAAACTACAACTCTTGACGCAGCGGCAGTGGCGAAGCGACCACTTAAACCACAACACCATCCGTACAGCCAAGAGACGTGGTCTGTCGTCCTTTGCATGAGTTTCTTGGCTATAATGCAGAAGTAATTAAAAAAACATTTATCGCAAAATGGTACATATAAATGATTAGATGTTCCCGCGGTTTCACCCCTCGATTATCGTTACTGCGCCGCCCCGTGGGTCGTAGCGTGATGTTATATAGCCTATAGCCTTCCTCGATAAATAGGCTATCCAACACTAAAATAATTTTTGAAATCGAACCAGTAGTTCCTGAGATTAGCGCGTTTACACAAACAAACAAAAACTCTTCAGCTTTATAATATTAGTATAGATTATGGTTGCGGTCCACATCGCGTGTCATTTGCAAGCCAAGGTGCTCTATTTAATTCATGAGTGTTTTATAGCGATTGTTTGTCTGACACTGCACCGGCGCGGCGTCCTTACAACGAAGTACGAAACACGAGGGCAACTCCGGCCACCTCTTATTCTCATAACATTTGCTATGTTCAATACAATTATCAGCAAATAACAAATACAATATTGCCTTCTACGTAATAACTCATGAAATCATAATGTAAATTACCAACACAAATTGTTCTGTAATCTGTACCTTTACATTTTACATGATAATATGTTTCATATCGAGTGAACAAATATTTGTTGCTTGAATTCGGCATTTTAGATCGATCAACATGTCGACGACAGTCTGTTATTTGTTATTTGTGATACAAATCTGTACTAATTTAATTATAGAGTTAGGAAAGTTACTAATAAAGTAATAATGTATACGTTATATTTATGATTTTAAGGTCGAATAAACTACTCCCTATTTGGACGAGGTAGGCAGTTACTATATTATTATTCTGTGTAATAGAAGCCAATGAATTTTGTATTACGGTTTTTGTTTAGTATTGTAATTGTTCTATTATATATTATTTGCATGTATTCCAAGATATTGAAGTAAATTAAGAAAGCTTACAGGCACTTAGATAACATAGCATAACACAGACTATGACTAAAGGAATTGTAAGTTATAACTCGGCGTGTAGTATTCGCACTGACGAATGAATGAATGGTTATTTGCTGGTAGTTCAGAAAATCCATTTTTGAATAGACTGGCTTTGTATGTGACCATCAGCTATGGTAAACGCTTATCATCAAGCGGACCATACGCTTGTATATGAGCTTAATTGCCTAAAAAGTACCAATTTTTCTGTTGCTGTGTATCTGAACTCCACCTAAACAGCCCCTGGACTTGGTTTTAATTTCCTTTGTGTATTTAAGCCTCTGGATAGTTTAAATTCCTAATTAGATCCGATAGTGCAGAGCTACATTGCGATCCGTTCGTTTGGCACGATAACGTTTATACGTATATAAATATTTTACTAAAACGTAGTCTGATGACAGGATAGAAGAGTCAATAGGCACGTGGCTTATTATGTCTATTCACTCATTTTTCTATTATTTTCTAAAGTTAAAACGAATCTGTGCACGAGTGTAAGACTGTCGGTGCCAATTAATTCGTGACGGCACTAATGAGCCAGTTCGTGACCATATACCTCGGTAGTCTTAGGCAAGCATCGTGCTCTTACGATGCTTGACTGTAATGCTGTTACTGCGTTTTGGCCGGTCATTAAGCGTGCCGGTGGCTTCTCCCATTCCACTCTTTTCCTTCCATCTTTAAAGTATACGATCCCCTTCATGGTAAGCGGATAGCCTATGTTCACACGTAGTAATAGCGGTATGCTTGTCCACATTAGAGTGCAGGAATCTATACTTCTATACTAATATTATAAAGCTGAAGAGTTTGTTTGTTTATTTGAACGCGCTAATCTCAGGAACGACTGATTCGAATTGAAAAAATTGTTTTAGTGTTGGATAGCCTATGTATCAAGAAAGGCTATAGGCTATATAACATCACGCTACAAACAATAGGAGCGGAGCATCAATGAAAAATGTTGCAGAAACGGGGTAAATTTTCTTATATTAATACGAAGCAGGCGAAGTTGCGCGGGTCAGCTGGTGTAAGATAAGATGGGAGGAAAAGAATGGGATACCTAACTATGTGAGCCTCCAGAATTCTTACTTATCTCGTTTCCTGTATAAGGATAGTATTTATGAGCGAGTCTTTCTGTAACTTGTATTAAATAATAAAACTACTAACTATTAGATAATATTGAAAGTCTTGTTTTAATAATAGTTTGATCGTAAATGCCTCATTAAACTCTTTAAAGGAAATATACTCAACGGCATACCGTAGATACATTATCATTTGTCGATAACGTAGCAACGCGCTAATTGTATAAAGATAGCCATTATTCTATATGAATGACATTGTTCTGGGGATGTAAACACGTTCATTAAGCCGATATTGATATTAATCTATGTGTTGTTTACTTGTTCTTAATTATAATGAAGACTGATTATTTAATTGCATGCAGTCGCATCAATGCTAATGTTATAAATGCAAAGGTAACTCTGTTTGTTATATTTTCATCTCTAGCCGATTTTGATGTTTGATCTGAAAATAATTCGGATTGTGTAATAGGTATAGGCAATGTTTTGAATAAAATTATTGAGAAAAGAGGAAACCGCCACGAACCTTCGGATTGCCTACTCAACTATTGCAATAGAAAAAGGTTGACAATACCGAACTGCTCTGGATACGGATAGCCGCGTTGTGGGACCCGCGCGTACTCCAACTTGCAGGATTCTGCTTCGAGCACAAAATATGTGTCGACACGTGTTTCTCCTCAGCGCGAGACATCTTCAGGACCGTTTGGCAACGAATGAGCCAACGACACTGCTGTCCCTATCCAAAAGAGTTCGGTATTGTCAACCTTTTTCTATTGCAATACTTAGGTGGGCGACCCGAGGGTGCGTGACGGATTCCTCTCTCCCAAATAATTTTATTACCATGGATTTCCGCCAAGTAACGCCTTATTCGCTTCAATATACGTTTTAAATAGCAAATAAAGACATATTATTATAATAAAAACATGACAAAATAGCAATTGAAGTCACGAGTAACGCTAGCTATTATTAATAAAATATTGTGCCTCGTACAATCATATCGATAGTCTGTATCAACTGTAATAGTAGCCTCCAAAAATTGGGACATTGACACTGTAATTTGAAGTATGAAGGTACCAATTCGTTGTTATAAAGTCAAACATTGGGCGCCAAGGTGAGGCCATAAAGACCATAATATAATCGGTTATAGCACAATAGAACAACACCTATTTTCTTTCGGCACAGCATACCAAGACATATAGTGCGCTGGGACCTTCGCGCTTTGAAGTAAATTAGCGAATTAAAAACAATGCGAAACTGTCCGAAGCGTTTCACATAACAAGACAATCGTCCTTTATGTCTGTTTCTTAAATCGAATACGCTGTAATAAACAATATTGTCATTGTTTGTATATCCTTACTTTAAAATAAAAAGCCGGGTTATAGTGAAAGCGCGGTTTTCGTAAAAATATAGTCAAAACATGCCGTCCTCCTACAATTATAATAGGCCACCATAAAATCAGATCGTTCTCACGCCCAATAAGCATTAGCAGATAAAAGGTCGCTGAAGCTATTATTATCTTATAATTTATTTTTATCAATGAGTTTGACACGCGTCAGTAGTTGTTACGGTACTATTACATTTTATTTGCATAGATTTATTTTGTAATTGTCTGAGCCTTTGTGCTAAGTCAGCGAGAATATTTTTAGCGTACTTTTTAATACTTGTATTTAGTCAAATCAATGTTAAAGCTCACATGACTAGACTGGTATATTTTGTCTAGAATTATGTTACTATTTGTTGCGTAAATGGTAGTTAAGTTTTCCTTCTGTAATACGCTCACGGTCTCCTGGTACATACATCTCCCAGTTGTCTAAAAAGTTGCTGCATAAAAAAGATTGATGTAAACCTTGAGACGCTGGTACAAGGTGACAGAGAAGACATCGTACTCCTCAAGGCGACATCTTGCTTAACTTTGTCAACTTTGTTAGTTAAACTACATCCTTATATGAATTTTATAGTGGTCTTTAACCTCCTTGTTCCTGCACTTTTCAGACCTGATTAAAGCACATAATTATAAAGATTAGCCTCTGCAGTTTGCCTTGTTCTCTACCTATAATATAAGGATACTAATATCATGAGTACAAAGGCCGAAATAAATAGCTAATGTGAATTCTCAGATATATCTGCAAGGCACAATGCTGTTCTCGCTGAAGTTGTACATTAAGCAGATTTTGTGTTAAATAGTACGAGTTTATTGTTCGTATAGACGGTGCCTATCTTTGCTATAGAAATCTTTATAAATATTCTTTACTTTATCTTCCGCATTGTAAAAGCAGAAGACAAAATAAAATATATTATACTTCAATTTAGTTCAGATTAAAATATAGTATCACATTTCTAATATTTTAAACTTTGTCTAGGAATTCACAGGCGACCATGGTGTTTTTCATAGTATTTGTGTAGCCTTGGTTCGCAATACGCAATATAGAGGTAGAATGACCGAAAGGATTATTCCTAAAAGGTCTCCCGATAAAATAACGATAAATCTCAAATCTATTATATCTAATGACAGGTTAATTAGTACTGTTACGTGTATGCAGTGTGTGGTTTCATAATACTATTACTATAACAATTATTTTCTTTGATATATTCAAATAATATCTAATTCAAACATTTTACCTATCAATCTAGTATCGCATTAGATACGCAGATGATTGATCTATCTAGTCTAAAACGGTGTCTGTTTATCGAACTGCAGATGCAGTCGAAGAAACATCTTGAAACACATTTGCGTTGCAGTCATTGTTTTAGTTACATAAACGTTTGTAATCTTGGCTTTACAGACTTGTTACCGGCGTTAATAGCTTTCGGAAGCAAACAGTCATATTGCGATGGTCGTATGCGGAATCAAACAGCACGATAGTGCATGTTAGTTCACACATGTTTGTGTGCGTGTTCATTCAGGAAACCACGTGGACCATTTGATAATAATATAATGACAATCTTCCGTTGTTAAAGGTATACAAAGCAGATACAAAACGTGTCAACTCGCTCCGTTACCTCTCTATGTTGTTATAAAATAATGACGGACTTAAAATATATGGAAACTATACCTTTAACGTCTATAAAGGAATTCTGAATTTTTCTTTAGTCTTAATAATTAAGACTGTGGATGCTCTCGGATTGGTCCATTTTTCTGTCAGTTGCTAGTCTAGTCAGGGATAGTTATAATTAATACTCAATTAAAGTTTTCTAGTTATGAGTAAAGGTACTTTTGTGAAATGATTTTTTTATTACTAACCACAAGCCAAAAACATTACATGATTCATAATCCTATTTAATAAATAAAAGCTAAGACAGGTTTTTAAAGAATAAATAAGTTCTACTTTTTCGGCTTTATACTTAGTATTTTGCTAAACATAATTAACACCAAATATCGACACTTTCATAATGTTGTTTTGTTTAATTACAGAAATCACGCACGGCGAGGAATTCGGTTACGATGGAAATATTGGTAAGACTGAAATTATAATTTATTCACAAATTTTAATTTCATAGTACCTAGGTTATGTACCTAGGTACTATGAAATTAAAATTGTTTATTAATATTTCGAGGATATGACGCAGAGGCACAAAATCTAATTACAACTGCACTTACTTTATGAAACGACAATTAATTGTTTAATACATTATTGCAATTAATCCTTACTAATATGTATTATAAATTCGAAAGTAACTCTGTCTGTCTATCTGTTTGTCTGTCTGTTACCTTTTCACGGCTAAACCACTCAACCGATTTAGATTTAGAAATTTAGTACAGATATAGTTTAAAACCTGGGGAAGGACATAGGCTACTTTTTATTGATGTAGGTACCACGCGGGCAAGGCCACGCGCAAAAGCTACTTAAATATAAATTACTCAGGAATATTTTTACTAATTTGGATATTAATTTAAAAACTACTAAATTTTTCGTCAGTCTGTTAGTAAGAAATAGGATGATTCAGTTGAATTAATGAATAATTACTTAGCTTATTATGTTGTTATAAAGATAAATCATAATTGAACCAGGGCTTAATAATAGGTCAGGCAGCAGTTACATGTAGGTAGGTACGTATGTGGTTTAATGTTAGAACAATTTTGTTGTTTCTGTTAGATTGCTCCTTGTTGAGCTCATGATTAAAAATAAATGTAAACGTAGATATGCAAACAACTATCGCTCCTGTCACTTGGATCCTATAAGCTATTATTCAAATTAGTCAGTAAGTAGGTATAAGTAGATCACTTAGCGTTATCTATACATGAGTACCTATACTGATATATTTCTTAAAAACCTGAAGTCGACTGCGCGGATAGCGTTGTGGTCTAAATGGTCGCTCACCACAGCCACTATGCCAAGTGTTGTGGGGTTCCAATGACACAAAAGACAACAATTTGTGTGATCCACTAATAGTTTTTCTTTGTGTCCGTTATTTGAATGTTTGTAAAGTCCCCGTGATACAGAATTTATTCCAAGAACGGGCGAAGTCTTTGTAAAGAAAGAAAAAAGTCAGGCTGACAAAAACCTCCTCAAATACCGTTGCTAAACTTCTGTAGCCTTTGTGTTCCTGCGGTGAACATAACTTTTAGAGCTTCTTAACAAAGCGCTTGCTAACCGCAACAAGTATACGACATGCGTCATAATAGGCGGCTACCGTAATTTATCAATACGCCTGTTACCGAGTCAGGTATAAGCCGTCACCGTGTTGCCAACGTAAGGAGAAAGTACTGATTCCCCTATTGATAGCACAAAGCTTCCTTATTGTAATCCGTGTAAAGCAATGTTTCTTAAACATTTAGTGATGACTATTTGACAAAATTTTGTTTTGCCATGGACCATCAACTGTGTGATGCTAACATAAGTTATAAGGCATTTCTGTATAAATAAAACACGTCCTTACTTAATATTATAAATGCGAAAATGAGTTTGTTTGTTTGTTACGCTTTCACGCCTTAACTACTCAACCGATCAACATGAAATTTTGCATAGACGTTGTCAGGGGTACAGAATAGGGCATAGGGTACCTTTCATCCAGAAAAAAGAACTGTTGCAAACCTAACCTAACCTACATTTACGCGAGCAAAGCCGCGGGTAAAACTAGTATTATATAATTATTCGAAAACACCAATATTTATATAAATATTAAATGGCTTCGCGGGCCACTTTGGGAGCGTTCAGTGACCACCGGTTAAGAACCACTGGTGTAAAGACATCTTACTGTTGAAACTAGCGAAACGCTTAGTTGTATTAGAATTATATTTCGATACAGTTTTGCATTACGCAGTAACTACATTGCATGTTCAAGGTCATAGCACGCGTACCTTTTTCTTCTATTTTTGCCAAGTTTAACTACATCAGTGACCCACCCAGCAGTGCCTAATGCAGACTCTACGTCTACGGGCGACGACTGTCGGGCGAAACCCCGGCATGACAAAATGACTCAATGGCCTGCAGACAGGGGACTCATAACGCACGTACCTACTTGTAGTGTTGTCAACACATTCAAATTTTGTTCGAATGCAATTGTGCATATAGCTAGTTGAAACACAAGACAGGATTACTTGACTGCGAGAGGAACTGGATAACGGTCGCATCCTTCTGCGAGAACGTTATCTCGCGGAAGGAGGCGGCGGCGGCGGCGGCGTGTGAGCCCGACTTAACCTCTCCGCTCCCCTTTCCGCGGAGAGGTATGCGTCAATGCATTCCTCCACGTTAACAAAAAAGGGCTACTTGACAGTGCTATTCGATAGGGTAAGTAGTAAACAGAACAATATGAAAACGAAGGCCAATTACAAGTTTTTACTTATAGATATATGACTAAGAATAATTACTATGGTACCTAAACATTAAAAATATTATCTACATCCATAATGAACGAAAACAAGATATGACATTCAAATAATATGTCTACAAAAATACAAAACATGACACTACAACAACAACATGTGACTATATTTTGTAGTCTCAAGATTCAAGATTGTGGTGTCAAGAATTGACTCCGTAGTACGAATTGCGCAGTACCTACCTTTTTTAATTTAGTGCTGCTAGTGTTAAAAATATCGATGTCAACATCCTGGCTCGCAGCATTGTCCGTGTATTACATTGTACGTGTAGTACGTGTGATAGGCACCTATAATAACATTTATTTATTAGTTTCTTCAGGTTAGAATGGACACTAGAACCACTTAGCTATTTGTATATTTCAAATAATTTGATGCACCTTTCTGCCAGTTCTGCTTCATTGGCTTTGAAATTACGCAATAAAACATCCTATCTACAGCTATCAGTGATTTTAATAACGTTATTGAGTAAATTCTACGTAAACTACCGTTGTTTGTTAGAATGTAATTGACAAGGTTATACTTTATATTGGGTACCTACATACCATTATAGATCCTAATTATATGCCATTATTGTTTATAAATAATGTACGGATATCCAATTTGAAAGTAATCGTACTATTCGAAAGGTTATATTTAGATAACGTACGCCAATTACCTCTTTAAGTATTCAATTAAAATGAGTTCTTAGTTAAGAATAATTAACTTTTTTATTATAATTGGTGGCCGTTTGGAATCATTTTTTTTTAAGACAGCCTCTTACTAGTAATAAATTGATTGACATTACAAGTAACCAAGCAACGGACACAGAGAACACCCAGACTCCGAACAACTATTTTTAAATCACACAAATATTTGTCGGACTCAATGGCGTAGTGGTTAGTGGAACAGATTGCCACGCCTGAGGTCGCGGGTTCGATTCCCGCACAAGTCAAACATTTGTGTGCATGACCATGGATGTTTGTCTTGGTCTGGGTGTTTCTATGTATGATATGTATGTATTTACTAAAAAAAGTATATATGTATGTTTATCCATTGTCTAATACCCATAGTACAAGCTCTGCTTAGTTTGCGCTAGACGGTGTTGTCTGTATGTGATAGAATATTATTATATTATTATTATTTGTCCCGTGTAGGGATCAAACCCACAACACTCGGCGCAACGGCAGTAGTGAGGCAACCACTTAAACCACTACGTCAACTGTGAAGGCGAAATACTAGTAAAAAATAACCAATATCCAAGTAGTAGATCATGCTATTCATACGACTCTAAGGCTGGGCGCATACATTACTAGATTTTCCCTGCGGCTTCGTTAGTGAAGGTGAACAGACACAGCCCTTTTTTCTGGATGAAAGGTACGCTGTCCTTTTCCGTACTCTGACAACGTATCCGCGAAATATCGTGATAATCGGTCAAGTAGTTAAGGCGTGGAAGCGTAACAAACAAACTCACATTCGCATTTATAATATTAGTTAGAATTATTATACCGTACAAGAGAATAAAACAGCAAGTTACAGAGTATATACTTTGGTCTGGTTCATGAGTACCTACGCAATAATAATGTTTTAAGATATGATGCTACTTTATGCTATAGGTATGTGGCACTTATCATAGTATAGTCATTTTTTAAATGTGAATCATGTCAAATCACACGGCCATTTGACCTTTTTGTTTAATTCACACGTACACAGTTTGTCACTAAACAATACCTGATACAAAAAAGCTCGACCTTGACATTCCAACTATTAGCGAGGTTCATAGTCGTCAAGAACGAGCGAGTAACCACGCTTACGTTTATGACATTTCTTTCTTTTTAAATAGATACTAGGAGCAATTCCTGTATCGCGGGGTGCTTTACAAACATTCAAACAACGGGAACAACTATTTGTGGATCACACAATTTTTTGTCCCGTGTGGGGATCGAACCCACAATACTGGGCGCAGCGGCATTGGCGAGGCGGCCACTCAAACCATTACGCCACGCGCCATCCATGTAGTCAGACATCGGCTTAAATATAATGTTAGCAGTTGGTTAACATACATAGGCATATATAATATAGAACAGTGCCTTTATATAATCTAAATGGTAGGCATAGTCACATTTTGCCACCTATGTTTTTAGATCACACATAACAAGGCATGCTTCCATGCTGTTATTGGTATCTTTCTATCAGGCAACCTGAATAGCACAGCCCAACCCAAGAATAGAGCTGCAGACCTCGGATGCCAACACACACGGCACATTAGATTGCTTCATATACACTAATTAATTAAGTTTAGTCATTATTACTAACTTTGTTATTTATTAAAATTGCATTTTCTATGTTATTTTATTTTATACTAGTCATTTAGTAGTCTAGTCATCCTAAAGAACCTTTCGGCAAGAACATTCAAGATTATTGTAGATTATACAGTTTAAATATATACATGATATTATTATTATTTATTTATTAAATTTTGCCGCTCCCTAAAAGTGCCGCCCGGGGCGAGCCGCCCCTACCGCCGCCACTACGCTACGCCACTGACTGTATGTCCTTTTCTGTACCCCTGACAATGTGTATGCGAAATTTTATTATGATGTTAAGGCGTGAAAACGTAATAAACAAACTCACATTTGCATTTACAATATTATTAGGTATAAAGTGCAGCAACGGACAACAAACCGTAAATAATTATGTAGGTACATCTAATTGTAGATATCAGAATTTTTTTACAAACCTACGTCATCATGTATTTGCAATGTCAAGGTAAAAACTTAATTAATTAAAATAGCGTGGCATCCGTTGTGGTTATTATGAGAGGTATTTGATTGCATGGAATGCAATTTTCGTACTGAAGGAAGTTACCCGGCTGCCGATAGGCCGAGGATTATAGGTTTGAATGCCAAAAAATGGTGTAAAATGTTATGATGTTAATTGTGCCCGTAGTTTGAATCTTTGAATAAAATAATCAATAATTCCCCGATACACAGATATTATGCTTTGGACCGTGACAGTAATGCGCATAACTTCACTCGAATAATATTCGAATACATTTGTTCATAACGCGGTACATCCTTGTAAAATATTCTATCTATACATTTATAGAAATAAATAAAATTGAAGTGTCTGTTTGTAATGTCAAAATAACAGCTTTTTATCTAATGCATATGAAAGTATATAAGTTACCTATACAAAAACATCTATTTTAAAATGTTTGTCTGTCTGTCTCTTTGTTCCGGCTAATCTCCGAAACGGCTGAACCGATTTTGACGGGACTTTCACTGGCAGATAGCTGTTGTTATAAGGAGTAACTTAGGCTACTTTGATTTTAGAAAAAAAAATAGGGTTCCGTGGAGACAAACACTTTTTAGTTAAAATCTACGCGGCCAAAGTGGCATGTAACAGCTAGTATAAAATAAATATGATTTGTCTATAGATAGATTATTTTCGCTGCGTCTATATGACATGGTCATCACACACTTATGTATAGTATTACTTTATTATCAAAATATTCGAATATAATTCAAACACATTGTGCATATCGCTGGTTCAAACTATGTAGCTTTGTTCCCAGGCCCGTTACACTGGGGTGAACGGTACCGCGAGTGTGCGGGCAAGCACCAAAGCCCAATCAACATCAACGTGCTACATGTGAAACAGGTCACGCTGCCGGACCTCGTGCTCGTCGGCTTCGATGACTCCATAGATAATGTACACGTCACCAACAATGGACACACAGGTTCGTACTTCGTATCCGTATTCATCAGAATTTAATGATGCATGAATATTAATATTGTGTGTGTTACCGCAGCTCGCTTATTTACGTGGCATTTTATAAAGGGACTTCGTAAATTGGTTGGTTTTATTGTTACATACACGTGTCTTAAATTAAAATGTTGGTAAATCCGTTAGAATATTTTTTAAAATTCCATAATTAAGATAATATATAACAGTGTAGGTCTACTTATTTTCTACTTGGACATGTGTGCAAATAGTGATGTTGGATAGATAGCAACAACTTAACTATTTTTATAATACTTAATTATAATATCAGCTCTGTAATAAACTGTCCCACTGCTGGACACGGGCCTCTTCTTAGTGTGAGAAGGCCGTAGTCCAACACGCTGGCCCAGTGCGGGTGCTTCACATATCTTCGAGATCTTTATGTAGAATTCTTCACGATGTTTTCCGTTAAAGCGAGCGATAATTAACTATTTAATACGCATATAACTTCTAAAAGTCAGATATGCGTGCCTTGGGTAGGGTTGTCAACGTTTTTTGCCAAAAAAGCGTGTGAAATGGTTTGAATAGGAAAAATAAAAGTATTTGGAAGAAAAAAAGTATTTTTAAAATTTTGTGTTGTTATTTCTTTAAAAACGTATTTTTGTGTGCTTTTAGACACGTGCCAACAATTTTTTGCTATCTTTAAATTTTTCAAAGCAAGTTTGACAATTAAAATTTAAATAATTAAACAATTCGTTTTTAATTAAATTTATTGACGCTCTATTACTTTCTTCTCGCCATTTTAGATTCATCACTGAAAAAAGTAAGTAAAAGCATCACAGTAAAGGTTGGAAATAAAGTATTTTCATATACTTTATTTGTATGCAAAAGTATAAAGTATAATTACCAAAAATAAAGTAGGATACGTTATTATAAAGTATGGTTGGCAACCCTAGCCTTGGGATCGAACTTGAGATCTCTGCGTGGCAGTCCATCGGTCTCCCACTAGGCTACCGCTTCCAGGTGCCAACTATTTTTGTTGTGTGGAAAATATTTTCGAATCTTTATTTCTTTCTAAGGGGTATGTAATACAACTTATGCAACATACCAATAAATTATACCAACTCTTTACAAATTAATGATTCCTTTTTAAGTTACATAAGTCGAATTAAATAATTATTATGCTGCTAGTGACAGTGACAAGTATCTTAAAGGGCTGTTGCTTAGACCTATTGTTAGACAATGTTATACCTACTGCCTTAGGGATTTAGTGACAACCACGGCTTGGATTTTTTTGCTGTAGGATTTTCGCGAATAAGCCTTACTTGATCATACCTACCTGTCTTTTACAGCTACATAATTACCAATAATGAATTGTATTTATTATATCAAGAGATCTTTGTTATTAGAATCGGTTGCTGATAAATGATCTATTATAAATACAGGCAAATTATTAAGAAATCTGTGTTTCATTTGTGACCATTGTTATTGCTTTTTTATTATTAATTTCTAAATGAGCGTGAAAATAATAACAGTTTAGTGCGTTAGTCTCGCTTATCTCCGTTCAAAATGTAAGTTTAAGTCAAAGGTTCAAAGTTACAGGCGATTGATCCATGATTACATTTAATAAATTTAGAATGGCGTTAATGAGAAACACTTATAATTGTATAATCTGTCTGTTTGTCACATAAACTCTGGCAGCCTCTACCATACCTCTTTTACGCTTCGTTTCAAATATAGATCATAGAATAAAAAAATAATGTCACAAACATTATACCATTATTGTAATATTGTTTACGCAACTGATATACCTACGTTAAAATTAAGGTTTAAGAACAACTTTATTTCTCATAAAGAATTGTATACATAATTCACTTACTGAGAAACAATGTTTAAAACTAAGATTAATATTTTTAGAGCGCACATGGGTACGTAAATAAAATAAAAACAAAGCGAGAAAAAATATTAACAACGATGTGGGTAAACAAACAACATTAACAGTATGACACTCGGTCCTAGCCAAGCACGACATGGATACATGAATTGATTTTTATAGATGTGGCATTGATGGTATAGTCTGTCATCATTAACAATTTTTGTAATATTTGCGTTTTACTATTATAAGACTATTTTAATTTTATTCCATTATTCTATTTATATGTTTTAAGTATATATGTATGTGGTTTATGAACCATTTTAAATATTGGATATTATTTGTTTGCGTTTAGTTTAGTTAGAGGTACATACTTAATCTATATATTCTATGTGTATTTTATATATGTGTTATTGTATAGATATAATATATAGATATATATATTTTCTATTATTTGCCTCCTTATTTGCATGTATGAATTTTGAATAGCTTTTTGAATCGGGGATAACTCTTTTCTTCTTTTATTTCTGATGGTAATTTATTGTATATTTTAATGCCCTCAAACTCCAAATTTCTTTTTCCATAATTAGTTCTAGGTGGGCGGGTTACTAAGTAACTAGAACGTCTTAAATTCATCTTTCGTATTTGTTGTTTTGTTACAAACTTTAAATTCGAATGGATTTCCTTATTTAATATTTTACGTATAAGAATACATGTGTAGTATATGTACGTTTGTTTTATATTCATTATTTTTGTTTCCTCGTATAACTTTTCAGTTGGTGTCCGAAAATTATAATTAAATAAAATTTTAATTAATCTATTCTGAACCCGTTGAATTGGATCTATATTAGACTTTGCTGCAGTACCCCAGATTTCAATTAGGTAGTCGATATGAGGCTTAACCAGAGAATTATAAATTAAATAAATTAAATTACTTTATACGGATTTCATCGCGTAGTTTATTTTTAAACACTTATTAATTTTTTGTGAGGTTATACATGCTTATTTCTATGCAATTGATTACCTATGAACCTTCTGCTGAGAACTGACCCAGACCATTGCTCCGTGTCGGTGACTGCTCCTTCCTTTAGGTAGTTCCGACCACTGTCTGGTCTCCCCGCCCGTTCACGGCGTCAGTAGCTCCCGGCTGGTCTGGCCATACAAGTTGGCAGACTGGGATGAGATGCGGTCGTTTTTATATCTTATCCTTGGCAGCCTACTTGATTTAAGATTCAACAACCTGCGCCGATGCTGTCACCGATATATTGCGTCAGGGAATGGAATATTTTATTCCATGCTCTGACTTGAACACATCAAGCAAGGCTCAGCCCTGGTTTGGTACCGAATGTGGACGCGCTAAAGTGCTGAAGCCCAAAGCTTACCTTGTTTGGGTTGACGCTCGAAATAGTAAGGATAAGGAGTTACCATAAGAGAGCCTTTAACATGGCTGCCAAGTCCTGCAAGAGAACTCTACGGAAAGCTCGATTCGATGCATCTTACCCTGCGGCAAGCAAAGCGTTTTGGTCCTTGACAAAGTCGGTCCAATCGAATTTCTGCCGCCCCTCACTGCCACCACTGCTGAAACCTGATGGATCTTTGGCTCACACTGCTGAGGATAAGGCGAATTTACTATACTCTATCTTCGCAGAATCTTCGCGTCTAAAAACTGCACACGTGATACCGCCGTGTTTACCAGCTTGCAAGACCAACATGTCGAATATATGCATTCGTGTAAATTCTATAATTGTTAAAGTTTTGAGTGTTTTACGTTAGCCATAGGATACAATCCACAAATAGGACTTTAAAATATGACTAAACTTTTATATTCTATACGACATTTCCTTGTTAAGTAGATAAGTATGTAGATATAAATCTGTACAAAAACTAACTCAACACTACAGTGACAAAACAGTTCAATTTATTAAGAGCATAGATTCATCACATAAAAGTACAATAATTATTTTCATTTGTATAAATACGAAAGTGTATTTGATGGTTCTAGATTGTGGGCCGGATAGTATACTGCCGTCATAAGGAAAGAAGCCAAATGTTTTTTTATAAATGTCCTGACAGATGCGTCTTTATTTTACTGATTCCAAATACATGAAAACCGTAATTTCGAAAAATAATGTTAAATACCTACGTCTACAGCCCTTATGACGGTAGTATAACAGAGGCATATATTTTATCACTGTGTTGTACGACGTTAGAAGGGTAAAAAGTGGTGATTTAAATTTTTAATCAAATTACGGTACTTTTAAAACCATAAAGTATTTACCTTTCGAGGTTTTGTTATTCATGTTATGATGTTAGGCTTGACAACAACTTGGGTAGATTTTCTGCTCCAAAATAAAAAGTATATTCCTATTAACATAATTATACATAGTTTGTGTTACGTCTATGTGTCCGATGAGGAAGGTAGAATTGTATTAAATACACATTATGCTAGCTGTGCTTTTAGGTGGTCCACTTAATATGGTTACAGACGCCGCACTGCTATTGAAATTGTATCGATATAAGAACTCTATAGCAGTTTGCCTGACTCAGGGAATCAAACCCGAGCCCAAATAGCAGTCCTATTTACTACCTTTCTGTGATCGACGCTACGTAATAACGCGTACACCATTGAACAGATTTGGATGGAACTTAACACACAGATACACCAGGTCTCGGACACTTAAGAATTTTCATACCTAAGTGTATTATAATAATGAATGTAAAATAGTTATAAATAAATAATATTTTGCAGTGCCCTCTAATTTGTCATGGCTGTAAAAGCCCGCTAAGTTTTAAGTAACTATTATAAAATATTTAGGACCTAATGTATATACACATAGTTTGCAAATAAATGATTTGATTTGATTTGATTTATTCCAATGGGCTTCACACGAGCCAAAACCACTAAGGTAAAGCAAAGACTAGTATATCATAATTTTTCTTTTGTTCTTTCAGTTTTGATCGAGGTGAAGAATGAGCCGCACCCGCGGGTTAGAGGTGGGCCTCTGGACAATGATTACATCTTCAGTCAGATGCATTTCCATTGGGGAGACAATGACACCTTCGGGTCTGAAGACAAAATCAACCACAGAAGGTAACGTCACGATTTTCAAATACCAATAAACAGAAAACTAACAGTCCTTTGTACCTAAACATAAACCCTTTTGACATAGTAAACAATTTGTGCCGATCGTGACTGGTTAATAAACTTATTAATATGGAACTAATTTTAAACGTTAGTGATGCACCGGTAGGGTAATTACTACACAAAGTAATTTATTGTTATACGTATGACTGTAAGTCCCCCAGACTATTTATAAAATATGGTTTGTTTTTGCCTACTCTTGCTGTGACAATTGTTATCATTACGCTCTATTTTACAAAACTGGCTCGTTCGTTGGTTCAGCAGTTTTGATATGCTCTCATAGTTTTATACTGTAAAGTTTCAATCACAGAGGATTGAGTTATTACGCTATGGATTTGCTAGAACTGCAGGAACGTTCCTCTTATGTCCCCGTCCATACGCGTGATGTTTGCCACAAATACCAAACACAACAAATAAAGTCCCAAACATCGGCCACAATCACCAAACACAAACAGTCGTCCTCACACTTGGCGAACATGTCAGTATTTTCTGAATCGGCAAACATGGCGGAAGACGAGCTTGTAGCAGCTATCAGTTTCGGGTTGACCTATTTTTATTTTAAATATAAACAAAATCAACTCAAAAGAAGAAGACAAAGGCGATGGTGGATGATAAAAATTCACAAAAATCGTACAAGGTAGGTAATGGTAATATACAAATTGGGTACATTTGCAGTGTATGATGTATAGCAACCGTGTGGAAACATCGCAAACTGTTTGCCAAACAGCCTTTGATCTGTGAAGAAAAACCGACACCGACGCCGAACAGTGGCAAACACAAACAAGCACAGGCACACACATATAAACACCCATCCACATGTTCGTGTTTGCTGTTTGTTGTTTGCTGTTTGTTGTTTGCTGTTTGCTATTGTTTGCCAAGCGTATGGACGCGGCTTTAAACAACAATAGGCTCACTGCTAATCATGTTGGTCCTAACCAGGTACCCAGTTGGAAGTGTGTTTGCCGCACCTAGCCGAGGGTGGTCGATTGTCCTTTAGCTGCCGGCCGTGATCAGAGCCATGGTCGATAGTGAGAGGAAGTGGGTAGCGGTAGCATCCTTCTGCGAGAACGTCTTGCTGAAGGAGGCGGTGGAGCGGATCCGTGAGGAAAATATCCCGGCGGATCCGTGCCGCCGCTGGCGCACCGGGCGGCGCAGACGATTGAACGCGCGCATTATGCCACCGTAGTAATGGTCGCGGGTGGGAAAACGGGGATCTCCTGCCCGAGACGGAGCGAATTGAATCGGAGCGACGCCCTCTGTCGTGCCGGGGCGTCGCCCAGGACCAAGAGTCATTGCCCGCAGACATTCTCCGTTTCTGCATTGGGCCCTGCTGGGTGGGTCGCTGATGTAGTTATAGTTCCAGTGACCCACCCACTTTACAAAGCAACGAGTTGGCACACCGTGGTGGTTTTAGTCGGTAGGCCCGAAGTCTCGGGAGAGCCCGACATTGCCCTCTCGCTTCCCCTTGTGGTGATCCAAAATAAGCAATACCCCACGTTAAAAAAATGCGTGGTCGATTGTCCTTAAAGATAGTAGGGAACCGATGTTCCTCAGGACCTTCTTCATAGTTACCAAATTGTTCAGAAGCCTAGTCCATTGTTTGCTCACGCTTCTGCAGTGTATGAACATATGAAATGTTTGAACCTAGGTTTCACACAAATAGGTAATAGAGCTTACAGCATTTGCTATATCTGCTATATGTCTAAGCTGACACGATAAATAGCATGTAAAACACAGTTCTTTTAAGTCTGAGGTATAATTTATAATTTTTACAGTTTCCCCATGGAGCTTCACATGGTGTTTTTTAAGGAAGAATATCAAACTCCAAGCGAGGCTGTAAAACACGCAGATGGACTGACTGTCCTTGCATTCTTTTACGAGGTAAATATAAAAGAATTATATTTTAAATAAATATCTAAGTTATTGTCTTTCATAGGTACATGCTTTTGCGGTAAAGTATCATGCAGTATTTAATAAAAGAACAAAAGATAAATAAATTATATAGCCATTGTCTATTACCAACAGACGAATATTTTATTTTTATTTCCTAATAAAAATTAACAATGAATATCAATAATTCAAAACGTGTACATTAAGTATTGTTTTAATGTAAGTACGTGTTACCTCCTACGTACTTCAATTGCATTATAAATCAATCGCCACAAATGAAAGTTGTATAAATAATAGATACCTACCTATTGTTTTTTTTTTATCACAACAATTATAACTAATTATTTTGGACAACGCTCGCACTAAGACTAATTCTTGTTTCGCGGGGGACTTGACAAGCGTTCAAAGTGCCAACATATAGAACATACCTACCTACTTATTTTCAAAGGTTCTTAGTTCTAGACTTCCTTCATGCACCAAAACGAAGGTATAGCAACTATGTAGGTACCTATATGTATAATATGTACTACGAGAGAGACCTTGAATTCCAATCACAGTTTGCAAATACCTTACAATTTGCAAATTTATAGTTAAATAATTCATGATCACGTGTGTTAGTTGTGAAGGCGAAAATCGCGAGGAATCCTAAACGTCTGAAATTTCTACATAATGTTTCTGAACGTGTCTTAACTTGTAAGTCCGCCAATTGACACTTCGCAGAAATGATAGAGTATGGCCTAATTTCTCTTATGTTATGAGGACGCACGTGCATGGCAGCACGACATAAAACGGGTTATTCCCAGTTGCCCCCACTATCAACGCCACCACTGGTGACAAATGGGATTTCTTTCCATAAAATGTTCCATAAAATCCCATTTGTCACCAGTGGTGGCGTTGATAGTGGGGGCAACTGGGAATAACCCCATAAAACTACCTTCTGATAATATAAAGTACCTACCTACCAAATACCTACTGACGTAGGTAAACAAAATTTGAAGTGTGACTTAAAAAGTACCTATGACGTTACAGTTGGACCGTCACCAGCACCCTGCATACGACGACATTACTACGGCTCTTATCAACGTGACGGAGCCACACACCAGTGTTGTGATGAGCCACCCTTTCTCCTTCCTCAACATATTGCCATACGACCTGAAGAGATACTTCACGTACCGAGGATCGCTTACCACGCCACCGTGTTCCGAAGTGGTCATCTGGCTGGACTTCGAGCAGCCAATCAGGCTTGAACATGAACAGGTATAGAATTGATAATGCTTTAAAAGAATATCTTGACTTGATTCTGTAAGCTTCTTCTGCTCTTTGCAACGTCAATTTGAGGAATTGATGAGTGGAAGAACTCGCCTTTGCCAATTATTCGGTGCCAGCACGAATGTGCACGCTCGACCGGATAAATATCACCGTCTTACCAAAAGTTTAGTAACCTAACAGGTAGAGTTATGTCTCCTTTTTGCGAACTTGACAATGTCTGTGTCATCGATTATTATCCTAGCAAGTTCTATTGCAGGTTGCAAAGGCTCCGTAAAGTGCTTATAATCAGGCGGATTGTCTGCTTAGTTACAACCTAAATAGTGTATTATTACTATAATACACTATTTAGGTTACGAGCGATCATAATGAGCCTTTACATGTTACTACATGTAAAGGCTCATTATGATCGCTACATAAGCCTTGAATTTCGTTACACTGGGGCGATCCAACTATAGAAGTACCGCGGCCGTTATATGTTAAGTTTGTATAGCAGTGAGTAGGGTTTCTAGGCGTCTGAAAGAGACTGCGCACTGTTGGAGTGCCAGTGAGACTTGTTTTGGCAGCAACCAGCGTCATACGCTTCGCGCTTCGAACACCAAGGCTGCTATGCACTCAACATTTGTATACCATCAGCCGTATACCTGTTGAGTGAATTTAAATAAAATTTGGTTCCAAGCGCCTTGTTGTAATATAGATAGAGTAAGAAAATAAATCCATTCTAAATCAAAAGCCTAGCATTTATAGATAACAATAGCAATTGCATGGTGTGTCTGATTAACATCGGATTTCTACCAGCTTTCCCTATTGACGGTTTAAGTCAAGGAAACAAGTTCCGCTACATTTAAATTAATTGTCTATTTTGTAATACTGAGAAATGTTTGCGGTGCAGTGACCAAGTATAATGTAAAAACAATTCTAGCAGAGAAATGAATAATGCCAATACGCAATAACAACCTTGTATCTGTATCTAATGTTCCAGATTGAGGCGTTCAGAGAGATCAAATCAGCACATGGCAAGATCACGCATAACTTTAGACCGATACAGCCAATCGGTGACAGAGTAGTTTTCTACAATATAGACAGCAATTACTATGTCTACAATGAAATTGATGATCCTGATGAAAGCACGACAGTTCGACCGACTAGAAGAAAAAATTTGCGTAACCATGCTTATAGCGTGATCCCATCAACTTTACACATGCTTATTCTTATCTTCTTGTTGTCATTTGTATTGTGATGATATTTAAAAACATGCAGCATATAGATATGCCTATTATATTGATAGTCTAGTACCTACTATTAGAGATATACATATACCATAAAATTATCGTAGAGAAGTAGTCTTCGGTGATCGATTGAGTTCAATGATTATGACTTTAATGCCTTATAAATATGTAATCTAAGTGGGGGTCTCAAATACAGAGAAGTTGCAGACATATTCATACTAAGCACAATTATAGTCTATTTGGAATCCCTATTTGCAGTATTCTTACAACCGTTACGAAGTTTACACGGCTTATTCCCGCCCGCTCCGCTATTTTGCTCCCAAGCGCTCCAAGACTAATATAAAATATTATTATTATTTTGTAAAATCGTTCCCAAGGGCTCCAAAAGCTTATAAAAGATTATTTCTCTAAATCCTCTGATCTCCATATATTCCTAGGAGCTCCAAATTATATTACAAATAATTAAATGAAGACCTACTTACTAGTGTTCCCGACAGCTCCAAAACAAACTGTGTGGTTAGCAGAATTCAAACATGTAATATATAATAATATAATATTAGTTTTTGATAAGAAATAAAATCTCAAAGTACCTAGAGAATGTTTTGGAGCTGTAGGGAATGAAATTGATAAATGTGGCTTTATTTATTATTTTCATATAAAAATCTTTGGAGCTCCTGGTAACTAATGTATGGAAAAATGAATTTTAGAGAACAATAGATTTGGAGCGTACGGGAATAAGCCGTTTACACGTCATGTTTCGATTGGATTTAAAAAATGATTCTAGGTCAAGGGTAGGTATAATAGACTACAAAAGTGAAGTATCTTGTAGAATCTATGTTTGATTATTTATTTTTTAGGAATATTTCTAGTTTCGACATATTGTATATTTTTCTTCATACATACTTTGAACTGCCAACCTCATAAGGGATGAAGGTTGATAAACTTCCACAGTGGCGGCAAAGTTCGTGGACTGCAGAGCCGAGTGTTACCTAATATGTCTATTAGTTAAATAATAATACCTGCGTCTGCAATGTCTCTGCAAATTATAGTAGGTACCTAGAAACAATTAACTAAATATCTTAATATTAATAGGTAACTAAAATTGGGTATTTAATCCCTATTACTTATTTTATGTTAGTAAATTAATGATTTGGTGGGTACACTTTAGTGTAACATAAACTCTTTGATAGAATGTAAGTACCTAAGCTTAATTCGGTTTAGAAAAGAGGTAGGTACACTAGTACCTGTTTATTAATCGATTTTAAACTAAAACCTTAGGTATTAAATTACAACGTGCAAAATTGATGTTCTCATACATTAACATTTGTTTTTAGTTGTATATATTTATATGGACATTTTCATCCTGTTGCCCTCCTAGGCGACTAAAACTGAAATAATGAGCATGACATTAATACCTACTTATCAAAGGCTTGAACCAAAAAATAATACTTTGATATAAGCCTTCATAAGAATGCGAACCATAAAACATCGGATTTGAATATTTCGACGAAAAAGTGCAATTGTGCCAATTTCATTGATATTGCTGCACTGGAGGTATATGTAGGTAGGTATGTAACGCAGAAATTGGTTCCTTTTTCTAACAGCTCATCATTTAAGTATAAACTTTACGTGATAACGATAACTTCGCCTTATTTTCTTGGATATCGCTATATAATCAAGTCTACCCAAATATGAGTTACTTTAACCATTTAAGTAAATTAATTTAGTTATAAAATGTGTATAGCATTTGTAAGATACATATTGTTGTAAACTTGCATGACTGAGATTGGAAATTTGTCAAGGGATATAGGATTATACACAACCTAATATTTATTATACTTATACTGTGATATTAAACTAATTGCTGGTGTAAAAATAAAACTTCTGTGCAATAAAGTTCACTAATACAATGTCATATGGTTTAATTTTGCTTATGACTTTAAATAAACGTAGCGGTCTTCCAACCGTTTCCTGAAATGTACTATATTACTACTATTATTACTACTAACCTACCTATTGCCTTTTGCCCCGTGAATAGGTACTGAATTAGGTCTCACTGAAAAAGAAACCTTTACTTTTTCTTTGTAGGTAGTATTCACTTACCTTCTCTTACTTATTCCTTTCGTTTTATCACATCCTCTCCCGAGGGACGGCACCACGGTTTCTTTTATACAAATAGGTCATATGTAACACTCACAAATCTAACTTAGACAACGTGTCGTACGTTATGAGTTTGAGATTATAATAATGATTATATCACCCTACTGTTTTCCTGGTTTCTCATTAAGCACCAATCTTGTCACTTGTTGCTTTTTATTCTCTAGTAACGGCTAAATTTGTAATTGTTAAATGCCTCTACATCTTTTGCGTCAGTCCTATAGACCACCTACTATATATACTACAAACTAAAGAAAGTGGTATAGTGCTTCCATGCAGCTACGTACTCATAAAAAAGCGTAATTTTTGCTGCTATAGGTACACATACGGTTAACTTTTTGAATGTCTAGTGGTAATACATAAAAAATAATTAAAATTCATTGTGCAAACAATACACAAACGGACAAATGTATGTGCGCTCAAAACTTGAATCATTAACGAGTCAAGTGTGCAGCGGATATACATTTGTCGTTTTTTTTTTAATTTTGATGACTCATTTTTGCGGACAGCGTATGTCCGCTCGACGGGTTAACTAACTTCATATCAATATTATGTTGTAATTACGAGGGTTGGCGAATTGTGGACAAACAACATTGGACCCTAACTATCGACGTATGTCATTCACATGACTAAGTTCATAATATCCTTATTGGCAAAACTCTATCTATATGTAAAATTATTCGACATCTCACTTCGTAGTTCTTATGATGAAATGTACCTACGTAAAGACAGACGAACAAAACTGCCAAATTCAATTAATGCATCAATGTAGCTAATTTCTATTAATATTAGGTAACATCTCCGATATGAAGATTTATCCTACGCGATTGTACCTACTAAAGCTGCTATGCCTACTGTCTCAGTGGCGCTGCGGTAGTGGGTGCGACTATAGTACGAGGTCTCGAGTTTAATTCCCGAGTTGGCCAAACTGTTATTGGGTATCTTTGACAAGAAATCTCAGTAGCAGCTCGGAATCTGGCTCTGTGTTCACTAAACGGCTACAGGCTGGTCCCCTATTACCTACGTGACATCTAAAACCGTACCTAGCTGTCGAAATGTATATTATTATGTGTAATTCACCTCTGCCTTTCCCATCAGAGATAAGGGCATGAGACTATGTAGATATGTATGAGCAAAACAATGATCTTTTACACAATTGATGTACTTTAACATTCATCTCACACCAGACAAAAAACATATAAACATCAGTCGTCTTCAGTCGGTCTATTTTCTGCTGTCATAGTGATCATGGCACCCAGGTTATCTTCATTGCCTTGTTTTAATCTCTCCCATATCAACTCAGCAATAGCCTTTTGTGTTCTCCTCTCTAACTTTTCTAATTTCTTGGCCACATCCCGTTTTAGATCCCAGTCTGGTTTCCGCGGGGCTAAACTTGATATATCCAAATCTTGCAATACTACCTGTAAGAAAAAATCAACTTATAATTAATTAATACATTGCAACATTTTAAACGTGAGTACAAAGGTAATGTCGAAAATAACGTATCGACTCATCTTCTTGGGAGAGACGGATTTTTAATCTAAAGACTGTTATGTGTCAACAGTCTTTTATTGTCGTCATCATTATTGCTGCTTTAGAAATACCTAATTGATAAAATAAAAACCCCAGTAAGTAGCATAGGTATAGTTAGCACATTAATTAGAAAATTTTGAAGTAAGCAGGAATGGGTCTTGGGATACTCGTAAGGTAAGAAGACCCAGACAAAGGTTTCTGCGTAGGTCAGCGACATTCTACTAAAATACCAGATTAAGAATAACCAAAACCTACGAACATCTATATAGTATATGACGACCCTTTAAGAAGCCAGAAAAGTTGGTTTGCCAGGATTGTAGCAAAACAGTCCTGAGAGTAATAAGTGTGATTCTGTGTGTCAATAAAAAAGTATGAAGTTATAAGCGCTATCCGTAACAAAAGATGAGATAGATTTCAAATATTAAACATTTCATGGTTAACCTATTGAATCGCTACGGCACACCAGCGATTTATGTGTCTGGTATTAAAAGCAATGACAAGTATTATGAATTTATGGTTAATTCATATTATTATGAGCTTCCTATTAGCAGATTTTGGAATTAATCACTTACCGCTGTATTTTTTGAGCACTAGGACTTATTCCTCTATTATAAAAGGCTTAAAGGCTAACTATTAAAGTAGAGAGCGACATATGTATTGAGTATAATAGGTACATAAAAAGTAACTAACGCAAAAGGCTTAGTTGAGACACCTTTGGCTGATAATCATTGCTGACGTCTATGATTACAAATAAGTATAGGTACGTATATTCATTAAAATTAAACTACTATATACGGATTTTATCGCGTTGTTTATTTGACACTTCATTACAAAATTTTGAAAACTGTTACACTACTATTACTATTAAACTTTACTAATTTTTAAGCTAATTAAATTATTTAAACTATTAAAACTATTTATAATGTTACTATACTATTATTCTATTTATATTCGTGTTTACACTTACACTTGTGTTTACACAACGCGATAAAATCCGTATATAGTAGTTTAATTTCAATGAATAACATTTGCGTAAACAGAAGACAATATTAGGTACCTACGTATATTGTTCGTAATGGTGTCCTTTAATATCATAATGTAAATTATTTATTTAAATAAAAGGTTTACATTATTTAATTAATTTAACTAACTTCACAAAAATAACTTTGGTAAAAGTATCACTGCTACTATCTATTTTTCGTTTTGGACTTCAACGTCATCCTATTATAGTGAACTAGGTATTTCTGAGTTATCAAATCACGCATTATTTATAAAAATGACATTATTTTAACAAATTAATTGCAAGTATAATATATGCAACTGCCACCTAATTAATTCTCAACTTAATAATTCAGCCTATCGTAGACTACTATTGGTCATCTCATAAGTCATAATCATAACACTCTTCCTCATTTTTCGTCGCAACAGCCAGTATAGGTGCCGTTTTTTTTATCCAGTTCAACCCAGCAACCAATTTATATACCCACATCTATACTAATATTATAAAGCTGAAGAGTTTGTTTGTTTGCTTGAACACGCTAATCTCAGGAAGTACTGGTCCGATTTGAAAAATTCTTTCAGTGTTAGATAGCCCATTTATCGAGGAAGGCTATAGGCTATATATCATCACGCTAAGATCAATAGGAGCGGAGCACCAATGAAGAATGTTTCAAAATCGGAGGGTTTCTTTCCTTTTGAGAGCTTCCGCTGCGTAAACAGTTAAAGTTTCGCAAAAATCATGTATGACAGAATCGTTCCCCTTTAAAAGTTCTAAAAAAAAGTCCGCGACAGTATGTCTATCTTTTAAGGTTGGCTCACTATAACCTTTTTTATGCTAACCTAATTTGTTCTAAAATAATGCATTATTTGCGAAGATATTTTTATAAACATGATATTAATCCTAATCCAAATAAATACGTTATTCATCACAAGTATTTAATTTTAAACAAAATTGCCCTCTACATCATTTGATTTCAATAAATATCTTAGGAGATATCGCAGTTTTAAAATAACATCGCAAAATTATCATAAAAGCGTGATGTAGGTACCTAAAATAGCTCCATATCGTACGTATTATTTAAAAATATTTTCACCTTCTACGTAAACGAAGTCGCGGGTTAAAGTTAGCGTTAGCCCAAAGTAATTATTCCACGCGAATGAAGTCGCGGGCAGAAGCTAGTAGTAAATAAAATACATTACATTTAATTTAGGTAGCTATACGATGATTTTATGACTTTCATCTAAATAATTTACATAATATATTATACGAATTCACCCAATTTATCGCAGTAGGGAGGACCAATAGGTTTGAAAACAATAATAACAAAACTTATAATGATCAGTCAGTAGGTAGTGAATGTGATGACGGGGTTTCGGGCAGGTAGGTTTTCCTTTACGACGTGTAAGTATATTCCTTTACAACTTTATAAATAAAATCTTTCAGAAAATGAAACATGCAAGTGCAAGTAGCTGTCTACTTGCACTTGCATGTGTTGCCAGAGTCATTAAGTAGCTGTCTACTTAATGACTCTGGTAACACTGCATCTGCCTGACCTGACGTAACTTATATAAGCAAAATGGTTGCCGTCATTGTTAGTTTGACAGTTTGACTAAGAATGACGGGTCGTTAGAAGGAAACTGTTGTGTAGGTAATAATTATATTATATATATTTTTTTATAATGTCAGATTCAAGTGATGCAAGTGATCTTGAATTATTGAATCAAATAAATCAATGGGATAGCGAGGAAGAAAAGGACACACAGTTGAATAAAAATCGTGTTAATTACATGGAATTATATGAAGACTTTGAATTCGCGTATATGTTCCGGTTAACAAAACCTATTGTGGAAGATTTGCTTTTAGAAATTTATCCTTATCTAAGAGTAACTTCTAGAAGGTAAGTGAAATGTTTCTTATTAATTACTCAAAACATACGCTTTTTATTTGGCACCTAACTACTTAACTATATTTTCAAGTTATTTTTGTCTCAGTTTCGGTGTAAAACCTATACAAAACGTAATTTTCCTTAAAACACTGGTAAAACTAATGTAAGCGGTTTAAAAATTGGAAAGCCTGGTCGGATCGTTTATTATTTTAGGTTATCTACCTACCTAGGAACATTCTACTTATGTAGGTACATATACGATCCGACGAATTTTAAGTTGTAGCAGTCGAATGTTATGAGTATGTAGGTAATCATAACTTTCGACTGCTACAACTTAAAATTGATGAAATATATTATGAAATGTGTATAACAACGTAACGAAATTCTATATTTACTCGAACACTTTTTAGAAACCATGGGACATCGCCGTTGCATCAACTGTTATTAACCTTGAGGTACTATGCCCTGGGTGTCATGCTGGAATCAGTTGCAGATTTTATTGGTGTTTCGAAATCCTCAGCAGGCCGCATTGTCAAAGACGTTTCGGCAGCTATTTCAAAACTATCCCCTAAATATTTATATTTTCATAGTAGGACTCAAGAAGACTTCTATACCATAGCTCGGTTTCCTCGTGTGTTAGGTGTAATTGATGGCACACATATCTTAATGCACTCGCCAGGTAATAAATACTCCTCCACTTGCATGTTACCTATCATTTGTAGAAATTATCAAGTAACTAAATATTATTCCAACTTTGCTTTGATTTGTTATTATCAGTACTTGTTTTTAGAATCATTATTTATCAGTTGTTTTAATATGATATTTCGATTACTCAATAGCTAGTTATTACCACTAGGTAACTAATTATTATAAGGCAAATTATTATAAATTTTAGAATCAAATTTTGGACAAGAATCTCGCATCAAAATATCAATCACTTCTATGAATGTTCAAGCTGTTTGTGATGCACATTTGCGATTTATGAATGTTATAGCTGGATGGTCTGGGTCAATTCATGATGCAACAATCTTCTTTAAATCTGAACTACGAGGTAATCAATTGAATCTAGTCTTCTACGATTACAGTATTATTACGTAACAGTTTAGGCTATATGTAACATTTTTACAGCTCATTGTGAAAATGGGGCATATGGAGACCGATGGCTACTTGGAGACAATGCATATCCTTGCAAGCCTTATCTTCTGACACCAGTAATCAACCCAAAAACTGTTAATGATGAACGCTATAATCACGCGCACATACAAACCAGACAGACAATAGAACGGTATTATCTATTATATTTCTAGAAATTGCTACTATTCTTATGAACCATTTAAATAGATAAATGCTTCCAGCGCTAGCTGTGACGGTACAATGTTAAAGTTATCTTTTGAGCTTTGTAGAAATTGTTTATTTTCTTCCAGGTGTTTCGATGCTTGGAAACGTAGGTTTCCAATTTTATACACAAAAATAAGACTATCAGCAGAGAATACACAGATTTTAATTATTGCAACAGCCATATTACATAACATCTGCAGACAGCACGACATAGAAGATTTTCAGCCTGAGGTCGAAGTACCGAACTTCAATGTACATTTTAAGACCAATAACATTCCAGAATCCAGTCCCTTGAATGAGGATCAAGCACGCCAATCCTTGATTAATGGTTATTTTACATCCTAAGAAGGCAATTACTTATGGTAGGGATGTAAAATGGAAATTGAATAAATAAAACAGAGTATACTGAAAATTTCTTTTGCTTGTGGCAAAGTGTCATAATTTTATATCTATCTTAACTTTAAATTATAAATGCATATTTTAGAATATCATTACTAATTTGGTACCTATTAAGATTCTGAAAACAGAACAAATAAAAATATTATAAATTGTACGTAATAAACAAATCTTTCATGAGAATGTGTCCTTTACAAAAGGGAAATTGTGATGCTTTTCAATCAAATCAAAGTGTTGTGTAACCCATTTGATATATAACTACTAATGCTATCAACTGATATAGTTATGCTATAATTACTGAAAGTAGTCAAACCACATTTTAGTCAGCCCACTTAACTACACACCCTCAGTTGAACCCCTTAGTAAAGTTGATGGTGAAGAATATTTCTTTCTTTGTACTTCTAGAATTTCTAAGTCTAGTTTTTTCTTCTTTAATAAAAGTGTGTCCTTATCAACTATTGAATCTCTTTTCTCTAATTCTAATATTTCTAACTCTACTTTCTTTTGCTCTAATAATATTTTTTGTCTATTTAATATTAATTCTTCATCAATCTTCATTTTTTTAGCCATGTAGTAATCTGCAATTGCATTGTTTCTATTAATACGGCTTTCCACCTCCTTCGCCATTAAATTTTGATATAAAATTTTTCCTGAAACTAATAAATACTCAATGTCACCCATCACATAACAAAGTACATGACTTTAAGTCATAAATACTTTTTGACATACCATTCGTCCTCTGATCAAACACTCTTTTTCGTTCATCAGTCCTTGGGTGTTTGGGTATAATCGTAATATCATCAGTACCAGAAATACAACAAGGCTCTTCCTCGGCCCCACCACCAACACCAACTTCAACACAATCAATAGCTCCTGTAATTTCTTCATCATCACTGGGAGATGGGATGACTATAACTGTGCGCATGTCATCTGCCTCCTCAGCTGATATATCCCCAGTATGACTGGCATATTGCCTATGTAAAGCTTCAGGTGTTGGACCTAAAATAGCTGCAACCCTATCCAAGACCTCATCTGGTTGTATATAGTCTGGTATTCCAAATCCAGTCTAAAAGTACAAAATAAACAAGTAATTATTTGATCAAATAAGTTAAAGTAGTGTTAGGGTACCTACTCATTTTTAAAGCGTATAATTATATGTACCTTCAGATTATTCGAATTTATATTCGAGCTTCGTTTACGAGCATTCTTTTTTAAATTCTCCCATTTCAGTCTGAGTTGTTCTGGCTTACGAGGATGACTATTGATTGCAGAGTTGAAGTGGTAGGTTATTTTTACCCATGCTGCATCTTTTAATTTGTTACTAGTGGCATTAGTGGTCTTGCTATATACAATTGGATTACATTCCACTAAATTTAACAAATGCATCACTTCCTCCTTTTTTAAAGGCATACCTTTGTGCTGAAACAATTTTGATAATCAACATTTATTCATGTTTACAACTATTAACAACATGAACAATAACTAATGTAAATTCATTTGTCTATTTAAGTGAATTTAGCAATATACACAACTATGATAATAAATACAATATAAAATAAATAAATACAGCTAGAACGAATTAAACTTTCAGATATTGTTCCTATCTTGGTTAGAACCAAAATAATAATATTTTATATCTAATATTAAGATCCATGATAACATTTATAATTAAATAAAGAAGGTAGTTTAAACTGCTGTTATCACATACTTAACCTTTTGATGTATACATGAATAAGCAAAACATGTCCAGCATGCCTTGGTTACGACTACTTGACAGAATTTTATAATTAGAAAACTTTTGTTTTTCTTATTTGTGTTGTTAATTATATAGCTAGACTCATCCCAATTTATATTATTACAACTTCTTACTATTTATTTCATCCACATTCATTAGCATAAGATCGGAAAAAAATTAGGCGCCGAACACATTGCCCCGGCGGTCTGCGTTCTGCGGTCGAGTTCTGCGTTCAGCGTTCACAGTTGCCTACACTGCGAGCGGTCTAGAAATCTGGAGTTTAGTACCTTTGTCGCGCACTAATTCAATAAACTTTTCAATTTCGTCGGAAATCGTGACCGCTTTTGAAAAAAATATGGAACTCCTACAGAACGTGCGCTTCTTTGACCGCCGCGGTCTGACTGTTTTTTTAACCGACTTCAAAAAAAGGAGGAGGTACTCAATTCGTCTGTATTTTTTATTTTTTTATGTTTGTTACCTCATTACTTTCGACTGGGTGAACCGATTTTGATGATTCTTTTTTAACCGACTTCAAAAAAGGAGGAGGTTATTTATTTGAAAGCTGGTGCTTCCCGTGTTGTCCTATTTAATTTAGATCAAGATTTGACCATTCGTTTTCGAGTTATCCTTAATAATGCGTATTTGGCTACATTGATGATGTTCTCATTTTTGGCAAGGTTCACTAAAAACCGAGAAATAAATAAAATTTTAACAAAAAAGAAAACCGACTTCAAAAAAGAATATTCTAAAACTTAAAATGCACTAAAAAGTTAATAAATAATTGCATATTCTTGTGAATAATTAAATTATTATTATTTTTGGAGTCGGTGTCAGCCGCCCGCGCCGCGTGCTGCGTCTATGTGTGTAATTGTGCATGCCAATGTTATGTTATGATTATAATAAGACATCTCATGTTTAATTAGTTACAAACCTGCCTTGGCTGACACTGACTCCATTAATAACAATAATTTTTAGTGCATTTTAAGTTGTAGAATATTCTTTTTGAAGTCAGTTTTCTTTTTTGTTATATGTGTGTACGATTCTAAGACACCGCATACATCACAGTGAACGCGGAACGCAGAACTCGGAACTCTGACCGCTGACTGCTCGCAGTGTTGCCGGCGCCTTATGTTTATATATGACTTATTTATAAAATATATTAATAAACATGTTTTTTATTTTTGTTTTAATGGAATAAAGTTTATATTGCATGCTGAAATGATGACACACACAACACAACACTTTGGTACAATATTATTTGATCCAAACAAAGAATGTATAACACATTGTTCAAAGTAATTTGCTGATCATGTAATTATTAATGTCCAAAATTTCAACTGAGTTATGATTACACACTAGTAATTTACAAATCCAGTAAGAACAAAATTGTTGCATGATACTTTTAACCCTACTACCATTCTCTTTTCAATTTGCATTATATTTTCATCAACTTAAAATGACTGATAGATAATGCCTGATACAATTGATAGATATTGACTGGTAGATAATGCCTATGGCATTAAGTCCACCAATGTACTATTTTGTGCATACAGTTTTAAATAAATAAAATATATTGCAGTAGGTATAATAGCAATAGTGACTAATCTTTGTAAGGGCTTCCGGCAAGCCTGCAAGGTGTGACAAGACGTCACAATTGGCTTTCAATTAAGTTTAGTATTCAAGCAATTGACAGTCACCTGTCACTGGTACAAGATGGGCGAGAAGTTTGGAAGCCTTAATAACAGTATGATTTTATGAGTAAAGGTAACACCAACCCATAGCCTACAGAACAAGTATTTGAGTACAGGAGCTAACATCATTATTAACTTTATTAACTCGTAGATGTAAAAGAGTGCCTGGGGTAAACCTAATATTATTAGGTTTATCATTTTACATGCATAAGGCAATGTTATCATTAATCAAATCTGTAATGATAACAGTATTTACATTAGTTCAGAATAAGTTGCCTTATGATAATAGGGATTATATATTCAGAAGCTTAGAAAAAATAAATTTAACTAAAAGAAAATAAATAAAAATTTGCTAATTCAGATTAATTTGCCAATCATGAGGAAATGCAGTTGATATGTTTCTTTTCAAAATGATTTTATTGATGCACTATCACCAAATCATTAACCTGACAAGTCTTAGAAAACCAGTCATAATTAAAAATCTATTGTGACTGCGATTCAGTAGGTTAAGAATATTGTTTTGCAAAATAGTTAGGTAAGTATAATTTGAAATTAAATTTTGTATGATTGTACATTGCCGATGCAGGGCAGTATTGCAGACATACAAAATGAATATTATGTTTTAGAAAAGACTTACCTTTTCTTTACCAGCTTCAAGCAAGTCCTTAACTTCATCTTCTACTGCAGCAGGTTCAGCATCGTCTAATTTGGCCTCTTTCAGGGATTCATCTTGTGGTTTATAGCTTCGAAATTTAGGTCTGTAACAACAAACCCGGCTAGTAAACACAACATGTACGAACAAATTATGTACGTTCATATTGATCGTTATTTCGATTAGCTTTGAGCCAGAACCGAAAAAAAATAACAACATAACTAAGAACATAGGTTATGTTATTGTATTTACTAAACACTTACTTAGGAAGTGGCACAATTTCACCAGAAGAATCATTTATAGTTTTGTCACCGTTAGGATTTTTACGTTTCAGATTTTTGAGGCGTTGTTTCCTTTTGTGTGCTTGCTCTTCTAAACTACCAACACTTTCTGGAGTATCCATAATAACCATAACGTACGTACAACTTTGTGTAAAAGTGGTAACTTTTTACACAGACGAATAAAACAGATAAGTCAAGAAACAAAAGCATACATATATTATTTGAGTACACCACAAAAAGAACGCTTTAATCTGTATCAATGTATCAATATTCAAGTCAATCTTCGTAGTTTTTTTTGACACAAATCAATTTTTCGACCAAACCTTTGAATGACTTTTGTTTGTATTCAGTGTGACCAAGTTTCATTTGGCAAACCTGCTAAATAATAATTGTAATAAATATTTAATAAATTCTTTACTTCACTTTAACCTTTTAAACCCTTAAAACATTATTGCAATCTAGTGTGTATGCATTTTTATGTTTATAATATGGCTTAAACTAGAAATACCATAACAGGGAAACTCTGACTCTTCAACTAGGTTAATATAACCTGTATCGCAATCAGAAAAACTAAAGAGCTTTGGACAACTAAGCCAGACACAAATACAGTTACTGTGTGGTATGAATATGTTTCTATTGCGTTTGGAGGCTTATAAATGTTAGTTTGCATTAAAATGTGTATGTGTATATGTGCGCATTATTTGTCTATAGACTAGTCAATGAGTTTGTGTGCATGTCTTGTTTCCGTAGTATATTTACACTCTTTGATGTCTTGTAATATTTATTTTATTTCATGTGTATTTGTATTAAATGGATATTATTACTAATTTTTTTGACGTTAACTGGGTGTATTTAAGAATTAGATATTTGAAATCAACAGTGAATCCGAATGTAATAATGAGAAGTTGTTTTAATATTAGGTATGTGTCAAAAATATTACATGGTCTTTATACAATATACAGCGACACTACACAGACGAAGAAATTTCAACGACAACGACGATATACAAGTTCCCGACATCACTAGTTGGGCCGCGGCCCAGCAGGCACCGCACGATCACCCAGCCTGGTCGGAGGATCCTCTCTTTATGTTGGAAGGACATCAGACCACATTCCTCCACAAATACAAACGTTTGTATAGAAAAATAGAACAAGTAACTGTTACAATCGCTGGTGCAAATTGATCACTTAAAGCACACAATTATTAAGGAATCCTAAAAAAACATCTGAAAGAAATAATCTACATCCTAAATTATATCAAACAGTAGCAATCTATTTGATCTGGTCACACAGGATGCCGGGTGACCTACAGTAAGTGTAAGAATAAACCCAAAATAAATAAAATATGCACCAGTTTCAACTTTATAACTTACGTATTACAGTTGTGAAATAGACAAAAATTTTTACTGTGCTTGAATATAAATTTTATAAGCAACTTTAATTTGAACAGCTTATTTTTTTATAACAAAATAAAACTAGAAATGACCTCTATTTTACCTTTTACAATATTTGGCTTTTTGGCTTGCCTGAAGCTAAAGAGTAAAGTAATACATAGGGAAAAGAGAGCCCTCTTAGGGTCAATTTCAGCCAACCCTATTTGAAATGGCGACATCTGGACTTTTGGCCCCGAACTAATCCTTCTATACATAGCTATAGCTATTCCGTATTCTGTGCCTATAGCTATTTATATTATGTATGCGTTGCAATTACTGTAATCCAGGATTCGTATTTAAATTGTTTTGTATCAATCGTATTTTTTGTAACATAAATATGCAAATAAAACTGGGCGTTATTAAATTATAACAAGTAGAATGTTACAAAAATAGATCCAAACAAAACAATTTAAATACAATAAGTATAGGGTGCATATCGTAATCTATACTAATATTATAAAGCTGAAGAGTTTGTTTGTTTGTTTGTTTGTTTACTTGAACGCGCTAATCTCAGAAACTACTGGCCCGATTTGAAAAATTCTTTCAGTGTTAGATAGCCCATTTATCGAGGAAGGCTATAGGCTATATATCATCACGCTAAGATTAATAGGAGCGGAGCACCAATGAAGAATGTTTCAAAATCGGAGAGTATTTTTTCCTTTTGAGAGCTTCCGCTGCGTGCGCTGCGTAAACAGTTAAAGTTTCGCAAAAATCATGTATGACAGAATTGTTCCCCTTTAAAAGTTCTAAAAAAAAGTCCGCGACAGCATATGTCTATCTTTTAAGGTTGGCTCACTATAACCATTTTTATGCTAACGAAATTTGTTCTAAAATAATGCATTATTTGCGAAGGTATTTTTATAAACATGATATTAATCCTTATCCAAATAAATACGTTATTCATCACAAGTATTTAATTTAAAACAAAATTGCCCTTAACATCATTCGATTTCAATGAATATCTTAGGAGATATAGCAGTTTTAAAATAACATCGCAGCAAAATAATTACCCATTACAGACATAGTACAAATGATGTTTCTTCTGGTTTATTCTGCGTGATTACTACTGGTTCGATTTGAAAAATTCTTTTAGTGTTGGATAGCCTATTTATCGAGGAAGGCTATAGGCTATATAACATCACGCTACGACCCACGGGGGCGGCGCAGTAACGATAAACGCGGGTGAAACCGCGGGAACATCTAGTATAAGAATAAAACAACAATAAATAACATTTTATTATGTTTATTAAAATATAACTGTGCAGCAAACTCTAGGTTCTCAGTGAAATGCGCAGCATCTCGACATTTTTGTTGTTGGAAAAACCGCACAACACTGAACACCAAAAGCGTCTCTGTCGCACACTCACAACAATTTTCGATAGGAAGATTAATTAACACAAGGTGGAGGAACACAGGGCTCGACTCAACGCACTTACATAAGACCTTCACAGCCGAAAAATACACAATATAGGATGAAAAACTACAAACGTGCGCACTAGCAATATGCAGTCGCCATATTGTGACTGACTAACAAATTCAATGTTTGAATCGTAGTCTTTAACCACATATTTACTAATTTGTATTTTATGACATTTTATGATAAAATCAATTAAAATGAGAATAAAATATGGTCCTAGATAAATTAAATATATAAAAGTATAGATAGGTAAGAACTGAAACTAAATAATAAATTAAAATTTGTTTAAGCGCCATCTTCTGTGATTGATTTACAACACAAGTACGGGGCCAAAAACACAGATGTCAATCCTATCTTTGGAAAGAGGAAAGGTATTGGGCAGTGCCCCCCCCTGAGCTGAGTCCTCGAGGTACAGAACTACAGACACAATGATTTCATTGTGTGTTGTTGTCAGGTTCTTGACGCAATACCTACTGCTTTTGCTGGCGGCACTGCTGCGGTACGCATATGATTTTCTATGGTGTGGTTTCACAATTCCGAGCGATTCCGAGTTATTTTGTGTATAATAAAATATAACGTATTCACGGTACCTATCTTAGTGACGACCGAAAGCAATAGATGGCATGTCGTGCCTATTATATTACCTTTATGATTTCCGCGGGTTTGTTGATGTTTGCTGCAAGAGGTGCATCACAATTACAATGTCTCTAACAATCTTGGAGGCATCGTTATCAAGAGGGCACGCAGCTCACATATTGACAGATGATGTACCGCTTTACGGTCGAAATTTGAAATCAGTGTAAACAAAATCTAGAAAGATGTCATATTTAAAATATTGCGCTGCCAAATAAACTGAGTAGATAGATGAGTTTGGACCAATACCGTAGTAAAATATTCTCTTTTTTAGGCCTTTTATACACTAGGCATTGCAAAGTCGAAATGTAATCGCCTGATACCTACTTGGTAACTGAGATTAAATAAATAACCAAATTCACAAAACTTACAAGAGGGCTAAGACGCCGTTCTAAGTAAAAATCCTAAAAGTATTGATTTCAATAAGCGTGCTTGCCTATTATCGATGCTGTAGTTATATACTTAATAAAGTTTTACAGAAAAAAATATCGTAAAGTGTTTTTACAATGCATTTATTAGGCATACTAAGTATCATAACTACCCGTCGCCGTCGCTGCGTCGTATGAAACCTTTAGTAAGATAATTTTTATGAATAATACCCATAACAAACGATTATAATTCAATTTCTAATCTAAAGGCGGCTGTACACATTGGGCCAAGGTAGTGGCCCAACACGCTGGCCAACTACCTTGGCCCAATGTGTACAGCCGCCTTAAACGTTAGTCATTCTTATAAAAATTGCAGGTACTCTTATGTTTGTTGATTGCCTGTTACTATACACATGTGACTACAGAGAGGGTGTAGTGGTTAAAGTAGTCGTTTTGCCACTTGCCACGCGCTGAATGTTGTGGGTTCGATCCACACATAGGACTAAAATTTGTGACACCCACGAATGAGTCACACCAATGTTTTTTGTTATCAGCATATTTTCGTTCCGTACCATCTATACCATCTATAAAACGGAAAAAAATCACTTTTGTTGTATGGGAGCCCCTTTAAATATTTATTTTATCCTGTTTTTTAGTATTTGTTGTTATAGCGGCAACAAAAATACATCATCTGTGAAAATTTCAACTGTCTAACTATCACGGTTCATGAGATACAGCCTGGTGACAGACGGACGGATGGACAGCGGAGTCTTAGTAATAGGGTCCCGTTTTACCCTTTGGGTACGGGACCCTAAAAAGAGGTAACTAATGTTTACATTTTTTTCCTATCTTCAAGAATGACTGAGATATTAAATGTTAATACGGCCTCCGCGCGTAAATCCCCGATTAAGCGACCGCGCTAACGTGTGACGTCACGCTGAGAGCTGCGAGTCGACTTTTGCGTACCTACGTCATAGCAGTAGCGGGCGAAGGAACGAAAATTTAATAAAGCGGTGAAACTTTACAATACTGTAACTTTGGAAATCCTAATGGAAATTTGGAAATGGCCCGATTTTAATGAAACAAAAACTGTTATTATTTGCACGAGTACGCATTAAATGTCGTAACTTTTATAGTAATATTTTAATATGTTGGTGTGACTCATTATAGTTGTTTCGAGTCTGGTCTGAGTGTCATTTGTGTCGGTAATATAAGTGTTTGTAAAATCCCCCACGATATAGCATTTAATTATAATAAATAGTATGTTATCTAAAGTTCATAACGGTGATCAAGTGGCCAGCTCTATTACACGGGCATAGTCGGCATAAGCAACGTGCTTTAAAATAACCTACCTGTTGATAAAATGCTCTTCCTGTTTCCGAAGAATATCGTCATGAATTAATACATACTTATTAAGGTTTTTTTATATTGCCAGGTTACTACTTGATGGAAAGCTGTATATAAGGGCTTTCACCATCAATCACTCTTGCGTTGCTTTTAATTCAAAAAGGACTATGTATGCTTTCTGGACAAAAGGCAGAGATCAAACTGGGTCACTTGCTGACAGCAAAACCTACTCTACGTAGACTCACAGCACAAGATTGCTTTATTACGATTTCCAATATCCAATATCAAATAAACCAAGGTTTTAAGTCTAGAAGAGATTTTACTGCACCATACCACTTAATTACCTACAACTTTTATACTTTTTTCAACTCATAGTTTTTTCCTAACTAATTAAGAAGTTTGTCCTCTACAAACTTCTTTGAAAGTTACACAAGTACAACAGATTTCAATAAATTTATGTTATAGCAAACTATTAGTCATTAGGTTTTTAAATATCTATCTTACAAGGTCACAATTTTTTTTTTGGACATAATGTGATTTATGCTCTGCCAATAAACGAAATCACATCGATTCGTTACTCTAAACGCAATAAACGAGAAACAAGAACAAACCAGCATTTACTTTGGAATGTTTTCAGAAATCAAAAAGCGTTTCCAGCAGTTGTCCATATTCTAAAGTTTCTTGCATGTTATGTTAAGATTGACGTGTGGCTATACCAACATAGAAGGTATATTTATTTCGTATATTAAATACTTGTGGTATAGGTATGTCTGTTGACTTGACTGGCTCTACTCAGACGACAAAGATATCCAGTGTTTCATTGACATCTAGTTTGTGTTTAACTTTAAATTACATTTTAGTACCAGCAAAAACCTGGTTATCAAAGTTTTTAAAGCACAAATAAACATATTATTATGTAAATCCAATGAATTACATAATACTTTCTTGCCAGGGTTTACCTCATCTATGGGCCCTATAGCTGTAATCTCTGTCTCTTTCTCATCTTATGGGATAACGAGGATATCTGTAATAAAACTCATTTGTTTAATGAATATGTGTACAATAATATATTTACACAATTAATTAAGACTTTATTATTTATTACTTACAATAATGCATGACTCTATTTATTTATTATATCTTGTTAAAGGGATATATACGATACGACACAATAAGTAAATGATGTACACAAGGTACATTACACTTAATGCTAATAAATTCACTTACAAGATTGAACGTATAGGCTATATTTATATGTTGTAAAAAGTGTAGTATAATGGATAAGTTGATGACGCAGGTAATTACTTACCGAATATTTACTTAAGCAATCTAAACAATAGTACTAATTATATCAGTTATTTCAATAACATACATACTCAATTTTTAAACAATAACTAGGTACATAGTATATACGTATATGATCTTGCTAACAAATAATTGTAAACACGTATTTATTTTGTCACTTTAGTAGGTACCTATATATCATATTCCTGTCCTACTATAGACGGGGTCGCAGTAAGTAGCGTCATACGTATAATAAATATCTAACTAAGTAGCTATTTATGATACTTATGCAAGTCACTAATACGCCTAAAAAATTGGATTAAATGTTATGAAAAATAACAAAACTATAGCGTTAAGACATTTTCGGTTGCACAAAGATAGCACTAAAAGCACTACAATACGAAAATTTACATATTTTAAACACATTTATTAAATCCACGGGATAAGTTATAAACAAGTAAATGAGGCTGTAATATGTACTTAAATTTAAACTTAATACGTATCTAACTTAATATTTTAATTAGGTTTTTCATACACAAATGAAAGTGATCGTATATTATGAAATGGATTTTATCGAACCGCAAAGACAGAAATTTGCATGTGTTTAAACTTAGCTAAAATGTCCTCCTTATTAGCTAAGTTTTGAGCTTTTATATCTGAACATTTATGACAGTAATCAGCCTAGTAGTTAAATAATAATTACGGTGTATGTTTTTTTAAGTAGTCTCACAAACATTAGTCACTATTGTATTGATAGCAAGTGTAAATGCACTGTCTTTGCTATTCGAATACTATGCTACTAATAGCAAAAGTGCTTATACATGAAATTTGTATTATATTAAAGCCTATTAATAAGCCGGACACATCAATATATGAGTGTGAAATCGGCTTACGAATTAATGTCTCGTATTACATTTAGAAGAGTTGTCTATCAAATGTTGATATTTTTCCATCTATGTATTCGGTGTGTGACCGGCTGCAATCACCAAACGAATATTTTAATGAGGCATCAAAGCAGTATGTGCTCGGCTGCCTCTTCAATGTCACCGTTCTCCTAATTACACTACTTATGGCAGTTCGTAAACATTATAATAAAATAAATAATTATTTAAATCTAATACTTACTATCATAATACATTATTGTGGAATACAAAACAAAAGGGGATGTTTCATTACAAGAGATGGATGTTTCATCACTTCTTTGGTTATGTCGTTTTTATCAGAATAATGTTCAAAGGTGTATGTTTAAATAGTATTAAGTATTTTATAAATACAAAGATGGTATAGTGTTCCCCGTTATTCATTTGGTAAAATATTATCTGATAAGTAATTAAACATGCTGCACTCACAGTTTACATAATTATGTTTCGCTAATCATAAATCTATTTTAGAAACTTAAACTTATATTAGTGGCCTTATGAGTCTCCGGCTGTCAAAAGGTGCTCTGTTGTTTGAAAGGTGATTGTTTAACGACACACCATGATTAAGAGATAATACTTTTGAAACAATATTGATATCTTCTTGGTTTCTACCACTCAAACCGTTTTGTACTAATAATTGCTTCAATTCTGCGTCAACGTTGTACTGGTTTTGCGCATACAACGGAAAGAAACGGTTTGTTTGGACAGGGTTGAAATTACCGAACGTGTTAAAGTTTTGATTATTCAATCCAAAGTTACCGACGCCACTCTCTTGCCGAAATACTCGGTGATTCTGTTTCTGTTGTGCAAATTGATCATTAAGAGCTTTTACTTGGTTGAAATTTACTCCCTGGTGAAAATGTTGGTTAGTATTGGGTTGTAAAAAGTTACCTATTCCATGCGGTAAATGGTTGTCTTGTAACGGGAATTGACCAGGTTGTTGGCTGCGCAAGTGTATTAAAAAATCGACTGCCTCACGATTCGGCAATTGTTGATTATTTTCAAGGGGTACGCTTGGTTGAATTGATACTAAAGCGTTGTTTGTTCGAAAAGGCGCATTTTGATTTGAAAACTGGTTCTGTTGAATATTTTTCTGTACTTGAAAATTATTTACAGAGCCTTGCGCTTGAAATTTAGGAGTAGTAAATTGTTGCCTTAGTGTCTCTTTCTGTTGAAACAGATATTGTTGTTTCCGTAGCAGTTCCTCTTGTTGTCTTTGTTGAAGTTGCAAAAGATGGAGTTGCTCTTCCAAGATTCTTTGCTTTTCTTCTAATTGTTTCTGTAAGGCCAACTGTTGACTAATAAAGTCGTTTTGTGGGATTTGTTGATTTATACTTACACTCGGAATTATTTGTCCTGTAGAGTGTGAGGGTACGATTCCTGGTGCAAAGTTTGAGGTCGGGGATTGCTGTAGTCGTGCAAAGTTTTGGATATTAGCTCGCTGATATAGTGGTATAACTTTTTTGGGTAGACCCTGCGAGTCTTGTTGGACAGTAAAGGCCGCGACTAGAGGAGCTTGGTAAACTTGCACATCGCGTTTGTCAACTTCTTCAATATTTTCTCCGTCGTCATTGTGTGTAGGCTTGGGAGTGGTAGTCGTCGTTGTCGTCGTAGTTGTAGTTGTTGTAGTGGATGGTAAAGGGTTGAAAGTACTTTTCTTTGGAGTAACACTGTTATCTTTGCTAGACTTCTGAGCAGACGATATGCTTCTTGTTTGCTGGAAATTTACCCCACTCTCTCTAGTTTGAAATATTTCAGGAAACGGAGCTGACGTAGGAAATGTTGCAGTTACTTGATTCTCAACATTACCCGCAGTGGTGCTTAAAATAGAAATGTTATTATCAACTATTGTGGGTATGTTGGTATTATTGGCAAAGGCAGATTGTCCATTGACTATGAATGAATGTATTTGGATGCCATCTTTGTCTGTATGAGCTTCAGGAATATCTTCGCCAGTAGTAAAGGAATCTGAGTCATAAGCTGTGGTTCCAGCCGTAGTATCGGTGTCAATTGTAGAATTATCATTTTCTTCAAGTTCACTCAGAGCTTTAAGGAGAGCTTTTCTTATGTATGGATCTAAGCGTACTGACGGCTTAGGTTCGATTGTATTCAATTTATCGTTGTATTCATCTGTTGTAGGAGTAGTAGAAGAGTCTTCAGCCAAACTTGATGCGAATAGGCAAATAGCCATCAACGCCAAGGTCTGAAACAACAAAAACTATTTCAAACGTTTGCAACAAGTAAAATACATATGTACATAGGTAGCCAGAGATGATAATTATATTCCTGGAAATAAACAAAACGAAATATGAGCCACACGGCCGTTTAGTTTAGTAATAAAATCATGAATGCATAACGTGTGTTTAGTATACCTATATAATCAAAGCATTATTATAGGTTGTTTGTGATCAGCAGCACTTTCGTTTGTATTGTCGCAAGCTCAATACATGATTACGGTAGGTATCGATACTTCCACATTTCCATGATCCTACAGTTTTTATTTGACTTTGGTTACATTGTTTGTGCGTGTAGAACAATGCATGTTTTCTTATGTATCGGTTACACAATGTTAATCTATCTCCCGAGTTATGCTCATCATTTCTCATTACTTTTGACCTATTAATAAGCAAGAAAGAAGGAACATAATAAGTGTGATTGTTAAAGTTTATTGAGAATTATTATTGTACAAAAATGTATTATTGCATACAGAATATGCTATAATTTTTAAAGGCCACTGACGCTGTAGATGTTATTCCTGCATCGCGGGCGACTTAACAAAAATTCGATACTTGATGAGACTGTTTAGTTTAGATTGTCTCAATGGCGCAGCGGTGGTAATAGTAGGTATTGAAGGAAGAGGACTACCTACGTAAAGATTATGGATGTTCGGCTTTGTCTTGTATAATATAGAAAAAACAAACACCATCTACTATGTCCAAAGATTTTAATGTTGCCAATCTAACTAATACTAATGTATCTATTAATTACACGACAGGCTGTGTAAACAGTAAATATCTTCTACATCTTACGCAAATAGATTAAATTTGATACGGGAAATGAAAGTTCATAGCATTTATTTAATTAACAATAATATTTCGCAACGTATCAATAAAGTCTATTAAGTTGTGTGTTGTACGTGTGTGTCGTTATTGCAATAGTTGTGCATTTGCGTGACCATTGAACACACAAGAACAAGTTTCATCTATCAACAGACGATAATTAATCTTATCGTTGTTTTCGTGTTGTACCATGAGCTCTGCTAATTGTAAAGTTTGCAAGTACAGCACGACTATTGCCCTTTAAGTGTGCCATGAAAAACACAATGAATAATTTCGTAAGATTTATAATTACCACATAAAGTTTTATTTCAGGCTGTGTTTAATGTTAGAGACTCTATGACTATTGTATATATATATGTTCAAGGTCTTTTGTATTAATTGGATATTTTGGTGCATTGGGTCCAGCGAGATAATAGAGTCCAAACATTGAATCTATATATTAATACGTGAAGCGAAAAATCCCTTTTTACGAAAATTGAGCGGACGGAGGAGTATGAAATTTCGCACACTTATAGTTTATACAGAGAAGAAGTGACGAATGCTAATATTTTTTTTAAATATGCATTAGAAATACATAAAATTAATGAAAAAACACTACACGCACACAACAATGCATTTGACACACGCAGTCGAAGTGCGTAACTATGGTTACATATATCAATGTATAATGACATAATATGTCAGCAATATCTTACAGGCAAACTTTGGTCGAATTTCGAGCACTAGGCGACCGCTAGTATTATTAATTAATCATTTGGCCGGGACTAGCGTAGCGACACGCTTATTTATGATTGCGCTTAGGGTTGAAACCTCGAGTTCAATTCCCGAGTGAGCTAAGAAGGGTTTCCTATTATACAACTTTTAGAAGAAAATGTACGAAATGAATTTCTTTGTGCTAAGGTCAATGTGAAGTACTTTTCCTTGAGATACATCTAGCCTCAACTATATGATATTATAATAATATAATATAATAATAATATTCTACCACATTCACACAACACTATCTAGCCCAAACTAAGCAGAGCTTGTACTATGGGTACTAGACAATTGATAAACATACATATATACTTTTTTGTAAATACATACATATTATACATAGAAACACCCAGACCAAACAAATGTTTGACTTGTGCGGGAATCGAACCTGCGACCTCAGGCGCAGCAGTCGGTTACGCTAACCACTACGCCATCGAGGCCGTCAAAATATTATCGGTATTAAAAGATGTGCATTTGGCAATAAAATATATTCATTCGGTTGGCTATTTGTGATTCAACTTAACAGTCACCTTTCATGTTAATTTTACAGACCATAAACCTGTTAACGCCTTTATATTATTATAGTGTATTCAACAGTATTTTGAATTTTTTTTTATGAAGAAATGAAACTTAAATTTTATTATCGTATACATACACAAGCTTATTATATTAAGTTAAACATGTTATTAACAGATATATATAAATAAATGAATAATTAAAAAATATATAGGTTAAAACTTATTATTAGGTAGGCTTCGCTCGCGTAAATGTACATAGGTTAGGTTAGTAACACTACATGTTTTGGGTGAAAAGTATACTATGTCAGTTTTTGTTTCCCTGACAACGTGTATGCGAAATTTCATGATAATAATCGATCGCGTAGTTCAGGCGTGAAAGCGTAACAAACAAACTCATATTCGTATTTATAACATTAGTTAGGATAAACAATTTTCAACAGATTTTGTTTTGATTTACACAGAAGTTGAAAGGGTTATATAAATGTAATACATATTAACAAATTGTCAACAAATGTATCTAGTATTAACAAATGTAGCGAGCTACCTCGGTCAGGAAGATTACTATCAATTTCTAACCAATTACGAACACGAACTAGAGGTTGCCGTGGCTGATAAAATGGCATTATATTTAAACGAAAGGCAGTAACACTTATATTATAATTTTATTTTTATTAATCTATAACTTCGGTTCACGCTAGCATAGTGGGTGGAGGGGTAATTGTGAATTACCCTTCCACCGACCAGTGGTAAAGTCCAGAGGGTGGACGGGTCGGGACCCATCTAATGATGGGTAGGTCCGATATAATATGAGTTAGTTACATTACATACTGTTTACCTCAAAGTTTATATGAATAATATATGTAAGAACCTAGCTGTTACTCGCGACTTCGTTCGCATTGTTTGTTCAGTTCGCAGAGTTTACGAAAACTTAATAATTCTGTATTCCTCTTAAAGAAATACCTATACTAAAATTAATTTCATTCTTCTACTTTATGAGTCGATTATATTTATTATATTATTAATTTATTATATAAGGGGTTGTATTGGATGTACTCGTATATATATATATATATTATTTAATATATACCTCTATTTGAATCGGATATTTTTCAGTATTTTATTGGTTTTCATTATATTTTCGCGGTTCCCAAGTTTTCTAAAATAAAATAAGCTTAAGTTACTCCTTATAACATCAGCTATCTGCCAGTGAAAGTCCCGTCAAAATCGGTCCAACCGGAACAAACAGACAGACAAAAATGTTAGAAATTGTTTTTATGATATAAGTAACGTATATACTTTCATATGCATTTAGTAAAATGCTGTCATTTTGACATTATAAACAGACACTTCAATTTTATTTATTTGTATAGATATGTTACTAAACTAGCTTTGGATTTCGCAGAGATAGTAAAATATTTATTTATTTAATTGCAACATGAGTTTGCAAGTCATATTTGAGGTATTTAAATAAAACAATACATTTAATTTCCGTAATATCATACGAAGGATTAATAATACATAGATTGTCCCAACAGGCCCTTTGCATTAGTTGTCGATTATGACTGCTGCCGATCATGAGTTCTCGGATTTGATTTCCGGCTAGGGTTTTTTTTAGGTCTTTCTGCGCGTGTACTTCTTTGAGGAGGTATTCATATGCATAATACGCAAGAAAGCAAAAAATTAATGTGATTGAGTAATTGCATTATAAACTTCGTGCTTTATAGGTACATATATAAATATATACAGAGTTTTCTAAGACCATGCAAACAACCCTCATGTACGTTCCTGAATTTTTGTGGTTTTCCAGTTGTAAATATTTCTCATTTTAGAATTTTGAATTACATGTATTGTTGTTCATTATTAATGAGCAGGTACCGACGAGTATCAATAGATGTTTTTTATATTACATAGTCAGGTCATAAGTTCTGTTCTGTGTTGTGTTTAATATGAAATAATTGAGACATGTTTATTACTGATGTAAACATTTATATACCAAAATGAACTTAATAAAACACAGATTCTTATGCTAATAAAGTTTATTCAAAATGACCCCCGCGATTTTGAATGCAGGCCTTCAACCTGCGTGGCCAGTCGTCTATCGCAGCACGAACGAGGTCCATGTCAATTTCGGCGGCTGCCTTAAACAAGGATGCCTTGAGTGACTCCAAATCAGGATGACGCGTTTAGCAGGCCTTTTCCTCCAAGTGTTGCCATATCTTGTAATCTAACGGACTCAAATCTGGACTGGAGGAGGGCCAGTCTTCATGCCAGATGAAGTCAATTTCACGCGCCACTAGCAGTCTTGAGTGCTCTTCGCTCTATGAGCTCGCGCAGAATCTTGTTGGAATACCCAGTGCCTGTTATTGAACATGGTATGAGAAACAGGTTCCACAAGGTTTGTGAGGACTGTATTTTGATACACAATTGCATTCGTTTTTACGCCTTTCTCACAACAAAATGTACCTCAGTTAAGCCCCAATAAGAGACTCCCAACCAAACCATGAGTGAGGATGGAAAATGGCCTCGTTGGAGACGCGGAATACGGTTGCTCGCTTCTTCACAGCTGTGTGCGTACACCTTATCATTTTGTTTGTTGTAGCTCTCTTCCACATTAAAATTTTTTTCATCCGATGCTTGTTTCCCGCGTACCGCTTCAACAAAGCACGACATCTCTTCAACCTCAGGTCCATTAAACGAGCGTCCAAACGATGTTCTGTTTTTCTTCAATATGCCCGAAGCCCTACGTCTTCATTTAACACCCTTTTCACCGTGGTTCTGCTTAAACCCATCTGAAGGGCCATAAGTTTTTGCTTACATATGGGATTTCTTTGAATTCGCGCCTTCACAGCTTTTATCACTGCTGGAGTCCTAACAGAAGGAGGGTGACCACGTCTTCACCTGTCATCTAAACTAGAGTCTTCATTGTATCGTTTGATGGTACGATAAACGAATCTTATGGTAATATAAAAATTTTTCAATATGTCAGAAATCTGAATTGGCGCGTAACCGCAACGATGCAACGCAATAACCACAACACGGTCTTCTTTAAGTGTCCACTCCATATTTAAAAATGAGTAAAATTCTAAAAAGTATACATTTTTATATTAATGAAAAATTCGAAATTCTAATTCAATAAACTTTTTTGTGGCCAGCATTTTAAATTCTAAAGTTTTTATTGTGTGACAGAACTTATGACCAGACTATGTATATGGATAATGCCGCAATATACCTAAAAAATAATTTTGAAATGAACGTTCCATGAACGTTCCGACCCCGAATCCCAAACACAATGCTGTTTTTATTTTGTCTAGATATGGTGATGATAATTCAAAATATTTCATTAAAATTTACAGAATCTGATCCTCAACGTTCCAAATAAAATGCCTCCTGACAAATTGAACCCGGAACCTTTTTTTGACAAATTGAACCCGAAACCCGGCACCTTTGCAATGCGACTAAAATTACATTAAACACAAAGGATTGTTTAATTAATAGAGGGCCAAATAAAGTCTCATCATAAAGTCACGATTTAATATGAACTTACAAGATCTAGTATCAGTCTATCTGTAGAAAGTTGATCTTTTGTCAAAGGTCAAAATATTTATAGAGATCATGGATTACTTAGAAGAGCTTTTGCGATGATGTTACTCCATGCTGCAAGATGTGCAAGATCTCTTATATAAAATCAATGTTTAATATATGTATATCGTGGTAAAGCACGTGAATTTTACCTGTATTATGTAAATAATCAAAATCAAAATATAAAAATCGCGTTAATCTAAATTTTTAAAATAAATTTATATTTTGGGAACAGTAATTTTTTGGATAAAATATCTATTATCGTCGGCTTCTGACAACGTGTGTGCAAAATTTCAAGATGATCAGTCAAGTAGTTAAGGCGTCAAAGCGTAAAAAACAAACAAACTTACATTTGCATTTATAATATCAGTTAGGATTGAATAGCTTTATATACTTAATGAATAATGCTTGATGTGCACGCAAAGATGAAAACTTTTGCTGGATATCATCTTGGTAAAGTTTTAACCTAATTATAAATACATAAGCTCATAGATTATAAAAAAGATAAGCATGGATTGTACTCTACATTATGAAATATCTGGATATCCAAGTAGATGTTTCTAAGATCCCGACAACTTTATGATAATTGACGAAGAAGCGGTAGTCTAATGTTTACGGTACCTATTGGATTTTGGTTCGAAAGAGTCGTGTGTCGATTCTTATCCGATACATTTCCAAGTTAAACTGCCTCCTATCACAAGCATTAAGATTGGCTAGAGCCATTAATAAGATTACTAGTTTGCAAATTGCAACCAAAATGCAAGCAATATCTGTATATATAGTACAGTTGTCCTTATTATATGAAACCTAAATTATAGATGGACAATAACGCCGAAAATGTAACCCTTATCTTATCTTATCTTATGTGTGGGGGCCAGTCAGTGCAGACCGGCGACACTTCGACCTAAATGTAACCCTTAGCTTACGCTTTAAAGAAATACAATGGTGACGTCACAACCAACTTATATTATAAACACTTATAAATTTATGTTTGCCAATTCTGATTTGGACGAAATAGGATAGTCGGATGAGTAATTACCAAAACACTGATGGAAGCTGACGACCACTTGTTGCAAAACTTATTCAATGTGGTGTCCGAATAACTCGCTTTCACCGACTATATGTCAAAGAGAGACGCCTCTCGGCGAATGTCAAAATCAATAGTGTACCTTTGACACACCCATATGTGCGCGTGCGCCGGTAACGCGACGCACGGTGACATAATCCTGTGTGTGATCCGCCGACACACGTTTCTCGCACATACCTTACAAATTACTTTTGTCTTGCACATAAGTGGGAAAAGTTGTAATTGAAATGCAAGAATATATTACTGAGGATACTTAAACGATGGGTATGTACATGTTTGAGATCTTTGAATACGACAACACAAGACTGTAGGTACTGAATAATGTATTTTTGTTAAATTGTATGTACTCGTATTTGTCAATAGTGTGCCTAATGATGGCAAAATATAATTGTAGACGCAGATATTTTGTTAGGTTTAGCAAGTATTACGATGTATGATAAGAGTCAAAAATCCTAAATTGCATAAGAACCTAAACCATAAAAGTAACGTAACATTAAATAATAACCTCTCGTTAAACAAACGGATCTACAAACAGACAGCGACTCACGCTTATACATCCCCGAAAGGGTAGTCCGAGGTGTATGGCACCCACGTTTATCAGCTTGTTTTGAGGTCCCATGAGTATAGAGACGAGCCTATGGTCGTCTCACGGGCACATTTTCAAAGGCGATGTTGCAATAGCAACTATAAAAAAAACAATTTAAACTTTTAGTGCGTCTCGAGATCCGAACCCTCTACCTCACGATTGCAACATGAGTGCTAACTTATGCCTCACGACTTATGAGGCAGTCCAGAAACAGATCTCTAGAAATCCAAAACGTTTACTATGTTTCTGAGCAAATGTTAATTATGTTAAGAAAGTGATTTATTGTTATAATGCCATAATATAATTATTAAAGTATCTGTTGTTATTACAGTGTAGCACGCATGATCGCCATTAACTTTTATAGATAGCTTTTATATGCTTTCATATTGCAATTATAATAGGACCCTACGTCGACATATGTACATGGATATCGTAAATTTCAAAATATACCGTAAGTTCAAAATAAGGTTATCGATTTTACGATCTTTAGCAATTACACGTTTCAAAATAATACCTACTTGTTATTTTTTGCTACGAAATATTCCTTAAACTTCTCGAAACATGAATGATCTTTACGTTACTAGTTTTAATTTACTCTGACAGCAAGCTCTAACGACTTCCTAACACCTTACCCTTAAACAAGAATTAAAATAAAATGGTAGTAATGTAAATTTTGTTGACTTGCAGTCAAAGTAGGTATCCATAATTGACATACTACCATTTTCTTTTAATTCTTGTTTCGGGACAACATTTCGGGATATAAATCCCCACTATGTTTGGTACTTATAAGCTGCAGGCTGCATTTATCTGAGTCAGCAGGACTTTGCCTGTCGTAAACCTATAGGGCGATTCTCCCTTTAGTTCAAGGGTGTTGAAGCAAAATGAGTAACTATCAGTACCGCTTGTCTAGCGTTCTAAACGGTAGATAGTTTAACAGATAAAGTACTCGCGATGACTATGATGAGCGACTAAAGCTAAATAGCGTTATTTTTATATATTTACCGCGTTAGTGACGCAGAGGTAATGGATACGAGTGATATGAATAAGATCTCGAGTTTAATTGCCGAGTCAGGCAAAGTGTCATTAGGAATTCTCAGTAGAGACTGGATCGCTACTATGTGGGCGCTAAAACCATATCTGGCGAAATGTGAATGTAAGCATTCATTCACATAGGTGTATGTCTGTATGTACATATATTATTACGTTTTAAATTACTTTGTGCTGACCCCAGTTGTCGCTACGTCAGTCTAGTAGTCAACTTTGCCAAATTATATTAAATTAGTAACCTAAATAGCTTTGTAACTGTTGTCAGACATAATATTACGTGTATAGGGTATTACAATATTTTCTTAATTACCCAACAACAATCCGGATGAGAATGAAGTCGGAACTGAGCTCAAATTGAGACAATTCACACGCAACACATGTATGTGTACAAACAACAGTAAATGTAGGTGAATAATTTAGTTTGAAAAGGAAGAATGAATGCAATATTTATTCTATGATATCTCATTATGGTTTAATTATTATTAGACACATTGCGCCAGAAAATATATATTTTATTAGTTTCGCGAACTTGTGTCGTCATTTGGGTAAAAAATGATGTCCAGGAAAATGTAATTTTCACAAAAACAACCCCGCGTTGTCTTTGAACATTTATTTGAGTTATTTCGATAATTAACTGATTGACGGTATAGATGGATAGCAGGCAAGTGATCGCCTCGCCGTAGTCGTAACGCTATGCGTTCTGGGTTCGAATTCCACACGGGACAATAATTTTTGTTATCGACAAATTAAATTATAGATCTGAGTTTGAATGTACTTTGTGTCCGTTGATCGTAAGTTTGTAAAGTTCCCCGTGACACACGGATGGTGGCGTTGTCTTTAAAAAACTGTTGTCGAAGTAACCCATCTAATAGTTCTGAGACTGCGTGTTACAAAATAATTTGAAACACAAATTGTTATCTCTTACAAAAATCGAGCTCACATAACTTGGCGCATCGGTTGTGGTGACAGGACCACTTCAACTACTGCGGCATCCGTGCACTCGACATTATATAACAATATGTTGTTTGAATAATTACATAAATATTGTCGGTAAAAACAGCCCAGAGCAAACTTAAATGATGCTGACTGCTAGTACTCTAACAAAGGTCGAACGTCAAGTCGTGAACACTGCTTATGTCAAGCAACGTCGTCAATACATTTCTCTTATTCCAGTCACGTATGAAATGTTTATGATGGCGACTTAGTACTGGAACTAACATCAATAACACCATTATTAAAGTTATTATTGAGAAACTTGTCACCCACTTTCTTTTCCGAAAGAAACTGTTTAGCGTAGTTTTTCCAGATCTACGTTCAACTCGAAGTTGTGTAATATCGTACACAAGTCAAAGTGTGCATTATATAAGAAAGTAACTAAGTATGTACGGCAGTATTGGAGAAACTACCCAGTTGACCTAAAATCGCGTGTTTGACCCGCCAATGCGCCCTTAGTCGCAAATGCTACCGATGAGCGGTCTAAGATAAGCCTTTGCCTCATTCCGATTCAAAGAAACTTTTTGGGCTTATTCAAACTACTCAGAACCGTTTTAAAACGCACGAAATACGTAGTTACCAGAGTTGAAAGACTGCATGCGAAAAATTGCATAACTATAAAGACGAACGAGGAAATCGGCAAGTCTTAATTTTTTATATTTGTGAGACGTCAGATTTTAAAGATGCGACATTAATAACTCACTTTCCCTTTTATTATGCCTTGTCTTAAAGGGCTCCGATGTTTTCTCATTGTCTAAAGCATAATAAGGAATGTTCTATGATTTAACAATACTCAAAGTTGTGTGATTTACCGTATTAATGGAATGTTGATGTTCCGGTGTCGTTGACATACCATAAAACCATAAATAAATATTGAATGCGGTGTTCGAACATCGCGAGTGAGTGACCGGTCCTATCTTATCGTTTGTTTTTGTCGCGTTTCCTCCTACTTGGAGTACTTAAGTTCGTGTGGGAACTAACACACCGAAGCCGGTTCCAACTTCCAGAAAGAGGTATATTTTATAGCGCCTATAGAGCAAGTCAATAGCGCTGTTTAAGGACAATGTACGTAATTACATAAGACGCCATTGTCAACAAATATGAATTTCGCTTTCTATGGTTGGCAAAGATTACTTCGTTACATCAAAGGATTTGGTGTTCGTCGTGCACGTATCGATTATTATCTATTGACAACGTATTCATCTCATCGAGTCTGAATGCGCGACCTCTTAACTTGTTGAATGGTCGGACTGGATTTCCTCTTCACAATGTGTAAATTGACACTAATCATTAGTTATACGCTTTGTAATGGCATGAACATACATAAACTGGGACGTGTTATGTCTTAATTTAAACGCTGAATGAATCTTAAGTTGTACTTATTTTTATTCAATTTCGCCCTTAACGCACATACATATGATTAATTAATTACTTTTCTATTATTAAGCAGAATAATTCTCAGAAATTACTAATTATTTAAAGTTTACTCGCAATTTGGGTTGCAAGTTACTAGTTTTGTAGTAAAACCCTCTAACTAAACTCAATTTGATGATAGGGCTGGGTTCACATCGGTTATGGATGAGATTCAAAACTACGATGTTTCGATCGCCTGTCCGATGCATTTTTATATACCTACGTAAGTAGAGAGTCGATGCATTATCAAACATATTAGGTAATATTATTCTACAAATATCACAGAAGCGTAATTGGCTCATCACTATCAATGCGTCGAGTGTAGTGGCGTGGTAGTGGCAGTGACGATTTTGCAGGTGTTGTACAAATAATAATAAATTATTGCGCATCATTATATTATTTGTCGGCCTCGATGGCGTAGTGGTTAGTGTAACCGACTGCCACGCCTGAGGTCGCGGGTTCGATTCCCGCACAAGTCAAACATTTGTGTGCATGAACATGGATGTTTGTCTTGGTCTGGGTGTTTCTATGTATAATATGTATGTATTTACAAAAAAAAAGTATATATGTATGTTTATCCATTGTCTAGTACCCATAATACAAGCTCTGCTTAGTTTCGGCTAGATGGTGTTGTGTGTATGTGGTAGAATATTATTATATTATATATTATTATTATTTATTCTGCATTCTGAGGTTTCGAAATACAACGATGATCCCTAGTCCTGTGTGTTTTATGCAGATACGATATAAACGTGAAGAGGCACTACACGATATAATATACTGTGTCTCTTCACGTTCTATTTTGTACTGAATAAGCATAACGATTCATTCCTAATATGCAAATAATGGCGAATAAATAATTAGAGGTAGATTTGACACGTTGACTCTGACTCGACAAGCCAATAATTTCTCATTAGGTTACATAGGTTGTCATCCTTTCTCCACATATTTATTAATATTCTCTTTGGTTATGTATGTATATCGTTTTGAGTGCGATATCATTGATCTCAACTTTCGTTTTGAGCTTCTCAACTTTTATCTACTTTAACATGTTATTTATTTTACTTTTACGCTACTCATCACTTACGTAACACAGTTCTCGTAGACAGCTATTTCATTAATATGTAGATACTAGATGTTACCCGCGGCACGCTCGTGTAAATATAGGAGTTGCTTTGGTTAGTAACAGTTCTTTTTTTCTGGATGAAAGGTACCTTACGTCCAGTCGATTGTATGATCGGTCGACTAGTTAAGACGTGAAAGCCTAAAAAACAAACATATTATTATAATTAGACAAACTCACATTCGCATTTATAATGTTAGCTAATATATAAATCTATTGAGCTGGTTTTCTTATGTTCTCTCTGAATGTATAGTTCAAGAACGTATAAAAATGTTTGCAAAGTTATTACCTATTTTAACTCGTATAGGGTCCATGGTAATAGCCACTTGGTAATTAATCTATGTAAACGAAATCTATCTAAAACTTAAAACCGTTTTGTGCTATGATATGAAGTGACTCTGCCATTGGTTATAACAAAACCTACAGTAAATTTCAAAAGTATAAGTATATCATTAATTTTACTAAAACTGTCAGTTAATGTTCTATATTCGCAAAAAGTGGTGCTTAATTACAATAAACCTATAACAATTTTTATTGGTTTTAAAATTCGCGTAATATTAAAACAGTTGATTCCATTGAGCCTTATAATTGAAGTGCTATTTTATAAAAACTCTACAATTTTGAACAATTAATTAATTCTAATTTCGAATATCATTCGAATAAAATAGATATATAGGTTTTTCATGTGGCTAAACAGATACACTTTTAACGTATAATCTTATTTCATGAAATATTACATAGGTACTATCTTTGGGTACTGTAGAGATGTATGATGTTGCTATATCTCTATAGTATGCATTATTTCATGAAATCAGGTTATATGTTAAAAGTTTAACTATATATGTTGACTAAGCACATATATGGAAGTCTAAATCCACAATGCAATGATCTTGCAGACAGCCAAATGAAAAAACCTCGCATACCATTCTGACATGATGACGCTGCGATATTCGAACAATAAGATGCGTACAAGTGTATAATCAAGGCATGGTGATGTATACTACAGTTATCGATTACACCGAAACGACCTGCGGCCTACACCAATTAGTTTGTAGGCGTCGGCGAGTATTGTGTAAGTAAATGACAGAGCCGGGAGCCGGCGCTAGCCGCGATAATTGCCGTAAGAGCAGTGACCGCCCCGAGCTCTGCGTGACACCCGCCTCTGATGCTATTATATCCAAAACAAGAACAATTATTCTTTATTACTATAACGGCACTTGATTTATCATTGCGCAACAGAACACACATGTATTGTTCGACAACAATTCCTTATATATTAACTTAGTCTGTGCATCGCTACTTGTTTTTGTTTTCTATTACAATAGTTAATGCGGTAGTATTGATTATAATTCATTATTTATGAAAATCTTTTGCAGTGAAAGTAGCTAAACGAATGTTGTGTGAGTAAAGTTAAGTACGTTGGTATAAACTGCTTGTTGTGAGAAAGTCTAAAAATAAACTACGTAACATACTCATACTTATGCTTATATATTTCCGAAGGGGCAGACAGACGTATATTATACCCTAATAGTCCCAACATTTCTTTAGATCCCGTGTAATACGGCCTTGCCGTCTACTAGGCACCAGACGTCGCGTCGTGACATGGGACGCCTGAGAATATCCTAACAGAAAAATCTAATAACTCGAGAGTTCACAATATCAGATCGACGGACACACCAATGAGGCAGTCATTATAAAACTAACTATGTAATATTGTGCACGTAGGCCAAATTAGGTATTTACTAGCAGATTCTCTTAAAACTTTATATTTACGTGTCTAAATATAATGTCATAAAGAACTAGAATAAGAATACCGAAACGAGTTTATCGTTTTGGTTTCTTATCTTCTACTCTATTAGTGCATGCTTTGCCTTCAAAGGTTAAACAAACAACAAAAACCTACAACCATATATTTATACTCATGTAGTATATGGTGTAATCAACTAATTACGGAGGTCCTTAAGTTAATAATTAATTAATAAATAAATTCTATTATAATGTAGTTCAAAAGCCAAAGGTTGGTTTCAATTAAAAATGTCGATTTACTACTATAATAAATTGGTAAGGGGTCAACCACAGGGATTACCAGACTACAGAATATGTTCTCTAGAATTGTTTATTAATTGGTTAGTACACTACGAGGTTTCTCTCCCTCGTTCGAGGAAACAAGAGTTGTGTCTATGTAATACATAGACACAACTCAGTCTATGTACACATACATTCGCTTTGGTTACACCCACGCGGGATCTTTGATATGTCTGTAATTATAAAAGATAGCAATTATACAGGCACAGTCTTTAAATTTTTAAAAGCTTCTAATTGGTATTTTAGCTTGCTTGCCATATTATTTATAATATTCTCTTTACAACATAAAAGTGCGGTATTCTTTATCTTTACTTTACATCGCTAATTATGTTTTTATTTATTTATTGGACCATCTACAAAGATACACACAACTTAAAGCTAAATACAAAAGTGTTAGATCAATAGATTAAGTGTGCACCCTCATGTTATTATATATACCTGTATGTAAACATTCATAAACACGTAATCTTACCCAAAGTATTGTTTTTTTTTTATAAGTATATTATAAGAAACATAGCATGTAGGTAGGCTTTATGAGCAAGCCTATTTTTACACTGGATAAAGTTTCTGACTCTGTGCTGCTAATGAGAATCTTCGACAGAAATCCCTTTGATATATTATTATCTAACACGAGTCCTAGAGAGCATACATTACTGCTGCGTCACCGAAGATTTCTTGGTTTTGGCTAAGTATTGGTAATTATTTACTTAAACAAACAGGCTAATATAAACCACTTATTACTGCGAAAAATATTAGTAAGGAAGACACATATTATGAAGTCTGGATGTAGTAACAAATGCATATATTAATCTATATTATATAAAAATCTCGTGTCATGTTTGTGGCCGCTCTCTTCCGAAACGGCTCGACTGATTTTTATGGATTTTTATGTATATTTAGTAGGTATGAGTAATGTCGTAATGTATATTTCGTACCGCTAAGAAATAATTTATAAGGCAGAACAAAGTTTGCCGAGTCAGCTATATAATATAATAAATCATGCTATAAAACGTGCTAAAAATAATGTGTACTAAAAAGAGACACGTGACTTATATATTATAATTTCATTCTCGATATATACGAAGTACTCGTCTGGCACCACAAAACGGCAAATATTTGAAACCTCTCTAGTTTTCTCAAACTCAATCTGTTAAATAGAGACGTTAGTTAAGTGATATTTGCAATCCTTATAGCATAATTAATTAAGTACCAGCGAGTATAAACTACATTGTAAGGTGAGAGTTGGTAGAAATTCAACCACAAACTTTGGAACATAACAAGAGGAAACATTTCCCTATTCACGCATGCTTTCGAAGCTTTATGACGTGCAATAAAATTGAATGTTCAGAAGTGAACAGCGGTTGGGTAACGACCTACCACACATCATATTGAGCTTGTGCATACAGCGCACAGCCCGCGGGTGCACTCACTCACTATCCTAGATTCCATTAGTCAATTAAGATTCTACAGAAACAAGTACAACAAACTTATATAAAACAATTAGATCAGGTACGTCTACTCTAGACCTTTCTCTGTTCAAAGACTATCCTTTGGAAAGATATAGAGACAAAGAAGCTAGGATTTGAATCAAAATTCACCAGCCTGTGGGCAACATCTTTGTATTAAAAGCAAGAGCTATGGTATAAAGAATATCCTGGTGTATGAAACCATTCCAATTACTAAGCTATTTATTGCTTCCAATTCTACGTTAGGTACTACTATCACATACTATTTCAGGTCAACTCTGATTAACCTTTATGTCCGAAAGCGAAATAAAAGATAAACGCAATCATTAATGATTGAATAATAAGTATCTATCTTCTAAATTATATGAATGATACTACTAATACGCTTACTCTAATGGAACCATACAAAATTTAAATAAAATGTAAACACTAAGAAGTGAATTCAATTAACACAATCTGGTTTACATATTTCTTTAACCTCTGAAGTTGCTTCGTCGGAATTTAGTCGGATGATTAATCCCATAGATAAATCCGTGTAAAAACCATGTGTGTATGGGCGTGTGATCGACATCTAAGAATAAGTAAAGTGCCGTGTGATAATGATTACAAAATACTGCAACATTACGTGGTTCACCACAAAGTATTCAGTTTTCTATATCGTCAGTCCGACCACAGGAGCCGGTATCGATTTTCTAGTCAAATTACTATTTGCTTATCATTTTATTATAGATTTTCTAATTCAAAAAAGGATTAAATACGAACCTATGTTTATTCTCAAATAAACAATAAACTTTCTCTAAGCTGCTATTACAAATCCATTGTTCAATTATAATAAGATTTGTATTTTATTTTGAAATCGTATTGAGACAGTACTTAAAATCCAAAATTACCCGATTAAAACTTCGTAATAGATAATTGATTAACATAGCAAATTTGTATTATATTCGTCGGAGCAGATTAGCTACATAATTAAAATCCCACAGACGTGTGTAACCAGATTTTATTTTCACGCTAACACGATCAATAAAGGCATACACTTCTCACGGATGACATGATAATTTACGCAATCTTGATGATAACATTTTGCTGCAACATCTCGACTGATCGCTTCTCCGCTGGTGTCAGTGGCTCAGCTTGTCTTACTACTATGGGTTTCACTTTCTTCGTAACTTATTGTAAATTTACATAAATCATAAATGATAATTAATACATGTGCCGCGGGCAACGTGCATTATGAATGTTTACGAAATGGATTATACAAGTTTTTTCTTAAATCAAATATCTTGTCACGGAACTAAAAGAATTGAAAAAGTTTTGCAGTTGAGATAATCTAAAGGCTATATTATACTCGTCTACAAAGATGTATTGTGGTAGTAATATTACCTTATTCTAGAATGAAAGTGAATTTTGTATGGAGTGTAGCTCACGTTCAGGCAGGCCAGCGGCCTCTTTTGTTTTCTTATTAAGGCATGTACAATTGTACATACATATATGCAGTGTACGTATTGCGAGAAGTTCGTGAATGCTCTCAGCTCTCGCTGCGTGACTGGCAGAGCATGCACCGACTGCACTGGTAAAGATGACTTGTGATTTTCAAACGTAGCTATCTCTATCTATCTAACAACACAACTATAAAAATCAGTGATTCATAATATAATCTGTGGGAAATTTAAGCTGGGAACGCATCCACATGTCGATTCTTCATGCTCAACAACCGAGATACGGCTAGGCTGCAATTATATAAAAACTTGTTTTTTATAGCGTTTTAACATGTCATTCGTTTGTTTTTGTTTTGGTTTATCCTCGCTTGTATCGTGCACGTACATATCAATACGAGTGTATTCTACAATACACTCGGGCTGGAAAATTGATAATATTGTATTTTTGGCAATTTAATAGGCGCGTAATAGCTTAACATCTTGAACCTCGATTCAAGATAATAATGTGACTTCTGACTATGAGAAGCGGAAGAATATACCTGAATGTTTATCGATGGATTTCACGATTGTCGAACTAGACATCTTACGAAAACTTTTCAATTAGGTAAGGCTAGTGTAACAAAAATAATACATTGATAGTAACATAATCAAAGGGGTCTACATTTCAATCACCACTTATCTCCTAGGTATGTGCGGTAACAGATTGTTGCAGGCATATAGGTAACAAAGAATGCGGTTATAGAGTGCAATACAAGGAAGTGAAACCAATAAAATTATCAAAATTGCCATAAAAGCATAGGAGAGTAACTAATGTTGGCGAGAACCTATAATTACTTATCTTTTATGTGTGTTATATGTAATCTTAATGTTGTGGTCGCATTAACATACATCAGTTATGAAGTTCTTGAATTGTAAAGTAGGTTTATATTAATTAATTCAATATTGTGGCTGCCAATTACGTATTAATCGTCTATCGACACAGCAGCCATACATCAATACGATAACATTGCGTAATAGATAATAATCGTATGGGTTTTATTGCAAATTAATTAATTAGTTATGAATATCCAACATAAAATTTTATCGGTCACGATCTTCTTGGCCCTAATACTATACTGGTACTTATATGGAAGTATTAGTAAATAGTAAAAACAGGTAAATGGCAGTAGAGATTAAGCGAAACATTACGAAAAAATATCTATTATTGACACAGGCGTGAATATATGAATATGAAGCCTCAAATAAGCGTTTATTTATGGACTTTCTTATAAACTACGTCGGCACTCTGTTGACAAACTAACGTCATTAGGTGGCAGTGAAAGTTTACGTCATTCCAACGCGCAGAATTTGCGCAAATTACCCTTGTATAGTGTTTAATGTTCGCATACGTCGTGCCTCTACTCAAGAAAATTGGATTCACGCTAATGCTATGAAAGCGTTTAAATGTCGCCTTAACTAAACACTTTGAATAAGCTTGCATGAGAAAAGCCAGGAATAATTCATCAAGGATCGAAACGTTTTTATCTCGTTATGTAAGTGTTGCGACCCAATGTGTTAACCGTCATTTAACATTTTATCGGAATCCACTGCGATATGTGCCATGGCATTTGCAGTTACATTCGTTTAATTTCTTTAATTGATTCGGCTATTATAACGTTTTGGTCTTGCAGATGGTTGTAAAAAACATGTGTTTGGTAAAACCTGGTATACATGTAATAGAATTTGCATATTGATATTTCTAGGTTATGTGCGAAGCCTAGATGTATCGAAATATGTACTTTAATGCTAAATCCTTATTGTAAAAAGAATCTTCAGTACGGAAAAGTTTAAAGACAAACATACAATTAAAGCAGCATTTAAACATGACAACACATCAACTATTGAAATAGCTGGGAAGTCAACTGCATAATGAGTGTATGCCGCCTTTCTTTACCGAATGCCTTTTTACGTTAGTTTCCTTCTGCACGTAACTTCTGATTTACCATGAATGCTAAATATGCGAACTATAATGAATATGTATATTACCTATACCATTTTGAAATACGCCTGTGAAATTGATTGAAAATACCTTCAACTTTCATCAATGAACCTCTCCTTAAATCATGTATCACTCGCAGAAAATACTTTATCATATTATATAAAATTATTGTTACCAATCTAGTTTAATGCTATAAATTATTGATTATTGAGGTTGAACATAAACTAAATTAGCGATTTTAATTTTCAATCTGTTCGAGAACTTTCTCAATATAAATAAATCGCACTATCGCCATTATATTAGATTCCGTCTGTCGTTGATTCTGCCAATTACATAAGTTAGTTTTTCGTAATAATACACCGAGAGACGAGTTGACTACTGACTGTTAACAGAGAAAACGAAAGCTCCTTAACGGTGCCGGACAGTCAGCGGTTACGATTCGCTATGTAATAGTTTCATCAATGAACAGCATACCTCAAAGGTGCACAATACACCTCAAAAAATTTTGTAGTGGTTTTAATATCGTGAGAAGTTTCATAGTGGTATTTCAAAAAATTAAAGGTACAATCGAGTAATGTCAGCGGTGATACGGATACCATGCAACATCACATTAACTAAGACCTAGTTATGAATGAGCATTGTTTTGCGTCCTAGAATTGTTTACGATGTTCTTGTAACCGTATCTGGTGTGATATGCATGCAATATTTAGTTGGTACGCGTAGGTACTCATTGTCTTCTGCGGTCTAATTAATGTCGATTGAACGATAAAAGTCAGCCACGCATTGAGAACAATGTGAGATTTTTGTCTACATTACAGTGTGAACTACATATTTTGGTATATCCCATTCTTAATACAATTTACTATGGTTATTTAAAAATCTTGTAATTAACCGTTTGCGAGATTGTTATATCTGTGGTTTTACGCGAATTTATAGAGTCTTTATTGTATATGTGGAAATGCAATAAAACTTTTGGCCCATAATAGTAGTTATTTTAAATTCGTGCAATTTGTTTTAATTTCTTGGAATGAGGAGGTAAGATTACAGACATTCTTCACTTGAAAATATAGTAATTCAGCATATACGCCTTAAAGCATTTAATTTCTAACTCTCAAATTAAAAATATTTTCAGTTATAGCAGACTCAAACTAGCACCATAAAGAATATTATTTAAAATGTCCTAGGTATATTAAATTGTAATATGATCAAACTCGGATTGAAGCCAATTTATATCATCAACACAACATTTCATGATGTAGAAATTACATGGTTTCAAATGCATCCGGTATTCTTTCCGGTATACTATTTACTCAATCTACAATTTTTACAATGTTATTTTAGTCATAACAATGTGTTGAAGATAGATCTCATCTAAACTTTCTATTTGCCAATCAATTTGTTTAATTACTCAAGAGCTCGCACCGTTAGTTTGGGGTATGGTCTATTTGTTCGCAACTTCACGGCACACTCCACTATTACATAGAAAGTTTTTGCATAAAATATTTTTATTATCACCGCTTTATCATGTCTTCACTCAATGGTTTTAACGCAAAATTCATATTACCACCATCATCATCAACAATATTAAAATGTTGCTTAGAAACCATTAACTATTTCAACATATTAATAAAGTTAATTGTGTGCTTTGTCGAAAACTTAATAATTTGACATTGCGCAATTGTTCTTTCGTGACATTTTAATTAGTTCATTGTCGCTGTAATCTTGTTCGTGATACGTTAATTAAATTATGTAAAAAGCCTCGCGGCATAACAAGCTCCTTGCATCAATAGCTCTTGCCTTCATACAGTCGGTATAGTCCATGCTAAAGGCCTGTCAGAATAATGAGCCCGATTTTGCCTGCGGCTTTACTTGCGCTGTAGATTTTGTCAATTAATTTATATCCCTCGGGAATAGTAGGTACTTTTTTCGGAATGTAAGGTGCCCTATGTCTTTTTCTGTACCCTTGACAACGTGTGTGCGAAATTTCATAATAAGCGGTCGACAAACAAACTCATATTCGCAATTATAATATTAGTTAGGAATTGACAGATGCACTTTTGATCGTAGCCTGCAGATAAATACACACAGACTGAAGAGACAGAACTGTGGATGTGATGTTGCGTTCTTTGACGTGACCACAGTTTGAATAAGTAAAAATAATACAACCCTTCTGGCGCAAGATGCTTCGAGTCTAAAGATTGTCGTGATGTCTTCAATCGAGATTTTAAACAATATTTTCGTATAGTTTTACAGCTTGTATCACCTTCAAAATACACAGTCTCTTTAGGCAAAAATGGGGTTAATAAGACCAATACTTATTAGGTTTACTACGGTCTGACTAAATTCTTATGTGATGTATATGATACCCAGAATTCGTCAGTTGTGTTTTTAGGTTACACGTTAAAAGTGCCGAGACTATTGCCTTTTTCAGGCACATTATTAGACTCATTGCTGCTAATTAATACTTTTAACATAAAAAGCCTATAAGGGTTTGTGAATGACAATCGCAAGCAAATATAGAAAAGTATGAAATTTAACAAATTAAAGCTTATCTTACGATCAAATCCGAATTTCCGTTGTTGTCAAAACTTTTTACTTCCGTTCTTCTGTTGAAGGCGAACAGCTGTTTAATGTTATAACTGATTATTATTATACTCATACGCTACGAAAACAACAATAAAATCTGGTTATTATTAAAGCTGACTTCATTAAAAATACTTAAAAACGTACATGACCTAAACCTATATATGTATGTAGATTAAACTTTACGTTGCTATTTATACTTTTCGCGCAATTAACATTCATACCAAGGTCCGTTGTCCTTTCGCGTGCGTTCACACTTTTATGGTTATAAGAATGCGTTTTCAGATACGCTTTTTTACCTCTAATGGCAAACGAGGTAACGGCCCTTTCGATGGCAAGTATTAACCTCCACTCATAGTCCAGCTGCTGCCTACTGTTATAATACTCCTCAGTTCGAGAGCATTATTAGTATTGCCGTATAAGGGAAACCAAACGTACTGCATTTGATTGACACGTAAAAGTGTTATTTCCATTATTTTTTTTTTATCTTTTAAAAAGACAACATCCGCACTAGGAATTCCTGAGTCGCGGGGGACAAGACAAGCATTCAAATAACGGACACAAAGAACATCCAGAACCACCATTTGTGGATCTCACAAAGATTTCGCTGGCTCACTATTACAAGGTTCTATGTTATTTTTTTTAGCCTTGGGAAAATGAGGTTTAAAATTTGCATATCAGTAAAAATAACTTAAAAAGTAACTTAGAACTATTTGCGATTTAATATTGTGAGGTGGTAAGTGTTTCCATCTATTACTATATTAGTCTAAACAAAAAGGAATGACATATAGAACCATGCTATATTCATAACTCATTATTTTCAAAAATGTAACATAGAACCTTGTAGTATTGGACCAGCGATTTGTCCCCTATGGGATCCGAACCTACAACACCCAGCACAATAGCAGTGGCGAGACGACCACTTAAAGCACTACACCATGCGTGCATTAGCGTAGTATCTACTTTTTTATCTTTTGAGTGAACAAATATGGCGTAATGGTAGCTAGAGACAATACATAGAGATCCACCTTCCCAATATACTTTCTTTATTTTTTGACATCTATTTGTTAAAGAACAAATATAGTGTGAAATCAGTCAGTGAATGACTTTATAATTAGACTATCTGATTACCAGATAAGACAAAAAAACAACACACTATAAATTATTTTGTTAAACGGCAAATGTGAACGTGCGCTTACACTTTTAAAATAACTTTACATTGACAATTTTTATACAAGTTGAGATGTAAAAGTGGCGCAGACTTGTGATTCAGCATGTGTTCTACAAAGACAAACAAACAAGTGTTGCTAAAGCTCATTGGCCACGCTGACCAGTTCGCGTGTTTGAAATCACAAGTGGTATGATGTCATGAAATTTATCGCCGTCTAAGTATTATCTAAGCCAAAGAGATCACACAATCTTTCACTTCCTCGTGGCTATCGACTGTGATGTCATGTAAATGGTACTATTTAAATGTTAGACAGATCGTCGTAACACATACAAGAAGTAGGCGTTCAGATGATAGACATATGTATGTAGGTATGAAGAGACCACCACCTACACCAGCTTAATATACTGGTGGCACTCTTGTCTCGCTAGTGATATTCATCGCGCAAATAGTTATGTAATCATAAATCATACAATAGAGAATTTAAACCAGATCACTGTAAGCCATAGCCAACAGCATAAACATAACGGATTTTATGCTCCACCATAAAGGTCAGGCTCCGTAATCGAAGGTAAGTATGCATACATATAATTTATAATATATCAAAAGAAGTTGATTGCTATTGCTATTGCTACATGCTGTTTGACAGTAATCAATCAATATAATGTATGTGTATAATACGCGATCTTATTGCCGCCTAATTTTATGAACAGTATCAATGTATTTATGTTGATTAAGGCTGTACATATGTGGAGTTAATATTTATACAAAATATGTAACTTATGAAAAAAATCTATTCATTACATAAAATAATATTGTTACGATTAATAAAGAGTTTTAAATATGCGTCTGTCGGTAAGCGGTTAACACTGAACTAATTTGATGAATATTTACATTGGGTGCACTCTCACCCGCAAGTAACTTAAACATTAGATATGTACTATTTATCTCCTCTCTTAAACAATTTTGTCCGTAAAACAAACATTTTAGAATCAATTAGCATGTGAGGTAAATTCTGTAATGCCGCAAGAAATTTGTTTTAAAAACCGACTGGTTATAAATCTGAAGACTACGCAGACGAACAATTACCATTTAACATGAATTATTCATGCACAAGTAAAATATTTACGTGGGTGACGTTTTATTATATAAAATAAATATTTTACATAACATAGTAAAAGAAGTAAACATAAGCAGATACTAATTGTAAATACATAAATAATAGCAAAATATATTTAAAATTAATGTCAATACATTGTGAAATTCTACATAATTGAAACTAATGTGCTCACATATTTTATGCTAATTCCTAATAAAATTTTAGCATTAAATAAATTAATAACTAAGGTTACAATTAATATTATTAACTATCTTAGAATGCTAATCGTGTATTAATTAAGTGAAATTCAGACACACAATTATTTACGTGTATGTTTAAGAATACATACACGTAAATAATTAATAGTCAATACCATTTGCATCTACACAGATAAAAATAAATATCTTTTCAACGTTGACAAATTAGCGTTACGAAGTAATTTCACTAAGCTCTGAATTGTAGCGAGTATACTTTTATATATAGATATACGATTATATACAATTATATAATCCACAGTAAGCACACCGGATACATTATTCTCAAAATAACAACATTTTATTTAACAATGACTAATTAGAAGAAACGTGTAAAATAACATTTAGAAATTACAAACAGGGTTCTAAGAGTTCATGTGAAATATTGTTTGGGGTTATGCCGCATCTATTAGCTTTCACTGTCTCACGGGCAAGAGTAGACAGTAAACAACAAAATGGCTTTTATTGTGCTGATTCAACTTATCAAACAGATCTTGGTCGACTCCGACTGATATTAATCCCACATAAAACTAGTCTGCTACGATCGTAACGGGTTACGACAAGTGAACTCAAACATTTCAAACATTTTTATGTAATAACTTGACTTGTCCTGAAATATCTCAAACGGAAAGTTGAATTGCTTCCTCTAGTACATAAATTTAAGCTTTTCTTAATTACTAAATGTCGTAATAGTTGATGTAAGTTATGATGAATCTAGAGAAATTGTTGTTGTATATCAACATTCATCATTGACACGGATTAAAGGTGACGCTCTAATTTTAATATGTTGTAACATGTACGTAATTTTGGATAAATAAATAATACATACATACATACATAGATTCACGCCTGTTTCCCAGAGGGGTAGGCAGAGACTACGGATTTCCATTTGCTACGATCCTGACACACTTCTCTGGCTTCATTCACTTTCATCACATTCCTCATACACGCCCGTCGGTTCAAGGAGCTCTTAACCTGGCCTTTGTCCAGGACGCCTCCGATCTGGTCGAGAAACGTTCGCCTAGGTTTTCCTCTTGCGACTGTTCCATTCACACTAGCCTTATAAACTTTCTTAGTCAGTCTTTCCTCGTCCATTCTTTCTACATGTCCAAACCAGCTTAACATACCCTTTTCTATTCTTGTAACTATATCCACTTTCATGCCGCATCTCTCTCTAATCACACTATTTCTTATTCTATCTTTCAGAGTCACACCACATATGCTTCTCAACGCTCTCATTTCTACAGCATTTATTCTGCTCTCATGCTTCTTTTGCCATACCCAACTTTCACTTCCATACATAAGTGTGGGCACTAATAGTCCTCTATGAACAGCCAAACGTGCCTTTTCGGATACATTTCGACTGTTCATAAAAGCGCGTAGGGCTCCATTCACTTTGTTGCCAGCAATCGTTCTCCTTTCAATATCTCCGTCATGTTTACCATCCCTTGTAAACAAAGTACCCAAATATACAAACTCTTTCACTTGCTCCACTTTTTCTCCATCAATCATAATATTACACATCGTCACGCACTCTTCCTTTTCAAATACCATTACTTTCGTCTTGCTTACATTTATTTTCATTCCTTTACTCTCAAAAGCACCATGCATAATAGTTACCATCGCCTGCAACTCTTCCGCCGATGACGCAAGTATTACTTGGTCATCGGCATAAAGAAGACATTTGACAAGTAACTCATTCATTCTTAATCCCCATTCACAATCTTTTAAATCTTTCAAACAATTGTCCATGTATAGGTTAAACAGCCAAGGTGACGCTACACATCCTTGTCTAACACCTTTATCGATGCTAAACCACTCTGTGTAGGTCCCATTTATCCTAACACAAGCTCTGGAATCATCATAAAGAGATTTCAGAGCTCGCGTGAGGTTGCTATTCACTCCATACATGGACAATGCCGACCAAAGTTCATTCCTCACCACTTTATCATAAGCCTTTTCCAGATCCACGAATGCGCAATAGACCTTTTGACCTTTGGCCAAAACTTTTTCGGCTATGCTCCGTAAGGAAAAGACCTGATCCGTACATCCCATACCCTTTCGAAATCCCGTTTGTGCATCCCATATTTTCTTGTCGGTTACTTTCACAATCCTTTCAATTAACACTTTTGCATACAATTTACCGACGACGCTGAGCAAGCTAATGCCTCTATAGCTTTTGCACTCTTGCTGTGAGCCTTTTCCCTTGTATAAAGGTACTATGACGGCCTTGCACCAATCACTTGGTACACGGCCGGTATTCCAGCACAAGTTAAAAAGGCGGCACAACTGAGTTGCTATAAGACCCTGTCCAGCTGTCAGCATTTCGACTGTAATCCTATCATACCCACCAGCCTTTCCTGATTTCATGCTTTTCAATGCTTTCATTATTTCATCCATACTAATAGGGCTTTCATCACTACTATCATTATCATTCATTTCGAAACTTTGCCCTTGCCATTCCTCTCTTTCAAATAAACTTTCAAAATATTCCTTCCATCTCTTCAGTACGCTCTTTTCTTCATTCAGTAAACTTCCATTCTTATCTCTGATTGATTTCAGCTCTGTGGTTACGGTTTTACCTCGAACCGAGCGAATGGATTTCCAGAAGAACTTCGCGTTGGTCCGGAAATCTTCAGATAATCTTCTATCAAACTCGTCTTTCAATTCCTCTTTTTTCCATTTAATTACATCTTTCACTACTTTATTCATTCTTATAAACTTATTCCTAGCTTCATTCACATCCTCATTCGTTGCTTCTTGCATTCTTTCATTGGCTCTGACAGATAGCCAGTCCAACCATGCCTGCTTCTTCTCACGTACTACCCCTTGCACATCTTTATCCCACCACGCATTCTTCGATTTTATAACTTTCCTCTTCTTGCTCACACCGCATACTTCTGACGCTACAACAACCACTTCATGCTTAAACGACTGCCATAATTCTTCTATATCATCAGTGTCACAAAATCTTTCAAATCTTTTCCTCAATTGATTTTTATACTCGTCTTTCAATACTTCATCTTGCAAATTTTCTACTTTTATTCGTTCTTGGACACTTGTTCGGGTAGGTATACGGTGTCGCCATCCTTTGAAGAGGCCACGTATCCGGCTCATAATCAAAAAATGGTCGGTATGGACACCAATACCTCTATATACCCGAGTGTCTAGGACATTCTTTCTCAATCTTTCATCCACTACAACAAAGTCAATCATACTACTTCTTACATTCTTTGCTTCTCTTGTATACTGGTGGATTCTTTTGTGGGCAAACATAGTGTTTGTCACACAGAGATTCCACTCCAAACATAGCTCAAGCAACCTTTTTCCATTCTCATTCACGCTTTCGTCCCCATACTTGCCTAAAACCCTTTCGTATCCTTCACGCTTTACTCCCACCCAACCATTAAAATCCCCTAACATTATCAACCTCTCGTGTTCCTTGCATTTCCTCAAGACATCTCTCAAACACTCCCAAAAATCTTCTCTTTCTTCCCGTGCACTCTGAGACATACCCGTTGCTATGTTTACGGGTGCATAGACCCCTACCATAAACACACGAGTAATCCCTACTTTCATTCTCATCCATAGTAACCTAGCATTCACATATTCGAATTCTTTTACACACTCATTCATTCTAGCAGACAGAATAACACCAACTCCCTGACAGGCTCTGGTATTGCTAGGCACGCCAGACCAATACGCCGTGTAGGGTCCATGCCTAGTGGTATTACAGCCTTTCCTTTTCGTCTCATTCACGCACAGAACATCAATCTTTCTCTCATTCATCATCTGACATACTTCATTCAATTTTCCATCCATCCCTCCTCCAACATTCAATGTAGCAAAACGGCTTTCCGTAGGCCACTTTTCGCCCTCGCGAGAAACGAGACGTGACGGGTGGCGGACCGCGTCGCCGCCATGCGGATTATTAATAAAATCAAAGTCCATATGCGTTCCCACGATTGTTAGGGAAAATACTGTCCACCTCCGCAGAGCCCTTTACAGAGGTAAGGTGGATCCATCCTGTGCCCTGTGACCACCAACACAGGCACCCTCCGTTCACGACCAGCTTTCCCTCTGGCCACGAATCCATCAGCACGGGTCGGTTAACACCTTGGATCGGGGTTTATTCTCGGGTCTGCTCCCTGAAAATTGGTTTGACTTCGGAGTTTTCCTTCTCCTAGACAGGTTGCAAACCAATGCTAACGAGGCCCATCTCCCCGGGATAAATAAATAAATATATAATAAATAAATAAATGTATTATTGATTTACTTTGTTATTGTGACATGTCACTAATATAAATTAACGATGCGATATTATTACGATATCATCGTGCTTAATTGTGTGTCTGGTGCCTTACTTTTTAATATAGAGAAATAGAATGAATATGAATAAGTAATCTGATTAGAATATAATTTAAGCTCACGTTTTCTAATACCTTCTGTATTAGTTTACCTTTGATAAAATGTTATTGGATATTTCAATTATAAATCAAGGACATTATTGAAATACGATATAGATATTGATTTGGAAATGTATCTACGCAGTTTTGTTGGTATTGCCTAACAGTTTCTACGAGCTAAACCTTTAGCTGACTGGCTGTATTTGGCAAAATTAGAATAATAATCTGTCACATACACACAATACCATCTAGCTCAAACTAAGCAGAGTTTGTACTATGGGTACTAGACAATGGATACACATACATATATTTGTTTTTTGTAAATACATACATATTATACATAGAAACACCCAGACCAAGACAAACATTCATGTTCATGCACACAAATGTTTGACTTGTGCGGGAATTTAACCAGCGACCTCAAGCATGGCAGTTGGTTACACTAACCACTACGCCATCGAGGCCGTCATAATAGCTCTACATTAAAGTTAACCGAATCATAGAACTTAGATAAAGGAGTTTCGTTAATCGCGCTCAAATGACATAGCTTTGGTCAATAAACTCGCAACAATAGTTTGAGATCAGCGCGGGAATAGCTAATGATAATATACCTATTGATAGAAAATCTGAATCAACTCTACATTATTATGCGTAGGAGTACATACCTAGTACGCAGTAGCAAACATTAACGCAAAATTATAGCACTGGCTCAACGGGACAGTCAGGATTATTATTATAGGATTATTACGACTAATTAAAATGCAAATGAATTCAAATTACAACTTAATTTTATAAAGATGTAAAGTTATAAATCTTTCAAAATTGTTCAAAGTAGACTAAATGTGTTTATACTCCGTATAAATACAACATTAAACGATCTATAAGCTGTAAAAGCTAGATTTAGTCACAATACGTTACACAGCAAGTGATCAAATAAGACGATACTTTATCCTATCTCTCTCGACACCTGGGATACTCGTAAGTCACCACTTATCGGTAACAGATAACGATTAAAGTTTAATATAAAGCTTATTAAAATTAAAATTAAGAGCAGCGTTCATGTTTACTAATAGTACGAATACTTTGTCAACATAATAGGATAATATAGCCTTTGGCTTCATTCATTCGTTCATTCATTCAGTCACTCATGCACGTTGACCACTCCGTGCACCATGTCACCGGTACCCTTAACATAATTTAATTACGCAAAGTTTAAATTTAAGTTCAACTCCAAGCTATCACTACCATGACAACTGCATCAAAATGTGTTTGGTTGTTTCCAGATAATTCGTAAATAAAAATTGGCGGACAAAAATTATAAAACAATTGTTGTGGATTCAGACCCTTCTAAAAATTATATACGAATCTGTTACAACATTTTTCTCTTTTACACACACACCTTGTTTCAGTGTTATAATGATATCAATATAGATAAACGATGTCAAAATCCATAATATTAATAAATTCGTGAGCTATGGATATTTCCAAAACGCATACATCTACATAATTGCTGTTTTAATATTATAGTTTTAGTATAATTCCTAAGTCTTTAAAATTAAAATTTTGAATAAAAAAATTCTAATTATATAAGCTGAACTAAATCAATTTATAATATATTTATAATGTCGTTTTATCGTCCGTTTCATAATCTGAATTGAATAAATTTGAGAAGTGTTAAGTAATATTAAGCACCTGGCAGTTTAAAGATCACATTAAAATGTGTAAAAAATAAATACATCTTATTTGAATATTAACGCATTTTGATGTGACAACCTAAATTAGAGCTCGTGGTTGCGAAGATAACTGTGTTGATGACATTGCTTAGTAGTCATTACGTTCTCAGAATTCAAGAATTCACGTATTCATTTATAGGGGATAGTTAGTTAGACCTGTGTTATCCGCACTTAGACCTCTGACTTTTCGAAGTTATTAAATAGATAATTATCGCTTGCTTTAACGGTGAAAGAAAACATCGTGAGGAAACCTGCATGTCTCAAAGTTCTCCATAATATTCTTGAAGATATGTGAAGTCTGCAACCCGTACTGGGCCAGCGTGGTGGACTATGGTCTAACCCTTCTCACATTGAGAAGAGGCCCGTGCCCAGCAGGACCGTATAATACAGGGCTGGTGTTATTATTATATTTATTCAAATACACGAGTATGTCCCCGATGAAGTAGGCAGAGTTGTATTACATCTGCATGATGCCAGCCATTGTAGGTGCCACGTTATAGCGAGCGAGCCTATTAGCTTTTATCGATCACAATTCCAGGCTCCGTGCTACTACTTACTACAAAACTTCACAGAAAATCTCTATAACACTGTCCGATCAGGGAATTGAAGCTGGGGCACAGCAATCGCATGCACTGTGCCTCCAACAGTATTTCTTTGTATGTAAAGGGTAATCTTTTGAAATATTAACCATATTTTAAAAAGCAATGGGCGTGTATGAGGAATGTGATGAAAGTGAATGAAGCCAGAGAAGTGCGTCAGGATCGTAGGAAATGGAAATCCGTAGTCTCTGCCTACCCCTCTGGGAAACAGGCGTGAATCTATGTATGTATGTATTTTAAAAAGCTACATATTTATAAGTTATTCCTGAGTAGCATAGACAATGTTTTAATGACATGCCACGCGAACAAAGTTGTGGGCGTTAACTTATAGTTAATATTCTTCGGCTCATGAACACAAGCGAGATTACCTTAACGCGTTTATGTCTTATTTACTGACATTATGACATACATTAATTATACCGATTGACAGCTTGTTTGATGTCATAGTACGATGGATGTTATAATCTGTGTCATTTTTGTATGTCTCTATCTAATTACAATAGACGTAGCGTAGATCTTTATTTTCTATGTTATGGTGACCATTGTCAAATTTATGATGTAATTTAAATATTTGACTAAAACATCAAGCTTCTATTCTTCGTATTGGTTACTATGTAGTTTGTGGCCTATGTCTTCATCCGTGTGACAGTAAGGTCAGTAATCTAGTAAACGTCTCTTTCCATAGTACTGCTTACTACAACAGCCTAAAGTTACAAAATATATCACTTCATATATCAATCACTTCATTCTGTGAATTAGATAAAAGTAATATAGTTGTTAAAAGCGAAATTAAAAAATAATATGAAACTATGTCCATTCTATAATTTAAATGTTAAAAATATGCTTTGAGCCAATATACCAATAGCAAGTCAAGATTTATTTATATTATCTTTTTGTATTTGTGATTTATTGAACTTTCGTGTAGAGTCTATGGAGGCATCGGCAATGAACGTGCATACATATGTATACACGTTAATTGCCAATGCAAATGCAAAATAAAAAAATAATATGTACTACTTCTAATTGCGTTTTTAGTTACTTATCACTAAAGAATCCAGATATGCGCTATAGGCATATCACAGATACCCTGCTACAGCGCCACCATTGCCGCCGGGTGAATTGCCATACTGGCGGGGCCCGCCTTTGGAGCCGTTGCAGACTTATTATGTTCATCATCATCATCAGTTACTTATAGTGGGCACAGTGTATTAATCCATTGAATATTATATGTTATATAGTAAAACATAATAATTATCAGTATACCAGCAATTAATTAATTGGGAGTCAAGTCAGAGGTCTAAAGTTCGAATCGTGGCAATTTTTAAAGCTATTTGTGTATTAAAAGTCAATTATGGATTGGTTTAGTGAATTTATCTTCGTGCTCGAGAGTTCGTAATATTCTCGAAAGTAAATGAAGTGCATATAATGAATTATAATCCCACTTGAGGCACGTAAAATACGTCTAGCTGAGCTCATACTTAAACAAGGCTTATTGGCCAATCTAAACGAACTAGAAAACTACAGCGTACTCTTACAAGTCTGTCAATTCTTATCTGTACAAGAAGCTATTTATTACGAAAGTATTGTATGATCCCAATAGCCAGAGTTGCTATAATGTGTAACAAAGGTCAGTCTAGAATATTCCAAGCCTCGGCCATAACATTATTCACATATCACGCGTATAGAACACGCAGAATAATTATCTAGTAGTAGAATTGCCTCACTCATAAAATATTAATTTTAGGTTCAAGATCATATTTTCGAAATTAAATCGATCACAATGCAATATACATAAATGTCAAAATCTGCATCCATTATATGAAGGTCGGGTCAACAAAGAATAGAGCCATCACGAGAAGAATACTAATAAGTGGCAAGACGCTCAAATGCTCATTAGGTTTACGTACTTTGTTATATACAATTGAGGTGGCAGACAAGAAAGCATTTACTATATTATTATACTATAGACGCTTGCTACACCAATGGAAGTGGAAGTACACATACATGCCAGGGGCAGTGTACACAATAAAGTACCTTCGTATAGATCTCTAGAAATTCCACTCATTGACAAAAATACGATACAAGGTTATTATTATGCCGCGATCTGCTGTAAGGTCTAAGTACTTTTTCAATAGCTCTAGCTATAATATTCTGTTGTCCGCTGTACCATATGTCTCCTAGTGTTAAAAAGTTTGGACATTGAAATTACGTTTTGCATTTATTCAATCTACATTTAGTTCTGAAACTGATCTTCTTTTTCGTAAACTGTTCTACTTCAATTTAGATGTATAAGGTACTTTAAAGTCAGAGAGGAAATTGACTCCCTAGTGTTAGTGAATTAATTGTCTCTTTGACTTTAATGGGTAGGCTATCTGGCCTGGCTTTTGGACCAAACAACAGGTTTTTAATGAAGTAACAGCCTGCTTTTAAAAACCAGGAGAGGTAAGGCCTAATGTCAGATATTTTAAGATACCAATGCTCCCTATCTACTGCCATTGGTGTTAATTTGAGGCGGCAGTCGTTTACGTCCTATGAGGCATGGGGTCACTTTTTGTGTGATAGTAATATAGTAATATAGTATAGTAATAGTCTTCTATCTATAAGCTACTCAGCGCCAATGTTAGTTTACCCGACGAATCCATTGATCTAAGCGGTTCCACTACGTCATAAGTCTCTCATGCAAATTATGTATATTAATCATACATGTTCCATATCTATACGGAATTCAATTAAAGTTTGTTGCGAGGAAATACTGTATTGATAAATATCGCGAAAGTTGCAGAGAGCATTAAGTATTTGCGTGTAATTAAACACATAACAATATGACCGTTGAATACGTTTTGTTTATATGCCTAACATTACATTGCACAACCTCGAAATTGTAAGCAGAGATTATTACACTAAGAACTAACAAACTTTTTTTTCGGTACCTTAAAATGATTTTGCGATAAGGTAAGACCTGAAAATGGTTGTTTCGCGCTTTCTGAGATACGTTGTGAATGAGACATCTTGAAGAAAAATGCGTAGTTGTTTTCTTTACAATGCAATCTTTAACCTATTGAGTCGCCGCTGCACATAGGCGGCCAGGAACTATAGGTTTTCAATGATGTCTGGCATTTCAACAATTGACAGGTTAAACATAAGTTCATACATAATATATTACAGAAAGTAAATATCTGTTTAGCGTGAAAGAGTACATAAACATGATCGTTACGTATGACAGCATAACTGCATAAGACAAGAACAAAGTTGAAAGTTGAATACAGCCAAGAGCGCGGACGCGCCTCAGTCTAGACGTTGTAGAAACTGGAAATGATGTGAGATGATACGAAATTTCACCAATAGTGATAGCTGTAGTAGCAACACGTGTGTCTGACTACAAATGATGAATCCTTAATAGCGTCATTCTCTTCCGACTGTTCATGTAAACCAGCCGCATCATCACGCACTTATTACGTCACTCGGGGAAAGCGCATTGATGAATTTATTGTTTCCATATTATATTTAAATAAATTCAAACGGATGGAATATTTTAATCTGACGTCACGTACATTAACGACTTATTAGTAATTTTCCAAATTAGAAGTTCAGATTCGAAAAATATAAATTGCATATAAGCAGTTATATGAACAACTTTAATGTGGACTTAGCCTCACAATACTCATAACATTATTATGAGATAATGTGTTGTGCATATATTACTCTAATTGTCATTAGCATACGCGCTACATATACTTAATTATTATAATGATATAGCTAGAAGAAGATCAAGAAACGAGGTTTAATTCCTGGGAATGTTATCTCTCTTCCTACTTACATAAATATTTTTTTATGAGAGACCATACCAGACAGTTAACATCTACTGGCCACCGGTATGCCGTTGCGACTTAATAGGTTAACAGACAACCGAAATTACTTTTTTATTATTTGTTTACTAAAGTTCAAATTTGAACGTGAATATAAAAAGTGTAACTGTATTTTATTTTAAATAATACGCAAACACGCATTTGCTTTTCCGCAATAAAGTCGCGTCCACAATTAAATATGCGGCTATTCTGGCGCCCAGTACAGACGTAATCTAAGGGTAATTAACGTAGCCTTAACAACGTTTTTCTACAAACTCATTCGTTCGCGAAACATATAACAATGTAGCTTTTACTTGACACGAAGAATAATATAATAGCGCGCAATGTTCAGTGAAAGGTTTAAAATAAATACGAATAGCGTTCGTTATGGCGATCATCGCTGCGGGTTTCACATCTTAGAGAAACAATCTCGAATAATGCATACGGTTATGTAATCTCACATATAAAATTGTACGGTAAATACCGAACAAAATAAGAGCAAAACCGTCTTATTTTTGTTTACTATCTAAGCGGTCAAAATATTGTCTTACAGTTTTTTTGGTCTATGAATATACGATACGTATAAAATAAGCTCCCTATATACATGCATTAAGTATACATTTATGAACTCCTCTGCTCCAAACTCATATGTAAATCACGCACTAACAAGTCAATAAATCACACTGTAGATAATGAATGTGTCACTGGTACTCACTGGGCGCATCGTGCCGGCTCTCTGGGGTCACTTGTACCACTAAGTTACAGCAACGGAATACTATCGACGACGGCAGGTGATGTCGCGCACGTGTGAACTCGGCCCGCTATCTGCGTATACTGCGCTTGCGTGAGAATCAGAGAATCGCGCGGCCTGCCTCCGGTGCGTCCGCGCAATGCCAGCCAAACAACCACCGGCTGTGTGTATTATATTATATGACATCGGATATACTGCAAGGATGTTACGAATAACTATATTGTATACTTACCACTCACCAACATTGGCTTATTCAACAACCTGCAACGAACATGTTTGTAAACTGCCTAATCATAAATTGGGTCAAGACATCTGATTTGCATAGTTTTATATTGTTCATTATTTATGGCACATTCGTCGGTTGTTATTATGATCCATTAGCTTGGAGGTATGTTTGGCAACAAACGTCGTGTTTTATGATTGAAGTTGTGATAATTTGCCGACGCCTACAAACGACATGGTGACCCATACTAGATTCATAGAACGTGCATGGGAAGGTATTTTAGCTAAAACCTCGACTAATAACCTTTGCTAGGTATACATATATGCAATAGATCTGAGAGAGGCACGCGATATTATTCCAGTTGATTTATGATGCTAACTGACGCTTTAACTGGCAAGTAAGATAAATAAAATATAGGTATATCTGTAAGTAATATAAATCATCTCATCTCAACCCAAAGACTTCCACTGCTGGACATAGGCCAAGGTTTTCCACACAGACCGGTCTTGAGCTACCCGCATCCCACCGCTTCCCACGACGCTTACCAGGTCGTCGGTCTTCTAGAGGGCCTACCTCTGCTGCGTGTTCCGTTACGTGGCCTCCACTCCAGAACCTTTCTGCTCCAACGGCCATCGATTCTGCGCGCTATGTGCCTTGCCCACTGCCACTTCAGCTTGGCTATCCGGAGAGCTATGTCGGCAACTTTAGTTTACCTGTGAATCTCTTCATTTCTGATTCGATCCTATATGAAAGCTTTGAAAAAAAAATATCATGCCAATAGTGCATTGTAATAATACGCAACCATTCAATTAATAAAGTTCGATGCTTCAATGTTCGGTAGCAATAGCTAGTTGTCATTTATATGATTTTCAAATATACTTTAGTCAAGTTTGTTCTCGAGAAACAGCAAAGGCTGTATTACGTGGGACCTAAAAACCATGGCTGGCGTAATCTACCTTTGAGGGAATAGGCTAATGTTAAAGTTCCTCATATTTTAGTGATATTATATAGACCCGAAAGCCAACTGAACATCTCTAACGCTTGAGTATATTCTATTTCGTAAGCTATATTTAAAATCCTACATAATCTCCTATTATGGAATTTGAAATCGGCGTAATAGAATTTTGGCGGGTCTATAGATGGCCACTGGAAACATTCATAATTAAAGCTGCTAATGCGAATAGGTAACAGCAAAATTTGGCAGCTTATAATATATAGCTATATAATAATATCAGCCCTGATTGTAAACTGTCCTTCTGCTCGACATGGGCCTCTTCTCAGTGGCAAGAAGAAGAAGCGTTAGCCCATTGCCTCCCACGCTGGCCTAGTGAGGTTTGGCAGCTTTAGATCGACTTCAAAAACGCAAACTAATCTGGCGGGACTAAAATGCATTCATCGTTATTATTTGAAGACTGAATGTACCTTTTACATTTACTTTGGATTCCGGTGTAATGATTTTAAGTTTTGTAATTAGGTTTTGAAACTTTGGTAAAGGATCGACTGCAATAAGCGCAAACTTTTATCATGGGAAGAATTTTAAGTTTGGTGAAAACAGCAACTATAGCTTTTGTTCGTACTTCGTATATTAAGATCCATATATAATCTGACAACATTTAACGTGATGACTGGCACGCACGAAAACATCGGACACTTTTCAACGTTTAACTCAATCACGACAACGTTGCCTAACCGTGGAGATCGCCATGTGCCTCAGAGCAAGAGCCTCTACAAGTGTATCACTTCAAACAGTCACGCTTCATGTACCTTAATCTTTAAATATAAAGTGTGAGCCCTCACACATTTAAGTTATTAAATATAATGTGTTCCTGACAGGAAAATGATCATAGGTAGCGCCACCTGCCACGTTGGACACGAACCTCAGACGCAATATACATGTCGAGTTTTAACCATTCATCATCATGATTGACGCTTCAGAATATCTCTTAAAACATATGTTTCGTCGGCCGGAACTTTCGTAAGATGTGTGATTGTCATATTTATGAAGCTACGAGAAACATTCAAAGTAATTCTCTGTACACGTTTTTCGGAGACAACCGACAAAATTATTCAATACGTACTTAGTTTGTAAACCGAGCACGTATACTTTTATTAAACATCCTTTCAATTACCACTACTTTCTCCTGTTTATCATCAATTGTCGGCAATTTTTGTTTTGCTTTGATTCATTCATTCGCACTACCATATTGGTGGAATTATGTGATTTATTCACTAAAGTAGACGGTGGACTACACCTCCAGCCTCCACACCTTAGAGACGTGCCTACTAGATTTTGCCTGCAGCTTCGCTCACGTAAATGTAGGTTATGTCAATAAATTACTATCCCGCGGGAACAGTACAGTATTGTATGCGAAATTTCATGATGACCGGTCGAATAATTAAAGCGTACAAATTAACTCACATTCGCATTTATAATATTAAGTTAGGATGTCTCCGAGGAAAGTTAGACATTTTTCTAAACTTAAGATAACGCTCGCACTACGGCTATAATTTGGGGAACACATAACACTCAGCGCACTGGCAGTTTTAAGGTAAACCCAAACCACTATGTCAAGCTGTAGATTTAATATGCACACAGCATCTACAATAATAATAAAAATAATAATTGTTTATTAAGTTTAAGTAGCCACAAATATGAATAACAATAGATCTTAAAATACTTAAAATAGGAATTACTTTAGACGCCTGTAGAGTATACATACCATATGTATACCCTTAGAGTATACATAAGGTATACATATGGTATGTATACTCTAAAGTTATACGTGTATCACAGGCGATAATTATGTGCTATTATAGTGTAATAGGTAAAGCATTCTTAACAATATTTAACAAATATAGATTGTTCTATAATAAGTTACTATTACAATGAAAATAATATATTTATATAGTTTTGTATTTAAATATTGGAGTATTCCGCTTTCGGCACCAATTTTTTCGGCACCTATGGTTTCGGCACCTAAACTATTCCACTTTCAGCACCAATAGGTATTTTATTCCACATTCGGCACCAAGCAAAAATACCTATTGGTGCTGAAAGTGGAATAGCTTAGGTGCCGAAAAAATTGGTGCCGTCAGCGGAATACTCCTAAATATTAGTTGACATATAATTATAATGTTTATGAAATACAATGAACCTACTAACTACCAAAGAATAATATCAATGATGGTACTACTGTTTTTAAGACGGTGTAAATAATATAACGAATTTGCATCTGTGGTTTGTTACACCAAAATACTTAACTAGAACTAAGTTTATATTATCATACTAATTTAATTTCCGTAAATATGTGGTTACGGTTAACAGAAACCGGCTCCCTACCTTGTATACTTTAACCGCAAATCTTATACGTTTTCGGTAATCATGATTCATGTAATTAAAAGGGCCACTAGCGCCAACGTAATTAAATGAAGGATTAGGTAATTCAAATCGTAGTTGATTTAGCATGACATTAAACAACTCATCTTACCTATAAACATTTTGATTAAACTAGATTTCGCTTGCGTAAATGTAGGCTAGGTTGAAAGAAAGAAAGAAATAAATTTGTTTATTTCGTACAATTGGTTTCGTACGGTTGGGTAAGTAATAGTACTTTTTTCAGGATGAAAAATACCCCATGTCTATTCTGTACCATTGACAATGTGTATGCAAAATTTCATGATGATCGATCGTATAGTTTTAGTGTGATAACGTAACAAACAAACAAACTTACTTTCGCATATTTTATAATATTAGTTAAGATGATTGAGACAAATTACAGATCTATTAACGGCAATATCATTAAATTAAATGAAAATCAATATTTACTTAACATGACATTTATGAAGATGGCTTACTGACGTAAACTGATGTTTTTTTGCTTGTACAATTAACTTAGTATAACAGTAAATGCAAGTTTGTCTGTGTGCAAGTACACGAACAAATCATGGTAAAAGGTAAGCAGTTAACGAAGAGGTTATATCAAATAATTACCATGATCATCACGAAACTTATTAAACATAATGAGCAGTCCGCCGATGGCCAGACACAATAGAGATTTTCAATTATGTCTATCATTTCAGCAACTGACAGGTTAATTATATAAAATTTAGATCATAGGACGTTTTATGAGTGGAAGAGACCGACATTTCCAATTAATTGTTGGAATGAGCGAGGTCGCCTGGTGAAGCAGCATTCACTTAGGAAACCAGCGTAAGATAATAAATGCAGTCACTGCGTTTCGCTCGATGACTAACAGTGTCGAAAGCTCAGAAAACTTATTGCCTTACTAAACGAAAAATTACCTTACAGAAATAGGAATTAAAGTAAAAATCTTAAATAACTTGTCCTCAGTCGGCAACGCGTGTGATACTACAAACGTTTCATAGTGTAAAAACTTATGCATTTAATTCACATTCACACTCAGTTAACAGTTTAATTGTGAGTTAAGTTAAAGACTCTACATACTTTTACAGATTAAAACTGGCAACGAACAAATGACCGTTTTATTTTTTTAATTTTAAACAAAGAAAGGCACTTAGAAGTTTACCCCTTTTGTATAGCAATAGTCATCTCGGATTATATTACCAAACATATCCCAATGGAATGTAAACTTGCAAGTAAATTAGGAAAAGGATTAGTTACTTAAATTGAGTGAATTTTGACGCCTAATACATCATCTTACAAACTGCAAAAGCTTTTAATTTCTAGACAAACGCTCGGACTACTAAATCCAGACACAATGACTTTTTGCGTCTGAATGTCAGCTATTGAAGCATTGAGCAGTTTCTAACAATGACCAAAGCGTTCATTACCATACCTATAAATATATTTAACACGCTATAACTATGACCGCTAAATCGCATACAGTATTTTCACTTGTAACGCTGATCCGGTGTGCACAAACAGTAACGATTATTACTATAACTAACCACTATTACTTGTAAATGTTGAGTGCGAACAAGTGCGCAAACATACGCAATGCTCGTCACTAAGAATTCGGCACGCCTATGTAACATTGTTAATGCATTTTGTCGTGTAACCTGCCCGCACACTACAATGACATCGTGTTAAAAAGGTATGACTAATAGCAATAAAATGAGTGCGGAGCTAAGCGATGTCAAACGCGTAATGTTATGTTTTGTTTTCTTGTTACAATTGTTATTTGTTACATACTTTGTATTATTACAAAGTATGTAACAAATAACAATTGTAACAAGAAAACAAAACAACACAAAACAAAACAAAACTTATGTTTTATTCGTTATAACTGCACTTAATATAGTAATAATTTATGTATGTTATTATATACTTAGCTGTTATTACAATAAGTTGTGGTTTGCAGTAATAATCATTTACTGAATATCTATTCTCTGTTAGAATAGCGCTTATTTGTGTTTCACGCAACAAACTTTAGATGTGTCAAATTAACTTCGAATTAGGGGTAAACTAAAAGCTTTTAAGGCTTTTATTTTCTGGGCTTAATAATAACCTAATGACAATGAATCACGTATGTATACGCTTGAAGAGGTAGGCAGAGAGGCAAATTTCGTCAACTGTGCTTTCCAGGCTTAAATATCTAATGGAGGCAAGCCTATAACAGTCAAGTACACAAATTATTGTCCGTGAAATTTTCTGATAAAACATCTTGATAGCACTTTGGCTGCACCAGGAATCGGATCCAATGCCTCACTATCGCACGCAAGCATAGGCTAAACCTACGTCAAGGGACCAACGAAGTTGAAATAAGCTAATATTTTTTTAAATAAATAATTGGCAGATAATCTATTTTCTTTTTAACCGACTTCAAAAAAAGGAGGAGGTTCTCAATTCGACTGTATTTTTTTTTCTGTTTGTTACCTCTTTACTTTGGACTGGGTGAACCGATGGTAATGATTTTTTTTTATTTGAAAGCTGGTGCTTCCCGTGTGGTCCCATTTTAATTTGGTCAAGTTCTGACAATGGCATCCATGAGAAAACCATATAAGTCTTAAATTTGCATTAAGTATGTGCGCGACAAATCGACGAATAACTCAATATCACGCCAACCGATTTCGATGATTATTTTTTTATTAGAAAGGATGTACTACAAGGGTAGTTTGATGAGAATTTGGTTAGGTTCTGATTATGGGATCCATAACAAAGTAACGGAACTCTTCAATTCTTAGGAGCAAATTAACGATACTCGTCCGAATCTTTTATAGGCTATCCGGATATTTGAGTCACCTACCGTAACGTCGTTATAGTCAAGTAATTGTCGTAGTCGAATGTGATGATCAATGGAACTCCTTAACGGCTTACAGTAAGGGTGCTATCTGTGGCAGAATTTCTAACTGTATGCAAATCGTGAGGAAACCCACATGTCTTAGATTTTTTACCGACTTCAAAAAAAGGAGGAGGTACTCAATTCGTCTGTATTTTTTTTATGTTTGTTATCTCGATCCTTTCGACTGGGTGAACCGATTTTGATGATTCTTTTTTTATTTGAAAGCTAGTGCTTCCCGTGTGGTCCCATTTAATTTTGATCAAGATTTGACCATTCGTTTTCGAGTTATCCTTAATAATGCGTATTTGGCTACATTGATGATGCTCTCATATTTGGCAAGGTTCACTAAAAACCAAGAAATAAATAAAATTTTAAGAAAAAAGAAAACCGGCTTCATAAAGAATATTCTAAAACTTAAAATGCACTAAAAAGTTCATAAATAATTGCATATTCTTGTGAATAATTAAATTATTGTTATTATTGGAGTCGGTGTCAGCCAAGGTAGGTTTGTAACTAATAAAACATGAGATGTCTTTTATAATCATAACATAACATTGGCATGCACAATTACACACATAGACGCAGCACGCGGCGCGGGCGGCTGACACCGACTCCAAAAATAACAATAATTTAATTATTCACAAGGATATGCAATTATTTATGAACTTTTTAGTGCATTTTAAGTTTTAGAATATTCTTTTTCGAAGTCGGTTTTCTTTTCTGTTAATTGTAAAAATAATGTTTGAGAGAAATAACGTCGCGCATGTGGAGTAGATTCGTATAGATAGTAAATGTATTTTTATTGCCAATCGTTAAATGTTACGTTAACAGTTCTTTAACTCTTCTAAATTAAAAATGTAGTAATTCACAGCCCGACAAGAATTGATATCAATACGCACCTTATAGCTAGCTATTATCTCATATAAATGTCTTCTATATACGTAAGCCTATAATTTATTATAAATGATCACTTATTACATAATATTCACAAATTAGCAATCAATAAAAGATGAATACAAAGAGCTCCTTTCTCCGCAAACCGTACATGAAATGAATATATGAATAGTAAAGTATTTTAAAGAGCTGTAACAATTAGTCTTCGTATGAGTGTTGTTGATTACATTTTAATATTGTATTGTATAAATAGGAGGTATTAAGATGTTCGGTGGTATATTATATTCGGGGTCAAAGCACAGCGACCGCGAGGGGCGCGGCGCGTCCGCAGGCTCTCTGAGATGTATAGACTTTCTTTTCCGTAACCTTAAACCGGGTCCACACAGCACAAGCATCGCGAGAGCGGATCTTTACGCGACTATAAAGATTTGTTTGAAAGTTCTAACGGTTTGAAAGGATTTCATTTCGTTGATTTAAAGCGGAAATAATTCCGGTCTCATCTGGTCCTATTTACATGTCTCAGACAGACCGACAACCGGTTTTTAAACGATGACATAATTTATAGGAATGTTGCAACCGCTCGATA